>CM051243.1:168288997-169580247 GCA_027917425.1 Gastrophryne carolinensis
TGAATAGCCCCTCAATCCAAATACACCCCTCTACCAAATGAATAGCCCCTCAATCCAAATACACCCCTCTTCCAAATGAATAGCCCCTCAATCCAAATACACCCCTCTATAAATGAATAGCCCCTCAATCCAAATACACCCCTCTACCAAATGAATAGCCCCTCAATCCAAATACACCCCTCTATAAATGAATAGCCCCTCAATCTAAATACACCCCTCTACCAAATGAATAGACCCTCAATCCAAATACACCCCTCTACCAAATGAATAGCTCCTCAATCCAAATACAACCCTCTACCAAACGAATAGCCCCTCAATCTAAATACACCCCTCTACCAAATGAATAGCTCCTCAATCCAAATACAACCCTCTACCAAATGAACCCTCTACCAAATGAATAGCCCCTCAATCTAAATAAACCCCTATATCCAGACAGACCCCTCTACCAAATGACAATCTCCTAAATTCTTACAGAAAGCATTCGTAAGTAAATTGCCACTAAATCCAAACAGGCCCCTAAACCACCAAATGAATGTCCCCTAAATCTAAATGTACTCCTCTACCAAATTAATATCTAATCAATGCATAAAAGTGACCTCAGCATTCAGAGCACAGGATAACCCACTGGGGTCTTTGCATCATAGCATATGCCAGAGATTATCCTGTCTATATTTTTTCTGTAGGGATCCTGCACAATTTTCATACAGAATTCATTATTTTGTTCTGCTCACTGAGGCCACTGGTAAATGCATATCAAATAAATATTAATGCATCCAAACACAATGTTGATGTTCTACCAAATATAAAATATAAGATTTTGAGTCAATTTTTTTGCATTCATGGTAATCTATATTGTTTTTGGAGTACATTACTGCATTCATCACCCTCTTTTAACTGTCACAAACTCTTTGGGATATGCTGCCCTCTAATGGCATCATTGTAGTATAACATCAATTGGCCAATACCAGTATCAGTGGAAATGGGTATCAGGATCTGACTAGGAATGAGCAAACTGAACCTCTAGAACTGCAGTTCAGTCTGTATTTCGGGGAAAATTCACACAAATTTCTTGTGTTTCATGCCAACCGAATTTTTCCCTGAAATTGTTAACTAAAAATTAAAAACTCACCTGTTCTCTTGCTGTCTTCTGGTCTGTCCAGTCCATGCTGTGCCACGCTGACAAGATCCGACTGTGCACCTGGCATCTTGCTCGCCATTGCAGGGAGGGGCTTTTTTACTGGGGAGTCAGTAGACATCAGCTCACTCTTTCAATATAAATCGCCACTTCCTGCGGTGGGGTGCAAGATGTCGAAAGCCAGAGAGATTGACGGCCTCTGGCCAGAAGCCGGAAAGGTTGTCAGAAGCCGGACGTCCTCCAACTTTTGCCAATCTCTCCGGCTGTCACTGGGATCAGCGATGGATTAGAGGTAAGTATCAAAGGAGGGGTGGCAGCCGCTCAGACCATTTTATAACTAACCTGGGAGGTGCACGTTAGCAGGGCAATTAGGATACAAAAGTCTTAAAGAAGCCACAGCACTCAAACCAGTTAGCTTGCTGACCAACCTACAATGGTCTGAGCGGCTGCCACCCCTCCTTTGTTTCTTTTGAATTTGTGCAAGCACATGGTGTGTGGGGTCTAGGCTGTATTGCAAGGTCTTTGACCCTTCCACCCCATGGCTTGCATTTGAGGTTTAGGGCAACCTCAGGTAAGCCTGCTCCCAATTTATCTATTGCATTGTATGTCCCAAATGGGGCTTTTCAGAGATTAGAGTTAGGACTGCACCCCACAGAGGCTTGGTGGTGCAGCTTAAGCTACTTCTGCAGATATGTGTGACCGAGCCCTCTGTTTTTAACCAAGTTTAGAGACAGATTGTAGGTTGGTCAGCAAGCTAACTGGTTTGAGTGCTGTGGCTCCTTTAAGACTTTAGAGCTAAGTATGTGGGGTGCAGAAGACCCCATGGCCCGTGAGGGCTATACAAGCTACAAGGGGCCGTCTGCTCGGTCTCCACGCTCTGGTATCCAGCCCCCATAGCTTCTGCCCAGTCTAGTTTTGCTCAGATAGAGGGACCCAATGGCGGCCCAATTTTTAAATACATTTATCAAACTGTATATACCAATATATTAATACCTAAAGTAGCAAGTGAAGCCTTGTTTAATAAGCCTATCTAGAGATGTAATAAAAAACAGCAAAAGCTTCTGTGCTTAAAGGAGCAGTATCGCGAATTTTTCTTGGTGACTTATATTTAAATGGTACTTGGAATGTAGGTAGGTGTTGGAGTAAGAATTACAAATGTAGAAAAAAATGATGTGTGTGTTGAACAGCTGGAGTCTAATAGCTCATGTTTATGTCTTGTCAGTGTCGGCAGCCGACACTCTGGCCTGTTCCATGCTGAGGAGAGGGAGATACAAATGTATCAGTTCCACGCTGAGGAGAATGTATCAAAGTCTCAGCTGTTCAGTGCTGGCAGCCGTCCAGCATAAGATAACATTGCAACATTGCCTGGCCAGAACTTATATATCTAAAACAGAGAGAAAAGCTCTAGAAGTCATTTAGCTGATTTTGACAGTTTTCCCTTCATGTTGGCTCTGCTGCAGAATCTTTCAGTTTACCATTTTCTCTTTCATATTCTTATTTTTCATTTTTCCATATGATCTTTCTTTCAGCTTTGTGTGTTTTGAGCAAAGCCCAACCCAGGATTTTCACTATCTGGAGTTTTGTTTTGTGCCCCTAGGGGCATCCCGACTTGGGATGCCCTGATATGTGAAATCCCCAAGTTCGCCTGTAAAAACGTACCTTTCCCTGTCCCACAGCACATGCGCGGGCTCTCATCCAATCAGCTCTGTTTGCACACAGATGGGGAGCCTGAGCAGTAACCTCCCTGGCCGCCCGGCCTGTCTAAATGACTATCTGCGTGAGCGCCAGAAAAATGGGGGGATCTGTGGTTATCCAGGGGTCGTTTCACACAGTGGGCATCCTGATTTAGAATGGGGTTTTGTTCCACTTTAATACCTTTAGATTTTCCTGCACAGTTATTCAAAGAAGAATTTCAGTCATTTTCAGTCAGTTTAGTTTATTTTGTATAGATTTTACACATTTGAGTCACCTGGTCTCATAACAAAAGCAGCACCTCACACACACACAGCCGTTACAGTGTCAGCCTCTGAGGTAAAGTGTTGCTAGGAGACCAGTGGGCTAAATGAAGCAGCTCACTAAATACAAGCCAGCAGATCCCCCTAGTCAGCAAATGGACTGAGCCATTTTAATTATACAATTTAAAAGAGAGGCATATATTTTTTTCTTTTTCTATCGCCAGATTATTCATACACAGGTTATAAGCTATTGTGTGGCTATTTAATTATTTATCTTTTTTAATGCAAATTTCGCGATACTGCTCCTTTAATATGTACCTCGACAAAACAAATTAAAGCAATGCACTGGAAGTCCTTTGCCTTAGACCGAATTTAGGCAAAACCACGATGATTATATCAGGAGTAACGAGAAAATGGTGGCTATTATTACGGATTCTATGGAAAATGTTTAAAAGATATGGACCCCCTGGACCGAAAATTACGCTGCAGTGAATATAGATAGATCCCTGGTTACTTTTTAATTGATGGAAGAGAACAGCACGTATGCGAGGAGCAACATTGGTAAAGGGTCTCCTCTACATAGGGGAAACCTCGAACAAGAAAGCTTAATCCCCCCTGCTCCCTTTTACCATAGCCTAAACCTTCCCCGGTGCCCACCCCCCCCCCTCCCTTTTTTTTGTTTTTTGTTCTCTCTCTCTTTTTTTCTTCTACTCCTCCTTCCTTTTCTTATCTTCTTCCTTGTTATCTATTCTTACAAGAGTACAGTTAACTTACCCTAAGCTCTTTTATAAATCTTAATGTCATCACTATACAAACATCGATAAGTTGCTTTTTTTTTCTTGATATATAATGGAAAAGATAGCTCCAGGCTATCAACCTAAGCATACATTAATTGATGGAGACGAGTTATGGGAATGCTTCACCCAACTTTGGTAAATCTGTTAATGATGACATTGTCAGCTTCTTCACTGATTTTCTATATCTAGTCCGATTTTATAATTGCATTGCAATGCCTTTGTAATTAAAACTATTTGAGAAGGAAAACAATAAGGGTTTAACCCATATTTTTTTTTAAAAAAAGAGCATTGTGTTCCCCTATTTAATTTTTTTTAAGGATTGAAAGAGTAGTTGTTCTGCTTTAACGTTAAAAAAATCTTTGAATAGGCGAATGAATCATTTATTGATGCAGATACACATGTTGATCTTCAGCTAGGGACAAGTGAGAACAATGAGGGACAGGGGGACATGGACTCATAAAGTCCCTAAAAATGACGGACAGTTGGATGAGACACCGCCTCTGTTACAGGGACTGGAGCTCATTGCTATATTAACTGTATCAGACACCACCTTGAGGCGCTCCTTCTGTGGAAGCCAGCAGGGACACACCAGGGTGCTACTGGACCTGAACTAGTCAATATCAAAGCATAGGATGAAAAAAAGAGCTTCTGCAGGGGACAAAGGTGTCCCCTTTTTTTTTTTTGCCCAGACGGGGACAGAAGGTGCAACTAGCCTTGGGGACTAGAAGGGGCTCATCAATAACACAGAGAGGATTATTAATACCATGGAGAGGCTGATCAATACAATGGAGAGGCTCACCAATGCCATAGAGAGGCTGATCAGTAACATAGAGAGGCTTACCATTAAAGCCAAGAGGCATGTAGGAGCTCCTCAATAACATGGAGAGGAACATTGATACTATAGAAAGGCATATAAATAACACAGAGATGCTCATCAATACCACAGAGAGGCTGATTAATAACACAGGAGGCTCATCAATAACACAGGAGGCTCACAAATAACAAATGGGGCTTATCAATGACATCACATGTAGAGATCCATCAATGACATAAAGAGGCCCATAATTACATAAAGAGGCTCATCAATAACACAGAAATGCTTATCAATACCTTAGAGAGGTTTATCGATAACAGGGAGAGGATCATCAATACTATGAGGTGACCTACAAACATCACAGAGAGGCTCTCCAGACCATGGGTGTACATACCATAGAGACAGGCAACAGCTACCAGGCCCATGGCAGAATGGGGCCCAATTCAAGCTGCCTCTCCCTGACTTGCAGCACCTGTGGAGACAGCATGGGACTGGGACCGGAGCAGTAAAGAATGTTGCAGCTTTGTCTACAATGAGCATCATCATTTTAGCAGGGTGTAACAAAGGTGGCAGAGCATTGCCCCCCTCCCCAGCATGCTTTGTATAGGGCATTTGGGGAAATAAGCACCCCAGGAAAAGTGGACCTCACCAGGCCACTCAAAACGGGCTCCACAGAGCAGGGCTGGCAAGGCAGCTGCCAGGGCCCCCTTGCCCCAAAAAAATATTTTTTAGAGGTTAAAATCTCTTAAATGTTGATCAGCTTCCTGTCTGCTCCTGCTATTTAAAGCAGACTAAAACCCAAGATTTCCAGCCCTGGGCTTTGGTCCGCTTTACAGGGGCATCTTAATTTGGGATGCCCCTGTTTGTTAAAGAACCCCCCCCCCCCCCTGGTTCGGACGTTAACTCAAGCTGGCAATCCCACAATGCATTCGTCAGTTCAAGGAAAGTAATTAGTGAACTGGGGGGGGGGGGTCACAGACAGGGCCTCCAAAATCAGGACCAAAATTGGTCCAAATAGCATGATCTCTAGGAGGCATCCAGATTTGGGAAGCCCCTCGGTGGTGTGACGCAGCTTTTCAATGACCCCACTAAGACCATAAGCCTGGAGCCGGGCCTGACACAGAGCACCAACACTAACTGGAACTCCAGGTAGGCTGTCCTGCCGTAGAACAGTGACATCCAGTATTACCTACTGCATAGAAAAATGGACAGCACAGTATTTGCTATTGCAAAATAGACCATCCCTTCTAGAGATAGGGACCCCTAAAGGGACCCTCAGTTCAGGGGCACAGCAGGGGATTCCCCGGTAACCCGATGGGCCAGTCTAAGGCTGGTCTCTGACTGACTCAAAAACCAAGGTTGCAGTCCCTGAACTTTATTGTAGGTAATTTACTGCCGGGGGTTAAGTCTTTTTTGGAGGGGCCCACTGTGACTTTTGCTATGGGGCCCTGTGAAACCTATCTATGCCCCTTCTCCAGACTGTGAGTAAGGTGAGCAACTCCCTTACATGGTGCATAAGGTCACTTCAAGTGACAGCATTGTGGTCACTATGCTCTATAGTTACCTGTCTGCAGGGCTGACAACAGCCAGTAGGCCTCATGGAACCTAACTGAGCAATATGGCTGCCTGGGTGCAGAGTAATGTTGTGTGAGTTTTCATTAGCTCGGCATCATTATAAAATAAATACTTAGCGCCATAGAACACTGCAGATATGGATGAATCACCTTTGCAATTACAGAGTTTTGTGGCGTGTCAGTCAGCAAGCGCCTCATAAGCACATTTTACAAGTCACCACCAAGAAGCGCGCTTACGTAACGCTGCAGGAGCTTCACATTCTCTGTAAAAATTCTTCCCTCACTAAATGGCTCTGGGCTTCTAGAACATTCCACTCACTTAGATTAGTTTAATTGAAAGACATACCTGATTTCCAGGGGAGGTAATCAACCCACTGATGGTGGTAAGGAGGACCTACGTGCTCCATAAGGGTCTGCCATCAATGTACTAAAGCTGTTACTTCTGTAAAGGGCCCAGGCAACTTCCTTGCATTTATGGGCCCGGGCAGCAGGTTAAATGGATGCCATAGCATATTCCACCTAGCATACCTCCCAAGTGTCCCTGATTTGGAGGGACTGTCCCTATTTGGAGGCAGGGTCCCCCCTGTCCCTCGTTGTTCTCCTTTGTCCCTCTTTAAGGTGTAACATGCAGATCTGCAGCAATAATTGGTTCATTTGCCTATTCAAAGTGGTTATATTGTTGTAACTGTTACAATGTATCTCCTGTACATTAATCAATGAGGGGGTGTGGCTTAATTTACATATTGTTCTGATTTCCCACCATGAAAAGTTGGGAGGGCTGCTTAGTGCTATTAGTGAAGAAGAAGCAGGGCTGCCATGATACATTTACACTTACTACTTACACTTCTGGACTCCCTTCGATGTAGGCCCCTTCAACTGGGGGCACAGAAATGGTGGAAGTACAGCTTCCATGTGTGTGCAGGCATTTCTGACCCCCCCCCCCCCCCCCGCTGGACGAAGCTCAGTAGATAAAAAGGGTAAGTATCTCATGAATTTAGGGCTTACTGGTGGTGGAATAAAGTGCACATGGACTGGGGGTGGGTGGATGAAGCTTGGGAGCGGAATGAATAATTGGAGATGGGGGGGGTGAGTTGTGCTTGGTGGGTAAGTGGAGTTGATAAAAAGTGGGTGAGTGACACTAGGAATGGGTAAGTGGCACTTTGAAACTGGAAGATTGGATGGCTGGCACTGCAAGGAGGAGGTGAATGGCATTGGGAGAGTGGGTGAATGGAGCTGGGGGGGTGATGAGTGACAATGCAGGGGATGGGTAAGTGGGGCTGGGTGGGGGTGTGCCACGTGATTGATAAGGGGTGAGAGAAGCAGGAATGGGGACATACCTGATGTCTAGATGTGCCTGCAGCAGTTCAGGAAGATGATGCCGTGGGGGTCCTTGCTCTGGGTGGCCCTGGGAAGAAGAGATGGTAGGTGGCACATAAAGGTTAGTGTCCCTGTGAAGTATGTGTGTTTTGACTGTAGGTCCTCTTCAAAGCAGTTCTCTAGTCAAAAACAACTGGTGGTTCAAATACTTACCCCCTCCAGTTATAAAGATAATAGCTTTTTAGACAGCCTACACCGGCCACCACACCATTCACATGTCACACTTAACCGCCAACGGGCAATGGTATATGTAGGACACAAGTTATGCCTGTGACCAAACTGGTAATTAATGTGTGTGTGTGTGTGTGTGTGTGTGTGTGTGTGTGTGTGTGTGTGTGTGTATGTATATATGTGTGTGTGTGTGTATACATATATATACACACACACATATATGGACCTTGGCTGACCCCTCCTGCTTGCCATAACCCCCCCCCCCCCCCCCGCATGCACACAGGGTCGGCTGGAATGACTATGTCCCCTCATAAAACTGCACAACATAAAAGAAAGTGTTATCAGGATCAACCAGCCATAGAAAGCAGAGACAAGGTCCATATCTAGCCCCCCTTCCATGGAATGTTCTCTATCCCTCCTCCCTGTGGAATCCCAGGACAGATGGGGGATCCCAGATGTACCAATCAGACAGTGGGTGACACCAATTTTTCTGGCCATAGGAGGGGACCCCTGGTTATAGGAAATAAGGTGAGCTTCAAAATGAGGACACAGACACTCTAATCTTACAATCAAGAGTGACACACGCTGCCTTTTAACATCACCAAGGAGAAGAAGACCAGAAAGCGTGTGAGGACTGACACAAACCGTAGCCCAAACAGACTCTTTAAGAATTTTCCCTTTTTTTCTGTATTGCTATTTATCTTATTTACCATGTTTTATAGTTAATTCTGTTTTTATCACCTGTTTCTTGTTGTTTTGTGGTTTTCTGTTTGTTTAAATAAATCCTAAAAATACAGCAGAGGGTCACTAATGCTCTGAATTAAGTATCAAAAAGCTCACGCTATTTCTGAAGAGCCTGGCTGCCTTACTTGCCTAGGACGCTCGATTGCCCCTGCCTGGAAGTGGTTGTGGGTCAATCGATCCGTTTGATCTGATTGTGTTGTGTGTGGCTTATATAGAGTTTAACCCTGTTTGGGTTCTGGTGGCAGCGATTTATAGCCACGCGTGTTGCCAATTGAACAATTGCAGTGACACACATAGGGTACGATTGGCCGGTTTGATCCAATGAATGATCAAAAGGTCTAATCAACCCATGCAATTGTCACAATGCCTGCTTTGAAAAAACGCTTGGTCACCACCAGTGGTTCGAGGAATTAAAGAGGCACAAAACCCCCATTGAGTCTACAGAACTCTCGGGGAGCTTGTTTTCCATGTTAATGGGCATTGGGATGTGTGAACCCCCTTGGATTGCCAAATGTACTCACGTTTTACCGGAGCCCTGGCTGCATTTTGGCACTGCACCCCCAGCATACCTCTATCTGGGGCATGTACCCAGGCCAGGCCTTTCTGAATGGCCCAGGAGAGGGTGTGGTGTCCCAGTCAGCATGCCATGTATTAGAGTAAGTGTTATGTCATGCTACTGTGAGGTTAGGATGCTATCAGTATAGACTTAACTTGTTTTATATTGCATACATGTCTCTAGTGGCACCTACTGGTCAAAATATATTGTGTCTTCACATTAGTCTGCTTGTATTTGCATAGTTGTCTGTCAAAAGGTGGAGAGATACTTGGTCACACCCACCTTTCATAGACAACAGTCTGGAAGAAAGTTCCAGAAGTCTGTGGGAGGTCCCCGTTGGTACAGCCCCCTCTGACCAGGTGGGCTGGCCTTCAGCTCCTCAGGGGAGTTCGAGTGTGGTGTGCAACCTGGAGACATGTCTACTGCTAAGCTCCAGTCACAGATAAGTCTGCATCTTTTCAAAATCTTCTTTTTCCATGATACTGCTGCAAGCAAGTACCCTGATAACCAGTCCACACTGTGGGGATAGAGATCTTCAGTCCTTCAGATTGTTTCTCCAAGTAAGGAATTCTTCTTTAGTCCAGGGGGATAGAGCTGAACCAGGGCCCCTGGCAGACACTGTACCTATTGAGACCTACGGTCAGGGCAGTGACTTATCGGCTTTCATGTCGGTGCCTGTACTCCTGCATGCTTACTAGCGTATGGTGTGACAGCAAGGCAGAGTCCCTCTGTGAGTACAGATTCATGTTTAAAACTACAGTGAGCCAAGCTGTAAAGATCCTCACAAGTGAAGTATTACTTGGACTGTGACTTCCCCAAAACCCGCCAATACCATCTAAAGAGTTAAAGGGGATTGTGACCAATTTACTCTCCACTTATCTGAGGTCTGTGATGTACATCTTCTGTCAAGTGCTTCATTATAAAAGATTGTCTACTGCATTTGGGAATTGTTTTGCACAAAGTTTTCGGTAAAGTGCCCCGTTCTTTAACCTTGGTCTCAGAAGTCATTCCAGCCTGTACCATGTGAGCGAGAACAAGTGGGACATTTGACAAAAGCAGCATGCTGTGTGTGTACTAGGGATTAGGGCAAGATCCCCGGCCATTTCTCCACTCGTGACATACCTATTCTTGCCCTGGCTGCACCACAAGTACCAGCAGACCCTGCAGCATTGCCCCTGGTCACCACAAGGGGGGTACACACAGCAGGGCATCCCAAATCAGGACGTCCAGTCATAGAGGAGTACAATCCAAGAAAGTGAAAATCTTGCATTTTGTTTCTCTTTAAAGCAGCTCGACTGTGAAAAAAGTACGAAAAAACTAAAAATCCTCATAAATATGCTGGATATCAGATCGCATTTACAACCAAGGCCAGAAATCACAGTGGTGTTGTGAGAGCCCCTTCAGCAATGTTAAACCCTCCATCACCCAAATGGACCGGTCCAAAACCGCCCCCTCACCTTTCCTTCAGTGACTGGTCACAGTTGCACCACCTGAGAAATCAATCATTGTACCCCTGCCAGCCATATTCACTCCCAGCCACCTCAAGGCTCCTCATTTACGCAATGGGTGGAGTCAGAGCTGCTCTTCATTCAGGCAAGGTACAGCAGGTGGCCAGCGGATGGATGGAAAGCAATTAACAGCTGAGCCACCAATGACTTCATAAATATTTATATATATTTTATATATATATTTATAACAGCACAGGGGCCCCATCTTAGCCAGTCTGACAATAGTTATGTGTCTGCAGGTGATTATGGTGCTTGGAGCCCCTGAGCTCTGGGGGCCCGGAGCAGGTGCTCTATTGCATAATCTGAAGAAAATACCAGCTTGCTTTTGTTTATTATTTTACTGCAAAGAAGGGAAATTGGGGTGACTGGTTTGTGCCTGTACCATTCTGCTTTTACAGGAGAGGACTGCCCAACTGTAATGGCCTTTTTCTTAGCAATGTTATGCTATTGCAGTTTCTCCCGATGTGTGGAGATGCTTTTACCCATCGCGAAATGCTTTGGGAAAATATAAGGGTTTTTTTTTTCACGCAGGGTATATAAGTAACCATGGTTTTTGCTATCTAGCATATTTATACAATTTTTAATAAGCGATAAACTTGCTATAGAACTCCTTTAATCCAGACCTTCACCCTAAATAAGAGCCTATCTTATATGTTTTCCCCACCCTGTACATACAGATTGCCCACATTAAAAATCATCCTACCTGCATCTACTGCATTTTCTGAGACCTTAAACATCCAAGATGGCGGCTCATGGAACATCAGGCAGCCTGCAAACAGGAAGTGCCTTCTGACTGTGCCACTCTGCATTTTGGGATTGCTGACCTTTTCCTGACCCCAGCTCTGCTCTGTTTGTGCAAAGCACAGTTCTAATCCTGCTCCCCTGCACTTTTGACCCCTCTCCTCTCCTCAGTATGTGATGCTACTGAGCCAAGATGGCGGCACCCGTAGCCTACAGAGTTGCAGGCCAGTGGGGGAAAGAAAAAAAGTAAGGGATTAAAAACTTAGTATAGTATATTAATTTTAGATGCTGGGTAATAGTTTAGTTTTAAGGGTTTGGGCTTTCCATTAAATTATGCTGAAGGTCCGCTTTAAGTGCAGTGTGGCGAGGACCAGGGTTTTTTTGCAGTTCCATGGGGATATACAAAGCAGAGAATGCGAAATCCCAGGTGTTGTTCCTCTTAAAGTAGAACAAAACCCACCAGCAGCTGGTCTGGAATCAAAAAGGTTCCAGGGCCAGCTGCTGGTATTCCCTTGGAGCATTCTGAACCGGGATGTCCCGCTTTGTGAAACCTCTCAGGATGCTAGTAACAACTCACCTGTCCCCGGTCTAAAGGCGCATGCACGGCCTTTCAGCAAACGGCTCTGATTGTTTACAATGGGGAGTAAACGCTGCCTCATCCCCTACATCCCTGGAGGCGTACATGCACTCCCACCCCATGCCGCTGGGGATACAGAGTAAACATGGCAAAGAGCCGTTGGACCAAGGAGAAGTGAGTTTTACTGGGCGAACTGGGGGGTTTTACACAGCAGGGCATCCTTACTCATTCCACTTTAAGAAAACATTTCTATATGCATCCTGAAGAAGTGGTTGGCATTCAACCACGGAACGCGTTGATTTTATCTCCCTTTGGGGACGGCGGGGCATCATTTACCTGGGATTCACTTTGTAGGTGTTCTGTTTATGAGTTAGTTTTAGGCCCTTATTTAACAAGGGATAGCGACAGGTAGCGCCTGGTGAGTGACCGGTAATGACGGGCACCGCCACGAGAACGCCGGCTCCCCACCACAATCACACATTTATCAAGCCAATCCTGCTTACCGACTGAGATAGCGCCAGATAGCGACTCATTCATCATTATTCCAGCCTCAGCCCACAGCGCCAGTGTCCGACCTTGAACAGCGACAGGTATGACCTCTCGCTACCTGGCGCTCTCCAATGCATTTCAATGGAACAATCTTTAAATATTCATAATGAATTCATATTAATGTTTTTTTCTTTTTTTAAATGTGAAAAATTCTGTGACTGCTTCTGCCATGTTATATTTTTTTTTAAGGTAAAAAAAAAAAAAAAAAAAAAAAACTTTGTGCAGAATTGATATTACAGGTCTGATATTAATGTATTCATATTACGAAATGTTATTAAAAACTTGTTTTTTTTGTTTTCCAAAAATATGGTTGTTTGGGGGTTAAAAAACTACTTTTAACCCATCGCCGCCAGCGCTATGGCCAGTCGCTATCATGCGCTCCCATACAGTGCGGAACCTGTCAACTAGCGACTTCTCACCCAATATTCAACATTACTGCACACCGACTGAGTCGCTGTCAACAACCGAACAACGGCCAAGCACAGCGACTATTAGCGGGCGCTGTGAAAATACTGCTACAGTCGCTCAACTGTCGCTACCTGCCGCTATTAATGAATCGGCCTCCCCGTATATATATTTGCACATAGCTTCAGCACTTTATGTAGCACTTTGCACTTTGCCTGTTAACTGAATGAATTATACCTATTGCACATTGGATTTATAGTATTAGGGAAGTATTAATTATTAGGGATCAGTACTTGTATTGCTTGTTGTTGCTTGTTGTTTAGTTTTTTTACCCAGGGGTGATTACCTGCCATGTTATCATGTATGTTTGTGATTGGATCAGTTTTTAATGAAATTAGTGATTTTTCTTTTGTTTAATAAATTGCATTTGGATATAATGAATTGATCTGATTTTTAGGGGATTTTTTGGGTGCGGGCATTTGTCCCTGAGCAGCTGCTGGAGCTGCATGCTTATTGCATATTTTTCTGTGGTCTTACCTTGTAAAAGGGAACACCCCCAGCACGTATTTCCCCCACATTGATTGTGGATTAGTGGTGCAGCGAGCATCCTTCTAGGTGTTTTGTATATGCATAGATACAATATCAGAAACACTAATATTGGCTGCTATTGGAAAAAGCAAGGTTTTCTAATTTATATGCTAACTTTTGATTTGTGATGCCGTTGCACTGCAGTTGCAGGTTCGAATCCCTGTCCATGTCAGTCTATAAGCCTTTCATGGGCCCCGATAGAAGCCAGTGCTTTGGCATTTGGTTTCCTGACATGAGAGCCACTGATCTTTATGGTTTAGCTGTCATTGTAAATCCTTTGAGATTTGGTCAGTATGACAGGTTTACTCAGCCTCCCGGCACAATCCCCATCTGCCTAAGACATAGTTGTTTTACAGCATTGCTACTTCTTCTAACAGCTGTCATTGCCGCTCCAGGTGGGCAGCATTTTTGGCATTCTTGCTATGGGTGGTTCAAAGAGATGCCTTTCCACCACTGATTTGATTAGTCGTCACTTTCCCGATTGGATGTCATTTTTCTGTTTGGCTGATGTGGGGCCCCTCTTTCTGCCAAATTTGATCGTGTGAAAATCTATGTTTAATTTCCATTCTCTCTTGTGTGCCCAGTCCCTGACTTCCTCCCACATATGACCAGGCCCTGCCAACCTCCCCTCTGCACCTAGGCCTTGCCAATCTCCCCTCTGCACCCAGGCCTTGCCGACCTCCCCTCTGCACCCAGGCCTTGCCGACCTCCCCTCTGCACCCAGGCCTTGCCGACCTCCCCTCTGCACCCAGGCCTTGCCGACCTCCCCTCTGCACCCAGACCCTCCCATCATTCCCTTTGAATCCAGGCCTTGCTATCCTCCCCTCTGCACCAAGGCCATGCCATCCTCTCCCCTGCACCCAGGCTTTAAAATCTCCTCCTCTGCAGCTAGGCCCTGCCATTCTCTCCTATGCACCCAGTCCCTGCCATCTTCCTGTCTGCACCCAGGTCATGCTATCATTCCCTCTGCACCCAGGTCCTACCAACCTCCCCTCTGCACTCAGGCCATGCCATCTTGCTCTTTGCACCCAGGCTCTGTCATACTCCCCTCTGCATTCAGACCCTGCCATCCTCCCTTGTGCATCCAGGTCCTGCCATCCTCCCCTCTGCACCCAGGTCCTGCCATCCTCCCCTCTGCACCCAGGTCCTGCCATCTTCCCTTCCGCTCCCAGGCTCTGCCAACCTCCCCCCTGAACCCAGACCCTGCCATCCTCTCCTCTGCACCAATGCCCTGCCATCCTTCCCTCTGCACCCAGGCCCTGACATCTTCCCCTCTGCACACAGGTCCTCCCTTCCTCCCCTCTGCATCCAGGCCGTTCTATTCTTCCCTCTGTTCCCAGGACATGCCATCTTCCCCTCTGCACCCAAGCCCTGTCATCCTCCCCTCTGCACCAATGCCTTGTCATCTTCCCCTCTGCACAGAAGCCCTGTCATCCTCCCCTTTGCACCCAAGCCCTGTCATTATCCCCTCTTCACCAATGCCCTGCCATCCTCCCCTATGCACCCAGGCCCGGCCTTCCTTCCCTCTGCACCCAGTGCCTGCCTTCCTTCCCTATGCACCCAGGCCTTGCCAACCTCCCCTCTGCACCTAGGCCCTGCCTTCCCCCCCTCTGCACCCAGGCCATGCTATCCCCCCCTCTGCACCCAGGCCATGCCATCCCCCCCCTCTGAATCAGGCCCCGGGGCACATACCATGGCTCAGAGTGGCAAGTGGCAAGTAAAGATGACTGAGGAGCATGCCACTGGCTGTCTCATAGTTGCTCCTTTTGAATTAATAATTCCATGTCAGGCATTCTGTGTTATCTAACGAATGGTTCTAAAGGTCCTCTGTATTTTCAGAATAATAAACAGGGAATGAGAAATTGTCCTGAGAGATAATTGCTGGCTTCTGCATAAGCTATCATTAACTGATGGCCTTAATTGAAAGGGATGTTTTGCCTGTACACGACTTTCAGAGCCTAGTTGTTCTTTCCCATGTATATTTAGCTACAGGGTGTGGGTAATCCCAGCCCAGCGCATGTGTCCCTAATAATTAATAAGAATTTATCATTTAACTGTCAGGAATCTTAATGCTTATGGATGCACACAGGGCGTCTCAGAAAAGGTGAGTCCCGGATGAATTTATCCTAAAGTGCTGACGCTTCAGCAAGATTACTTTCGACCGAGACAATAGTCCTGCAAAATTGCAAATGTAACACCTCTGCTAATGTAATTTTGTTGCTGGTGGGAAATAACAAAATATTCATCAGGCTAATTGAGATGCCTTAGGATGCTTTCCCTCTGCCAGCAACAGACGAACATGGGGCTACGGATGGTCTAAGAACGGACTAGATGCCACTATAGTCCTGGGGAATACCCCATCATACACCCCTTGGTAGCAGTATGGCAAGGTGTCAGTGTGACCTTTGAAGTGGACCAAAACCCATGCAGCATGAGTCTCCAGGGCTGGCCACTTGCCTTCTCCTGGGGAATCCTGATTTGCGATTCCCCACTGTGTGAAATCTCCAGTGTCGCCCACGTAACTCACCTTTACTGGGACTTCCAAGGTGCACTTGCGGTAAATTGGTGGGGTGGAAGCATGCCTCAGACTGCGGCCCGCAGGCTTGCCATGTCACCTGGCACATTTAAGAGCTAGTACACAATCTTGAATTAGCTCGGTGGGCAAGCCACCTCCTAGTCGAACAACATTGCCCAAGATACTCAGGTGGGGGGGAGAAGGTTTTGGACCACTTTGAAGGGTTACTGTAGGCTAAATCCTCCAAACAAGACATCAGACATGGACATATGTCTTTTTTTAACCATACTAATGTACCGAATAACTCCTGAAGTCACCATGTGTAGAATAGTTCCAACTCTTTATGAGCCACCAGTCAGCTCGCCACTCTCAAAACAGGTGTATAAACCGGAACTCCTCAAGATAAATGCATCATGGGGTGAGCCAGGAAGCCGGCTAAAACACTGAGAAAGTGAAGATCCGGCCCATCTTGTGATTGCGGAAAAGAAGCCACAAATAAAAAAGGGTCACTAGACTGACAACAACAAATGAACATCAAAAATTAAGTAAATCAAGGGCCAAATAGGACACAGGGAAGCAGTTTGGGGGGAGGGATATTTAGGCTAGCCTCAAGAGAGGAGAGTGGCCTATAAGGCGGAGCAATGTGGACCTATGCAGACTGAGGCATAGGAAAGCTGTTTCGGGAGAGTGCAAGCTAGGCTAGCCTCAAGAGAGGAGAGTAGGCTACAAGGAGGAGCAATGTGGACCTAAACAGACTAAGACACAGGAATGCTGTTTGAGGAGAGGGAAAGCTAGGCTAGGTTAGCCCCAAAAGAGAAGAGTAGTCTACAAGGAGGAGCAATGTGGACCTAAACAGACTGGGATACAGGGAAGCTGTTTGGGAGGAGAGGAAGCTAGCCTCCAGAGAGGGGAGAGGGCTACAAGGAGGAGCAATGTGGACCTAAACATATTGAAACATATACTCCCGAGCAGCTGGGGGAACCAGAGCCACGTGCGTACAATCAATGGCACCCATGACACTTGGAATATTCGCTATTCAAATAAGCCCAACCTCCAGGCTGTCATGCTGTCAGGGAAAAGGATGTATATTAACTGCAGAATAGCCATGCCATCGTGAAAACTAGTCAGGGCGCAGCTCAGCAAAGGCTGAGACATGCCAACTGACAGTGCCCCTAGCCTCTGGAAGGATCCATTCACTAAAAATTGGAGGCAGACAACCAGTTGGTCATACCCCCAATTGCATTCCCCTTTCTTGCGGCGGGAGGCGAACCATGACCGTAACTCTCGAGTAAAACTTCTCAAGAGAAAGATGGTTTAGTCGGGTAAAATTGAACGCCTGCTGATCGGTCATGTGGTCAATATCCAGGCCATGGCGTGTATGCCTAAGCTCTGGAAGGTAACTGGTTAACAGCCCCCGCTGCTGCAGATGCTCATACTCTTCACAGAACTCGTCAAGGAGCTCCATCGTAGGTGCAGAGGATGTAGGCTGTATTTTCACTAGCAACAAAAGACCATTGAAGTATTCCCGCTAGCAAAGAGAGGGCGTAAGTTTGAACCGAAACCTGCAGCTTTTATAGGTCCGAAAATGCACAAATCAAGGCTCAGAATCACGCACAAGCGCAGGCTAAACCCGTAAAATTCCGGATGCACCGATGCCTTGAGTCGTATTTATACGCCAAATACTCGGTTTGGCATACGCGTACCGTAATTTCACGCAAAAAGGTAAACTCGGCCAAAAAAACAAGGCTCTGAATCACCCGACCAAATGGAAATCACCAGACGGAAAAGAGACCAAATGCGGTCCTCCCTCGCTGGCGGAGGGAGAGGCTCTGAATCAGGCCAATTGGGATAACCCTTATCTACAACAGTGTATCTTCACTAGTGGTACATGATGGTATAAACTGGGCATTTGGGGGTCTCAAAGTGGGACACTTAGTTTAACTGACCATGGTAATGCATGTGATGGGTGTGTTTTTGGGTGTGGCTTAGCCAGGGCTGAAGTTCGTAAAATAACATTACAGCAACCCAGGGAGGTATACTATGTATTAGGTGGTATATGTAATAATTAGAAAATGGAAAGTGATACTTCATGAAAACTGTTTGGGAACCTGTTTACCCAGTAATGTAAAATGTTAAATTCCAAGACAAAAGCAAGGCAAACAGCAACCCATGCTCAACCCCATAAATCAATTAGCAGGTCCTGGACAGTATCCAGCCCATAGTCTGGATCAGGGGGGCAGAAAGACTAAGTCACAGGAGGCAAGGAGCATTAAAATAAAGTCAGGGTATGGGTCAGAATTCTTAATGTTGGTTAAGGTGGAACACTAGACCAAGCATTAAAAATTCAGGAGACCACACTAAAATAGTCCAAATGCATGAGGCTGCACAGCCAGTAGTGTGAAATGTTGGGCAAACAGCAACCTGAGATTGAGCCCATTAAGATAGGCAAGCGATGTTCCAAATTACTTGGCAGGTCTTGGTCAAGAGCCAGGCCATAGTCTAGACCAGGACAAAAGAAAGTCACAGTAGCCAAGGTGCATTGAATTATAGTCAGACGTTGTGGGTCAGAAGTCAAAGCAGATCATGGTGAGACAGTACTCCAAGCTTTACAAATGCAGGATACCACACTGAAATAGTCCAACAGCATGAGATAATATGGTCAGTGGTGTGAAATGTTGAACTCAGAGACAGATGCAGGGAAAACAGCAACCTGAGTTCAAACCCATTAAGACAAACAGACAAGCAATGCTCCGAATCAACTTGCAGTTCTTGGTCAATAGCAAGGTTATAGTTTAGACCTGGAGGACAGAAATAAAAAGTCACAGTAGCCAAGGAGCACTGGATTTCAGGGTATGGGTCAGAATTAAAAACAAGGGGCAGCACGCCACTAAGCATTAGGGAAAGACCTATGTTAGGGTTAATGTTTGGCTAAACATAGGGTCATTTTGAAGTTCTGTATGTGCCATGTAAAAATGTTCTGTTTCAAGAAAGCAATCTTTACCTAACGTCAAGCTTTAAAATGCAGAAGACCACCCAGAGGTGGTCTATTACTTTTGGCATGGCACTGAAAAGACACATCAGTAGTGTTGGGCGAACCCCACAAGATCCAGGTTTGGCAAGTATGGTTGAACTGTGAATAAATGTTCAGGTTTGGGGGAACAAATCAATGGGGACCCAAACTTTGAGGGGCGATTCTGCGTCTGTCAGGGGGCCCCCCAGAGGCAGAAATCAGGGATGAAAAAAAAATTGTGGTGGCAGGGATGTGCAAAGTTTGCAACAGCGTTGAGCCCCGCGTTCCCATTCCCGACGGTGGTTGGCGTTCCTTTCAAATGGGCTATGGCCAGGGCCACAGAAAGATGGCCACTGCCGCCATGAGTGGGGACACTCCTAGTAAGAGCACTGCTATCTGGCACGTCGACAGGAACAGGAGCGCGGGACTCAGGTAAATTGTACAGCAGCTTCCTGCTGCTGCACACCTTAGGTAAAGCTGGTGCAGCCCATCATCCTGCTATTTCATGTTTGGGCTGATGTCCATGTTCGGGTTTGGGAACCAGAACTTGCAACTTTGCGGTTCATTTTCGCCCAACACTACACATCATGAATACTATTATTTTTCATAAAATAATCATACAAGTTAGCCTGGTGGGCATCGCTGAACTCATACATGCACTTATTTAATTTAAAGGCTATATAAGTAATTTAACATCAGTCCTCTAAAATATGGTTGCCCCAGGCATCTGCTCTTCACACATCAGCAATATTCTTTGCACCGTATTATTAAATATGTTAAAAATACTTTTTGTTCTTCCAAAAAGATAACACGCAGTGCTTTTTAACACACAGGTATGAGGTGACCTCTTTGACATGCATGGAACCGAGGGAGAGATTTACAACTTGTTTGTGTGAGAAAAGGTGGCCGTGACATGATGAAAGGAGAAAATCTCATTCCAGACACTCCCTGCTCACACCCTAATTATGCTAAACCCTCCAAACCTGAACCGGCACTCTGAGAATGCCAAGCTGCAGCAATAAGTTGTAAGTGCCGGAGGAAAATTACAAGGTTATAGTACTGTAATAAAATATTAATGAATTTATAAAGCAATATTATCACACAAGTGGAGCTGCTGCAAGGTTATTTGGCTGAGGAACATAAGAGGGTTTGCAGGATGCACCCAAAAAGGTTGGGGGGCTGTGGTAAGCCAGCAAGGTATGTGAAGGGGTCACAGCCTAAGAATGGAAAAGCAGGCACGACCCAGCAGGTTAATGGGGGGAAGAAAAGCTAAGGATACATCGGGGGCAACAAGTGGGGAAGAGAGAGGCATGGAGGACCCGGTGAGGTTCTTGGGGGTTACAGTGAGAAGGGTGCAGGGAGGAACAGGTACCTGGAGGGAGGCACGTAGCATTACATTGGTAAAAGGAGCAAAGGAACTTCCAACTTTTGTTGGAAGGTGTCCTGTGCAAAACTGCAGGATGGTGCTCATCCAGAACAAAACAGACTGTGTGTCTCCTAATGGTACCCCACCCCTTAAAACTAAATCTGGTAGAGGTTAGCAGGTAGAGCGCCCTCCCTAGCCAAAACAAACCCTGCCCTCGAATAAAGCGTTCTGGCAGACCCTGAGCTGAGCAGGTGCTTCCTTGACCCCACCCAGACCAAACCAAACCTAAAGACTGTTCACTTGAAAAACTTGGCTAATTTCAAAAAAGTCTGCTGCCCCATCAGCCCTCCTAGGTTGACGGCGCCCTGTGCTGCTGCTCCACCTGAACACCCCAAAGGCCAGACATGGCAGTGAGCACCCAGCTGACCCATGAATGGAGGGACCATGAAGAAGCGTAATGGTATTGCTGGAAGCACCCTGTAGGTATTTGGGGTCAGGGAAGCAGGGAACTTGTGGGGGGAGGGGATTGGGAAGCACCCAAAAAAGGCACATAGGGAGGAAACAGGGACTACCCTGCTAGATATTTAAGGGGGCAGCAAGGAACATTAGGGGGAACATCATCCCCTCCCATTGCGATCCTCAACCACTCAGTGTTTAGTCCCACTCAGCAGCTACCATGGTGCTAATCCGCCTCAACAGGGACACTGACATACGTGCTGTTCCATCCACCACTGACACACTTCTCCATGAGTCACTTTAAAATAGAATCGATGGGTTACACATTTAGACGCTGATGCAGATGGGTTTAGGGCTACATCATGGACCATGAGAGAAATATGTATTCTAAGCCTCATAGAAAAAGCCTGCCTGTACTGCACTGATGGCAGCTCTGATCACAAGCAAATAATCCCAATCACTGCTATAAACTATTACATAAATAGTTAGCAACTGCAAGGTAAGGGTAGAAAGAGGTGTCACCTTCATGGGGTGCACTGGTGATGTATACCACCATCTAAATCAGTGGTCCATGACCTGTAGCTCGGAAGCCACATGTGGCTCACAGCCCCTTGCTATGTGGCTAGCAGACTGCCTGGGGTCAATAAATTGGACAGGTGAAGCAGAATGCTAGGTTACCTGTATTTGCAGCTTCCAGTAGCACACTTCCCAGACTATCACTAAGTATCTTGATGAAAGTCGCAGGTAGGGTCATGGCAGTTGGGTAACTAAACGTGACAGGGCCCTGGTGTGAACATTACATGGGGCCTTCTCAAGGCTCATACAGTAAGCCTTTTTCTGTCTCTTAACTCAGTCTGATGCTGCTAGACAACTTAAGACTGAAGCAGCAGCAGAGACAAATGACCCTTCTTTTAAATGATACCAAGTGAGCAAAACTATGATAAATAGGGTGGAGGAGCAACAATGATGGGGCCCCCTCTGACCTTCTAGGCCTCAGTGCGGTCTCATCCGATACACTCCATAGAGTTACGCCCCTGGGAGACGGGCATGCTTATAGACTTCTCTGCCTACCTGCCATTTAACCTTTTTGGAGATAGAGGATCCACTTCTGCAGGTTAGTTTATGGGGTGGGGGGTTCGCACAATCACCAATATCTTCATGCCAAATGTCGCTCAGTGCTAAATGTGGCTTTTAAAGTGGAAGTTCAGCCTCAGGCCACCACTCCCGCCAAGCCTCCCTCCTCTGGCACCGAGGCAGGATGAGGGGGGGTCGACAATGAAAAAAAAACCTTACCTAACCTGGGATGCAGTGCTGTTCCCCTGCCGCTTCGGGTCCTAGGCGCCATCATCTTGAAAGTAAAGCACAGAGAGGATTCCCCCACTTTGTGTGTGTCCCCATCCACCCATTCACTTGCATAGGCAAACAGGAGCATGCAGGGTGTAGGCATCTGTGCATTTGTCTGTGTGTGCCTGTGGAAACACCGCAGGATCCAGGCAAGGTAAACCACCCCCCAACCTGCCTCTCATTGGTGACCTGAGACTGGAATCCCACTTTAAGGCAAAAAAGGTCGGGGACCCCTGGGTCTAATCATACTCATCCTGAAGAATCAACTTCACAATGTCCATGCAAACATGCATTCTTCTGGAATATGCCACTTCATTCACGTAAAAGAGGGGCAGATATGCACAAGCACATTGCCACACCAGATCTTCAAGACAGATAAGTGTTAAAGATGACACAAAGGAAGCTGTCAAGATGGAAAAATATAGGCATGTGTCCTTTAACTGGTAACTAAGGAACCACTGCCCACAGTAGAAGCCTTAGTTTGAAACTGACAGGAACTGTGTTTGACTCTGAGGGACCTATTTAGCAATGTATTGCAGTCAAACACAGGGAGTATCACAGAGAATGGAGGACAAGACAGGGCATGGGTCAATGGTAAGTCACTGATGGGGGGCTTTTAGGCCATTTTGGGTGCTACAAGACCACTGATTCTATAACATAGAGGTTTGCTCTACTTTTCCCAGTAACAGTTTTGAGATATCTTTGCTTTTTGGCTAGAGTTGCTTTTTGCAAGCTTTAATGTAGCCGTGTTGTAGCCAGATATGACATGGGGAATAATGGATCATAGAATAAATATAGGGCATAATAAGAAAGCAGAGGGCATGCACAATTTTAACTATTATACTGTATCTACTTGCTGCGAATGAAGTGGGAATGGAGTAAATGCTTGTTATCATAATAGTGTTATGGCTGTTATAGTGGCTGACATTAGCATTGATATAGCCACACCCAAGTTGTGGAGTCCACATACACACCCAGTTTGCTCCTGTACAATAACTGATGCACATTCTACTTGGGTTGCAGTCTTCATGGTTGGCCCATATAGAGATACAGATTGCAGATTGTATTGTACAGCTGCAGAATCTCCATAGGACACCAGACAGAGTCTGCTAGAAGCAGTGTTAACGGTGGTTGAGGGTCAAGTTAGGGTCAGTACAGGCAGCATACTGGCCCCAGGGTTGGCTGAATACTGGGCCCAGGGATTCCTTCACAAAAAGGGCCGCAAAGCATTGGACTGCCCTCTGAAGTTGCTGACCTAAAACATCACCTAACCCCATTGACCCACACCCCTCACCTAATCCTCTCCACAGCTGCTACCTACACCATCACCAATCCCCCTTTACCAACCATTGACCCCCCCGCCAAATACCTCTCCCCATCCTCTGACCCACACCCTTACCTAAGCCCCCTCTGAAGCTGCTGACCATTTCTTAACCCCCTTAGCCAACCACTGATTTGCACCGTCGCCTAACCCTACTCTGCAGCTGGATCCATTGGTGTTGACACACCTTTGGCTTCTAACATTCCAAACTGGTTTAGAACTGAGGAAATGTTAGAACTTTGGAAGAGAATAAAACTCCCATCTTCCTCTCCATGGATCTGTGAGTGCTCAGCGGAGAATATTAAAAATCAAGATTCTCTGAAACATACTTGATTCTAGATCAGGTCTCATGGTGCACTTTGCCAGGGATTATTTTACAAACAAACCAGTGAATAAGATTTCTCCCCTATGCTGCTCCATTCACAAATACAGAGGGGTCACTGCCTCAGTGAAATCCATTTGTACACAGAAGGACACAACCACCTGCTGTGTGGCCCATTCTCAGAAACTGGTATGTTTCTGCGGAGGAAAGGAGGTGAGGGATTAATATGTCAGACTGGAATTTGGACAGCCCGTTGTGATCTGTGCAGCTTGCGTGAAGGGCTAAATTCAAAGTCTATTATGTTCATGCTTTACTTTGGAAAGGACAAATTTGGACCTCAATCATATGGCAGGACTTTTCTATTAGACACCTGTAGGCTATGTGCCAGGCATCAAGTCGAGCTTGTGCTTGTGCAGCAAAGAATTCCCAGATTTGACAAAGGCCCATTTGTGAGAACTCAGAATGCATAAAGTGATTGGTGAGCATAGCCATTGCTATGTACAGAAAACAACATTCAGTTGCGGAATGTTGTGGTTTGGTCAACTTACTCTTGGAATCTAAATCAGTTCTGTCCTTGACCCAGCTTCCATTCGCTCTTTTGCTGCCTGCTCTGATTTGTAACAAGTTTTAAAGCTTTGCTCACAGCCCTCAACTTCATCCTTTTGTTCTCGAATTGTTCTTTTGCTCTTCCTCATAAGCTATGCTCTGTTCACTCCATGCACCTTCTTTTCTGGGTACACAACCTGGTAGTGCTTGCAGCCAAACCACACCCAACATTAGGGGCTTGAAGAAAGAACACCAAGCCCATCTGTAGTCTATGGGCCCAGTTTGTCAGATAAAATGCGGTGGAGGTCCTTGGGCAGAAAGTGTGGCGGAGGCTCCCATAAATAACTGCAATCCAAATATACAGTATCCCCATCAAGACAAAGCAAGATCTAAAAAGGTAAGAATCAAGAGTTAGGGTCAAGATTGTCAGGTTCCTTCAGAACCTTAGAGCAGCCCTGCTGGAGTAGAGGTGTTGCTCCTGTGCAGTGCTGAGGCAGCCTCACACACATCCTATGTGAAGGAAGTCTCACTTAGCATGCACAGAGGCCAACTTCAGGTTCAGACTAGGATGCAGAATCATTCTTTGGTGGGCCCCATTCAATACACTGGTGAGCCGAGTGCCCCATTTGCAGGCTTACTCACAGCAAGATCAGGGGAAGATCAATAGCAGTGGAGAGAGGTAGTGAAAAATTGAAGACAATCAGTGACAGCTTAAAGGATGGCAAGGACCAGAGGGCCAATTGGTATCAGTGGTGGACCATCTTGCCAGAATGAGAAGGCAGTGAGGACCAAAGAATGATTGACATGGTGAGACCTTAGGCTGCAAAAGGCAGGGAACAAGCACCAGAGGAAGATCAGCAGCAATGGTAAAATCTTCAGCAGCAGGGAAGAAGGCAATGAGCACCAGAGTAAGACTGCCAGCAATAGAGAAAGCAGCAGGGACTAAAAGGCAGTTGGCAGCAGAGGAGAAGATAGTGAGGATTAGAGGATGAACCACCAATGACCTACAACAGTTTTTCAGGAGATTGGAGCTAGTGTGGAGGCACACGGTTCCATGTCAGGGGTCATTGCTGAGCCACCAATGAGTGTATGAAATAAAAAAAACACGGCAGGGCCAAGTCACAGGGGCCCCAACTGCTAGCAGAAAAAGTGTGGTAAGGGAATATTAGATGGGTCCCACACGGAGACACCAACTTGCCCTTATGCAGTGACCCACCCCTCTTGTCAAAGTCAAATAATGGGCTGGTATGGACTAATGGTCTATTATTTAAAGTCAAATTTAATGTTTGGTTGGGCATAGGTAAACCCCAACCGGCATGAGTAGCCCTTTAAGCTCAACCACGCCTCTAGATTGATAACATTTCAAAATTCAATTAAATTAATAATGTCTTTATTAGAATATTTAATAAAAAAAAAAAACAACTGATTCAGCAATTCTGGTGTTTAAACACCTAGCGTGCTGTCAATAGATAATTAAACATTGATTATTATTCAATGTTTAATTCAATGATTATTGGACATAATTTTTAGATATTTTCTATTTGATTCAACATGATTAAATGAAATAATAAATAAAGAAACTGATCAGCATATATTCAATGAAAGTAAATGAAGAGCAGATAGATGCGGAATAGTTTCGCCCCTTTCGCCCAAACTGCTACCCTCATTAACAAGTAGTGGAGGCCCCCTGGCAGGAACCCTGGTTCACCCTTCCCTTTAATGTGGCCCGGGCACTCCATCTGGAATCCTATACTGTATGTCACATGGTGTCCTGCCAGATAAAAGGTGGCCAACACTAGTACAATAGAACACCTCTCCGTGATATAAACTGAGCAGCTAAATAGTTGGAAGCTTAAAAGTGTTGAAGACAGATATTCCGGCACACACCCATTACACAGGCATGGCCACAAGCTTGGACACGCTTTGGTGTATAGTTCAGAGCTTTCAAGACACTTAGCAAGTAGGGCGCCGTGAGCAAACATCCCCTATAGCAGGAAAACTGGGGGGTTTCTTCTTCTTCACAGGAAATGCTCAGCTAGTAAAGCTCTTTCATTATTCGCTTTAATTAATAGTAATGACACATCATCTTGGCAAGGGGATCAGAATATTCAGCCAGGCATTCACTGCATAGACTTGATAAGAAAATCACGCATGATGTGCTCACATATGCTGACTAGAAGGAGGACAGTGACATCAAGAGTCAGGCTTGCAGCACTGCACTACTTGCCAAGTCTTTTACTGTTTTCAAGACTTGAAATGATGTATTGCTGTTACTTTAAAGGGGACTTGGCTCAAATGGTTGTAAAAGTCACATGTAACCAGCTGGTAGCGCAGAGTAGTAGCTAAGCTTTTGGGCACCTGGGGCAAAGATTCGAAATTGGGCGCGACCTGTGCTTAGGCCCCCCTTTGGTGCCCCCCCTAGCTACACTCCTTTGGTAGTGGAAAGGTCAAGGCCAAGGTCAAGCTTGGCTTTGTCTCTCAAATTGCAGACAGTTTGAGATCTTGCTTTAAGGAAAAGAGGAGCTTTCCTAGAACGGAAAGTATTTGCACAGTACCCAGTCCAAGGACAGACAGCATTACCCATCTATCCTTGCAGTAGGCAGAGCTATGCAAATCATCTCTTTACGTCTCTGTGCCATCCAAGGCCCTTAGAACCGCTAAGGGTGCAATGCCAAGGATTAGCTTTAAATTTTATACAGCCAGACACATCCAACTAGTGGACACGTGTTTCGAGCTTTAGGCTCTCATCAGCACTAGGGCGGATGCCTCTTGCTGTATGGGGGGTGAGACTTGGTGAGTACCAAAACATAGTCGCAAGCCAGTATGTGGAGATACCCATGTTAGGCTTAATATAGGGGGGCTAAAGAGACCAAAGCTAAGGGCCTTGGATGGCACAGAGACGTAAAGAGATGATTTGCATAGCTCCGCCTACTGCAAAGGTAGATGGGTAGTGCTATCTGTGGGTACTGTGCAGATACTTTCCGTTCTAGGAAAGCCACTATTTTCCTTTACCTAAGTAGAGGGTTTTTTGGTCTCTTTAGCCCCCCTAAATTAAGCCTAGAGGCATCTGCCCTAGTGCTGATGAGAGCCTAAAGCTCGAAACACGTGTCCACTAGTTGGATGTGTCTGGCTGTATAAAATTTAAAGCTAATCCTTGGCATTGCACCCTTAGCGGTTCTAAGGGCCTTGGATGGCACAGAGACGTAAATAGATCATTTGCATAGCTCCGCCTACTGCAAGGATAATGGGTAATGCTATCTGTCCTTGGACTGGGTACTGTGCAAATACTTTCCGTTCTAGGAAAGCCACTCTTTTGCTTTACCTGAGTAGAGGGTTTTTGGTCTCTTTAGCCCCCCCCATATTAAGCCTAACATGGGTCTCTCCAGATACTGGCTTGCGACTAGATCTTGCTTTAACAATTTTAACTTGGCCCCTTGCCCCCAGTGCTTGATGAGACCCAGGACACCATGATATTATGGTCACAAGCTGTACAATTCATGGGGGACCAGTCAGGGTAAAGAATTTATTATTTCAGATTTCTGTGCATACTCTGTGCTCTAACCAATGAGGGAACCTTCATCAACACACTCCCTCAGTGTTTGAGCACCATGGAGAACCATGACACCATGGGGAAGTGTGCAGGGAGCCTGGCTAAAGAAAAGGTGGAAACTAGGCTCAATTTATTGGTTTAGACTTCTATTTGCTGACTGTAATAATAATGTTTCTGTCTGTGACCCCTATTGAGGAGATCTAACCTCACTCTTTTTTGGTCAAAAGAGACACATTTTTAAGGCACACAGCAGGCAAAGGCAATAGCTAGACCATTGTGTTCGGCTACATTTTGGCACTGTCCTAAACTGTTTTTCATTTTTAAATTGAAGAAGAAATGAAGCGAGATGTCAAGGTTTACAGTTTCACCTTATGATTTATTTTTGAAGCAAGTGGGCATGGCCCTTGGAGCTTTGATGCTGCATAATAATCAACATAATAGGCAGGGTATGTAAGAGCCCGATGTTATGCTTCAAACACCTCCAGCCTCTCTGTCTATTGCTAGTGTTCTTATATAATGGATAGAATCATATATAAACAGCGGCAGAGTCATTTCTAATCCACAGTGTCCACAGCCCGATGATCCATAGTGAAGGGAAGGGGGGTGAAGGCTCTATTGTGTTGTGAATGTGCCACTTAATCACACAGTGTATGCTTTAGGGTAAAGGTAAATGAAGACTGTATACACCCCCGGTGCAGGTTTGGGATGTCCCCTTGTAAATTGGGTATGCTCCCGGTTGGTTCCTGGACCGGACATGCTGCACAGGGGTCTTTCCTGGACCGGAGTCAAGAGATGTAAGGGTACTTACTCAGGTCACAGTAACGATCCCCAGGCTGGATCCCTTATGAGTCCAGATCCACTTGAAGGTGAGAGAAAATGGCATCCTAAAATGTTGCAAACAGGTTGTTTTTTTTTATAGAGGCAGACAGGATCAAAGCCTTTCAGGGCCCTGGGCACATCAGTTCCTACATAATCCGAACTCTAGGTTGTTCCTGATTGGTCTTGCCCTCCAGGACAGCCTTCCTCCCCTCACAGCCACGGGAAGCACATCACTCTTGGCCTTTCTCCACCCGTCATGCCTTCACAAGGGGGTACTGCTCCATCTGGACATCTATGGTCTCTCTCCTTGGTGAGCTAGCTAGTATGCTCCCTCTAGCACACCCTCCCAATCTCTGGCTCGTGACCCCTAGTTCTTCAGGTTGGCTCTCTCAGCCTCCATCATCTCAGGATTCTACTCTGTTCTCTTTCTGTGTCTTAGAACCAGCCTGGGCCTACTTATAGGTCCAGATAAACAACTTAGCCCAATTTACCCGCCATTTTAAAGCTACATTTCTTTGGTTACACCAACCTATCATAGGGTTCCATGACTAACCTTAAAGTTGCCACTTATTTCCTGTTTTTCTGGACCTAACTGTATTTCTTATCCTAAGTGGCCAAACCATATAACTACACTCACTCAACTACAATTATCTACAATTATTTATAACCTGTGCATTTTTCCCAATCTTAAAGCAGACCTAAAATAGCTAACCCATCACCCAGTTAGACTTGATGTCCAAAGCCATTTTTGACAGCTCAATATATCCCTGACGGTGCTGACAGTCCACTTATCTGGCTTTGGTTTCACTTTGAAGGAACATGTCAATTTGGGATGCCTCTGTGTGTGATGCCTCTTCATTTCCACCACCGGGTATCCATGCCAATGTAGCTGTCACTTTCCCCGCCGGAATCCTGATGCTGATGCTGCCAACTTCTTTCTCTGAGCACCTGGGAACTATGGATGCTGCAGGACCTATGTGTAATAGTACATTTTCACCACAATGCATTGTATTTAAAGGGTTTAATGGAGTTAAAGGGACTAACTAGGCAAAGTGTACAAACTATAATTTATCAGCTTACCTCCTCATGGCTGCTCTCTCCTTCCTATCAGCTCACAGCAGCATCTGGCAGCAGAACCCTGCAATGAGATGTGGCAATCCTACTGATTTGCCTTGCAATGGATCACCAATCATTGGGCTTGACTGGTGGTGTTTAGCTCCCACCATTGGTCTACTTTTATGTCTTACATATGAGCCATGCCATCAAGCTGTTTCCCTTCCCCTGCCTTTCACCCTCAGCAAGGCAGTGTCTACTTAACATATAAATAGCCCGCGGCTGCCTGTGTGTTTGCTATTGAGACTTTGGCCCTTATTTAACAAGGGATAGCGCCAGGTAGTGACTGGTGAGCGACCGGTAATGACGAGCACCGCCACGAGAACTCCGGCTCCCCACCACAATCACATATTTATCAAGTCGATCCTGCTTAGTGACTGAGATAGCGCCAGATAACCACTCATTCATCATTATTCCAGCCTCAGCCCACAGCGCCAGCGTCCGACCTTGAACAGCGACAGGTATGACCTCTCGCTACCTGGCGCTCTCCAATGCATTTCAATGGAACAATCTTAAAATATTCATAATTAATTGTTGTTACTAAAAAGTGATTTGAGACTGCACTGGAACTTACAAAGAATGTATGTCCACAATAGAATAAATAAAGAATAAAGAAAAAGAAGCAGTGTGCACATGTGGGTACCAAACACTCTGAGAATATATAATAGGGCAGGTCCCACTCCTTGCCTAAACACCCATCAAACCATGGCACCACCGCTGTTATCAAAAATAAATATTTCTTTATTAATAGAAAGCATCACAGTATATGTGATGCTTTCTATTAATAAAGAAATATTTATTTTTGATAACAGCGGTGGTGCCATGGTTTGATGGGTGTTTAGGCAAGGAGTGGGACCTGCCCTATTATATATTCTCATAATTAATTAATAATTTTTTTTTTTTTTTTTTTTTTTTTTTTTCAATGTGACAAATTCTGTGACCACTTCTGCAATGTTAGATATTTTTTTTTAAGGTAAAAAAAAAAAAAAAAATTTTGCAGAATTGATATTAAAGGTCTGATATTAATGTATTCATGTTACAAAATGTTTTTAGAAACTTGTTTTTTTTTTGTTTCAAAAAATATGGTTGTTTAGGGGTTAAAAAACTACTTTTAACCCATCGCCGCCAGCTCTCTGGGGTTTAAACATGCATTTCACAGCGCGAGAATTTTTTGAGCGTGATTTGTTAATGAATATGGTGGAAGCCGGTCGCTATGGCTAGTCGCTATCATGCGCACCCATACAGCGCGGAACCTGTGAAATAGCGACTCCTCACCCAATATTCAACATTACTGCACACCGACTGAGTCGCTGTCAACAACCGAACAACGGCCAAGCACAGCGACTACTAGCGGGCGCTGTGAAAATACTGCTACAGTCGCTCATCTGTCGCCACCTGGCGCTATTACTGAATCGGCCTCTAGGTTTCACAATCTCAGATGTGAAAGAGCTTTGTGCTTTTAAGACTCTACACTCCCTCTATTGGCATATTTTGGCTTTACACTATGAAAAAATGTGTATATATGTATATATATTACATTTCATGCATCTTATAGACCACCCATTATGCCGAGGCAAGGCAGCCATCATGTGTCACAGTCCCACTCCCACCTGATTCACAGGCTTGAAATGTGAAGGTGAAAGTTTAAACCTTCATATCTCTTCGATTTTAGAACCAAGGGCAGTTTAGGACATTACCAAGTGTAGCCCCACACAATGTGGCTATGCCTGGACAATGGCTTTAAAAAGGAATTCTTTTTACTCTAACAATACCACAATTTGGTAATGTTGCACAATGTCATCTCCGCCATGTTTCTTGGTCTTCCAATGCAATGTGGAGCCATATGACTGTTTTATTTGCATTCCAAAACCTAGAACACACAACAGAGCAAAGGGGGTGGGAGTAGCTCCATCACTATTATTTATACAAAATTATCAACATTATTATTCAGGGCCTGGGAACCAATTTACCGCCCAGTTTAACCCTCTCATCATCCAAGTATTAAGCACCAAACATGTCTAGCTGTGTGGAAAGACAGAGATTTGGTTGCACATATCTGCAGATACATGTGGAAGCCACACTGCCCCGGCAAGGCACTCTGTGTTTAGTGTGGTCCCTACTCTTATTTTTGAGTCCCCAAAGTTGGGACATGCAATGCAGCCAGAGCTACTCACCAGCCTATCTTTAGAACACTCCATAGGGAGAGACACAGAATTCTCCCACTAATAGAAATTAAAGGAATCTGCACCTACGTAGACTTTTCCATCAAACAAAAGGCCAGGAGTGGCATTGTGACAGAAGGTGTCTCTACATAACTGCAATCAATCCCATGACATCTATTATGTTCCTAAGGCCCTGGCATCTTTGTGATTTGTATGTTGGGTCCCACTGTTCTGGTGCAAGAGGTTATATGTGGAGTAAGGACCTAGACCAAGGAGCCCATTACTCTACCATACATACATCTGGTGAGACTGAAGCTGAAATGTGTGACAGGTAAACAGAGGAACCTGGTCCTGGTTCTGTTCTGGGGTCAGGTAAAAAAGTGCACCAAAGTGGACATTACCCTCAAATAGTATTGAGAAATGCTGTGCCGCTGCACACTGCCATGTTTTTAAGTCAATCCTAGGTGGCTCAGTGGCCCTGCGCTAAGGCATCTTTCTATAGTTCGCCTCAGACAGGTTCAAACCTGCTGTTGATGGCCCTTTAGGAGAAGCTTGAGCACGTGTGTGTTAAACTGTGGACTCATCTAAGTCAGTTTTGATCACTGGATATGAGAGGAAACATACTTTACTGATATCTGAATTACTTCTGCATGACGAACTCCTCCTCTGATTGCCCCCAAATGTCTGCGTTATTTATGTGGAGCAGTAAACCAAACTGGTGTATTTCGGTGTAACTTCCAGCTTTTTATTATACAGCACCTGAGCGTGTCTCTTCAGTCTATTGCACTCGCCAATAAACTGTATTGCTTCAGATTTTCTGCTTATGCTTATGGAGAACATGCTGCTACAGTCTACTGAACTGTGCGTAATACCTAAATTGATACAGTAGGTGGCGTTCTTGTACCTGTTGCATCTACAATGCATCTATGAGCATTCTCTAATAAAAGTGTGTCATTCCGGGAATAAAACTGACAATAAAATTATGAGTAATAAAAAAGAAAGATAAATAAAGGGAGCAATGGTGTTGCCAGTTCATTCAGTGTTAACAGTCCTGTGACACGCTTTGTAACAATTTCTTTGACAAGCGTGTTTTATTTTTATACTCTACATGTAGGCCGCAAAAGTCACGAGAGCCATAGGTCCGACTTTGATTGATTGATTGATCAATTGATTGATGAATAATTCTGATCAGGCTACAGGGCCCTTTAATTCCCCACCCACCAGATATCATAATTTGGGATAGCCATCTGCTAGAGGCCCCAAAAGGACAAAAGGAGGCCTTCATATGTATCCTTCCCCATACTGGTCATCTGCAGCCTGTACAAGCCCTCACATCACTGGTAGCCACAAACAGGGTTCACATGGCCAATGTGCGTGACTTTCATTCAGGGCCGGCTCCAGGCTTTTGTGGGCCCCCGGGCAACAGAGTCTTAGTGGGCCCCTTGTGTCGCATCACATGCCCCGAAATGAAAAAGAAAAGTAAAAAGGGCAAGAGAAATAGAATTAGGGATAAAAAAAAAAGAAAGAAGAGAAAGAAAAATACGAAAAGAAAAAAAAAGGCAGAGGGCAGGGTAGAAAGAGAAAAAAATAGAGGGAGAATGTGAGGAGAAGGAGAGAGAAAAAAGAAATACAAGAAAAAAGAAATATATATATATATATATATATATATATATATATATATATATATATATATAGAGAGAGAGAGAGAGAGAGAGAGAGAGAGAGAGAGTGAGAGAGAGAGAGAAAGAGAGAGAGAAAAGAAAGAAAGAAAGAAAAAGAAGGAAAGAAAGAAGGAAAGAAAGAAAAAAGTAAGAAGGAAAGAAAAAAAGAAGGAAAGAAAGAAAACAAGAAGGAAAGAAAGAAGGAGAGAAAGAAAGTAAAAAGGGCAAGAGAAATAGAATTAGGGATTAAAAAAAAAAGAAAGAAGAGAAAGAAAAATACGAAAAAGAAAAAAAAAGGCAGAGAGCAGGATAGAAAGAGAAAAAAATAGAGGGAGAATGTGAGGAGAAGGAGAAAGAAAAAAGAAATACAAGAAAAAAGAGATATAAATGGAGAGAGAGAGAGAGAGAGAAAAGAAAGAAAGAAAAAGAAGGAAAGAAAGAAAAGAAAGAAAGAAGAAAAAGTATGAAAAGAAAAAAAAGGCAGAGAGCAGGGCAGAAAGAAAAAAAAATAGAGGGAGAATGTGAGGAGAAGGAGAAAAAAAAAGAGAGAGAGAGAGAGAGAGAGAAAAGAAAGAAAGAAAGAAAGAAAGAAAGAAAAAGAAGGAAAGAAAGAAAAGAAAGAAAGAAGGAAAGAAAGAAAGAAAGAAAGAAAAAAGTTAGAAAGAAAGAAAAAAAGGAACGAAAGAAAGAAAGAAGGAAAGAAAGAAAGACAGAAAAATAAGGAAAGAAAAACAAGAAGGAAAGAAAGAAAGAAAACGAGAAGGAAAGAAAGAAGGAGAGAAAGGAAAAAAGGAACGAAAGAGTGGAATGAAATGAAAAGAAAGAAGGAAAGAAAGAAAGAAAAAGAAGGAGAAATAAAAGGAGGAAAGAATGGAAGGAAGCATAGTGGATAAGAAAATGCAAGGGAGCGAAAGAAAGGAAGGAAGGAGGCAGTAGAAGAGTGAGGGAGAAGGAGAGAGAGAAAGGTGGGAGAAAGCAATGTAAGGAAGGAAGAAAAGTTGACAATGGGAGGAAGGAAGGATCACTGGGCCTGCGAGGTGGGCCCCCCTGGCTTCGGGGCCCTCAGCACGTGACAGCGTTTGAGGCCCTTTAGCGCCCGCCCTGATTTCATTAGACAGGCAGGCATTCCAAACCATAACTGTGATTCTTAAACCTTCTAGATGGACACGGAGATGTGGCGGCACAATCCACAAAGTGGCCGGGACATCTAAAAGCCCCGCTCTCTGCTGCGGAATGCTGGGAGCCAGGGTGAAAGATGGATGGGGAGGGTGGCAAGTTCTAGCCTCTTCTTGAAACAGCAAGGGACAGTGGACTTTAACCAAGTAAGAAGACAGGAAAATACAGAAAAAGCCACAATAGTTCTTTGGTCTATGGCACCAAGTGGGGATTATGAGATGCCCTGCAGTGTGGTGATCTAGTAGCCCTGGGAGACTGGGCACAATGCACTCACCTTACCTTAGTGCACCCACAGCAGTTCCATACAGCAGAGCAAGGAGGACATGATTGCCACACTGCGGGGCATCCAAATCGGATGGTCCACTGGAAATCTTATACAGTTTTTTAGGCCACTTCAAAATAAAGGAACTCTAAACTCAACTGCAAAAATAAGCCAGGAAACAGCTGACCTGATGCCTGACCTATATGCCTCTCCTCCGTTTACAGCAGCGCCGGGTAGAAGCCATAACAGGGCTCCAAATGTTGTAATTGTTTAAATTTCATTTCCCCAGGGCCATGCAAAAAAAGTGGTCATACAGCTACTTTGTCCTTTGGAGCTCTGAGATTGAGCAAGGCACAGCAACCCATAGTGGTCCCACATATGTCTCTGACCACAGCAGTGCATGTTCAAGACGTATAAAGCTGCTCCATGACGTGCCCTTCCCAGTTCAGCCACAACCAAGATATCAGCTTTACAGATGGGTTGTTATTGTCTCTTCCCCAGGGTCCTCAAGGGGCGCAAGCCCCGGGGCCTCCATCACTTGCCCTGCAAAGGGGGCCTCCACCAACCTTTCGGTTATTGTCTGGTCCAGGAGGCTTTTCAGTCTTTGGCCTGACAGGCCGCGTGGTCAGCAACAAAGCTATCAGTGGCATTGGTGCCCATGCCTTTTTTTGTTTTTGCAAACCTGCAGCCAAAGCCACCACAGGGCAGAATGGAGAGTGATGGGTGTGTGCTGTTAATCGGTGGCTGCTCACTGCACATAGGCCACCAAGCACAGCCACTGGCATCTCAATGTAGGGAACTGTTTTCTTCTGGACCAGCTGGGTGACTACACCACCCCCCCACCCAGAATGGCAAAGCAGGAGTTCCAGAGCAGCCCGCACCCAAACAAGGGGGGCACAAGGGACTCCATCTGATGTCCCAGTAAGTTGGCAACCACCAATCAGTTACTTGGCTGGACTATTATTTTAAATGAAAAAATACTGTTTCTGGGGCCTCCACCAGATTTTGTGCTCAGGGGCCTCCACCAAACGTAATCCGGCTCTGCTCTTCCCAATTACACACACCCCCTCCTAGCCAACCCCCCCCCCCCCCCACACACACACACACACACACACACACCACAGGGAGCCCAGGCTGGTATCAGCATAGTGAAAGAGCAAACACTTGTGTTTTTTTATAGGCCTTGATGATTTTAGCCTATATTTTTGGTGTGCTAGGCTGTCAGTCTGGAGGGGAGGGAGTACACTTTAAATAAAGCCCTGTATTTCTCTTGTTTAGTGACAGAAGCACTCTTTAAGAATCACCATATTTTTATATGTTTTGAATCTCAAAAACAAATTTAAAGCTGCCACGCCTCTACCAGAAGGGCCTTTTAAGGTCGGCAGCCCCATGACTGGCCTGCGCTTCCTGCTTGGTTCTGCCCTGGTGAAGTGGTTGAATCCACGCAACGCGTCGGCTGGTCATGCTCCCGGGGGGCCCCATGGCTCTTTACATACTTTAAGGGTGATGTAATTCATTAACTTTATATTTACCGATTTCTGGCCAGCAGTTCTCTGCTGTTTATGCAGACCATTACTTATTGCACTGCACTTTCATATCTTTATAGCTAGTATTGTATATAGCACTTTAGTCACTTTAAATACATATGGATTTGGTATTTATTGTTTAATATGCACAAGCATTTTCATTGGTTATGTTATTATTTTCGTGTTTGTAATTAGTATTTTTGTGGTCTTGGTTCACGCAAGTGTATATATTTTTTCATACTGCCTTAAAATCTGATGCCATTTTGTAAGGGATCCCCTTGTGTAAATGTTTTTTAACTTGGTATTGTATGTGTTTTTTGTCCCCTTTTCTTGAGAGTCTCAATAAATTTGATATTTTTATGACATTTGGTTGTGGCGAGTGCAGACCTTATTTCTGTGCTTGTGAGGGGAATCCCCAGAGCCCCCAAAACTTGGATTCATTTGATGCCTAAATGAGCACAGGCTGGTTTGGCACCCCACATAATCTTCACTATTTTGGGCTGTGCTTATCCTAAATCTACTGTTTATCCTGCTGGAAGCTGACCAGCCTATGGGATGGGATTTTGGTTATGTATAATTAGTTGGGTTCTTTATTGGGTATATGTATCAATGCGTATGTATCGGGGGATTGTTGTACATACATTGTTACTGTATTATTTTGCTTGTCACAGCTTTGGCTGTCTCCTCTGCTCGGTTCGGGTCTGAGTTGGCACGGAAAGTGGGGGTAGGTTACAAGGAAGCAGCTGTTTGGGCTGAAATGGGCCAGGAGGATAGGGGACTGATTTTAAGGGGAGGGGAGGGACAGAAGTAAGGGGGTAAGGTGGATCTTGGCAGTTAGCCCCGTTGAGCTACCAGGCCTAGGAGGGAGCCGGGCTCACGAATCGGCTTCTGTTTTCAGATTCGGGAGGTAGTTGAGCCTTCGGGCCGCCTCCCCTCCTCTCCTGTTGGTAGTTATGGTATGGTGGAATCTCAGACCTGGATCGGGGAGAAGGGGAGTGCGTTTGTTATTTGTTACTGTTTTATGTTGAGGCTGTGGCCGATTAAAATTCCATCATTCCAAAAAAATGGCTGTTGGCTCAGTTATTTGGGAGTGTGGGTGGGTTGGTGACAGCTGAAGGCGTATGGAACGCTAGCACAGTCATGTCCCTCCTCACAACCCTCGTCCTTGTAGTTTGACACAAAACCACATTACTGGTACATCTGGGAAAAACTGTTGTGAGTCACGCTTTACGAAGCTATTAAGGCAATATGTGTTAAAATATTTGTTACGTGAGTGTTCAGAATGTAACATATGTGAAAAAATTGAAGTGTACAGATTATATAATGTTGTATTCACAATATCTTAGTCACTTTGAAATAAACGAATTGTACTACACACAGTCTAAGGACTCGACTTAGTGAACCAATAGCCCTGCCAAATACTCCCAAAACGGAGGCCGGGGTGTTTCTCGCATGGCTGATACCCAAGGGAGAACCCCCCAGACCAACCTCCTTTTTTCTAAGCCAAACTCTTACAATAGGGAGTAGGGACATTTTTGTGGCAACAAAGGCCAACAGAGAAGAAGAGTGCTCCACAACCCCTCTCTCCTTTTTCTCTTTCCCCCCCCTAACTTAGTTTGAGTTTAACACGTAGAGACTAGAGGGAGGTATAAAGAGCATTGTTTACCAGCATCATTATAATGCAGCACCCTGTGAGCCATAGCATCCAAGGTGGGCTTGTCTGTTCACATTGATAACACGTCAGATTGCATAAGATATAGCTGTCCTTAAAGTAGTTCCACACCTATTTCCTACATAATGCCCGTGCCCAAGTCACCCTGACTGACCGCACCACTCTATTCATTAGCTCGGATTGTGCAGTCTAGATCTCTGGTGGGGGTAAGTTTTAGATGTCTAGAATGGAGCCAAACAGCTGCACAGGACTGGGTCAATTCATGGTCTGTGTGCAAAAACACTCAGGAGGAGCGCAAACGATTCTGCGTGCATCTAGGCGCATGATTCATGCACGCCTGGAACGCGTGAGAATTGCATCAAATGGTAAGCGCACGTGAGAAGCTCAAATTGCCTCTTCTTGTGCCAATTTGCAAATTGGTGCAAATGTCCTTGTCCCACGTGCATTTGGCTGGCTAAACATTTAACTGCTCCTGATGGCCCCCCCCCCTTTCCTTTACTGTATCTATAGCAATTTGATCTCCCCAGCTTGTGTTTTTTCCAAAGCTCTATTCACCATTTCCTTGTGTTCTCTGTTTTTGGGGGGGATATTCTGATTCCAGTTAACCCTTATCGTTTTTTGCCCAATTTATTGTCCCCTATGTTCTTTTTAACCCTCCCTTCCCTGTTTGATTTACATATTAATGCTTAATAATTTAATTTAATTATCATTTTTTTTTGCTTTTGTTTTTGCTAAACTTTGGGGCCCGATATCCACATTTTTGTTGTTTTGACCATCGTTTTTGTGATTTTGGACTTATGGCTGACACTTTCATTGTTCAAAAACGTGTTTTCGGAATGAAATTACTCATTGGAATCGTCAGTTTCCTCAACCTATTTGCTGGAGGAAATTCACCCTTCAAATTGCCACATTTGTGCACACTTCTGCCCTCTAAACATACCATAAATAAGGCGACAGTTTGGTGCACTAGCGGAAAATTTCAGGCACGAATTGGCGCATTGGCAAACGCTAGTGTGCAAATTGGTGCAAAAACAAATGCGCATCCCGTTTTGATGACCAATTAGGAGCATGCCCAACTGCAGATAGCCTGGGGATACAGCCGCAGCTCCTGTGAACGTGGTGTATGCTTCAGGACCACATGCTGTCCGAAACGCGTTAGAGATTGCTGCTGGGACTTGATTTTTTACTATTTTACCGCTGTTTTTTGTACTTTTTGAGGATATCATAAAAAGTTACATTTCAGGGAGTGCTGACCGCCAAGCATTTTTTTTTTTCAAATGCGGTGTGGGTACCCTGGAAAGGTAAGTGAATGTGGGGGTTCACAGGGAGTTTACATGCCTGGTCATTCTGAATCAGGATGCCCCAGGGGTACTTAATCGTCTGACCTTGGAGTGTTTAGACCTGTTGAAGGGGGTATGTCGTAAAATTGGCAAATATTAAAAATCCAGATAGAAATGTTAGATAGTAATAGTACAACTGAAAAAGTCCCCTCAATCGGTTGGTATTTTACTACTGGTAAATAAAAACACAGGTAACAGGATTCTAAGCTTATTCCACTGTTACATTTGAGAACTGTCCACCACTAGTGGGAAACAGTAGCAATATCTGCTTTAACATCTGCCCAAAGCATTGTTTGATGGCTAAAGCCAATCAGAAGAATTGCACCAGCAATACGCTATACATATGATATCTTTACAAAATTATGGATGGATCTGCCATGGATCTGGAGTTAAGCTATAGCACAAAAGCAATATTGTGTTGAACCTGCATTTGGCTGCGTAAAAAAACACACACATAAGTATAAACTGTGAGAACCAGCAACAAGGTGCTAAACCAAATCCCTGACTGTTTGGAAACCAGTTTTTAAATTAAAAGCCAGGATTAGGTTTGCATATTCTTTTATTCGTGGCAGGTCACAAACACATCTTATGTAGGTGACTCACACTGTGTTACCATTGATTAAAGCAAGCATGGTGTACCCCTCCCAGCCTTGATTCCATGTAAAGCTGTAGTGTAATCCCAATTCTTGGCAAATGCTGTGAGATCTAACCCTGAGGGGACCTTAGAGTGACACACTCTCCCCAATACAAAACAAACCGGTTGTTGTTGGCTCCATTTCGATGGCTGTTGGGAAGACACAATATTATACCCACATCTGCGTTGACCAAACTAAGAGGCCGATTCATTAATAGCGCCAGGTAGCGACAGATGAGCGACTGTAGCAGTATTTTCACAGCGCCCGCTAGTAGTCGCTGTGCTTGGCCGTTGTTCGGTTGTTGATAGCGACTCAGTCGGTGTGCAGTAATGTTGAATATTGGGTGAGGAGTCGCTATTTGACAGGTTCCGCGCTGTATGGGAGCGCATGATAGCGACTGGCCATAGCGACCGGCTCCCACCATATTCATTAACAAATCACGCTCAAAAAATTCTCGCGCTGTGAAATGCATGTTTAAACCCCAGAGCGCTGGCGGCGATGGGTTAAAAGTAGTTTTTTAACCCCCAAACAACCATATTTTTGGAAACCAAAAAAAAAAAGTTTCTAAAAACATTTTGTAATATGAATACATTAATATCAGACCTTTAATATCAATTCTGCACAAATTTTTTTTTTTTTTACCTTAAAAAAAAATCTAACATTGTATAAGTGGTCACAGAATTTTTCACATTTAAAAAAAATTAAAACAATTAATTATGAATATTTTAAGATTGTTCCATTGAAATGCATTGGAGAGCGCCAGGTAGCGAGAGGTAACACCTGTCGCTGTTCAAGGTCGGACGCTGGCGCTGTGGGCTGAGGATGGAATAATGATGAATGAGTGGCTATATGGCGCTATCTCAGTCGCTAAGCAGGATTGCCTTGATAAATGTGTGATTGTGGTGGGGAGCCGGCGTTCTCGTGGCGGTGCCCGTCATTACCGGTCGCTCACCAGTCGTTACCTGGCGCTATCCCTTGTTCAATAAGGGCCTAAGTTCAGTTAACAGAGAGCTGATGAGTGTCTCATGGACAGTGCTGGTCATCTATTTTTTGTTTTGTTGACAGCCTTATCCAAGGTCAGAGAGTCAGAGTGTTGGATCAGCCTTGGTGCAAGGTGACCTAGTGGTCTTGTAATCCTGGAACAAAAACTCACTCAAAGAACAAGTTTTTTTTTTTTTGTGATGTCCACCCTAAGAAAAATGGCAGTTGGACCCGGGTGCTGCTTTCAATAGTGTAATTGGTGCCGTTTCCCAACTGCTGCCTTTGCTGGCCCAGCTCCATACAATAATACTTTATGTCTCTTATAAGGATGGACAGGTCAAGTTTGTCAGGAACCTGGAGGCAACATGTGGATGGGGCCAGTTATAAACCCCGGCCATCTGCAAAAGAAGAACAAAGAGGAACACTAAATGTTTAAAAGTAAAGCATAGCAGCGAGTAGATCAAACCATGTTCTGCTTACCTTCATGCCACCAAGCATAACTTCAGGTAAAACCTTATTGTTTTGCATAAAGTGGGCATCGATACTCTTACGTTAAACCCAAAGTGAAGTCTGAAAAAGCAGGTAAGACAGGCAAGTCAGGGGCAGGCAATGTACTATAAGATGCAAGGTTACAACTGTAGCTGAGGTTGTATCCAAAAGTCTTCCAGGGCCCAGCGGACCAAGAAGAAGATGATGGGACACCCTGGAAAAACATAGAGCCCATTCGATGGGCACCAGGTTCTTCCACACCACTTGTGCTCAAGATAGGGTGCAAGTAATTGGGTGACAGTTTTATTTGCCACCACTGGCATTAGAAGACCCCAGAAGAAGAAGTGGATTTGTATGTACTTTTTGATTTAGTGTATCCAACTTTTTTTTATGTTGCAGTCTCTTCAGTTGATAATATAACAACAGATGCAATAAATCCAGCAACATAAAAAACACTAGTTTAGACAAAGAACATTTTTGTTTAGGCATGCAGCAAAGTCTCTCTCGGGCTCCACACTTGAGACTGTCTGTATCAACACATGGTGTCACGCTCTGGTAACTCCAGCCCTCTAGGAAAGCCCTCAACCCCCAATCTCCGCAGCCAGATTCACCTGTAGGAGCCCCCGCTTGCAGGGACGCAAAATACGCCTGCCCGGGATCGGTTGCCCCCAGGACTTCAATGGCTCAAAGGATGAGAGCTTACTGGGTTAGAGGTCTGAAGAACCAATGGCTAAGAGCGAGTGTAGCAGAAGTCCAGAACCAGGCTAGAGGTTGACACGGGGAAGTCGGAGATCGCAGCAGTACAGAGGGAAGAGGCAGCTCGAGGTCAGGGTACAAAGCAGAGGTCGGCAACGGAGAGCAGATCGAGAATAGTCGGTTCAGGCAGGGGTCGGCAACGGAGATCAGATCGAGAATAGTCGGTTCAGGCAGGGGTCGGCAACGGAGATCAGATCGAGAATAGTCGGTTCAGGCAGGGGTCGGCAACGGAGATCAGATCGAGAATAGTCGGTTCAGGCAGGGGTCGGCAACGGAGATCAAACAAGATATATCACAAGACTATGCAGGGTACAAGGCGCTATCACAGGCACTGAGCAACTGACAGGGTGAAACCTTTATAGGGACAGATATGATGGGAGGTGAGTGTGTGATTGGTGCAACTAGGAACTGGTCATAGATTGGGAGAACAGGGAGTGCCCAATATGGACTCATTGGCCCAGACAGGAGGGGGGCGTAAGCCCCACTAAACCTAGGGCTCATTGGCCCTTTAATCCGAACCAGGGGGCGTGTTTATGCCGCCGGAGGGCATAAAGATCACGTGCTCACGCGCGAGCACGTGACACGACGCAAGAGCGAGGAGGGAGAGCGGCCGTGCTCGGCGCCGCCTGAGCAGACGCCGCGCTGGAACGGGGCCCAGGTAAGTGCCGATTTATGACACATGGCTTCACCACCGTCTGCAGGACAAAAGCAGGCTTTTATATCCACTGATGAGGAAGGCCCAGCCAACTGTGCGGCTAAGACAGAACAGGAAAACCCAGGCCTGGAGGGAGGGGAACTGCAGGTCCCACTACCAACCTTACCTACCGTTCCATAGAAATCCAGGCCCCAGTAAAAATGAAAGAAAATGCTTCAGTGCTCTAAAAGCACTAAAGCGAACAGCCTTCTGGATCTCTCATCTCACCCAGGCTAACACAATGGGAGTAATGTACACCCCCCTCCAGAGTATAGCCCACTGCATACCTACAAAGTTCACAGGATAGAAGGGCCAGCATGTCACCAGCCCGAAACCGGTAAATAGCATGCCAGTACCACCACCCTATTACCCGCACCCTATCCTGGTAACTGGGGGAGTGAAAAAGCCCAGAGCTCATTGGTATGGGCTATGGTGAGCAAGTGGGGGACAGACTCAGCGCTGCAAAAAACTCAAATGCTGCCATTTGTGTGAGTGTTTTTTTTTTTTAAACGCCCAGCACATTTCTCGCATGCAAGTTGAAGTGAGAGATTTAAAGAGCACTCTTGCCCCTGCGCTGCCCCCATAGTGCCCAGTAACATACTGTACAATGCACATGGTACATAGATAGGCTGGGCTCTTCTCAAATAACTGTCAGTTAAGTTGTGATAACTTAGTGCGTTATATTTCTTTACAAAGCCTGACCTGACCCCACTTTTCCACAAGAGAAACTAGTTAGTTTTAATTAGCTTGTCTCCTATTAAAGTGGACCAACACCCAGCCTGTTCGGCCTGGGAATCTATAAGATTCCTGGGCCGATTCAATCCCTCCCCGCGGGCATCCAAAATCGGGATGCCGCGCTGTGTGAAACCCCCCAGGACGCCCACAAACCTTACCTGGATCCCGATCCAATGACGTATGCACAGGCCTCGGACGCATCTCGCGCTTCTCTCTAGCAGGGCGCGTGCCCGCTAGAATGGCCGGCGCGGGCGCACTCCCTGTTAGAGGGAAGCGCGAGATGCTGTCGCCAGCGTGCTCGGAGCCGCTGTGCTTTGACGCCGCATTGACGCGCATAGCTCAGCGGCTCCGAGCGCGCTGATTGGACGAGCGGTCGTGCATGTGCCATAGGAGCAGGGTGAGGTGAGTTGTAACTTGCGAACTGGGGGGTTTCCCATCCCCCGATTCCCCCGATCGGGGTGCCCCGGGGAAGTGGACCAAAACCCAGGATAGTCAAAATCCTGGGTGTTTGTCCACCTTAATAAGTGCCATTACTCACCACAAAGAAAGAAGAGAAAAATTTAAACGGGGTGGTTTATAATGGAGGGGAAAGAGGGTAAAGCACTCGTCATCCTAATTTTCTCATGGGGACATCCAGGTTAGGCCAGCCAGTCAGACATTATTTCCCACACTTTTTAAATGTCACTTAGTGGGGTGTCTATGGGTTGTTGATGATTGTTTGGTTATACAGGATCACTTTTGCCATCAGTCTAGGCAACTGCTCGCACCCGGGTGCCGACCTCAAGGGTGCTCAAAACCTGACAACCAGTGTGTAGCATGCATGCCAGAAATCTCTTTTATATAGAGCAGAGGTCCTCAACCTTTTAATGCCAAGTACCTCTTATTGTCAAACAGTTACAACCAAGAACCACCAAGGAGGAGATTAGTAATTAAAGGGACTGTCCAAGCAAGGAGTTAATCCAACCTACAGCCTCTTCACCTCTTAAGTTAATGTTTATTAGTTGTCTTTGGTGCTTCTGTGTAGCTTAGAATGTGAAAGTAAAAATGTTTAAACTGGAAATCTCAGCAACAAAAGCTTCTTTTTAGGATTGGAAAAAAGTTGCCAGATGTAGCCCTACAAGGCTTGGCATTGCCTGCTAAAATACGTAGGCCACAGGCCTTGCAGCACTTTACTACATAGGAATAATGTTTTCACTATAGAAATAATATAAAAGATCCGTCAGACCCTCTTCTGTAGTTGCACCCCTGAACACCACTGTGTATCTCTTGAGGTATGCGCACATTGAGAAACAGTGATCAAGAGAAGCTAGGTGACTAAAAGGAGGACAGGATCCATCTGCTACTGGATGTTGTCCTGTCAGCACAGCCCTAGATGAAGGTATAATTGTGGGCTCTTATGTTGCTGCTAGGGTGGGATTAATTGTGGTGGAGGCTCCTAGGCAGAAAGTCTGGTGAAGGCTACCCTGGCACTACCCTTGCCCTTTGTTGCATCCAGCAAGTCTTTGGACATGGAAGCTGGTGGCAGACATGTTATAAATTATGACAATTGCAAAATGCCTTCTGTGACCTGAACCAAACAGAAGTCAGCTGGGATTGAGATGAGCAGCAGCCGAGATGTGCCCTGTGGTAACATATGGTTTAGACCAGTGTCAGATTGGATTTCCTGGATCTGCCAGTAGAACTGACTGGTTGACAGACTACCGGGTGTGTACCCTGATTGTGGAGACCAAGAACCAGGCTCACCTCTCGACCGGGAATCCTGGGATCTAAGGACCAACCTGGTTTTCACTAGAGCCTCTAAAGGTGAGGATAGGCTGGACTGCAGGAAGGCCCCAGGTCAGGCAACCTAGGAGTGGGTTTTGCCAAGTTCTGGGTAGAAGACAGACCGGAGCTGGACTGGAAACATAGAACAAGCTGAAGTCGTGGCTGGCAGAACAAGATCGAAGTCGTAAACAAGCCATGGTTGTGGCAGGCAGATCAGGATCGAAGTCGTAAACAGGCCAAGGTCGTGGCAGGCAGATCAGGATCGAAGTCGTAAACAGGCCAAGGTCGTGGCAGGCAGATCAGGATCGAAGTCGTAAACAGGCCAAGGTCGTGGCAGGCAGATCAGGATCGAAGTCATAAACAAGCCAAGGTCGTGGCAGGCAGAACAGGATCGAAGTTGTAAACAAGCCAAGGTCGTCAGGAGAGCAGGAACGTAATCAGGAACAAGCCGGGTCGGTACAAAAGAATGGACGACTGGAACTGAGGAACAGGCAGGAGAAATGACCAACTGGCAATGGAGCTCAGGGCTCGCCAGTATTTAAAGGCCCCTGCGCAAAAGCGAGCGCATTTTCATGTGTTTGCAATGCGCATGAACTCGCATAATCGCACATCGAATCGTACGGCGCACAAATGCGCACGCTTACTGACCCTACCATTTCTAGTGCGAAAATGCGAATGCACAGGGAACCTTGTCGCCCTGGGAAACAAGAGGAACAGTCCTGGTTCTATGATACTGGTGCTTAACACGCTTCCTTGCCCATGCGCAGAACTTCGACCAGGTGGGTACAAGTCATACAAGCAGCACGGAACACAAGCTCCAATGAGTTCCATGGCACTTCTGGGTTACGTTGGTGGGTGTGCAGGAAGTGCCACTCACAGGAAGTGACCCTCTATGCCTTATTGACAGCACTATTTAAAGCGGACCTTCGCTCTGAATAAGAGTCAATCTTATATGTTTTCCCCACCCTGTACATTCATATTGCTCAAATTTAAAATCTTCCTACCTGCATCTACTGCATGTTATGAGCCTTTAAACATCCAAGATGGCGGCTCATGGTGCATTAGGCAGCCTGCAAACAGGAAGTGTTTTCTGACTGCGTTGCTCTGCATTCTGGGATTGCTGTCCTTTCCCTGACCACAGCTCTGCTCTATCTATGCAAAGCACAACTATAACCCCGGCACCTGCACTTTATCCCACTCTCCTCTCCTCAGTATGTGATGCTTCTGAGTCAAGATGGTGGCGCATGTATCCTAGAGTCCTGAACAGAGTTGCAGCTCGGTGGGGGAAATAATAATAAGTGACTAAAAATGTATAATTTTAGATGCTGGGGAACAGTTTTTTAAGGGTTTGGGCTTTTCATTAAAGCGGACCTTCACTCTAAATAAGAGTCTATCTTATATGTTTCCCACACCCTGTACATACAGATTGCTCACATTAAAAATCATCCTACCTGCATCTACTGCATTTTATAAGCCTTTAAACATCCAAGATGGCGGCTTATGGAAGCTGCCATTTTTGCAGGCAGCCTGCAAACAGGAAGTGCCTGCAAACAGGAAGTGACTGTGCTGCTCTGCATTCTGGGACTGCTGACCTTTCCCTGACCCCAGCTCTGCTCTGTCTGAGCAAAGCACAGCTATAACCCGCCCCCCTGTACCTTATCCCACTCTCCTCTCCTCAGTAAGTGTGATGCTTCTGAGTCAAGATGGCGGCGCCCGTATCCTAAATTCCCAAACAGAGTTGCAGCCCAGTGGGGGAAAGTATAATAAATTAGTGACTAAACATGTAAAATATATTAATTTTAGATGCTGAGGAATTGTTTTTTAAGAGTTTGGGCTTTTCATTAAATCATGGTGAAGGTCCGGTTTAAGTCATGCTGAAGGTCCGGTTTAAAGGGCAGCCAGGCAACCATACAGTGCTATCTTATCAGCTTACCTGGACCATGTTCACTTGGATCCCTGTGCCCCTGTGTTGGACTGATTACCTGGACTTTGACCCCCTGGCTTGCTTATGGGCTTGAGGAACTGCTCTTTGGATTGACCCCTGCTTTGCTTGGATTTGTTTGGACTGACCTTTTGGATTTTGACCTCAGATTGTTTACAGGCTTGACCCTTTGCTGCCTGCTTATCATTTATGAACTTTTGCTGCTGGCTCTGACCTATGGATTGTTTAACGGCTTAACAACCACAGACGCCAGCCCTGACCCTTGGAGTGACCAGCTGTCATCTACAGAGTTGTCAAGAGGTAAGACTGGTCCTGACTTTTAGGGTCCATCCTATGGGTATGCCCCCCCCCCCCCCCCCCCTCTTGATTTTGGATACCCTGCTGCACATCTTCCACCTAGGAAGTCTGATATCAGATAACCAAGCAGTCCATACATTCCACATTCTCTTGCCGGTTTGCTGTGTTACCTGACTGTAAGTCGTGCACCGGTAGGTCTTTCAAGGTACAGCAAAGCCACAGACAAGAAAGCGACACTAACACCAGCTTATGCAAAACACGTTTACTCAAATAGGCTTCTGAGCACACTTCAAATAAATGCAGCAAACAGTAAAACAATAACAACAATTCCCCTACCCCAAAGCTGACCCAAACTGCTGTAGCAGGCGCTGTTCCAAAGGGATGCACTGAGTAGAAATGCAGAAAGCTCAGTGCACAACAGTCAGTGTCTCCTGTAGAAATATTCCTCTGCAATCCAGAATCCAGAATCCAAACAGCAAAGCAAAAGAAGAAAAGTCTTGGCCTGTATAAAGTCTTTCTATCTGACTAACTAACTAACAGGCAGTCTATAGCACGTGCATGTATTATTGAAATTACTGACCCGGGCCTTCGGTGAACTCCAGCTGGACTAAGCAGATCTCCTTCACAAATGACCGGATGCACCACACAGCTCTCAGGCGTCCTTTAGGCAAAAGTCCACAGCCTCTGATTCAGATCCAGCAATCGGGAAAGTTGTCAGTCTCTCTCCTTCTCTGCTGCACGCCAGGCCACACACCAAACTTGCTCACATGGCCTTTCTCTGTCTTTCCAAGATGGTTTCTCTCTCCACTTCCCTTCTCCTTCAGCACAAAAAGAGCACGTGATTTCCTGTCTCTTCAAATCAGTAAGACTCTGCAGTGCATTAGCTGCGTGAACAGGGGAACCAGCGGCCCCTTGTGGCCAAACAACAGAACGGCAGTTTTTAGGAAATAACACTTCTTCCACCCTCTTACAGCAGCCCAACGCAATGGCAATAGCTCTTTATCCCAGCTGTTATCTCTAAACACCAACATCAAAGTGTGACTTATTCAGCAGATGTTGGAGATGGAATTAGTTCTCTTTGGTCTGTGGTCATTTTGACTGGTACATAGTGATGAGCGGATCCAACCTCCAAAGTTCGGATCCATACAAAATGTAGCTGGTTCAAGTGCTCAGAGCTGAACACGGATTTCAACCAGAAATCTGTGTGCATGCTCGGCGTTCAGGCTGGAAACTGAAGAACGCACAGCAGCCAATCAGAGTTCTTTCCCTCCCTCCATTGGCCAGTGGGACATGTGAGCACTGATTTAGATAGGTAGAGGTTCCAGCTGAAGCGGTTTAGGGACAGGTAGGCTAAATTGTTTAAAAAACTGGGACTCTTATTCAGGGTGAAGGTCCGGAGTAATGTGGGCAATCTGTATGTACAGGGTGTGAGAAACATATAAGATAGGCTCTTCAAACTATAGTCAGGGTTAGCGGCTGGAGTGAGGGCTAGAGTAGGGTTGGACTGGGGGGGTTGTCGTCACTGCTACTGCACTAATACCAATGGCTTGTCACTACTTGGATCTGGGTGTCCCCTTATCCCACATCGAGCTCTAAGCACTGGGGTAATTTTGTGAACTCTTAAAGCAGACCTAGCTGTATTCACTGGGGTATTTGTGTGAATCCTTAAAGCAGACCTAGTTATATTCACTGGGGTAATTGTGTGAACCCTTAAAGCAGACCTATAAGTGATCAGGGGTGCTTGTGTCCTCTTAAACCAAGCCTATCTGTAATCACTGAGTGTGGCAGCCGCTCAGAACATTTTATAACTAACCTGGGAGGTGCACGTTAGCAGGGCAATTAGGATACAAAAGTCTTAAAGGAGCCGCAGCACTCAACCCTGTTAGCTTGCAGACCAACCTATAATCTGTCTCTAAACTTGGTTAAAAACAGAGGACTCGGTCACACACATCTGCAGAAGTAGCTTAAGCTGCACCACTACGCCAAAGTGCCTCTGTGGGGTGCAGTCCTAACTCTAATCTCTGAAAGCCCATTTGGGACATACAATGCAATGGATAAATTGGGAGCAGGCTTACCTGAGGTTGCCCTAAACCTCTCAAGTGCAAGCCATGGGGAGGAAGGGTCAAAGACCTTGCAATACAGCCTAGACCCCACACACCATGTGCTTGCACAAATTCAAAAGAAACAAACGAGGGGTGGCAGACGCTCAGACCATTTTATAACTAACCTGGGAGTTTGCCCTAAACCTCAGGTAAGCCTGCTCCCAATTTATCCATTGCACTGTATGTCTCAAATGGGCTCTCAGAGATTAGAGTTAGGACTGCACCCCACAGTCAGAGATTAGAGTTTGGACTGCACCCCACAGAGGCACTTTGGCATAGTGGTGCAGCTTAAGCTACTTCTGCAGATGTGTGTGACCGAGTCCTCTGTTTTTAACCAAGTTTAGAGACAGATTATAGGCTGGCCTGCAAGCTAACAGGGTTGAGTGCTGTGGCTCCTTTAAGACTTTTGTAATCACTGAGTGTGTGTACCCCCATATACCAAACCGTAAAGACTGGAGTATGTACCCCCTATATCAAACCTAGCTGTAATTCATGGGGTGACTATGTACCCTTATAGCAGACCTATCTGTAAAGACTGGGTGAGTGTGTACCCCCATATACCAAACCAATCTGTAATTAATGGGGTGACTGTGTATCCTTATATCAGACCTAGCTGTAAAGACTTGGGTGATTGTGTACCCTTATAGTACAACTATCTGTAAGCAATGGGTGAGTGTGTACTGTGATCCCACCTCTTCCTCTAAGCCCTGGGATGTACCCCCCTAATCATATAAGAAGCTGTAAGCGCTGGGTTTTGTTTGTGCCACCTGCATTTCATATAAGCACTGGGCTTTGTGTGTACTGTTATCCCACAACATCCTCTAAGCACTGGGATGTACCCCCTTATACCACAACATCCTCTAAGCACTGGGATGTACCCCCTTATACCACAACATCCTCTAAGCACTGGGGTGTATCCCATTATCCTACAAGAAGCTGTAGGCACTGGGGTTTGTATGTATTGTTATCCCACAACATCCTCTAAGCACTGGGATGTACCCCCTTATACCACAACATCCTCTAAGCACTGGGATGTATGTCAGTACTTCATTTTAATACTTCTTGCTTAAAGAAAAACTCCATTAATGTCAGGTTTTTGGTGTTCTGCCCTATTGTTTTCCTCTTCTGGAATGTAAAATAAACACCTGTGTCAGGATTGTGCCCCCCGGACCTGTGATTTACTTATCAGCATGTTGTTTCCAAGTTTCCTATATTCCTGTGTGTCTGTGATCCTGAGATGGGAGTGTATTTTCTGGCCCTTAGTACTGACTGAATATCCCAGAATCATTCTACAAGTGAGCACTTTAGCAGCTTTGGCTGGCAAGTCAAGCAGCAGTAATGACCCTTCTCAGCTGAGAACACTGCCAGAAACCCTTTAGCTACTAGAATATTGGTATTGGTATGTTATTGCTATGCAAGTTGCTGGGCTCTGCGCTCATCCCACACAGCTCATTTCCCAGCATGCTGCCATGAAAATGGTGCATTCTACAACCTGCTGTGATGAAAAGTCCAACTCAGAAGCCTCCAAAATCATCCCTTGGCTTGGCCCTGTTTTTTAATTTTAATTATTGTTTTTTTAATTTTTAATAGTACTAATAATTTATTTTTTGTATATTTAGTTTGCTTTGCAGTTGCCTCGCTATGGACGTGAGATTATTCACACTTTCCCCTCGCTTCAGGGACTGGTGGTATAGCATGCAAATGACCCATGTCTTCTCAGTGTACTGCTTGAAAAAATAGCATGTTGGGGAGAGCCTTTGAGCCAGGTTTTTAAGTGCTCAGTGCCTGGGCGTGGTGGTGCAGTAGTATGAACGGGACGACTACTGATGGTTGTCCTGCGTGACCACCATCTTTTGCACTGAAATCAAATTGCCTTCAGTCCACGTTGGTTCTAGGACTTCATCATCACCTCTCAGATCGTCTTCCACCCACTCCTCTCCACTACCCTCCTTCTAAGGCACCACATTGCTAAAAGCCACAGCAGCAGGGCCGGATTATGTGAGGGGCGCAAGGGGCTCTAGCCCCAGGGCCTCCACCACTTGCCCTGCAAAGGGGGCCTCCACCAACGTTTGAGTTATGGTTTGGTCCAGTAGGCTTTTCAGTCTTTGGTCTGACGGGTCGTGGGGCCAGCAACAAAGCTATCGGCAGTAGTGGGCCCCCTGTGCCTGTGCAAGCCTTTGTTTTTGCAAACCTGCAACCAAACAGGGAAGGAAGCAGAACCTAGAGCAGCAAAGCTGCCGTCAGCAATGCTACAGTGATGGGTGCGTGCAGAGCTGTCACTGCACATAATCCACCAAGCACAGCCGCTGGCAGCTCAATGCAGGGAACTGTTTTCTGCTGGACCAGCCGGGTGACTACACTACCCCCCACCCAGAATGGCAAAGCAGGAGTTCCCGAGCAGCACACTCCCGCACAAGGGTGACACAAGAGACTCAATCTGACGTTCCAGTAAGTGGGCGGGTGCCAGACAACCACCAATCAGTTACTTGGCTGGACTATTATTTTAAAGGAAAGAAAATACAGTATCTGGGGCCTCCACCAGATTTTGTGCCCAGGGGGCTCCACCACACTTAATCCGACCCTGCACAGCAGTCAGCACTTTGAGTTTCATCCCCATCGTAGGTGTCCTCATCCTCCAACACAATTTGTTGTGCATCTGGGAACCCCTATGTCTGCAACTGGGACAGGGGCAGGTGAATGGGCAACAGGATTCCAGCCAGGAATACATCATAGAGTATTAGTGACTCCAATGACCTGTGGTTGGGACGGCTTTGCTGATTTTTAGGGGGGTGAGGTGGAGGACTCTGCATATAATCTTCAACTGCTTATTATTTATACAAAATTATTATTATTATTCAGGGCCTGGGAACTAATTTACCGCCCAGTTTAACCCTCTCATCATCTAAATATCAAGCAACAAACATGTCTAGCTATGTGGAAAGACAGATATTTGGTTGCTTATATCTGCAGATACATGTGGAAGCCACACTGCCCCGGCAAGGCACTCTGTGTTTAGTGTGGTCCCTACTCTTAATTTTGAGTCCCCAAAGTTGAGAGCTACTCACCTGGGAAGCTGCCAGCCTCCCTTTAGAACACTTCACAGGGAGAAATCCATATTGACTGAATTCCTCCCTGCTTGTGCTCATGGCAATTCAAATGAATAAAGGGGGGTGGGAGCAGCTCAATCACATATATATATATATATATATATATATATATATATATATATATATGACAATAGTAACTATGTTTGATGCAAATTTTAATTTTTACAGCGCCACGAAATACAATAAAATACTAGTAATATTTTTTTTGTTTGCTTTGCATGTGCCTGGTGAAATAAAATTTGAAGCACTGTGTGCCATCTAATCTATCATTGCATCAGCTTGGTCTGGCCTCACCAGTCTGGCAGCGGTATTGGGGCCTACAAGGATACACAATAAATATATAATAAACCTTGGAGCCTGCTTGCACTATATATTTATTCATTGATGTAAATGAGATATGTATATATTGCAGTGCCCAGCTCAATCCGTCACTCACCATTGTTCCAAGCCTTTCAAAGCTCCCTCAAAACTCACCTAGTCAGACAAGCATATAACCTGGCTTAAGCAACTCCTACAACCTTCACCGGCCACATGCCGCCAAACTCAAGCTCTGCCATTTGTGATCTCACCCCTTTTTTTTTCCACTACACCCCCATCCTTTAGACTGTAAGCTGGCAAGGGCAGGGCTCTCTTTCCTATTGTCTCCTATGCTCAGATTTGGTTTAAACCACGTAGCAGTTTGAATTGGCCCCTGTACTTGACTGGGCTAGAGCTCCATGTCATCTCCTGCTGTTCTTCCAGCTCCCCTCAATAAAAACACTTCACAACGTATATGACTTTGGAATGATTTAATCGGCCACAGCTGAACAAATAAATACAAGACAACACAAAGAATCTCCGAACCCCTTAATCGAGTCTGAGTGGTAACCAACCAAACTTAGCCTGCGAGATTGACGAGGAGGAAATCCTGGATGCACCTGAATAAACGGAAGCCATTTTCTTAAGCTCAGCCGCAATCTCCGTTAGCCTCAGAGCTCTAACCGCCAAGGTGCAAAATGACAACAGCCTGGCTACCCCAAACTGTAGCCATCCTCGCTCCTACGCTGGCCATCCTGGCTCGAAAAACAGCCGCATTTCTACGCCTCAGTACTCATCTAACCTGTCCACTCAGACCCGAAAGTGAGGAGACCGCCCACCGGCTGTGACAAAAATAATACTAAACAGTAAATATCAATACATACAAAAGTCACATACTACATACCCAGGCATTTAACATAATACCATATAATCATTATCACATTCCATATTTCCTTATATCCTTTTTTTTTTTTTAACCATTATACATTTTTTTTTTTTTTTAATATACAACTATTACACCCCACACAGAACCATACATAAACCCTGCCGTCAAAACAAAAATCACTAAATTAATCCAATACAGGGGAGGGGGGTGGGACAGCTCAGTCCAGCGCCGGGAGGATGAGGGGGTCAAAAAGGGAGAGGGAGGGACTTCCCGGCCTCTTATAGTGCCCCCTCCTCCCTCCCCACAATCCTCCCCGGCTGACTGGTCCAGCTCCCGATAGGAGCTCAGCCAGTCATGTGGGCGCCTCCTTAAGGGGCCGGCGCTTTCTATATGTCTTACCTGGTCTGTGTTTATACCTTGTGAAGAAGATGATGGCGCTATATAATTAAAGATAATCATGTATATATTTATTAGTGTATTTCTTTTTTTTTTTTGCTTTCTGTGATTATTTTGAGTACATTCCCAAGTTCATTTTGTGCGGGGCAATTGCCCATGTGTGTACCCCTCCAAATTAGGTCTTCATCACCCGTAAAAAAAAAACAAATATTTTGATTGTTTTATTTATTAGTGTATTTTTCAGTTTTTTAGTTTTCTGTGATGATTTGGAGTACTTTCCCTAGCCCATTTTGTGCAGGGGAATTGCTCAGGTGTTCCCCTCGATTTTCAGCTCAGCTCTCTAGCCCTTGCTGGCCCCATTTTACAGCTATTTCCCCCCATTTCCTTCAATGGGGTCCGGGGACCCGGAGTTCGAATTCATCAAACCTGAATTTCAACCAACCCGCTCATCACTACTGGTATGGAAAACACGTTTATACAATATATGCAAAAAAAATGAACTGCAAAAAAATAAATATTTAATGACAGATTTATACTCTTGAGGACCTTTTAATTTAAATTGTCCATGAAAAGTGTCAACCCTTAATTTTCATTTAAGAGCAGTGAGTCACATAAAATGGGTAACTGGTGTAATTATAGCCGTATCTGTTACGCTAAAATAACTTTTTGCTGTCAACAGCTTAGCTTATAAACCACAAATAGCACTTTGATCATGTGTCACTTTACCAGTGGACCTTGCAAAGCTTTGTCACAACCCATAATCAAATTAAAATGGATCTAAACTCACCTGGCAACTCTGTACCAGGTAGATTCTGGGTCCAACCTAACCCTTCTGCTTGCAAGTCCTGAATTCAGAAGATACAAATACTATCAAATGTTCAGCATTGAAAAACAAGTCAGCTGCCCCCCTCCCCACCCCTACACACTTATTGTGCCATCCTTGCCTAATGGTAAATACTGTCCACACTATGACTCTGGGAGCGGCCGACAGCCCACCCTCGTTGAGTAAGGGGCTTTATTAACAGGTTGAGGAACACACACAGGCTTGAAACACAACTTTTCAAGTTTGAATGTTTCTGCTGGCTCTGGAAAATTCTTAAAAAGCAAAGTACAAAACATTTAAAGTGGACCAAAACCCAGGATTTTGACTATCCTGGGTTTTGGTCCTTTCCCCCGAGACACCCCGATTGGGGGTGCCCCGGTGCATGAAACCGCCCAGATTGCCAAAGCCAACTCACCTCTTCCCAGTCCTATGGCGCATGCGTGGACACTCATCCATTCAGAATTCTCGGAGCGTGCCCGCGCCAGGCATTTGTGCCTGCTAGATGGATAGTGGAGATGCGGCCGTGGCCCGCGCATGCGCCGTTGGAATGGGAAACAAGGTAAGTGAATGGGGCGACCTGGGGGGTTTCACACAGCGGAGCATCATGATTTTGGATGCCCCGAGGAAAGGGAATTGATTGGCTCAAGAATCTTATGCATTCCAGGGCCAATCGCCATGGGTTTTGGTCCACTTTAAGGGATTCCCAAAATCGATGTACATCCCTTTTCTGTTGCTGTGGTGGCTTGCAATCATTTGGAATTTGCTTTCCTTTAAAATGTTTAATTAATTTTTTTCTTTAGCGGAACAATATGTTTTGTAAACGCCGCTCTCTCTTAATCTTGGTCCCGGTTGGTTCAGTAGCAATGATTTGGTATTTCCATTGCCATTAAATCTTCCCCCTCTATGAATGCCGCATGCCCCGGGGGCCTCCACCACTTTCCCTGCAAAGGGGGCCTCTACCTTTGGGTTATGGTCTGGTCCAGAAGGCCTTTCAGTCTTAGATCTGATGGGTCGAGGGCCGGCAACAAAGCTATTGGTGGCCGCACCCGCACAAGGGTGGCACAAGGGACTCAATCCGACATTCCAGTAAGTGGACGGGTGCCAGACAATAACTGATCAGTTACTTGGCTGGACTAATATTTTAAGGAAAAAAAATACTGAATACTGTATGTGAGGCCTCCACCAGATTTTGTGTCCCATGGGCACACCACACTTAATCCATCCCTGACCTTAACCACCAAGTCATTCAGCACAATGCAATGAGCAGAGTATATAAGTCCCAACCTTACAACATCAGTAAGGAATCTTTAGGGTTTCTTTGCCTGCTCAATAGAGGGACTGCAGTGGATTCCTACTGGACACCTTTTGAGATCTCACCACTATCTGCTCCCAAAAATATTATATTTATTTCCTAAAAAATGTATTTAAGTTGTGTTCATTTATTGCAGTTGACAGCTAAACTAAAAAGTTGTTCTAAGTACTCGATATTGACTACTTAGAACCAGTGGGTGGCAGTGTTTCAAGATAATGCAGAGGGTGTGCAGCCTCACGTGGTGCAACTGCTATACCGGCATTGCTCTGCAATTATTTAAATGATCCTCAGGATTAGATGTTGCCTTGTTGCAGACTGGCTCTTCGAGGTTCCCATTAACTAAATCACAAGGGTTCGAAGAGATCTCAGTTTGGCTTTTATATAATCAAGAATCTGTCAAAGGACATCTTTGAGCAAAGTCAAATAAATGCACCTGCTGAAAGTAATGTCTTTTTAGAGTATAGAGAGAAGCCCTCCAAATGCCTTGAGATATCCTCCCCTTGGAGCATATCTATTGGGATGATCTTCTATTTAAAATTAAGTAGTAATAGTTCCCAGAACAATGGTCAATAAAAGATAAACATCCATTCTTTTAAATCCACATGTTCAAAACACTTGATCTTGGATTCATTGCTTAGTAATAGTAATAGTAATAGTATTAGCATCATAGTAAACCACTGGTGAATATTAGTTCTGCTACATTTGTACAAATTTATAATCAATAATTCAAAGTCAATCATCCGGCCTCCCTTTTTGTATATGCGTTCTGTGAATTTTTTATTGTCAATTATCAATAACAAATACTGGAAAAGAAAATGAAAAAAGAAAAAAATTAAAATTAAGAAAAGTAGTAGTAATTACTTATAATTGTGGGTTGCTGCACTACAGCTAACAGCATACTGGACATCTCTTCTTGACCAACCAAGTTTTGTACTATACGCGACATATGTGGTGTGAGAGTGGTGCAGGCGCATGGCCCCAGTAAGTCATCTAGCCTGTTTTTGGGCTTCCTACCCATTTTCATTCAGAGAGGCACCACCAAATCAGAATTCACCAGTAGGAGAAAGGGATTAAAGTGGACCCAAACCCAGGAGTTTGACTATCCTGAGACATGGCCCCGATCGGGGGTGCCCCACTGTGTGACCCCCCATGTCGCCTGAACAAACTCACCTCTTCCTGGTCCTGCAACGCATGCAAGACCACTTGTCCAATCAGTACGCTCGGACTCGCTCGAGCCCCTTCATCCAGGAGCTTGTCAAATACGAGCGGATCTGAGTGTGATGATGGGCGCATCCCCCGCTACCCTCTAACAGAGGGCATGGCAGCGACGGCCATCCACAAATGCCTGGCCCAGCCCTGCTAGAGGCATAGCAAGGATGCGCCTGCTGCTCATGCATGTGCCATTGGACCGATAAATATGTGAGTTTATGGGTGACCTAGGGGGTTTCACACAGTGGGGCACCCCGATTCCGGATTCCCCGGGGGGGAGGGAATGAATTTGCCCGGAAATCGATTAAATAGATTAATAGATTCCGGGGCCGATCTGTCCACTTTAAGCTGACCCCATTTAGCGGTGGCCACAGGGAGACTGAATTGGGATTATCGGTTGATGTTCCTCTTTAAGATAAGGAGATCATAATCTTGCTAAAGGGTTACTGGTAGCATTCTCACCTGGGAAGATCATTACAGCTGCTTGATTTAGCCAAAGCCGATGATGAGCTCACCTGATGTGTAGTCAGAAACTATACTAAGGACATTACTAAAGGCCAGGAAAACCACTCCCACTTTACCTCTTCCCTTCTCACTAATCATGTCTCAGTCATGTCTCAGTCATGTCATGTTACTAATCATGTCGCAGTGATGTCATGTCACTAATCATGTCTCAGTCGGTCATGTCTTAGACCTCCTGATGCTGGTGGTCACCTGATGATGGGAGTCACCTTTTCAGAAACGTATTCTCTTTCAGATAAGTCCAAATTTTACATAGCTACCATGCCTAGTACTCATTTTATAGTTTACTACTTATTCCGGGTTTAGGCTGCTCCCGGTCTAAACAACAACGCTTTTGACCATGACCACACTATTCATATGCAAAAAAGTTTATTTATATACATTCATTTAAAAACATCCACATTAAAAAATCTTGATAAATTTCATATATATTGATTCATATACATACATTTCATATATATCAATTCACATCATAATGTATGTGCCATATGCGGGACACTCAGGTGCTGTCATTTCATTGCACACTCCGTTTTCTTTCTTTGTCTACCAATTCCTTTGTTAAGTGCCTTTCTGGTAGGCAGACATGTTTCGCCTGTTATTCGGGCTTTATCAATGCCCTCGTTAGAAAATCCATTGGTGCATATTCATTTGATATCAATTATAGTGATTATAGACTGTACTTTCAACACATGATTGAAGATCTTCCCAAGAAGAACGTGGCTCAAACACCTTATTTCTATGGATCATCAGATACTGTCCCTTTTAAGAATGATTTTGGAGTTTTCAAAGAAGCTCCTAGACCGACGAGCATCCCAGCTGGCAGGATTGGCCGAGCCAGATACGAACAGGGCGCAGTCGGGGGGGAACTCTTCCTTCGCACCACATCTGCAGAGAGCACACAGCGCGCCTTTTTTTTACAGTACCCCTCAAGAGGAAACCCTTTAAAATCAGATTTAACGCCTTCCTTTCTTTGAAAACTCCAAAATCATTTCTAAAAGGGCCAGTATCTGATGATCCATAGAAATAAGGTGTTTGTGCCACGTTCTTCTTCGGAAGATAAAAACTCTTCAACCACGTGTTGAAAGTACAGTCTATAATCACTATAATTGATATCAAATGAATATGCATATGAATAGTGTGGTCATGGTCAAAAGCGTTGTTGTTTAGACCCGGAGCAGCCTAAACCCAGAATAAGTAGTGTTCTAATGTAGCTTGACCATGTACCAACCTGTAAAAAACAGTTGGTTAACATTTGGATGGGTGGAAGGGTCACACTAATGGGGAAGCCATAAATAGGTTACCCCATATCAAGTACATTTAATAGTTTATATACATTCTCCTGGTCCTCTTGTGGACACATTATGCAAATAGAATCCTATAGCTGATCAGCATATCATGATAATCCATATTTCAATAGCTATGTTAAGTGAAATATTTGCTTTGTACTATTTAGAATTGCTGGAGAGGGCAGATCATTTAATAGTCTGTTACTCAGGTGTCAGGTCGTTGTTAGGTGGGCCTGACCCTGGAAGTATCTAGACACTTGACACTGGAGGGGTCTACTCAAGGGAATCCCCCTCCATACCTCTACTCCTCCAGTGATGTAATTAGTCACATAGAGGAGCAATCAACAGGGACTCCACCTCTGGTATAAAACCCTCCCTCCCCCAGCTCCCAGCATTACTCCTGGCTGGAGGCCAGGAAGGAAGGAGAGGCACCTGTGTCCCCCTGTTCAAGAAACTTCAGCAGGGTGTCTGCTTTAGACATTGCCGCTGCCATTGATGACCACAGGCAAGGACAAGGAAGCCTCAGACCTGGAGGAGGAAGCAGAGGATGCTGACCAGCAAGGGACAGGATGTGGAAGACGCAGATTGTTAATGTATTTGAATTTAGACTATTAACTGTTTATGTCAAGTCAAGTTTCTTACTACGGTGGGTGAACTGATAAGGGGGACCAATTCACAGAGTAGGGACCAGTGTGCCACCTGCAGGAACTAATAGTTTGCTAGCAGGGACCGGACCTGTACTGAAGGGCATAGAGGCTTCTTGAATGGCAGGGTAAGGGGCCACCTGGTCGTTCTCCGATCCCTGGATTAACAGCCCATATTCCAGTGCATGGGCTGGTTGCTCAGAGAGGAAAAAAACTAAAAAAAGTACCACATGTACATGTATTTTTCACTGAAAAAGAAAAACATGCCGGAATGCAAGATTGTGAAGCATACTTTTTCTTTTGTAAATAACTATGTATAAATATATTCGGGGTCAATACAAAGATCTGTCCCACAATCTATTTATACCCCGAAGTGTAACCATAACCCGGGGGCATCCACTAAGGTTAGAGGAAAGGTGCTTTCTCCACCGACATAGGAGGGGATTCTTCTCTGTAAGAGCAGTGAGACTATGGAACTCTCTGCCAGAGGAGGTAGTAATGATGGATAGAGTAAAGCCATTACCTGGATGCCTTCCTGGCATGTAATAACATTTCTAGCTAAGGCTACTAGACCACTGGAAGGAGATCTATAGTGGCCGGGATGCCTTCCTGGCATGTAATAACATTTCCAGCTATGGCTACTAGACCACTGGAAGGAGATAAACAGGCTGAACTGGATGGACTAAGGTCATTATTCAGCCTTACATACTAGGTTACTATGTTACTAAAAAACATATGTTACTTAAAAACATACTCGCACATAGCTGAAGTGACCCTAACGTCTCAATGTTTGGTTGTGCAGTTTTCAGGCATTAGGCTGTTTTGATTGCTTTGCAGAATCTAGAACACACAACCCCTGCCATAGACTTAAATTGGATTAGGATTTAGGTGCTGCCAAACTAGAATATTCAAAAAAATCTGGCTGAACTGTAATCAAACAAAGGAAGAAAGATTCCAGGAACATTCATTATTAGTAGAGATGAGCGGACTTCTCAAAAATTCGATTCGGGAGATTCGCCAAATTTTTAAAAGAAATTCGGGTTCGTCCGAATCGAACTTTAACGAATCGCTCATCTCTGGTGGGAGCGGGGAGGCCGGCTGCGCTGTCAGCGGGTGGCGGAAGCTGGCTTCCTCTGATGACGCGTCCTCTGATGACAGCTGACAACGCAGCCGGCCTCCCCGCTCCCACTATACAGCAAACACTTACCGGCATGGTGGGAGCGGGGAGGACGGCTGCGCTGTCAGCTGTCATCAGAGGATGCGTCATCAGAGGAAGCCGGCTTCCGCCGCCCGCTGACAGCTCAGCCGGTCTCCCCGCTCCCACCATGCCGGCATTTTTTTTTTCAGCAAACACTTACCGGCATGGTGGGAGCGAGGAGGCCAGCTGCGCTGTCAGCTGTCATCAGAGGACGCGTCATCAGAGGAAGCCGGCTTCCGCCGCCTGCTGACAGCGCAGCCGGTCTCCCCGCTCCCACCATGCCAGCATTTTTTTTTTTTTTATTTCAGGGAAAATTCGGTCAGCACGAACCACAAAAAATTCGGGTTCGTGCTGAATCGAATTTTCCCTGAAATTCAGAGCGAATTCAGGTTCGTTAGAACCGATTCGCTCATCCCTAATTATTAGCATTGGTGCTGGAATCTTTGCGTCTAACACAGGTGTGCCCTCTAGTTCCCTGTGGCGGCTGTTAGAAGCTCAGCATTACCTCCCCACCCTTAGTTACCTACATAATGAAGCAATTACTCATACTAATTGTAATAAGTGCTGGATGCCAGCTTCACACCTAATTTATTCCAGCTTGTAAACCTGTCTATAATACATAATCAATGCACAGAAACCCAATGCTCAACTTTTTTTTCACTTACTTATTCAGAGTGCTTTCACTCTCCTTCTAGATGCAGTCGGCTATGGGGGTTATTTAAGAAGGGATAGTGCCACGTAGCGGCAGGCAGCGTCTGGTGAACGCCGGGTGCTAAATGCAAAACCACATTTATGAAAGCGAATCTGTTGAGCGACTCTAACAGCGCCATGTAGCGTCACATGTATTATTACAGGCGGCTCAGTGTATAGCGCCGGCGCTCTAGCTTTCAGAGAGCCAGGTATTACCTTTCACTCAGTGTCGCTCTCCATTTCAATGGCCGTTCATTTACTTGTGTTTAAACAGCGTGTTTGACATTTTTATTTTTTTTTTTGTTTTGCTCAAATCATTGGGTGACCTCTCCTGGCTGCAAACAAACACTTTTAGAAACTTTTTTGACTTTTTATATTTTTATGCAAAATTGTCATTACAGGTCTGGCACTAAAGTTTTAATGTCACAGTGTTGAAACAATGTCATTCCATGTGTTTTCACTTTGTTACTGCTGCATATGTGTTCAAAAACAGGCTTTAATCACGCAGCATCTGGCGCTCTATGCTATAGCGACCAGATTTAGTGCGCTGACGCTGTGTGTGTGTCCTTTTTTGATAAGTATGGTGTGGAGTGCCGAGAGTCGATCAGACTGAGCTGGCGCTACCTCTCGCTCCCAGCAGCGCTCTACTGGTGTTAGAGCACCCAACACATATCACATTCATCAATGCCGGCCAGGTTACTACAGTGACTGAGGCGCTCTGTTACAGTGCCTGATACCTGTTTACAGCGTCTACTTGCGGTCGCTCTAAGCGCCGATACACAGACGCTGATGATACCTGGCGTTAGTAATGAATCAGCCTCCACATTTTAATCGAGGGTCTCCCACCAATCTTACCATGAGAGCCACATTCAGCACTGAGATTTGATTGTGGGACAAATTCTACGCAAAGCAATTGCAGCAGCCAAATAATGATGAAAAGAGTTCCAGATAATAATTCAATGATGCACTTAAAAGCATCAAACTTGACAGCTCAATTTGCATGTGAATCCTCCAAAAAAAAATGAATATGCAGAGTACATGTGGGATCCAAACCAAAGAAATAGAGAGTGTACAGGGATCCCCCAGCCTTTAAAAGTTAAAGCAGACCCCTAGTCAAGAAAATAGAGTTGCTACCCTAAAGCACACTTTTGACAATTAGTGGCATATGCTATTTGCACATGGGAACAGCCATATTGGATTACACACGAGAGCCCTGCTTACACATAAACATAAGTGGGGAGAAGGGAAAGCATTTGTTGTTGAAACACTGTTGTTGAACTGGAAGATTATGATCAGCCCAACCAGCCAGTGAGAGACTTTATCTGTTTTCACACAGAATATTAAAAGAAGATAAAAACCTTCTCTAGCTGGGTGCACTGAAGATAGCAATGGCTGCAGTGTGCCTGTGTGATATAGTTTCTTCACACAATACAGGAAGTCTAGAGCATGAATTTTGCTATAAGCAGCACACACCAAACAGAGATAATAGAGATCAACATGTCCATCGTGTTACACACACACACACACACACACACACACACACACACACACACACACACTGATCTAAAGCTGATGAAGTGGCCTCGACTGTGCAGATCATTGCAAGAGTTGCTTGATTCAATGTTTTAAGAGCTTTCTGAGCAGTGATGAAGTATTATAGATGATGGCTTTTAAAGCTGGTTTCCCACCAGCACAGATGCGGAGCTCTTGTGCATTCAGGCGAGCGCCCCGCAGCCGCCTGTAAAAAGCTGGCCATAGTAATCTATGAGCACTTTCACGTGTACTTCAGGCATTTGCAGAGCACTCCACAAAAGCCCCGCCAGTAGTGTCCTGAGGGTGCAGAGCTAACAATCTCCCTCCATGTCAGCGTAGGTTGCTAGCGCTGAACACACTCCACACGCTGCATACAATGATTTCATGCCGCTCGTCTGAAAGAGCAAGCACTCCTCTATCAGCTTGGTGTGAAACCAACCTTACATCTGGCTAAAGCATTATTTCAGCAAGATTAAGGGTAATTTTGACTGTGGGACTGGGTTTCTCAGAAGCAGGGCTGTCAAAAAGCTGCTGCCCCCATGCGGTTCATTAGCATAAAATATGCCTGCTATTCCACTGTGAAAGAGAGTCTTTATGACTGGAGGTATTATTTAATATGCGAGTGTGCTGCTGCCCCTCCCCATCTATGGACCAAAACCTATGTAACCCAGCTCTGAAGTCTAAAATATCCTAGGGCTGGGTTTTAGATTGCACCTGAATGGGATGCCCCATTGTGTGACCCCACAACATGCCATCGGTCAGTCACCCATCCCACCCCTGCCACCAAGCAGCCTCCCATCCCACCCCAGTCACTGTGATCTGCTCCCTCGACATGTCACTTATCAGCCTCCATTCCACTCCTCTGCCATTTATCAGTCTTCCTGCATCTTGCATCTTGTCACGATGCATCCACCAACATTCCCAGAATCCCTCTCTACATTTGAATGGCTGGTGCCGGGTGCGCACGCGTGAAGGCAGGAGGCATTAGGCCATTTATTCAGCACTGATTACCAGGCCTTCATACACATAGAAACAGATTTTGATTGGAGGAGAGCCTGCACATGTGCCATGGGAGCATAAATCAAGGAACACAAATGGGCAAATCAGGAAGTTTCCCACACAGGGGCATCCCAAATTGAGATGCCAAGGAGATGCTCCATGAGCCACTAACACTTAAACCAGAACAACACCCATTTTTACAAAAACTGGTGTTGTTCCTGGGCGCAGGGAGACATCCTGTTTGCCGATGCACCCTGCGCTAACGGGGGAAATATTACTTTTCTCCTTGCTCCCCCAAAGAAATCCAGCATTGTGATTGGCCAATCAGCCATTTTGAAAAATGGGTGTTGTTCCAGTTTAATATGCAGCATGCACATGGACATCCCTTCACACACAAACACACACACAAACACAAACACACACACACACACACACACACACACACACTAATGGATCCCCCAGCCCTCCCCCACAAGCTGCAGAGACAAGTAAGCATCAACAAAGTGTTAGACCTCCCTAAGTGTTTAAGTTTGCCAGAAACCCACAAGCTACACAGCATAGGCCACATGTTGCCCCCTTCCCCTTATTTAATCTGTAGAACATCCTGGACCCAAAACGTCCCATGCTGTGCGCGCTCCCATCTGCCCACTCCCAGAAAAAAACATAGTGCTACTTCCTGTTAGTCTTTTGGGCAAAGACATTGACATTTAGAATCAGATAGGCACTGGGCTACTCTGCACCTCCCCAACTAGTGGAACTTGGGGTTATCGGGTGTGGCAAGACATTTGCCAGTGGAGTTTGGGTGTATCGGGTGGGGGCAAGACACTTGGGGATTATTGGGCAAGACACCTGTCAGTGGAGTTTGGGGTATCCGCAAGTCACCTGCCACTGTCGACAATTGACTTGCTGGCCTCCCTACACTTTGAACTTTTAAGAGAGTCACTAGGGCCTCTCACTAGTTTGCAAGTAGTGAAAAGTTGGAAAAAACACTAATGCCATTCTAAAGGGCTTTTATTAAAACTAAATTAAGCTTTACCCACCTCCGGTGGCCTCTTCCAGGGCCAGGCACCATCCTCATCCTGTCCTGCAGTTCCTCTGCTGCTGGCAGGGACAGCATTTGGTCTCCAGTCAGGTCGGCTGCCGGGGAAGAGAGGATTATAAAACCTAGAGACATGTCCTCTGGAGATTCTCCTTCACTTGATCTGCATTGGCCAGGAGGGTGCAGAAAAAACAGGTGACCTTTGACACGGGCCTAGTATTTCCATGGGGGAACCCTGGCACCCCTAAGAGAACAGCAGAGCTGTGTCAAAGCGGAGGGGTGGTGTCCTGCCATGACTGGAGCCCTACCAGCCATGAGGACCCCAGCCACAATGTCTGGTGCACCCAGGGCCGGCGTCAGCACCAGGCAAGGCTGGTCAGCTGCCAGGGCCCACTGACAGATGGCACAGTGTGGTTAAAGAACTTAAACTTTTTTGCCACTAATATTGCATCGGGCCCCTGCGCCAGGTGGTCACTAACCTCGTATCGAGGCTGAGCTGCCCGCTCTTTCATTGGTGGGGAAGTTGCCCCACCCCTTAACCTCTGCTCCACCCTGCACTGGCTTGTGTGTTGATCTAAGTCCAGCGCTGCCCCCGTAGAGCTGAGTCTCCCTGAAAACCCCTCCCCCAGAGACGTGTCATCTCCCTGCTCCCTGGTTCCAGCATTGCAACAGGAAGTACTGCACACGCGGAAGAAGGTAATGCAAGTTACATTGTGCACACACTTCCTTTCTCTGTCTTTCTGCCCCATCCATCCCTGTCCCCTCATCTCTGCCCCATACATCCCTGCTCTTCCTGTTATGTCCATGCCTCTTCCTCAATACTCTACCCATTCATGTGGGGCTAAATTAAAAAAAATAGCTCCAATTCTTAGCCCTTCTTAGTTTTGGCCAGACCCCAACCCGTGACTCTCAGTCCCAAAGGGGCCCAACGAGACAATGCTGCCCAAGGGCCTACATAAACCTGGAACCAGCCCTGGGTGCACCAGTTGATACCTTGAAAAGGGGGAACCCACCTCATGTTTTGTGATGTGAATGTAGATGAATAGTCATACCCATGGAACCTATAGCAACCTCTTTATGTTGAAGGATATGCAGAGTACTCAAAGAACCTCAGATTTGCATTGGCAACACCCAGAAAGGCATGCATTTATTTTTTAAATACCCCCCTTAGAGTTCACCTGTTGAGAAGACGAAACTGCTGTGCTGCACATTTATTCTTTCCCTGTGAGTCAGACATCATTTACTGACACTATCGGTCCACCCTGATCATTTCTGAGAACTATTTGCTTGCATGAAGCATTGCGTGCAGGAGTAAAGGCTTAGCAGTTCAGGGTCAATCATGGTGCATGTTACCCAATAAGGGCGTGCAGCAACCCATCTTCAAATCATTTTTCTATGTAAACTGACGAAAATTGGTGGCACCGTACCACTTTGCATTTTGTCCCACTGTCCACCTGAAAACTCTAGTGATGCCTAAATGCCCCACTTTGCTGAGTTTATGGGGTAGACTTTCTCACCAAATGTGTGATGCTGAATGTCTGGTTGGTTTACATCTGCTCTGACGGAATGTATGGATTGGATGGGCATTGGGTCAATCACCAATAACTTTCATGTACCAAAGATCCCTAGAGTCTGTGTGACCTGTAGTGTAGTGTGAGTGTAGTGTGTTCTTCTTTGAGGCTCCCAAATATTGAACAGTTTACGTTCATGTAAAGGAGGTAAACTGGTTGCCTGTGCTGCAGCATGCCCTGGAGCCTAAAGTTTAGTTTTGGGCCCCAGTTCATAAAAGATTCTCACTTCAACAAGAAAAAGAGCAAGATAGGTCAGCTTAAAAAGCTGTACTCTGGGCTTGCTAATTCTGAGTTGGAGGCTGAAAAGGCTTTTTCTGCTTTCATGGACTCACCTGCCAGCTCCATTTTACTGTCCAAACTAACTAAGCTGGAACCAAAGCACTAAGCATGGCTGGTCTGGACGCACTCCCTGTCTGAGGCAGGAGAGAGCCTAATTTGATGGTATATGCTGATAAAACAACTGATAACCCCTCAATTTTGGATTATTCTGCCCAGGGGAAGGTGTTTTTGCCACTACAGATTTTATTATATAAGAGGTTGATTTGTTGAACAGTCATGTGTTACAGGTAAAAAACTGGAGTTTGTTCTGGGTCAACAGGCATCAGACTGGCTCACATCGCACAGGGAATTCCCTTTTATAGACCCCCTTTTCTATAATGAGTGGTGGCTAGACAGCTCAGACTGTATTGGGTGCCTGATGGGTGATCGCTATGAGGTTTTGTTCACAGTAACACTAATCACACAGGGGGGCGGGCTGAGTTGGTCTGGTGGATATTATAGTTCAGGATAAAAGGTTGGTAATACTAATCATGAGGTTTGATCAAGTTGTGAGGTGGACTGGATACTTATCAGTTGGGGCTGAAGGGAGTTAAAATCCAATGTAGATGATTTGGAGAAGGTAGCTGCAGCATATATGGTATGGACTCAAATATCCTCAGCATATGGTGTTTGAAAGGAAAGCCCCAGGACCTAGATGGGGTGCGGTTGCAGTTAGCTTGCCCCTTCCAGCATGAGATTGCCACTGTGGAAATCTGCACCCCACCATAAAAAAATGAGAACTCCACAAACTCCCTCCTTTAAGCAGAAGTTAGTCCTCAGTACCTGGAACAGTTGCACTGGAGAGGGGGCAAAGCATTTTTTGAGGTTCCCTATCTCTTGTTAACGTAGGCAGCAATTAATCTACAGTTACTTATAATGAGAGTTACTGCCTAGGGGCCTCCAGCACACTTAATCCAGTCCTGGTTGCACCCCCAACCACCATGCTCAACAGAATTAACTTTGCTGCCTATATTGTATCTTAAAATCCCTTCCCCCAATCTAGCTAGCTTCCTAGCTCTAAACCTCCAGTGTTGGCCTACTATTTCTCACTTTCCTATCTCCTTTGGTGCTACTCACCTACTTCTTGAAATTGGACCCCCATCAAGTGGTGCAATGGAATGGAAAGATTGACTTTTTAAGGTGATGCCCTACTTCTTTTCTCCTGGGTAGGAGGATCTTAGTTTAGGGAGAATCCTTCCTTTCTTTCAGTTTTGATCTCTGGTTCCGCACATTAATATTCACTCCTTATCCTCAGTCTTTGGATCTCTGAGGAGTTTATATCGGGAACTCGGTAGGACATTTGCTGATCCTTAATGCTGTTTCTACAATCTAGTCATTATATCAATCTAGATATTATATCCTTAGCATTTATATCCCCTACCTGTTTTACTAGCCTCAACATATCCTTAATATGTATGTAACATACTGTATATAGCACCAGGTAAAAAAAAAAAATCTCAGTCTAAGTGGGCTAAAGCCAGGTCTCAATATAGATGGCCGATACCTGGCGTTTCATCAATCCCAGCTCTGCCCCCTACCTTGGACTGGGGTGTCAATAACCCAGCAGTAGCACTGACTCCGCAGGCCAATACAGTTACATACATGAAAGCATTATTATTTTTTAAGGCTCATGCAAACTAAAGGTGGAACTGTTTTGTGTGGTAGTGGATAAACCACTAGTGGATAAACAGAAATAAGAGAGACGAGGAAAATGTAAAAAAGAGAGACCTGTTGAGCTTTCTCTCTAAAGGGGTGTCCTGATGGGTTCTCCACCTGCCCATCATCCACCAATGTAGCCTTCTAAGAAAACTGATTAGCATAAATCTGCTGTCTGAGGTGGGGAAGGTGTGCTTTTATACCCAGCCTTAACATTTACTCCAGAAATACCAGGACATTGCAGTCTAAATATCAGCCCTGACGATATTTCATATAGGGCTCATCGGTACTGCTAAACCTGACATCTAATATGGCTCAAGTCACTATCATAATATATATTTTACTCTAGAGTCTTTTTTCCACTTTCACTCGCCTCTAATCTCTCTCTTCTTGCCATCCTGTCTGTCTTTTGTTCTATTACATAATCGCTCTATCTTTATTGCTCTCCCTATCCTTTGTCATTTCTCATACTCATTTACACATACTCTCCTAGGTCTCTTTTCCACATTCTCTCATTTCTTTCTGTTTTATACATTCCCTCCACTTTTTCACTTTCCCCTCTCTCTCATCACCTTTCCTCCTTTCCTCCTTTCTCTTTTTCTTTCTTTCCCTCTTCCTCTTCTCTGAGTTCTTCTAGTTCTCTCTGTTTTACAGAATTCTCAAATTGCTTTCGTTTCTCCTTCGCTCTTTCACATCTTATCTGTCTTTTATTTCCTCTCCATCTTTCTTCCCACTTTGCCTCCTTCTTTCACTTGTCATGGTTGGAATGCAAATATTTTTTGTATTTAATATGCCACTATTCTGAAATCTTACATAGGACACAACTGAATATTTTTCAATCAATGTCTTTGACCTGTCTCAGTAGCCTCTATGAAACACATATTGGGATTGCTAAAGTGGACCTAAAGTCTAATAAGACTTTAGCACCCCCCACCTAGGGGAGTATCTACGTTTGGGATACCCTGCAGCATGATACTTAAATACAAGCTACCAGGTTCCAGCGATGCAGCAAGCTTCAGCTAATGGCAGCCACACCTTCAGTGCTGCAGGGAAGTGTATCCCACACTTTCCCCCTCTCCGCTGATAGTCATATGCGAGAGGGGTTTCAGGTTTTTGTAGTAGTCAAGGGAGGAAAGGGTCCTACATTTTTTTGGTTTCTAACCTGTGGTGCTCCTCGTGACACTCTAGCCTCTGTTCATTCTTCATAGCCACCGGAAAGTGAGAAAGAGACACAAAAAACTGCATTGAAGCTGCTGCACAATCCTCCAGTCAGAGGTACAATGCATGCGCCCCCGGTTCTAATCCCCCCCGGCACTGCAATCCAGAAGGCAGTACTGTAGCTTCAAATACAAGCTCCCCATTAATCTTGGACCATCACCTGACTAGGAGACTGGAAGCTGAAGTCTGCAGATGGCACCTTCTATTTGTGAATGTTTTGTTCACCATAGTTTTTGTCTGGCCCTCCTTTGGACAAAGAATCAATTTGATAGAAATGAATATTATACATTGGAGGATAATGGGCAGGTGGGTGCTTTTTCATTAGGGTAAAGGTCTGCTCAGAGCATAGACATCGCAGGGAAGGGAGTAGCTCTCTTAAAGCGGAACCAAACCTGGGAATTTGACTTTCCTGGGTTTTTCATTGTCCCTGGGTCCTCCCGGGTCGGAATGCCATGCTGTGTGAAACCCCACAGGAAGCCAGAAAAAAACAATGACGTATGTGCGGGCTCTTGTCCAATGAGTGTCACCTGTTGTGACAACGTCATTAAGCAGATTTACTTAAATGGGAAACATGCACTGCCGCATCCCCCACATCCCCCTTATCACATCAAGCGCGTGCTTCCGTCTCAGCCTATATGGCTGGAGTGGGCGCACAATATCAGACATGCAGGGGATGTGGCAGCGCGCGCTCTCCCATTGTTAACAATGAGAGCCACCTGCCGAACGACGTAGTGACATCATGCAGCTCTCATTGGACAAGAGCCCACGCCTGCTTTATTGGAGCGAGTAAAGGTGAGTTTTTATGGGAGCCCTGGGGGGTTTCACACAGCGGGGCATTCCGATTCGGGAAAAGTCAGCAGCCAACCCGGGGCCTATGCTCTATGTGAAGGCTGTGCAACTGCACAACCAGACGTTTAAAAAAATAAATAAATAAAAAAAAATGCTACCAAATACAAATATACACAATACAAATATTAAAAACAAATGAAAAGTTATCAATAAAGATCAAATAAAGCAGATGGCTGTGATATTAATTAAATCAATAACTAAAGACTGCCATCAAATAAGTGCATTACTGATTAATAATAAACGCATAGTATTACAGTATTACAATAAAAATAAATAATAAGTGAATAAATACCCAAAACATATATACATTAATATTGTGTATTAAATACAAAACCCAAACCTGTCCAAAAAAAGCAATCAATAGCCTATTTGCAGTGTTCAAAATACATAATTAGTCCCCCACCATTAATTAATAAGAATCATATATACCGGAATATAGAGAGAGTAGATAGCCAGAAGTTACAATATATTAACAATGAACGACCACGGCTAGACCGCCTCACAAGCGCCCCCCACACACACATTCTGCAGCAAGTGTGTCGCTTTCTCGAACCTTTTAGGTTTTAGTCTAAGGTCTAGGTTAAGCTTCTATTTTTGGTTTGCTCATCAACTATTTAAAGGATCACTATCGCGAAAAATGGCCCAATGATAAAAATCCATATAAATCTGCTGGATGGTGGGAGGAGGAGTCACTTATGCACCTGGCATAAAGAAATATTCATCCAAGCTTGCTTCTTTCTTTTAATGGAAGGAAAAGGAAATCGGGGTCACAGGCTCCTTCACCCCTGATAGACTAAACTTGTCACCACTGGATTTTATTCCTACCTGGAGAAGAAAACCACAAGCTTGGTGGGAGTTTTATTCAGTTCAGGTGTATAAGTGACCCCTCCTCTCATTAGCCAACGGGTTCATATGTATTTTTAATATTACACAATTTTGTGATAGTGCTCCTTTAATATGTCAATATCATCTCCATTGAGCACCTGTAAGGCTCTACCAGGTCAATCATTCAAGTCGAGTAATGCCCTGAACTGTAGCTAATAAAATTGGTTAACAATTTTGTAGTGAACCAAAGTTGTAATAGTTTGTAAATAATTAAATACAGTACATATATACACAGAGTAGTTCAGCCCCAAAAGAAACAGATGCAAACTTAATCTGAACTTATGTTAAGCCACTCTGTATCTAATCGATCAATCAAAGGAAAAATAATGCTCGGAACCCTTCTTTTAAAGAGTTAACCATAAATGGGAATAATCTCACGCCAGTAAGGTATAATTATAGCAGGTTTCTGGGTACATTTCAAACCAGGTATCCAACATTTACAAAAAATGTTCAAAGGAAATATAATCCATGTTTCACACAGATAATTATTGAGGAATATAAATTTATTGAAATTAATTCTCTATGTTGAGCTTGAGATCGTTTCTTTGTGCTCCACCTAATAACCATGCTAACATGGGTGATGTTTGAAGCAAGTTGATTAATAATGACAACTGATCGGGGTTAGGAAAAGTGGCAATAACTTGGCAGGAGATCTACTGTTGTAAAAAACAAACTTAATATTCAGATCTGACACACCCTTTAAAACCTATATATAAGAATAGTTCAGACATTACTTTCCACCGGAGCTTTTCTTTTTTTCTCTCTGGATAGGGTGTCCTTTGCTTCAAAATGTCTTACTCCTACAGACAGTCATCCTCATACGGAATGAGCACAAGCTCTAATGCTGGTGGCTTTGGTGGAGGTGCTGGTGGCTTTGGCCAGTGTGCAGTAGGTGGTGATTATGGTCAGGGAGCTGGTGGATTTGGACAGGTAGCTGGAAGTTTTGGGCAGGTAGCTGGACATTTTGGACAGGGAGCTGGTGGTTATGGTCAGGGAGCTGGTGGTTATGGTCAGGGAGCTGGTGGTTATGGTCAGGGAGCTGGTGGTTATGGTCAGGGAGCTGGAGGCCAGGGAGCTGGCTTTGGTGGGGGCCATGGCTTTGGTGGGGGCCATGGCTTTGGTGGTGGTCATGGCTTTGGAGGTGGTGAGGGTGCTGGATTTGGTGGTGGTGACAGTTTATTTTTTGGCAATGACAAACATATAATGCAGAATCTTAATGAACGTTTGGCTGTCTACATGGACGAAGTCCGAAAACTGGAAGAAGCAAATAGTAAACTTGAACAAAAAATCAAGGAGTTTTATGAAAAGCAAAGACCTGGTAGTACCACTGGAGAAGGAGCAAAAGACTACTCTAAATATTATGAGACCATCAAACAGACACAAGATAAAGTAAGTTTTTTGCAGAAATGCAAATTTACTTTACAGTTTACAGCTTTTATTTGACTGTAAAAGAAGGTGCTTGGTAGCTGGGGGGCAAAAGTAGCAGCACTATGTGGCAAAACGACTCTTTCCTTTTTAGTGCAACCAGTAATTGGCAGACCCTTTATTAGCTGTTGCTGGGCTGCCACCTCCATGGCAATGGCGAATATAATGCAAGATGGGAAGGGGCTCAAAGTCCACAATCATGAGATTCTATGGCAGTGACAGCATGATGCATGGGGGTGGGTAGAGGGACAGTGGGCAAAAGTTTTTCTGGTGATGAGCTACACTAATGTCCTTCTTCAAGGAATACATACTCACTGTGCTCAACCACTGCCACTGAATGCCCCCTCTGATAACACGATGACATCATAGACCTTCTGCTCAGAGTGCGACCTCTGTTGGCTTATGACATAAGGATTAAGCATCATATGTCACAACAGCGACCCCTTCTGGACAGCAGGTTACAGCACATGCCATTTAACTTACTCTGTTTATGCTTCTTACGCTAGAACAATACGTTCTAACAAATAATAAAAATATAGGTATTGTCGTATTTAAATGATTGTATACATCAGCAATGTCATAATGTTTATAAAACAAAACCTATTTTTAAAGTGTATGTACAAAAATAATGCATGGTTGTTATTTATCTCCAACAGATAGTCCAAGCCTCCCATGATAATGCTGAGTTGCTCTTGCAAATAGACAATTCCAGACTGACAGCAGATGATTTCAGGATGAAGTAAGTTCCATTACTGTCACTGTAATGCCATCACTGGCAAGCAGGTCATAGAATACGGGTCACACAGGCATTTCTAATAGAAGAACCTAGCATGGGAAACATAAACTTAGAGGTCCAAATTTTGGCATAGCTTTATTATATGGTATGGGCTGCTCGGGCCCTATTGAGAATAGCATGAATATGGTGCACTTGTATCCTCCACATCGTGACTTGTAATTCATTTATTTGTTGAATTTGTCAGATATGAGACTGAGCAGAATCTACGTCGTACTGTAGAAGCCGATATTAGTGGCCTAAAGAAAATCATGGATGAACTGCAAACAACCAAAACTGATGTGACCGCCCAGATTGAAAGCCTTTCTGAAGAAGTAGCTTCTCTCAAGAAGAACCATGAGGGTGTAAGATATAAAGGATCCCCATCACCCCTAACCATTTGGAGGTTTAGGAATTTTGAACATAACATTTTATTTTAACACTTATAGGAGTCTAAAGGAACTCAAGAAACAACTGTTGGAGATGTAACTGTAGAAATGAACGCTGTTCCAGGAGAAGATTTGATAAATAAACTTAATGAAATGCGTAAGACGTATGAGGCAATGGCAGAAAAGAACCGCAAGGCTGCTGAAGAGCAGTTCAAAAAAATGGTAAGGGTAGTTTCAGGGTAATTTCAGATTTACCACTTATAAGGATTGTCCAGGTAAAAAGTGGGGAAAAAAGCCTATACTCACCCTTTGTCCCCCTCCTTCATGCAGGTATGGTGTCCTGCAGCTGCTCCATCCAGTACTGGCTTATTCATACTTACCAAGGAGCCAGTGGTTCCGTCCTCCTCTGCAGCGGCATTGCATGATGGCATCTATGGTGCCTTGTATCCGCCCCCACAAACCCACCCCATTCATTGCAATGAAAGGGCCATGCCGATCCCACCTTGGCATGCCCCCTCCATTTCAATGAAAGGAGTAGGCGTGTTAGGGGGGGATAAAGATAGGTGCAGCCATGTCTGCCTGGTGCTGGACCATGGATTCACTCATTTTCCTTTATTAGTATTATTATAAGTATGAAAAAGGTGGCACTGCATGGTGGCGCTGAGCACTTTTTAGATTTTTAGATTTTTTTTTTTTTATTGTAATGCCTAGAAAGGGGAATTTAGCTACAGACTATAGGATTTCTGGTTAACATCTGGGCACTTGTGTGAATTGTGGTCTCCTTTCATCTAGGGCTACAGGCAGGGGCGTAACTTGAGGAGGGCAGGGGGTGCACCGGGCCCAGAAGGTTAGAGGGGCCCCATCATTGCTGATTCTCCACCTTATTTGTCATATTTGTGCTCATTTGGCATCATTTAGGTAAAAGAAGGACTATTTTTGTATCCGGTGTTTCAGTCTTTAGTTGTCTAGCTGCATCCAACTGAGTTAAAAGCCAACTATTGCCATGCACTCTTCATAGCGCCATTAATAGCCTCTCTCTAGTTACCTGTAGATCTCTCTATATACTCTCCCTTTCCCAAATGGCCCTTCTGTTTAATTTTAGGGATCCTAATTTCTGTGTGCCCCTTCGTAGCTCCTATATTTAGAACTGTCCCACAATGGCACAACAAACTATACCATCACATCCATCCAAACGTGATGCATCAAACATTAGAGTGGGTGAATATTTGGATAAATGATCATTTTTACTTCAGCCATTTACTCTATAAAAGGTAATAACAAATAACAAAAAAAAAAAGAAGTAGACTATGCTAATCTACATGCAATTCAAAGCAACCCAATGAGGTGCAAGGAATGTGACCACACACAAGATACCAAAAAATCACTAAAAACACTTGCTAAAACGCACTTGTTTCTTGTGAGTGGTTAAGTTTGCTTGTTAGTCCACCACAGTGGTCCCTAAACTTTTTTCCGTGTTTACAATGACATCATGCTACCTCTGTCATCGTTCTGTACAGATCAAAAATACTGTACAGATCAAAAATATCTACCTTGTCATGCAAAAATATCCTTACTACCAACTTTTCTGCACTGGTTTTTTGACCTTCAGAGAAATTAAGCAATGCTTTTTTTTTAACCTAAGAGTGAAGGTTTGAAGAAAGAAATAACAGAGGGAGCACAAGCCGTGTCCTCCACCAAGAGTGAAGTTTCTGAAACGAAAAAGAATCTTCAGGCATTGGAGATTGAGCTGCAGTCACTTCTTGCCCAGGTAAAAAAATAAGTATATCGAGAAAAAGACAAAAAACATGAATGCTATGAATAAGTGAATCATATTGGTAAAAATTGTGTTCTTTGTAATGTTAATCAACCAATTTGGCACGAAAAAAAAAAACAGCTCAGGATCAGATTTGGACAAAAATGATAAATTCCGAAGGTTCGGATACATTACACACAAAAGATTTGTCAAAACTGATTTGGACCCCAAAACAAAGCTGATCTTTAGATTTAGACAAATTGGCACAAAACAAATCTCGAAAAATCTCTAGTCCCCAGGGGCGTAGCCACGGGGAGCAGGGGGGGGGGGGCATGTGCTCCGGGTGCAGCAGGTCAAGAGGGTGCCAAAAGGGAGTCTAAGCACAGCTGGGGGGCACCATTTTGAATCTTTGCCCCAGGTGCCAGAAAGCCTAGCTATGCCTCTGCTAGTCCCTTTAGCCTCCCCAAATAGGTTCCACTAGAAGAATCTATTAAGTACATTTCTTATCTGTTGATATAAAAGATGAAAGCTAAGGTGAAAGCTGTGGCAATTTTTTTTTCCATTTTTTGCATGAAGTGGGAAATGTCACATCCAAATTTTGATATCACTCTGTGGCCCCATAAGATGTTCTTTCCTGTCTGCATGGGAAAGACAGAATGACATTATTTTCTCTGAAACAATACGGTTCTTACCAGGATTTTAGCAACATTATGTGACAAGATGGTAGACAGAATTTGCATGCACTAGTCTGATCCATGAAATCCAGGTGTTTATTTTTATTGACAGAAAAGATCCTTGGAAGAAACCTTGGCAGAAACAGAAGGGGGTTACTGCTTGAAGCTTTCCAAGCTCCAAGCACATATTGTTGCACTTGAGGAGCAGGTGACACAGATCCGTGAAGAAATCGAGTGCCAGACAATAAATTATGAAGAACTGTTGAACGCCAAGATTAAACTAGAGAACGAGATTTCAACTTACCAGAATCTCTTGGAGGCGGGAAAGTAAGAAAACAACTAGTCTGACATTGTAAAGTATTTGAGGCCTACCTTTGTGTTCTTTCCTACAGCAAACAACACAAAATCGCAGAGGGTACAGATCTATTATTAGACTTTATAATATTTTACACTGGGAGGCTCATTTATTAATAGCGACATGTAGCGACAGTTGAGCGACTGTAGCGGTATTTTCACAGCGCCCGCTAGTAGTCGCTGTGCTTGGCCGTTGTTCGGTTGTTGATAGCGACTCAGTCGGTGTGCAGTAATGTTGAATACAAAGTGACGAGTCGCTATTTGACAGGTTCTGCGTTGTATGGGTGCGCATGATAGCAACTGGTCAGAGCGACCGGCTCCCACCATATTCATCAAAAAATCAGGCTCAAAAAATTCAAGCGCTGTGAAATGCATGTTTAAACCCCAGAGCGCTGAAGGCGATGTGTTAAAAGTCGTTTTTTAACCCCCAAACCACCATATTTTTGGAAACCAAAACATAAAAATGTTTAAAATAATTTAGTAATATGAATACAATAATATCAGACCTGTAATATCAATTCTGCACAAATGTTTTTATTTTTTTATTCCCTTAAAAAAATTATCTAAAATGGCAGAAGTGGTCACAGAATTTTTCACATTTAAAAAAAAAAAAAAAAAACATTAATAACAATTAATTATTAATATTTAAAGATTGTTCCATTGAAATGCATTAGAGAGCGCCAGGTAGCGAGAGGTCATGCCTGTCTGTGTTCAAGGTCGGACGCTGGCGCTGTGGGCTGAGGCTGGAATAATGATGAATGAGTCGCTATATGGCGCTATCTCAGTCGCTAAGCAGGATTGGCTTGATAAATGTGTGATTGTGGTGGGGAGCCGGCGTTCTCGTGGCGAGGCCCGTCATTACCGGCCGCTCACCAGTCGCTACCTGTCGCTATTCCTTCATAAATAAGGGCCTATTTCTACTTCTGACCTTCTGGTAAGCTTCTGACCTTTCTTAGGAGACTGCCTGCCTTATGTCACATGAGCACCATTATAAACACTGCCCCATCATCTTCAAGTACCAAGGAAGAGACAGAACCTGATTTTCTCTTCCTTACATTAAGAGAAAGAAAAAAAAAACCCTTCCCCCCGCCACCCAGCATGTTTATATGGATTTTTATTATTAGGCCACTTTTCGAGATGGTCCTCCTTTAAATTGGGAACTGAATCCCATTCACATCATTAAAGTGGGGCCATTCTGGAATTTTCTATTTCTTGATTAGGATAGGGCTATAGTTTAAACATATAATATTCATAGGGAAATATAAAGTTGGTTAGTTCAGTAAAATATGTATCAAACCTTTGTTTGTTTGTAAAAATGAAGAAGAAAGAAAAATATGGGCCTTTCCAGTGGGGCAATACTTACACAGTCAGGGATAGCCCATGCTATGGGTCTGAATCATGGACAGGAATTTAGAATTGTGTCCTGGAGTCTAACAGGACCTAAAATCAGGGACAGTTTTCTAACTGTATTGAGTATGGGAAGTTTCTTCTCCACTTGGAGACTTTTATCTACATCTACCCCTAATTAAGTGTCTTTGATTAAATACCCAATTCAGTGTTGAGGTAGAAATATCTTTTAGATGAGTGAACCTAAAAATAAAGTGGGAATAAACTAAACTTTACAGATAATTCACTGTGGGAGCTACCCAACCTAATCAGGAGAAATTTGCAATTTGCCAAGAATACGTAAGCATAGACACCAATGGGTAAGAAGATAGGACAACCAACTTAGGTTGATTGCCATAAATATACATAGTCTGAACCTAGTTATATTTATGTTCACTGATTAGATTCTTCTTATTTTACTTTTCCAACAACCAGTAGACTTCATCTTTAACCATAATATGCTAAAACACTTCTACCTTTGATAACAGCAGTAGCACTGGTGCTGGAACTGATGGAAAAGGAACATCAGGATCGGGATCCAGTAAAGGAACAACTTCAGGTAATTATTTTAAATTTTTCATTAATACCGTGTATATATGTCATTTTCTGTATGTATCATGTTTTCAAGCTTACTGCAAGAAACAACAACCAGAAATAATGATCAAATAATATAAATACCTGGACAATTATTTTTACCTGCTGTTGTGCCTATGAAAATAGAAAAAAATGAAAAATGTTTAGTTTTATTTGTGTCCAATAATAAAACATTATCTTGATTTATATAAAAGTTCAGAAAAAGTTTTCGGCACATATGAATAGTTCCTTCTATACCTTGTGACCAATTTCAAACTGCTTTTTTAAATATAACATTTCAAATAGTGGATTTTATATACTTTATTGTATTGATTTTATTTAAATTTACTGTATTTCTCTTTAAACTGTAATATTATAGACTATTTTATTATAATTTCTGTTAAATCCAAATTGCTTTCTTTTATTAGGCCGAAGATAGACTGACCATGTTGGTTCCCCCTGGTGAAAGATCTACTAGTTCTTCTTGAAGTCACACTCCACCAGGAACCATCATGATGCTGATAATATGCGGTGAAAGGTTTTCTTCACTTTTCAATGCCTTTTTTTGTTTTCAACATAATTCCTACTCTATCTTGGGAAACTTTCTTAAATTAACTCAGTTACAGTCATTAAATAGTGGTAAAACAAGTTTGATTACTCTCAGTCACCGATCCACATCCTGCCTTTTTTTTAACTGCTCTTCAGTGTTGCCAAACGGGTAACTGCAAGTTCTTTTTTCTGTAAAGCCAAAAACTTTTACCCTCCGGAAATTATCTACATTGCTCAAAATCACGCATCTGTGTCAATGTGATGTTCAAGATCACAGGAGAAAAGAAGAAGAAATGGAGACTGTAGAGAACTGAATAAACTTAACCACCAGTAAAGAGACCATATAAAAATGTCAGAATACGAATGTCATCCAAGAATGCCACGCTATACTGTGTCTGCTCAAGCAAAATGGAACCTTGTTATGTTATATAGGAATCTTGTAATATTCCTTTAGGGTACTGTCTTACAGTGGGGTCAATAACACAATTGTAGGGCATGGAAAAATATTTTAAAAAGAAAATGAGTATCCATCTGATTTTTCTTTGGTCCCTAAGGTTTAGGATTGTTGACTTATATGTGTATATATATATATATATATATATGTCTTCAAACTAAAACAAGGTTCATATTTCATGAAGGTTTCTTCAAAAACTCTCATTAGATGAGTTTTGACTTATATCTAAAGAGTTTTAAGGTACTTACCCCACGTCACTTAGCATATGTTGTGTAACTTTCGTACAGCCAAGTGATCTTTTAGTGAGTGGTCACTATTTGTGAGTTACTTTAACATGACATGCAGTGTTTTCTCTGTACTGTATACTGTACTTTTAGTACTTTAAGTCTTGCTTTGCGCCATTTACCTAATAAACTCACTTTATGCAAGTTATACAAGCAGTCGCAGTCTTTTATTAAAAGAATCTTAGTGAGTGAGGTTTGTAACATAATAATGAGGAAACACTACTATGAAGTTCTTATGGACATGCTGATAACTGGCAATGAGAAGGCAATTAACAATGGGGGTGGCTCATGTGTCATAGTTGATAAACGTGTGTGTGTGTGTGTGTGTGTGTGTGTGTGTGTGTGTGTAAACAGATACATATTGAGAGACACAATTCAATCTCTCTTGTTTTCAATCACACTGGATTCCCCTCCTCTGTTCCACATGCTAAGCAATAAACCCAAAATGACACAGTACCTTTTGAACCCAAATCCGATCCAAAGAGTTTATGACCAGATACGAAACTAGAATCATGTTTATGAACAGTCATATCAAAGGGATTCATTACAGATCAGATAACTTGCAAGTGTGACTCTGTGACAGTGCTGCATTCCAGCAACCACAAAATGGTCAGAGTCTTCCTCACGTGACTTGCCTCTTTTAAACCAATATAAAATTATATCTGAATATCTTTTGGAAGGGGCTGTCACAAAGCCCTCAAATCGAGGAATAGATGCAAGAAGACACATTGGAAATGCTCCTAAAAAGCAGACATTGGGGATAGGTCAGGACTCTCCATCTAACTATGACTGTCCCACACAAACTACTTACATATGATCCACAGGAAGGGTCCATGAAAATTGACCAATGTGTAGAACTGATTGCATGACCCAACTTCGAAAGGAAAGAAAAATGCTGTGTCTGATCAAAAGGAAGCGGTCACCCCTGATCGGACAGAGCAATCATCCCAGCTCACTCCACAGTTGTGCAAAGAATGCGACTGTACACCACCACCATCACCAACTTTGGTCCTCAGGTCATAAGATCCCTATATAGTTTTATTGAGTGGACTCAGATGACAGAGAAGGTTGAATAACCCTCCAACATCTAAATTTCAACAAAAGAGTTTATACAACAACATTGACCACTTGGATCCAACCCAATCAAACATCACAATGCGGCTAATAAAATCCTACAGTGGCAGAAACACAAGAACACACTGCCTCTGGCACATGTCTGCAAATTTGTTGGTGGCAATACTACATAGGTAAGTGATTTTGGATCAGAGTGTATCAGGTCATTTATACAGTCCTGAACAAATTAGTAATGAAGGATCACTGTGGGGCTATTCTTAATAGGCTCCTTTCTGACACTGGGAACCCTTGCAGCGCAGTTACGTATTAAGCTCTGCTAAGCAATTCGTAGCAAAATCATGTGTTGACTTATGAGCGGTATTACCACCTTATATTTTACTTTTCATGCAAAAGGGCTTCCCTTCTAGGAATTCAAGAAACTTCATATTGTGCATTGAGAAGATGGTGGCAGTTACTAATAATTCAATGCCTACATTTTGGTCTCAATTGATAACTATGCACCTTGTTTAAGAGGCAGTGGGGTAAGGTCAGCAGAGACACCAATATTATCTTCCCCTTTACTTTAAAATACAGGTAGATATGTATATCTAACACTTCTAAAGATTGAAAGAAATCAGAGTGGTGAAAAGCACACAAGCACATTCAAAACACTTTCTCACATTTAAGTAAAACTTTTTATCCTAGACAACTGTTACCACTAAAACCAACCATGGACATAAAGGAAACCCATAATGCTGCTATGTTCTGACCAATATTAAAAGTGCACCCTGCAGTGTAGCCTACAAATACTTCTTCTAGGACTGCTTCCACTAATGGCCAGTCCTAGAGCCAGTGGCCAATTGCTGTGGGGACAGCAGAAGAGATGGGCAGAAGAGATGCGTTCCGAGATCCAGGTTTTTGGGCTTATGGGGGCTATGTGCGAGGGGGATCACCATTCATAGTGTCCTCCCAATCACAAGCAGCAGCAATGTTGCCACTTCAAATATACCACACCCTCTGAACTAATCGCCAGAAACTCCCAAACTGATTCCCAAGTATCTCTTCTGCCGGTACTGAACGTCCTACCACTATTAAGGCCTCTACAGGCAGGACAGTGAAAGCGGACATTCCATTTGTGACATAGCTGAAGCAACAGCAAAACTTTTTTTTGGGTTGGATTAGATAGGACCTAACTGCTCTGATGCCATGAATTACATATACAGGAGCAAGCTGCCTTTCTGTGAGTCACCTTCACAATAATAAGTTTGGGTTGGTCCCCCTTAGGAGTGGTGTCTTCAGGGTCTTATGGTATTGCCCTGTATACCACCCTCTAAAGGGGTTTCAGGTGCGCCTTGTTGTGTCCCATTAACGATTGCTTCAGTTGATTTTTTTGGTTGCAATAAACAGTATTTAATTTTGACAAATACTGTTTATTGCAACCAAAAAATTCAATTGAAGCAACTGCTTGGTAAAGCAGAACAATGTCTACAAAGAGTCATCGACCAGGTAGAAAAAATCTGCAGCCTGCCAATCCCTTCAAAACAATGTCTTCTATTTAGGGAGCCACATTTAAATATTTTCATGGACCCATCCCACCATGATCAATCTGTTTTCCAAGTTCATCCATCAGGAAGTAGATACGAGATGCTATATGTGGTGGAAGGAAAATGATTACTAAGGTACAAAGGCACTTTCTGCATCACCTCTATAATCTGGAATAAAACAACAGCTGTTTGTTACAATTAGTAGTGACATATTATAGGTATAATCCCATTGATTTCCACAGTGCAACATTTTTATTATGTAGCCCATTGTGAACTCCTTTGTACGCCCTATACAAACACACACTGTACTGTACTGTAGACTGTAAACAAGGTGTTCTCTACAGGGGCTGGCTATATGAGATTGCAAAAGTGCAGAAAGGGCAAGGAAGGCTGGGTGTGATTTAATCAAGCACTCAGTATACAAAATAAACAATCCAGGGTAATAAAGCCCATTTGTACATGTCTGCTCCTGTGAAATACCTTCACCTTCTCCCTTCTCCCAAAAGAAGTTGGTGCTTCCTGCTCCTATATAAGCTTCTCTTTTTCTAAGAAGGTTTTGAGTTAGATTTAAGAATCTATGCTCTCCAGATTCAGGGTTGCCCCATTGTGTAAAAACCCCAGGCCACCCAGTAAACTCATCTTCTCCCCTACGCAACGAAGAATGCGCAAGCCGCCGTCTGCTATACCTTCAGTAGAGTGTGTGCCCGTGCCAGGCATTTCTGAATGGCTGGTGTGAGCACGCACCCTGTTGGATGTTAGCAGAAATGCGGCCACCAGCGCCCGGCTACACAACTGATTGAACGGTAGGGGAAAGAAGAGTTTCCTGGGCAATCTGGGGGGTTTCACATAGCAGGGCATCCCAAATCGGGGTGCGCGGGGGGCAAGGACTTAAACCTGTGAAAATCCGAGGTTTTGGTCCACTTTAGGCAATAAAATGGCACACTAATGTTGGCGGTGGAGCCAAAGAGGCACTGTTAGTATTAATCCTAAGATTGGTTCTGGTTTCTCCACACAAGGCCCCAAGAATAATTTCCTCTGGTGGGTCCAAGATACTCTGGTGTGACACTAGGTAGAGGCAGTCATTTTACTCTGGAATAAAAAGGAGCAGATAATCAGTCTGTACACGTACAAGGCTGATGGCAACATCTTAACTGCAATGAATCATTCTTGATTTAGCAGCAAAGGGCATCTCAGAGAATATGGATCCTGTAGGGTTGGGTTTAGATGTTGTAACTAATTAGTGGCTCTGGCAACATATTTCCAAATCAACTTTTCACATTGCAGTGACATGCTACACTGATTTGTGGATAGATTGAGCAAGAGATAGATCAAATTAATTTTTAATCTGTGGGGATACTGATAGAGTATCAATTATCTATTAAGTTCAGTAATAGGTTGTCAGGGATCACAGCCCTTAGCGAATAACTGGGTAGATCACACAAGAACCACAGGCAATAGTTCTGTAGTTAAAAGTGTGATCATTTAATTCATAATACATTTGGTTACATTGATTTGATTTATACAGGTTTTGGCAGGAAAGGAGAATTACTATCCTATCAAATTACAAATAGCCAATAAAATCAAACTAACAAGCCGGACACACATGTATATTTGGCTAATATCCGACTTGAAGCATGCATAGTTCATCTAATAAGAGGTCAGAAGTATAAAGCGAATTTCAAGCCACAGGGCATATGAATGATTATGTGGTTTACAATAAAGAGAAACAAAGTTTAATTTAGGGACATGAAATTGTATGACTGTAACACAATGATGCAAGATGTGAAATGTGGAACAACGAAACAATCTGAAATATAAGACCTAAAGAATTACTCTTCTCTCTAACAATTTCCTCCTCTTGTTCCACACTGAGCATCCAATATTTCAGCTTTTCGGGCGTATTTCTCATTTAGGCCTAAAATCAGACCAAAGGAGGACTGAGCCTAAGGTAGGCCATAGCCTCATTAGTCCAAACAGAGCTGCCGCCTGTCATTATCCCCGAACTGGCATTGGCGAAAGTGTTCTTGGTAGCATAGGAAAATACATAAGCTGTGGATGCCCTATGGTGAGAACAGTAGGGATATCAAATAATTCATCTCCCTGACTGTCCTGGACGTCTAGTCCCTGCAAGGCAGCATAAATTGGGGATCTCTCTAGGCCGTCATATGATCCTCTGGGTATGTCATTAGTAGGTTTAGTCTTAACCATAGTTATTTTGACAAAATCATCTGGAGCATACTCCAGATCCTGTCTTTCAGAGATTATATTTTTCTCTTGAAGTCTTACATGGGGTTTCACTTTAGCCTTTACACAATCGTTATATATCATTATAGATTATAATGGCTGGAGTTAACCTTCCTACATAACAGGTTCCCTGTCCATGGATGAGGATTCATGGATAGGCCTTATAACCACAAATAAAGTAATAACCGCTTTGTAACATTTCTGAAATGTTTTGAAAAGTAGCAGTGATTAGTACTGTTAATTGCACAGAAGCATTAAATATTACATTTGACTATCATGGAAATCTGTTAAGAGGGTTTTATTTATAGTAGCATCGTACACAGTGCCTCCGTTAATAGTGAGGTTAGTATGGGCATAGGTGTACTTGTCGGGAAATGTTAATGCACAAACCTGGGGATATGGATGCTGTGGACACTATCAGGAAACTGGCAGCAACTTTACCTAAAAGTGACACCTGTTTTGTAGTAACTATTTGGGCAACCTACTGGAAATCATGCAGTTCCAGTGGGATTGTTGCCCAGAGAATTCCAGAAGAGTGTTGGTACATGCACTACAAACCCAGCAGTTGGAGACATTTTGGCGGCTTGCAGATACATACTTATAATGCTATTCAAATGAGAAATCTCTGCATACCCAAAAATAAAAATCCAAAAACAATAAACAGTGGAGAAGACTTTCTGCCACTGGTTCTTGTATCTTTTTACATTGGCTGACGTGTACCCAATTTTCCTTGCCGTCAACTTTAACCAAAATCTGGGTAATCAACTGCACTTGGCATGGACCCTCGAACCTCGATTCCAAATATTTACGAGTATGTTTCTTTATGACCACCCAGTCAGCAGGCTTTAAGGAATTACTTCTCGTACAGTTATCAGGCTCTGGAATCGAGGCAAACACATTGTTATGAGTTTCTGTTAAAAGATTTTGCAAAGTGGCTACATAACCAGTAAAATCAGAGTGCAATAGTTGGACCTGTTGGGATTAATATAAGCTTGTCTTGGGGGCACTACCAAAAAGAATCTCCTATGGTGACAGTCTCGTCTTTCTGTTAGGGGTAGTCCTTATGGAGTAAAGGGCAATGGGATAACAGTCTGTCCAAGGTTTTCCTGTCTCAGCTTTGACCTTTTACATTTTTAGCTTTAAGGTATAATTGAGTATTTCTACCTTTTCACTGCTTTGTGGATGATAAAGGGTGTGGATTCCAAGCCTTCATTGTTTCTTTCATTACCTCACCTGTAAAGTATTAACCATTATCAGAGCTGAGAGTCTCAAATAAACCAATTTTCTTTGCAGTATTCTTGGGGTTGCATTTGAAACATGCCACGCTTCAGGCCACCCTGAAAATGGATCAACACACACCAGCACATATTCATACTGTACTACCCTGGGCAACTGAATATAATCAGTTGATTCTGAAATGGGTAATCGGGTCTGGGTAGGTTCCAAATTTGGGTCTTGTCTGTCTTCCCCGAGTTGTTTAAGGAACAAACCAGGCAAGCAGCTACAACCCTCACAGAAGCAATATTGAATCCTGGGACCAACCAGTGTGTGGAGACCATATTACCATGGGCTAAATGTGTCATCATGGGGTACAAGGACTTAGGCAAACAATATTTTGTACCACTTTTCCAAAGCCTGTTGTCCTGCATAGCAGCACCTTTCCTTCTCCATTTTTTTCTTTTCCGTGTCTGGCCATTTTTTCTGTAAAATAATATATATATATATATATATATATATATATATATATATATTCAGCAGCCGTGGCTGCCTCATTGGCCCTCTGGTTTTCCTTAACATCTGGGCTGTCCCCACGGGCATGAGCTGCTACCTTAATGACTGCTATTTTACTGGGGAAGATGTACAGCTGCAATTAGCTCCATGGCACAATCTATGGTTTCGACTAGTTAACCCGATTATCCAGTAGTCTCTGTTATGTCAAATGGGGGAACAGTTTTGTGCTATTCCTCAGGCATATCGTGAATCAGTTCTCACATCTGCCCTTGTACCTTTCGCCAACTTACAAGCTTATGTCAATCAATTCAACCTCCTGAACGGATCGTGATGGTGGCAGGGATCTCTGTAGGATCACATCAGGTAAGGTTACCACTGCAAATCCAGTATAAAATTGACCGTCTACTGCATATCTAGAACCATCAATGTAAAATTCAATATCAGCATTATCAATAGGATCTGTCACAACATTTTCAAGCTCCCTTGTTTCTATTGACATTAATTTACCGGTAAAACAGTCTTGATCCTGCTGATCCAAAGTTTCAACATCATCATCAAATGTATGTGAAATGTGGAACAACAAAGCAATCTGAAATATCAGACCTTAAAGAATTACTCTTCACTCTAACAATACTGCCTAATTTCCTTTCTTAGATGGCCAAGCAGGACTGTCATGACCCATTTGGATATGTGCTTATAGTCTCAGACTGGGATGCTTAGGGCTCACCATTTATATACAAGTATTAAAAGCTTACAATCAGGGCCCATGCAAAGAAACATTATTCATTATACACAAACCAGGGGCCCATCCGTTTTTTTCCTGGTAACCCTGTGAGCCATCCCGACCCTGCGCATTTGGATATGATCAATCCCTGGACACAATCTTCTGCTCGTTGGGTGCATGCACTAGGTTCAAGTCTTGTTGAGCATGCTTAAAGTACTACTGGCGGTGCGTGTGCGTAACAATTGTGTGCAACAATCGGAATGCTTTCGAACATGTCATTAAATAATGTATATGCTTATTTCTTGAGCCTCTGTTCCTGAACCTGTTTCTGCCTTGTTTTATTACTCATGTACAACCCAGATTTCCTGTTTCACCTGTCTGTGTGTACCTCCTTACGGCCAGGCTTGTTTCTTGGACTTTTTGTGCGGTCCTGAGGTCCGCTACAACCCAGAACCCTGCAGCTCCCCTGGTTCACCTGCTGGTGGCTCTGCTTTCTAGGATTCCTGCTTCATTACACCTGGCCACCAGCAGGTGTTCCTGCTTAGTATGGGTTCCCGGGGCAGTTTGCCACCACTAGGTGCATCAGCATTGTTAGGAGGCTAAAGGATAGAGACTGCACTCCCTGGACTTTTTCTGCCCCTAATTCTGGACTTTGCATGCCCTGGACTTTTACTGCTCATCCTGCACACCGTATCCAGCACCTTCCCTGGGTTTTACCAGCCCCTGGCCGGCCATAGACATGCCTGCTGAGGCCCTCCTGCATATGATGCCGGGGCTATAGCATTGGGGAGCTGGGGTTCCTTGGCTTGTGGGTACAGTGGGGCTGAGAGTGAGACTAAGAGGGCAGGGATTGAATGTGGGTGTTAAAAGCATCAGCCCAACTGGCCCCAAAGCAGTGCAGCCCAATGGGCATTGTTCCAGGTCTCCCTATGTCCAGTCCACCCTGCCCTAGGTGACACTCTCCTGTTTGGCCCCATCCTGCCCAATACCCCCATTCTGACAACCTGTCCCTGTGGTTTCAGTTGTGTTCACCCCCCCATGTGGGTCATGGAAAGATTAAAAGAGAATACAAAATTAATGCTTACTTTACTCTCCTCTTCAGCACTTGTGCTCCATTCATACACTCCTTAGACACCCTGATCTGGCCTCACATTGGCTAGAAGAGATAAATGGAGCATGTGTCGCTGAACACACCCCCATGTACCAGTGCCAGGCTTTCGAAAATTGTGACTGAAATATGCACCTCAGCCAAAAGTACAGCAGGGATGTGGCCCACACATGTGCTGTGGGATCACCTGCTAAATGAGTGTAACGGGTAATCTCGGGGTCTCACACAGTGGGACATGCCGAACTGGCATACCTCAGGGTTGCGGAAATTGGCCTCCCTGGGGTCTAAAAGGCAGTAGTTCCTCTCTAAAGTTAAGTTCCTGATTTGGAATGCCACACAGTGTGAATAGTTAAAGGATCCCCCTAGCTTTTGCTACATACTCACCTAGTTCCAGGAGCAACATGCTCTGCAGAGAATCTGCAGAAGGTGTGAAGATGCTGCTGCTCAACAGGGATTTGGCATCCCAAATCAGCATCTAAACACACCAAAAGTAGACTTTCGAACCACTTTAAATGGATCAGAGACACAAAATCTAAAAACTAAATTAACTCAACCTCATGCTATTTAAATCTAAAATAATTCCCATTGAATATTTTGAGTTTGCTTTTGGGGCACACTTGTGTTGTATAACAAAGGTATCTCAGCCCCCCTCCAAAACTCATTGATTCTTGTGTGTTGACGTATACCAGTGGTGTAGATGCCAGCCCTGGTTTTTAGGTACAGTATGCCCTCTACCTTTCACAGCAGATGGAGAAGTCCACCAGGCACACAGTTATGAGTTCCAAAATTTGGGGGCCAGAATCTTTACAATAGCTCTTAGAAGATCATAGCTAGGCTTAAAGCAGTAGCAGGCACATGCTTAAAAATCCACAACCACAACCTAAAGGACAAGTCATGTTTTAGGTTGATGGACGATGCAATACTGACCCTTGACTAATTTTCTGGTTATTTTGAAATGTAATTTGCCAAGTTGACCATTGGTTGATTCCCTGAATATTGACTAGTCTTTTATTAAAGTAATTGGGGTCGATTCAGAGCCTGGTGAGAACACTCACTTCTTTTTTTAGAAGAGGAAATTACCATTCACTTTTATTGTCTACCTTGGGGCTGACTCAGAGCCAGGTGAAAATTTACATTCGGTAGACCATGAAAATGAATGGCAGTTTTCTCACCAACAAAAGAAGTTAGAATTCTCACCTGGCTCTGAATCGACCTCATTGTCCAGACAACCTAATAAATAAAACATTGACATAGTCCTCATCATTCTCATACTCCCCTTTTATCAAAACAATCCCTGCTAAGTGTAATAAACTTTCTTTTCTTATGCGCCACTTTTTTGAATTTTCTGGATGGTGGGAGTGGACCTTCATTATGCTAATTAATTGCAAATTCATAGATATAGCACTTCCAGCAAGCACAGTTGGCAGCCATATTAATAGGGAATTTTGTCTGTTGGGTGGACAATTCTATTCTATTTTGTGTGACCAAGTTTGTCGGCCATGTCAACCTCAGGCAATTTACTCCCGTGTGCTTAGCCTTCACGCTGATTGCTGACCAGACGCACTGTTGCTTTCCTGGTTAGGTGGGGACTTGACCAGGGTCACCTTTAGAAAATTTTGGGCCCCATGCAATCTCAATGGCAGATTAAGCTCTCTTTTTAATGAGCATGAGAAAGTTTTACACAGCCCCAGAGCAAAATGTCTACCCCATGAAACAGAACATAGGCTGATCAGATGCTGGCTGCAGTACATAGGGAGCATGCCGATTCCATGAAAGTGTGGGAGCAGGTAGGAATTTGGGATGCCATCAGGGCTGACTGCTGGGCCTCTTTGTGCAATGGGGCCCCATACAGAAGTCCTGCATGTACTGCCCTGATTGCTGTTTTTTGTATGACTGTAAGCCTGAAACATAACCTCACCATGAATGTTCGGTTTTGGCAGAAGTAAACCGGGAACCTGGGAATTTGTGAACGCTCATCTGATTCCCTGCCGCGTCCCGACAATTTCTTGGGCCAGGTGGATGCATTCCTAAGAGCTTCACGCATGCATACGGTTTAGCTGAGCAAGTACAGTTTTGGCTGCCGAACGCGTATCGGAAGCCGAGTTTGTGTCTGTTTTCAGTCGCATGTTTTCCGTGGCTATGCCGCTGGCATTATGGCATACACAGATGGTGTTATTTGTTTAAAAACCTTACTGCCCCCCACCTGGAGGGGAATCCTATGTTAGTGTGCCTCCCTGCAGTGTGCATGGCTGCACTGACCCTCATCTTCTTCCTGGTTCCTAGCGGGGCATGACATGTAGTGTGCATGGCTGTAGTGTGACCTGCCTTCTTCCAGTTGGTTCCTGGTGGGCATCCCACACTGTCACTCACCTCCTTCTTATGTGTTCTTACCTTCTTCCACCTCCTCTTTTCCGACACCCTCACCTACCCCAGCTTGACCTGCTGCACCTTGCCTGAGGCCTGTTTGTATAATAAAGGATACCACAGAGCATATTTGTTTCTAAAATGTTCTGTTTTTATTTGTAAATTATTTTTTGTTTTAAATTTATAAAATAGCTTTTGGCCCAAGTTGTGTGTCCCTCGGGCTGTGGCCCCCTAGCATCTCAACATCTGCTCTAACACATGTGTGGCAGTTCTCCCTAGTCAAGGCCCCCCAAATGCTCACTACTTACCACAACATTGGGCTTTTATAGGGTCACCCTCCGCCTGGGCCCCCTTGGGTCTGTAATGACATGCAAACAGATGTTAAAACTTGTCACATGTGTGTTCTACTCCTGTAGTGTCCAGTTTGTATTTGTTAGCACCCACCTGTGCTGTGTCCAGCCTCTGGAGGCCCCATAGCCACAAACTTCCTCTGGTTACAATGAGTCTGTGGGGAATGTAAAGCACAAAACGCCAGAACTTAGCAAACATGTCAATTGGTAGCTCCTTTCCTTCAACAATGTATTTTGTCTCTGTTGTCCTACCTGACTGTTCTAGCTTTGGGTGGGATTCCAAGCTCAACACCAGGGCCTCCTCCTCCTCAGCTGTCTCCAATGGTGGTTGGGGTGAGGCTCAAGAGGAGGATGAGGACGAGGGCCACGCACAAAGTCTTACACCCACACCCTGTCTTGCTTGCCTCAATGGTCGGACCCCTCCTCTCTGGGTGGCCTTGATTCTCAGCCAGACCTCCCCAGTTAGAAGAAAGCACTATTCAGTCACACAGTTCAGCATGAGCTTCCACCTACCTACCTGAGTGCTGGCTGAAGAACAGGCACACCCGGGACACGTTCTTCTTTTTAGGTACGACCAATGGGCATTATTTGGGTGTGTGTTGTGTGTGTAAAACATTGGTGTCTGGCCTTTGAGATGATCAGCCATCTCCAATGCCAATGTCCTCTTGAAGTCGTACCTATCCGTAATAAAAGTCTGCAAATACAAATGACAATCCAAATGTTACTTTCCTGTATGTCATGTATAGCCCTAGTTTAGGTCCACATGCACAATAACCTTCCCCTTTAAATTCCTGTGTCTCACATCTCCCCCCTGTGCAGCAGGCCAATGCATGTATTGCTGTGACCCTTTGGCCTGGCAAGTGACCAACCAGCATGCATCTCCAGATCACTCACAGCTCTCCAAGGCTGACAGTCCTGCAGACTAAAGTCGCTGACGCACCTAGGTCACGTGGCGCACCCAGCTCTCCTGTCCGCCATTACTGGTGGATTTTAAGGTCTCGGGGCTCACTCCTGTCTGATCCTGCTACAGTTTCTCGCATTCCCCTCTACCTACAGATATCTGAGCCCCCCCAGCTTCCCCTACAAAAAGGCAAGAGTGGTACATGTGACAGTGGCCTGAGCGTATGCCTGACGGTAGGTTCACTTTGCCACCTGTGAGGCGGCTCACTAATGGTGATGGCCTATTTCACGTCAGGCCCTTCAACAGGCAGCCAAGGATTGGGTCGGCAATTTTCGTGCTGTCAAGTCAACCCAAAACCTGTTTTCACTGAGCAACAGGCATTCACCTTTACTGTGCTTTGGTTCGTTTGGCTGCTCTCCACCAGCCAGTCTGTCACCTGTCTGCCTACTTGTAAAGCGGCAAACATATGTAAGCGAAGCATGGTATAGCATGGGTAATTACCATCAGCAGCAAATAAAAAAAATAAGCAAATAAAATAAAAAACATTTACTCAAGGAAGATTCCAGCAGGTGCTGGTGGACTGACTGACGGCAATGTAGATGCTCATATTCTGCCAGGTCCTCATCAAGGGCCTCCATCACGCATACGCAAGCAATCCCACAAAGAGGGCATAATTTGAGAACGGAAATCTTCTATACGGCCAAATCTGGAATTACGCGCTAGCGCAGGCTAAACCCTTAAACTTACACAGGAATGACTTTGACGAGATTCCCGCATGTGGGAATGTGTGTGGGAGAGGCTCTGAATCAGCTCTTATGGGTGAACTTTAAGATTGGGGTAAATTAAGATCAGTAACTAAAGATTTGTTTAAATCAAGAGACCACGCCATTCATAAGAGTTGCCTATCACTTTTTTTATTTGCATTAACTTTGATACTGAGTACCAAACTATTTTCCACCTTTTCTATTCATTAATGTATTATTTATTAATTAGGTTAAAGTTAGATTATATCCTTACCTTTGGCAGAACAAGCTATAAGTTTGGGTTCTGCCTTGTAGTAAGTGCACATAAAAATTCACTCCTCCTCCTAAATATTGCTTGGCTGTTCCTTTTAGCCTCACACAGCCCTACCATTTAATTAATATCGTAATCTATTGTAATTGTTTTCATATTTCATTTAGCAGTTCCCTGCACCCCACCCAAAAATCCTGCTACAACAAACAACCTAAAGGTGGGAAGACCAGGGGCTAAAGTGATGCAAGTTGATTAAGAATGATAATTGATCCAACTAATGCCAATACTTGGCAAGCAGTTATGCTGTTTGAAAAGGATGATCATTAAAATTCAAGTGTGACACACCCTTAGAATTCTTTATTTAAACATCAGAAGTTTTCACTCATAACACACTGCCAGAGTTGTTCTTTCTTTCTCTGGAAAAGGTGTCCTTTTGCTTGAACATGGTCTTTTCTCACAGGCAATCTAACTCACAATCGATGAGCATGAGCTCTGTCTCTGGAGGCTTTGGTCAGAGAGGTGGTGGTCATGGCCAAGTTTCTGGTGGTTATGGTCAGGGAGCTGGTGGTTATGGACAGTGTGGAGTAGGTGATTTTGCAGCTGGCAACTTTGGTCAGTTTGGTGGTGGATTTGGCCAAGGTGGTGGTGGATTTGGCCAGGGTGCAGGTAGTTTTGGCCAGGAAGCTGGATTTGGTGGAGGTTTTGGTGGCGGTGCTGGTTTTGGAGGTGGCTTTGGTGGTGGTCATGGCTATGGTGGTGCTGGCTTTCATTCGGTCAATGACAAAGAAACAATGCAAAATCTTAATGAACGTTTGGCTGCCTACTTGGACAAAGTCAGAGAACTGGAGGAAGCAAATGCTAAGCTTGAACAACAGATCAAGGAGTTTTATGAAAAGCAAAGACCTGGTAGCACAACTGGAGGAGATGGAAAAGACTACTCCAAATACTATGCAACGATTGAAGAGTTAAAACCTAAAGTAAGTTGGTTTTACCAGTTTAATGCATTACAATTACTAATTTGCTAATTTAGAAAAGTAGACGTACAGAAGCAAAATGATGATATCAGATAATAATAATCACAGATAATAAGATAAGATTGTTGACGACATCCATAAAGGTTCTAAAAACTATTTAGAGACTTTTGAGAGCTATGAAATATCACCCAATAAGTTAACTGTAACCTATGCATTTAAAGATTCTAAGTTACTATTAAAGACGGCAAGGTTGAGGGGACAACCTGCGGATTTTAGGTTAACTGGAAAACAATCAGTCCCCATGTCCCCATACTAGATTATCCTAAAAGACTGGAGCTATACCAGGATGACTGTTAGCCTATTTATATAAAATGATTTTGCTGTTTTAAAGAGCATAAAGTCTAAGTGTGTATTGCTGTTAAGCACAAAATATATTTTTTACTTTAACTTGAATGTATACATGATAAATACAATACCATATATACTATATTACTGTATTCCAAACTGTATTTAAAACAATAATGTTGTAATATTTAGATATTTGTACTATATTTACTATGCAGTGTTATGTACAGTATGATTGAACAGCAGCTTTTAGAACGGAAATGTATGTTATAAATGTCATATTAAGAACAGTTATATTAATGATTGAATTAATTAATCTTTATTTTATTATAACTATTATATTTACTTTAGCTACAGTACAAATTAAAGGTAAACTGGTGTATCAAAAAGAGTGCACCTTGTCCACTATCTAGATTACTATGTGAGCAGAAATGTATCTTTGCTCTAGATCAGGGTTTTCCAACCAGTTCCATTTTTTTTATCTCCAGGTATCAGCTAATACAGAAATCACCGGGATGGTGTAGAACTACATTAAAGAGGACCTATACTGTATAAACTAGGCTAATGGTGTAAACTCTTCTGCCATCAATGCTAGCATCCCAAGATACTGCACACTGGCAGCTTGAAACTCCTTGCATCCTATTGGAGGAGCATCGGCATGCAGAATCTTGGGATGCCAGCATCACTGGCGGCATAGCTTGGCCACCTGTTAAGTGAAGTACCAGAACATCACAAAACATCACAAAACAGGATTACAAGTGAGAAGCAGACGGAATGCGTATTTAAATAAGCAGGAGTGTGCCACATGACCAGGCATGCTACACAGCACATGACCTATTTAAAGCAGACCTAATCTCCCACTGGGAAGTCTATACTAACTGCAGACTTAAACATTTCTAGGACTCCCACCATTCCCTTGGTGAGCGATACTTACCTCTTGTAGGCTGAGCCTAGACCCAACACTGGAGCACGAACTATGGTGTCCAGCAATTTCTTTTGGAGAAATATAGTTTAGTGTTAGGAAGTTCAGGTGTCTCACAGAGATAGATTTTAATAGGCTGTAGGTCCATTTTGAATGCAAAAAGGAAATCCTGTCCCCTGATTTTAATATGGATCTTTCCCAGAAGTGGTAGCGCAAACTATTGTGGCTGGGACCTTCTTTTGAAATACTGTGTATTGGCGCTTCCCCTCCCCACCATGGGATGAAAATCCAGCCTGAAAGAGATGAGTATCACCCATTGTTATAAAGTTTAAGTTTCCCACTGAGATAGGCTCCTAACAGAGAGTAGGTCAGTTTTGAAAGTCTAGAATAAAAATCTAAAGTCTTTTTTGACTTCTTAAAGTCTGTTTTACGGTCTATATGTGGTTTGAAAGGAAAAGACAATCCCTATTTACCTTACCCCAGGGCCAACTGTTCATGTGCAGAACTGATAGATAAGGCTTCTCTCTGCCCTGCAAACTCTGGCAGGTCATGTCCTGGACTAGCAACACTGAAATAAGGGTTCATAGGTTGCCCATACTGGGCTTGCTTCCATGCGCCCAATCAGCAGCTCACTCCCTCTTGAATAAGGACTGAAGACCCCAGGGGAGCCAATCATACAGGGCATGTGTTGACATCAGCAGTAAAGCATATTGCCCTAAAGAAAGGGTCACCAATGGACCCCTACTGGCTCATGGACCCCTACTGTGTAGCTCACATACTGGGGTGGGTATTAGGGATAACACGCTGGGCTGTGAAGTTTAATGCATTTAAGTAATTGACTGTATTGTTATATCACTTTTTCTTGCAGTTTTCCATTCTTTTAAGGATTATGTGGTTTTTATGATCTATTAATTCTGAATGTGGCTCCTGACCATCTCTTGGTGCTAAATGTGTCTCTCTTGTTAAGAAAAGTGATTTGATTAAATGTAAAACAGCTACCCGTCTATTTTTTATAGATTGTAGCAGCTTCCACTGAAAATGCTGCCTTGCTTTTGCAAATAGACAATGCCAGACTGGCTGCTGATGACTTCAGGATGAAGTGAGTTTAGTACCTTACATTTTCATGAGCAGGCCACAATACATGAGATACTTAGAAATGGGGTTAAAGCACAATTGTTTTTCAAAACATTACACTTACATTAACTTATTTGCTGTAAACCTTTAGATGTAGTATTTCATTAATGAAGCAATATTTTAAAATGCTCTATATTTATCAAAACTCTCTCCTACTATTACTTCCAGTATATTTTGTCTAAATATGACTTGAATGCCGCTGACCGACTTTTTGATGAATCATATTCAATGCTCCCTCTCGACAAGACATCTGATTCCCTCTGTTCACCTTTCCAGGTATGAGAATGAGCAGACTCTCCATCGTAGCGTAGTTGCTGATATTAATGGCCTGCGTAAAGTCTATGATGACCTGACCATGACCAAATCTGATCTGGAAACCACAATTGAAAACTTAGTAGAAGAACTGGCTGCTCTTAAGAAGAACCGGGAGGATGTAAGAGCAAAAGAAACTTAACCAATGTCCTCAAAATATCAATTTAAAGGGACAATAAAGTACTACCAACATTTATATTATTGTATTGATTTGTAGGAAGTTAAAGGTACCCAAGGAACAACTGTTGGTGATGTCAATGTAGAGATGAATGCTGCTCCAGGATATAATCTAGTCCAGGCGCTTAATGACATGCGACAGAAGTACGAGGCTATGGCTGAGAAGAATCGTCAGGATGCGGAGAATGAATTCAAGAAAATGGTAAACTATATACCATAATTATATGTTTTACTGACATTGCATAACTAACTTTACCTAAGCAGATGGGGCAAGACCAAGTTTGTGTTTAAGTGGACCAACACCCTGCAGGATCAGCCCTATTCCCGGGTGCCCCGGGAAAGTGGACCAAACCCCAGGATAGTCAAAATCCTGGGTGTTGATCCACTTTAAGAGCCTGCTATTGGGAACCCTGAATAAACTAAGAATCTTGAAAACAATGTTAATGGTGATGGCACAAAAGGTGGTCAGCACACCTTATACCAAGGCATCATCTGTTTTTCTATAAATCTGTGTCTCAACCGCTAAAGTCCAAATATGGTGGCTAGCCCTTATCTGGGAACCAAACTTAGGGTTTCACAAGGAAAATTCAAGGTTTTCCCACTTGGAAATGATTTAGACTCAAGCACCAACACTTTGTATTGGATGGCTTCTTTGCCAAAGTTTAGGGAACAACCACAAACATGTCTACAGGCCATGGCCATTTGAAAGAAAAGTTATAGTTTTATAATGAAATTTTTTTCATTTTGCCCTATCGTATATAAAATGAAGATCTGAAGGGGCGTCTTCAAGCCATTTGAGTGGGTTTATTAAAAGTTAAGCATTTTAGGGGCACCAAGGACCCCTTAGTCAAGAAGCCTCGTATGTTCATTGACAAAGGGGTCCGTAATGACCCTCAAAACATTGGACTTTCAATGAACACATTTACACAGTTGGAAGAGTGCCAGTGGAAACTTTATTTTATTTGATAAATAACGACTTCTTGAGCACCTGGCATAATATCTGTTCCAAACCATCGTTATTACATTGGATTCCACCATATATAAAATTAGGAGGGTAACGGAACTCAGGCTTAAAGGTTAAGCCCACTTTCAATGGAATTTGCATATTTTAGTGCCAAAGGGATGTGCTCTAGTATTTTTTCCCTAAGTTAGAAAATGTGCATTTTATGAAAGCAGTTTTACACTATCTGCAATCTGCTGCCATTTGCATAGTACACCAAGTCTGTACTCCAAGAAGAGAGGAGTGAGTCCTGTACACACAGAACACTGCTGCTATGGCCACTGCTGTGGTGAGGGAGCTCATTCACCCTTACACATGCCCAGAAGCAGTGCTCTGTGTACAGGGCTCAATTCTCACTTCTTGGTGTATGTTGCTAATAGCAACAAACTGCCTCCATAAAACACACACTTTTTTAACATAAGAAAAACATTTGAAATACAAAATTAGCTCACCACCTTGAGGATATCATTTTGGCACACAAATACATACACTTTCAAAAATGTCATCAAAAGTGGGTTATCCCTATAAAGAGCATAGGGGACTAGCAAAGGGTCTAGGATAATCTTCATCAGTATTTAAAGCAATCCACTAGGGTTAAAGGGATTTTGACAATAATAAGGCAGCCCACCTGATACCTGCCCCATGTGCCTTTCCTCAGTTTCCTGCAGCACAGGGTAGAAGCTGTAGCAAGATTAAAACGTATGCCCTCCTTTTAGTTTCATTTTTCCAGGACCACATAAAAAAACTATTACTAACAAATCCTTTGGTGCTCTTAGAGTGAGATATCACAGCAAGCCACAGTGGTCAAACGACTGTCTCTGACCGCAGCAGAGCATGCTCATGACTCATAATACCGTGCCATGACATGTTTCTCCCAAATCTGACATGGCTCCAGAATTTAAGTGGGAAAAGCACCGAAGATGTTTTGGAATGGCTTATTTTACACATTTTCCAACGGGGATAGGGTGAGAGGAAATGAGTGTGTGTCTGGACAGGGACTTTAAACTATGAACTACAAGGTCTGTAGTTGGTTTCTTTTGGCAGACTCTTTTATAAAGGGCCAATCTTTAATAAAAATGTGTTCAACCAGAAGAGGCCTGTGTTCAGTCACTGCCATGCCTAGCGTGTACAACATGGTTTTAACCTAAATACATTTTGTAGACAGTAGAGGTTCCCCAAATAAGTTAACACTAGAGGATTCCTAATTACTAAACTTTTACTTTATCACTGCCTTGTGTTCTTTTAATTGTTGCTACCTTGGTGTCTTCCTCTTAGGCCTATGTAGCACCTTTAGTCGTCTTATTTATTACCCCTACATGAACTACACAGATCATTTGGAAACTGGTTAAACAGTTACCGTCTTTCAGTATTCATTACCCCTTTTCTCCGCCTTTCTAATAACCTTATCTCTGTCGCTTTATTCTTAAGGCTCTTCTTTAGTAAGTACTATCTTGTGCTCTTTCATCTTAATGCGTAGTAAGAGTGTGCTCTCTCTAGTGGTTATTTTGTGTATATAAGCAGTGTAATACTACAGGAAAGGAAAAGGGGGTGTGTGGGTTCCCAAAATATTTTTTTTATTTGCCATTCTTAAGCAGTACAGTCCACCATGTTTCTTCATACCTCTACTTAAAGTTTTTATTCTGTTTCTTTTACACAAGAGTGAAGGTTTAAAGAAAGAGATATCAGCCGGAGTAGCAGAAGAGAAGTCCGGTAAGAGTGAGCTATCTGAACTGAAAAAGACTATGCAAGGATTGGAGATCGAGCTAAAGTCACTGCTTGCTATGGTACAGATACAAAGAGATTAAACTTTTGATTGTAAAAAAAAAAAAACTGATCTTATATCAACATGGGGGGATGATTTATTTTGTTTTCTTGGTAGAAACAATCTCTTGAAAATACCCTAGCAGAGACAGAAGGCCAATTTTGTCAGAAGCTCTCTCAGATCCAGGCACAGATCGGTGCATTGGAGGAACAACTGGAAATGATCAGGGGAGACATCTCGTGCCAGACTGCAGAATATGAAGACCTGTTGGACGCTAAGACCAAATTAGAAAATGAAATCGAAACGTATCGCCGGCTTTTGGACGGTGAAAGGTAAGAAAATGTATAGTATAATGGATAACATGGTTGGTTTATGACCATGGGGGGGGGGGGGTCAATGTGGTATCCTTCTTAATAAGTTATTTACCACCACGTAGTATCCTTCTTAATAATTTATTTACCACCATGTAGTATCCTTCTTAATACGTTATTTACCACCACGTAGTATGCGTCTTAATAAGTTATTTACCACCACGTAGTATGCGTCTTAATAAGTTATTTACCACCACGTAGTATGGTTCTTAATATATTATTTACCACCAAGTAGTATCTTGCAGTGGTTTAGATATATTTTAATACTTGTTGATTATCCACAATTCTTCTTATATTAGCTAGGCTAGATCATGCCCAACATGTAACCCTGGAGGACCATATATACTGTATAGCTTTTTAGCATTTCCTGATACCCTTTATGGTATAGCTAAAGTAACTAAATTATGGTCTTTTGCACATGTCATCTTCAAACTCCCCTATAATAAATAGTGATAAGCCACTAATACATAAATGGGGCACTTACTTAATCTTGCATGAACAGGTGCTGCCAATTTCTCTTTTTTATAACTAAAGTTTCAGGTCAGGCAATGGTTTTGATGAATTAGGTGTCCAGGTTTGGGAAAGTACAGGGGGCTTCCATAAGCTCATGTTAAAATTAAATTACTGCAACTCTCTCTTTATGAGATAATGGAGGTAACAGTGTGATTCAAGTTGAGTTGTAGGTACAAGCAAGGGACCAAAAGCCCATTGCTGGTAGAGTTTTAGATCTTGGGTACAGGTCTGCAGGATCAGTTGCACAATGATCCCTATTACCCAGTGCTGGTGCTCCTAAGAAAGACACTATCCAGAATTTTTGCGGTCCTTTTTTGCCACCACATTTAGAAGCCTCCAACATATGCTTTGGAAGCCCGAACTTATATAAGGTATATGTATTTTGTAGCATTGTGGATAACATTGTGGCTACATGTTTAGTAGGCCTACAGCATTCCTCAGAGTGACCTCTCCATCACACCAGCCTGATAGAGAAAAGACTTACACATTACAGTCAGCTGTAAGCTGATTATATTGTAAGTCTACAGGCGTGTGGCTGCTATACTATGTAAACACAGCATGCGTGATTCCTGTTAAATTGTATAGCAGTCACACACTCAGCTGTTCACATTGTAACACAGCAAGAAACTGGCTGGATTTTTAACAGAATAAACCAAGTTGCTGGTGCACTTACTAGTTTTGCGTGGGTGCCAGGTCAGCGGTGGCTCCGCTGTGAATTCAATCTGTACAAAGTTATATAAATCTGTACTCCGTTATATAATTCCGCCAAGTGTGTCATAGAAAGACAAATGTGGTATGAAACATCCATCACAAAGTGTCCAAAGTCCATATTAGGTCAAATGGTAAGCAGTGTCCTGAACTCCAACGTTTCGGGGGAGCAGCCCCCTTCATCAGGGACAGACAAAAAAATAAATAAATAAATACAAAAATAAAAAATGAAGGGGGCTGCTCCCCCGAAACGTTGGAATTCAGGACACTACAGTGCTGGTCATTTGTACAGGCTGGATTTTTACAGTGTAACAACATGGAACTATGACCTGCTTTTTTATGGAAGGAGGCAACGGAGATGAAAAACTTTTAGCACAAGTTTAATTATTTTGCAGCTACAAGGCCGTAGTTAAAATGTTATCTGTAAATGTTAGGGGATGTTCTCATGTTTGCTCAGGTTTCTTCCTAGTAGGTAAAGGGGTGTAGCTTACTTTACTTATTTACTGAACCTTACAGAGATTTTCCTCTCATTTGGTAAACGTCTCCACCTTTTTTCAATCACTCACTACTGATTAAGTGTTGACGTTCTCCACAGAAGGTTGGAAAAGACAAGCGTAAATGCGCCTACGCCCACTGTAAAGCACTGTGGAACAGTGTCACAGTTATATACACATATACATAGAATACATTTAAATTGAAATTATAGCTTTAAATAGAAAGTTACACAGTACGATAATGCCAGAAGTGAGACTGTGGTAACACTAAAAATCCACTGGCTAAGCAAATCATACTTTAAGCTGTCTCTGCCATCCACTTACAAAGATACAGTAAATGTGCACGGTCCATATGTACTTACATATTTGGTTCCACTAATATCGCAAAAAGTATTAAAGTATGCTTTTAATATCTGCAGTGGCAGTGGCAGTGGCAGTGGCAGTGGCGGGAAAGGAAAGGAAACTCCAACAACCGGATCCGGGTCGTCTAAAGGTAATTTTTATGGCCCTCTAATATTAACAAATTCATACCATAAATTTGATAACATGTAAGCACAAAATACTTTGAACACATTTTATTGGACTTTGTACCCATCTAACCATGTTATATATTTTTTTTCACTTGAAAGTTGAGTGAGTAGGGATTTATTTTGGCCCCAAAACAAGAATGCCCATTACCGTGACTACAAATGAATTGCTTTGCCAATAAGGTATTATTATATCTATAGCAGGCTACGAAATGTTTTCAAAGATCCAAAGTAGGGATGAGCGAACCGGTTCGGACGAACCGGAAATCGCTCCGAATTTCAGGGAAAATTCGATTCGGCGCGAACCCGAATTTTTTTTGGTTCGTGCCGATCGAATTTTCCCTGAAATAAAAAAAAAAAAATGCCGGCATGGTGGGAGCGGGCAGGCCGGCATTTGTTTAAAAAGCAAACACTTACCTGCATGGTCGGAGCGTGGAGGCCGGCGCCGCTCTCAGTCGCCCTCTGATGACGCGTCCTCTGATGACAGCTGAGAGCGGCATCGGAGCGTGGAGGCCGGCGCCACTCTCAGCTGTCATCAGAGGACGCGTCATCAGAGGGCGACTGAGAACGGCGCCGGCCCCCACGCTCCGACCATGCAGGTAAGTGTTTGCTTTTTAAACAAATGCCGGCATGGTGGGAGCGGGCAGGCCGGCTGCGCTGTCAGTCGCCCTCTGATGACGGCATTTTTGCTTAAAAAAAAAATGCCGGCATGGTGGGAGCGGGCAGGCCGGCTGCGCTGTCAGCGGGCCGGCGGCGGCATTTTTGCCGGCATGGTGGGAGCGGGCAGGCCGGCTACGCTGTCAGCGGGCCGGCGGCGGCCCGCTGACAGGCGTAGCCGGCCTGCCCGCTCCCATCATGCCAGCATTTTTTTTTTCAGATGAGCGATTCGTGAAAGTTCGATTCGGGCGAACCCGAATTTCTTGGGGAAATTCGGCGAATCGCCCAAATCGAACTTCGCTCATCTCTAATTCAAAGCTACCAGTTTAAATTCAGCTGTATTTCAAGACAGATTTGGATACACACAGCCAGACAAAGAATAAGGGGTTACGAAACAAGGCACCCACCTAAGAATATTGGTGATAGATGGCAACAAAAGACCCTTCATTATGCTCCTGAGGGCTATTTTGCTAACCTTTAGTCATTTAGTGAGCCCACTGGAATTCTCCCTGTGCTCCCTAGGGGCACCAGGAGGCCCTTCCTTGGAAAGTTGCTGCAAGGATCCAAGGATATCACCAATCCCCTATAGAAGTTGATGAAAAAGAAAAGGGGAATACCTTTTGTAGGCTTATATTCTTTATTATGAATATTCTTTTAAATTAGGATTTTTAGTCCTTTTCATCATACATGATGTTAAATACACAATGTTGTTATGTAACATCAAGCCTAATGAAAAGGCCTTGAAAGCTAACCTAAACATATATTCTGTTAGCTTATAGAAGGTATCACTTCCTACCGATTGTATATTCAAGATGAGTTAGTAATAATGAACCAGACACAGAGCTGCTGTGGGAGAGAAAAGGTAAGTAAGTATAGAATTTTTTAGACTTGACTGGTCTTTTTATTGTGGTTGAAGGGGCATAGATTTAACTTTGCTTTGCGTTTAGGACCTACGAAGACGAGACGTGTGAAGGAAGTTATTGAAGAAATAGAAGATGGAAAAGTCGTCAACACAAAAGTTGTGGAACGAGAAGTACCTGTTTAGTAAAGGAACATTCATATATCAACAATGCCACCAAATGTATCTGTTCAAGCAAAATGCAAATCAGTGTTTATGGAAATCTACCTTTTCTGTCTTCTCCATAACTTCTTTTGAGGGATTCTATTATAGTGGGGATGAACACAAAGAGCATCAATAAAGAGCACTACATCTTCATCTGGAATAGAAAGACTATACTGAACATTGCATTGACAATGTTGTTTAATGCTTTATAAGGATCTAGCCTTGACTAGTAACTTCCACCACTAATAAATTACACCAATAACACAATGTATTTATAAGGCGATTCCTGTCTTAGCACCTCTGTGTCGCTCTTTTCTTGTTCTGTTCACTGTAATAAACTTTTCTTATGCAAGATATTTAAGGTTTCACCTCTTAAATACAACATATGTAATAATGCAGGGGCCATTGGCCTAGCTCCTTGCTATCATGGGTTGATAACAGTGGGTCCCTTACCTGTACACAGGCAAGTTCAGTGGTAGTTAAAGATAGAAGTACCATCATGACCAACTTCTGCCTAGTCTTTTAAATCAATGTGCTCCCTCTACTGTTCAGTATGAGGTATTAAGTCTGTTGTCATGTGCTATACTAAGCAATGGAGAGAAAATTCTTCTACAAACTAAGCAGAAGAAGCTGAATCTAGAAACTGGAAAACATAAAGAGCCATTCAGTCTCTACAGGAAAGGGTCAAACTAGGAGAGTAAAGAAAAAGGGTGACAGAGTGCAGCACATGAAGAGCAGTCCTGAAGAGTGAAAAAAAGAGCTGGTGGAGGTGCCATGGAGAAGCAAAAAGAAACAGAGAGGGGTGGGCAGACACATCTAGTGTTAAATTCTATGTCGAAACACTACAGATTGTTCTGGGTGTTACAGTACAAGGGTTTCCAGTGCCATCCATTACATTTCCATTACACCAAGGATTTACTCTGTTTTTTTTCCTTGCATCAATTGTTTTCTTTGGCATTTTTCAAGTATCAAAAGTGTCGGTTTCCGTTGCTATTTCCTTTGTGTCAAGGCATTTAGTGCCATTCAGCTGGGTCAAGGGTTTACAGTGCCATTGCCCTTGTGTCAATGGTCCCATTGTCATTGCCCTTGGGTCAATGGTTTCTTGTGTGATTTCCTATAAATCATAGGTTTCCATGTGTGAAGGATCTTCAGTACTATTTTCTATGTCTCATGGGTGTCCTTTGTTATTTCCTGACATTTTCCCTGGACCATGGGTTTCAAGTGCCATTTCTCTGGGTCAAGAATTTTCAGTGCCCCTGTCCTTAGGTCAAAGGTTTATTGCCTCTGGATCAAGAGTTTTCAGTACCATTCCAGTGCCATTTTGCTTAAGTTAAGGGACCCTAGTCCTATTTCCCTTGGGCCAGGGGTTGCCCGTGCCATTTCCCTTGCTTTAATGGCCCCAGTACCATTTTCCTTGGGTCAAGGGTTTCCATTGCCATTTTCCTTGGGCCAAAGGTTTCTAGTATCATTTTCCTTGGGTCAAAGGATTGCAGTGCATTTGCCTTGCATCACAAGTTTCCATTTTGAAAGAGTTTGAACAGCTCACCAGATAAAGGACAACAGGTGCTTGGTCAGGAGACTGCAATCCTAATAAAAATCAAGATGACATGCCGACACTTCCACGCTGATAAAACACAACTAAAATTCCATAGTCTGGAAGCAAAAAAAAATAAAAGAACGTTATATCCACTACACTCCTGAGCTACTACAGCATTTAAGCCAATAGCCTTTCCTAGTCATTCCATAGCCATTTACATGCTATAGCCATTTACATGCTTATTGTTGGAGAGTTTGCAAGCTGAATGTAGATGGTATTTATTGTGCATGTAAGCAACAATTTATATTACACCAAAAGTGATTAATGACAAAATACCTATTTGTGCAAAATTACACAGCAACCAAAAACACTCCACACGCAATTAGTAAGTTGTACATACAAATTATATATATTAACAACTTATAACACAAACTAAACCTTTATGCAATAACATATCAAGCAATCTATAATCACTAGATCACTAACCCTCCAAAAACAATTATTTACAACTACCCTACAAATAGTATATGCCCTTCAAACGTGAATGTTCAGGAAGACTAGACTGCATCATAAAATAAGGATAAAGTTACCGATTTTATATAAGAAAGGGCCAAGCATTAGGAAACCCGGTAGCAGTCCACAGATAACTGGACGTCAGGAAATACAGGCCATGGCCAGGGCAGCCATCTGGTCAATACTGACATAACTCTACTATTGGACCTTGACAACTGAACGTTTTCTGATGCAGTTGGGGTCCAGATAGAGCCACCTGTCATGTTTTTAATATTTATCCTTGTTGACTTTTTGGGGCCTCAATCTTCCTTGTTGGCAGTGATACAGATCTTGCACCCAAAGGGGTTATAGAGGCTACAGCGGTTGCTCTTAAAAGGCATGGTTTAGAGGAAATGCAGCAATTCTATGTCGTTCTTGAAATATGCAGTGATGCAGATTGTATGGGTGGGTTTTAGAATTGCATTGGGGGGGGGTGCACAGCAGAGAGGGTATGGGTCAGTTTCATGGGGAATACAGATCTTGGACATATGGGTAAGTCTTAAGTTTGTCTCAGTAGTGTTTGTATATGTTTGTATAGTAGCCTTAGGCAGAATGGGTAGGCCGTGATGAGGAAGGGGGTCCTGGGCTGGTAATTTGGCTGTTTGGGACCCACAAATTCCTGATGGATAGAATTATGAAGGTAACTTAATAGCGAGTGCTGGAAGCTGGAAACAAGAAACTGGTTACTGATTTGCGTGCTGGCGTCACACTCAATACTTGGGGGAGGTGTCTTGCTTGCAGGGCATGTTTATATCAGAATAAATTAACCCCAGCTACATGTGACTAAGTCAGATAAGGTAGTCAGGCAGTGCCCTCTACTGGTGAATCACAGAAAACACACACATATGTTGATAGTCAGAGAGCACCACCAACAGTTGACAAACCAGCATTGCATCCACAGTACAAGCTTATGCCCACAGTAGGTAAAGATTGCTGGTTTAAGGCAGGAAGAGATTTTATTTATTGCCTCAGATAGGGCAAGTGCTTTACAATATGTGAACAACGTTTATTTAAATGATAAGGACCACTTTAAGATTTGTGTGCGTTCCATGGGCCAGAAAAAATCTAAGGTTAAAAAACTGGGGACATGCACGGTACACATCAGGCTGTGATGGTGTAACTGGCAAGCTCTGTACCCCTTCAGCACAAGAGATTTGTCCCGACACTAGTACCCACTACCACCACCACCACAGGTAACTTACTGTGGTTGTCGCCAGGCCGGACCACAGGGAGGAGAACAGGAGGCGCCGCCAGGCAGCGGCGGGTCAGAGAACATCTGTCTCGTCAGTACAGGAAAATGGCAACAAAAGGGCCCAATGACTACTTTGAAAATGTAAACGCCACGCATGGGTCAGTGAGAGAGAATTCATGGCTCGCAGCTCCCATGTCACCTATAGAAAGGGTGTTCGATAAACCCTCTGACAAATCCCCATCTAGGATTACACTTACTACTCCTCAGCCCATCACACATACTCCCGTATTGATCATACTTACTTCTTCTGGTTTCATTTCTAACATTAGAAGATGCAAAATCATTGATATAGCTTGGTCTGGTCATGCAGCGGTGGTCCTCCTTGTGCACAGCCTCTGGGTCAAACCCCAAATGCCTGCTTGGAGACTTAATGAATCCCTGTTGGGGAATGAAAAGGTTAATAGTGAGGTCAGTAAGGCTTTAGAAGAATATTTTGATCTAAACAGGGCACAGTATAACTCACCAACCATAAATTGGTTGGCCCACAAAGTCACAATGCGTGGGAAATAAATTCAAATGGCATCAATAATTAAAAAGAAAACATCTGCAGATTTATAAAAAATGTCTGAGGAGCAAGTCCATCTCTCTAAATTATATAAAATCGCCTTCGTTCTCAGATAGACAATTTAAGAGTAGAATGAACAAACAAAGCATTGAATGATCAGATTTTACTTGAACAACAAATCAAGCAAATCGCCAGATGTTTAACCCAGAAACCTAAGGTAATGCCAATCCCAAAAATTCTAAAACAAGATGGGGACCTGGCTCAAGACCCAGGGGATCTGTCCAGGAAGTTCCATAAACTCTATGCCAGATTATATGCCGGACCTAAAGATAAAAATATCGAGAACATACAATCATGGGTTTTGAATTCAGGGATAAGTAAAATCCCTGCGTGTAATGATTATATGGACAAATAATTTATGGATGTGGAAGTCAAGAAAGCTATTTAAGAGCCTAGGGGGGCATCTGCACCTGGTGCAGGTGGATTCTCTATTATAAAAAATGTAAGCCTATTCTGGTCCGACATCACAAGCATTGGTTATAACAGCATCAGAGAAGGTGAACAAGTCCCACCAGAAGCTCAGGCCAACATCGTGGTAGCTCCTGAAAGTGCCAAGGACCCCATGGAATGTGAGAACTATCACCCTATTTCTCTGATCAACTCTGATGTGAAATTAATCTTGGCTTTAAGGCTAAATATATTCTTGGGCGAGATTATGCACCCAGACCAGGTGGGGTTTGTAGTTGGCACAGAGTAGTTGTAGTAGTTGACAGAGCCCTGACCAGATTTGTAGGGCTTTTGACATACCCAAGAAGCATATAAAAAAAACTATATGTCCAGCTTTGGAGAACTTGGTGGACCTATGGTTTAAAATTAATCACGCTACACCTTTAGAATCTAAATTTGCTCTCCTGAGAATTTTTAACGGCCCAGAGTTTGTTCAGGGGAGAGAGAGGGGCTACAAGTGGTGGATTAGTAATGATGTATATAGATTAGAACGCTGCTTTAGGGGTTGTAAGATAAAGGGAAATATGTGGCATGTATGCCCGATTGTGATTTTGGAGTAAGGTATATGGTCTCATCAGCTTAGTATTAGGGAGAAACTTTGAATGAGATCTAGAAGAGGCTTTACTGGGGGTAACCAAAAGTAAGGGCGAGAGGCCTGAAATCAGAATGAAGGGATAGCGCCAGGTGGTGCCTGTACAGCGGCAAGTAGCGTCAAGTAGCGTCAGGTGAACACCGGAGACTGCACGCAATTACACATTGAAGCCAAATCTGGTGAGCAACTAGAGCAACGCCATGTAGCATCCGATTCATCGCCAGTCGCTAACATTCGCTCCCATACAGCGCTGTACTGGTCATATAGCGACTCCCCACAATGTATTCTGAAATGCCTGCTACAGACGCTCATCTGTCGCTACCTGCCGCTAATAATAAATCAGCCTGTAGTCAAATTTGTCTTAATAACCGTTAGAACTACCATAGCCTCTGCATGGAGAGGGATGCCCCTGCGCTGGGGCAGAAGGGCAGCATGACTGCCATGCGCAGGCCTGGAAGCTTCTGGGGATTTGAAGGGAAACAGGCTAGTAGGGGGTGGGACATAGGCAGGGGCGTACTGGGACCAAAAAACGGCCCTGGACTTTTTGGTCAGACTGGCCCTTCTGTACTGTGCTCAGCCCGGTAAAGTGAGTTAACGCCACATTAATATATGGTGCCTGTAGATATATATATATATCTGAGCGGGATCGGCCCGGGACCTCCACCAGGGCATCCAAAATCGGGATGCCCCACTGTGTGAAACCCCCCAGGATACCTGCTACACTTACCTTACTTTCCGGTCCAACAACACATGCGCGGGCCACGGCCACATCTCCGCTATCCCTCTAGCAGGGCGCATGCCCGCGCCAGGCATTTGTGAATGGCCGGTGCGGGCACGTTCCCCGTTTGAGGGTAGCTGGGGATGCGGCTGCGGCTCACGCATGAGCCACTGCACTTAGGACGCAGGCTTAGGATAGTCAAAATCCTGGGTTTTGGTCCACTTCAAAGAGTTTTGGTCCTTTTCTGTGGGGCGCCCTGATTTGGGATGCCCCATTTTGTGCAACCCCCTCAGGTCACCAGTAAAACTTACCTGACCAGCGATCCACTGGCTCATGCATGGGTTCTCCTCGCTAAGGGCTGGATGGAGCCGAGCAGGCTGCCAGCCACATCCCACCAGCCTCTAGCTGGTGCAGACACATGTTTGAACCACACATGTGTTGTTTGATTAGCGGTCAGGTATTTTTACTGGGAATGTGACACAATGGGGCATCCCAAATCAGGATGTCAGGGAGGGGCCATGTAAAGAAGCTTGCATCTGTCTATACAATACATTGCTACACCACAGTCCAGCTCCCCTGGCGCTGTGCGTCCTCAATAGATACTGGGTCATACCATGTGCAGGCGGGGGGGGGGGGGTACTCAAGGAAAAGAAAATCAACAACCACAAACTGTAAAAATTGTACAAACCCCCCCCCCCCCCCCATAAAACAGCATTGTCCATGCTGCTGGGGCCCCATAACAATACTGGTGCAATGCAAATGCTGAAAGCAAACTTTTTTAATGCCCCTGCTGCCGCCCTATTCTATTACACTCTATTAGGGTATAAGGGAGGATACAGGAGGAGAAGAGCTTACACTCTATTAGGGTATAAGGGAGGATACAGGAGGAGAAGAGCTTACACTCTATTAGGGTATAAGGGAGGATACAGGAGGAGAAGAGCTTACACTCTATTAGGGTATAAGGGAGGATACAGGAGAAGAGCTTACACTCGATTAGGATATAAGGGAGGATACAGGAGGAGAAGAGCTTACACTCTATTAGGGTATAAGGGAGGATACAGAAGGAGAAGAGCTTACACTCTATTAGGGTATAAGGGAGGATACAGGAGGAGAAGAGCTTACACTCTATTAGGGTATAAGGGAGGATACAGAGGGAGAAGAGCTTACACTCTATTAGGGTATAAGGGAGGATACAGAGGGAGAAGAGCTTACAATCTATTAGGGTATAAGGGAGGATACAGAGGGAGAAGAGCTTACACTCTATTAGGGTATAAAGGGGGCGGGTTGACAGGAGGGTTGGTTGGTGGGTATTTAGATGTGCGAGTGGGCAGGTGGTCAGGCAGGTAGGTGGGTGGGAGGTGGGTGACTGCCACCTCCACGTCAGAATCCCCTGATTCCGCCTGCACAACACTCTGCTGATGGCCCAGGGTCTGGGTAGGTAGGTAGGTGAGTGGCAGGTATATAGATAGGTGGGTGGATTAGGCAGTTGGAATAATAGGTGGGTGAGTGAGCAGGTGGGTAGATGGGCAGGGCAGGGTGGGTTAAGAGAAACACATTGCACCATTAATTAGTATTAGCATTTAGTTTGAGGTGTATTGGAACACAGTACAGCAACAGCATGGACTCACCTGGAGCCACTTCACTGCCAAGTTGGAGAATCCTTTCTGTTGTTGACTTCTTCTCTCCTTCATGGTGTCTGCAGGCTGCTAACTTGTCCTCGTGGGTGAGACACACACACATCTCTCTCTCCCTCCCTCTTCCTCTCCTCGGGCTATGGCTGCAACACTCACACTCAGACTCAGACTCTCTCTCTCCCCCCTCCCCGACCTCTGCTCCAGCCATCAATCACACTTTCTCTCGTTTGATCAGTCACATCATCCTCTCCCCGCGCTGGCCGGCCAGCATGACAGGAAATGGAAGTGCTGACCTCTGCTGTGCTGTGCTCTGGGCTGTCCTCCGCAGTAGGGGAAACAGGAGAGGAGTTTTTGATTCCACTGAGCCACCAATGTAAAAACAAAAAAATGACAGCTGGATAACGTGCGCGTCCGCGCTCCCGCGCATCTTACAAGGGACACTGCGACTTTCGGCCCTCCCTGGCACCGGCCTACCGGGATTTTGCCCGGTATGCCCTATGGCCAGCCCGCCCCTGGACATAGGGACAGGACTTGACGGCCAGGAAGGGGAGGTAAGTAGTGGTGGGGGTATTTAAGGCGCTGTCGCCTCATGCACCCCCTCTTTTCCGGTGACCACAGAGCAAGAAGTACTAGGCTTCTTGCACTGACAGGTATGGAAAGGCTTTTGGAGAGGGTGCGTGAGGAGGCAGCGCTGCGTGGGGAGGATTGGCTCAGCGGGGTGATGGGGGGCCTACCTGCTCCACAGTCTCCATCGTCGTCCCCTGCTCTGCCGCACGATCCGGCTCGCCGCCCGCGGCGCACCCGCCGTGCGGCCGGGCGTCTCGGCCCCTCTCCTCCTCGGGCGGTGAAGGGCGCTCCCCGCCTTGCTGCTCCTCCGGCCGCCCGGCGCAGTGTGAGAAGCCGGGCGGCTTCAGTAAAAGTTACAGAGAGGGCAGGAGCTGCTAGTGGGAGGTCATAATGACTTCTGTTTCTCGCAGGCTTCAGGGGCTGCTCAGTCCCCTGGCGTGCTGCAGCATCAGCAGTGTCCAAACACAGTAGGTGGGGGTCACGGCACTGACCCCCACCTAAGCACTACACTTTTCCCTCCCCCCATTAATTTCCACGGGGCAGACAGGGCCGTTTTACGGGGGATTCCGGGCTGGGCACATTTTCGGCCCCCCGCTCGGCGTCCCGCCCGACCCCCCCCGGCCTGCCTCGGCATATATAACGGTGGCGCATGGCGCACCGGCGACCAATGGCATGCGTCCGGATGCGTTGTCGGGCTGGCTTTCCAGCCAGGCCAACCTTTTACCTTCCGGTTCTCCCCTTCCCCCTCAGGGGTCACAGGATCCCCCATTGGCCGGAGCATCGGGCGGAGACTCGGGACAGTCACGGGTGGTGGTTTACTGCCGACCCCCCCTTGCTTCGGCCCGTGAGTTGAACACCCCCGGGCCGCTGGGTGTCCTATCGTTGGATGGGGAATTGTCTCCTCTCCTTTTTTCGTTGCAGGTACCGGGCGGAATGGATGCTTCGGGGTCGACCAGCGCGGTGTGGACCGCACCTTTGCCAGCACCTTCTTCGAGACAGCCGTCGGCCGGTAGTAGTTCGCAAGGAACCGGGCATCAATCTGCGGCAGATCGCGGGCTGGCGGCGGTGGGTTCGGCGCTTTTCTCCTCATCCAATGTCTCGGCCACGTTGGTAGGCTCTTCGGCTGTTCCGGTCTCAGGGTCGGCAGTGGCTACGGTTCCGTCAGGGATCACACCAGCAAGCCAGAGTCGTCCGGGTGGCAGGTCGGACACTCCTGCGCACCTTCCAGGTGAGTCACAGCCTTCTTTTACAAACCATGTGCCGGGAGTTGCCGGGGAGGGGAGCCAAGGGTGGGCAGGATTCACTGGGGTAAGGTTTTTCATGGAAGGGCTAAGGGATCTGGTGGGTAGGTTAGAATCCAACATTTCCCAGTTGGAAAGGCCAGTGGGTCCTCAGCTGGTGTGGGCCTCTCCGGAGCAGAGGATAACTGGATCTGGGGTCGGGGGCACCCCGATGGCAAGGGGTAACGAGGGTCTGGCTGCCCCACAGGCCCAGGCACAATTGGGGATACAGAGTGGGGGCCGACTTGAAGACAGAGGTAAAGGGGAAGATTTGGAGTAGGGAATACAGCGACATTTTTACCCTCCTCCCCTTGGAGCGTTTTAATGTTGGAGGACGGCAGCGAGGGCAGGAAGGAAGAGGAGGAGGATCGTAGGAGGTTTAGAATGATTCCAAGGACGTTTGGTAATTGGCTCCAGGCATTTGCCATCATGGGTAGTGTGATTGGGGAGAAGTCCCCAGAGCAATGCTCAGCCTTGTTTTGTTACTTGGATGCAATTTGGGAAGCACATAGGGTTTATGGGGGGACCGCCTGGTTAAAGTACGACGAGCAGTTCCGTCAGAGGATGTCAGTACGCCCAGAGCTGGGGTGGGATCATAAGGACATAGGGGTATGGATGAGGGTAATGAACGCCAAGGCAGGAGTATACCCGACAATGGGTGGGCTAACGCCCTTTCCAGCACCTCCTGCCGGGGGGGGCAGGGGGGAACGTTGCTAGGAAAAAGGGGAGTTGTTGGGCCTTCAACGACTCACAGTGTAAATGGGGTTCAGCCTGTAGATTTAGGCATGACTGTTCAAACTGTGGTGGGCCGCACACGGTTGCCCGGTGTTTCCGGAGAGCTCAGATTGGGAACAGGCGGGCAAACGATGGAGTTGGAAAAGGGGATTTCGCCGGTGAGCGTAGGCAGGATGGCTCAGTGGCTAAATAGGTACCCGGATAGGGAGGCGGTGGTGCTGCTGGGGTCGGGGTTTCAAGAGGGCTTCGTCATTCCATGTTCTGTCCCTCCTTCTGGGATATTTAAGCAGAACCTGAAATCAGCGAGACAGCACCCGGGGGTAGTGCGGGAAAAACTGGCCAAGGAGGTGGGGTTGAAACACATGTCAGGCCCCTTCGTAATTCCTCCCATCCCGGGCTTAGTGGTATTGCCATTGGGGGTGGCTCCCAAGAAAGAGCCCGGAAAATTTTGGTTAATTCATCACCTGTCTTTCTCAAAGGGGGGGTCGGTCAATGACGGGATTTGCCCTGATGTAACCTCTGTTAGATACACCACGTTTGATTTCGCTTTGGGGTTAGTGAGGGCGGCCGGGCCTGGGGCCTTGATGGCAAAAACAGACATTGAGTCAGCGTTCCGATTGTGTCAGTCTCCTCGCTTACCTTGCCCTTTAAAGCATCGAAAGCGTGCTAGGCCACTGACTGCATGCAGCAGCAGACATGCTCGCCTGGGTGTTTGTTGCAGAGCAGGCTGTTCACCTGTCGCATGCTCCACAGCGACACCTAGTGTTCAGCCCACTGGAAGTACACAAAAGCCTAGAGTGTAAGCTCTTGGGCTTGATTTCACTTCCTGGTCTCCTGAGTCTGAATGGACAGGAAGTGACCTCACCCAGACTCTGACTCATCCCTCCCTGTTCTAATTGATAGCCCTATTTAAGAAGACTGCTGGCCTGCAGCCATTGCTGTGTTATCAGCTTACTTCCTGGACTCTGTTTCCCTGACTCCTGAATATCTGATCTGAATACCTGGATTTACACTTGTTTTGACGCGAATTTCTCAGTGGACTTTGCTTGTTTTCTGCCAGCCTCTGACCTCGGATTCATCCTTGAACTTTGCCCAGACTTTTTATTTGCTCTTGGGATTATTTTGCTTCACTTCGCCCCACACCTGGAGCTCAACTCAGCTCTTCCCATGGTTATAGCCAGGAGGCGTGACAGATTGCTGCCAGTCCACCCTGATAGACAGTATTTGCTAGGCTGTTATTTTGAAGGGTGGTTTTTTATTGATAGATGTCTCCCCATGGGATGCTCGGTGTCATGCGCCTATTTTGAGGCGTTTAGCACATTTTTGGAATGGGTGGTGAAAGAGACCTCGGGGTTGTCGGCAGTGACTCATTATCTGGATGATTTCTGCGTAGGTCCACCGGGTTCCAGGATTTGTGAATTATTGTTATCCTGTATGCTTCGAACTTTTGAATCGTTTGGGGTCCCGGTGGCGCAGGAAAAGACGGAAGGCCCCGGTACATGCATGAAGTTTCTGGGCATCGAGATTGATTCGCAGGCTGGTGTATGTAGGCCGTTGGATAAAGTTAGTGACCTGCTCCAAGAACTGCAGTGGGCGCTATAGGTGAGAAGCCGGGCGGCTTCAGTAAAAGTTAGAGAGAGGGCAGGAGCTGCTGGTGGGAAGTCATAATGACTTCTGTTTCTCGCAGGCTTCAGGGGCTGCTCAGTCCCCTGGCGTGCTGCAGCATCAGCAGTGTCCAAACACAGTAGGTGGGGGTCACGGCACTGACCCCCACCTAAGCACTACACTTTCCCCTCCCCCCATTAATTTCCACGGGACAGACAGGGCCGTTTTACGGGGGATTCCGGGCTGGGCACATTTTCGGCCCCCCGCTCGGCGTCCCGCCCGACCCCCCCCGGCCTGCCTCGGCATATATAACGGTGGCGCATGGCGCACCGGCGACCAATGGCATGCGTCCGGATGCGTTGTCGGGCTGGCTTTCCAGCCAGGCCAACCTTTTACCTTCCGGTTCTCCCCTTCCCCCTCAGGGGTCACAGGATCCCCCATTGGCCGGGGCATCGGGCGGAGACTCGGGACAGTCACGGGTGGTGGTTTACTGCCGACCCCCCCTTGCTTCGGCCCGTGAGTTGAACACCCCCGGGCCGCTGGGTGTCCTATCGTCGGGCGGGGAATTGTCTCCTCTCCTTTTTTCGTTGCAGGTACCGGGCGGAATGGATGCTTCGGGGTCGACCAGCGCGGTGTGGACCGCACCTTTGCCAGCACCTTCTTCGAGACAGCCGTCGGCCGGTAGTAGTTCGCAAGGAACCGGGCATCAATCTGCGGCAGATCGCGGGCTGGCGGCGGTGGGTTCGGCGCTTTTCTCCTCATCCAATGTCTCGGCCACGTTGGTAGGCTCTTCGGCTGTTCCGGTCTCAGGGTCGGCAGTGGCTACGGTTCCGTCAGGGATCACACCAGCAAGCCAGAGTCGTCCGGGTGGCAGGTCGGACACTCCTGCGCACCTTCCAGGTGAGTCACAGCCTTCTTTTACAAACCATGTGCCGGGAGTTGCCGGGGAGGGGAGCCAAGGGTGGGCAGGATTCACTGGGGTAAGGTTTTTCATGGAAGGGCTAAGGGATCTGGTGGGTAGGTTAGAATCCAACATTTCCCAGTTGGAAAGGCCAGTGGGTCCTCAGCTGGTGTGGGCCTCTCCGGAGCAGGGGATAACTGGATCTGGGATCGGGGGCACCCCGATGGCAAGGGGTAACGAGGGTCTGGCTGCCCCACAGGCCCAGGCACAAGTGGGGATACAGAGTGGGGGCCCACTTGAAGACAGAGGTAAAGGGGAAGATTTGGAGTAGGGAATACAGCGACATTTTTACCCTCCTCCCCTTGGAGCGTTTTAATGTTGGAGGACGGCAGCGAGGGCAGGAAGGAAGAGGAGGAGGATCGTAGGAGGTTTAGAATGATTCCAAGGACGTTTGGTAATTGGCTCCAGGCATTTGCCATCATGGGTAGTGTGATTGGGGAGAAGTCCCCAGAGCAATGCTCAGCCTTGTTTTGTTACTTGGATGCAATTTGGGAAGCACATAGGGTTTATGGGGGGACCGCCTGGTTAAAGTACGACGAGCAGTTCCGTCAGAGGATGTCAGTACGCCCAGAGCTGGGGTGGGATCATAAGGACATAGGGGTATGGATGAGGGTAATGAACGCCAAGGCAGGAGTATACCCGACAATGGGTGGGCTAACGCCCTTTCCAGCACCCCCTGCCGGGGGGGGGCAGGGGGGAACGTTGCTAGGAAAAAGGGGAGTTGTTGGGCCTTCAACGACTCACAGTGTAAATGGGGTTCGGCCTGTAGATTTAGGCATGACTGTTCAAACTGTGGTGGGCCGCACACGGTTGCCCGGTGTTTCCGGAGAGCTCAGATTGGGAACAGGCGGGCAAACGATGGAGTTGGAAAAGGGGACTTCGCCGGTGAGCGTAGGCAGGATGGCTCAGTGGCTAAATAGGTACCCGGATAGGGAGGCGGTGGTGTTGCTGGGGTCGGGGTTTCAAGAGGGCTTCGTCATTCCATGTTCTGTCCCTCCTTCTGGGATATTTAAGCAGAACCTGAAATCAGCGAGACAGCACCCGGGGGTAGTGCGGGAAAAACTGGCCAAGGAGGTGGGGTTGAAACACATGTCAGGCCCCTTCGTAACTCCTCCCATCCCGGGCTTAGTGGTATTGCCATTGGGGGTGGCTCCCAAGAAAGAGCCCGGAAAATTTCGGTTAATTCATCACCTGTCTTTCTCAAAGGGGGGGTCGGTCAATGACGGGATTTGCCCTGATGTAACCTCTGTTAGATACACCACGTTTGATTTCGCTTTGGGGTTAGTGAGGGCGGCCGGGCCTGGGGCCTTGATGGCAAAAACAGACAGCGTTCCGATTGTGTCAGTCTCCTCGCTTACCTTGCCCTTTAAAGCATCGAAAGCGTGCTAGGCCACTGACTGCATGCAGCAGCAGACATGCTCGCCTGGGTGTTTGTTGCAGAGCAGGCTGTTCACCTGTCGCATGCTCCACAGCGACACCTAGTGTTCAACCCACTGGAAGTACACAAAAGCCTAGAGTGTAAGCTATTGGGCTTGATTTCACTTCCTGGTCTCCTGAGTCTGAATGGACAGGAAGTGACCTCACCCAGACTCTGACTCATCCCTCCCTGTTCTAATTGATAGCCCTATTTAAGAAGACTGCTGGCCTGCAGCCATTGCTGTGTTATCAGCTTACTTCCTGGACTCTGTTTCCCTGACTCCTGAATATCTGATCTGAATACCTGGATTTACACTTGTTTTGACGCGAATTTCTCAGTGGACTTTGCTTGTTTTCTGCCAGCCTCTGACCTCGGATTCATCCTTGAACTTTGCCCAGACTTTTTATTTGCTCTTGGGATTATTTTGCTTCACTTCGCCCCACACCTGGAGCTCAACTCAGCTCTTCCCATGGTTATAGCCAGGAGGCGTGACAGATTGCTGCCAGTCCACCCTGATAGTCAGTATTTGCTAGGCTGTTATTTTGAAGGGTGGTTTTTTATTGATAGATGTCTCCCCATGGGATGCTCGGTGTCATGCGCCTATTTTGAGGCGTTTAGCACATTTTTGGAATGGGTGGTGAAAGAGACCTCGGGGTTGTCGGCAGTGACTCATTATCTGGATGATTTCTGCGTAGGTCCACCGGGTTCCAGGATTTGTGAATTATTGTTATCCTGTATGCTTCGAACTTTTGAATCATTTGGGGTCCCGGTGGCGCAGGAAAAGACGGAAGGCCCCGGTACATGCATGAAGTTTCTGGGCATCGAGATTGATTCGCAGGCTGGTGTATGTAGGCCGTTGGATAAAGTTAGTGACCTGCTCCAAGAACTGCAGTGGGCGCTATAGGTGAAGAAAGTGACGTTGCGGCAGTTACAGTCTGTTTTGAGGAAACTGAACTTTGCCTGTAAGGTTCTACCGATGGGTAGAGTTTACTCCAGGCGGCTGTCATTGGCGACTGCTGGCATCAGGGAACCTCACCATTTTATTCGGCTCACGGGGGAGTTGAAGGAGGATCTCAGGATGTGGGTCTCCTTCCTCAGATCGTTTAATGGCCGGGTCTATTGGCTCAACCCGGTACGGGAAAACGGGGAAGTGGGTTTGTTCACAGATGCGGCGGGGTCCACCGGGTTTGGAGCTTATTTTGCCGGAAGATGGTGTGCCACTCCTTGGCTAGAGAGGTTAAGATCATCCTCGAGCATAAAGGATTTAGCTCTCCTGGAGATGTTTCCGGTAGTGGTGGCACTGGCGTCGGTAATGTTTCACTCTGACAATATGGCGGTGGTGTCTGCGATCAATGCGCAAACAGCGTCATCGCCCCCCCGTAGTTAAGCTGTTGAGACAACTGGTGCTGTCGTGCCTGCAGTGCAATATTCTTTTTCGGGCTGTGCATGTTCCAGGGATATCTAATGGGATAGCGGATGCTCTGTCTCGCTTTCAGATGGATCGATTCAGAGAGCTGGCACCCGAGGCTTGTGCGGAGGGAGAGGAGTGCCCGGAGTCGGTGTGGCGACTCATCTAGCGGGTTTATGGAGATTGGTCCGGCGTTCGCTGGCTGCTAGTACGTGGGCAGCATATGAAAAGGTATGGGAGGAATGGTTTTGGTTGGAGAATGAGTGGCAGATGTTCGGGATTGGGGCATCTAGAGAAGAAATGGCAATATGGTTTGTCGCTTCCTTGTTTGAAAAGGGTGAGTCCCCTTCATCGGTGGAAAGAAAGCTGTCCGCACTGGCATTTTTATGTAAGTTACGGGGATGGCCGGATGTTTCGAAGCAGTTTGTGGTTAGACAAGCCTTAAAAGGGTGGCGGAAGGAGCATGTTTGTGTGGATAAGCGCCGGCCAGTGTCATGGGACATCCTACAGAGGCTGATCTCTTACCTTTCTACTACGTGTGTGTCCAAATACGAGGCAACGTTGTTCACGTTGGCCTTTTCGTTAGCCTTTTTCAAGGCATTTAGAATAGGCAAGCTGGTGAGTCAGAGTAAGAAAACGTCATCACAAGGAAATAAGTTGGTTATAATAAGCTACAGCTGTGTGGTTGTTAGATGCAGTTAATAAGGAAGGTGGTTAGCTCTCATACAAGAAGCCCCTGGGCCTGCGGGTGGACGGCCGGGGGCAGGTTCTTGGTTGGCCGTCGGGTTAAGAAAGTTTGTTATCACAGCTGTGGCTATGTTTAGTTAGTAGTTAGAAGTTGGTTACATCGCCCCCTCCACAGAGAAAAAAGTGTAAGCCGACAAGGGATTTTTGGTTTTGTTACTGTATATGCTGTGGCCGGTATTTATTTTATTAATAAATGTCTTTCCAACGAATAGAGGTGTCGGTGTTGGTCATTTGTAGCATAAGAGTGGACAGGTGGAGGGAACGGTTTTTAAGGAGAGGGGAAGGTTATGGGCGCTATGAGCAGTCAAGCAAAGAGTATTTCACTTAGAGGCATTAAAACTAAATAAGACTGGATTATGTTAAATGAAAGACGGCAAGTCATCTTAAAAGTAAGGGGGAATTTGAGAAAATATGGAAGCCCTGGCTAACGTATAGGGGAAAATGAAGGATTTCATCATATAAAAAGACGTTGGTTTCCCAAATGCATCCCTCATGGTTTAGGGTAATAGCTAGGAGGTAAATAGAGAATCCACAACACCCCAAGACACCTCCCCCCTTTTTTTTCTCTTTCCATTTAATTTTTTTTTCATTCTTCTCCTCATAGCTTGAGTAACTTTCTGAAGAAAAAGGACAGCTTTTCTTACTGGCTGGAGAGCCAGTTGTTAGTTGTAGTTAATAAACAAAGGAGAGCTTCTCACTACACACACAACACAACACCTCCCAATACCTGCAGGCAAAATTCCAAAATGATTAATTTAGAGCAGGGGTGCACAACCTTTGTGATCTAGGGGCCACATTGTCTTACAGTTTTGACTCAAGGGACTGCAATAAATTGGAAGCAGCAAAAACACAAACAGTTCATTGCAAGAAAGCTGTAACTTTAAAGAAGAACAAAACCCTCCAGTGGCCAACCTGGAATCCAAAAGATTCCAGAAATGGCCGCTGGCATTTCCCTGGGGCACCCTGTTTTGAGAGGCCCCACTGTGCGTAACCCCCCAGGGCGCCCGTGAAACTAATTTTTCCTCTCTCCAACAGCGCAGTCGCGAGCTCTTGTCCAAGGGGAGTTGCCTGCCACGAGTATGTCATTCAGGGGGCAGCTCTCTTTGTCTTGAATGGGGATCTCAAGCTGCTGGATTCTCAATCCCTGGTGGTGTGCGCATGCTCCCCGCCATTCAGGTAGGCTGGTACGGGAGCACGCATAAGGCCTGGGATGTGGCAGCGTGCGCTCCCCATTAAAGTCAATGATAGCTATTTGCCGAAAGAGGTAAACACCGCAAGCGGCTCTCATTAGAGAAGCGGCCGCACATGCGCCGTAAGAACATGGAAAAGGTGGGTTGTCCTGCGCAATCTAGGGTGATTCAAAGTCCAAAATCATGATGCCCCTGGGAATGTAACAAAATCTGTGAGAGTCAAATTCCGGGGTTTTTTTCCGTATATGCAGAGCCGATCAGATGTGGGCCTAGGTGAGGTGAAAATAAGTGGGCAGAGATGAGGTAGGAAGAGGTAAGGAGAGCAAAAGTGAGGTGAGCAGAGATTAGAAGAGATGAGGTAGACATAGGTGAGGAGGGAAAGAAAGATAGTGGTAGGCAAAGGTGCGGCGAGCTGAGGTCATGTGGCAGATGTGTGACAGACAGAGGTGAGACGGGAAGAGCTGAGGTGGGGTTGGCCCTGTTTTAAGAATTAGCACTGCCTCTAGTGGCCAACTACCTGTACTGCAGGCAAGGTTATCTCAGCCCTGGTGCTGAGGCAGGACTTTAGCCAGGCGCCCGCACCACTCCTATGGCGCTCTGGATCCTGGGGGCCGTCATCTTGTACATGAGAGACGAATCCGCATCCTCTGATTCAAGTGAATGAGCGAAGGGAGTGCATTTGGACCCGGGGGATGCGGATTTGTCTCTTTTTCTGTGGCCGCTGCTGGGGCTTGGAAGGTGCAGGTGCATGGCTAAGGTGTATATTTTTTTAATTGTAAACCCTCGTCCTGCCTCATCGCCAGGGTAGGGTGGCAGAATAGGGTGTCATTAGATGTCTGAAGTTCCGCTTTAAAGAACTAAGGGTGCCAGGGGCTGCAACTGAGGACACTGTGGGCCGCAGGTTGTGCATCTCTTATTTAGAGAAATGCTCTTAACCCAAAAAAGAAAACAGACTGCAGGGCTCTCTGCATTTTGCTGCACATTGCCTTCTACGATTACCTATAAGTAAAGTCAGAGAAGGGCAAATAAAAAGTAAGCCTATTCAATGCCATGAAGAATATATACTGAAATATAACAAAGAAAGTATCTTTTGATACTGTACGTCTTTTCTGAGCATTTCTGAGTTTGGAAAGCTATAGGCCGACAATAATTACTGCACCAGTCTCCTCATCTTTACATTCACCCACAATAAGCAAGAACAAAAATCAAATCTAAAGTGAGCTAGACATGCACAGCCCAATGCTATCACAAAGTGGGGGTGCCAGACCAAACTGTGCCCATCTAAACTATTACCAATACCATTATGAGGGGGATTCTGGAAGCCCCACACAGGTCCCCAGATGGTCTGCACTCTGCCCACAGAATTGTATATAACAAACCACAATGTCTAGTACTAGAAAAAATTACAAATTTTATTGATAATTAAAAAGGACTCCTGTGGGAGCTGATGCACATATAAGCACAACAAATTACATATTAAAAAACATGCACACGATAATACAAGAAAAGGGGGGAATGTTAGGCTTAATATATATCAGAACAGTGAATGTTGTTCCTGACAATAAAGATGCCACACCGACCAGTAATATAAATATCTAAAGGCCAGTGCCCTATCACACATGTGATCTCTACAGAGTGCTACATTCAGTGAAAAATAAATATGCGCAAAATATTTGACCAATATGTAAAGTGGCCACTTTGCGCCCTGGTGAAGTGGGAAGTCCACGGAACGCGTCGGCGGGCCGTTGTATGGGGGGACCTGAGGCGGGAGACAGTATCAATATGGTAATGTGATTTTTTTCTTTACATTCTTTCCTGACTGTATATTGTTATTGTATGACCAGTGTTTTGCAGTCTGCCTGGGCAGACATTCTCTAGGAGCCTTTACATATTGGTCAAATATTTAGCGCATATTTATTTTTCACTGAATGTAGCACTCTGTAGAGATCACATGTGTGATAGGGCACTGGCCTTTAGATATTTATATTACTGGTCGGTGTGGCATCTATTGTCAGGAACAACATTCACTGTTCTATATATATCTGATATATATTAAGCCTAACATTCCCCCCTTTTCTTGTATTATCGTGTGCATGTTTTTTAATATGTAATTTGTTGTGCTTTTATGTGCATCAGCTCCCACAGGAGTCCTTTTTAATTATCAATAAAATTTGTAATTTTTTCTAGTACCAGACATTGTGGTTTGTTATATACAATTCTGTGGGCAGAGTGCAGACCATCTGGGGACCTGTGTGGGGCTTCCAGAATCCCCCTCATAATGGTATTGGCAAAAATCAAATCTAATCCATAAAAGGCAAAAAAAAATATTTCTACTGTAAAAGGCTCTAAAAATGGACCTAAGCCCCCAGAGCTGTAGCTAGCTTCTTTTGCCCAGAAAATCGCACCCCCCCCCACAAAAAAAAAAGAAAATGTTATATATATATATATCTTTTCTTTTTGTTTTGTTTCTTGTTTACTGGATTATTTTGAGAGACATTAAGGAAAATAGGCATAAAGAATGTAGAATAGAACTGTTTAATTTTCAGCTACATGAGATTCAAGAAGGTATGTAACTTAACATGTGCACCTAACATGTGACAAAGAAGTATCAGAATCATAACAACTTATAAATAAAATAAACAGTGCACCTAAACCCATCAAAAACCCATCGCTGCTGATTCATGGATTTCACACAGCACATTATCTGCTGCACACTCGATATGTGGGGAAAATACCCTCACACCAAAACTAAGCAACAATGGGTCATAAAGATATATGAAGTCAGGGGTTTACTTATCTAAAACAAATAAATAAAGTAATAAATAAATAATAAATAAAATAATAATAAATAATACAATAATAAATACAACTGAAACGTGTCCCAGTCATTTCCAAAACCAGGCTGCCTCCAGGAACGCCCCTCCCACCTCCGCAAACAGTCACAGTGACGCAGGCACGCCCACTCCATCCACTTCAATATAAGAGCATGCCAGTCACCACTTTGACATACCCCCTCCATTGCATTGAATATAGCTGGGAATGCACACTAATGCACTCTAACTAATGTTGGTAACAAGGCCACAACAAACAGCAAGGGCTAGCAGCGAGACCAAAAAATGTTGAGGCGCGCCCTCACCACAGGAGCTGCTGCAGGGGAGAAAAAACTTTTATTGTTCTGATGCAGGCTACCTGGGTGGCATAGTCCGACCCTGTGTTCAGCCTTGTGGGCCTGTCATGCTGTGCTGGCACTTTATGCCAGGGGCATGTGAGGGCTGCCCCCTTGCGGGCCCTGTTGCAGTCATATAAGAGAGGATACAGGAGGAGTAGAGCTTACAATCTATTAGGGTATAATGGAGGATACAGGAGAATAGCTTTCAATCTATTAGGGTATAAGGGAGGATACAGAAGGAGAAGAGCTTACAATCTATTAGGATATCAGGGAGGATACAGAAGGAGAAGAGATTACAATCTATTAGGGTATAATGGAAGATACAGAAGGAGAAGAGCTTGCAATCTTTTGGGGTATAAGGGAGGATACAGAAGTAGAAGAGCTTATAATTTATGAGGGTATAAGGGAGGATACAGAAGGAGAAAAGGTTACAATCTATTAGGGTGTAAGGGAGGATACAGGAGGGGGAAGAGCTTACAATCTATTAGGGTAATTAGGTGGGTGTGGTCACACACTGTGAGAGCCAGAGCACACAACTGCTCCTAATTACCAGAGGCCTGTGAAGCCTGGGGCTTTCCTGGGAGTGCCTTCCCAGGCAGCATGGATGATTCCGGGGGTGAGTCGCGCCGGTACCCCAGAAGGAATATTAAACCTCCGGATCCCGGGACTGCTTCCACCAGCGGCGCTAGTAACACCACGGTGCCCCAGCCCGGTGAGAGTTTGTCAGCCTTTCGCAGCCGTGTATGCAGTAATTTGTGCATGGTGGCAAAGGAGGAGGAGAAGCTTTGCAAGATGAAAATTGCATTAAAGAAAAAGAAAATGGACACCAGCAAGGCGCGGGGATTGGATAAGCGGTCAAATAAAGCAGACTTAGCTGAGCTTGAATCAGCATGTCGGCAGCAGGAAAAGCTTGTTGCGTCCCTTATAGCAAGCAGTGGGGCCTTTAAAGAAAAGTATCAAAACGAGGAGCGATTTAAATCCATGCAGCGCTCAGGCCCCACTGTGAAGGAGGAAGAGGCCGACCATGTGGATGAGACCCTGATGGTGGAGGATTCTCCAGCTGTACCTCCACCCAAAGTTGCAGCAGTAGCAGAGCCGGGAGCCCCGGAGCCAGCATTGGAAGACTTTCTTGCTGAGGCAACACATCAGGAGTGCGTGACATCGCTGGGCATCCAGGAAGCCCCTATTGGAGCAGATCTTCCAGAGGACAGCCGCCAGCCTGAGGAGCCCATGCCAGCTAAGGACAACGTCCATCTGTCCAGCCAGCCTGCGGAGTGCGCCATAGGCGCTGTGTCAGGGGGTATAGAAGACTATGGCGCTCCTTGCCCTGGAAAGGGTGAGGTGGCGCCAGCCGTAAGTACCATCCTGGCACCCATCCGGGTTCCTGGGTGCGCCGAACTTGGTGGGCCTGGGGCCATGGGTGACTCACCCGCAGGTTTGGGTCTGCCTGGCAGGGCTTCTATTGTTTCTGCTTCAGCTGGTTTGGGTGCTGTTACTGATGTTGTTGCTCCTGTTACTGCTGCTGTGTCTGGGGTTGAGTCCACAGGGGTTAATTCTATTGTTGGACTTTCTGCTGTGACTGATGCTGTGACTGCTGCTGATGTTGTGACTGTCCCCTCACCTGCACCTCAGGTGGACGATAAGAAGACTGTGCCACCTAATGCTGGGGTCCCTGCTGTCCGCCCTGCCCTGTATTTCATCCTGCGAGGTGGCACAGGGAGTAGGGCCAATAATGCTGTTGGTGCTGCAGTGCAGTCCCCTGTGTCCTATGCCCAGGTTGCTAGGCGCGGAGGAGAAGCTGCTGGTGAGAGGATGTCTGTGCCCAGTGAGGCCAATGCCCCTGCCAGCGGCTTTAATAGGCGCAACCTGGTCCAGCTTAAGTGGGAGGGGGAGGGGCCAGTTATCACCCGGCGGGCGGTGGTGGATCTCATCCTTGGCATGGGATTTACAGCCGCAGACATTTTTGCCCTGATCAGTCCAGTAGGGAGTGCAGAACATGACTTGAGTTTCGTCAGACCAGAAGGGATGGATTTATTTTGGGAGCGGTACGAGCTGCTGAAGCAAGATCCTGCCTGGAAGGGGTTAACTCCCATCCAGGTCTCCAGACAGCAGCTCGTGAAAAATGTCACCATACTGGTTAGAAATGAGTCCATTCCCCCCTCTGATTTGACTGTCTGGCTGAAGCGTTATGGTGATGTTCTCACTCCCCTGAAGAAGATCCTAGACGATCGGGATATCTGGACTGGGGGCTGGTCAGTGACCCTGAGGCTCCGCAGGAATGGCACCCAGATCACCCCCTTGCCATCTTCAGCCTATATTGGCCGTGACCGGCTGACCATCTTTTATCCTGGTCAGCCCAAGGTTTGCCATAAATGTGGGGCCAAGGGTCACTTTAGCTCCTCCTGCTCGCTTCTTAGGTGCTCGTTGTGCCAGGGCTTGGGACACTTGGCTAAGGACTGCAATACAATCCGATGTAATCTATGTAACCAGCTCGGCCACCCTTATAGTCAGTGTCCTGAGGCCTGGCACAACCTGGACAGGGAAGTGGTGCAGGAAATGCTGCGGCTGGATAGGGAGGAACATTCCCGTGCTGTCCCGTCTACGGTCCCTCCCCCCACTCAGCTGGGGGTTCCTGAGGCCCCTGCGCCCGCTCTTGTACCATCTGCAGGGGCCCCTAAGGTGAATCCACAGTCTGCTCCCAAGTCAGCAACCATCAATGTAAGATCTAGTAATTTAATAGCTGAGGCGGCCCGGGGGGCTGGCACTGCAAGTACCAAGGGGGTCCCAGTAATTCTGGCCCCTGCTGTAAAACCTCGCAGGCTGGGGCTAGGTGATCCTGATCCTGCACCCCCTTCTGAGCAGGGTGGGAGTTCAGATCCCAAGACAGCGTGGTCTGGACTCTCCCCTGAGGATCAGGATTACCTTGCTCTCAGGTTTGCCACCAAGAAGAAAAGAAAAAAGGACAATGGTGTGCCAGAACTGGGGAAGAGCCATGGGGTGCAGCTCTTCAACCGGTTTGAGGTACTTTCTGAGGACTCAATAGACATTTCTTCTTTTGATTCTGAGGCCTCAGATATGGAGGAGGAAACACCAGTCTCCTCCAGTAAGCGTGAGGGATCTGATAGTGAGGCCGGAGGGAAGGCTAAGAGACATTCTCCCGAATGACTCTGATGGCAGTTCCCCCTCCGATAAAGGTGGCAACCATTAATGTTTCCAGCATTAAATCAGTAAGCGCTCATTTTATGGCCTTATTTTTTCTCAGCCAGTTTGATGCTGACATTTTGTTTTTGCAGGAGACCAGATTGGCCAGTCTGGCCGACATTCATGCTGTGAAGCGGGAGTGGAGGCACGGACCCTCCTTTTGGTCTCTTGCGGCCGAGCCTTACAGCGGAGTGGCGGTGCTTTTTAAAACCGACATGGTAACTTGTCGGCGAGTCATTGAGGTGGAGATCGGGAGGTGCATGGTCTTGGACGTCATTGTAAGGGGGCAGGACCTGCGCCTAATAAATATCTATGGACCCCAAACTAAGTGGGACAGGAAATGCCTCCTTACAAAGATCAAGCCGTTCCTTTTTACAGCCCGGCCAGTAGTCTTTGGAGGTGATTTTAACACTGTGACTAGGCCCATGGACAGGAGAGGCTTCAAAGGCAAGCTGGGCTGCGATAGTCTCTTTTTGAATAGCATGGTTAGAGAGGCAGGTCTGGAAGATGTGCACATTAAGCACTCCCCAGACCTCACGGGCTTCACTTTTCAGCGAGGTAGCAGTCAGAGTAGGATAGACAGGTTTTTTTTGAAGGAGGGCTCGGCTTCTCAGCCTCCGCGGCTGCAGGCGGTCGAGTTCTCCGATCACCTTTTACTATCGATGGTCTTGAATGCCTCTGACACACCCCCTAGAGGAAGGGGCATCTGGAGGATGAATTCAGCTCTCCTTGAGGAGGAGGGGGTAAGACAATCTTTTGAGGATTCTTTTCAGGCACAGGTTTCCATTAAGGATTTTTGCAGCAGCAGGTCTGAGTGGTGGGAGTTGACCAAAATGAGAATTGCTGGGCTTTTCAGGGGCCTAGGAAAAAGAAAACAGCTTGATAAATACATTGCCTACCAGCGCTTGCGGAGGAAACTTGACATCCTTGTCTCGAATGGTGGAGATCAAGGGGCAATCTCTGAAGTCAAGCTTCTCCTCAGGAAGTGTCAGTATGACCGGCATGCTTCTCTGGTTCTGGAAAGGGATTATGGGAAATACCACTCACCCGATCCCTATCAGAATTGCAGACAGGCTGCAGCTCTCAAGACTGTCCTTGGTCTGAAGGATAGTACAGGTTCCCTGGTAAGATCTAAATCTGGGATCCTGGAGATTATTAGGTCCTTTTATGCTGACCTCCTGGGCAGAAAGGTTCTTGACCGGGCAAAGATGGAAAGTTTCCTGGATTCTACTCCAGGATTGGAAAATGGTGACCGTTCTATCACTAGCTTGACAGAGCCGGTCACTGCCGATGAGGTGGTAAGTGCGATTGATCACCTTGCCATCAAAAAGTCGCCCGGGTCAGATGGTCTGACAGCTGAATTTTATAAATGTTTTAAGACCATCCTGGCACCACACTTGGTGGAGGTCTTTAATTGCTGTCTGGCAAAGGGTTCCCTCCCTCCCTCCATGAGGCGCTCGGCTGTGATCCTTCTGTCAAAAGGAAAGGACTCTTCGATGATTGAGAACTGGCGCCCCATCAGCCTTCTCAATGTCGATAGAAAGATACTGGCAAAGATTTTGTTCTGGCGCTTGTCGTCAGTAGCGGAGCAACTGCTTTCCCATCATCAGCACTGCTCCATCCAAGGTAGAAGCACCTTCTCAGCGGTTTTAGCTGTCCGGGAGGCCTTGGAGCGATGCAGGGCTGCAGGCTGGGGAAAGTACTTGTTGGCGTTAGATCAGGCAAAGGCTTTTGATAGGGTCAATCATGAGTACCTATGGCTGCTTCTTGGTAAGTATGGCCTGCCAGGGCGGTTCATTAATTGGCTACAAACCCTGTATGAAGGGGCTGAGAGCTTCCCTCTTGTTAATGGTTGGGTTGGAAGGCCTTTCAGAGTTGGCTCTGGTGTGCGACAGGGATGCCCTCTGAGTCCCCTACTGTATGTGTTTGCAATCGATCCCTTTATAAGGAGGGTCGAGAGCAGCTTGTTATGTGGGGTTCCTCTGGGTGTGCCTGGTGAGCCTCCTCTGAAGGTCATTGCCTATGCTGATGATGTATCTGTGATCGTCTCTGGGACAAATGAGGCAGAGGAGGTGGCCTCTCTAATATCACAGTATACAGAAGCGTCGGGCTCCAAGGTCAATCATGAGAAGAGTGAAGTTTTCTGGATGGGTGAGGAGGGTGAGGGTTTCGAACTTCCGGACGCCTTCCCAATGCCCCAGCAGGAAATTAAGATCCTTGGCATTAATTTCGGTCCTGGTGATTATGACCAAAAAAACTGGGAGAGCAGGCTGGAAATTGCCAATGCCAAGGTTGCAGTCTGGAAGAGCTGGAAAATGTCTCTCAGGGAAAGGGTTGACCTTATCAAGACCTACCTGATCCCCATCTTTTTATACGTCAGCTTCGTCTGTGTTTTGCCAGTATCTCTCTACACCAGGGTCTACAGCGTGTTTTTCCAGATGTTATGGGGAAACCGCATGAACCTGGTGAAAAGAAATGTCACTTACCTATCCAGGCGGGAGGGTGGCCTAGGGATGGTCAACCCAGTAGTGTTTTTCTCTCTCTTGTTTCTGAAACATAATTTTGGAAGCATGTTGGCAGAGAGCCCGCCTGGCTGGGTGGGTATTTTCCAGTCCTGGTTTAAGCCCTTCCTGCGAGACTGGGAGAATGGTGGCCGGGTGAAAAGCCCTCGAGTTCCTCAGGCTCAGCTCCCGGCCTATGTTGCCCCGTGCTTGAAAATACTTCGGCAATGGCAATTGACGGCAGAGGACCTGAGATCTACTCCGAGGAAGCTTCTGGTGAGTCGGGTCCTGGGTCTGGCTTTTCATGAGCCATTGTCCCTCAGGGATTGCCCAGGCTCCATCATGAGGGAGGGTTTGAGGCTTATTAACTCCTCAAGAATTCCTTTGAAATACCGGGATATAGCCTGGCTCTCCTTCCAAGGAAAACTCTACCTTAGGGGGATCCGGAAGAGCCGCAGCCTGCCAGAGATAATTTGTCTCCGTGAGGAGTGTCAGGATGAGGTGGAGACTATGGACCACTTCCTGCTCCGGTGTCCCTTTAATGTAGATGTGTGTAAACAGGTGGGGTTGGCCCTCGGTGCCCCCTTCTTCTCCCAGCTTTCCTATGCTGAGTGGGTGTACGGGGCATTCAAGAACAGAGGGGATTTTTGTTTGGACACTTTATATATAGTTAGTCTAGTGATTAGCTATTTCACGTGGAATGCACGGTGCCAGCTCTGCATTAGGAAGAAAGTCCTCCCTGTCCCGGTGGTGGTGCATGACATCCTGCATGAGGTGGGCAAGATCCGGGTGCTTGAGAGGGACAGGTGGGAACGGGGGGCCTGGATGAAGGCGTGGAGGAACATCAGGCCTCCTTAGTCCTCATGACTTCCCTCTGGGTGGGCTTTTCTGTCTCTTATCACCCATAGATTTTTTATAACAACGACAGTTTTTGGAAGAACGGCTGCATGCACAGGTGACGGGGTCTCTTAGTCTTCCTGCAGAATTGTGTATAGTGTAGTGTTAGGTTGTAGATAGGATTGTATATAGAATAATGGATATTATATGCCGAATTGTTAGGCCTGTTTCTTTTTGTTTAGTTATTATTTATTTTATTTTATTTATTTATTATTGTAACTTTGTATATATTGTATATATTGTATATGATTGCTTGATTTTACTTAATAAAAAAAAGTTACAATCTATTAGGGTATAGGGGGGGCGGGTTGACAGGAGGGTTGGTTGGTGGGTATTTAGATGTGCGAGTGGGCAGGTAGGTAGGAAGGTGGGTGGGTGACTGCAACCTCCACTCCAGAATCTGCTGATTCTGCCTACACACCACTCCAGACTGCTGCTGGCCCAGGGTCTGGGTAGGTAGGTGAGTGGCAGGTATATAGATAGGTGGGTGGGTTATTATGCAGTTGGATTAGTAGGTGGGTGAGTGAGCAGGTGGGTAGATGGGTAGGGCAGGTAAGTCAGTAGGGTGGGTTAAGAGCAACACATTGCACCATTTAATCTTTATTAGCATTGAGAGGTTTATTGGAACACAGTACAGCAACAGCATGGACATACCTGGAGTAACTTCACTGCCCAGTTGGAGAATCCTTTCTGTTGTTCATCTGTCCTTGAATCAACATGGTGCCTGCAGGCTGCTATATTATCCTCGTGGGTGAGCAACACACACACACCTCTCCCACCCCCTTCCTCTCCTCTCCCCGGGTTTGGCTGCAGCCCTCACACAGACGCTCTCCCCCCTCCCTACTCTTCCCCAACCCGACCTTGGCTCCAGCCATCAATCACACTTTCTCTCTGTTGTCCTCCGTCACTATCTCTATCTCCACAGTAATCATTCACATCATCCTCTCCCTCGCGCTGGCCGGCCACCATGCCTGGAAGCGGATGTGCTGGCTTCTGCTGTGCTCTGACTTGCAGGGGCAGCCCCCAACACTGCCGATACTTAATTGCTGGCCTGCCACCGTCGGATCACAGATTGCAGACGCAGACCATAACCCACAGGTTGGTGGAGGCCCCCCTCTGAAGGGAAAGTGGTGGAGGCCCCGGGGCTCACGCCCCTCCTTTAATCCGGCCCTGGCTGCGCCCATGGGCAGTGCCTCATTCGCCTCATGGCTGCTACGGCTCTGTAAGCCCCAATTGTAAAGTTTACTTCTGAAGCTCTCCCGCAGGCACCTGTTGCCCATTCCCTGGTCAACCGTTGTTCAGTCTTCTGACCTACTACAGCAGCATTAAGTCCTCCAATCAGGGCTTCAATCAGGACAGTACTGGCAAGCATTCTGTAGGGGCCCAGCCACAAAGGATGCTTGGTTATTTCAGCCCCGTAGCAATTTCTGCCTGACCTCCACACCCTTACACACATAGGATTTTTTCCTCTGCATTTAACCCATCGTTGTAGTGAGTGCACACATGCTCAGAGAGGTGGGCTGCCCGCAGTGCCTGGAGTGCTACCTCCATATCCATCACTTTCATCCTCCACTATAACTGCTACGATGTCCACTGGAACGCCATATTCACAATTTTGTCCCCCATCATCATTTCCATCAGGTCTTCTGAAGTTAGGTGCCCCGCTGGGAATCAAACCTGCAACACTCATAATATCAATTCTTTACCACTAGGCTATGACTGCCCCATTCTAGGTTATACATGCAGCCTTACTAGCTTCAATTTCCTCCTTCCTCCTTCCCCTACCACCCACCCAACTCCACCTCTCACACCACCACTCCCTCCCAGTGCCACTCACCAACCCCCCTTTCAGTGTCCCTCACACCCTCCAGATCCACCCACCCACCTAGCTTTACTCCTCCATCCTCGCAACTAGCTCCCCATTTCAGCTCAAGTCATCCACCCCATTTTTGCAGCTTTTTCAGCTTTAGTCACCCACCCCACCATCTCAACTCTACTCACCCACCTCAACCAGTTTCACTCCTGCATCCTCCCACCCAGCTCTACTAACTAACTAACCCTAGCTCAACTCATCCACCCCATACTTTCAGCTCTGTTCATCTACCCCTCTTCCAGCTCCACTAACCTACCCCGCCCTCCTAACTCCACTCATCCATCCAATTCTCAAATCCATTCAGTAATTTCAGTTATACATATAAATTCCCCACCCGGCACCACTCATTCACCCCCCCCCCCCAAATCTCCATTATTCAACCCCATCCTTTTCCATCACCAGTCATCCCTTCTCCTTAGAGACTCACCTGCCATAATTAGGTTTCCCATCAGAAAGGTGTTTGGGAAAGTGGGACCAGAGATGTATGATTTGTATAAGGCCTAGAAATATCCGATGGCAGCGCTGCCTCCAATGGCCTCTGTTGAATGTTTCATGCAGTTTCTCCAATGAGATTATCCACTATTTGCTCAGTAATGACCCAGTAATACATAGGCCCTTATTTATGAAGGAATAGCGTCAGGTAGCGACTGGTGAGCGACCGGTAATGACGGGCACCGCCAAGAGAACGCCGACTCCCCACCACAATCACACATTTATCAAGCCAATCCTGCTTAGCGACTGAGATAGCGCCAGATAGCCACTCATTCATCATTATTCCAGCCTCAGCCCCAGCGTCCGACCTTGAACAGCGACAGGTATGACCTCTCGCTACCTGGCGCTCTCCAATGCATTTCAATGGAACAATCTTTAAATATTAATAATTTAATTGTTATTAATGTTTTTTTTTTTGTTTTTTTTTTAAATGTGAAAAATTCTGTGACCACTTCTGCCATGTTAGATATTTTTTTTAAGGTAAAAAAAAAAATAAAAAAAAAATGTACAGAATTGATATTACAGGTGTGATATTAATGTATTCATATTACCAAATAATTTAAAAAACGTGTTTTTTTTGGTTTCCAAAAATATGGTTGTTTGGGGGTTAAAAAACTACTTTTAACCCATCGCCGCCAGTGCTCTGGGGTTTAAACATGCATTTCACAGCGCGAGAATTTTTTGAGCGTGATATGTTAATGAATATGGTGGGAGCCGGTCGCTATGGCCAGTCACTATCATGCGCTCCCATACAGCGCGGAACCTGTCAAATAGCGACTCCTCACCCAATATTCAACATTACTGCAAACCGACTGAGTCGCTGTCAACAACCGAACAACGGCCAAGCACAGCGACTACTAGCGGGCGCTGTGAAAATACTGCTACAGTCGCTCAACTGTCGCTACCTGCTGCTATTAATGAATCGGCCTCATAGTTACATAGTTAATTCGGTTGAAAATAGACCTATGACCATCAAGTTCAACCAAGGGTGTTGGGGAGGGGGAAGTTAGTTTTTAGTTAGTTTTTTATACTGTTAACTGCTAATAGTAACAGTTAATGTTATTTTCTTCTAAATAAGCATCTAATCCTTTTTTTAAGCTGTCAGCGGTTGATGCTGTAACAAGCTTCTGTGGGAGGCTATTCCACAGATTTATAGTTCTTATGGTAAAAAATAATTGTCGCCTCGAGACTCAGTCGATACTGAATTTCTTTTTTTCCAATCGAAGGGAGTGCCCCCTTGTCTTTAGAGAAGATTTTACCTGAAATAGTGTTTCCCCATTTTTTTTGTATTGGCCATTTATATATTTATATAAGTTAGTCATGTCACCCCTCAGTCGTCTCCTCTCAATGCCTGCTCAGAAGATTAGCCTGCTCAGAATCAGAATTCCTTTATTTACCAAGTAAATAGTGTACAAATTATGTTCAGCTGATATGTTCAGCTCATAATACAAGTACAAATAATACAAATAAAATAATATTTAAGCATATATAATTATGAACATCAGCATACCTTAAAGAAGATTAAATGGCATCTCTTATCCCTTGGCTCTGTTATGTAGTCCTATGGCTGCTGGAAAGCAAATGTTATTTTAACCTTGAGGTCCTGCAAGGAGGAACCCTAAAATGTCTTCATATGTAAAGGGTTATAAGAACAGTGACCCATATGGTTGGGTTCAGAGTAGATTTTCCTTGAATTGGATATGAATCTTTTCTGATAAAGAACCTGAAATGTTGTAAAGTGGGGCGATGATCTTCTCTGACACTGTTACTTTTTTATGCCCTTGTCTATCTTGGTTACACCCTCTTTTTCATTGCCCTTATTATTTAGATGGGGGCCTGAATACTTGGGACCTGCTCAGTAGCAGGCTGGTCCTCCCTAAGGGCGGCACCCTTCAACATTTCCGCCTTGGTCATGGACCCACCCAGGGAACCCTCAGTCAGCATCATCATATTACAGGTAAGTAGACTAAGAGGCTGATTCAATAATAGCGGCAGGTAGCGACAGCTGAGCGACTGTAGCGGCATTTTCAGAGCGCCCGCTAGTAGTCACTGTGCTTGGCCATTGTTCAGTAGTTGATAGCGACTCAGTCGGTTTGCCGTAATGTTGAATATTAGGTGAGGAGTCGCTATTTGACAGGTTCCGCGCTGTATGGGAGCGCATTATAGCGACTGGCCCTAGCGACCGGCTTCCACCATATTCATTAAAAAATCACGCTCAAAAAATTCTCGCGTTGTAAAATGCTTGTTTAAACCCCAGAGCGCTGGCGGCGATGGGTTAAAAGTAGTTTTTTAACCCCCAAACCACCATATTTTTGGAAACCAAAAAAAAAAAGTTTTTAAATTAATTTAGTAATATGAATACATTAATATCAGACCTGTAATATCAATTCTGTACATTTTTTTTCCCTTAAAAAAATTATCTAAAATGGCGGACGTGGTCACAGAATTTTTCACATTTAAAAAAAAAAAAAAAAACATTAATAACAATTAATTATTAATATTTAAAGATTGTTCCATTGAAATGCATTGGAGAGCGCCAGGTAGCGAGAGGTCATACCTGTCGCTGTTCAAGGTCGGACGCTGGCGCTGTGGGCTGAGGCTGGAATAATGATGAATGAGTGGCTATATGGCGCTATCTCAGTCGCTAAGCAGGATTGGCTTGATAAATGTGTGATTGTGGTGGGGAGCCGGCGTTCTCGTGGCGGGGCCCTTCATTACCGGCCGCTCACCAGTCACTACCTGTCGCTATTCCTTCATAAATAAGGGCCTAACTCTACGTATAGGGACATGCATATACCGTCTAACAGTTACCCTTCCATTGACCTAATTCTTGCATGTCTTTACAGGCTGTCCTCCAACTGACCCGGACCTCCCTACATTGCTCCTACTCCCATTCCTTCATCAAAACACCTAGGCCTCCCCCTACATGACTAAGGAGGTTTCTATTATACCCCAAAATGTGTTGTGAGGACATATGTGCTTTCGTGCGTGATTACCTTTCTTTTAATGCAGACTATAGCTGCCAATTCTCTTTCCTGTGACCTCAAAAGACCAAGTTTGGATAAAAATTGTTCCTAGTTCAAGCTGCAAACTGTTTCAGGATCTTTTTTTTTTCATTACACCCCCACCCCACAACAATCTAAAAGGGGCTCCGCACCACACCACAAACAAAAACTCTGATTAGGGGCCCAGCCATTACATTATAGGTTATGGGGGGCAGACACAATATAGACTGTCAATAACCTATATATGTGATTCTTAGTTTGAACTGGACCTCTGTCCCCAAGGCAACCAGGCTTACTTAATTATTCAGGCCATATGTTCCCCCCCACCCTGTGAACTGGTATAGGGGTCCCCTGGACCCCATACCAGTTCACCCCAAGTGTAGAAAAAGACACACACACACACACACACACACACACACACACACACACACACAAATAATTTTAATATTCTAAATTTCACTGCTTACCAGTCCCAATATTCTTTCCCCCACCAGGCACCGCTCTTATTTTGTCCAGCGGGTTGATGTATGTCCCGCGACGAGACGTCCTCTGTCCCTCGCGGGGTCTCCTTTGATCTTTGGAGCTCTTCTGCGTCTCCACCCGCCATCTACTTGAGATGGTGATGCCCACTGCTGCTACTTGCCACTCGTGGGGACAAAGGTTCCCCCCTCCATTCAAACCAGCTCCTGGGCGGGGACTGCAAGTGGGTCGGGGGGAGCAATTTTTTATACAGAGTGGTGGAGTCTGTCTGGGATCTCTCTCAGAGAAGCTCTGCCCCTATGTATGAAAGACTGCTCCCTGTGGCTCATTAAGTATTCCCAGGCTGGGTGACGGGATGAAAAGAGACCTGTGTTCCCCTTCGTTCCAAATGCCAACGGAGCATTAATAGACGCCTCGCCAGTATGTTTTTCAGTGATGCAGTGCTGTGTAATTTTTCTTTTTCACTTTTCATCCACACCTTCATGCCTATTGGTGGTGCGGGCAATAGTAGTTGAACTGCTATATGGGTCCATGGGACCCGTTACCAGTTCAAAAGTATTGTGAAAGAGTGCAGATGGAGGAGGGGTACAGAAGATCATAGGATCAACGGGATCATAGGAGACCCGTTGCAGGAGATATAGCAACCTGCCAGCCAAGATGAGGATGCTGCACAGGGGGTAAAAATGAAATACGTCGGGTACCGATAAGTAGTGAAATTTAGAATATTACATTTTTTTTGTGTGGTGTATTTTTTTTTACACTTGGGGTGAGCTGGTAAGGGGACTAGAGAAGGGTGTCAGCCTGTCACCTGCCAGTATTGGTGGGTGACATGGCGGTACTGTGCTTGATTACCCGCAGCCCCATTTCGGATGCCTGGGGTGCAGAAGAGCTCGGTGTAGGCACAGTAGACCTCCAAACCCATAGCAATGGCATAATAGCATAATCCTGCATGGACAGGGGTTGCAGCCAGATGGCCTTTGATACTCTGAGTTACCAGCCCTTATGCCTGGTGTTATTACTATAGTAAAAGAAAACAGATGCTGGCTGTCATTTTAATGACACAAAAACCATGCAGGCTTTTTTATCAATGAAAAAGCATGTCAGTAGGAGTAATTTGACTCCTCATCAAGACCTGTTTGCGCAAAATCCACGCCATGCAAAACACTCCCTAAATCACATGTAATTACACTTTTGGAGTAAATGTGCATGTGAGATCTAGTGCAATATGCACCTTTACTCACCAAAAAATTACTCACCAAAAAATAAGGTCTGCAGAATCGAGAAAATTGTGAGTAAATGTGTTTTACTCATGAAAACCATGCACAAATTACTTTACTCACAGTGCTGAATCGAGTCAATTAGGGCCAATTCATGGTTGGTGCGTAAAAACGCTCCGGTGGAGAGCAAGCGATTCCACATGTACCTAGGTGCATGATTCATAGTTGTATGAGGGCACGGGGCGCACACACAAAGCGCACCAAATGGCAAGCGCATGGGAGAAGCGCAAATAGCGTCTTCTAGCTGCAATTTACTCCTTCCACAAGGAAAATCTGTTGTTTTGAAGTGCAAATGGCCCTGCCCCATGTGCATTTGGCTGGCTAAGCCCTTAACTGCTCCCGATAATTCCCCATGTTTCTCCCCTTTTCTTTAGTGTTTCTCCATTTGATCCCTCAAGCTTCTGTGTTTTCTGCAAAGATGTATTTGCTATTTTGGAATGTGTTCTCTGGGGAGCCTGTGTTCACCATTTTTTGGGGGGGATATTCTGATTCCAGTTAACCCTTAAAGTTTTTTGGCCCAATGTTTTGTCTCACGTTTCTTTTAATCCCCCCCTCTGTTTGGTTTGCATATTAATGCTTAATATTGTAACTATAATGTTTTTATTGTTTTTGCTAAACTTTGGGGCACAGTATCCCCATTTTTGTTGTTTGGACCTTAATTTTTGTGTTTTTTTTTAATTTTATATCTTTTTTTGAAGGAACCCAAACTAAAAAAAAGGATTCAATCCCCAAAAAGAACAACCAGCTGACACTTTTATTCTTCATAAACATGCAGGGTGCTGCTGGCATGTGTTTTTGGAATGAAATAAGCCTGTTACTCATTGGAATCAGCAGTTTTCTCCACCTATTTGCTGGAAAAAAAATCACCCTTTTAATTGCCTATTCTTTTCTGTCATCTAATCATACCATAAAGCGGGTGCCCGGAGACAGTTTGGTGCGCAAACAGGACGCTAGCAGAAAATATTGGGCACAAATTGACGCAACGGCGAATGGTAGTGTGATTATTGACCCTAAAAAAACAAGTGCGCAAACTCACATAAATTGGGGGTCCTCCAAAGCAAAGCCATGCCCCCTGGAACCTTTCAGATCGCTGACCGGGTGACGCTCTCCAGCAAGGTGGCCGCATTCCCGACATTCTCAAACGCTCCCACACGCAGCCTGTTTGTATGGCAGGGTAATGGAAAGCATGTAGCTACAGGGATGCGAGGGTCAGTGATCACAGTGACGTGGGAGCCACCAGTAAATGATTGGTTCACACATCAGGGCATCCTGCTATAGGATGCCCAGGGGCAAGCTAGCGGGCGGCCCTGGAAATCTTTAGACTCCAGAGCTGCCTGGCAAGGGCTTAGGTCTGCTTTAAATGTGATTTTAATTACCTTTGCTTTAATTCACATTTGCTGAATAATCTTCCACGTGCAAACACAAGGCGCCCGATAAGGCACGACTCACATATGCGTACAAAAAAAATCGCTTTAGCGATTTTTTGTACACAAAATGTACCATGTAAATGTAGCATAAGAAGGTGTTTAACCTAGCTTCAAAGAAAATACAGAAAATAGTCTAGGAGTCTAGACTAGGAGCTCTGGTTTCTGTGTTGAAGCTAGGCTAGACACAGTCTCAACCTCTAACATAAGGTTCATTTTAAACAATTTCTATCGCAGAAAGGATGAAGCCATCTCACGTTTACAAAAGTCTTAAAGGAGCCACAGCACTCAAACCGGTTAGCTTGCTGACCAACCTACAATCTGTCTCTAAACTTGGTTAAAAAAAGAGGGCTCGGTCACACACATCTGAAGAAGTCTGCTTAAGCTGCACCACCAAGTGCCAAGGTACCCCTGTGAGGTGCAGTCCTACCTCTCATCTCTGAGAGCCCCATTTGGGACATGCAATGCAATAGATAAATTGGGAGCAGGCTTACCTGAGGTTGCACTAAACCTCAAGTGCAAGCCATGGGGTGGAAGGGTCAAAAACCTTGCAATACAGCCTAGACCCCATGTGCTTGCACAAATTCAAAAGAAACAAAGGAGGGGTGGCAGCCGCTCAGACCATTTGAGTGCTGTGGCTCCTTTAAGACTTTTGTATCCTAATTGCCCTGCTAACGTGCACCTCCCTGGTTAGTTATAAAATGATCTGAGCGGCTGCCACCCCTCCTTTGCCATCTTATGTTTACTCAGTTCTTGGCTGGCTAGAGATGGTCTTCAGACCAGCATAAGCAGAGGAAAGCACCTAACAGTGGTGTCTGGTGTCTGAGCAAGAGGACACATTAACACAAAGGTCTGTGGATATTCATGGTAAAGGCTTATTGCCCTCCTTAAAGGCCAGACACAGATCCGGAGAAACCTTCAGCTTAAATTTTTCTCAATACTTGTAAATGAAATTTAGGCGTATATTCATTAAACACAAACGCTTGTAATTGATGTTGCAGTGTTATCTGGAAAGATGTCAGATGCACCTTAGAATAGTAAAGCTTAAGCCTCATCAGATAATAGCAGACATAGTTTAGAAATAATGATTATTGCTTGTCTGAGCCCTAATCGTTAATTATTTATGTAAAGTGATGGTAATTATTTTTCATCTATATGTGTTCTGATTATTTAGTTTCCTGTACTCCACCCAAAAGAAAATGCTAACATGACGAACAACCTTAGGGTGAGAAGACCAGCGTCTGGAGTGATGCAAGTTGATTAAAATGTAAATTGATCCAAATTGTGGCAATACTTGGCAAGAAGTTCTACTGTTTGGAAAATTAAAGCATTAAAAATTCAGGGCCGACACACCCTTGTAATCTTATATATTGCAACTGAAGGTGTCCAGCCATCACACCTTTCACTGGAGCTGCTCTTCTCTTCCTCTGAATAGGGTGTCCTTTGGCTTGAAAATGTCCTATTCTTACAGACAGTCATCCTCGCAGTCATTTAGCAGGGCTGGCTCTGGAGGCTTTGCAGGAGGTGCTGTTGGTTATGGTCAGGGAGCTGGTGGTTATGGACAGTGTGGAGTAGGTGGTGGTGATTTTGGCCAGGGATCTGGTGTTTATGGTCAAGGCCATGGTGGATATGGTCATGGATTTGGTCATGGAGCAGGAGGTGGATTTGGCCAAGGAGCTGGTAGCTTTGGCCATGGAGCTGGTGGCTTTGGCCATAGTGCTGGTGGTTTCGGAGGGGGTGCTGATTTTGGAGGGGGTGACCTATTAGCTGGCAATGGCAAACAAACTATGCAAAACCTTAACGACCGTTTGGCTGTATATTTGAACAAAGTCAGAGAGCTTGAAATAGCAAATGCTGATTTGGAACAGAAGATTAAAGAAATTTATGAGAAACAAAGAGGTTCTAGTTCCTCTGGAGATAAAGGAAAGGACTATTCCAAATACTATGATACAATTAAAAAGCAGCAAGATGATGTAAGTTTATCCGGTTGTTTACACAAATATTTCTGAGATACTAGCTTGATGTTTTTATAGGAGCTGTACCGCGAAAAATGTGTAATATTAAAAATCTATATAAGCATGTTGGCTACTGCCAAGCATGTGGTTTCTTCTCCGGGTAGGAATAAAATCCAGGGGTACCAAGTTTGGGCGTAACTTGTCCCCCTGATTTCCTCTTCCTTCCATAAAAAGTCTGGCTGGATGTTTCTTGATGTGGGGTGTATAACTGACCCCCTCCTCACGCCATTCAGCATATTAAGATGGATTTTAATTATTGGGCCATTTATTCACGATAGTTCTCAGTCTTAAGAACCATATTAGGTATGGGAAGCTGTCACCTTTGGTAAGCTCCAAACATGGATTTAACAAGGTTGTGACGTAATATTCATATGACTCAGGAAGCTCAGACTCACTGAAGAGAGCTCTGAAGTCAATACTTTCTGCTTACCTTCTTTTCTTAGAATTACGTCTAATGGGGAACCATGCAAACGATAGGTGGTGTGCAGTGCTGAAGTGTGCAGCCATTTCCAGGTCCACCATCAGATGACGTTCCAGAAGTAAAAGGTAAGTATTTCAATACTGCAGGATTTAGTAGTGGTGGGTGGCTGATGATACCACAGAACTGGACCCTTCCTGGCACAAAGTCAGGGAAGGTTATGTCCTTTTTTAATGGCACTGTGATGCTATATGTTGTCCTGACTTTTTAACATTTTTACTCAGATGTATTTAAAAAACAATACTATTTTACAATTTAAAAAAATCTAATATTTAAACCAAACAACATGACAGAATTGTTTTTTTTTTTGCTATAAAAATCTGCCCTTAAATTATTAATAAACAAAAGCTAAGATCTCTAACCTTAAAACGTTAGAAACATTTTAAATAACGTGTCACGGTTTAATATAAAATGCCTTTAATTTTTGACTAAAAATGTCAGGATTATGTGTTGTTCTACTCCAATGTATGGGATAAACAAAGTCTTTATTTATTCAAATGTAATGAATATTTAAGGCAGAAAGACCTATTTGTAAGAAATAATTACAATTGATTTAAATATTAATGTATCAGTATAGTTTTTTTTTAATTCTAAAATAGCTTAAAATACATTAGTAGAACTAATTTACACCTTATAGTTAGGATGCATGATGTGTTGGGAAAGTAAATAACAAGTCATGTCCAAGTTTAACTCCTTGCATTATGATCCAGAAAAGCAGGCAAGTATAAATCCTTCTTAACTCCCGAGGGCAGTCTGTCCAAATTCCAGTCAGATCAATGTAAAAAAGTTTTGGATGATTTTAATTCTATGAAGTCCTTTTAGTATGTTTGAGTTATTTTATTCAATGCAGTTGGGCAAGTTTTGCAGATCTAAGCAGATATCTATGACTTGCCAGACATAAAAGTAAGATAAAATATATTAGGCGAGATCATTATCATTACTGTGTGATATTTTATCATACCCTTATACAAGTGGCTTTTCATATTCAAAACCAACTTAAAGCATCACACAGTCCAATAGAAATACACATGAGAAGTTTTGAAAAACATTTAGGAACTAACCTATCTTGCGATATATGTTATATTATTAGTATTTAAGGCAATCGACTAAAAGACTAACTGTTTGAACAAATAATAAACCTATAATGACTTATGTATTATTTCATCTGATTTAGATTGTTAAAGCCAGCAATGAAAATGCTTCTTTGATATTGATGACTGACAATGCCAGATTGGCAGGCGAGGACTTCAGGATGAAGTAAGATCCGTTCAGTTTCAGTTCAGAGCAGAGACTGGTATAAAGGAAACTTAAAGTTTTTTAAACGTTTAGATTGTAGAGTCTCCCTAGACTTTAACGAAAATGCAGTGGGAGGTGACTACTTACATTTGTGTACCAAAAGAAAACCCCACTTCTCGTGGAGGTCTGCTTCAACTCAAGATTAAATTAGGTTTATGGGATTTTTTGACACTGTTGTGTGTTGAGTTCTTAAGTTCTTTTTGTACATTTCCCTGAGCTTATAAAAGCTGTGCAATGCAAACATAAAGATTATGTTGTATATGTTTACATCCATCTAAATGGATCCTGCAAATAATGCCGTTGGCAGGAGCTTGGATATTCTTTCTGTGCACACAATTTCACTCTATTTTTTCAATACGGGCACCATCACGGTGGATCCTTTGCACCTCCCAACCCTTAAATCAATGACTGAGTTATTCTATCTCTCTAAGTATTAACCTACTGATACTCAAACTTTAACTCTTAACTGATCCTACTTTGATCTATTTCCACCTATTTAGAAGCAAAGCCAAATCCTAGTGGTTTCTATGTACATATGGTGACTTTGTAATATGCCTTCTCCACCTACATCCTGTCATATGACATTTGTATATGCATGTAATAGAAAAAAAAGAACAGATTAATTCTGATGTATATATTCTATTCTGACACATTTGTCCCCGTCTTATTATCCTTTAAAGATATGAAAATGAACGGACCCTCTGCCGTAGCGTGGAAGCTGATATTGGTGGCCTGCGCAAGGTCTTGGATGATCTTACTATGACCAAATCTGATCTGGAAGGCCAAGTTGAACATCTAAACGAAGAAAAGCTTTCTCTCAAGAAGAACCAAGATGATGTAAGATCCGAAGACATGTGACTTGTGCCATTAATATTTGATAGTTCTGTGCAAAAATTATGAATTAACAACCAATACATGTTTTACATATTCACATAATCTGCAGGAACAGAAAGCATCCCAAGGAACATCTGTTGGTGATGTTAATGTGGAAATGAATGCAGCTCCAGGGGAAAATCTTGTGGATATGCTAAACAAAATGAGACAGCAATACGAGGATTTGGCCGAGAAAAATCGCAAAGATGCAGAAGAACAGTTCAAGAAGATGGTAAAATATGTTTTCCCTCTTTTTTTTATTTGTCTGAAGGGTGTAAATGTTTGACATATTTTAAAGTAAGAGCTTCAGTTTTAGGCAGGTCAAGAGAGGTCTATATCTACAGTGCTTGCATCTATGATAGCAATGTGCCATAACAATCCAAAAATTGTTGGGAGAGGGGTGCTACAATGCCTTGTTTGACATAGTACTAGTTATACTGTCCTACCATACCGCCATCTAAAGCCTTTATACGGTTTTCTCCTACCTTAAGAGTGAAGGTTTGAAAAAGGAAATATCAACTGGAGAAGCAGAAGTGAAGTCCACCAAGTCTGAGATCTCTGAACAGAAGAAGCTTCTTCAAGCCTTGGAGATTGAGCTTCAGGCACTACTTGCTACGGTACAGAAACAAAAATGTTATTCTATTTGAGGGCAGAACCCTGATATATTACATAATTAATATGATGTGTGATTTTTGTCGGCAGAAAAAATCTCTTGAAAGCACCTTAGCAGAGACAGAAGGACAATTTTGTATGAAGCTTGCCCAAATCCAGGCAAAGATTGCTTCAGTAGAAGAGCAACTGGAACAGATTATTGCAGAAATTGGGTGCCAGACTGCAGAATATGAAGAGCTGTTAGACTTAAAGACCAAATTAGAGAATGAAATTGATACATACCGCAAGCTCTTGGATGGTGAAAGGTATATTATTGCATTGTAGTTTGTGATGGCTTGGACCTGCTGTCCATGGCTTTGTAAGGTACTTGTACGGTACTATATTTTTATAATTCTGCATATTTTTTGTAAATCATTAACAAACAATCTATATCACTTTCTATTCACAACATAACTATTATAACAATGAAACAATTTGTTCCATGACCCTGTACCCCACTGCTAACTTTAGATCATATTGAGCATGAGCTAGTCTTTCTTTGGCTCTTTCTATTTTCTAGTCTATTTTCTATTTTCTTTCATGGGCGTATATTACCCCCTAGGCTTTGCATTCTTGACTTCTGAGCAAGATTATTTTGTGAGATAGTAACTGATATTTTGGTAAAATCCAAATATAAAACTTCAGTTGCATTTTTAAATTATGTTCTGAACATATTCATTCTTAATGATTAAAAAAAAACTTCATGATCATGCCCCCTCCTCCCCTTTCTGGCTCGAGGGTTTGTGTTTAATCTGGCCAGGTAGCAGTGGTAGCCCGTTTAGGACATCACTGTTGGCCCTCACAGCTGTTACTGTCTCTCGTGCCCCACACGTGTTCCCTTAAATTGGAGGTCTCAAGTGTCACATGCTCATTGGTCTATACTATTTGTAGTTTTCTAAAGTGTTTATATTGTTAAGTAATAATATGACACAAATATTTTATTTCAATGACTACAGTGGCTCTGGATCGGATTCCGGAAAGGGACAGCAAACAGCGTCATCAAAAGGTGATTATCTTGGCTGACTGTCTAAAAATATAAGTTGATGAAAAAAGTAAATGGAATGTTTTTAAATTAGAAGACTTACCCAATATTCCAATTCAAGGAACACTTAGAAACACCTAATTATTGTGTCTGCTTTGCCTTTAGAATCATCTAAGTCAAGGAGGGTGAAGCAGATCACAGAGTTAATGGTGAATGGAAAGGTTGTCAGCACCCAGGTTGAGGAAAAAGAAATCAAATATTAGTAGAGGTGCTTCAGATTACCAGCAATGCCACAATATTAGTAGAGGTGCTTCAGATTACCAGCAATGCTCAAGCAAAATGGAAACCGACTGTGCTCATTTGGAAACTCTCTTCTTCATTGTCTGTAACTGTCTTTTTTTGTGGGACTGTACACTAGTGACCAGTGTTCTCAATCAGAGGATTATTCACTAAAATATAGTGGGCTCTCATCATCTTATGGTAAAGCCTATTTTCTCATATGGCAAACTCACGGTCTAATGTGGCGAATGGCTCACACTCCACACAAAACTTCTGGTCACCTGGAGAACTTTTCCATCTCAAAACAAGCTGACCCAGATGAACACACTTAATAATAGTATGCCAGACCTTAGTGAATACTGTAATGGAGGCCTGACCATATTTTAGTGAATGACCCCCACAGTGTGAGAATCTTCCTGTGCACTTAATTCATGGGACTTCATGACATAGGGAAGAAAGTATCAGTCAACACTGCTCCGCCTTTATTTGAAATGGTTAAGGAGTCATTACATTAGCAAGGTGCTTGATAACATGATGCTGTACTCCCCAGTTGTCCCACTTTCTTCTACTCACTCTCTCTATTTTTGCTTTTGCTTTACATTTACAAAATAAATTCTTTTGATGCAAGATATATGTTGCCTTGTTTGTTTAATAAAATAGTATTTAAATATATAATTTGTAGAGTTACAGACATGTTAGGATTATGCACAGAAGACTTATTCAAGCACAACTTGGAACTATGGCTAGACTACCAGCTCACCTAAATAGCCTTTATTACCAGGAATCACCTATGTTCAAGCAAGGAGGCATTCAGCAACCTATTATGAAGTGTGGGCCTCAATTCACTAAGAGTTGAAAAAGATTCTCATGGTAGTAAAAATTTAAATTCACGAGAAAAAGCTTGAGAATGTCACTGTTAGTGAATCACCAGATAGGAAGACAATGAGTCAATGGCACTTTTTACTACAGGTAAAAAGGGGTAAAAAGTTTAATACTTTTTTCAGGAGTAAAAAAGTGCCATTGACTTTCATTGTCTTCCTATCTGGTGATTCATTAACAGTGACATTCTGAAGCTTTTTTCTCATAAATTGAATTTTTTACTACCATGAGAATTTTTTTCAACTCTTAGTGAATTAAGGCCATGGTATTGATTTTCTACTTTGTCTTGGGCATCCGTTTACATCAACAGAGTCCAGGGCATCTAACCTGTTTAATAAAACATTGATTTAGAGCTGACATAAGCAGGATTGCTAGCATCTTGGGATTAGAGTGCACAGATGGGGCAGTCATGGCCTAGAGGTAAAGAAGCAGCCTTGTGGCTGGAGTGTTGCATGTTCGATTCAGTCATAGGACATAACTTAAGTGCCCTTGAGCAAGGCAGGATGCGCTATATGTCATTATGTCATAACAGTATTGATCTGGAGTATCTGGATTTCAAAACAGTATAAAAAACTACAGGGGATGTTCCCCCAAAGTGTTTAGCACTTTGACGGAGGCCCATGCAGAAGGAGAAGAGTTGTGGATGGTTAAAACTAATATGGGGAGCACTGTGTGAGCTACAGCAAATTAGCAAAGACAGGACCAATCACAAAAATATCACTTAGAAAGGCCAAAAGCCAATCTATGAACTAGAACAAGAAATCCTAACACATGTCATTCATAAGCCCCCTTTAAAAACTGTTTAATCATTCCTGTTCCCACCTCCTGGTGATTGGTTCTTGTCCATGGGGCATCCCGATTCCCAGGGGCACCTTTTAGGCCGGCCCTTTTAGACTCCTGCCACTGATTGGTCCAGTTTAATACATAAAAACAAAGTTTAGTGTTAACCAGTGGATCAATATTTGGGTTTGATTATTGTAACAAAATATTAGAGGATGTTTCCCATAGCATTTTGGAGGCTCATGAACAAGTTGAGACCGTTGAATAACCAAAAGGTCAAACAACTATGGGGAGCTTGGGAACCACAGAAAACCATCAAAAAGTTCAGTATTGATCAGTGGCTCAATATCTAATTTTTAAAATAGTATCAAAAACCTTACAGAGTATTTTTTCTTATTGCATTTTGAGGGAGGTCCATAAAGAAGGAGAAAGAGTTATTGATAGCTAAAACAAATATAGGGAGCACTTAGGGAGCCACAGTTAGAAAAATCACCTAAAAAGTACAAAAAACAATGTCTGAACCCCAACAAAAAATCTTAAAAAGGAACAATGGATCTCTACACAAGCAGGTCCAATTAGACCCCTGCCGTGACATAGAATAACTTTTGGATGTTGGCGCCTTCCAGATCGCTGACATCCTGCTGATTTTTCCATCCACACGGAGTCTCTGCTGTGTTGCTCCGCCCCCCCCCCTCACTGATCACTTTGTAAATCTTGCAGCTTTTCTGTGTGTCTTGTGGCCGTCCTGGCCCGAGATGAGCAGCGCAGACAATACATTGCGCAGGAGCAAGATCTTGGGGGTGGCGCAAGGCATCCTGGGATTGAAGAATGAACAAATGATGGTGCTGCCTTACAGAAAGTGCTCAGAAAATAAAAGATAAGCACAGAAGCAAGGGCAAAAGATAGAAGTTTAAACTGCCAATTAATCAGTTGGAGGGTTAAAGGGAACAGAGGGTAAAGATTTGGGAGTTTTTGAGAACACCCAAGACTGTCCAATGTTCCCCTTTAAGACACGCATATTACCCTTAGCACTTTTTTAAAATTTTGGAACAATTCCAATCCTCACCCACCAGCACAGAAACCCCAAAACAAATAGCACACCAGCCTTTAATATTACATAACAAAGGTTAGTATTAAACAGTGGATCAATATTTGGGTTTCAATATCATTGCGGAGGATGTTTCCTTTAGCATTTTGAGGCCCATGAGCAGAAACAACTGTGGAAATTGTAGTTGTGGCTAAATCACAGCAAATCGGCCAAGACCAATCAGTAAACATTTGACCTAGAAAGGCCAATTTATGAATCCCAACAAGAAATCTTAATACACACAGCACTCATTACAATTTATACAATTTAAAACATTGTTTTAATAATTTAAATTCCCACCAGAACAGGAACCCTGAGGCAATGCAAGCTTTTGAAGAATTAATGTTGTGATATGTAATTAAATTTTACTCCCAATAGTTTATGAAAATGTTGAAAGATTAGTGAAGCGTGTGTGCGTGTGCCAAGTGTATGTCTGCAGGTGAACTTATATTTGTAAAGTGAAATTAGACCTTTAAAATGGACCAAAACTCAGGATTTTGACTGTCCTGGGTTTTGGTCCTTGCCCTCCGATTGGGGGTGCCCCCATGTCTGAAACCCCCAGATCGTCAAAACAAACTCCCCTCTTTCGGTCCTACGGCGCATGCATGGCAGCTCCTCCAATAAGCGCGCTAGGATCCACCCACGCCACCGCGTCTAAGCCTTCATCTAAGGCGAGCGGCTCCAAGTGCGCTGACAGTTGCATCCCCCTCTAACAGGAAGCGTGCCATTCACAAATGCCTGGCGTTGGCACGCATCCTGCTAGAGGGATAGCAGGGATGCGGCTCGTAGAAGAAGGTAAGTGTATGGGCGACCTGGGGGTTTCACACAGTGGGGCATCCTGAATTTGGAACCGGTAAGAGGTGAGTTTGTTCTGTGTCACCGCGGTTCTTGATTTGCTGATGTCCTATTAATGATGGCGTTCCCCCGATCATCATAATAGGAGAGTTTTCATGAGATCTCTTCCTATGACCTTAAAGACGTTTGAAAAGAACTGTAACAAGTATGTCCTGGGTAGCAGGGACATAGTTAGAGTTCATGTTGCGCTAGGCACTATTTGTGGTTGACGCATTTGAGCAGCACTGGGGAACACGTATCTGGTATGAAGCAGCTTCCACATATGTGTGCTATGTTGCTTCAGGTATCCCTTCTTGAAGATACCAGGTCCAATGGAGCCAACCACGGGAGAAGGGGGTTTGGGGGAAACCCCCTTCTCACGTGGTTGGCTCCATTGGACCTGGTATCTTCAAGAAGGGATACCTGAAGCAACATAGCACACATATGTGGAAACTGCTTCATACCAGATACGTGTTCCCCAGTGCTGCTCAATGGACAGTGCTGAGGGCAGGCTGACAAACAAGAGAGGCAGAATGACAGGCAGGAGGCTCTGCGCTCAGCTTCTCATTCATTTTTTCTCTAGATCTCTAAATCTAAACTTGCGGCATTGCCACCCCTTGTATTGCCTTGCCCAGGGCCACCATCTTCAAATCTTTGGGGTCCCATACAGGTCCTTACTTTAGACCTAAACCCACACTGGCACCCTTAGCCACCCTATTTGCAACCAGTAAGCCCCAAAATTAAAGTCCTAATGTCCTATAGCTATTTAGGAAAATTAAGTAGTGTCCTAAATTCTGATGCCCTGAAGTGTTAAAAAGCAAACCTAAAAATATAACAAAATACTCACCCTAATCCGGGTCCTTCAAAGCAGCTTATCCTATGCTTTCCCCTCTCCTTCTCTCCGTGTGACTGTCTGCATCGGCGAGCTAAGCACTCAAAGCAAGTGGTTATAACCAGATATGGGATGCACTCTTCCTGCAGCGCTGGAGTGTCAGACTGATCTTGGTAAAGATCAGCCATTTTGCGGGACCTGGAAGAGGGTGAGTATCTTGGCCCATTTTCTGGCTTGCTTTTAATCACTGCAACCAATGATTTCTATTAAGCCTTTATGATTACAAAGTGCAATGCAGCCATGCACATTGGCTGCATTGGGGCGGATATATTTGTGCGTGCAGCCTCTTTCTGGTCCCTTATTGGATGAAGTGGAAATATTTATCACTGGTCCATTTGCATGCTTACCCACCCCATTCCACCACCAGTCAGCCAAGAATTTTAGCAATACCTACATTTTTCTCCTTGAGCTTCATCCCACAGGGGATCCAGAAGTGGCTGCATGGGTAAAAGGAGTGGGTAGAGGGTTGGATGAGTCAGAAATGAAGTAGGATTCATGAAGCTAGATCAGGTATGGATTCGAAAATCTGAGGGGGTGGGGGGTTGGATGAGAGTAGCTGGTTAGACACAAGTGTGGATAGATGGATGGATGGAATGGGATAGTTGGAGATGAGTATGGAGGGATAGGTGGATAAATTAATTGGGCTGGCTGAGAATGAGTGCAGATGAATGGATGGATGGGGTGGGCTGGTAGAGGATGAATATGGATGGTTGAATAATGAATGGGATGGGGATGAGTGTAGATGGATGAGTGTGATAGGGATCACTGTAAATGGATGGATGAATAGGATGGGGATGAGTGCATATGGATAGATTAATGGGATGTGGATGAGTGTAAATGGATGGATGAATGTTGAATGGGATGGGGATGAGTGTGGATGAATGGATGGGATGGGGATGAGTCCAGATGGATGGATAAACGGGATGGGGATGAGTTTGGATGGATTGAGTGGGCTGTTTGGGATGGATGTGGTTGGATGGGATTGGCAGGTTGAGATGAGTGCAGTTGGATGGGATTGGCAGATTGGGATGAGTGGATTATGGAAAATGAATATTGTTAAAATATTGTGTAATGTTTCTGTATGTATAATCAGTTGCATTGGACCAGTTATACACAGATCAGGTCATTCAGGCAGGCTCATGCCCCTCACAAGCCCAGAGGCTGGTCAGCCCATATTCCTTTCCCACCCTAATAAAAACAGGTTTTCATCAACAGAAGGTATTGCACCCAAAACCATAAACAAACAGCCAGTCTATAGAGTTTATAGCAATTCCTAAAACCAAAGCAATAATTAGCTATAAATTAGCTATAATTAGGGTCTGAGGAAAAGCCCAAGGTTTCTCTGCAAAGCGAGTTTCCACAAGTTTCAGGGTAGCAAAACTGGCAGGGCAAGACAAGACATCAAAGTGATATCACGGTATAATTGGAGGGAGGAGGCTCTAGGAAAGGGGGAGAGCAGAGGAAGGAAAAAAGAAGGCTGCCAACTTGATGGTCTGTTTGTAGGTTCCCCTGTCAGGAGGGTATTTGTATGAGTTGCTGGTCAGGTAATGCACTTAAACCGAACCTTCACATTCATTTAATGAAAATCCCAAACCCTTAAAAAAAAAAACTATTCCCCAGCATCTAAAATGTATATATTTTAAGTTTTTAGTCACTTACTTTTTATTCTTTCCCTCATTGGGCTTCAGCTATATTCATGACTATAGGATACAGGTGCTGCCATCTTGCCTTAGAAGCATCACATACTGAGGAGAGGAGAGGGGTGAAAAGTGCAGGGGGGGCGAGTTATAGCTGTGCTTTGCACAGACAGAACAGAGCTGGGGTCAGGAAAAGGTCAGCAATCCCACAATGCAGAACGGCACAGTCAGAAAAATGCAATAGGTGCAGGTAGGATGATTTTTTAATGTGGGCAATCTGTATATAAGTAGTGGGGGAAACATACAAGATAGGCTTCTTTTTAGGGTGAAGGTCCGCTTTAAAGTGGACCAAAACCCTGCTGGATCGGCCTGGGAATCTATAAGATTCCCGGGCCGATCCATCCCCTCCCCGCGGGGCAGATATTTTTTTTTTACAGTGGCTCCCCTGTCTATATGTGTTTTAAAAGATGATACATGTGAGTGCATTTATTAGAATAAACGGCAATATTTGGTTTTAGAAGCAGTATTGCCCTATGGGTTAAAAAACCCTTTAAAATCCCCCCAAAAATGGTTTGGGATCCCCCCTTACCCAGCATAACCAACCCGGGAACCAGCTATGGGGGCTTGTACAACTTAAAAAAAAAAAAGTTGTTTTTCCTCACTCACCTCGGATCCTCAGTTCTGCTGTCCCACGCCGCTGTCCCTCGCCGATCCAATGACAGATGCGGTTATTGGGAAAGGGGAGGCAGGGGATCAGAGTTCTCTGCGCCTCCACCCCTCTCCGCTGAACACCAGCATCTGAAGACTCCAGTACCAGAGGGTTGATTCAGAGAGACATCAAAAGACTTTCGTTTTTGTGTCGATCTGTTTTTTTTATTATTTTTTTTTCCGCTCGCGTATGAGTGTACGAGTGATTGTAAGCATGCATTGCAAGCCTTCAGTAAAGTCTTCGTCCGTTCGTATGCCAACGAGAATGTCATTTTCCAGCTTTCGTTTTCCGTTTATGTTACTCATGTTACAACGTAGGCTTTCGTTTTTGCCCTTTTTCCATCGTCTCCTCCCACGAATCATTTACGGTTCCCCTTAGATTCAGATTTCCTTTTTCTATAAATAATCGTCCAGACGAAAATAGTTACGACCTTACGCCTGCGCACTACAAACTTAGCTCATTGATGTGCTCGCCTACATATTTGGTTCACTCACTTCTGCTACAATGCTTAGCTAAATCACTTCGTGCTCAGTATATTCTTCCATTTCCCACCCCTAAAACTTACCCAAATCACTTCGCGGTCAGGCGAATCTTCATATCTGAATGTTGTTTTTTGCATTTGTTTTGTGGTAACCAACCCTTAATGAATGTATTTAGAAAAGGAAGTGACACAGAAACAAGTTTTTTTTTTTTTTTTTAATTTGAACTGGCATTTTTATATTGCCCTTTTTTTTAAAAAAAAACTTATTTTTTAAAATGGAACAACTTTGAAGATATTTTTTTCTTTTTTTTACAAAACTGTAAATATAAAAATTTTAAATAAAAAAAAAAAAAAACAAATTTACATGTTTTAAAATATATACACTGCAATGGCAGGCCCCAGAACATTATTCTTCATCTGTGGTCCCCAACGAGTCGCGCAGCTCCTACATCTCGCCCACCAACTGAAGCACCCTGGCACTGAGTTGTGCCACTCAGCTACGTGTGGTCCCTGTATAAAAAATTTAATTTGTCGGCAAATACATGTTTAACAGCTGTGGATGGAATGTTTATTAGGTTGCCAGCTAACTCATGAGGCCATATATGTAATTATGCTAAGGAATTAATAAAAGGAAGAGGCGCTCATATTCCTCCACAAAGCCGCAAAACATGGTCAAAAGCAAGCAAGCCGAGTGCAAAATGGTCCCGTAAGTGTATCGCAAATGAAACGGTTTTATAGGGCGGTGGTCCCTCGGCAATCAGCTCTCTGAATCAGACGCAAGCTCATAACAATAACGAAAGTTATCTGAACGAACGCAAAATATCAGATTTTGATGGGAAAATGATCCGAACTAACGCAAATGATCTGATTTAGATCTGTCCATCGAAAGCGCATACTAGTGTTTCAGTAACAGTGACATTCTCAGGCTTTTTTCTCATGAATTGAATTTTTTACTACCATGAGAATTTTTTTCTACCTTTATTGAATCAAGGCCTTTGTCTGGGACAATGAGAAGTGAACCAATTGTGGATGGTATCAGTGTCATTTTTAGTCTTGCCTTTTTTTCCAGAAGGCAGATTTTTTTCTCCAATTTTGTGCAGCTTTTTTAATGGTAGGCTCTTCATATCACCAGTGATGGAAGCTCCTTTCCTTAAACCAGACCAACAGCCTGGCACAGTTGGAAAGGTAGTGGCCATTTTGGAGCTTCCTCTTCCAGCATCTCAGCTAAGCTGCTGCCTGGATTCAACGGACATAACTGACAATGCACAGTAACAGGAAGCCCAGCAGCACTTCCTGTTTGCAGGTGGCCTGCAAATGCATGAGCCAACATTTTGTTTCTAAAATTTACTACAGCAGGAATTAGAAAAAGTTAAATTCATTTTTATGTGCAGCAATCTAAATTGCGCTGGGGAGGGATGCATATGAACACTGTTTTTTGTGTTGGTCTGGTAATTTTTGACTGTTGGTCTGCTTTAACATTAGCTTGGGTAAGATAGCAGATGTTGAAAGTCTTCTCCACTTGTAGATGATTTCTTAGGGCCTTATTCATGAAGGGATAGCATACAGCGCCGGCGTTCAGCCTTGCAGAGCACCACGTCTTACCTGTCGCTACCTGGCGCTCTCCCATACATTTCTATGGAAGATCCTTAAATCCCTTTCCTGATCCCAATTTTTTTTTTTAATAAAATCTCAAATCTTTTTGACATGTATCCTGGACTAGAAAATGACATTTTCGAAAACTTTTTTGATTAGAAAAAAAAAAAATTGATTTATAATATTATTATATTCAATAATATATATATATATATATATATATATATATATATATATATATTATATTCAATATATCAATATATAATATTGATCGATTAATAATATTTTTATGCAAAATTTTCCTTACATGTCTGGTATTAAAGTGTTCATGTTACAATGTAATAACAATGTAATTCCATATGTTTTCGCTTTGTTACTAGCGGTTATATGTTTATAAACAGACTTTAATCACACAGTCTCTGGCGCTGTGGGCTACAACTACCCGATTTTGAGCGCTGGCGCTGTGTGAGGCTGTTTTTTTGATGAATGTGGTGTGAGTCAGAAGCACTGAGCTGGCGCTACCATTCACTCCCATACAGCGTAGTACTGCAACTCACACAACATATTCATCAATGCCTGCCAGTGACTGAGGCCCTCTGAAACAACTAAACATGGGCGAGCACAGTGAAATCCTCGCTACAGATGCTACCTGGCGTTAGTAATGAATCAGGCGGCCCATCAGTAGAAAGAGTGATGTGCAATTGTTGGCAAACTTTTTAAATCCACTGATTTGCTGGCTTTTCCCTGGAGCAACTGCTGGGTGAAACCCCCAGGCCGCCCATAAAAACTCACCTTTCCTTACTCCAACAGTGAATGCTTGAGCTCTCATCCAATCAGAGTCGTTTGCCTTTCGGTAAAGGGCTCTGATTGTTTACAATGGGGAGAGAGCGCTGCCCTGCATATGCAGGATGCACTCCCCATTGATTTCAATCAGAGCCCTTTGCTGAAAGGAAGTAATTACATCAAATGGCTCTGTGGAGCGAGGAGAGAAGAGTTCTTTCAAACAGTGGGGCATCCGTATTCAGGATGGCCAGTGTGCACAGAACAAAACCCAAGAAAGTCAAATTCTCGGGTTTTGTTCCGCTTTAAAGGTTTTTGAGACTTCTTTGAAGCTCAAAGGCACAGTGATAACAAACAAATTGCAAAAACAAATCTGTCCCACCAAGCCCCTGGAGCAGCAGAGTTGCAGAGACCTTGGGGTTCCTTTGGAGGATACAGTGCTAAAATTAGCTTTCAGTTAATTCAGAGATAAGATTTAAGGCAGACCTCCAGTCCAAAAAATACAGTTCAGTCATTTACTCCTAAAGCCTCCTTTTTGATGATCATTGGTGTTTTTTGTTGTTCTAGAGGGCTTAACCTCATGCAGTTGTGGAATAGCTGCGCTCCTAGAATTGCACAGGAGTAACCACCACACCCAAGAGCCCTAATTACACATGAGCATGAGTGGGGGGGGGCTTTTGCTAGCATACAAACTGCAGTTGAACTCGGAGCTTCCTTAGGATCAGCCCAACAAGCCAGAGAGAGATCTTATCTGTTTACAGACAATCCCCTCGATTCAAAGAGCAAAAGTTAATTGATTTCGGATCGAGAATCGTAAGTTTGGGTGGGTGTTAGTCATTTTTTCCAGTTTTTTTGGCAATTTCCGACTCGCACGAGCCTACGTACGAATGCGTATATGCTCTTACGATCATCGGAAGTTCGTTCCTAAATTTTAGGATCAAAACGTAAAACTTAGGATCAAATCCTAAAACTTAGGATCAAAACGTAAAACTTAGGATAATCGGATGTGTTTAGGTGTGATTCAGAGAACAGTTTTCCAACCTCTAAATACGTTTTAATAGAAAGCCACTTCCGACACCTTTTAGCAGTCGGATTGCTGTTCTTGAACAGGTTTTTTGGCTATGTGGAGGAGTCTGCGCGTCTTGAGCTCCAATGAACTGCATGTATCAGCATGGCCGAGGCCATAAATTGTATGGCAATCCATACCTGATTCATGTATGCCTTATAAAAGCATTTTAATGTGGATCTTAATTAGTCCTTTGCATGTAAACCTTTATTTTGCAATACATCCATATATTTGCGTTAATTAAAGAAACGTATGTCCTTTGTAATTTATTTTTAAATTGATGTACTAGAATAATATTTTTAGATTGAATTTATTGGTGTAGTTGTTTACCTTTGCTTTGTTTAATTATTTTAGCTCATCTTTGGTCAGATGCATCACACTTATTGAGGAGAGGAGAGCGGGATAAAGTGCAGGATGTGGGTTACTGCTGTATTTTGCACAGACACAGCAGAGCTGGGGGCACGGAAAGGTCAGAAATCAAAGAATGCAGAGCAATACAGTCACAAGGCCCTTTCTGTTTGCAGGCTGCCCGATAATACCTGACCCGCCATCTTGGCTGTTTCTAGACTCATAACATGCAGAAGTTGCTGGGTGTTTTTTTATATTTGAGAGCAATCTGTATGTAGAGGGTGTGGGTAACCACACACAAAATTTTAAGTTGTACCATTTGAAGCCAAAATATTAAAATTAAATCCACAAGTAAAAAATGCAAGTTAACTAAAAATTAAACAAAGTAAGATTTACTTATGCAAATGCATTCATTAATGGTTGGTTACTACAAAATGAATGAAATAAAGAAAAACAAAAGACCAAATATTTAGAATGCACTTTAATGAGGTAAGTTTGTAGTGCGCAGGCGAAAGATCAGAAGGATTTACGTCCAGACAAAAAAGGAAAAAGGGCAAAACCAATGTTGCAACCTGAGAAATGAAACGGAAAATTCAGGATGGAAACTGACATAGGTCTGATTCCCGAACTGCCATACGAACGGACGGACATTTTAGGATAGAAACGTATTAGCTTATAGAATCACTCGCAAGTTCATACGAACGCACGAGCGTACTGGAAAAATAGGATGATCGGCACCTAAATCAAAGCTGTTACATGTTTCTTTGAATCGACCCTAATGTTAGAAAGGAGATCAAATGGTTCTCTAGCTGGCTGCATTATTGTAAAGATCAGCATTACTGCAGTGTGCCTGTGTGATATTGTTTCTCCACACAGGACAGGTTGTCCACAGCTTGGGATTTTGTTATAATCAGCCCACACCAAACTGAGAGATTTGCGTCAGAAAATAGATCAGCATGTCTGTCATGTTATACACACTCACACACTGATCAACAGCTGCCGGAGGGGATGAGTGCAACTATGTATCATGTCCTGGCTGGGAATCAAACCTGTCCCCCTCCAGTCACAAAGCCGATTCCCTACATCTACTCCTCTTGACTGGGGGGGCTCATTGACCATGAACCTCTGCCTGTGCCAACCTTGACCTTGGATCTCCCGTTCATGATCCAGAGCTGCCTTCAGTGACTCTGACCTGACCTTTTGTATAAGATGCAGCGCTGTTTGCACCAATTTTGACCTGACCTTTATCTAGACCTTTCTTTTGTCCTTTAAATCCTGTCTAGTTGCTCCTAGTAACTCTGTACTGCCTGTTATTCACTCTAACCTTCAGCAGGGCAACAATGAGCACTGCAATCCAGGCTCAACATCAAAAAAGGCCACATCACCTGCTGTCTCCTACTTAAGTGACACAGCCCATGTCACCTACTTACTTGACACAACCCATGACACAACAAGCCAAGAGAGAATTTATGACAAGCCACCCCAGAGATTGAGGCCGGCTAGTCTGGCACATGGGGTCTAGAGATTGCCTAAACTCCAGTGCCACAGAAAGTAGGCATGGTATCAGGTGGCAAACAATCCCCAAGTCACCATTGGCAGGTTTTCCTACAGGTCAATGGCAGCTTGACTGAGACGGCAATTAGGAGGACATCTAAAAGAGTCAAAAAGTGATTACAGGGCAGGTTCAACAACAATTAGTGCAATACTGTGAACCAAGTTAGCTTATCACCACCATGTATAAAGTCGTTAAGGGGTAGGCAAGCTGTTTAAAATAACTACATCTTATACAGTCATGATCCTGGCATGATTGCACAGAAGTGCAATTGGCTAAATGTTTTTGTAGTTATCTGATGATCTTCTGTATTAATAATTGGCAAAAAGTTTAAGGAAAGTATAGAAAGATGAGACTGAAAAACTTGTATGAATATGGATCTTCTATTTATTGATCCACAAAAACATATTTACCATCCAGTGTAAATTCCGTGGCATTTTATGACAGCTACAACCTGTTTGCCATAAAATATAATAAGTAAGAAGAAAATTGTCAGCTATTACAATTATATAGCATGTTTTTGAGTCAGAGCGAACCAGAAGAGTCACACATGTCAATGTGAACCTATAATTTCTTTATAGCTTTATAACATGTTTTTATTGTTCCTAGACAATCCTGGTTGGAAGATTCTACAATATTTATTCTAGCATGCCAACAGGTATTTTAGGAAAGACAGGCATTATATTATAGGAATTATACAAATATATAAAGTACATTTCTTCAATTAGCAGAGAATTTATAGCAATAAATTCTTAAACTTAGCTCCACCTGTCTATATTTTTAGTGATTCAACTCTAAACATTACACTTTTAAAGAAATAGTTGCTAACCATTATAATTATGATCATCACCTTTCTTGGTTGGCAAACCTTGTAACCGTTAAACCTTAAAAGAATCCTGCCACGTAATAGCTACTTCAGTATAAAACATTGAAAAATCACCACAGAGTTATTGTGTGCCACTGCAGCCATCCCTTGGAAGTCTACAATTTCCACTTGAAGAAAATGTCTTACAGAAGTTCAGAGAGCCAGTTCAATCATCAAACCACTTCTAGTGGCTACAATGATGACTACAGGTCTGTTTCTAGAGGCCAATCACAAAGGCAATCAGGAGAAGGTTCTGGTGGACAACATGGTGAGCATTCTGGGGCAGGCCCAGACCACAGGGAAACTTCAAGCAACATGAACAGAGGTGGCCATAGGGGAAGTTTAGAATCTATATCTGAAAATGTTTCAGGAGCTGATTCATTTGGGAGACAGAGAGCAAGCAGTGGTTCAGCTAGAGAACACAGTGGAGGTTTTGGTGGTTCCTCCAGTGAATACGATGAAGGCTATGGAGGAAACTCCGGAAGACATGATGGTCAGTATAGCAGAGAACAAAGTAAAGAATATGGTGAAAGCTCAGAAAGACATGGAACACAAGTTAGATGGCAAGATAGCAGCTCTACTGGACATACTGGGAGTTATGGTGAAGGACAAAGTAGAAGCTATGGAGGCAGTTCTAGTACCTATGATAGAGATTCCAGTGAAGCCCATGGAGGAAACTTCAGAGGACCTGATGGTAATTCTGGTCGGGGACAAAACAGAGAATATGGCGGAAGTTCCAGTGGACATAGTAGCAGTTATAGTGGAGGACAAAGTGATGGATATGGAGGTAGCTCAAGTGGATATGGTGAAAATTCTAGAGGTGGTCAAATGGATAGCTATGGTGGTGGCTCCAGTGGATCAGGGAGTGGGTATAGTAGCGGCCACAGCAGTGGACAAAGAGGAGCCTCTCGTGGACATTCTACAGAAGCCACAACTGGTGGCTTCAGCAGCAGATCAGGTGGATACTCTAGCAGAGGCTCAGCTAGTCATCAAGGCTTTAGTGGTGGTTTTAATAATGTTTCAAGCAGCGGTGGCTTCTCTGGAGGAATGTCAGCTGCTGGTCAAAGAGGAGGATTTGGCAACTTTTCTCACGGTGGGTCTGCTTATGTGGGAGGGGATGGCCTTCTTCAAGGTGGGGAAAAAGAAACCATGCAGAATCTTAATTCTCGCTTGGCCGCCTACATGGACAAAGTACGTGCTCTAGAAGACTCTAATGGAGAACTTGAAATCAAGATCAGAAGATGGTATGACACACATAAACCTGAAAAAGTCGATTATAGCAACTATTACAGAACCATCGAAGAGCTGAAAGATAAGGTGGGCCCTTCAATGCATGCTGTAATTTACACATATATATTTAAAGAATGTGTGCCAAAAAATATATAAATTATATAAAAATATAATATAATAGAGGGCTTGCACCAATGCAATTTTTGCAAGTGCACATTAATTCATGAGTGCTAGACAGATACAAGTTTGGTGCTAGAAAATGCTTTTTTGTGTGCTAAATGATACATAAGGGGTGCATTGTCATGTTTGGGGGACTCTCAGAACACAGTGTAGTCTAGTATTTAAGATTAAAAAAAGGCTCTCAACGCCTCCAAAAAATTGAATTATTCCCCACTCACCAAAGAAGCGCAAAACCCTCCCTGGGCCCACCTACCCCACCTCCCTGCCCGAGTACCTGGGACAATGCTGCTGGCTGGCCAAATCCCCACCCTTATTCGCTCAAGCTCCCACGCCTGGCGGGTAGAGACCCTCATAATTAAGCATATAGGTACAGGGATGCCGGAGATGTGGCAGCCAGTTATCACAGCATCGCGGGAGCAACCGGTAAAGGTAAGTTTACAGGCAACCCTGAGATTTAACAAAGCGCAGCATCCCGCTATAGGATGCCCCAGGGACAGGCTAGAGGATAGCCAGCAAGGGTTTTAGTCCGCTTTAAACTAGAGCAGCAACCATTTTTCATTTAAAAAAAGTACAGCCCATTTGACCGCTGATGGCCAGTTGCAGGGCTCGATTTAACGCAGTTTTGTGAAAAATGGGTGTTGTTCCATTTTAAACATCTGAAATGTAAATGTCACAATTGAAAACCATTGGCAATATCCTAAATATTCTAATATTTTAGGGTAATTGTCTGAATGGTCTGATGTAGGAAAATATCGCAATGTTCATGTATATTTACAACATATAGTCTGAGATCTTTATGTACCTATGTACCATCTTCTTACAGTATGGTTGTTATGGGATTTGGCACCCTGATTGACCCAAGTCGTTGGTCTAATTTTGTATGGCATAGAGCTTGGGTTTCTATGCCAACCTTGTTGAGTTCAACTTTATGCCATTCTTTCCCTACAGATATTTGCGGCCACTAAAAGCAATAATCAGACCAGTGTACAGGCTGATAACGCACGCCTGGCCGCCGATGATTTCAGAGTGAAGTAAGTAATAAAAGTAATATTAAACTGTACCAACAGCCTGGCACAGTTGGAAAAGAAAGTTAGTGCCATTTTTATGTGCCGCAATCTAAATTTCCCTGGGGAAGGATGCATATGAGCACTATTTTTTGTATTGGTTTGGTTTAAGTCATTTTTGGCTGTTGGTCTGCTTTAAGCAAAATGTAGCTTCAATGGAACAGAAATTATATGATTTATATATATATTAATCAGGTGGTATTTCACCTAGTGGTTGTAGTGGTGGTAACTCACATCCCATTTATACTCGAAATGAACCAACCATTAAATGAACCAACTATCCCAGCCAGACATGCTTCTGTTGTCCTGTTATGACATTATCTTCTCCAACATGTCCCTTGATACCCATACACACCCATATACTGTCTGCTGAAGGAATTAAATAGGGGCCAAGTATCCCCCATTATTCAGTGATTTAGTTGTGTGGAACTCAGATGATACGCCTCACAGGGTTGCATCAGGAGGCCTATAGACAGTATGGATGATGCAGCATCCTCATATGGGCATCAAAGTTTATGTAACGTAGCTTTTAGACAGAATGCCTAGTGAGGTCCCATGGTGGTATTAGGACCCTTGAATACCAGGTACATATAAACCATCCTAATGGACAGCAAAGTTTTATGAGAAGGTGCATATAGCTTGTTACAGACCATTCGATAGGAGCCCTGGCAATTAAAATGTATGGGACCCAAAAAATCCTGTACATATTAAATGCCTGATGGTAGAACCGGCTCCTGGTTTATTTGGGCCATTGAGAGTCTCAAAGGACCATTTTGTGGTATGTCATGTCACCCTGATGGGTCCTCCTGTGCTATTAAAGTGGACCAACACCCAGGATTTTCACTATCCTGGGTGTTGGTCCACTTCCGCGGGGCACCCTGATCGAGGGTTCCCCCGCTGTGTGAAACCCCCCAGAAAGCCCCAAAAAACTCACCTCACTGCCGACGGACAAGCTGAGGCCGCTGGAGAACGCCTCTCGTGCGTCCCTCTTACAGGGAGTGCGCCCGCGCCGGCCATTCACAAACGGCCGGCGCGGGTGCGCGCCCTGCTAGAGGGACCCGCGAGAGGCGGCGGCGGCGCCGTTGGAACGGGGAGAAGGTAAGGTTTGTAGGCGTCCGGGGGGGTTTCACACAGCTTTCGGTTGCCCCACGGGGAGGGAGCTGATATAATATATAATCCTTATAGATTCCCGGGCCGATCAGTGGTGGGTGTTGGTCCACTTTAAGCATACCTCCCAACTTCCAAAGATATGAAAGAGGGACAAGCCACGCCCCTGGCCACACACCCGGTCACGCCCCCTGCCACGCCCCCCACCACGCCATATTTCCCACCCATTTAAAAAAAAAATATATATATATTAAGCAATGTCTTACCTTATCCTCCGGGGTCCTCGGGCCTCTGTAGTCACGTGTCTTCAGCGGGTGGGAGGAGCCTAACGGCCCACTCTCATGTCCCGCGCTGGCACTGCTCAATGGCCGGGGCGGGGCAAACCAGGGCGAGGTGGCCAATCAAGAGGCCCTGCTTACAGAGGAGCCGAAGTGGCTGATAACTGGGCGGCGGAGGTGATCGGTGGGGAGGGGGTGCGGGTGGGCGGTGGAACAGCTGATCGGGGGTGCGGGCGGCGGAACAGCTGATCAGGGGTGCGGGCGGGCGGCGGAACAGCTGATCGGGGGTGCGGGCGCGGAACAGCTGATCGGTGGGACGGGGAGGATAATGCGCCTCCCGGGACAATTAGTAATCATCCGGGACCGCGGGATAATGTGGGAAAATCGGGACAGTCCCGGGAAAATCGGGACGGTTGGGAGGTATGCTTTAAGTGCCCTCCAGTCCTTACTGCCTTCCCCACTGCCAACGATTGTCCTCGCCACCTCCTCTGCATCCACTGATTGTCCTCTAGTCCTTGCTGCCTTTGATTGTCCTCTGATACATGCTTCTTTTTCCACTGCTGCTAATCATCCTGCCGATAATCCTCAATGGCTTGCCACTCAGGATTACAGCTGTTCTCTGCTCCTGAGGTCAGACGTCAGCACGTCTACTCACAGAAACCCAGCTCTCTAGTCTAAAGAGGCCTGCCACTTCCCTTGGTGCACCCAATGCTGGTGCTGACCCTGAAAATGGACATAACATGCTTGTACAATTCAACCTAAACATACATTCAATTTTAAATGTTAGGGTACAAGCTAGCCATGGCAATGACCTTGAAAATCATACTGTACGATAAAAAAGGTCTCTGATTCAATAAAATAATCTTTTTCCAAACAGAATATAGTTCAGGAAGTTAAATGAATCAAGCTCTGCATGCCCCAACTACTTGGAACAAGCCTCTAATCTTTTAAGTACATAGCACCACCTATCTAGCATTGCTGGGAACTGCAAGTCACAGCACATTTTGAAGGCATCTGCGAGTTTATAACTTTCTATTATACTTTGAATGTCTATTTGCAGCTTTAGCTTGCATGTTTAGAGTGTTTCACTTGTTTTTGGTATGGTGGTTTAAAGCTTGTGTTTTTAGGGCAGCAATGTTGACCCCTAAAGCAAACTTTTAGAAATATCACTTCTAGTTTAACATTTCACCCACAGGGCACGTAAAAAATAAAATAAAACCCAAATAAGACTTTAGGTCCACTTAATAGCCTCATCTGAGCCTTAGAGTGGGCCAAAACCCTTCTTACCCAGTCCCAGAGTATAAAAGACTTTAGTGTGATGAATGCCCTCATCAGGGGTGAAGATTGTGATGCCCTGCGTTGTGTATAGCTGGCAGGGGGTTCACAGCAGGAGGAAGTGACCACATGAGATACAAAGCAATGATCCGTTATTGCCATGGTTAGCTGCTCAGGGCAGTTAATGATGATCGGAGTAGATACATGCATGTGTATTGGGATCGCCGGTTAGGTACAGTAAAGTAAGTAAACTGAGGGTTTCACACAAAGGATCATCCCCAGCCCGGGAAGGGGACCAAACCCCAGAGGGTTAAATATCAGGATTTTGTCTGCTTTGAAAAGCTCAAAAAGTGGCTGAATTGCTCACTCCATTACTGTTGTCTCAGCCAATGTGAGCATCAGTGGCCAATGTGTTGCCATGCCAGAGTATCCTGAAATAGTGAGTGAATATTGAAACCCCATTTTGGGACTTCCCAGGGCTTAGTAAACATTGAGAAATTCCAACCCTTTAAATTATTGCTTATAAACCACAAACGCTCCTAATTTACAACTACTAGGGGTCAACTTCACCATTTTCAGTTAAACTGGTTACGTAGGCCACTCATGTGAAAAAGCAGAAATAAAAACATCAACAAATGTCTTCCAGGTACGAAAGTGAACGTGCAATGCGACAGACTGTAAAATCAGATATCGCTGGATTACTGAAAGTTCTGGATGACTTGACGCTAGATAAATCCAGCCTGGATAGCCAAATTGAGAGCCTAAATGAAGAAATTGAATATCTTAAAAAGAATCATAAAGAGGTAGGAGATTCATTAGAGGCATACATGACTGAATTTTTCTTGATGCATAAAGTTTAAAGTGGACCAACACCGAGAGGTGATCGGCCCGGAAATCTATAAGATTCCCGGGCCGATCACCTCCCACCCCGCGGGACATCCGAGATCGGGATGTCCCGCGGGGTGAAACCCCCCAAAAAACCCCCAAACACCTTACCTGATCTTCGCCGCCGCCGCCTCCCTCGCGCCCCTGTAGGCGTGCTCGCGCCCGCGCCGGCCGTCTGCGAATGGCCGGCGGGGGCGCGCGCGCGCCGAAAGTGACGCGAGGGAGGCGGCGGCAGCCGCTTGGACGTTCCTGATCCCCGCCTGGACGTTGGCGGGGATTGGACCGTCCAGTCACGTGGGAGCGGGGACAGGTAAGATTTTGGGGCTTTCTGGGGGGTTTCACACAGCGGGGCACCCCCGATCGGGGTGCCCCGCCGAAGTGGACCAAAACCCAGGATAGTCAAAATCCTGGGTGTTGGTCCACTTTAATCTTTATTTGCCATTGGAGTTGAACGTCTACAGCATGGATGCACAAACTGCTGCCCGAGCGCCACATACGGCCCTCACTGCCCTCAGTTGCGCACACAGTACACCTTGCAGAGATGGAGAGCAGAGCTTGACTTGCCTGCAGTGCAAGCCCCTGGTCAGTTGAGGGCAGTGCATCTTTAACTCCCAAAGCAGAAAGTGAGGCACCTATGATCGTCTCTGAGTAGGAGGGTGACACACATTTGGTATGTTTGTGCTGGGTGTTTATGTAGACTCTTTCCAGCTCATCTCTGCCCACCTCACCTCTCCTTACCTCTTTCCTCCTTACCTGGGCTTAACTTCACATGTTTACCTTTGCCTTCTTTAACGTACCTCTCCCTAACTCACCTATTCCCACCTTGTCCCACCACCTTGTTCCATCCCATCTCTGTCCATCACTTCTCTGAACATCTTACTTTGGCCCACCTCACCTAGCCTCACCTCTGCCTTCCTCTACCCACCTTGGCTTACCTCTTACCATATCAACTGTGTCCGCCTCACCTCTGCTCAATTTACCTATCCCTGCCTTATCCTTTTCCACTCCACCCACACCCACCTTTATTCACCTCTTCTTACCTTCCCTCTGGTCATCTCACCTCTTCCACTTCTGTTCATCCCACCTCATCCTGTCTCTTTGCATATACATAAAGGCATATTCATCACTTTAGGGTTAAAGGCTGCCTCCAGTAAATAGTTCTGCGTTGTTTGCAGCCTAAATTTTATTGTGGCCCCTTGAATAGGAAGAATAAGACAATGCAGCCCTTACACCAAAAAGGTTGTGCACCCCTGTTCTACAGTAACCATTAGTGTTGTGGTGGATATACTAAACAACACTGTTCTCAATGCTATCATCTGACATATAACCTAAGAGCAGGGGCGTAACTATAGGGGGTGCACTGGTAGCAACCACATCTGGGCCCTTATAGTCAGAGTGGCCCTATCATTGTAACTGCTCCGGCTTATTTGTCAGATTTGTGCTCTCAGTTAAAATTACAGGAAAAGGGTTACTGTATAGGCCGAAATGGGCCCTATTTAATATTCACACCAGGGACCAGTCACATTTAATTACGCCACTGAGTAAAAGTCCTGTGAGTGATGGTTCAAACCAGTAAAAGTTGATGCCCATCAGGTTCACTGGACCATTTCTCCAATTAGAAGCTTTCATATATATTATAGTCCTTCTTCCTCTATCTCTTTCTCATTCTAAGGTTTTTCACAACAATTGACCCATGGCGGGAAGAGATTAACATACTAGTTTATAAAATATATATTCCTAGTTCCCTGCCGATCTATTCTGAAGTCTATCATGAAGTTAGCATGGTTAGTAAAATGCCAGGTGATCTTACAGTTTATGCTTTTATACATTGAAATGACCTATCTTTGACTATTCCTCACTTACCATTTGTTGGTTGCCAGGAAATGAATCGCTTGCAGAGTGTCACTTGTGATGTAACTGTTGAGATGAACGCTGCTCCTGGTGTTAACATCCTTGACATTTTGAATGGTGTGAGGGCTCAGTATGAAGAAATGGCTGAGGAAAATCGAAGAAAGGCTGAAGAAGAGTTCACCAAAAAGGTAAACACATGGCTAGTATTCCTTGAAAATAGCAAAATTGGGTAATATTAAAAATCTATATAAACACATTGGCTGATGAGAGGAGGGCTCACTTATACACTGGAACTGGATAAAACTCCCGCCAACCTTGTGGCTTCTTCTGGTAGGAATAAAATACAGGGGTGCCAGGTTTGAGTGTATCAGGGGAGACAGAACTTGTCCTCCCTGAAGTATTTTTCCTTCCATTAAAAGACAGAGAAACAAGCCTGGCTGGATACTTTTTTGATACTGGGTGTATAAGAGACCCCTCCCCCCGCCACATAGCATATATGTATTGATTTCTATCATTGAGCCATTTTTTTGCGATAGTCCTCCTTTATACACCCAAACACCTGGTGCTCACCGCTTCGAAAAAATATAATAGTTTGCATAAGACAAAATCTCATATGCTCCAGACTTTGCCAGAGAAAGTAATAAGAATAATGTATTAGTAAGTAATTTTCTTAATCCATATGATGCCCACTCCCTTTTAGGTCAGAGAACTGGACAATGAGATAAATCGAAGTAGCGAACAGGTTGAAACTGGCAAGAGTGAAGTTACTGAAATGAGACGTACTATGCAAAACATGGAGATAGAACTACAGACACAACTTGCTATGGTAAGACATCTTTTATACCTTATATATATTTGACATATCATCAAATTCCAGGACTTTAATGTCCCATTGCTTGATCAGGTGGTGGTCAAGTGGCAACATTTCCTTTCTCATCCGTTGGTTGTATTTTAAATTCTTGTAACGTATAGTGCATTGACATGGGCTCAATTACTGGTGTAGTTACTGGTAGTTTGAGGACTACAAGCGTCCATAGGTCACAGGTTTTCAAAAAAGAACTTGCAGTATATCCTAGGCACAAAATACAATTACAAGCACAAGGCACTGTTCCTTCTCTAAAAGTAGAGCTAAGGCACAGCTTAAAGGAAAACCCCCTTTTTGTAAGGTCTTTGGTGTTCTTCCTTGTTGTTTTCCTCTTCTGGGATGTAAAATAAACATTTGTGTTAGGATTGTGCCCCCATACCTGTGATTTACTTATCAGCATGCTTTGTCCAAGTTTCCTATATTCCAGTGGATCAGTCTTGGTAAAGTAGGAGTGTCTTACTCGTCCTTCTTTAAAGCTCCTAGTATTCTTATCTCACTACAAATCCCAGAGTCCTTCAATTGTAACAGATTATAGTAACGTGTTTTTTAGCAGCTTTAGCTAAACAAAGCAGCAGCAATCCCCCTTTTCAATGCGAGAATGCTGATTGTAATCCTTTAGATTCTTGAACACAAGACTGATTCCCCCCATCTGAAGAAATTGAAATAATGCAGATGGGGTTAAAGTTTTCATGTCTGCTTCAGCCAATCAGATGACTAGCAAGCCAGAATGAGGATGCTTCTAAATTGTACATCTGAATACCACTTTGATGTACGTTTCTAAGGGAAACACACTGTTGCCATTGAGAACTGTTTTCTTTTATAACATGGAGTTGCAAAAACATAGAAAAGTAAAAAAAGAATAGATAAACTCAGCACCGTGAGCGCATCATATTGGCACACTAGATTGGAAACTTTTAAAAAAGAAAGTGGAATTATCCTTTAACATAAAGGTTAAATAATAAAGTATTTAAAAATATACACTTCTGAGCAACATCATTGCTGATTGTAAAGATTTAAATGGCTCAGCACATCTTTCGGGAGCAAGTTCTTGTCAAGTCTGGGAAGTCTCCCAACATCCTATTCCAATAACTTAAACATATAATTAACTTAACTCTCTGTAACAAGAATATGCCGGTTGGTCAGATAAAATGTCTTGGATCTTTAGGTTCTTGTTTACCTGGATTGATCTCCCAGCTAATGTGGGCTCTGGTCAGTTGCTATGATTATAGTGTGGTATACCTCATGATGTACGCCTTCCCCTTATTCTACCTCCATTGTCAACAGACCAAAAAAAAGCCTTGTGAACTAGAGATAATGCTAGACAAGCCTGTAGGAAGAGGTACAGAAGATATATTAAAGTGGCCAAAACCTAGGATTTTCACTATCCTGGTTTTCGGTCCTTCCCCCTGGGGAACCTCGGTTTTGGGTGCCCTATTGTGTGAAACCCCCCAGAACGTTGGGCCAACTCCCCTCTCCTTGAGCCCATGGCCACAGACACAGCCGCTTGTCCAATCAGCTTCTCAACTTAGCCTAACTTTTTTGTCTGTGATGTCGGTGATTAGTTCATCCATAAATCCAACCAGTCCAAGCAAAGGCAATATTATGGAAGCAAGGAGCTAAACTGAAACCAACCCCATGTGCCTCTCCTCTATTTCCTGCTGTAGATGTTGTAGCACAGGGGTCCCCAACCCTCCTCCCTCAAGGCCCACCAACAGGCAAGGTTTTGCAGATCTTCACACAGATGCACAGGTGCAGCAGCAGAGCTATAGAGCTGCCTATGTGGAGATCCACAAAACATGAGTTGTTGGTGGACCTTGAGGAGGAGTGTTGTTGTAGCATGTCTCCAACATTTACACCAACACCTCGGCAGCCCAATATGGCGTGCCAGACACACTCGCACACTGGGAGTGCTGAGGGATGGGGACAGCGTGAGACTACAATTGGAGGTGGTCATGAAGTAATGGAAAGAATGGACAAACTTTGGAGACCTGCATCTGCAGTATACGGCAAGAAATGGAGGAGAGGCACATGGAGCAGGCTGTATATGAGTTTCTGGCTGCAAAGACTGTCTCTTTATAGTCGCTCCCGGTTTCTTGTTATCTAGCAAGAATACATATTGCCAATGGGGTTACCGACAGCTAGAAGAAAACTACAGTGGCCCTAAGATTTACCCATTGTGTGTAACCTCATTTAGATTTTGGGATAAAGATTTTTATTGGTGGTCACTATTATTTTGTTGAAATGAAAAAAAAAATGTGTATTCCCTCAACTAGAAAAGCTCCCTGGAAAGCCAACTAGCAGAGACAGAGGGTCAGTACTGCAGTCAGCTGGCCCAAATTCAAGAAATGATCAGTGGCCTGGAGGAGGAGCTGGCAGAACTCCGAAATGAAATGGAAACTCAGTCACGAGAGCACAAAATCCTGCTGGACATCAGGACCCAGCTTCAGAATGAAATTGAAATGTACCGAAAATTGCTAGACGAAGATAGGTGAGTGTGATACATATTTTATTATTTATAAAGCGATATCATCCTCCATCACACTGTACCACATAGTAGTGGTTACAGACAGGGTAGAGCATACAGTACGTGGACTATTGCAAAAAAGTGTTACATACTTTGGTTAATAGAAGATACAACAAGAGGGAGTGCTGCCCTTACAAGCTTACTGTGTAGGTGTAGTCTAAATAATATATATAATAGCATTTTATTGGTCATTAGTTACTAGTTTTGATTTTGCCATTAACAAATAATCTACCCAGCACTGAAACCCTTAGACCAAATCCCAGCTCCTGCCACATTTGGATGGTGTGAGTAAATTAGCATTGTTAAGCATGTTAGGCCTTTCGTTTTCTGAAGTGCCTTAGAATGGATCTGAAGAAAACCATTACTTTAGGTCCTTTTTAAACTACACCCCCCTGGGCCTACACCTCCCAAATTGAAGTTATTCTTTGGTTATAGATCTCTAGGAAGCTCAAAATCAGGCAGCAAAACATAGGGATCCACATTTCTGAGGTTGCAGCAACAGCATCCATGCAACCCGTTCTTTAACAACAACCAATTGTGCTTACTGAGCCAGAATTGTGTGGGGTCCAAGAGAAGCAAGAGAGGAACTAGATGAAAAACTTGCCAAATAATGGGCTAACTGGGGTCCCAACAGTTGGGGCTAAAATGGGACTTAAAGCTGACTGTATGTCCACTTTAACTAAAAATCAATGGGTGTCAGAAGAAGAATATGGTTGTCAGTGGCAAAGCAAAGTTCTTGTGAGTCTTGTGTGTTTTTTGGTTCATGGTCAAATAGGAAATGAGGGGAGATCTCCCCAACAAAAGTACTTTTATACTAGTTTTGACCTCTTCTTGCTCTATCCAAAACTCGGAGTTGCTTGTTACAGAAAAGGAAGTAGAATCTTTCTTGGCAGCACTAAACTCACTTGAAGAGTGTGTAGCACCAACTGAAATCTGTAGGAGCTGAAGGTCAGGATGCAGGATGAGATGCTCATCTAATGCAAGGTTTAGTCATTATGGTCCAATCCACACAATATATTGAAATCTGTAGGAGCTGAAGGTCAGGATGCAGGATGAGATGCTCATCTAATGCAAGGTTTAGTCATTATGGTCCAATCCACACAATATATTGAAATCTGTAGGAGCTGAAGGTCAGGATGCAGGATGAGATGCTCATCTAATGCAAGGTTTAGTCATTATGGTCCAATCCACACAATATATTGGTGACTTCCAATCATAAATTACAGTATGACATCATCGCATAGGCTTTCCAATTCTGATCACTTTGAAAATTGACTATAAATACACAGCATATACTAGGTTAACCATGTGAATGTATTACACTTGTTACAGTTTAAAGAATGGTGACTGGTCATCAAGACGAGAAGGATGGTCAGGTTCATCTTCGGGAACAGGTAAAATGAATAGCGAGAAGGGGTTAGGACTACTACTTTTTTTGTTGTCTATTAAAGTGGAAGTCCAGTTACTGGACCCCACCCTGCCACCCTCCCCTTGGTGCTGAAACAGGGAGGGGGTATTACAATACAAAAAATGAATCAAAAGCAGACTGTGAATAACTTGGCATGGCAAGTCCAATAATGTATACATTGGGTGTAATTTTCGTGCAATGAAATTCTCTAAACATTTGACAAGCCATCAGGCCGCAAAAACCTTGGGCACCGATCCATACCCTACATTTTAGTTGCTATTGGTGGGAAAATACAAGGAAGCCAAACAGTGGAGCTGTTGGTAGCCTCTGACAAGTGGTGGGATTGCTAAAATTTAATTCAGTGCCCCTGAGAGGGGATTATTGCTGTAAGCACCTCTTGCCCTCTTTTTAAATTTCTAAAATTTAAAAGTAAGAATTCCATTATAAATAGGGACCAAACCCTGGAATCACCCATTACATTCCAATGTCACTCTACTTCTCAAAACATGTTTATAGTTACTATTGTTTAATGGATGGCAGATATATTCATGAAGAACTAGGTGAAAAAAGCAATGAGATGGAATGTGAAAAACCAGGGTTCGAGGTCAGCTTATAATGAATTGAAAAATGTAAGCACAGGCATGCAAATGAATGTTTTAACAACTAAAAGTCTAGTCTTATTACTATCACATAATCTTATTAGGCTCCACTTCCGTCGATAACAACAGAAGAAGGCTAGTCACCGCCATTACTGAGGAGAGAATGGACGGGAGAATTGTCTTAACCAAAGTGGACAAGATCGAACAGAAGATATAAAACCTACAGATCCAGCTACTGTCCTTGATTCTTGTCAGAAACCAAAAATGGAAATAACCCATAATCCCAGGGAGCAGACGTTTTATTTGCAGTTTTTGTATTGCTCCCAAGAATTCTTTCTTAATGGTGGAGGTGTTCTCTTCTTTACTAAATTTAATAAATACTGTCCTGTGCAATGCTAAATTCGATCTCTTTTGTTTTTATCAGTACTCTTCTGTTGTCTACAACATAAGGATAATTCTTCGAACCTGGTTGCCTTTTTACATTCCACTTCCAGATTCTGTGGTGATCTTTGTCAGACTGTAGGGCATGTCATATAGTGCATCAGTTAGGGTTGCCTGTGACATGTTATAAGGCCATCTGTCTCTTGCAGTGAAAATATCACTGTGTTTCTGACACTGGAAGTCTTGAAAGGAAAAAAAAAAGTGGAGTTACTCCAAGAAGCATTTATATGCCCAGTAGGTCCTTAGCAGAACTAAGACCAGGTGGGTTGCATACCAAGGTCCCTTGTAATTCCCATTTGTTTATGTTTATAGTTCTTGCTGTTTGTGACTCCTCTGGGGACACCTCATCAGAGACTGGAAATCTGATACGGTGTTATAGGGCCAAGTGCCTGGCGCAAGGAAAATGTGGTGCCCATTTTTAAGAAAGGTCTTCTCCAGGCAATTACAGACCTGTAAGTTTATCATCCATTGTGGGAAAATTGCTTGAGGGGCTATTAAGGCACTACATACACGAATATGTATCTATGCATAATATTATAAGTGACAACCAGCATCGTTTTACCATGCACAGAAGCTGTCAGACTAACCCGATTGGCTTCTATGAGGAGGTGAGTAGAAGCATGGACAGAGGGGTGGGGGAAATTGAGGTCTTCAGGATTAGAAAATACAGTTTGTAACTAGATTGAAAACTTGCTGAAGGAATGTGTGCAAAGAGTTGTGGTTAATGATACTTACTCTGAATGGTTACCGGTTGTAAGCGGTGTAACCCAGGGTTTTGAAAGTATCATTACACTTTGACAGTCAACTCACATGTGGGATGCAATGAACTCCCATCAAAATAAGATGGAGAAGGGAATCAAATGTTTAAAAGTACTATTGGGTTGAAGAAAATGTGGAGCATTTCTTTACATTTTCATGATTCACTCCGAGTGGATAACTGTGGGTTAAATCACCTGGAATCTTACTATACATGACTACAGGACAACAATATCAACTCAAGATTTATTTGCTGAATTATTTTATTTGCTACATCCCCGGTCATGTTGAAATGCTAAAAAGTGATCCTCCCTTCTCAACAGCAACTCCTGATTGTTTAGCTTTAACCATCTAGTTCCCTCACACCTTTTTTTGCCTAACTGATACACAGTTTCAACCAAATTGTTAGGATAAGTAATGTTGGTTCCAAACAGTGGTCCTCTTGGAAAATAAAACATGAATTTCAACGACTGCCTACTGGGTAGGACAAGGTATAGCTGGAAGGTCTGATTATCCTAGGGGTCAGCATGATATGTTTATTATGTAAGAAGTATATAACACCCCTCAACTGACCCTCAGCATCTTGCCGCTTGATACCCACTGGTAAATCCAGTCCTGCCCACTTTATCATAAACAAGAAATGGGGTTGGAACTGGGTTTTAAAGGTCCAGTTATGAAATTCTGCTCATAGGATTTTGTACATGACATCATAGAGCTCTCCATCCTTCATTGCTGTTGCAAGTAAACCACTAAAAATGATTTCTGGTGGGTTGATTTGGATTGCCAACCACTCCTTGCATACTGATTTCCCTTGTAATTCCCATTTGTTTATGCTTATAGTTCTTGCTGTTTGTGACCCCTCTGGGGACACCTAGCCTCATCAGAGACCGGAAATCTGATACGGTGTTATAGTGCCAAGGGACTGGCGCAAGGCAAATGTAGTGCCCATTTTTAAGAAGGTCTCCGGGCAATTACAGACCTGTAAGTTTAACATCCATTGTGGGGAAATAGCTTGAGGGGCTATTAAGGGAATACATACATGAATATGTAACTATGCATAATATTATAAGTGACAACCAACACAGAAGGACAGAAGCTCCCAGACTAACCCGATTGGCTTCTATGTGGAGGTGAGTAGAAGCCTGGACAGCTGTAGATATTGTTTTTCTGGATTTTGCGAAAGCATTTGACACTGTTCCCCATAGATGCTTATTGGGGAAATTGAGGTCTTCAGGATTAGAAAATACAGTTTGTAACTAGATTGAAAACTGGCTGAAGGATTGTGGGCAGGGAGTTGTGGTTAATGATATCTACTCTGAATGGTTACCAGTTGTAAGCGGTGTAAGGTTTTGAAAGTACCATTCTACTTTGAAAGGGGAGAACTACTCACCTCTATCTACTTTTCTCCTGAGCCATCATGTAGGAAAATGTAGCAATACCCACTAATATGTTCCTTAATTATTGCTTCACACATAACAAAACGTGCAATAGATTTAATAGTTTTATTGTCATATGCGCACTAAACCTTAAACTAAACAATAAAATTCCTGGGGCTCAAAAAAATTGGGGGGTCAAAAACAAAAAATAAAAAAAGGGTATATAAAAATGGAAAGATATCAGTAACATAAAATAGAAACAATATATGTACAATAAAATACAACTTTATTTTGCACGAGTAGTAAAGGGAATTAAGAAAGTGTATAATTAAACTTAATCCTTGTGTGAGTCACAGACCGGGCGGCATTGTATGTAAATGTTTAGGAGCTAATTACAGTAGATGATAGAACAATAGTTCATGCGTCAGTTGTACAGAAACTCACACAATTGAGCAGACACCCTTAGGTCATGTCGTCTGGGCATAGAGGCTAGTTTTTAAAGTGGACCACAACCCAGGATTTTCACTTTTCTGGGTTTTGGTCCACCCCCTAGGGGCACTCCGATTTGAGGTGCCCTGCTCTGTGAAACACCGTTATTCGCCCAGGAAACTTACTTGGTTCAACTGTGCATGTGCGTCCGATCATTCAATGAGGTTGCTGATTGGCTGGGGATTCCATTCAGCTTCTCTATCCAGCACTGGAAGTTGGTCGGGAGCCACATTCAACGTTAACAGATCATAGAAGCCATAAACCCACTTTGAGATAGGAAACAATATTAACAATGGTGTACAGTAATAAAAATATTTAAAATTGACAGGTCAATTTAATCTACCCCAGCCCCTATCCCAGAATGTATGTGCTCAAAAAAATACTTTGCCCACATAAGCGCTTATCCAAAAGTCAAATAAAGCAAAACCCAGACAACATGCAAGGAGACTGGAAAGCCAAGTGCAGTGCTAAAAGATGGCGATACAGGTAAGCTGTCCTACTGTTTTCCCTGCTGCAAAGATAGGCATTGACATGGCCTTGAACCAACGATGTGTGTTCCACTGCTGTCCCTGTTGAACCCCCTGCTGTAGTGCTTAAATATGTTTATTGTGTTTGTTTTGCTTCCCCGGGCTCTATGGTTTATGTTTCCTGCCCTCTCACAGGTGATTGTATTTACTCCTCTGTCTTCCCTACAAATGAATGTGTGTATCCCCACCTCCGGGCTGAATTATTACATCATCCTTCCTGTGTGCCCATGTACTATCCAAATCTCTGGTAACCTTGGTACTCCCGCTAACCCCGCTATAGGGCTTGGCCTTCTTTTATCCGTACTGGGGCCAAGGCACTCTGTTGTCTGTACTGGGCTTTTGGCCTGGTTAGATCCTGTCCTATAGTGCCTGCTGTGCTGTGGACTATCTGTCCTCTGTCTACCCTTCCCCAAGTCTGCGACCGCCACAAGACAGCCCAGGGCCTATGCCCTTATTCATCAAGCGATAGCGCCAGGTAGTGTCTGACGAGTGCCAGGTAGCGGCAGCTAACGGCGACTACCGACTCAAGTACGCCCGCGGCGGTCACAATGACGCATTTATCAAGCAAAATGAGGCTAGCGCCGGCGAGAGCGACGGCTAGCGCGGCATTCATCATGAAGCCGCCTGGACCGAACAGCGCCGCTGCAAATTCCCTCACAGCGCCAGGTATGAGCTGTCGCTCCCTGGCGATGTCCAATGCATTTCAATGGAGCAAGCTATAATTAATCATAATTAATTGGTATTATTTTTTTAATTTTTTTTTTTAATGTCAAAAAATCGGAGACCACTTCTGCAATGTTAGGATTTATTTTTAAGTAAAAAAAAAAAAAAAAAAAAAAATATGTGCAGAATTGATCTAACAGGTCTGAGATTAATGTATTCATATACCAAAATGATTCTAAAAACATGTATAATGTTACATTAAAAAAATATGGTTGTTTAGGGGTTAAAAACTAGTTAATACAGTTCGCCGCCAGCGCTCTGGGGTTTAAACAAGGAATGGACAGCGACAGCACATTCGGAGCGTGATTTGTTGATGAATATGAAGCTAGCCGTTCGCTCTGGCCATTCGTTGTCAGGCGCTCACATACAACGCTGGACCTGTGAAACAGCGACCCCCCAGCCCGTATTCAACATTACCGCACACCGACTGAGTCGCTGTCATCAAGCTAACGCCGGCCAAGCACAGCGAATACTGGCTGGCGCTGAAAAAATCACGCAACAGTCGCTCATCTGTCGCTACCTGGCGCTATTGATGAATCGGCCTCATAGTGTATCCTCATTGGGAGCTCTGCTGAAGACGCAGGCTGGTTACAGTCTCTCTGTTGAGTACTAGACCTTCCATGCCCAAGGGGGTTAAAAACTTGTCCTTAGTTTGTGACTCTTCTCACCTGTTCACAGCTTACTACTACACTCACCTGTTCCCAGCCTGCTACCCCCTCATCTGTTCCTAGCCTGTTACTCGACTCACCTGTTTCCCGCATGTTACTGTGCTCACCTGTTCCTAACCTATTACTCTGCTCACCTGTTTCAAGCCCGTAAATCCGCTCACATTTTCCCAGCCCAAGACTCTGCCCACCTGTTCTTAGCCTGCAAAACTAACCGCTATATTCCTGGTCTGTGGTTTCTAAAGACAGGTAGATGCCCTAGCTATGGCTTCTAGGGAATAATTCAGCCCTAGAATGCGGTCCTGCGTCCCAATTTCTAAACCAGGAAATTCCCAAATGTTCCCGAGTGGCCAGCAATCTAATTCACCCAGCCCACCTGCCTAATGTTGCATCAACACTATGCCCTGGTCATGTAACTTCCAGCCTAGACTGTTAGATTTATACAACACATGATACCAAACCATAACGCTACCCTGAAAGTGGACCAAAACCCGCCGCAATCGGCCACAATCAATTCCCTTCCCGCAGGGCGTCCAAAATCAGTATGCCCCGATGTGTGAAACCCCCCAGGTCGCCCCATACATTACCTTGTTTCCAACGGTGCATGCGTGAGCCGCATCCCTGCTATCTCTCTAGCAGGGCGCATGCCAGCACCTGGCATTTGTGAATGGCACGCTTCCTGTTAGAGGGTAGTGTGGGATGCGGCCGTCAGCGCGCTCAGAGCCACAGGCCTTAGACGAAGGATTAGATGACGTGACGTCAGCAGCTCCAAGCGCGCTGATTGGACGAGTGGCTGCACATGCGCCGTAGGACCAGGAAGAAGTGAGTTCAGTCAGTCAGTCTGGGGGTTTCACGCAACGGGGCACTCCTGATCGGGGTGCCCTGGGGGAAAGGGCCAAAATCCAGGATAGTCAAAATCCTGGGTGTCGGTCCACTTGGTGAAAGGTTTTAAAAATCCTGAAATCAAAGGTGGTTTCCATGAGCTGCAGGTGTCTCTTAATGAGGAATGGTCAGAAATTATCATAGTCCCTCTTTATTGTGCAGTACCCAGGCTGCCCCAGCTTCTTCCGGGAACTCAACGCTTCTGGGATCACCTTCTACGGGTGATGTGGATCTGCCTCCACGGCCAGTGCCGGCTACACCCGGCCGGCCATCGGGAATATATAGGCTGCTCGCGGTCATGTGGGCATGAGCATGGCCAGCAGTCACCCTGCCGCGCTACTGCATATTATAGATGGACTATGGTCATAGACAAGCTTCTAGAGATGAGTATAGTAGCGTATTTCCAAAATTGCTACCCTACTTCCAGCAAAAGAATAAAAAAGCTTGGCAGAATTTTGGGATGCAGAATGTATAAACTCTGCTCTTTGTTTCGGGACCAGGGGTTTCTAATCAGTGGTGCTTGAGGCCCCCTCACATGGAACTTGGCAAAGCTCCAGACTGATCTTGGCAAATCTCCAACCAGCTTTCATATAAAACTGACCATAAAGGTGACTAATCTATGTTCAACTTTAAATGGTTGTTTTGTGCATTGTAATGCACAACGCACACGCTCCCTGTTAAAGGGATCGCGGAAATGCGGCGACAGCTCGCACACGCGCCATCGGATCGGGAAAGAAGGTGAGTTTCCGGGGGACCAGGGGGGTTTTACACAGCGGGGCATCCCGATTCTGGATGAACCCAGGGGGAGGAAATCCAGCGGCCCTGGAATCTTATAGATTTCAGGGCCATTGGGGCATGGGTTTCAGTCCACTTTAAAGACATTTAGAAAATGTAAAGTGGTACTTGATAAAAAAATTATTTATACGGTACATATATTTACTAGTAGATTTTTTGCTATAAAGTTTCTTGTGGGAAGTACTTGTGGGAATGTAAATCACACTGGGAAGTACGGCACACCTGACTCCGTCTGCCATCTCTTGCATTACAGGGAGGCAAATTAAAACTAATATGTACGTAAACACGCTCATAAAAAGTATTTTTGTGACGGCAAAACAATGCATTAGCTGCTTATACTGGCCCAACCCAGTATGTTGACATTGCAAACCATTGCTGGGTGCCTGCCATCATCATGTAACAGCATGGCCTGTGAATGTCAAAGATAAACAATACCTTAAAATAATTAGGTCTAGAAGACTATAAAGCAAGGCATGCCAGGATTCTAATTATGATAATTATTAACTGCTTAAAGCAGGATGTTTCAAGACTCTGGAGCTTAATCATTTTTGTCAAACAAGCTTCTTGCGCTATAATGGCAATGAGAAAGACACTAAACAAGAAACAATAATAAACAACATTAATTTAAAAGAAACACTCATACTAAATCGATATAACACTGCTGATTACTTATTATCTGTCAGGCACAGAGGATCCTCCGCTGGGTCCAAGGCACTGAACCTAGGGCCGTTAAAGGAGCAGTATCGCGAAATTGGCATTAAAAAAGATAAATAATTAAATAGCCACACAATAGCTTCTAACATGTGTATAAATAATCTGGCGATAGAAAAAGGAAAAAATATCTGCCTTTCTTTTAAATTGTATAATTACATTGGCTCAGTCCATTTGCTGAATAGGGGGATCTGCTGGGTTGTATTTAGTGAGCTGCTTCATTTAGCCCACTGGTCTCCTAGCAACACTTTACCTCAGAGGCTGACACTGTAATCAGTGGTAACTGCTGTGTGCGTGTGAGGTGCTGCTTTTGTTATGAGACCAGGTGACTCAAATGTGTAAAATCTATACAAAATAAACTAAACTGACTGAAAATGACTGAAATTCTTCTTTGAATAACTGTGCAGGAAAATCTAAAGGTATTAAAGTGGAACAAAATCCTGAGTTGCCGACCCTGAAGTCTATAAGACCCGGCCATTGACCTTGCCCCTTGGGCATTCTAAATCAGGATGCCCACTGTGTGAAACAACCCCTGGATAACCACAGATCCCCCCATTTTTCTGGCGCGCTCACGATAGTCATTTAGACAGGCCGGGAGGCCAGGAAGGTTACTGCTCAGGCTCCCAATCTGCGTGCAAACAGAGCTGATTGGATGAGAGCCCGCGCATGCGCTGTGGGACAGGGAAAGGTACGTTTTCACAGGCGAACTTGGGGATTTCACATATCAGGGCATCCCAAGTCGGGATGCCCCTAGGGGCACAAAACTCCAGATAGTGAAAATCCTGGGTTGGGCTTTGCTCAAAACACACAAAGCTGAAAGAAAGATCATATGGAAAAATGAAAAATAAGAATATGAAAGAGAAAATGGTAAACTGAAAGATTCTGCAGCAGAGCCAACATGAAGGGAAAACTGTCAAAATCAGCTAAATGACTTCTAGAGCTTTTCTCTCTGTTTTAGATATATAAGTTCTGGCCAGGCAATGTTGCAATGTTGTTATCTTATGCTGGACAGCTGCCAGCACTGAACAGCTGATACTTTGATACATTGTTTCACCCCTCTCCTCAGCATGCAACAGGCCAGAGTGTCGCCCGACACTCAGAAGACATAAACATGAGCTATTAGTCTCCAGCTGCACAACACAGACATCATTTTTTTCTAAATTTGTAATTCTTACTCCAACACTCACCTACATTCAAAGTACCATTTAAATATAAGTCACCAAGAAAAAATCGCAATACTGCTCCTTTAAGTAAAATATTTGGGTATGGAGCACACCATGGATATACACAGGTTAACAAAAAGGCAAGTAGACAGGTGCAAACCATCCAAGGTACTCCGCCACACCGTACCTATCTATCTAAAACATCATAACAAAAAAAGGGGGGAAGAGGAATGCACACCGACAAAAGGTTTTTTTTGTAATGCAAAAAAATGTGTATTGGTACAAAAGTGTAATACGTATACAAAACAGTGCTATACAACAGAGTGCAAGTAGGTATCCAGCAATAATAAAGTCTATGATGTGGCACTACAAAAGGATATATAAAGAGGTTTCTCTGTCAGGCAGCGCATCTGTCATCAGAAATGGCATGGCACCTCAGAAAAAGGGAGAGTAGCAGTAATCAAGTAATACTAATTGTATCTACAAGGATAACTAGAGAAAGGTAAAGCAATATTTACCATGAAGGCATAAGAGGTGCATGGGGGTCATTCCTGACGAAGAGCGCAGCCCAAGGATACAGTTAATATGTATAAATAGTTAAGGAAAATAATAACCTAACAAGGGTTGTGATAGCTGACCATAAGACCCTGGTCAGTTTAAATAGAAATCGTCATACCAGAGGAAACCTCATACATAATAAGACAGAGCAATAGTGTATAAATCACGACATGTCACATCATACATACAGTGTAAACATGGTTCAATAAGATAACAACAATGTTACCAGGCTAGCAAGGATGGTGATCGCTAAAGAACGAGCCATGGTAAATATTGCTTTACCTTTCTCTAGTTATCCTTGTAGATACAATTAGAGGCCGATTCATTAATAGCGCCAGGTAGCGACAGATGAGCGACTGTAGCGTGATTTTTTCAGCGCCAGCCAGTATTCGCTGTGCTTGGCCGGCGTTTGCTTGATGACAGCGACTCAGTCGGTGTGCGGTAATGTTGAATACGGACTTAGGGGTCGCTGTTTAACAGGTTCAGCGTTGTATGTGAGCGCCTGAGAACGAATGGCCAGAGCGAACGGCTTGCTTCATATTCATTAACAAATCACGCTCCGAATTTGCTGTCGCTGTCCATTCCTTGTTTAAACCCCAGAGCGCTGGCGGCGATGGGTGTTAACTAGTTTTTAACCCCTAAACAACCATATTTTTGGATTGTAACATTATACATGTTTTTAGAATCATGTAATATGAATACATTAATATCAGACCTGTTAGATCAATTCTGCACAAATTTTTTTTTACATTTTTTTTTACTTAAAAATAAATCCTAACATTGCAGAAGTGGTCTCCGAATTTTTGACATTAAAAAAAAAAAAAAAATTAATACCAATTAATTATGATTAATTATAGATTGCTCCATTGAAATGCATTGGACATCGCCAGGGAGCGACAGGTCATACCTGGCGCTGTGAGGGAATTTGCAGCGGCGCTGTTCGGTCCAGGCGGCTTCATGATGAATGCCGCGCTAGCCGTCGCTAGCCTCATTTTGCTTGATAAATGCGTCATTGTGACCGCCGCCGGGCGTACTTGAGTCGGTAGCCGCCAATAGCTGCCGCTACCTGGCGCTCGTCAGACACTACCTGGCGCTAGCCCGTGATAAATAAGGCCCTTAGTATTACTTGATTACTGCTACTCTCCCTTTTTCTGAGGTGCCATGCCATTTCTGATGACAGATGCGCTGCCTGACAGAGAAACCTCTTTATATATCCTTTTGAAGTGCCACATCATAGACTTTATTATTGCTGGATACCTACTTGCACTCTGTTGTATAGCACTGTTTTTGTATACGTATTACCCTTTTGTACCAATACACATTTTTTTGCATTACAAAAAAAACCTTTGTCACTGAACCTAGGGCCACCATCAGGACAGTACACCAGATTCAAATTCAGATTGCCTCTATTGAGTTTTTTTCTCAAGTTGCATTTGATTAAAAATTGATTCAGTTGATTTTATTTTACCAACACTCTTAATTATCTTTAACCAGAAGAGTGGACCTGAGGATTATTTTCTCTGGTGGGCTCCAGGGATAATTTCCTCTAATGAATCCAAGAATTATTTTCTCTGGTGGGCCCAAGGTACTCCAGCACGGCCTAGGAAGTTTGGGAATCTTCGAGTCTAAAGATAAGGACGTAGGAGAATGTGGTGACCTTTAGCCAAGAGGCCATGGCTATGGTTGGTAATAGAGATGGGGGTAGACTAATATAGTTCTGCTTTGTGGTGAGCAGAGATAAAATAGGATGAGGTGCACTTTTGGGTTGGTTAGGTTTGGGTGGTTGGGTTAGCCTCCACTGGTCACCCCCAATAGGTGCAGCTCAACCACACAACTCCTAGCGCTGTTTAGACACACAATACACTCTCATGGTTGGTAATAGGTTAACAGTACAAGGAAGTCACAGGGATGCACTTCCTATACCCATCCTATACCCAGAAAGGAAAGGTTTATGTTATCGCCTTCTAACCCAGAAAGGTTTATGTCATCACCTTCTAAACCCAGCTCAGTGCCCCAATACAGCCTTTGCTGATTTTACTAAAGCCTTTGCCCATCATCCATAAAAACATGAACCGGATGCAATATGAAGCAGTAAGATGTTCAAATGGCGGCCATATGGCTACCTGGCCATGCAGCAGCGCCCTCTGGTGCTCCCCAGCATTGATTTTGTTACACACAGTCCAGCATTGAGGATGCAATAAATCTGAAAGCACTGCAAGCTAAACTGCCACATCCACCTCTTGTGGCAGTTCAGCTTGTAACGGGGAGGCCGATTCATTAATAGCGGCAGGTAGCGACAGTTGAGCGACTGTAGCAGTATTTTCACAGCGCCCGCTAGTAGTCGCTGTACTTGGCCGTTGTTCGGTTGTTGACAGCGACTCAGTCGGTGTGCAGTAATGTTGAATATTGGGTGAGGAGTCGCTATTTGACAGGTTCCGCGCTGTATGGGAGCGCATGATAGCGACTGGCTCCCACCATATTCATCAACAAATCACGCTCAAAAAATTCTCGCGCTGTGAAATGCATGCTTAAACCCCAGAGCGCTGGCGGCGATGGGTTAAAAGTAGTTTTTTAACCCCCAAACAACCATATTTTAGGAAACCAAAAAAACAGTTTTTTAAATAATTTTGTAATATGAATACATTAATATCAGACCTGTAATATCAATTCTGCACAATTTTTTTTTTTACCTTAAAGTGGTCACAGAATTTTTCACATTTAAAAAAAAAAAAAACATTAATAACAATTAATTATGAATATTTAAAGATTGTTCCATTGAAATGCATTGGAGAGCGCCAGGTAGCAAGAGGTCATACCTGTCGCTGTTCAAGGTTGGACGCTGGCGCTGTGGGCTGAGGCTGGAATAATGATGAATGAGTTGCTATATGGCGCTATCTCAGTCGCTAAGCAGGATTGGCTTGATAGATGTGTGATTGTGGTGGGGAGCCGGCGTTCTCGTGGCGGGGCCCGTCATTACCGGCCGCTCACCAGTCGCTACCTGTCGCTATTCCTTCATAAATAAGGGCCTAAATGTATAATCACTGGAAAGCTCAGAGGGGGGGGGGGGTGCTGCTTTGCCAGGAAGCCATACGGCTGCACCTGGTTTATGTTTTTATGAATAATCGGTAAAGCCTTTAAAAAAAGAAAAAAACACAGGCTGTATTGTATGGGGATAGAGGGTGACAACGTAAACTTTCCTTATGAGTATAGGATCACTTTAAAAGTAGCAGACTGGGAACAGAAGGGTAGAGTAGCAGAATGAAAACAGGTGGACAGACTCGCCATATGTACCAAATGTTGGGGCGTGCACAGGTCCTCGGCAGCCTCTGCTGGTTGCATGCCCAGGGAAAGGGAGATAGATGGCTGACAGAGAACAATATATCAGAAGCAGAGACATAGGCTGGGAGCAAACACAGATTAACACTTAAAGCGGACCAACAGGAAAAAATGACTTAAATCAGACCAACACAACAAACAAAGCTCATGTGTATCCCTCCCCAGGGAAATTTAGATTGCTGCACATAACAATTAATTTACCTTTTTATACCTCCTGCTGCAGCAGGGAAAGAAAGTTTCAAAATGGCCACTACCACATGAAAATCATTGAGGAGGTGTTTCAGCTTTGAGTGGATGCAGGAACAAATGTATGTGATGACAAGGCTTCAGTATCATGCAGGCAGATTGGACAAGGGAATTTGGAGGAGTTATCTTTTCCAACTGTGCCAGGCTGTTGGTCCAGTTTAACAGGAAGACCTAGAGCTAAGACCAACATGGAGAGTCCCAAAGGCCAGTACAGTGATTGGGGCTGGTTACGTGGCTACAGAGAGTACATGAACAGTCCAGTAATGATCCAATATGTAGAGAGGCTTCCTTATGAAGGAAACGCCAAGGAGACTATGATGGCCACGTGGGAGATGGAGGAGAACACCACACACCAGACAGGGAAAGCCAAATAACCGCAAAGTCTAGAAATAAGACACTGTAAATCTTGCTCCAAGCTACACAGAAGGCCCAGAGACAGCTAAACAACATTTACTTAAAGCGGACCTTCACTCTGAATAAGAGCTTATCTTATATGTTTCACACACCCTGTACATATAGATTGTCCACATTAAAAATCTTCCTACCTGCATCTACTGCATGTTATGAGCCTTTAAACATCCAAGATGGCGGCTTATGGAAGCCGTCATCTTATCAGGCAGCCTGCAAACAGGAAGTGCCTCCTGACTGTGCTGCTCTGCATTCTGGGACTGCTGACCTATACCTGACCCCAGCTCTGCTCTGTCTGAGCAAAGCACAGCTATAACCCACCCCCCTGTACCTTATCCCACTCTCTTCTCCTCAGTAAGTGTAATCCTTCTGAGTCAAGATGGCGGCGCCCGTATCCTAAATTCCTGAACAGAGTTGCAGCCCAGTGGGGGAAAGAATAATAAGTTAGTGACTAAAAACTTAAAATATATTAATTTTAGGTGCTGGGGAACTGTTTTTTAAGAGTTTGGGCTTTTCATTAAATCATGGTGAAGGTCCGGTTTAAAGCTGACCAATAGGTGACGCCGCAGCATGCTAATTCTCAATGCCTCACTGTGTGAGCCCCAGATCGACCGCAATGACCTTACCTTTCCGCCGGTCTCTCGCTGCATTTGTGTCTGCATCTCCAGCACCCTTAAAGCTGCGCACGCTCATGCGTCCAGGCATTAAGATAGGCTGTATACAGGGGGGCATGCATCGGGAGTACGGCTGCTCCCGCTCCCTATGCTCTGTCTAAGCCAATGCTTTATGACGTGCATTAGTATGCATGCCATAAAGCGCTGATTGGACGCGAGCCCGTGCATGCACCATAGGAACACTGTAATGTTTAGTGGTGTGGGCAATCTGGGGGGTTTCAATATTAACAGCTCATATTATATAAAACAAGGAAACAAGTTTTAACCCATGTTGAGGCTCAGGTTTTACCTTAGTTGATGAGCAGTTGTCCTGTTCCTTACTAAGGGGGTTATTTAAGAAGGGATAGAGCCAGATAGTGCCTTGTAGCGGCAGGCAGCGTCTGGTGAACGCCGGGCACTCACCAGAAAGCGAATCTGGTGAGCACCTTAAACAGCGTCATGTAGCGTCACATGTATTATTACAGGAGGCTCAGTGTATAGCGCCGGCGCTCTAGGCTCAGAAGCGCCATGTAGAACCTGCTGCTTTGTAGCGCTCTCCCATACATTTCAATGGGCTTTCATTAGTTGTGTATAAATGGCCAATTAAAATTTTTATTTTTTTTCATCAAATCATTGTGTGACTGGCTGCAACGCTTTTGGAAATTTTTTTGACTTAATATTGTCGTTAAAGGTCAGGCACTAAAGTGTTAATGTCATAGTGTTACAACATGTCATTCCATGTGTTTTCGCTTTGTTGCTGGTGGATATGTGTTCAAAAACAGACTTTGATCACATTGCGTCTGGCGCTCTATGCTACAGCGCCCAGATTTAGAGCGCCGATGCTGTGTGTGTGTAGTTTTCTCTTAAATATAGTGTGGAACGCCGAGTGCCGGACGCACTGAGCTGGCACTACCTCTCGCTTGCTGCAGCGTTATACTGTTGTTACAGTGCCCAACACACATCACATTCATCAATGCGGGCCAGGTTACTAGAGCGACTGAGAAGCTCTGTTACAGTGCTCGATACCCGCTTACAGTGTCTACTAGCGGTCGCTCTAAGCTCCGCTGTACAGACGCTCATCTGGCAACATCTGGTGTTAGTAGTAAATCAGCCTCCACGTCTATAGATGCCCTTTGTGTTTTTACCTGAAGAAGGGATCCTGGTGCCTCCGAAACATTGTTTTGTCATTCTGTGTTCCCATTGCACATGTTTTGGACTAGGCATTGGCATAGGGAACGCCGACGGCCACATCCTCAATCCACTCCCCCTGTGGAGTGTGCACTCCCGCACGCCCAGCCTACCTGAATGGCTGAGCACGCAACAGCTGCAGGGATGCTGGCGATTCTGTCGCGACCCACGATCACAGCGAGGGACCGGCGGCAAGGTAAGGGCTTTGCGGGCGATCTGGGGGGTTCACACAGTGGGACATATGTAATGGGCAGAAACCTGTTGCAACACGGGGAGGCCGATTCATTAATAGCGCCAGGTAGCGACAGATGAGCGCCAGTAGCGTGATTTTCACAGCGCCAGCTAGTATTCGCTGTGCTTGGCCGGGGTTTGCTTGTTGACAGCGACTCAGTCGGTGTGCGGTAATGTTGAATACGGGGTTAGGGGTCGCTGTTTCACAGGTTCTGCGTTGTATGGGTGCGCCTGACAGCGAATGGCCAGAGCGAACGGCTTGCTGCAGATTCATTAAAAAATCACGCTCAAAAATTTCTCGCGCTGTGAATTCCTTGTTTAAACCCCAGAGCGCTGGCGGCGATGTGTGTAAAGTAGTTTTTAACCCCCAAACAACCTTTTTTTTTATATGTAAAAATTATACAAGTTTTTCTAAACATTTTGTAATATGAATACATGAATTTCAGACCTGTAATATCAATTCTGCACATATTTTTTTTTTTTTTTTTTTTTTTTACTTTAAAAAAAAACATTGCAGAAGTGGTCACAGAATTTTTGACATTAATAATAAAAAAAAAAAAACATTTAATTATGATTATTTAAAGATTGCTCCATTGAAATGCATTGGACCACACCAGGGAGCGCCAGGTCATACCTGTCGCTGTGATGGGATTAGCAGCGGCGCTGTTCGTTGCAGTCGGCTACATGATGAATCCCGCGCTAGCTGACGCTCTCGCCGGCGCTAGCCTCATTTAGCGTGATAAATGCGTCATTGTGACCGCCGCCGGGCGTACTTGATTCGGTAGCCGCCGATAGCTGGCTGTACCTGGCGCTCGTCAGACACTACCTGGCGCTAGCCCTTGCTAAATAAGGGCCTAAGTAGGAAGAATTAGACCTTGAACAGCGAAAGGTATGACCTCTCGCTACCTGGCGCTCTCCAATGCATTTCAATTAGAGATGAGCGAACTTTTGAAAAATTCGATTCGACTGATTCGCCGAATTTTCCGACAAAAATCGTTTCGACCCGAATAAATTCGCGACGAATCGCTATTAAAAACAGCTATTTCTGAGCCTCCTAGAGCCTCAATAGGGTTGTAAACCATTCTGCCTTGCTGTAACACGCACAGGATGCGTGCTGGGTTAGTTAAATAATACTTTGAAGAAATATCACATGCAGATCAGAGGCATCGCTAATAGAATCGCAGAGCGGCACAATTGCAGAGAGTTGAAGTGGCATCACTATGAGGGGCAGAAGGAGCCCAAACATTGCTTTAAAGAGACACTGGAGTTGGCAGCAGCAGGAGCCCAAAAATTGGATGAATCACACCCTGGAGTTGGCAGGAGTTGACAGCAGCAGCAGCAGCAGGAGCCCAAATATTACTTTAAAGAGACCCTGGGGTTGGCCTCAGGAGCCCAAAAATTGTATGAATCACACCCTGGAGTTGGCAGCAGCAGCAGCAGGAGCCCAAATATACACTGGAGTTGGCTTCAGGAGCCCAAAAATTGGATGAATCACACCCTGGAGTTGGCAGGAGTTGACAGTAGCAGCAGCAGGAGCCCAAATATTACATTAAAGAGACCCTGGGGTTGGCCTCAGGAGCCCAAAAATTGGATGAATCACACCCTGGAGTTGGCAGCAGCAGGAGCCCAAATATACACTGGAGTTGGCTTCAGGAGCCCAAAAATTGGATGAATCACACCCTGGAGTTGGCAGAAGTTGGCAGCAGCAGCAGCAGGAGCCCAAATATACACTGGAGTTGGCTTCAGGAGCCCAAAAATTGGATGAATCACACCCTGGAGTTGGCAGGAGTTGACAGCAGCAGCAGCAGCGGGAGCCCAAATATTACATTAAAGAGACCCTGGGGTTGGCCTCAGGAGCCCAAAAATTGGATGAATCACACCCTGGAGTTGGCAGCAGCAGCAGCAGGAGCCCAAATATACACTGGAGTTGGCTTCAGGAGCCCAAAAATTGGATGAATCACACCCTGGAGTTGGCAGGAGTTGGCAGCAGCAGCAGCAGCAGGAGCCCAAATATACACTGGAGTTGGCTTCAGGAGCCCAAAAATTGGATGAATCACACCCTGGAGTTGGCAGGAGTTGACAGTAGCAGCAGCAGGAGCCCAAATATACACTGGAGTTGGCTTCAGGAGCCCAAAAATTGGATGAATCACACCCTGGAGTTGGCAGCAGCAGCAGCAGGAGCCCAAATATACACTGGAGTTGGCTTCAGGAGTCCAAAAATTGGATGAATCACACCCTGGAGTTGGCAGAAGTTGGCAGCAGCAGCAGCAGGAGCCCAAAAATTGGATGAATCACACCCTGGAGTTGGCAGAAGTTGGCAGCAGCAGCAGCAGGAGCCCAAATATACACTGGAGTTGGCCTCAGGAGCCCAAAAATTGGATGAATCACACCCTGGAGTTGGCAGAAGTTGGCAGCAGCAGCAGCAGGAGCCCAAATATACACTGGAGTTGGCTTCAGGAGCCCAAAAATTGGATGAATCACACCCTGGAGTTGGCAGGAGTTGACAGTAGCAGCAGCAGGAGCCCAAATATACACTGGAGTTGGCTTCAGGAGCCCACAAATTGGATGAATCACACCCTGGAGTTGGCAGGAGTTGACAGCAGCAGCAGCAGGAGCCCAAATATTACATTAAAGAGACCCTGGGGTTGGCCTCAGGAGCCCAAAAATTGGATGAATCACACCCTGGAGTTGGCAGGAGTTGACAGTAGCAGCAGCAGGAGCCCAAATATACACTGGAGTTGGCTTCAGGAGCCCAAAAATTGGATGAATCACACCCTGGAGTTGGCAGGAGTTGACAGCAGCAGCAGCAGGAGCCCAAATATTACATTAAAGAGACCCTGGGGTTGGCCTCAGGAGCCCAAAAATTGGATGAATCACACCCTGGAGTTGGCAGCAGCAGCAGCAGGAGCCCAAATATACACTGGAGTTGGCTTCAGCAGCCCAAAAATTGGATGAATCACACCCTGGAGTTGGCAGAAGTTGGCAGCAGCAGCAGCAGCAGGAGCCCAAATATACACTGGAGTTGGCTTCAGGAGCCCAAAAATTGGATGAATCACACCCTGGAGTTGGCAGAAGTTGGCAGCAGCAGCAGCAGGAGCCCAAATATACACTGGAGTTGGCTTCAGGAGCCCAAAAATTGGATGAATCACACCCTGGAGTTGGCAGGAGTTGACAGTAGCAGCAGCAGGAGCCCAAATATACACTGGAGTTGGCTTCAGGAGCCCAAAAATTGGATGAATCACACCCTGGAGTTGGCAGGAGTTGACAGCAGCAGCAGCAGCAGGAGCCCAAATATTACATTAAAGAGACCCTGGGGTTGGCCTCAGGAGCCCAAAAATTGGATGAATCACACCCTGGAGTTGGCAGCAGCAGCAGCAGGAGCCCAAATATACACTGGAGTTGGCTTCAGGAGCCCAAAAATTGGATGAATCACACCCTGGAGTTGGCAGAAGTTGGCAGCAGCAGCAGCAGGAGCCCAAATATACACTGGAGTTGGCTTCAGGAGCCCAAAAATTGGATGAATCACACCCTGGAGTTGGCAGAAGTTGGCAGAAGCAGCAGCAGGAGCCCAAATATACACTGGAGTTGGCTTCAGGAGCCCAAAAATTGGATGAATCACACCCTGGAGTTGGCAGGAGTTGACAGTAGCAGCAGCAGGAGCCCAAATATACACTGGAGTTGGCTTCAGGAGCCCAAAAATTGGATGAATCACACCCTGGAGTTGGCAGAAGTTGGCAGCAGCAGCAGCAGCAGCAGGAGCCCAAATATTACATTAAAGAGACCCTAGGGTTGGCCTCAGGAGCCCAAAAATTGGATGAATCACACCCTGGAGTTGGCAGCAGCAGCAGCAGGAGCCCAAATATACACTGGAGTTGGCTTCAGGAGCCCAAAAATTGGATGAATCACACCCTGGAGTTGGCAGAAGTTGGCAGCAGCAGCAGCAGGAGCCCAAATATACACTGGAGTTGGCTTCAGGAGCCCAAAAATTGGATGAATCACACCCTGGAGTTGGCAGAAGTTGGCAGCAGCAGCAGCAGGAGCCCAAATATACACTGGAGTTGGCTTCAGGAGCCCAAAAATTGGATGAATCACACCCTGGAGTTGGCAGGAGTTGACAGTAGCAGCAGCAGGAGCCCAAATATACACTGGAGTTGGCTTCAGGAGCCCAAAAATTGGATGAATCACACCCTGGAGTTGGCAGGAGTTGACAGCAGCAGCAGCAGCAGGAGCCCAAATATTACATTAAAGAGACCCTGGGGTTGGCCTCAGGAGCCCAAAAATTGGATGAATCACACCCTGGAGTTGGCAGCAGCAGCAGCAGGAGCCCAAATATACACTGGAGTTGGCTTCAGGAGCCCAAAAATTGGATGAATCACACCCTGGAGTTGGCAGAAGTTGGCAGCAGCAGCAGCAGGAGCCCAAATATACACTGGAGTTGGCTTCAGGAGCCCAAAAATTGGATGAATCACACCCTGGAGTTGGCAGCAGCAGCAGCAGGAGCCCAAATATACACTGGAGTTGGCTTCAGGAGCCCAAAAATTGGATGAATCACACCCTGGAGTTGGCAGAAGTTGGCAGCAGCAGCAGCAGGAGCCCAAATATACACTGGAGTTGGCTTCAGGAGCCCAAAAATTGGATGAATCACACCCTGGAGTTGGCAGAAGTTGGCAGCAGCAGGAGCCCAAATATACACTGGAGTTGGCTTCAGGAGCCCAAAAATTGGATGAATCACACCCTGGAGTTGGCAGGAGTTGACAGTAGCAGCAGCAGGAGCCCAAATATTACATTAAAGAGACCCTGGGGTTGGCCTCAGGAGCCCAAAAATTGGATGAATCACACCCTGGAGTTGGCAGCAGAAGCAGCAGGAGCCCAAAAAATGGCCTAAAGACATAAATATGTTTTGCACCATTTGGAAAGTGTAAAACGTGGCACCATGCTGAATCTAGTCGCATGCATCAGGCATTGGTGGGTGGAAATCCTGGCTGATCCATCCCTGATTCATTTTGACAAAGGTGAGTCTCTCCACATTTTTAGTTGACAGACGAGTTCTCCTCGCCGTAACTATGGCCCCCGCCGCACTAAACACCCGCTCAGATGGCACGCTACTTGCCGGGCAGGACAGCTTTTCCAGGGCAAACTCTGCTAGTTGCGGCCACAAATCAAGTTTGGCTGCCCAGAAGTCCAGCGGATCCTCAAGGTGTGTTGGCATGGTCATGTCAAAGTATGACATGACCTGCTGGTTGAGGTCCTGCTCCAGGTCTTCCTGCTGCTCATGAGTAGCCTCACTATGCGGGTGTAGAAAGCTACTCATTAGCGACTGAAGACTGAGGCTGCTGCTGCTGATGGAGCTGCTGCTGCTGCTCCTGCCAACCCCCCCAGCGGCCATGGCAGTGGAAGGTGAGCGCAGAGGTCCCCTCGAGTCAGACCTGCGAGAGTATGGACCATGGCGCAGATAGGCATCGGCCAACTGCCTACGTAAAATGTCTTTGTAGTAGTTGAGTTTGTCCTCCCTCTCGGTGGGTTTAAAAAATGCCCCCATTTTGTGCCGGAAGCGAGGGTCCAATAAGGTGGACAGCCAGAAGTCATCCCGCCGACAGATGGAAACAATTCTGGGGTCACTACGCAAGCACGTGAGCATGCTTCGTGCCATTTGCGCAAGTGACTCGGATGGACTACCTGTCTCCATCTCCACTGCATACTGCCACGGTGTGCCCGGGTCCTCTGTCTCGCCTTCCTCAAAAACCTCTAGCTCCTCTGGCTGCTCCTGCTCCTCCTCTCCTGTCCGCTGACTAGATAAACCAGCCATTTCGCCAAGCCTAAACTGTGTTTCGCTGGGCAACTCCTCCTCCTCCTCTTCCTCCTCCTCCTCCAGTTCAGCTCCAACGGGGTTCATGTGGCCGTAAGATGTAAACGCCATGTCTCCAGTGCCCTGACCAGCCATGGTTTCCAACATGTGCTGTAGTACATGAAGCAGTGGAATCACGTCGTTCATCCCGTAATCCTGCCGACTGACAAATAAAGTGGCTTCCTCAAAGGGCCTGAGCAAACGGCAGGTGTCTTGTATGAGCTGCCACTGGTTGACATTGAAGTTACACAGGGGAGTCCCCCTATCTGCTTGGATCATCAGGAAATCCGTGATGGCTTTTCTCTGTTCATATAATCGGTCCAACATGTGAAGGGTGGAATTCCAACGGGTGGAAACATCGCAAATCAGACTATGTTGGGGGATACCATTCTGACGCTGTAGCTCAAGAAGGGTGTGTTTGGCGGTGTAGGAGTGGCTGAAGTGCATGCAAAGTTTCCTTGAAGTTGTTAGGATGTCCTGCAGATGGGGGGAACACTTCAGAAACCGCTTGACAACCAGATTGAAGACGTGAGCCATGCAGGGGGCATGGGTCAGGCTTCCTTGGCGCCGCGCAGACAAAATGTTCTTCCCATTGTCGGTAACCATGATTCCCATTTTAAGTTTTCTCGGAGTAAGCCATGTTTGGATTTCCTGATGAATACATTTAAGCAGTTCCTCCCCTGTGTGACTCCGTTCGCCAAGACAAACCATGTGAAGCACTGCGTGACACCTCCGTGCCCTGCACACATGGTAGACTGGAGGGGCACTGAGACTTGAGCCTACAGTGGAGGGTGAGGAGATGGCGGAGGATGAGGAGGCCGAGTCGCACGGTGTCACAGGCCCAATGGGCAGAGAGCGCGGAGGCCGAAGCGGCGTGACCTGTCCAAGTTGCTGCTGCAAAGGGACCACATTCACCCAGTGGGCCGTAAACGACATGTACTGCCCCTGACCGTAGTTACAGCTCCAGATGTCGGCGCTGCCATGTATTTTGCTACACACCGACAGGCTCAAGGACTGGCCCACCTTCTGTTCAACAAAAGTGTGCAGCGCTGGTACTGCCTTCTTGGCAAAGAAGACGGCTTGGGACTCTCCACCTCGGCTCGGCACAAGCCATCAGTTCTCTGAAAGGTGCAGATTCCATCACCTGAAAAGGGAGCGACTGCAGCACCAGCAACTTGGACAGGAGCACATTCAGCTTCTGCGCCGTAGGATGAGTGGGCGCATACTGCTGTCTCTTGGACATGGCTTCGCTGATGGATTGCTGGCGGGATGCATGACTTGGAGGAGGAGGAGCAGGAGCGACAGAGGATGGGTATGACGCACAGCTGCCTTCGGCTGAGGTGCTGGAGCCTTGGCTGGCAGAAATTGGGAGCTCACTTGGTGAGGAAGCAGACTGGACCACCCCTTGGGAGCCTCGGTTCTCCCAGGTCGTTTTATGGTGACGCATCATATCCTGCGGATGCCTCAGGAAAAACTGCCACACTGCCGAGTAGCTACTTTTCCCACCCCCTGGCCTCACTGATTCACTGCTGCTGTTGCCAACTCCAGGAACCCCTGCTCCACTACCTCCCGATAAGGTAGACTGCCGCACAGCAGGTGCTCTACCCCGGCCCCGGCCGGCTCCAGCCTTTGGAATTGTGCCCCCATGCTGACTGCTACCACCTTGCTGCCTCAGCTGCTGACTCCGGGGCAACCTGCGCCCCTCTTCTCCTGATGATGACGATGAAGCCCCTTCATCACCCGGCTCCCAAGTGCGATCGGCTTCATCGTCATCATCATCATCATCACCGAGTTGTGGCTGTACGTCACTGATGTTCGTGGATTCGTCAACAGTGTCTGGCGCAGGAGCTGGAACGCTCGCAGCACCCACGACACTGTCCACATCACTATGTGTCTGCCTAGCTAAAGAAGCCACCTCCATTTCTTGGCTGGGCAGTAGCTGCTTACTGTCCTCCTGTATCTGATCGTCCTCCTCACTAAAGAGTGGAGCTGAACCCAAAGCATAGGATACGTCGCAGGGGGAGGGAACGGCGTAGGACAGAGGCAATGGGAGGACAGGGACTGCTCTCGGGGCATGCCAACTCAGGGTTGTGTCAGAGGAACCTACCGACCCTAGACTGGGGGTCTCAGACGTAAGTTGTGATGATGTTGTTGATGAGCGCGTCAACCAATCTACCACGGCAGATGCGTTACTGGTGGAGACCCGACCGCTAGCAGATACTGGCAGATTAGGTCTCTCAGCGTGACTCCTGCTGCTACTGGCCCCCAGTCTGATGCGAGTTCTGCCTGCGGAATCTTGGCCTCTGCCACTCCTCTTTTCACTTCCAGGCACTTATCTGCCCGACATAGTCTAACTGGCGTGGTAGTAGGTGATATTTTAAGATCCCCCGGGCAGCGGTGGGTCTATATGAAACAGAATATAATGCACACCAAAAGTGAGCAGTAACACTCAGCCTCCAACAGGCCTGCTTAGTGTAAATAAGAGAGCTGCTTAGTGTAAATAAAGAGGGGTATGCTATGTTACAGAATGGGATGCCTCAACAGAAGTGCACCTGGCAGGCAGCAGTAAGCCTATGCCCAGCAAAAGTGTCTTATAATATAAATATAATAAGAGCAAATGGTTATATGGTCTTAAACAGAGGCTGCTTTAGTCACAGAATGGGATGCCCCCAAAAAAGATCCAGTAGTACTATGCCCAGCAAAAGTGTCTTTATCAGGCTAATTTCAAATATGATAAGAGCAAATGCTTATATGGTCTTAAACAGAGGCTGCTTTAGTCACAGAATGGGATGCCCTGGCAGGGACAAGTAGTACTATGCCCAGCAAAAGTGTCTTTATCAGGCTAATTTCAAATATGATAAGAGCAAATGCTTATATGGTCTTAAACAGAGGCTGCTTTAGTCACAGAATGGGATGCCCCCAAAAAAGATCCAGTAGTACTATGCCCAGCAAAAGTGTCTTTATCAGGCTAATTTCAAATATGATAAGAGCAAATGCTTATATGGTCTTAAACAGAGGCTGCTTTAGTCACAGAATGGGATGCCCCCAAAAAAGATCCAGTAGTACTATGCCCAGCAAAAGTGTCTTTATCAGGCTAATTTCAAATATGATAAGAGCAAATGCTTATATGGTCTTAAACAGAGGCTGCTTTAGTCACAGAATGGGATGCCCTGGCAGGGACAAGTAGTGCTATGCCCAGCAAAAGTGTCTTTATCAGGCTAATTTCAAATATGATAAGAGCAAATGCTTATATGGTCTTAAACAGAGGCTGCTTTAGTCACAGAATGGGATGCCCCCAAAAAAGATCCAGTAGTACTATGCCCAGCAAAAGTGTCTTTATCAGGCTAATTTCAAATATGATAAGAGCAAATGCTTATATGGTCTTAAACAGAGACTGCTTTAGTCACAGAATGGGATGCCCTCAAAAAAGATCCAGTAGTACTATGCCCAGCAAAAGTGTCTTTATCAGGCTAATTTCAAATATGATAAGAGCAAATGCTTATATGGTCTTAAACAGAGGCTGCTTTAGTCACAGAATGGGATGCCCTGGCAGGGACAAGTAGTGCTATGCCCAGCAAAAGTGTCTTTATCAGGCTAATTTCAAATATGATAAGAGCAAATGCTTATATGGTCTTAAACAGAGGCTGCTTTAGTCACAGAATGGGATGCCCTGGCAGGGACAAGTAGTGCTATGCCCAGCAAAAGTGTCTTTATCAGGCTAATTTCAAATATGATAAGAGCAAATGCTTATATGGTCTTAAACAGAGGCTGCTTTAGTCACAGAATGGGATGCCCCCAAAAAAGATCCAGTAGTACTATGCCCAGCAAAAGTGTCTTTATCAGGCTAATTTCAAATATGATAAGAGCAAATGCTTATATGGTCTTAAACAGAGGCTGCTTTAGTCACAGAATGGGATGCCCCCAAAAAAGATCCAGTAGTACTATGCCCAGCAAAAGTGTCTTTATCAGGCTAATTTCAAATATGATAAGAGCAAATGCTTATATGGTCTTAAACAGAGGCTGCTTTAGTCACAGAATGGGATGCCCTGGCAGGGACAAGTAGTGCTATGCCCAGCAAAAGTGTCTTTATCAGGCTAATTTCAAATATGATAAGAGCAAATGCTTATATGGTCTTAAACAGAGGCTGCTTTAGTCACAGAATGGGATGCCCCCAAAAAAGATCCAGTAGTACTATGCCCAGCAAAAGTGTCTTTATCAGGCTAATTTCAAATATGATAAGAGCAAATGCTTATATGGTCTTAAACAGAGGCTGCTTTAGTCACATAATGGGATGCCCTGGCAGGGACAAGTAGTGCTATGCCCAGCAATAGTGTCTTTATCAGGCTAATTTCAAATATGATAAGAGCAAATGCTTATATGGTCTTAAACAGAGGCTGCTTTAGTCACAGAATGGGATGCCCTGGCAGGGACAAGTAGTGCTATGCCCAGCAAAAGTGTCTTTATCAGGCTAATTTCAAATATGATAAGAGCAAATGCTTATATGGTCTTAAACAGAGGCTGCTTTAGTCACAGAATAGGATGCCCTGGCAGGGACAAGTAGTGCTATGCCCAGCAAAAGTGTCTTTATCAGGCTAATTTCAAATATGATAAGAGCAAATGCTTATATGGTCTTAAACAGAGGCTGCTTTAGTCACAGAATGGGATGCCCTGGCAGGGACAAGTAGTGCTATGCCCAGCAAAAGTGTCTTTATCAGGCTAATTTCAAATATGATAAGAGCAAATGCTTATATGGTCTTAAACAGAGGCTGCTTTAGTCACAGAATGGGATGCCCCCAAAAAAGATCCAGTAGTACTATGCCCAGCAAAAGTGTCTTTATCAGGCTAATTTCAAATATGATAAGAGCAAATGCTTATATGGTCTTAAACAGAGGCTGCTTTAGTCACAGAATGGGATGCCCTGGCAGGGACAAGTAGTGCTATGCCCAGCAAAAGTGTCTTTATCAGGCTAATTTCAAATATGATAAGAGCAAATGCTTATATGGTCTTAAACAGAGGCTGCTTTAGTCACAGAATGGGATGCCCCCAAAAAAGATCCAGTAGTACTATGCCCAGCAAAAGTGTCTTTATCAGGCTAATTTCAAATATGATAAGAGCAAATGCTTATATGGTCTTAAACAGAGGCTGCTTTAGTCACAGAATGGGATGCCCTGGCAGGGACAAGTAGTGCTATGCCCAGCAAAAGTGTCTTTATCAGGCTAATTTCAAATATGATAAGAGCAAATGCTTATATGGTCTTAAACAGAGGCTGCTTTAGTCACAGAATGGGATGCCCTGGCAGGGACAAGTAGTGCTATGCCCAGCAAAAGTGTCTTTATCAGGCTAATTTCAAATATGATAAGAGCAAATGATTATATGGTCTTAAACAGAGGCTGCTTTAGTCACAGAATGGGATGCCCCCAAAAAAGATCCAGTAGTACTATGCCCAGCAAAAGTGTCTTTATCAGGCTAATTTCAAATATGATAAGAGCAAATGCTTATATGGTCTTAAACAGAGGCTGCTTTAGTCACAGAATGGGATGCCCTGGCAGGGACAAGTAGTGCTATGCCCAGCAAAAGTGTCTTTATCAGGCTAATTTCAAATATGATAAGAGCAAATGCTTATATGGTCTTAAACAGAGGCTGCTTTAGTCACAGAATGGGATGCCCTGGCAGGGACAAGTAGTGCTATGCCCAGCAAAAGTGTCTTTATCAGGCTAATTTCAAATATGATAAGAGCAAATGCTTATATGGTCTTAAACAGAGGCTGCTTTAGTCACAGAATGGGATGCCCCCAAAAAAGATCCAGTAGTACTATGCCCAGCAAAAGTGTCTTTATCAGGCTAATTTCAAATATGATAAGAGCAAATGCTTATATGGTCTTAAACAGAGGCTGCTTTAGTCACAGAATGGGATGCCCTGGCAGGGACAAGTAGTGCTATGCCCAGCAAAAGTGTCTTTATCAGGCTAATTTCAAATATGATAAGAGCAAATGCTTATATGGTCTTAAACAGAGGCTGCTTTAGTCACAGAATGGGATGCCCCCAAAAAAGATCCAGTAGTACTATGCCCAGCAAAAGTGTCTTTATCAGGCTAATTTCAAATATGATAAGAGCAAATGCTTATATGGTCTTAAACAGAGGCTGCTTTAGTCACAGAATGGGATGCCCTGGCAGGGACAAGTAGTGCTATGCCCAGCAAAAGTGTCTTTATCAGGCTAATTTCAAATATGATAAGAGCAAATGCTTATATGGTCTTAAACAGAGGCTGCTTTAGTCACAGAATGGGATGCCCTGGCAGGGACAAGTAGTGCTATGCCCAGCAAAAGTGTCTTTATCAGGCTAATTTCAAATATGATAAGAGCAAATGCTTATATGGTCTTAAACAGAGGCTGCTTTAGTCACAGAATGGGATGCCCCCAAAAAAGATCCAGTAGTACTATGCCCAGCAAAAGTGTCTTTATCAGGCTAATTTCAAATATGATAAGAGCAAATGCTTATATGGTCTTAAACAGAGGCTGCTTTAGTCACAGAATGGGATGCCCCCAAAAAAGATCCAGTAGTACTATGCCCAGCAAAAGTGTCTTTATCAGGCTAATTTCAAATATGATAAGAGCAAATGCTTATATGGTCTTAAACAGAGGCTGCTTTAGTCACAGAATGAGATGCCCTGGCAGGGACAAGTAGTGCTATGCCCAGCAAAAGTGTCTTTATCAGGCTAATTTCAAATATGATAAGAGCAAATGCTTATATGGTCTTAAACAGAGGCTGCTTTAGTCACAGAATGGGATGCCCCCAAAAAAGATCCAGTAGTACTATGCCCAGCAAAAGTGTCTTTATCAGGCTAATTTCAAATATGATAAGAGCAAATGCTTATATGGTCTTAAACAGAGGCTGCTTTAGTCACAGAATGGGATGCCCCCAAAAAAGATCCAGTAGTACTATGCCCAGCAAAAGTGTCTTTATCAGGCTAATTTCAAATATGATAAGAGCAAATGCTTATATGGTCTTAAACAGAGGCTGCTTTAGTCACAGAATGGGATGCCCTGGCAGGGACAAGTAGTGCTATGCCCAGCAAAAGTGTCTTTATCAGGCTAATTTCAAATATGATAAGAGCAAATGCTTATATGGTCTTAAACAGAGGCTGCTTTAGTCACAGAATGGGATGCCCTGGCAGGGACAAGTAGTGCTATGCCCAGCAAAAGTGTCTTTATCAGGCTAATTTCAAATATGATAAGAGCAAATGCTTATATGGTCTTAAACAGAGGCTGCTTTAGTCACAGAATGGGATGCCCTGGCAGGGACAAGTAGTGCTATGCCCAGCAAAAGTGTCTTTATCAGGCTAATTTCAAATATGATAAGAGCAAATGCTTATATGGTCTTAAACAGAGGCTGCTTTAGTCACAGAATGGGATGCCCCCAAAAAAGATCCAGTAGTACTATGCCCAGCAAAAGTGTCTTTATCAGGCTAATTTCAAATATGATAAGAGCAAATGCTTATATGGTCTTAAACAGAGGCTGCTTTAGTCACAGAATGGGATGCCCCCAAAAAAGATCCAGTAGTACTATGCCCAGCAAAAGTGTCTTTATCAGGCTAATTTCAAATATGATAAGAGCAAATGCTTATATGGTCTTAAACAGAGGCTGCTTTAGTCACAGAATGGGATGCCCTGGCAGGGACAAGTAGTGCTATGCCCAGCAAAAGTGTCTTTATCAGGCTAATTTCAAATATGATAAGAGCAAATGCTTATATGGTCTTAAACAGAGGCTGCTTTAGTCACAGAATGGGATGCCCCCAAAAAAGATCCAGTAGTACTATGCCCAGCAAAAGTGTCTTTATCAGGCTAATTTCAAATATGATAAGAGCAAATGCTTATATGGTCTTAAACAGAGGCTGCTTCAGTCACAGAATGGGATGCCCCCAAAAAAGATCCAGTAGTACTATGCCCAGCAAAAGTGTCTTTATCAGGCTAATTTCAAATATGATAAGAGCAAATGCTTATATGGTCTTAAACAGAGGCTGCTTTAGTCACAGAATGGGATGCCCTGGCAGGGACAAGTAGTGCTATGCCCAGCAAAAGTGTCTTTATCAGGCTAATTTCAAATATGATAAGAGCAAATGCTTATATGGTCTTAAACAGAGGCTGCTTTAGTCACAGAATGGGATGCCCCCAAAAAAGATCCAGTAGTACTATGCCCAGCAAAAGTGTCTTTATCAGGCTAATTTCAAATATGATAAGAGCAAATGCTTATATGGTCTTAAACAGAGGCTGCTTTAGTCACAGAATGGGATGCCCTGGCAGGGACAAGTAGTGCTATGCCCAGCAAAAGTGTCTTTATCAGGCTAATTTCAAATATGATAAGAGCAAATGCTTATATGGTCTTAAACAGAGGCTGCTTTAGTCACAGAATGGGATGCCCCCAAAAAAGATCCAGTAGTACTATGCCCAGCAAAAGTGTCTTTATCAGGCTAATTTCAAATATGATAAGAGCAAATGCTTATATGGTCTTAAACAGAGGCTGCTTTAGTCACAGAATGGGATGCCCTGGCAGGGACAAGTAGTGCTATGCCCAGCAAAAGTGTCTTTATCAGGCTAATTTCAAATATGATAAGAGCAAATGCTTATATGGTCTTAAACAGAGGCTGCTTTAGTCACAGAATGGGATGCCCCCAAAAAAGATCCAGTAGTACTATGCCCAGCAAAAGTGTCTTTATCAGGCTAATTTCAAATATGATAAGAGCAAATGCTTATATGGTCTTAAACAGAGGCTGCTTTAGTCACAGAATGGGATGCCCCCAAAAAAGATCCAGTAGTACTATGCCCAGCAAAAGTGTCTTTATCAGGCTAATTTCAAATATGATAAGAGCAAATGCTTATATGGTCTTAAATAGAGGCTGCTTTAGTCACAGAATGGGATGCCCTGGCAGGGACAAGTAGTGCTATGCCCAGCAAAAGTGTCTTTATCAGGCTAATTTCAAATATGATAAGAGCAAATGCTTATATGGTCTTAAACAGAGGCTGCTTTAGTCACAGAATGGGATGCCCTGGCAGGGACAAGTAGTGCTATGCCCAGCAAAAGTGTCTTTATCAGGCTAATTTCAAATATGATAAGAGCAAATGCTTATATGGTCTTAAACAGAGGCTGCTTTAGTCACAGAATGGGATGCCCTGGCAGGGACAAGTAGTGCTATGCCCAGCAAAAGTGTCTTTATCAGGCTAATTTCAAATATGATAAGAGCAAATGCTTATATGGTCTTAAACAGAGGCTGCTTTAGTCACAGAATGGGATGCCCCAAAAAAAGATCCAGTAGTACTATGCCCAGCAAAAGTGTCTTTATCAGGCTAATTTCAAATATGATAAGAGCAAATGCTTATATGGTCTTAAACAGAGGCTGCTTTAGTCACAGAATGGGATGCCCCCAAAAAAGATCCAGTAGTACTATGCCCAGCAAAAGTGTCTTTATCAGGCTAATTTCAAATATGATAAGAGCAAATGCTTATATGGTCTTAAACAGAGGCTGCTTTAGTCACAGAATGGGATGCCCTGGCAGGGACAAGTAGTGCTATGCCCAGCAAAAGTGTCTTTATCAGGCTAATTTCAAATATGATAAGAGCAAATGCTTATATGGTCTTAAACAGAGGCTGCTTTAGTCACAGAATGGGATGCCCCCAAAAAAGATCCAGTAGTACTATGCCCAGCAAAAGTGTCTTTATCAGGCTAATTTCAAATATGATAAGAGCAAATGCTTATATGGTCTTAAACAGAGGCTGCTTCAGTCACAGAATGGGATGCCCCCAAAAAAGATCCAGTAGTACTATGCCCAGCAAAAGTGTCTTTATCAGGCTAATTTCAAATATGATAAGAGCAAATGCTTATATGGTCTTAAACAGAGGCTGCTTTAGTCACAGAATGGGATGCCCTGGCAGGGACAAGTAGTGCTATGCCCAGCAAAAGTGTCTTTATCAGGCTAATTTCAAATATGATAAGAGCAAATGCTTATATGGTCTTAAACAGAGGCTGCTTTAGTCACAGAATGGGATGCCCCCAAAAAAGATCCAGTAGTACTATGCCCAGCAAAAGTGTCTTTATCAGGCTAATTTCAAATATGATAAGAGCAAATGCTTATATGGTCTTAAACAGAGGCTGCTTTAGTCACAGAATGGGATGCCCTGGCAGGGACAAGTAGTGCTATGCCCAGCAAAAGTGTCTTTATCAGGCTAATTTCAAATATGATAAGAGCAAATGCTTATATGGTCTTAAACAGAGGCTGCTTTAGTCACAGAATGGGATGCCCTGGCAGGGACAAGTAGTGCTATGCCCAGCAAAAGTGTCTTTATCAGGCTAATTTCAAATATGATAAGAGCAAATGCTTATATGGTCTTAAACAGAGGCTGCTTTAGTCACAGAATGGGATGCCCCCAAAAAAGATCCAGTAGTACTATGCCCAGCAAAAGTGTCTTTATCAGGCTAATTTCAAATATGATAAGAGCAAATGCTTATATGGTCTTAAACAGAGGCTGCTTTAGTCACAGAATGGGATGCCCCCAAAAAAGATCCAGTAGTACTATGCCCAGCAAAAGTGTCTTTATCAGGCTAATTTCAAATATGATAAGAGCAAATGCTTATATGGTCTTAAACAGAGGCTGCTTTAGTCACAGAATGGGATGCCCCCAAAAAAGATCCAGTAGTACTATGCCCAGCAAAAGTGTCTTTATCAGGCTAATTTCAAATATGATAAGAGCAAATGCTTATATGGTCTTAAACAGAGGCTGCTTTAGTCACAGAATGGGATGCCCCCAAAAAAGATCCAGTAGTACTATGCCCAGCAAAAGTGTCTTTATCAGGCTAATTTCAAATATGATAAGAGCAAATGCTTATATGGTCTTAAACAGAGGCTGCTTTAGTCACAGAATGGGATGCCCCCAAAAAAGATCCAGTAGTACTATGCCCAGCAAAAGTGTCTTTATCAGGCTAATTTCAAATATGATAAGAGCAAATGCTTATATGGTCTTAAACAGAGGCTGCTTTAGTCACAGAATGGGATGCCCTGGCAGGGACAAGTAGTGCTATGCCCAGCAAAAGTGTCTTTATCAGGCTAATTTCAAATATGATAAGAGCAAATGCTTATATGGTCTTAAACAGAGGCTGCTTTAGTCACAGAATGGGATGCCCCCAAAAAAGATCCAGTAGTACTATGCCCAGCAAAAGTGTCTTTATCAGGCTAATTTCAAATATGATAAGAGCAAATGCTTATATGGTCTTAAACAGAGGCTGCTTTAGTCACAGAATGGGATGCCCTGGCAGGGACAAGTAGTGCTATGCCCAGCAAAAGTGTCTTTATCAGGCTAATTTCAAATATGATAAGAGCAAATGCTTATATGGTCTTAAACAGAGGCTGCTTTAGTCACAGAATGGGATGCCTCACAGCAGACTTAAGATCAGTTCAGTATATATGCACAGTTAGTTAGTATAAGCAGCCTGAAAACGCTAACAAAGCCTGGCTGTCAGGCTGGATGAAAAAAAAAAAAAAAACTGACAGCCTCCGATTTTCCATTCCTTTCCCTGTTTTCCGCTGACTTTCTGTCTGTCTCCTGTCTGTCTCCTGCCTGTCTCCAGCCTGTCCCTGTCTGTCCCTGCCTGTCTAACTGTCTAACTGTCTCTCCCTCAGCTACACAGCGTTCTGTCTCTCACGAATGCAATAGAGAAATGAGGCTGGAAAGCAAGATGGCCGGCCTTAAATACAGCTGTGACGTCACCGGGCTTGCTGGCTGCTGATAGGCTGCATGTGACTGTCCCAGCATACACTGCCCCAGCTTACATGTCTGGACATGTCCCGTCCGTCATCTTAGAATGCCTGTAATGTAAATGAATGGATGTTAAAGGAAAACTTCGAGCGATCGAATCGCGGGGAAATTCGGATTCGATCCGAATCGAATTTTTCCTGAAATTCGGATCGAATCCGGGTTCGTCCGGATCGATTCGCTCATCCCTAATTTCAATGGAACAATCTTTAAATATTCATAATTAATTGTTATTAATGTTTTTTTTTTTTTTTAAATGTGAAACATTCTGTGACCACTTCTGCCATGTTAGATAATTTTTTTAAGGTAAAAAAAAAAAAAAAAATTGTGCAGAATTGATATTACAGGTCTGATATTATTGTATTCATATTACTAAATTCTTTACAAATTTTTTTTTTTTTTGGTTTCCAAAAATATGGTGGTTTGGGGGTTAAAAACAACGTTTAACACATCGCCGCCAGCGCTCTGGGGTTTAAACATGCATTTCACAGCGCGAGAATTTTTTGAGCGTGATTTTTTGATGAATATGGTGGGAGCCGGTCGCTCTGACCAGTCGCTATCATGCGCACCCATACATCGCGGAACCTGTGAAATAGCGACTCGTCGCCCCGTATTCAACATTACTGCACACCGACTCAGTCGCTATCAACAACCGAACAATGGCCAAGCACAGCGACTACTAGCGGGCGCTGTGAAAATACTGCTACAGTCGCTCAACTGTCGCTAGCTGCCGCTATTAATGAATCGGCCTCTTGGTGCACAGGCAGGGGGTGGACTGGAACCTGGGATTATACTGGCCCTGGACTGTCCATAAGCTGCATCATCTGTCCATGCAATACTATAGCCAATAAGGCTATGGACAGACAATGGATGGGGTATATATAATTACTTTTAAAGTGAGTGTACTGAAGCTAAAGATATTATAATTTGCATATATGAACAATGTATGTTATGCACACAAAGGAATTCATGCTCCGCATTTTAGGCATCCAGGCAGTGAGACAACCTACAAATCAGTGAAACACACCAGTGAATACAAGTGCCCAGAGTGTTGGGCTGCCCGATCCATGGCCCTTGGGGAGCATTTTGGGGGTTAGGTGCCTTGCTCTTTAGATATGTCCCAGCTAGGAATTGTCAGGGCAGATACTGTGCAGAGGCAGATCATGGGCTGGGGCGGGGGGGGGGGGGGGACAGGCTTGACTGAGGGGTCCAGTGGGAATGGGTAGAAGAATTGGTTGAGGCAGTGGAAGGCGGGGTGTTAGGGAGATGTTAGAAGAGGAATTAGTTCATTCTTATTCATGCTCTGGCTGATATAGGCTGCATCCTGGGGGTTCTGTCCAGACCAATTTGCCCCAAAGCAGTGTGCCCCCTGGATATTCTCTCTATGGCTGGCCCACACCTGTGCACAGGTATTCATTAAAGTGGACCAACACCCAGGATTTTGACTATCCTGGGTTTTGGTCCACTTCGGCGGGGCACCCCGATCGGGGGTGCCCCGCTGTGTGAAACCCCCCAGAAACCCCAATAAACTCACCTCTCCCCGCTCCCACGTGACTGCCCGGTCCAATCCCCGCCAACGTCCAGGCGGGGAACAGGAACGTCCAAGCGGCTTCCGCCGCCGCCGCCGCCTCCCTCGCGTCACTTTCGGCGCGCGTGCGCCCGTGCCGGCCTAGAGGGGCGCGAGGGAGGCGGCGGCGGAAGATAAGGTAGGTGATTTGGGGGGTTTGGGGGGGTTTCACCCCGCGGGACATCCCGATCTCGGATGTCCCGCGGGGTGGGAGGTGATCGGCCCAGGGAATCTTATAGATTTCCGGGCCGATCACCTCTCGGTGTTGGTCCACTTTAAAGTCATTGTCCAGGTAGAAAAATGTATTAAAAAACTCTATCCTCACCTTTTGCTCCCTGATGATGATTGCTCCTAGTCTGGTGCTCTCTAAATCAGCAGATAGCATCCCATGCCCCTCATACCCAACCGCTGGTCATGCTCCCCTCCTCCTCCATCTGTAACTGTGACAATGGCACAACCACTCTAGGCACTGCAATGGAGGAGTACCGGACAAGGAGGAATTGTCTGCAAAGGACAAAGGTATAACTTTTTTTATTTTTTGCCTGGACAAATTAGACTTGGATTCAAGAGCCTCTTTAAATTGTATATGCCACTGTCTAGATTGTGACTTTAGGGTCAATTTGGCACTAGTCACCAAGGCACCCCTGGAAGCACCCCAGTCCAGGGAATTCAGAATATTCACGATCACAGGTTTTGTTCCTCTTGCCTTGGACACCCTGATGTGGGATTTCCTGCTGTCTGTATCCCCTGGGATCACCCCAAAACTAACCTTGCTTGCTGCTCTTTCTCTGCTCTAATTGCTTACCCATTCCTTGCCCCAGCACTGTTCTAGTGGCACACATATGACCACTGATGCACATGCATGCTGGTCTGGCGAACCTTATTAGCCATCACTAGAGAATGCTGTGGTTAATACCATGAGGATCCTGGAAAGGTGGCCTATTAGGAGCGGGATATTCCAAATTGTGATCCAAATCGGGCCAGACTATCCAGTGAACCTAAAACCCTTTATATAAGAATTAGAAAGTAAAATATAACATCCATTTACTATAAAAAATTCCACTTTTGGAAAACACACACACACACACACACACACACACACACACATATATATGTGCACAAGACAGACAGACAGACTGGGATGATTCTTTGTCGGTTTTCTGGGAGTTTCCCATTTTCACACTGTCTGAGTGTCTGTATAAACAACTGCATAACTATGGCAGGACAATTACGTTTTATGGTGGTTAATCTAAATCATTAAATATTATTCTTCATTTGAAGTTTTATTAAAAAAATAAATGACTATGTGCTATAATGGCGATTTTGATGACAATTTATTTATGCAAATGTTATCTATAAAATGTCTCTGAGGGAAAAACCTTTTTCAGACATAAATTAGTCATCTCAAAGATTAAGGAAATAAAATAATACTTATATATGCTCCACCCTCATATCTTTGAGTTTACAAGAAGCCTGGGGCATCCTGCAAATTAGTCCAAGTGGACACACTTAATGTATCGTTTAATTAACATTTCATCAGAAATGAAAAAGCCAAAAAAGAGGTTGGGAGGATGAGTGACATGGAAACACCCATATAACATTGTATAAAAGCTAATGGTTTTAGCAAAGATATATGCTTGCTAACTTCCACTTAGCTACAAGAAGGGCTATCACACAACAGCAACAACATGTCCTACCGCAAAAGTTCTTCTTCTTCAAGAGTTTCTGTTGGAGGTGGTGGCTATGGAACAGCCATTTGCTCTTTTCTTGGGAACTCCAGAGGATCATGCGGTGCAGGAAGCTTGGATGGTAGCTACAGTGGAGGTGCTTTTGGTGCCTATGGTGGTGGAGCAGCCTTTGGTGGAAGTCTGAGCGGAGGAGCTGCTGGTGGATATAGCACAGCGTCTTACAGTGGCGGCTTTGGCGGTAGCTTTGGTGGTGGAGCTGGAGGAGATGTTCTGCTCTCTGGAGGTGAGAAGGAAACCATGCAAAATCTTAATGACCGTCTTGCTGCGTACCTGAACAAAGTCAGAGATTTGGAAGATGCTAACGCTGACCTTGAATGCAAAATTAAGGCATGGCATGAAAAACTCATGAATGATAGCAAACAAGTCAAGGACTACAGCCACTATTATAAAACCATTGAAGACCTCAAAAAGCAGGTATGGGGTTTAAAGCATTACAGTCCTATTTACATTTATATGATAATGTATTGCCATTTTTTTGGCATTTTATGTCTAGTGGCCACATGTGACCAAGCACAAATATTGCCAAGTTATTTTCATTAAACCATCTTTTCTTTACAGATCTGTGATGCCACTTTGGAGAATGCACGGACTATCCTTCAAATTGACAATGCACGTTTGGCAGCTGAGGACTTCAAAATGAAGTAAGTTTCTGGTCATCAACTATAACTTGTACTTTACTCTATGGTTCACTTAGCAATGGCTGAATGGTCTTATCTGCCACCACACCACAGGTATGAGACTGAGTTGTGTCTCCGTCAAAATGTGGAAGCTGATATCAATGGCTTGCGCAAAGTTTTAGATGACCTCAGCTTAACCAAGTGTGATCTTGAGGCTCAAATTGAAAGCTTGATTGAGGAAATTGCATGCCTGAAGAAGAACCATGCGGAGGTACCACATCTAATCCAATAAAATGTAGAACTGTTAAATGACCTTTCAAATTTATTTGTTCATTTGAACATCAATTTCACTTATTTTGCTTTCACTGCCTTTAGGAAATGAAGAGCTTCCAAGGTCTCACTGGACAAGTTAGTGTGGAGATGAAGGCTGCTCCAGGAATTGACCTGACCAAACTGCTCAACGACATGAGATCTGAATATGAAAACTTAGCAGAGAAGAACAGGAGGGATGCCGAAGCTCGTTTCAATGAAGCTGTAAAATATGTCACATTACTTTTTAATAAACCACCAGATTAAATCCTTTTAGTTACATTATTTTCATCTTTGATGTCTATGTTTTAGAGCCAAGCCCTGAGACAGGAAATTCACTCTGGTGTTGAGCAGATCCAGTCTGGTAAAAGCGAGATCACTGACCTGAGAAGATCTGTGCAAACTTTAGAGATCGAACTACAAGCTTCTATGGCAACGGTGAGAACGCATCACATATTAGGATACTTGGTCTAATATTTCTTTTGCTTTTTATGAATTTGTTGCTATGCTTTTTGGAAAAGAACCTCATTATAAAAAGTGATTTATTTTCTGTCCAACTATTTGTATGCATGCAAAAAAATATCAAGCTGCGTTTAAAGTGGACCAACACCCAGGATTTTGACTATCCTGGGTCTTGGTCCACTTCGGTGGGGCACCCCCGATCGGGGTGCCCCGCTGTGTGAAACCCCCCCGATCACCCTAAAAACTCACCTCTCCCCGCTCCCAGCGCCGACGGACAAGCGATTTGACAGCTGCTTGTCCGTGGCTCCTCCTCCGCCGCCTCCCGCGCGTCCCTCTTGACGCGCGCCCGCGCCGGCCATTCACAGACGGCCGGCGCGCGCACGCCTAGAGGGGCGCGAGGGAGGAAGCTAAGGTAAGGGGGTTTGGGGGGGGTTTCACCCCGCGGGACATCCCGATCTCGGATGTCCCGCGGGGAGGGAGGTGATCGGCCCGGGAATCTTATAGATTCCCGGGCCGATCACCCGATGGTGATGGTCCACTTTAACAGCCAGTGGTACATGTATCACTAGTGGTACTGTACACGAGATTCTATCTAGGTGGTAACCAAGGCTGCAGACTAATCTGTATTCCGACCTGATCTACTGCCTTATAAATTTGCTGGGTAGACGATTAATACACAGTAACTGTATAGCACAGATGATGTGTCAATACATCAGTAAAAAAAGGTAACAGGGTTAACAGGCTTTTACTGTTCTCAGGGTTGTTCCCTCTCCCTGACATGGTTATGCTGTTTTATGCCAAGAATCAGACATTCATAACATTTCCAGTTATGTAAATCTATCCAATAGCTAAGGTAATGAGGTTCATAATAATAATACATTGGTCACAGTTAATGTATCATATTGATTGCTTATTAGTCATTGCTAATGGTGTGCAATCTGAACAAAGGCGAGTTACAAGTGGTGTGCCGCAAGGCTCTGTCCTGGGCCCCATTCTTTTTAATATGTTTGTAAGTGACATAGGAGAAGGCCTGGTAGGAAAAGTTTGCCTGTTTGCTGATGATACAAATGTTAGTAATAGGGTGGACACTCCTGGGGGTTACCGCAATATGGAAAATGATTTAGCTTTACTGGATAGATGATCAAAACTGTGGAAACTAGAGTTTAATGTCTCTAAATGTAAAACCATGCAATTGGGTAGAAGGAATCCCTGCTCTGAGCACCGTATGGGCAGCACTGTGTTATCCAGGACCTCGGAGGAGAGAGATTTAGGGGTACTGATTACTGATAGCTGCAAGATGAGTGGACAGTGCAGCCAGGCAGTGGGAAAAGCAAGCGGGATGCTCGGATGCATAGCTCGAGGCATCACCAGTAGGAAGAGGGAGGTTGTGATGCCGCTGTATAGAGCCCTGGTGAGGCCACAGCTAGACTACTGTGTGCAGTTCTGGAGAACTTACCTGCAAAAAGACAAAAGACATTATTCAAATAGAACGTGTCCAAAGGCCGGCAACAAAAATGGTGGAAGGACTTAAACTTATCAGGAGAGACCTAAAGAACTTAATTTGTACAGTCTGGAGGAAAGAAGGGAGAGGGGGGACATGATGGAGACCTTAAAATATGTGAATAAGGTTCAGGAGAAGAAACTTAATGATAGAACAAGGGGGCAAAACCTGAAGCTAGTCGGGGGGAAGATCAGGAACAATGTTAGAAAATATTATTTTACAGAAAAAGTAGTAGATGCTTGGAACAAACTTCCAGCGGAGGTAGTTGAAAAATCGTCACAAAGTGCCTGGGATAAGCACACATCTATCCTAAGATAAATAGAACATACAGTATACACATAAGGGCAGACTAGATGGACCATATGCTCTCCTTCTGCCGTCACCCTTCTATGTATGTTTCTATTATAGTAAATGTAATATATACTATTACATATATGAACTGAGAAACATTTAGATGAGTGGCCAAATGTCTTCAAGCGCATACAAGTCCAGTTTCCTTTGACACAGGAATACAGATAACCAGTAAGCCATGAATGAGCCCTTTTCAAAGTGAAAGATTTAAGAATCTGAACATTGCATTGCATATATTAATTGCTTTTTTGTCATAGAAAAAATCACTGGAGAATTCCTTGGCCGAGACTGAAGGCAACTATTGCATGCAGCTTGGTAAAATCCAGGCACAGATCGGCTCTTTGGAGGAACAGTTGTGTGAAGTTAGAACAGATATGGAAAGGCAAGGCTTAGAGTACAAACAACTACTGGACATCAAGACCAGACTGGAGAAAGAAATTGAAACCTACCGTTGCTTACTTGATGGACAACCCATGTAAGAATATATATTGCAATACATTTAGTCTGACTTGATTGGAGTTAAATAAGATTTTTGTTATTATATAACCTGCTATGTCCAAGAGTTAGCTTAACCATTCTTATATTATCTTCGATACAGCTCAGTACATCAACCAAAGCCTCCCCAGCCAAGAGGTAAGAATCATTTTAAAGAGTTTTACCATGGAATATGCATGAAATATGTTATTGACATGAAATGTATAAAAGTAACTCAACCACATGTGAGATTCATCCATGAATGTAGGACTATATGGGAATGGCAGAATGCAAAATGCCATGTTACGGGATGATAATAGTACTAATAGTGCCATGTTACGGGATGATAATAGTACTAATAGTGCCATGTTACGGGATGATAATAGTACTAATAGTGCCATGTTACGGGATGATAATAGTACTAATAGTGCCATGTTACGGGATGATAATAGTACTAATAGTGCCATGTTACGGGATGATAATAGTACTAATAGTGCCATGTTACGGGATGATAATAGTACTAATAGTGCCATGTTACGGGATGATAATAGTACTAATAGTGCCATGTTACGGGATGATAATAGTACTAATAGTGCCATGTTACGGGATGATAATAGTACTAATAGTGCCATGTTACGGGATGATAATAGTACTAATAGTGCCATGTTACGGGATGATAATAGTACTAATAGTGCCATGTTACGGGATGATAATAGTACTAATAGTGCCATGTTACGGGATGATAATAGTACTAATAGTGCCATGTTACGGGATGATAATAGTACTAATAGTGCCATGCTACGGGATGATAATAGTACTAATAGTGCCATGTTACGGGATGATAATAGTACTAATAGTGCCATGTTACGGGATGATAATAGTACTAATAGTGCCATGTTACGGGATGATAATAGTACTAATAGTGCCATGTTACGGGATGATAATAGTACTAATAGTGCCATGTTACTGGATGATAATAGTACTAATAGTGCCATGTTACGGGATGATAATAGTACTAATAGTGCCATGTTACGAGATGATAATAGTACTAATAGTGCCATGTTACGGGATGACAATAGACTGATAGCTCCATCCAGGTGTCTGCTCCCTCAGAGTACAACCTGCTTCATACATGATTTAATGGGGGAGCTCTGTTACATCTACATCATGCAGCGTCTCTTAATTGCAAGGTTTTAAATTGTATATGCATATGCCAAAACACCTAAATGAACCTTGTTTGGAAAACTTATACCTAAGACCCTGTTTCCCCGAAAGTAAGACAGGGTTGTGTAATAATTTTTTCTCCCAAAGTTGTGTTTATTTTCCGAGGATATCTTAGTGTTCCAACAACAATCTACATTATGCCAGGTTTCTTGGTGTTCCAGCTGCTCTTGTCCATGTTCCACTGCACATGTAGGGGTTTTCTCTGCCTGGTGACTAGAAACAGCCACAGTCTCTAATATATGCTGGAGAGTGGAGTGACGCCAATGGGACTACTGTGTGTGAGAGCCCGTGATATGCAAACCCAAAGTCTTTTGGGGGTGTCTGCTTTACTTGGCGAAGGGTCTCTCTGTCCTGCTGCAATTTCAATTTTACATGTATAGCTGCCTGGACACTATTTGAATTGACTTTTTAATAAACTGAAACTAGAGCTTATTTTTGAAGTAGGGTTTATATTTTGACTCCTCAAAAATCCTGAAAAATCATGCAAGCCCTAATTTTTGGGGTAGGACAGTAAGGGAAACAGGGTAATAGGTTTGAGCTCTCATCGGAATCAAACGTGGTGCCACCATATGTCCAGGAGGCACTCTGCGCAAGTCAAGTTACACATTCAGTGATACATCTTATACCTAAATGTCTTAATGGATTTATCTTGTTAGAACCAGAGAAGATAAGAACAGTAAGAACCACTGTGGAGACAATCATTGATGGAAAAGTGACGTCACAGAAAGTTAACGAATCTGCAGAAAAGTGGTGAAAATAACCAAAAGCCCTTTTGTATTAGACCACCATCTATAACGTTCTAATCCTGTTCTAATATTCTCATGGGCAAATATCTAATATTCTGTTATTTCCAACTTTAGTTTTCCTTAATATATTTAGAGGTGGTTGTGTCTTATATAGTGAGCTCTGATTAATAAAACTTTCCTTTGATGCACAAATGGCTTCTGGGCATGTTTGTGAAGTACATTGTAGATCAATTAGAAAAATTAGCTTGCATGGTTAAGTGGATTGCAGTTGCACATGAATAATAAATATCCACCTCCATTAAGTCAGTGTATAGTAAATGCAGCTCCGCTCACCAAGCCTCACAAGGTGTGTTGATGATAAGAAATACTACGCATGGTCTGCATATGATGGTGCATTGTACTCAATATCTTTGTGAGTTAAATCTTGAGCACTTACTTGTTCTAGCCGACTTCTGGACTTACATCCACCGGCAAACTGTTGGTGCAGGTGGCATGGGGCATTTAGCTACCAGAATCTTTGTGCCATGCTCCCATAAAACTGGTTGGTGAAGGACTGATTTCTATGCATGGGACTTTCAACCAAAGGCTTGCTAGTTCTTCAGGGGTCATAGGCCTTTTGGTGGCATCCATCATTTGACTTACATTTGCTGGACTTTCCACACATACTCTATTCATTCCCCTGCACTAATTACCTTTACTTACAGCCCCCCCCCCCCCAACATCAGGCACAATCATGCTGTAATTTTTCCTCTCCCAACAATCTACACACCAATTTATTTTTTTCAATTGACCTACCAAGCCTCTTGCTGACACTACCGCATGGATACTGAAAGAAATTATAGTCAGGTAAAACAATCATCTTATACCTTATTGCACATGTGTCAAACTCAAGATGCGACCCACCAAGATTCTCTATGTGGCTCTCTAATTGGGCGTCACAACCTCTAGCCGGCCAAGTCACTCCAAGGCTTCTTGACATGATAGTTATTCATTGTGCCCTTGCGTGGAGGTGCCGACTGATACGACAGTACGCTACGTTCTACTGTGGCGTACAGTACCTGCCTCTAATCCTGGTCAGGGCGCAGAGCTTATAAAACCGGCTGGTGCACGTTTTTGTAAAATTTTGAGGGAGAAGAGTGTAGTGAATGCAACTGCTCTGTGCCTTTGTGCATTTCCAACTACACAATCAGGGCCCAGCTAACCCACCCAACTTAGTGCCACAGAACAGTTACTGCAGGGGTTATTGCTGGTTATTGCTGGGCGGGGTTGGAAAAAAATATTGTGGGTCTGTCCTGGGCGATATAATCCTGGAGCTCTCCTGGGCAAAATAATTCAGTGTCTGCATCTGCCTTGAGCAAAATAATTATGCATATTTCCTTGACAAAATATTTTTGTGGCTATCCTAGGCAAAAATAGTTCAGTGTCTAAATCTGTCTTGGGCAAAAACATTTTGTGGCCTTTCTGTGCAAAAACAATTAACAAGCCCTAATTTGTCGGTATGCATAATGCGCCTAATTGGAAATGGTTACTCCGGAACTTATTAGCGCAAAGAATGGCACCAGACAAGGCACAGGCTAACAAACTACCAGGGCACACAGGAGATAAGGACATAATGGTCAAGATTGCTGGAAAAGCAATGATATGTCAGTCCAATCCCTATTGGGTTAAAGTGGACCAACACCCAGGGGTGATCGGCCCGGGAATCTATAAGATTCCTGGGCCGAACACCTCTCTCACCGCAGGGCATCTGAGATTGGGATGCCCCGCGGGGTGAAACCCCCCCAAAAGCCCCAAAAAACCTTACCTTATCGGCGACGAATCAGCCGCCGCCGCCTCCCGCGCGCCCCTCTAGCAGTGCGTGCGCCCGCGCCGGCCGTTTGTGAATGCCCGGCGCGGGTGCGCGCCCTGTAAGAGGGACGCGCGGGAGGCGGCGGCGGCAGCTTTTCCGTCGCTTGTCCGTCGCCGAAAAGGTACGTTTTTTGGGGCTTTTGAGGGGTTTCATACAGCGGGGCATCCTGATCTCGGATGCCCCGCTGAAGTGGACCAACACCCAGGACAGTGAAAATCCTGTGTTGGTCCACTTTAAGCAAAATCATATCCAGGCCACGGGTTAGAGATTAAATGGAGTGACCAAGCTGGTAATGGAGGTTCACTAAGGCCCTTATTTAACAAGGGATAGCGCCAGGTAGCGACTGGTGAGCGACCGGTAATGACGCTCACCGCCACGAGAACGCCGGCTCCCCACCACAATCACACATTTATCAAGCCGATCCTGCTTAGCGACTGAGACAGCGCCATATAGCGACTCATTCATCATTATTCCAGCCTCAGCTCACAGCGCCAGCGTCCGACCTTGAACAGCGACAGGTATGACCTCTCGCTACCTGGCGCTCTCCAATGCATTTCAATGGAACAATCTTTAAATATTCATAATTAATTGTTATTATTATTAAGGTTTTTTTTTGTTTTTTTTTAAATGTGAAAAATTCTGTGACCACTTCTACCATGTTAGATATTTTTTTTAAGGGGAAAAAAAAAAATGTGTGCAGAATTGATATTACAGGTCTGATATTAATGTATTCATATTACAAAATTATTTTAAAAACTTGTTTTTTTTGGTTTCCAAAAATATGATTGTTTGGGGGTTAAAAAACTACTTTTAACCCATCGCCGCCAGCGCTCTGGGGTTTAAACATGCATTTCACAGTGTGAGAATTTTTTGAGCGTGATTTTTTAATGAATATGGTGGGAGCCGGTCGCTCTGACCAGTCGCTATCATGCGCTCCCATACAGCGCAAAACCTGTCAAATAGCGACTAATCACCCAATATTCAACATTACTGCACACCGACTGAGTCGCTGTCAACAACCGAACAACGGCCAAGCACAGCGACTACTAGCGGGCGCTGTGAAAATACTGCTACAGTCGCTCAACTGTCGCTACCTGGTGCTATTAATGAATCGGCCTCCCCGGTTCACAAGGACACAGCACAACCAACGTCAAAATGCTATCATGGATGCAGCATGGGTGCAGGGAGCACAAAATGATGCTGAGAATGCTGGCATTGCAGAAGGACATCCAAGAGCAGCCCTGCAGTGCCTGAATGAGACAGAGCGCTGTGGGACTTGTGGAGCTGGCAAGTATTGATTAATACACATTAAAGCGGTCCTTCACTCTGAATAAGAGTCTATCTTATATGTTTCCCACACCCTGTACATACAGATTGCTCACATTAAAAATCATCCTACCTGCATCTACTGCATGTTATGAGCCTTTAAACATCCAAGATGGCGGCTTATGGAAGCCGCCATCTTATCAGGCAGCCTGCAAACAGGAAGTGCCTCCTGACTGTGCTGCTCTGCATTCTGGGACTGCTGACCTTTACCTGACCCCAGCTCTGCTCTGTCTGAGCAAAGCACAGCTATAGCCCGCCACCCTTTACCTTATCCCACTCTCCTCTCCTCAGTAAGTGTGATGCTTGTGATTCAAGATGGCGGCGCCCGTATCCTAAATTCCTGAACAGAGTTGCAGCCCAGTGGGTGAAAGAATAATAAGTTAGTGACTAAAAATGTAAAATATATTAATTTTAGATGCTGGGGAACCGTTTTTTAAGAGTTTGGGCTTTTCATTAAATCACGCTGAAGGTCCGGTTTAAATACTAAATTGATTACAAATGTTTTACAAGCCATTTTGGGCGGAGTTTGGCTTTAAAAAAACACAATTAGAATCTTCATCCACAATATAATGTTTTCCCAACCTGTATTTGTGACACCTAAGCCAAGTTTGTAAATTACACTGACGTCATTCCACCCAGACAGAATTTAAGAGATTAAAGGATTACAGCATCAATTCTATCCTATTTTCCTTGTAAGATAAGTGATGACAGGGATTAGCCTAGCTGGCATAATTTTTACTAATTAGACTTAGACTCAGTGTCGGTGGTTTGTTGGGCGGATCATGATGATTTTATTTTCTTTTGTTAAAAAGTATGGCCATGACAGTAGCTTAGTTATAAAAACCTCCCCTGTCTTAATGGCGGCATATAGGTATACTAGATTGGTCTTCGAAAGCTCAGCCATGCTTGGCTGCCCGGTACTAGAAGTGACCAACATTTACATGCACTTATTTGGGTGTCAAGTATTTTTATAAAAGGTTTCACAAGAAAGTTCTCTTTTATCAACAGAATTGGGTTAGGGATACAACCAAATGAAGGTTCCTTGGGCTATAACCATATGGGGAGTCTAAAATAAAAGCAATAGCACTAAAATCAAGCTTAATATATATGTATATCAAGAAAAGGCATGTAAAATGGAACACACAAACAGGTGCTTTTATAGCAAAGGTTTACTGTATTCAGGGATGGCCTTTTGGGGGTCTGCAGATGGAGCTGCCACACAGGACGCCATTATTTTAGGTGCGCTGATAGTGCACCAGGCATGCTGCTGTTTTTCATTGAGTTTTGAATATAGCAAGACCTTATTACTCTTTTCCATATTCCCTTCTTCTTTCTCTATTTTTCACATTTATTCCATTGTTTCCCCTCTGTCGCATTTCCTTCTATCTTTTCTATATTTCATGCTTCTTTCTCTCTTTTCCGAATTCCCTCCATCTTGCTCTCTTTTCCAAGTTACCTTCCTCTTTCTCTCTTTTCCATATTCCCTCCATTTCGCTCTCTTGTCCACATTACCTTCCTCCTCTATTTTCCACATTCCCTCCATCTTTCTAAATTTTCCACATTACCTTCCTCTTTCTTTCTTTTCCATATCCTTTACTTATTTCTCTCTTTTCCACATTCCCTTTCTCTTTCCCTCTTTTCCCTCCATCTTTCTTTTTCCATGTTACCTTCCTCTTTCTGTCTTTTCCACATTTCTTCACTGTTCTCTGTTTTTCTTATTCCCTCCATCGTTCTTCTCTCTTCCACATTTCCTCTGCTTCCCTTTTTCTCTCTATTCCCTCCTTCTTTCTCTTTTGAACATTCCATCCTTCTTTCCATCTTTTCCACATTTCCTTTACCCTCTTTTGCCATATTCTCTAAATCTTTATCTGCTTTCAACATTCCCTCTTTACTTCTCTCTCTTCTACATTCCCTTCTTTGTTTACACCACCTATTCATTTCAATGGAGGGGGCATGGCATAGTTCCTGTGATGGCATGAGCAGTCCATTGGGTGTTGAGAGACTTAATGATGGTGGTGGCTGTGTGTGTGGCGTAGGACTGGGATAAAGGTGATCAGGAAAGTGTCTGAGCATTGGACTATCAGCAATCGCCTGCAGGGGATTAAAGGTGTTTTTTATGTTACTACCTGCAGAATTTATATTTAACAATGGCCCAGTGCCCCATAGCATGGGCCTGGTGTTGAGCACCGGACCTGTACTGTAGAGCATAAAGGCTGGTAATGACTAGGACCAGGGGACTTCGGTTTGGCCCTTGAGCCCTAGGATTACCAGCCCCTATTCTTGGTTTGCCAGATTGGTAGGCTTTAGAGGGGGGAGGCCACACTTTTTTACCTTGAATATTTTTGAAAAAGTGCCCCTGCCGTCTTAATTAACACTGAACACCCTGCTGAACCAGATGAGGATGTTGCCTGGCGGGGGACAGAAAAAAGAAGACGTGGATGTGCGCTACCATCATTGTTGCTCCTCCACCTTATTTATCATATTTGTGCTCACTTGGCATCATTTAGAGAAAGGAAGCACCACTTGTCTGCTGTTTCAGTCTTTAGTTGTCAAGCTGCGTCCAATTGACAGAAAAAGGTTGAGTAATTTAATGATCACGCAGGGCACAGTCACATTTAGTTACACTACTGTAGCTCCATTAATCGTGAAAACCTCTCTGGACCCTTTTCCCTCACCAGTTATCAAGTTTGATTTCCCTTCTCATCTAAACTTCTGAAACAGAAAATTGGAAAAAATACAATTCTGTGATTAATCAGCTGTAGAATTGTTATTATGAGTATACAGTACGTCCTGCTCCAGATGATAATCCTTACGTCTGGGTTTACCTCTGCCATATGGTGCTGGACTGCAGAGAACAGCAAAATTGGCTCCTCCCGGCCCCTCAAATTCCCGGGCCCTACCACAAATTCCCAGGATTGAAAAGCAGATAACAAGAAGCCGGGAGAAGATAAAAAAACCAACAATAACCAGCTAACAACAATAAAAATAACCATACAGGGGATCCAAGAATAATGAAACCAGGGTGGGGTGGAGCAGGACGTACTGTATACTCATAATAACAATTCTACAGGTGAGTAACAACAGAATTGTATTATTCTTAGTATACAGTACGTCCTGCTCCAGATGATAATCCTTACGTCTGGGACATCCAACAGCAGTGTCCGTAAGGCAGGGTGGGATCCCCATAAAGACAACAACGCACAGTTTAGACCACTGCCACCTGCAGAACTTTGAGGCCAAAAGCAGCGTCAGCTGAGGCCCGAACATCAACCTTGTAAAACTTGTAAAAGGTATGAACAGAAGACCAAGTAGCAGCCTTGCAATCTTGTTCAACAGAAGCCTGGTGCTGAAAAGCCCAAGAGGCACCAATAGCACGAGTGTCACGCTCTGGGTACTTCAATGATCCGCTCAGGTAACTCCAGCCCTCCAGGTAAGCCCTCTTCACCTATAGGAGCCCCCGCTTGCCGGGACGCAGAAAACGCCTGCCCGGGATCGGTTGCCCCCAGGACTTCAATGGCTCAAAGGATGTAGGCTTACTGTTCGGAGGTCTGGAGAACCCGTGGCTGGGAGCGGTATTGAGTGGGCCCAATAGCAGGAGCGTATAACGGAAGTCCAAACAGGCTTAGGGTCAGCAACGGAAGTTCTGAGATAGCAGCGGTACAATAGGGTTGGACAAATCGTGGTCGAGGATCAAAGCAGAGGTCGGCAACGGTGATCAGATCGAGATTGGTCGGTTCAGGCAGAGGTCGGCAACGGAGATCAGATCGGGATTGGTCGGTTCAGGCAGAGGTCAGCAACTGGAATCAATCGAGCTACAATGCACAAGACAAGCTTGGTACTAGGCGCTATAACAGGCAATGACACACTGCAGTGGAAATCCCTTTATAGTGGGAAAACCGGCAGGATTGGACAGGGAGACAGTGGCTGGGATTGGTGCACTTAGGATCTGGCGGCAGATTGGAGCACTGGCCCTGTAGTCTGATTGGTGAGCTCTGGGCTGATTGCTCCAGCTGAGCTTCCCAGGCAAACTGCTCAGAGCTGCACCTTCTAGACTTTGTTCTTTTAAACAGCCTCCGGTGGCCATTCTGAGTATTGCACCCCCGGAAGACATGAGCTGACTGTATAGGCCAGCAAGCACAAGCTGAGTGACAATGGGCAAGGGGGAAGGACTTACTCGGCGACACATGCGCCACAGGGGATGGCAACCGAGGCATAAGCGGCTCCTGGGCAGGAGGAACCCGAGCCCATTGCCTAGGGACACCACGGGCACGGGTAGAAGGTAAGTCATTCGTGACAACGAGTAGAATGAGCAGTAAGGCGAAAGGGAGGATTCTTCCCCTTAGTCTGGTAGGCCTGAATCACAGCCTGTCTGATCTATTTGCTGATAGTAGACTTAGCAGGAGCCAAACCCTTCCTAGGACCCGAAGGGACTACAAACAGAGCATCAGTCTTCCTGAAAGGCGAAGTAGCCACCAGATAGAACTTCAGATTCCTGACCACATCCAAGGAATGCAGAGCCCTTTCCTTAGAGCAACTAGGATTAAGGCACAAGGAAGGAAGAACAATGTCCTGATTAAGATGAAAAGCAGACACAACCTTAGGCAGAAAATCAGGCTTAAAGCGAAACACCACCTTGTCCTGGTGTCTCTCAAATTAAGGGGGCTGGATAGAAAGCGCCGCCAACTCAGACACACGCCTAACAGAAGTGATAGCAACCAAAAAGACTACCTTAAGAGTGAGAATGGCCAAGGCAGCCTCATGCACAGGTTCAAATAGAGAACCCTGCAAGGCAGATAGGACCAGGTTCAAGTTCCAGACAGGCAACATAGGCTTACGTGGGGGACGCACATGAGTAACCCCCTGGAAGAAGGTCTTGACCAGATGATGCTGAGCAAAGGATCGCTGAAAGAACACAGCCAAAGCAGAAACATGACCCTTCAGAGTACTGAGCTGGAGCCCCAGGTCCAAACCGTGTTGAAGAAACTCCAGAATCCTAGGGATAGAGAACACACGACAAAGGAGAGACTATAGACTCACACCAGTCAATGTAGGTATGCCAAGTCCTGTAGTAAATGGAAGAGAAGGCAGGCAGCCCTTTTTCCATCAAGATGGAGGTTTCAGCAGCCAGGCCGTCAAAACCAGCGTTTGTAAATTGGGATGGAGTAACGGTCCCTGAGTGAGCAGGTCTGGAACCCTGGGCAGATCGTACTGATCCACTGCCAGCAGCACAATGTCTGCGAACCACACTCTTCTTGGCCAACGGGGGGCCACCAGGATTGCTGGCACCCCTTCCTGAGCAATCTTGCTCAGAACCCTGCCCAACAGGGGGAACGGAGGAAAGACATACAGAAGCTGAAAGTCCTGCCACGACATTGCTAGAGCATCCGTGGCCAAGGCCAGAGGATCCTGGGACAGGCTGGAAGCTTGTGATTGTGACGGGACGCAAACAGATCCACATCTGGCTGACCCCAACGGTGACACAGGGAGTGAAACCCTGTTGCTGAGGGACCATTCTCCTAGGCGAGAGGTCCCCTTGCCCAGAGAGTCTGCCAGCAGATTCTCCACCCCCGGGATGTACACAGCTGAAATGCAGAGAACATTGTCCTCCGCCCAGGACAGGATCAGAGACACTTCCTTGAGGGCCCCCTTTCTCCGGGTCCCTCCTTGATGATTGATGTAGGCAACCGCCGTCTGGTTGTCCGAGCATACCTGAACAAGGAGACCCAGAAGGTGCGGGGTCAAGTGAGCCAGCACCAACCTGATCACCCTTGGTTCCAGAATGTTGATAGGGGTTTGGGCCTCCTGTGGGCCCCACCGCCCCTGGAATTGTAGGGACTTCCAAAAGCCCCAACCAGTCAGACTGGCATCCATGGTGACTGTCTCCCAGCTGGGGGCCAGAAAGGATCTGCCCACAAACAGGTTCCTGAAGTCCAGCCACCACGAGAGGGACCGCCTCGCTAGGGGGGACAGAGCAAAGGTCTGGTCCAGGGACGCAGGATCCTTGTCCCACACTGACAAGAGGTGGAGTTGAAGAGGCCTCGTGAAACTGGGCATAAGGAACTGCCTCAAAGCACGACACCATCAGGCCCACCAGCTGCATTCCCTGCCTGATGGAGGGAAGAGGGCAAAAGAGTAGAAACTGAACCTGCGCTAGCAGACTGTCCACCTTCTGCTGAGGAAGAAAGATCCTTGCCTGAACTGTATCCAGATTCATTCCCAGAAATGGCGTCACCAGAGAGGGAGAAGGGGGAGGATTTGGGATGGTTGATCACCCAGCCGAATGACTCCAATGTGGACACCACTCGCTGGGTATCCAGCTCTGCCTGTTGGAGGGACTAAGAAGTGATGAGAAGGTCGTCAAATAGGGTAGAATACGAATGCCCTGGGATCTGAGCAGAGCCATCACCCCTGCCAGCACCTTGGTGAACACTCTGGGAGCTGATGTGAGACCGAAGGGCAATGCCACAAATTGGTAGTGCTGATCCTCCAAGGCGAACCTGGGGAATCTTTGATGACCTGGAAAGAAGGGAATGTGAAGGTAAGCATCCTTGATGTCCACAGAGGTCATGAAGTCCCCTGGGTGCAGGGAGCTGATAGCTAAACGCAGATTCTCCATGCGAAAGCGCCTGCATCTGACAAATTTGTTAAGAGTCTTCAAATCCAAGAAGGGTCTGACTGACTGAAAAGGTTGGAATAAAAGCCCTTGCTTCCTTCTTGTAAGGGAACTTGACAGATCACCCCCAGCTCCAGAAGGCTTTGCACAGCAAGAACCACAGCCTGAGCTGACAGGGGGTCCTGAGACATCCGGGACCTGATGAATCTTGGGGGCAGCCAGGCAGCAAACTCTATCTTGTAACCGGAGGACACTACCTCCTGAATCCACCGGTCTGAGACATGATGCCTCCAGACGTGAGCAAAGAGCTGAAGCCGTCCCCCCACCCAGATGGGTGAGGGCTCCCCTTCATGCCTGAGGGGACTTAGACTTGGAGCCCCAGGATGGGCCAGGACGTCCATGTCCCCTGCCTCTTCCCCAGAAATCTCCTTGGGGCCCTGTAAAGGAGGCTCCTCTCCCCGTTCTGGATCCACGGTAGGAGAAAGGAAAGGAGCCTGAACCCCGAAAGGGCCGGGACGGTCTTTTGCGCTGGGGTAACTTGCCACCCTTAGCAAACAAGTCCAGGTGGTCCCCAAACAGACGCAGTCCTTCGAAGGGGAAACCAGTGAGAGCCTTCTTGGCAGCGTTGTCAGCCGCCCACTGGCGCAGCCAGACAGAGCGGCGTATAGCCACCACCAAGCCAGATGTTCTCGCACACATCCTAATGGTATCATCCAAGGCAGAAAGTACATAGGCAATGAACACCTCACAGCGTGAGAGAGCAATATACTCTTCACTAGAAGCATCATCAGGAGCTCCATCTAAGAGATTTCTGAGCAGGGTCCTAATAGCCACAGCTGTAATGGCAGAAGCACACACAGGACGCAAGACAGTTCCCACACAGGCAAAGGCATGGGAGGCCAGCTGGTCAATGCGCCGGTCCTCACCATCCTTCAGGGTAGTGGAGTCAGGAGAATGCATGACAGAAATGTTAGACAACCCCAGAATTGGAGCATCCATCTCTGGAGGAGATGACCACCGTTTAACCACATCAGCAGGGAAGGGATACCTCTAATCCCAACTCTTAGGGACCCCGGGAAGTCTGCTTGGACGTTCCCACTCCTTGAGCACAAAATTATTAAAATGGGCTTGTTCGGGGAACTCCGGATGTGGCTTAGCCATATGAAACAGCTCCCCCTGCTGCTTAGGAGCCGCGGCTTGGGGAGCAATAGAAAGCACCTCAAGTATACCCAGACAGTTCCAAGAATTCATCAGCCCCCATAGGGAAAGCAGTGACACCGGGCGCCAAATGCCGCCTCTTGGCCTTGCGCGCCAAGGTATTAGCAAGCAGCTTTTCCACACTAGACAGTCTGGAAGAGACATCAGGCTGAGACTCTCCACTGGTATGCACCTCACTGGGAGTCGGATGTAAGCGTGGGGGGGGGGTAGGTGAAGATAAAAGGGGCGCAGGCCCAGCCACCGGTAACCCAGACTGCAGCTCAAGCACCTGCCGGGCACAAGGCACACAAATCCGCACATTGTAATCGCTAGCGGGGGACACCCCACACACCACACACAGCCGGGCTTGTCCCGAAGGAACCCCGAGCACATTATCCTGAGAAGCCTCCATATGGTGATTATAGCGGCACAATAAGCCGATAGGGATTTATGCCGTAAAGGCAACCCAGGATGCCCCAATACCCCGCAAGGGAAGTGGGAGGAATTTAAGCACTAGACCTCAATACGTTTTTAAAAACTACATAGAGGGGATAGGACCGGGAGAAACCAACTGCGTTTAACCCGCCTGCAAAACACAAAAAGAAGACCCATAAGCGGCATGCATACAACCATTAATAATAAGATCAGCCCGCAGGGGCACTCGCGGACTGCGGAGAGAAGACGGCAGCCACGCAGCAGAGGTGTCCAAAATGGCGCCGAGATACCTCGAGGGGCGGGCCGCGGAGACATGATGCAAAAGGCACCATCCGCCGCCCCCCTGAAGAGCGCCAAGGCGCGCACGTGACCAGCCAGCCAATAGAGGCGCAGCAGCGCCTGAGGGAATGTCGCCACCATCCGCGGAGCGCAGCACAGGTGCGCGCGGCGGTGGAAATTTCAAAGATAAAGCGCAGTGACAAGCAAAAACCAGTGAATGTACAAAACACATACACACGCACACACACCCCCCCCTCCCGTCCCGAGAGCCTCAAGGGAGAGCGAGGGAGGGCAGCGGCCACCTATCAGGGACCCACCGGTAAGGGGGCGAGGGGACTAAGGTGAGGGAGGGGCATCCCATAAGGCTCACCATGACCTATACCGCCTACCCTTTGGTGGGGGATTGCGGTCGGAGCAGCACTCCAGAAGCACCGTGCAGCGGTGCTGCCTACCATCACCCGACCAGCACAGTCAAGGCTGGGAGGCAAGTAACAAGTGGAATGGGTGGGAATAGTCCTACAGGGCCACAGGCTCACCTGCGAGTAGAGAGAGCCATCTTCTTGTACCTTCGCAGTCCAGACTGCAGAGAAGATCTGGGAATTTGTGGGAGGTCCCGGGTATTTGAGGGGCCGGGAGGAGCCAATTTTGCTGTTCTCTGCAGTCCAGCGCCATCTGGCGGAGGTAAACCCAGACGTAAGGATTATCATCTGAAGCAGGACGTACTGTATACTAAGAATATATATGTCTACTAACTGCTTAGTATATCATGTCCAATCTACTGAACCCACCCTCATCATTGTCACAATCCATTAACTGATAACACTAAAGAGTTGTGTACACATTCTTGACCTATATTTAGCTTTTCACACTGCCATTTTCTCCAAATGATTTCTAGACCTTGCCATCTCTTCCCCCCCTCCCTCCATTACAAACATTAGGCTCGATTCAAAATCCCAAATGTCATTATGTTCGTATTTGCAATCGAAAGTTTTGTTGGGTGTTTGTCATTTTTTGGCTTTTTTTCGTACATTTTTCACTCGCACGAACGTTCGGGAGAATGCGTATATGCGCTTTCGATTAGCGAAAGCAATTCGGAACATTTCCCAACAAAATTGGAAAATTTTCGTTCCTTCAGAAAACTTCCGTTGCTGGGATGGTTTACGTCACATTCAGAGAGCTGTTTGCCGACGGCTCACCACCCTATAAAATCGTATAATTGTAAAACCACTTCCGACACCTCTGAGGACTCGGATTGCTATTTTTGAACATGTTTTGCGGCTATGTGGAGGAGTCTGCGCGCCTTTAGCACCAAGGCATTGCATGTATCAGCATGGCCGAGGCCATAAATTGTATAGCAATGCATACCTGAATCAATACATTTCATGTATGCCTTATAGATGCATTTTAATGCTGACCTAAATTAGTCTTTAGCATGTAAAAATGTATTTTTCCACACATCCACACAATTGCAATATTTTTGAAGACTTATGTCCTTTGTGAATTATATTTGAATTGTTGAACTTGAATCTTAATGTGTTGTAGGAGTTAGTGTTTTAGTCGGTTACCTTTGCTTTGTGTAATTATTTTATATTTGGTTGCAGGAACTGCAAGATGTGCTGCTCGCCCTTGCTCCTGATGCCCGTTCTTTGCCTGCAGAATGCGGGCCAGGGGTTCTCTAATCGGGCACTATGCAAAACCCGGGCCGTGGTGGCGAGGGCCCTCTGGCTTATGAAGTCCAGATTTAGGTGTTTGGACCATACGGGGGGGGGGGGGGGGCACTGCAGTATGACCCCAACAAGGTTATCCCAAAATTGTAATTTACCGGGACCACACGTGCCAGAGTGGCACAACTGAGTGTCAGGGTCCTTCAGTTGGTGGGCGAGATGCAGGAGCTGTGCAACTCGTTGGGGACCACAGATGAAGAATAATGTTCAGTGGCCTGCCATTGCTATGTATTTAATTATTTATAGTTGTAAAAAGTTGAAATTTAAAACATTTTTTAAAAATGCATATTTGATGCTGGTAATTATTTTTAAAAAGTTACATTGTCATTTCATTAACAAACTACATTAACACAAAACTAATAGGCACAGAAATATTTAAAGATGAATATTCACATGAACGATAAGTGGTTTGGGTGTGCTTTAAGGGTCCAAAAGGGAAGATGGAGGATGGAGTGCTAAGTGGTTTAGCTAAACATTGTAGTAGAAGTGAGGGTGGCAAATATGTAGGCGAGCACTTTCATGACTTAAGTTTGTAGTGCGCAGGCGCAAGATCGTAAGGATTCCGTCTGGACGTTTATTTTTGGTAAAATGGAAACAGAATCTATCGGGAAACGTAAAGGATTCGTTGGAGGATACGATGGGAAAAGGGCAAAAATGAAAGCCTACGTTGTAACATGTGGAAATGAAACGGAAAAGTCTGGATGGAAAATGACATCCGCGTAATTCGTAATCTGCCGTACGAACGGACGGAAACTTTACACAAGGTTTTCAATGCATTCATAGAATCGCTCGTACGCTCATACGAGAGCGGGAAATTTTGAAAATGTTACGACGTCGGCACCAAACCGAAAGTTTTTTTGTGTCTCTCTGAATCGAGCCTATTGTGAGTTTGTAATGTCAGAGCTCTCACCCCTACTGTATCAAGTTATCGGGTGTGGGGAGTGCGGACTTTTAGTGCCCGTACCCCTTGTTTTTTCATGTAGGGTCCACAAATATAATGAAAAAACAAACCCCTGGATTGAAAATGAAAATACAGGGTCAGCTGCTCACCTTTCCTGAGTCGAGAATGGGACACGTGGTGAGAAACTGGAGTGGCCCCTGCCAGAGGCCCAAAAGAAGTGAAGAAGTGAAGTGCCAGTGCTGCACCCATAAATGTAGTAAAATGTAGCTTTTAATCCAGTGTCATTAAAATTTCAAATCAAGAGAATGTGCAGACGAAAGAGCCCCCACATTCTGTTCCTTTGAACTTTTGGGGGAGGCACATGAGACAGGATTTCCATGAGCTCCTTGCTGCCTTTTTATTGCTATTGCTTGCACTGCCCCTTTAACTTAGACTTATATACAAGAAAAGAAGATTCCTAGATCTCATTTAACCCACAACTTACTTTTACCATTTACTCATTTACACCGGTGATCCCTCGTGCCAGGTCTCCTCTTCACCCAGGGGGCCGTGAAGGCTATGCGGGCTTGTAGCTTTCAGGGCCGGGGGCCACCGAAGCACACTGCAAGTCACACTGACTTCACAAAATAATTAGCATGTCCCCCAAAGTTTTAAATGTTTTCTATGGACAATATGAATTAAAAATAAAGCAATTTCAATGCCTTGTTATTGGCTAAGGGATTCCAGTTTTGTAACTGAGCTTGCACGTTGTACTGTCCCAAACTTCAAACTGTTTTCCAAATGACTGACATTTTTGTAAAAGTATTAGAACATTGGAGATGCAGAGAAAAAATGAGGAGAGACAGTGGGTGTGGCAAGAGCGATGTGATGTAAGCACATTGTGAGCTTTTCAATATATCATAATAAAAAAAGTACATTGCTGTGTCTCTAATTGTTACTGCCAGCAGTGATCAGAAAAAGAGGATAAGAGATGCTGCAGGCTAAAAGCGTCTCCAGTCTGTCAGCACATAGTGTGACCAGAGAGGAAGTTTTCACAGCTGCAGAGAGAAGCAGCTAATTAGGACGTCTGGGGAGGGAGTTGGGGGATGTTTCCGTTCTTGGGCCACTGAAAGTTGATTGAAGGACCAGGTCAGCGGGATGGAGACAGAAAGTTCACCAAGGAAGGTATTTCCTCACTAAGTAGACCGACATAGCAGGAAGAAGATTGATATTTATTTTTTAACGTTTGAATTGCCAATCACTTTAACTATTCATCTTTTGTAACCTACTCTAACCTGCTAAACATACAAAAACTCTGCAATCTGTCAAATTAAATTGCATGTATTGTCCTTTGTGAAAAAGAATCTGGTTCCAAATAACTATTTATTGGTTTATCATAAATAAACACTAGTAATTATGCTGTGCAACAACGTTCTGCCCTTGAGGCACAAAAATACCAGGCTGTATAACAGCAAGCAGACAGCTTTTGTCTTCAGGCCAGAATAAGTCGAGGGACATTTTGCTCAGTAATAGAACATTAGCCTTTTACACTCACTAGAAGGTCAGCAGTCATATTTCTGGCTTGACATCAGGCAGCACTTCATGACAATCTGTCAAACATCTACATACCGGTATGTCATGACATGAACTGTTCTCTTCAGTTCAACTAAATATATTAGTTGGATGTGACATACTGGTTATATTTTTCCATATTTATTTATGATAGAATAGGGAAGAGCTTTTCATTTTAGCTTCCTTCTGTGAATAGCTATAGCGGCAAATAGGATTCTACACTAGGGATACTGACTAATAAAGGACTATTTAGAAAACAGAAAAGTTCATTAGCTTTGGTAATTAGAGTAGTTCAGATTGTATCTTCTTGAACCAGGTGCAATTAGCAGTTTCTGCACAACCTATGGACCATGGGGTACATGCAGCTGGCGCTGGCATCAGTTGTGGTCCCTGCCATCATCAGCATGTTTTTCTACATTCATTTGTGCTATAAGCAAGCTTTCACTTTTTTTATTTAATCTACAGAGACCCTTTAAGACATGCATTTAATGAGTTACTGTGTTTTATTGAACATTCTCTATGGTATCTACCTGGTACTGGCATACATTGTCCCTTAGTCACCTTCAAGTACAGTGGTGGCAGCTGCCTACTGGGTGTAAAGCCTATGTTTGTCCATTCAATAAAAATCAGGAGCCATATTTTATGAAGTGCGCCATTTAGCACCATTTTTCTTGCATACGCGCCTGCTTTGGAGCGCCTGCATCTATTTATATTTTGTACAGAATGGAGCTGCAAGTCAAACACCTTATTTTAAATAATCAGATTGGATTGGGGCACTAGGTATTGGCTGGCCTGTGTCAGTGCCTGTCGATCAGGGCCGGCGTCAGCACCCGGCAAGGTGGGGCAGCTGCCTGGGGGCCCCCGGCCTCCAGGGGGGCCCACTGACAGTGCTGGCCTTTGGGCTGTTTGACGGCTCTTGACCGGCGGTGGACTGGGAGTGGCGGTGCAAGTTCTTTTCCCCGCCGGGCGGGGAGTCAACAGTATGCAGCAATAAAGTTCTGCTGCTGCCTGTGCTGTCCCCACCGAGGAGAGAGGAAAGGGCCTCCACACCACGTAACAGGCGTGCCGGCTGGCACAACAGCAACAAGGGGACCAGGAGTGCGTGCCGGGGGGGAAAGCACTGTAGAGGTAAGTTTTTTTTTTTTCTTTTCTTTTGATCCTTAGGGGGCATCTAGATTTGGGACGTCCCTCAGTGATGTGACTCTTCACCACGAAGGGGCCCACTGAAACCCAAGGGCCCAGGTAAATCTGGAGCCGGCCCTGCTGTCGATTATAACATAGCCAGTTAGCACCACTTTGTACTGCTCTGTAGATTGGCGCTATATTAAACCGGTGCTGGTCAATGTTTCTTCATTACAGTAAAAGGATATCATTGCAAAGAACAAAGGGGACAAACTTTAGAATGCGTTTAAATGACATTTGATGACATCCTATCCTGCATTTACATTACTGACAAGTCGCCAATGCAAGTTCTGTACAAATAATGATGTTTGATATTAATTATAAGCAAGGAACACTTCAAAAGGACCAAACGCGTCTTTGAAAGGTTACATTTAAAAAAAACATGTATTAACTCTCCTTAGTGTCCTGGTAATTAATTGGATAAAAATACTCAAACGATTTTAGATGCAAAAAAAAATTAAAGTTATGCTAAAGGAGAGCGCCCGATTGTTGTCCCATTGTCTCGGGCTACACGTTGCACTGTCCTAAATCCATTTTCAAAAAGACCCTGTAGTTCCTAAGTTATTTGATAGAGCAACAGCGATGTGATGTAAGCACACTGTGTGCTTTACATATTCATAACAGGCAGTCTCTAACACGTGTGCCCAAGACTGTTCTATATCGTAGTAAACAAAAAATAAGTGCATTTTTGTGCCTCTAGTTGTTATTGCCAGCACATAGTGTGATCAGATTAGGGGGTGAGAGGTGCTGCAGGAGATCAGAGAGGAGGGAGGAGGGCGGGGTTTCACAGTTGCAGAGAGAAGCAGCCACTTAGGATGTCTGGGCAGGGAGTGGGGGTATTTCCATTCTCAGTCCCCCGAAGGTTGATTGGTGGACCACATTGGCGGGATGGGGGAAGAAACAGAATGAGGAAGTGATTTTCCTAACTAAGGAGACAGACAGGAGAGGAAGAACAGCACTGGAGCCACTCAATGTAGGGTAATTATTTTTTTTTTTTACTTTTGACTTGACAATCACTTTAAGGGAAACTAAAATCGTATTTTGTCTCTTATCTTCCTCCTAGCACTATTTTCAATAGGATGTAACTGTTCACAGCATGAGATTATGAGAAGGGGGGCCTAAACCGCTAGTATAGAACAATGATATCCTGTCAGAAACCAACAGCATACAACGACATAGCTGGGGAAAATGAAAATCACTATAACAGGAATACCAGGCAGCATTGAGGGCAGAAACTTCCAAACAGTAATGTACCTGGGGTGGGGGAGCAAAACAGATTGAGTTGTTCTGGGGGTTTTGGTCCACTGTCAGTAAATTTCTACCCATTGTGGTTTATGGAATCTAAACCTACAGCACCACTATAAACTGGTGCAGCTTTGAGAACTACTGTTTTGTCCTATAATAAGACCCAACTACCCATAAGACGCACATAGGATTTGGAGGAGAAAACAAAAATCTAAACTAAATAGTATTCTATCCTTCCCCCAAGAACCTAATAACAGAACATGGCAGAAACTCCCTAATCACCCCATAACAAGAGTGTGCAAGAACTCCCCCAGTTCCCTATAATATGCAGTGTGCAGAAACCTCCCCCCCATCCCCTATAACAGACAGTGTGCAGAATTCCTCCTTATCCCCCTATAACAGGCAGCGTGCAGAACCCTCCCCCCCACCCCCACCCCCTATAACAGGCAGCATGCAGAATCCCCCCAAAATCACTATACCCGGCATTGTGGCAAAACCCCCCTGTCCCCAATCACAAGCAGAATGCAGAATCCCCCCTTCCCATATAACAGTCAGCTTGCAGAATACTCCCAGTTAGATAAAGAAAAAACTTCTTACCTGAGCCACGACCTGGAGGATGACAGTGCACAGAGTGGCATCCTCCTCAGTGGCAGTTGGAGATTGGGGGGGGATCTGCCACATTCGCCCTACAAGACGCACATGTATTTTCCCCCAGCTTTTGGGCTATAATATGGTATATGGCGCTGTGATAAACTGGACCCAAACTGGCGAACATATTGGCGCTGAGTGGCATTTACTAGTGCTGAAGCCTGATAAATGAGAGTCCATGCTTGTGTAATCTTTTTACTGCCTTTCAAAGAGGAGTTTTGAAAAAGTTTAATGACCCTGGTGCCCCTTTCTAGCTGACCCTTTAAACTAAGGCCTTCTGGGCCTTGCACTTAGAATTGAAATCCAATGTCAGACTAGCTGTTTTCTTTCAGCAGGTGATGCGAGTACAAAGCTGGAAAAGGATGGAGAGGCAAGGGACATATTTTTAGGCACTTGAGTGTTGCCATCACAAATTCCCTTGTACAAATTATCACCCACCTTTAACCTACTTCCACACATATTGACAAGTGTTGCATTTGCTAACTAACTACATCATTCTGTACACCCCCCACATTACTCAACTGCACCAAACCATTCTGTCTTTATAGCAGCCTAGGCCTTTCCTACCAACTTGGGAGCCACCCATACTGACCACAGACCCCTTTATATAATAACTCTTTAACACATCTACACAACTCACTTGTCCATAATTATATTCAACTGCTCTTTATACGGCCATCTTACCCATCCATACAAGTCCACTAATATGTCCAAGAGCTCCTTGTATGACCACCTAATGCAATCTAAAAGCACATCAGTATGTCCAAATCCCCTTATATAACAGATGAAGCACCTATACAACCTAAAGGTCCATCAATATGTCTAAGAGCTATACAACCACACACCCCACACATGAATTCCACATGTCCATCAGTTTGTCCTTATACAACCATGTGACCCACTCAAACAAACCAAGGTCTATCTATATGACCGAGACCCCCCTGTAAAACCATCCAATGTAGAGTCCAATAAATATGTCTAAGAGCCACTTATGCAACCATCTAACCCACTGATACAACCCAAAGGTCCATCCACATGTCAATGGGCCTCTTATATAACTCTACCCATTCCTTCCAAAGACACTGTGATACATTGCAAACCACCTGTATCATTCAAGGTTCAAAAATATATTTCTGCAACCAGTCCCATTAGTCTTAAAGGCCTCCTTAGCATTCGGCATCTTACACATGAATCTCTTCTTGAAATTATGTCTCTGTGAATTGTCTGTCAAGGAATATTAAAATAAATAAACAAAAATAATAGTGGCGGTGTGTATAATATTGGTCGCTGGGATGTGACAGGTTTCAGGTGGAACGCCCCTTAGCCTTACCTGCATATTAGACATGTATGTTCAGGCATACATAAAAGCATATATACTCACCCTTTGTCCCCTGGTGTTTTACAACATATTAATTGCCCAGATCCTGCTTTCAGCCATCCAGAGCCAGTCTTGATTCTCTGCCTCACAAAAGGTGAGTATAGATGTTTATGTTTTACTGCCTGGACAATTCCTTTAAAGCTGGTCTACACCTGTCAAGGAGAAGCTTGTTCTTTAGGTAATGTGCTTGAAAGAGCATTATATGCTTATGCATACATAGGACTTTGTGCTGGGCTGTCTGAGCCACTGCGTTCAGAGAGCGTTCGGGGTTAGGTGGCTTGCTCAAGAGCACTTCAGCCAGGAACTAAGCCTGCAACCCTCTGGTCACAAGGTCGATTCACAAACCACAAGGCAATGACTGCCCTAAACCTCCCTAATGCAACACGCTGGTGGGTGTTTATCATCAGATGCATGTGCTTGGGCACACATGACCACATTGCCAGTGGCACACTCTCTACCCCCCAATCCTAGAAGATAGCACACAAGCTAGGGCAACCAAGGAAACACAATACAGAGAAGAAAATTCTATTTTTTAATTACTAACAAGGGAAACCCTGGAAGGATTTTCAGATGTATTGGCATACCATTATATATATCTCTGATGAAATTAAAAAAGCGAAACATGTCAGTTTCATAGAGGAAAACTTATGGTAATATTTGTGTAATGGAATTAAATATTTACACAAGAAAGTGAAAGATAAAGTAAAGCCGATGTGCCTTGTTAAACATATATCTATTGTATAAGACACTGTTTTTGTCTGGTAGTCTGTGATCAAGTGTTACAAGAAGTTCAACCATCAACTTATGTTGCTCTCCGTAAAAAGGAACATGTAATGTGTTCAGACACCTGTGAGGGGATTTATAACTGGTTCGAAACTTGACAAACAACATTCTCGGCACAGAAACACTTCAGGAAACATAAACTTTCCATAGTGTCCAGCGTGGCAGACGTCAAGCAAGCATGTCGTTGTTTAGTCTGATCTGATCTTATCTTAAGGACCTAGTGGGGCGACACTGGCATTGGAGTGACAAATTGCTGCTGAAGCTCCTGAGCAGCTCTGGAGTAACCCGTAAGTGAACTATTTTTTTAATTTTTTTTAAGGAACAAATACAGAACAAACAAGGGCTGGCCTTTCTGAATATACACAGTGAGATTGTTGATAGTCATTGAATTAGAGCACAGTAAGCTGGGAGCCAGATCACTTGGCCTATAGTTTGCACTATTGTGGCTGAACAACTCACTGAGCCCCATAGCAAATTTTTAAGTGGTGCTATGCATATCCTGAAACCGGAAGCCACCTACATAAAAACCCAGTAATTACTCCACACCCATAAATCCTATTAGACTGTGCAGAACCTTATGAAAAGCTTGGTCCATCTCTGATCATGGTCATTTTCCAATCAATGAGTTCTCAGCTGCTGCGGAACTACATCTCTAAGTGTGCCCTGCCCCTAACTCCTTTTTATACATGCTCCTGTGAGGTACTGTACTGCATTCTAGATAATTTAGCTGAGCATAGGGCATGCTAGTTGAGCAAGGTGGCGGGAGTAGGGGTGGGGATACCACATACATTACTAAAGCTTCACTATGATCACACAGCATTTCTCCCTCTGCCCATTAACTGTTCCTGCAATGCTAAAGCATCAGCTAATCAATGTATGCATTGATGAGCTGAGAAGTTCCTCAGGGGCGTGGCTAAGGGGCTTATGGACTGGAGAGGTACTGTAAATTTTCTGGCCCCAGCCCCCCCCCCCCCCCCCCCATCAAGGTTAGGGTAGTTTTCAAACCGGTGTGTTTGTAGGCAGGGGAAGACAGGCCATAGGGAGACCCAGGAGAATTCCCAGTGGGCCGCAGTGCTTTGGGGACAGTTGGGCCCCTTAGTATCCCTTTCACCCCCCGGTTATTTACAAGCCAAGGAACCCCAGCACCTAATGTTATAGCCCCAGCATCATGGTTGGGTGGCCTCAGCAGGGATGTCTCGAATCAGCCACGGGCTGGTAAAATCTGGGGCTTATTTTTGGCCTCAGTCCGCCACAGGTGCTGTGAACTTACATCTTTTAGTGTGCCTTGCAACCACCCACTCTTTGATACATGCATCTGTCAGGTGGGACATAATAGATGCTGTAGCTAAACAAGAGGCAAGTTTGTTGGCTAGTAGGACACTCCGACCATTTGTTAATACCACCAAAGCTAACTGAGACAGAAGACTTCTTTCCTATCTCTCTCTAATTTAAATTAAACTTTTGTGTTTGCAAACTCCTGTTACAGGAAGAGACACCTCCCCTAACCTATATCTGCAAACCCTATTTGTGCCACTCTATCTTCTTCCTTGTAGCAGGACTACTTGAAGTAGCACACTCAACAGGAGAATTTCCTCCCTTTCCGTTGAGTGGAGACCTGCACTTTTAGACAGCGCCTGGTCTTCTTTAAAGGTCCAAATTGCCAGTATTTCATTTAAAGTGTTTCTAGGTCCCCGTGTAAGATAGAAGCGATCACATACATCACTACAAATAAATTGTTTATGTCATGGTTTATAAATGGATGGATGTGAAGGCACCAGTGGCAGACTGGGGCCACATTTCAATCATGAATTTTACTGGCCCTGGGCAACCAACCACTAGATCAAGAGCATCCCAGTGGGCTTCCCTGATGGTCAACGAGTGAGCTCCACAGCTAAGGCTATATTATTGTAGGGACAGATCAAGGGCAAATGCTCACGAAGGAACTAAAGTCTTTATATTGTAGGGACAGATACTGTAGAATCGGTGAGTATGGAACCCCCCACATCCATGATGCTGAGTTTAGGGGTTACGATATGGACAGGTAGGGGGTAGACTTGAGCAGGGAGTGAAGAAGGGGTGTTAGAAGTAGATTGAGTACAGGGTTTGAGTGAGTTGGATCGTGTGATGGGCTATGCCCAGCCCTTCTTGCACTTCAGTGCAGCCCAATGGGAACCTTCCCTATACGGCCTGCCCACCCCTGGTAGCCACCACGCATCAGCAGTGAAAGAACACCATGCTGGTACTGGTGATGCTACCATGGAGACCAGGGTCCAATCTGAAGTAGGGAGCTGAATATCTGCTAGGATCCTGGGTAACCCAAACGCGATCAGCATGAGAGAAAGATGATAGCATAACATGGAGGGGGGAGGATGCGGAACAGAAGGGTGGGCTTTAATACTTATGAAAAGTAGGATGGGAGGGCGAGGACTAGTATGGTGCTCTTGCAGGGCTCTTACTATGGCAGGGTGAACAGGGAGGTCTGGGAAAGCAGCAGCACCATAGGATGGGTGAGGAGGGGGCAACATTTTTTTAGCTATATTCACCTTAGCCCAAGGCCATGTTTTTCCTGTGCTGAGCTGACAGCAGAATGTGTCTCATTCTTCAGCGATCAGCTGATTCGCCGCAGTTCAAGCTTCCAGAACTGCACTTTATTCAAACTAGACACAAGGCATTAAGCAAATTCAAGGAAACAAAAGATTGTTGGCAGCCGCTCAGACCAATTTATTACTAACCTGGGAGGTGCATGTGAGCAGGGTCTTGGTCCACACACATCTGCAGAAGCTGCACCACCAGTGCAGTCCTAACTCTAATCTATGAGAGTACCCTTTGGAACATACAATGCAATGGATAAATTGAGAGCAGGCTTACCTGAGGTTGCCCTATAACCTTGAGTGCAGCACATTGGGTGGTTGGGGTTGTACAGCTTCAGACCCCCCCCCCCCCCACACACACACACACACACACACACACACACACACACACACACACACACACACACTATGTGCTTGCACAAAATCATATGAAACAAAGGTGGGTGACAGCTTCTCAGACCAATTTCTAACTAACCTGGGAGGTGCACATTAGCAGGGCAATTAGGATACACAATGTCAGACCCCGAGAATGCCTGTCTTCAATGTGAGCCTGCAACCCCCAATCTCAACAGCCAGCTTCACCTATAGACAAGCCCCCATTTGCCAGGGTGCTATACACGCCTTACCGGACACGGTTGCCCCCAGAACTTGATGGCTCAAAGTTTGTAGGCTTACGGGGAGTGAAGACAGATAAACCGAAGGTCAGATTGGGCGAAGAAGGTGAGTACTGGAACAGTTCGGGTGCTCTGGAACAGGTAAGTACTGGAACAGTTTGGGTGCTCTGGAGATTTCAAGGGAGGAAGTACTGGAACAGTTTGGGTGCTCTGGAACAGTTTGGGTGCTCTGGAGATTTCAAGCGAGGTCGAAAGTCAAGTCAAGGGTTACAGAGAGCTGTGCGGTACAAAGGGATAAGACGGAGATGTAGTTGAGGTTCAGGCAAAGGGTCAATAATAATAATTTCACAGGAGAATAACAAAGCCAGCTAAACACTATCACAGGCACTTACACACTGAAGTGGTAATCCCTTAATAGGACTGGACAGTGACTGTGATTGGTGCACTTCGGATCTGTGGGTTAATTGGTGTACTTGGAGACCTCTGGGCTGATTGCCCCATTTGAACTTTAAAGGTGTACCGTCCAGAACTGGACCTCCTAGGGTTGGCTCCTTTAAACATCACACAGCACGGCTGCTGTGAGGACATAAGCTGACTGTGCTCGAGCGCGAGCACGTGCCGAATGACAGTGGTCAAGGGAGGAGGGCATGCTCGGCACCTGAGGCGGAAGCGGCTGCAAGGACACCATGGGCACGGACTGAAGGTAAGTCATTCATGACAGTCAAGCCTTAAAAAGGCCACAGCACTCAACCCTGTTAGCTTGCAACTAAACCTATAATCTTTCTCTAAATCTGGTAAAAACAGAGATCTTGGGCTACAAAAGCAAGCTAACAGGGTTGAGTGCTGTGGCCCCTTTAAGGATTAAGCAAATCCACACAATTCAATTTTAAAACAAACACCCATTTTTTGTAAAATAGGTGTTGACTACAGCTCGAGGGGACATCCCGCTCGCTGGTCCACCCACCAAAGAGCCTCTGGGCTGCTGGCCACCAATTGCTGGGCATGGTTTCCCCAGGTGAGCAAAGTGCAGGTAAGGCAAAATCGATTTCATGGGGTGTATGCCTCCCAGTACTCATACCAGCTGTAATCAACACCAATTTTATATAATATATATGTAATATTAAAATGGAAGCAAGTGAATGGGTATCCCTGCTGAGTCACTTGTACTCCCCGGCAAGTCAACGAGTGTACTCCAAGAATAGCATCACATTTACAGACCATGGACATTGGTGGGTATGGACACCTAGGGTTGTATGTGAGCAGTAGAATCTGTGGCCCAGTGAATGTTTCCTAGTCTCCTTATGGTCAGTCCAACCTTGTATGTGCCTTTTCCTGAAGCTAACAGTGCTACTCATATATCCATGTGGTACTGTATGTGGATACAGCACCTTTAGCCACCATATTCATTACCATGCACAAATACTGTATTTTTCACCCTATAAGACGCCTGACCCGTATAACGCATCAGGAGGATGATAAGAAAAAGATAGTCTGAACCAAATGCTGTGCTAAAACATCAACCACCCCTCCCCAAGAACCAAATAGGCAAGGTGCAGAATCCCCCATTCCCCCATCCCATTCCCCATAGGCAGTGTGTCATTCCCCCATCCCATTCCCCATAGGCAGTGTGTCATTCCCCTATCCCATTTTCATAGGCAAGCCCTATTCCCACCTGCTTCCAGGACCCTTCTTGCCTCCCAGCCATGGCTGCGGATCAGGTGCAGATAGGGGAACGCCGAGGGTCAGGCATTCGGCAGAGCTATGCTCTGGGCCGCAGACTCTTTCCTCAGAGTAAGCCGGCCATAGGCTATGGTGAGCCTATAGGGGGGGGGGAGGGGAGGAACCACCCTTTTTTTCCCTTTTCATTATGTGTCCCACATGCTTTATTCTTGTGCCTTTTATGCTGTGTGTGTTTTTCTCACGTTTTTTTACCTCACAATATACTTACCTTCCCCGCTCCTGCTCCTCTTGCCTTCTCTACGTTACGGCGTGGGGGGGCGCCCCTTGAGGTGCACAGGCTCTTCCCAGGCTCTTCAACTGGCTCCCGCCCCTTGAGGTGCTGCTTGGGCAGGCCGGCGCCACTCTCCTCACATAGTTTCCTGAGGTAAAGTTCCTGTTTTTACCTCACGCTGTCGCTCCTTGGTCTGCCGACAGGCTGCACAGGCTCTTCCCGAGCTCGTCAACTGGCTCCCTTTTGGTCCGTGAGTCCGGTCTTTTCTTGTTGGTACCTTTATTATTGTGTTTTATATTGGCTGTGCATGCGCTGTGGGATGCTTATCTGCTCCCTTTTGCGTCTTTCAGAGTCCCATATTGAGATTCTTGTGGCTCCTCCCGGTCCATACACCACCCCCTGGCCAACCGCCCCCCCCCCCTCCACCCTTTCCTGCCCTGTGGGTTAGGGTGCTGAGAGTCAAATTGGGTTTTTTTCTGTACGGTTCTGGGCCGTCTTAGTGCCTTAATCACCATAATGGAGGCTTCTGGGAGTAGCGGGCTTGGGAACCTCCCGGGACTTGCTAAGCTTTGTCTTGTGTGTGGTACATGCCTGCTGAGTGGTCGCAACGTGGTTTGTGTGCCCTGCGCCCAGAGTGCTATTGCGGATCAGGATGGAGCAAGTGTTGCCGGCCCCAGTCCCATTTCTCCTCCGGCCTTGCCGACTCCCCCGCGCCTGCTTCTGGCCCCTAGTAAGGGGGAGGTCAGCAGGGACTCGCGTAGTAATTTTGAGCTCAGACTGGCTAGCATTGAGAGCCAGTTAGCGTGTTCGGCCGCTGGCAAGGCCAAGATTAAGAAGCGGCATTTGGAGCCGGCTCGCGACATTTTTGCCGATGATGAGGATTATGAGGCCTTTAAGGGCTCCAGGGGTCCGACTCCTCCGGGGGTAGTCGGGGGGACCTTGACAGTCGCCACGGGTCTTCATCTGACGAGGACGGATGGAGAGACAGCGCCTTGTCTTTCCTGAACAAGGCCACTTCTCTAATATGGTTTTTAAGGAATGGGAGAAGCCTAATAGGTTGCCGTCGGTGCCTAGGGGTCTGGACAGACGGTATCCCTTTTTCGCAGGATTTGGTTCGCCTGTGGTCCCATCCTCCGGAAGTGGATCCTCCTGTTCTGGGGCTCTCAAATACCTCTGTTATGCCGTCTCCTAAGACTTCCTCCTTGCGTGATCATGTTGACAGGAGCATTGATCAGCTAGCCTGTCACGCTTTCACTTCTGTGGGAATCGGTCTGCGCCCTGTCTGTGCTGCGGGCATTGGTTCCATGGCCATTAAGAAGAAGGTAAGGCATCTCGCTGATATTGTCAAATCTCACAAGCGAGCGGAGGAGTTTGGGGAGCTTTTGGCTTGTATGGACTTCCTTGCCTTTGTTATATCGGCCATGGATGACGCCGTCCATTTTGGTGGTAGGGCTTTGGCTGCGATGGTCGCACTGCGTCGCTCTATCTGGTTTATGACAGTGGGCAGCGGATGCTGCCACCAGTAAAGCTCTCACATGGCATTCCCTTCCTGGGACTTCGGCTGTTCGGGGAATGGTTGGACCTCCTGGCTAAGGACGGGAGACTTCCTCAACGTCGGAAGCAGGTACGGCCTTTTTGGAGCTCTTCTTTCTTTCGTCCCTCTCGGGGAGGACGAGGATCTTTCTGGTGGCCACAGAGACTCATGGGTGCAAGGTAGAGCCCGAGGTCGTCCCGGCCTTGCCAGGGGATCCAAGCCTAAGCCCCCTTCCAAGGCCCCTCAGGCATGAGGGGACGCCCTCACCCAGCCGGGTGGGGGGGCGGCTTCGGCTCTTTGCTCACATATGGAGGCAACACGTCTCAGACCGTTGGATTCAGGAGGTGGTGTCCTCCGGATACCAGATAGAGCTGGCAGCTTGGCCGCCCCCAAGATTCATTCGATCCCGGATCTCTCAAAATCCTGTGACAGCGCAGGGCCTGAGGCTGGCCATTCAACATCTTCTGTCATCAGGAGTGGTTTGCCATGTGCCTCTTCAAGAACGGGGGCGGGGTTCTACTCCAACCTGTTCACGGTGCCCAAGAAGGACGGTTCCCTGAGACCCATCCTGGATCTAAAGGGTCTCAACAGATTTGTCAGGTTCAAACACTTCCGCATGGAGACCTTACGGTCGGCGGTGAGCTCTCTTCGGCCAGGCGATTTCATGACCACTGTGGACATCAAGGATGCCTATCTGCACGTTCCTGTCTTCCTGGGACACCAGAGGTTCTTGAGGTTCGCTCTGGGGGATCAACACTACCAGTTTGTGGCTTTGCCGTTCGGCATCACCTTGCCCCCCCGGGTGTTCACCAAGGTGCTGGCGGGTGTCATGGCCCTTCTGAGGAGCCAGGGCATTCGCGTTCTTCCTTACTTGGACGACTTTTTGATTGCAGCTCCATCTTTGCATCAGGCAGAGAGGGATACTCAGATGGTAGTGTCCACCCTCAAGTCCTTCAGTTGGGTGATCAATTATCCCAAGTCTTCTCTCTCTCCTTCATCGGTAAGATCCTTCCTGGGAATGACGCTGGATACTTCTCAGGTCAAGGTGTTTCTTCCTCAGCAGAAGGTGGAGGGCCTTCAGATGCAGGTGCGGGCCTTGATGGCTTGCCCTCATCCCTCCATCCATCTGGGGATGCAGTTGGTGGGTCTCATGGTGTCTTGCTTCGAGGCTGTGCCTTTCGCTCAGTTCCACATGACCCCCCTTCAGTTAAATCTCTTGACCGTCTGGGATCGTCTGGGATCGTCTGGGATCGGAGTCAGGAGTCCCTGGAGCAGGAATTCGCTCTATTCCCTCTGGCCAGACAGTCCATCTCATGGTTGCTGGACTTGAGGAATCTTCTAGTGGGCAGGTCCTTTTTGCCTCTGTGTTGGGAGATTGTCACCACAGACGCCAGTCTGACCGGTTGGCGAGGGGTTTGGCAATCGCTGAAGTTCCAGGGCCAGTGGGGCCCTGAAGAGGCCCACGCGCCTATCAATCTCTTGTAGTTGAGAGCAATAAGGTTGGTTCTCTTCGAGTTGACTCCCCACCTTCAGGGTAATGCGGTCCAGGTCCGCTTGGACAATCAGACGGCAGTCACCCACATCAATCATCAGGGAGGGACTCGGAGCAGACGAGCCCTCAAGGAAGTGTCCCTGATATTGTCTTGGGCGGAGGAGACGGTTCCCTCCATCTCTGTGATTTACATCCCCCGGGGGGGGGGAGAACCAGGAGGCAGATGCCCTGAGCAGAGGGACGTCTCACCTAGGGGAATGGTCTCTCGACAACAAGATCTTTCATGCCCTGTGTCGCTGCTGGGGTCAGCCGGATGTGGACCTGTTTGCGTCCCGTCACAATCACAAGCTTCCGAGATTCGTATCCCTGTCAAGAGATCATCTGGCCTTCGCCACGACGCGCTGGCATTTCCTTGGAAGGAGTTTCGACTCCTTTATGTCTTTCCTCCCTTCCCGCTGTTGGGTCATGTGCTGCGCAAGATAGCCCAGGAGGGGGTACCGACTATCCTAGTGGCCCCCCGCTGGCCGAGGAGGGTATGGTTTGCAGACATCGTCCAGATGGCGGTGGATCAGTACGTCCTGCCCAACGTCCCAGAGCTCCTCACTCAGGGACAGCTGCGCCACCCCAATTTACAAACTTCCCAGGATTCTGGAGTTTCTTCAACATGGTCTAGAATCAGGTCTACAACTGAGTACCCTCAAGGGACAAGTTTCTGCGTTGGGAATTTTTTTCCAAAGATCTTTCGCTAATCATAGGCTTGTCAAAACCTTTTTCACTCATGTACGCCCACCGCGTAAGACTCTGCTACTTGGTGCTTTCTGCTCTTCAGGGTCCCCCCTTCGAGCCCCTGTGCGATGCTGCTCTTTCTATTCTGACTATTAAGGTGGCCTTTTTGGTTGCTATCACTTCGGTGGGTCACGTCTCTGAGCTGGCGGTGCTTTCCATGAAACCTCCTTATTTTGAGCGGCATCAGGATAAGGTGGTGTTCCGTCTTAGGCCGGAATTCTTGCCCAAGGTTGTTTCTGCCTTTCATCTCAATGAGGACATTGTCTTGCCTTCCTATTGTCCTGCCCCTGCTAATTCCAAGGATGTGGTCAGGGCACTCAAGTATTATTTGGTCACCACTGAGTCTTTTCGGAAGTCTGATTCTCTTTTTGTCCTTCCTTCCGGACCTAGAAAGGGCTTGCCTCCAGCCAAATCCACTATCAGTAAGTGGATTAGACAGGCGGTGGTGCAAGCATACTCTGCTAAGGGGAAGGAACCCCCTTTCTGTGTTACAGCTCAATCCACTAGGGCTATTGGTGCCTCTTGGGCCTTCCAGCACCAGGCTTCAGTTGAACAGGTTTGTAAGGCCGCTACTTGGTCTTCGGTTCATACTTTTTCCAAGTTTTACAAAGTTGATGTTAAGGCCTCAGCTGACGCTGTTTTTGGCCGCAAGGTGCTTCAGGCGGTAGTGGCTTGAACTGCCTGCCGTTGCTCTCAGGGGATCCCACCCTTCTTTTTTGGACACTGCTGTTGGATATCCCACATGTAAAGAATTGAAATGAAGCAAGCCGTGCTTTACAGCTGGAAAAATACAATTCTGTGATTACTCACCTTTAGAATTGTTTTTTTACGGTGTACAGCACGGCTTGCTTCATCCCACCCTTGTTATCGTTGTTCTCTTTTGCCTTGTTATGGTGATTTTTGTTGAGAGAGTTTCCTTTTAGTGGGCTGTGTTTTACTAACATGGTCCTTGCCTCCCCCGGCTTCTTGCATTACTGCTTTCAAACACTGGGGTCTTCTGGGTAATTCTGGCTCTTAAGGGCCGGGAGGGGCCACAAGTTTTCCTGCAGTCGATTGCCCACATGTAAAGAATTGAAATGAAGCAAGCCGTGCTGTACACCGTAAAAACAACTCTACAGGTGAGTAATCACAGAATTGTATTTTTGCAGACCATTGGGTGTGGGGAGGTAGAAATTAGCAGTAAAGCGGAACAAAACCCAGGATGTTGACTATCCCGTGTTTTGTTTCTTGCCCCACTGTGTGAATCCCCCTCAGAAAAACTCACGTTTCCCCAATCCTACGGTGCATGGGATTGGGAGCAAAAGCAGGTGCATCCCCAGCAGAAGGCGTGCTACCGCTCCCAAGGTATCTAAATGCCTGGGGTCGGGAAGGCATGCACAACCCAAAGATGCCGAGGATGCAGCTAACGATATTTACATTGGCGAGGGAGCCAGGAAAGAGGTGCATTGCTAGGACCCAGTGATTACAGGGCCTGCCTAAGTGTTTTGTCTTGCTTTAAAGTGTACCAAAACCCAGGATTTTGACTATTCTGGTTCTGGTCCTTACCCACGGGGGACACCCCATAACGTCAAAGCCAACTCATTTCTGCCTGGTCCTACGGCACATGCGTGGCCGCTTGTTCAATCAGTGTGCTCGGATCAGCTGACATTGTCTAAGCCTTTGTCTAAGGCCAGCGGCTCCAAGCGCCATGCTAGAGGCATATCAGGGATGCGGCTCAAGCAAGGTAAGTCTATGGGCGACCTGGGGTGTTTCACGCAGCGGGGGAGGGAATCGATCAGCCCGGGAATCTTATAGAGGAACAACTACCCCCCTTGAGATGATTTTTGGGCAGCGGTCTACCTTATTATGGGGCATCATGAATCGGGAATGGCCCACTGTGTGAGCCGTGTGAATTCCTCTTCTCTGAGCCCTTGTATCCATGTTATACTTCTAGCTAGGCACACACCCTCACAAGGCCTTTCTGAATGACCAGCAGCTGCATGCCCGCAGCTAGAGGTGGGGATGCAGCTGGCAGTGCTCCCTCCATTCAGATTTCATTGCTGCACCGACATCACTAATTAACTGAGTGGCCTGTGCATGCACCATGGGAAAGAAGAAGTTTACAGGCGATCCCAGGGAATAACACACAGTGAGGCATCCCAGACTGGGATTTTTTGGGTGTTGTTCCTCTTGATAATGAGTGAATTAACACACATACTCTGTGTGTGGCAGGTTGCCTTCTTGCAGGTACACCCAGACCATTTTTCTCCAAAGTAGTGCAGCCCACTAGGAATTCTGCTCCCTATAGCCTGTCCGTCCCTGCCTGTCTCTGCTCAGAGAGTCAAGCTACTGGTGCTACCGCTAACAATCGGGGAGGCCGATTCATCAATAGCGCCAGGTAGCGACAGATGAGCGACTGTAGCGTGATTTTTTCAGCGCCAGCCAGTATTCGCTGTGCTTGGCCGGCATTAGCTTGATGACAGCGACTCGGTGTCGGTGTGCGATAATGTTGAATACGGGCTGGGGGGTCGCTGTTTCACAGGTCCAGCGTTGTATGTGAGCGCCTGACAACGAATGGCCAGAGCGAACGGCTAGCTTCATATTCATCAAAAAATCACGCTCCGAATGTGCTGTCGCTGTCCATTCCTTGTTTAAACCCCAGAGCGCTGGCGGCGATCTGTATTAACTAGTTTTTAACCCCTAAACAACCATATTTTTTTAATGTAACATTATACATGTTTTTAGAATCATTTTGTTATATGAATACATTAATCTCAGACCTGTTAGATCAATTCTGCACAATTTTTTTTTTTTTTTGACTTAAAAATAAATCCTAACATTGCAGAAGTGTTCTCCGATTTTTTGACATTAAAAAAATTTAAAAAAAAATAATTACCAATTAATCATGAATTATTATAGATTGCTCCATTGAAATGCATTGGACATCGCCAGGGAGCGACAGCTCATACCTGGCGCTGTGAGGGAATTTGCAGCGGCGCTGTTCGGTCCAGGCGGCTTCATGATGAATGCCGCGCTAGCCGTCGCTCTCGCCGGCGCTAGCCTCATTTTGCTTGATAAATGCGTCATTCTGACCGCCGCCGGGCGTACTTGAGTCGGTAGTCGCCGTTAGCTGCCGCTACCTGGCGCTCGTCGGACACTACCTGGCGCTATCGCTTGATGAATAAGGGCCTAAGTAAGCCCATTTCAGGTAATGCAGCAATGATGTGTAAGGAATAAAACTTGTGTTAGACAGTTGGAATCTAATCTATTAATAGTTACCCAAAAATAGAAATTCACTTTTTTATCACAAGTTCAAGAACAGATCAGATAATAGGAATGGTACTGAAATAGTTGAACTAACAGGTGTAGTGTCTGGAACGTAACTGTGTCAATAAAAACGTAACTGGTGTTTGTGTGATTAGAACCAGCGCCTGGTTCCTCCCAAAACAAACATAACGCAGCAAGGGGTGGAAGTTCATGTATTTGCATAGTGTTTTTATATATCGGCCTGGGTGGCCATTTCTATGCTTAGAGCAACAGCGGATCCCACTCAGGCGGAACACCTGACCCGCACCTACCAGGTACTTTACCCATTTATTATGTTTGTTTCTGCAAATACTCATATTAAGTGGACAGGAGATTGCTTAGCTGTCAGCCGTCACACGGGCCACAGACTGATACCAAACCAACGCCCAGTTTCTGGGCTGCAGTTACAGAGGGAAAGGTTTAAACATTACAAGAGTGAGTTATGGACATGTCAAACTCTCTTTTCATGTAACTATTTGCTTGACTTTAAATGTGAGAATCCTATGAAAATCTATTCACTTCCTTGGAAGTGTAAAGAATTGTGAGGACTGCAACACAAGCTCCAGCATCAGGCTTGGAATGGCCCATAGGGTTATCAGGAAATCCCCCGGTGGGCCCCAGGTCTCCTCACCAAAAACAAGGACTGTGTAGAGTGTATTTGTGGCATTCCAAGTCCACACACACACAGGCAATACAGTTTATGTGCAGTCTCTGAACTGAGAAAGCCAGTCAGATGTATAGTGAAACATTTCTAAGAAAAATAAACCGTAAATTCAGTTGAATAACTTGTTTAAGAATGTAACAGCAATAAGTCATAGCAGCAATCCACATCTTACCTCCATGCTGTTTACAGAAGGAGTTGATTGCATAAGGCATCTTAACGTGGTGCTATTTGTATCAGGCATGGGGCATCCTGATTGGAGATGCCCCCCCTGCAACCTCAAAAACCCAGGCCCCAAAACCCATATGACTGCCAGCGGCCAATGGCTATGGCCCCTGCCTAGGACTGTAATTGTCTGCCGGCAGTCACGGGGGTCCAGAACCCGAAAGAGGTAAGTTCTCGGTGTGGGTTTTGGAGTTGTGGGGGGCATCCCTCATATACAGCCAGTGAGGGGCATCCCTCATATACAGCCAGTGAGGGGCATCCCTCCAATACAACCATTGAGGGACATCCCTCATATAGAACCAGTGAGGGGCATCCCTCATTACAACCAGTGAGGGGAATCCCTCATTACAACCAGTGAGGGGCATCCCTCATATACAACCAATGAGAGTCATCCCTCATATACAGCCAGCGAGGGGCATCCGTCCAATACAACCAATGAGGGGCATCCCTCATATAGAACCAGTTAGGGGCATCCCCCATTACAGCCAGTGAGGGGCATCCCTCATTACAGCCAGTGAGGGGTATCCCTCATATACAACCAATGAGAGTCATCCCTCATATACAGCCAGCGAGGGGCATCCGTCCAATACAACCAATGAGGGGCATCCCTCATATAGAACCAGTTAGGGGCATCCCACATTACAGCCAGTGAGGGGCATCCAGTTAGGGGTGACACAGACAAACAGACAGGCAGGCAGTGACACAAACACACAGACATATGGAGACACTTACCACAATGCAGAAGATCATCTTCCCCTCCTGCACGATCTCCACAAGGCCAAAATTGGCCTTGAAGTCCCGCCATAGCGGCGTGGACAGGCCCACCCACTCAACCACTAATGAGGTTAAAGAAGGAAGGAACAAAAAAAAAAGCATCCAGCCCAGGCTACACACCCGGGGGTGGCGGCCGCAGTGACCTTCGGGCAACTAGCGATGGACAGATGCAAGCACCGTGGGACGCTGAGGCAAATGACCGAAATCAGGATTTTTCCGTGGAAATCGGGATGGTTAGGGGTCACGGGAGCGCTAGAAACGTGAGTTTAATGGACGAACTGTGGGCATACCTCCTAGGAGAAGCAACACACGTGAAAGTGAAATCCTTTGTGTTGTTCCACGTGAGAATACAGCCGCAAAGAGGTACGTTTTTATGGTCCATCTGGGAGGCTTCACACAGCGGGGCATATCAAATCAGGATGCCCCTGGGGCACGGATTTTGTTACCCTTTCCAATAAATATTGTATATGCAAAAGTAATGAACTGTGAAAAGAAGTTGGGGAATCGGCCCCCATATATATCTCTAGATCCATGCAGATGCATCCCGTGGCCTAACTAGTGTTTACCTCCTAGCTTGGGGGTGACATTTGATGTTGAATGATCATCTAGCGTCTATTTTTCAGGTATGCTGTAAATGTGTAGGAGCACATCTGTTCTGTCATGGGCCCAAGGCCAAATGTAACATTGGGGTTTTCCTAAGCACACACCACTGATGACTCACACAGGCCCAACCCACAACTGTGATTCTGTTCATAGACATTAAATCAGGAATGTGCTGTGTAAAGCAGGATGGATTTTTTTTCCATTTTGCTATGTAACTTTAAAGTGGAACTAATCCCAAAGGTGCAAGCTAAAAGATTCCAGGGTTGGCCGCTGGCCTTCCCAAACCAGGAAGCCCGCTGTGTGACACCCCTCCCCCCCAATCAGGTGCCGCAAGCTCACCTTCTTCCTGGCTCCTTCGCTAATGTAAATATTCGGCAGCAGCCGACAGAACTCCTTTAAACCGGACCTTCAGCATCATTTAATGAAAAGCCCAAACACTTAAACCTATTCCCCAGCATGTATACATTTTAATATAAGTTTTTAGTCGCTAGGTGCAGGTAAGAATTTTTAATGTGGACAATCTGTATGTACAGGGTGGCAAAAACATACAAGATAGGCTCTTATCCAGGGTAAAGGGCCAGGAAATCGTTTTAAAATAAAGTCTGTATAAATAACTCTTGTGGTTCGAGGGAGCACCATATTGGGATTACCTGCGGTTGCCGCCTCATTGACTTCTATTGAGATGTTGCTAAAATGTATGAAAATGAATGTATACAAAAAGATGAATTAATTGTATGAATTGAAATATTTTTTAATAAAATTTTATGTCAAAAAACTTAATAAACATCAAATAATATTTACAAAAGGTGTGGTCATATATAGAGTATAAAAACAATCTGGGAGGGGCCTAATCCCAGAAACTAGTACAATGCAAATGTTGCAAGCATGCTGCGAAGCAAGCATAGTGACATGGTTGATACTGGGTTGAACACTCTTGGCTCTCAGAGGTGCGCTAATTATTTTTGTGGTTGATTGGATTTCTCGTTTTTTAATAAATTTAGGCTTGAAATGTTAAAATTCACTATACAGTATAAATGAATGGTCAGGATGTTAGTCTTATAGAAACAGCACTCATAGCCGGTCCCTTTCCTCTTTTACACACCCGCTACAGCCACGTGCACCTCCACACCCCCACTGCCATGCGCCCCCACACACTCGCGCTACCAGCTACACCTCTCCTCACAAGTAGAGGCGCATGGATGCGCAAGGCGCATATATGATAAACCCTAGATGCACATGTGCACACCCCCAGATGTGCATGCAATAATCTACAATTATGAGTAATATGCCCTTTTAGTATTTTGTGCCTTTACAGTGTGGGTGTGTATAGAATGTAGATGAAATGGACTCATGACAATCATTAACCATGTGCTTCAAAATCTAGGGAAACCACCTTTCAACATGGCCATGGAGGTAGATTTCCTATTTTCAGATCAAAAAGAGACACTGCAACAGCTCAACTCCCGGCTAGCGGACTTCATCCAGCATTGCCGGCACTTGGAAGAGTCCAATCATGCATTGCAGAGGAAGATTGAAGAGCAGATGAAGAAAAGCGGCATACATCTACCTGACTGGAATGAAAAAGAACAAGAGAGTAATGACCTCCTACAGACAGTAAGCACCATATTTGGGATCCACTTTAACCTTTGTGCTGGGTCTATTATATTGCCAATTTCTAGTTTGGAACCAGTCACATATTTTCACCTGTACTATACCCAGCTTGGTTTTTTTTCCACTAAGATTGGCTAATATAATTTGACTGAGCTATAATCTCTGAGTGCTATTATAGGTGAGGATAGGGTATGTGTAAAGATTCAGGAGTTTCTCAGATATCTGTAAAGATTTTGCAGTTGCTTAGCATTTATTAGTTTGCTACCCAAGGAAGTTGTCTGAGATGGCCACAAATTGCTATGGGTTATCGATCATAAAGGAGCAACTTGTAATTTTAGGGGGGCTAGTGGGTTATCCATTCTTATGAGACATTCTGCAGAGGCAGAAGATATTAGGATATGTGTAAACATTTTTTTATGTTGGTCAGACAATAGGATATCTGTAAAAACTGCACTGAATTTTTGTATTGTATTGCGACAAAGTGGTCCAAGATTGTCACAAAACACTCTGGTTCATTATAAAGGAGCAGTGGGTGTGCCAGTGGGTTATCTAATCCCATGGGACATTCCGGGGGGATTTTGAAGCTGCACAGTATTTTTGTATTATTTTGCTACCAGAGGAATCAGTCTAAAATGATCACGAAAAACCGGATTGTCAAATATAAAGGCTCAATTTTTTATTATGTGATGGCGTGCCAGTGGATTATCTTTCATGGAACATTTTGGAGAGATAGATGAGGATAGAAACAAAGGGGGGGTGGCAGCCGCTCAGACCATTTTATAACTAACCTGGGAGGTGCACGTTAGCAGGGCAATTAGTACACACAAGTCTTAAAGGAGCCACAGCACTCAACCCTGTTAGCTTGCAGGCCAGCCTATAATCTGTCTCTAAACTTGGTTAAAAACAGAGGACTCGGTCACACACCATGCAAGCACATGGTGTGTGGGGTCTAGGCTGTATTGCAAGGTCTTTGACCCTTCCACCCCATGGCTTGCACTTGAGAGGTTTAGGGCAACCTCAGGTAAGCCTGCTCCCAATTTATCTATTGCACTGTATGTCCCAGATGGGCTCTCAGAGATTAGAGTTAGGACTGCACCCCACAGAGGCACTTTGGCGTAGTGGCGCAGCTTAAGCATACTTCTGCAGATGTGTGTGACCGAGTCCTCTGTTTTTAACCAAGTTTAGAGACAGATTATAGGCTGGCCTGCAAGCTAACAGGGTTGAGTGCTGTGGCTCCTTTAAGACTTAGAGGCCGATTCATTAATAGCGGCAGGTAGCGACAGATGAGCGACTGTAGCGTGATTTTTTCAGCGCCAGCCAGTATTCGCTGTGCTTGGCCGGCGTTAGCTTGATGACAGCGACTCAGTCGGTGTGCGGTAATGTTGAATACGGGCTGGGGGGTCGCTGTTTCACAGGTCCAGCGTTGTATGTGAGCGCCTGACAACGAATGGCCAGAGCGAACGGCTAGCTTCATATTCATCAACAAATCACGCTCCGAATGTGCTGTCGCTGTCCATTCTTTGTTTAAACCCCAGAGCGCTGACGGCGATGTGTATTAACTAGTTTTTAACCCCTAAACAACCATATTTTTTGAATGTAACATTATATAAGTTTTTAGAATCATTTTGTAATATGAATACATTAATCTCAGACCTGTTAGATCAATTCTGCACATATTTTTTTTAAATTTTATTTTGACTTAAAAATACATCCTAACATTGCAGAAGTGGTCTCCGATTTTTTGACATTAAAAAAAAAAAAAAAAAAAAAATAACAATTAATTAGGAATAATTATAGATTGCTCCATTGAAATGCATTGGACATCGCCAGGGAGCGACAGCTCATACCTGGCGCTGTGAGGGAATTTGCAGCGGCGCTGTTCGGTCCAGGCGGCTTCATGATGAATGCCGCGCTAGCCATCGCTCTCGCCGGCGCTAGCCTCATTTTGCTTGATAAATGCGTCATTGTGACCGCCGCCGGGCGTACTTGAGTCGGTAGTCGCCTTTAGCTGCCGCTACCTGGCGCTCGTCAGACACTACCTGGCGCTATCGCTTGATGAATAAGGGCCTTAGATGAGGATAGGACACGTGTAAAGGTTTTAAAGTTGCTCAGATTAAACAGAACAACCATAGCTATTGAATTTGTCCCTATGTAGAGCACCCTGTAAGTGAGCAAGACTGGTATAATAATAGACATAATCACACCTTGGAGCTGAAATTATTAATCACGCCGGATAAAATCTTAATTATTGGTGAGCCAGTCCTTTATCTTCTGTGCACATAATTCATATGTCCAACAAGACACTCCAATGATTCATACCTGACAAAATGCTATATGGTTTGTGCAACCTTGTCATTACTTATACATTCATTATAGTGTCGCGATCACCCCAGTCAGTGATAACTAATAGCTATGACACATTTTCCATTCAGGCCTTGAAAGGTAATTAACCTACAAGTATATGATATATAAGTATGATTATATAACATGAGATTGCTTTAAATATGTTTTAATGACAGTAATGCAGACTATGAAGGATGAGACATACCATAGACTGTGTTCTGACAGCACAACCTGACCACCCCACCCTCTGAACAAATAAATGTTAATTAAACTCTCCAGGCCAGTGGTTCCCAGACTTTTTTTTTATTTATCACTTTCCTTTTTCTAATTGGCCTCTCCACTTGAGTGGTACATATGGGTTTTCAGTCATCTAAAACCCTGTTAAATCACGTAAAACAACTGTTTAAAATACATAAAATGTGCAAAGATCACCTTTTGAAGCATTTTTTATTAATGGAGCAGATTAGGTTTTTTTATAAAGAACAGATGGCAGCAGATAAAGTTGGGGTACAGGTCAGTATGCCATCTACCACCTGATTGCATCTCACGCACCACCGAAGGTACTGTTGGTGGACGCTTGGTTGGCATAGTGGCCTGAAAATAGACAACTGTTTTCATTCACTCAGTCTTTGATCAGTTAGCACAAGGCAGAATTATTCTGTAATGTGTAAATGACCAACCTTTTATCAGCTCTGTTCTGCCTTTCCACCCATCATCAAGTGCTGCTTCTTCTTGTTTTGTAATAATGATCAGTTTCACAGAGATTCTGGTTCAAATTCATTGCTCTCTCTTTCCTTGCTCTTTCTTTTCCCGCTCCTCCATACCTGTCCTCATTCATCATCCTTAAAGTGGACCAACACCCAGGATTTTGACTATTCTGGGTTTTGGTCCACTTCGGTGGGGCACCCCGATCGGGGGTGCCCCGCTGTCTGAAACCCCCCAGAAAGCCCCAAAAAACTCACCTCTCCCTGCTCCCACGTGACCGCGCCAGCCAATCACAGCGCTCAGAGCCGCTGTGGTATGCGCGTCCAAGGCCGCCTGGACCAGCTCAGCTGGCTCTGAGCGCTGGAGGCCGCGTCTCGCGCTTCCCTCTAACAGGGAGCGTGCCTGCACCGGCCATTCACAAACGGCCGGCGCGGGCGCGCGCCCTGCTAGAGGGAAGCGCGAGATGCGGCCGCGGCTCGCGCATGCGCCGATGGAACGGGGCTGAGGTAAGGTTTGTGGGCCTCCTGGGGGGTTCCTCCCCGCGGGACATCCCGATTTCGGATGCCCCGCGGGGAGGGATCTGATCGGTCCGGGAATCTTATAGATTTCCGGGCCGATCCCCCCTGGGTGTTGGTCCACTTTAATGGCGCTGCCTTCATTCTTCCCCAGGTCTTCGACTTACTTCTTAATTTGTTATGGCTTGATCAGCTCAGAGAGAATTCTACCCATTTACAGACTGGACAACTACATCTCCACCCACTCTTCAAGTGCTGCACCTGTTGTCCTCACAAAGAATGAAATGCAAACTCCTCCAACGCTCTTTCTTACTTGTCTTCTCCATACCTGTTTTCATTTCTATTTCATTCTTCTTTATGAGGCTGTTTTATCATATCTATAAAGAATGATTCTGTAGACTACCAAAGAGCAAATTTGGCAATCTATTCTACTCGTCTATTCGCCTCTTCTCAAATACTACACCTCCTTTCAAAGCACCATACCTGTCATAATTCCTCTCTAGGTATAATCCTAGAAGAAGTCTTTACTATTCTCAGCATCTTCTATTCATCTTCTCTCAAAACAACTTTTTGCTGTCAGTATCCTCTTCATGCTTTGACCCAGTGTCTGGTCCATGTGCTTTGGCAGAAATGCATTATCTAGTAGCAAGCAAGGAAGAGAACATGTTACGCCCAGGCGAATAATATTGCTGGGCATTCAGGGTGGGTTGGGAAATTCCTGGTTCAGGATTCGGGATTTAAGACAGGGAGGTGGCTCCTAGCCAGGCAGTTTATTCCACCCTGGAGGCTATAGTCTCTATAGTCTCTCTATAGAGGTCACTATTCTGACTCACCAGATGGCAGCAAATGGAATCCTGTAGACAGCTCCATGTTCCTTGTGTGTGTCTGTGTTGGATGTTTTCTTCACTCCATAATGTAAAACTGTAAACCCTGATATCTCGTCTGTTTCTTCTGTAAAACAGTTTAGGACAGTGCCAAATGTAGTCCGACATAATGGGATAACAGAAATATAATTAACTTCTGGAGAACAGAGGTGCAACTTTGCTATAGTACCAGAGCCTTGAGCCCAGATACTCTACACACCTTGGCTTGGACTTCACTTATTCTCATACCATCTACATAAGAAAGCATCTCTCCACAAGGCAGCCTTTTCTGACATTCTTCTCCACCTAAAGGCTTTCTTCCCTTCCCTAGAATTTACCTCCACCTGCCATTTCAGCACTATCCAACCATTCAAACCTTTAAATGCTCCTCCAAATCTCAGTTTAAAGTAGATGTCCAGACTAGCAATCGCCCTCTGCCCTGTCTCTCTCCCCCAGTGCTGAGGCATGATGGGTGGTTACGTCACCTGTATCTAATGCCGCTACCTGCCCCTGCAGCAGCTACATGGACAGTGCACCAAACAGCATCCCAAGCCCCTCCCATTTAAAGCGGACCAAAACCGACCTAACTTGTAAAATATATTTATTATTTATTTATTTGACGATACTCCCTTCTTAGGGTGTAGAACTAGAAAGGTATATTATGCTCCTCTGACATATTTGCAAAACCCTCTATACACAACAGAGAGGTGTGAACAGGGCCTAAGATTTAGGCTCATGTGTTCCCATCTCTATCAGCAAATCTGCATTGCATTGAAGAATACAGTTCCATGTTATATTTGTCTATATTTATTTTCATTTAACACCAATAATAAATACAACTGTCTGTTTATAGATTTGTACAACGGTGGTGGAAAATGCGAAAATATCCATGGCAATCGATGACTGCAGTTCGCATCTGACAGAGCTGAAACAACAGTATGTCAATGTATCTAATAAAATATCAAATTTATATTTTATTTTTATCGTTTGAGGTTGTGTACATTTCTTTTGTCCAACGTACTGGAAACCCACCCTGGAGTCTGAGACACTTCAGGACAGGCTTACATCCTCCCCCAGGGGGCATCCTGAACTGGGATGCCCTGCTTTGTGAAACGCCCAAGGTGCGCAGTAAATTTACCTTTCCCCCAAGTCCACTGCTTCTGTGCGAGCTGCGCTGGCATAACTCTCTTCCCTCCTCGGCTGTGTGTGGCCCCATCCATCCGCACAGCCGAAGGTAGGCAAGTGATGCCGTCACTGCTTGCAAGTGCGGCTAGGATTCGAGGCGGCTGCTCTAAGCTGCAGCAGGGGTCAGAGGAGAGGTAAGTGGACTCGGCGACCTGGGGGGTTTCTCACAGCCAGGCACCCTAAAGCGGGGTGCCCCAGGGGGACAGACCAAAACATGGGATAGTAAAAATCCTGGATATTGGTCCTCATTAAGAGTGACATAAAGGTTAGGGGATAATTTTATGGGGAGGCTGATTTATTAATTGCGACATGTAGCGACAGTTGAGCGACTGTAGCGGTATTTTCACAGCGCCCGCTAGTAGTCGCTGTGCTTGGCCATTGTTCGGTTGTTGACAGCGACTCAGTCGGTGTGCAGTAATGTTGAATACAAGGTTCCGAGTCGCTATTTGACAGGTTCCGCGATATTCATCAAAAAATCACGCTCAAAAAATTCAAGCGCTGTGAAATGCTGAAGGCGATGTGTTAAAAGTAGTTTAACCTCCAAACCACCATATTTTTGGAAACCAAAAAAAAAAATGATCTTAAATAATTTAGTAATATGAATACATTAATATCAGACCTGTAATATCAATTCTGTACAATTTTTATTTTTATTTTTTTTTCCCTTAAAAAAATTATCTAAAATGGCAGAAGTGGTCACAGACATTTTCACATAAAAAAAAAAAATTAAAAACAATTAATTATTAATATTTAAAGATTGTTCCATTGAAATGCATTGGAGAGCGCCAGGTAGCGAGAGGTCATACCTGTCGCTGTTCAAGTTCAGATGCTGGCGCTGTGGGCTGAGGCTGGAATAATGATGAATGAGTCGCTATATGGCGCTATCTCAGTCGCTAAGCAGGATTGGCTTGATAAATGTGTGATTGTGGTGGGGAGCCGGCGTTCTCGTGGCAGCAAAACTGAGGCCCTTATTTATGAAGGAATAGTGACAGGTAGCGACTGGTGAGCGGCCGATAATGACGGGCCCCCCGTCATTATCGGCCGCTCACCAGTCGTTACCTGTCACTATTCCTTCATAAATAAGGGCCTCAGTTTTGCTTAAAGCAAAGCAAAAACCATCGTGTCAGTCCTGAAGTCTAAAAGATTGTAACAAGGAATCCTGATTTGGGATGCCCCCTGGGATTGCTGTAAAATGTACATTTCCGGTAGGTGTGTGACCTGTGGCAGCATCCCTGTGGCTGATGCACTCCTCTGTTCCGGGCTTAAATGGCCAGCAGGACCACGCACAGCTGAAGAGAAGCACCCATGGGAGGCGCCCGGCACTCCATTCAGGATAGATTGCGAGGTGACACAATCTATTGTGATTGGCTGGAAGTCCAGGCATGCCCTGTTGGGATGCCCCTGTTAATCAGTTACCAGATGAGGTCAGACATGGGCTGGAGATAATGCCCAAGTTTTTTTTATTTGCTTTTATTTTTTTAAAATGTTTAAAAATAAAGGTTTTTGCAAGGGCCAGTGGAGGTTATAATCTCTCCCTGACAACTTTACACATTTTACTCCCTGCTCAGGCCTGAAGTTCAGATGCCTATAAGAGACCTTAGTACCCTGACCTGGCAACCCATTTCAAAGAGAAGTTTGAAGACCTCAAACTTCTTGACAGACATCAAGCAATTGGCTCCCAGTGTCTGGGCGTCCTTGATCCTCTTGGCCACCCAGCCTCTCTTGGCTTACTCTCCTACTTTGACCCAGTCACAGAAGAGGAAGTCTCCAGACTCCTCACTTCCTCCCACCCTACAACATGCACCTCTGACCCCAATCCCTCACATCTCCTTGAGTCTCACTTCCTGTCTGTAACTACCCACTTAACCTAAATGTTCAACCTCTCTCTCTCTCTTCTGGGATCTTCCCTTCCTCTTTCAAGCATTCTGTTATAATCCCTCTACTAAAAATGTCTTCTCTTGACCCATCCAACAGCAGAAAATGTACATACCTGTGTACCAACCCCACTCTAGCAAGGGAGTGGGGGGGAGGTTAGAAGAACTAGGCGGATTCTTCCATGTAGGGCAGGGTGCGGAGTGGGGTGAGAGTTGTAAGGTTACTTACTGTGGTGATGTCTCTCTTCTACTGAAGCAAGGCAGAAAACTGATGTTGAAGCAGCACGTCTTTATTGGGAAGTCATCCACATCCAATTCACTTCATGTGTTTCCATTACAGGTTCACAGGGTATCACAATCCTCCAACTAGGTTCTCTGGTTCTCCCAGTAATCACACATATCTCCAGAAGAGTGTCTTTTCATAACTCAGCTTCCCTCTGAATCTCTATAACACAGATCTGTCTCGTTCAGAGTCTTTCACGTGTCTCTATTCTCTAGTCCATCTCTCTAGTCTCTCCTGTGGAGTTCCTGGCTTTGTACACCTTTTCCCTCTACTGGGGTCCCCTTTATGCCTTCTGTTAGTTTTCCACTTAAACTTATGATCCAATCCCAAAAGCATTTTCCCTGTTTAACTAATGATGCTAACCTCTTTTTATTATTTCCATATTCACTCCCTAGGCAGGCCCTACACCTGTCTCTAATCTCGCCTTTATCTCTAAACACTAGAAGCGGCTGGTCTACTCTCGGGTGATGCGCTACAATACCTCTCTGTCAGCTCTATCTTTTGCAATCTGGTTTCCATGTGCAACACTCCACAGCAGCTTCTCTCACCAAAGTGACAAATGACTGCCAAATGCAATGGTGAATACTCGCTACTCCTGGACCTCTCGGCAACATTTGACACTGTAGACCACCATCTATTACTCAACAGGCTCCAAGCTATCGACCTTAAGGGCACTGCTCCCTCCTAGTTCCCCTTCCTCTACGGGCATTTCAGTGTATTGTTTGCTGGTTCCAACTCCTTTACTTTCCTCTTACTGTTGGAGATCATCAGTGTTCAGTCCTAGGTCCTCTTCTTTTTTGAATATATGCAACCCCCATTTTGTAAACTATTAGCAGATTTGGTTTCAGTACCATCCCTATGTTAACGACACCCAACTCTGCACTTCATCCCATGACATCACACCGGCCTTACTTCAAAACACCAGTGACTGTCTCCAGTCTCTAATATCCTCTCTTTGTCTGAAACTGAGTCTTTCAAAACAGAACTACTTGTGATCTCAGTATAGGGTTCAGTTTAATCTACTTATTTTCACCCACAAATCTCTCCATGGTGCTGCACCCCCGCATTGCGCTCTGTAAGTGAATTTCGACTAACAACCACCATAATCCAGACCTCACATTCTCGTTTACTGCACTAATGCTGCAATAATTATATTGAATGCCTTCCCACCTGCAATTGGATCAACTCATAATATCAATTTTAGATGCTCCCTAAAAACACATCATTTTAGGGTAGCCTATTACATCACTAATCTAACTCTTCCTCTCTAACCCATCTTCTACATCATTCGTCTGATCCCTCATGAAGCAACCTCCACCACACTTTCGCTCCCAAAAAGCATTAATCAGCTTGTGGCTGGCCCATACAGCTTGCATATACTTTTATTTTTGCTAAGATGGCTGTCCCATGATGCAAAGCACTTTTTACCTTTTGTGTCACCCCTTTCCCCTCTTATAGTGTAAGCTTGTCAGCAGGAACCCCATTTCTTTTGTTTCATTGGTTTACCCATTTTACTATGTAATTTATTTCCTTGTTTACACATGAACCCTGATTTTAAAGCGCTGCAGAATATTTTGGATCTAAATAGAGATTAATATTATCTCTTTAATGTCCAACAGTGCAGACCCCTCTTTTTGCCTGGATGCCAATTCAGCTACTTTCTTTTCATATATTTGTCTAGAAACTTTTTGGGGGGGGCTGACGGGGGGGGGGGGGGATATCCCCAGCAACCTCTCTGTTGGGGCCTGATTGGGTTTGTATTTCTATAAAGCAGGTAGGTCTGTTCAGTGCCAGCTTCAGTATCTGCAGCACAGCCTTGTACCTAACATAAAGGGCTCGATTCAACAAAGGTCGAAAATTGATTTTTCGTGTGTTTTGTGCTTAAAAAGTTGCGATTTTGCTATATTTTTTTTACGAGTGATTCAGCTACCTGGAACCATTGTAAAACACGAGTCACTTGAATTAAATTCGAGTGCGATTGTAAAAGTGCGAATTAAATTAGTGGATCGAAAAATGTACTACTGCATTTTACAATTCGAAAATGTTACTACTGATTCAGGTGGACTTGATGAGCCACACACATGATATAAATTAGAGTGTTTCACACTAGTTTTTTGATGCGGCTTTCAGCAGTAGAAAACTCATTTTGCTCTCTCACAATGGAGCCCTTCTACTTTCTTTGCAATGGTAGTAAACTCTAATGGTAGTAAGAAATTCAATTCATAAGAAAAAAGCCTGAGAATTCCACTGTTTGTGAATCACTAGTTATGAAGACAATGAAAGTCAATGGCACTTTTTACTCCTGAAAAAAATACTGAACTTTTTACCCTTTTTTACTAGTAGTAAAAAGTTCCATTGACTTTCAGTGTCTTCCTATCTGGTGATTTGGTAACAGTGAAATTCTCAGGCTTTTTTCTCATTAATTAAATTTTTTACTACCATGAGAATTTTTTTCAATGATTTGTGAATCGAGGCCATTGACTTTGAACATATTGCAGATGATGTGGCGCAGAGAAGGCGCACACTACCCATTCCCAAATTTTTGGACACATTTGGAAGTGGACCAGCTGCCATATCAAGCACTTTTCCAGCTTACTAGGCTAAATCGTGCAGCTTTGGAATCCATATTTGGCACCATTAACTGGTAGAAGACCTTTGGGTTTTTACATTGCGGTGCACCAAAACCCAGAATAGTCAAAATCCTGGCTTTTGGTCCACGTTATAGTGTAAGCATAAGAATGGCGTACCATGAGGTTAAAGCTAGCAAAGAGCTGCACCCTGCACCCAGGGACACGTGGTGCTATGTGAGCAAGCTTTGTATAGAAAACAATGGCCACATTTCTGCATTAAAGGAAACATTTTTAATACAGGTCCCTGGCAATCCAACCAACCCCCCCCAAAAAAAACTACATATATGCCTCTTACAAATATTACTGTTTAATTAGTACTTCCACTACAGCATACCTTGCCTCTTTATTACATGTATCCACAATGTTAGCCATGTACATACAGCTACACAGGTAACTTAAAAAGTTGAAAAAAAACAATTATGCATTTACATTTACCCATTAAAAAGCCTTACATCACCATGCAACAGTCAGAAAACAATACTAAATAGAAAAAAAATTCGAGTACATTTTCCAATAATTTTCGCTTGCGACAGCCTTTTTACAAGCATTTTGAAAATTTTACGAGTGATTAGAAAATTTTACGAGTGATTAGAAAATTTTACGATTGCATTTTCGAGTGCAAGTATTTAATTCAACCCCTTTTTTGAATCACTCGAAAAAGTTACAACTTTGTGCATGCGATCTGAATTTTCGAGTGACACGAATTTATTTCTACCTTTGTTGAATCGAGCCCAAAGGGTCTGTTAACTTATAGATCACATATGATCAGCTGTACTTGAGCAGGCAGAGGTACCTGAGCTCTGCAGTCAGGGTGAGAAGCAGCACCATAAATAGTGCAAGGTAAAAAAAGGCAGTGCTAAGAGCACCTCAAGTCCCACTTTTGGTGGCAGTTAACCCAAAACGTACCCTTTTCTGGTTCCTTTCTTGCACAGAGTTTCTGGTGCCTTCCTTGCATAGAGTTTCTGAGCTAGCAACCCTAGCCTCCGATCCACCCTACCTCTTCCAAATGTTTGGCCCTCCGAGTGGTGCTTTTAGGGCCACACAGGGGTTCATCAGTCTTTAAGGCTACCATCAATAATTGGTGTTGTTCAACAAGGCCTGGCCTGGGTCTCCAGTCATCAGAGTTTAAAGGTATAGATTTGTAAGGTGGCTAGATAGTTAGTACACAACTTTTCAATATTCTAAATAATGGCTGTCCGAACAATGGGTTCAGTTTATCACAAGATCCTCCATCAAGCATGGCCAGACAGCTTGAGTTGCTTTCTAACATAACATTGACTCTGTTCTCAGATGAATATCTGTACTGCTTCGGGATAATCATGTCATAAGGATTCTGTGTGATCGAGTGAACAGAAGAAAAAAAGCAATTTTTGTATACTTAAAGTATAGTTCTCTTCTCTTGATCTTCAGTCAGCACCTGCCCTTATGCGGTTGCATTACTCGTGAGTCTGATTACGTCGTTGGAAATGATCCCTAAGATATCTTGATTCCTTGCTTTCTAGGCCCATGTTTACTGCCTTTGGGTATGTTATGTTGAGCATGGGGTTGTAGTCTATCCTCACAAGAAGCCAAAAAGGTGAGGGATTTAGTCTTGCATAATCCCCAACCCAAGTCTGACCTCTGCTGGTGGCAGGAGAATATAACCCTATAGTAGGGCATGAAGATAAAGGGAAAGGAATTCCTTTAAGATTTTACTGTAAGACTTGCAGATGGTAAAAAATATGGCTGTAGGAGATATTTATGTCAGTATCTAAAATCTTATTGCAGGCTTAATCAAGAGACCTTAGAAGTGAAGCAGCTTAATCATGAAAGTGAACGGCTGAGGATGATGGCTGCAGAGTTTGCACAAAGCATAACAGATTTGAAAGTGGTTATCGCAGACAAAGAAGAAGAGAAAATAGATCTGACACTAAGCCATCAAGAGGTATGTGTTTAAATTCCTCCTTTGGTATAGCTAAAGGTTTAGGTATGCTGAGGTTAATATTGACTCCTACTTTCCGCAGGGTGGTTATTTATTCTTGCCATTGCTAGACTTTTTTTTATTATACTTTACTTTGTTTACAAGCACATGTCCACTTTAGACCTGTTGTAAAAAGTTTTTTTCTTAATTTCGAGTGTTAGTGGAATATTGCATCTGTATTATGAATATTGTCCATATCCTAACATGACAGTGGAAATATGCAGCGCGTCAGTGTCCAATCTCCTGCAATGTTGCTCTCTTACAGGTCGCACTACTAAATCTGTAAATAGCCCTTCTTCTCAAATAATTTTATCCAATAGCAATCTGTTCTTATTCATTTTCAATATGAATTATTTATTTATTCTAAGTTTTAGAAGAATCAATAATACATTTGGTGCATATAAAGCATGTGAGATCGGCTTCAAACGCAATGACAGTAACATAACATCAGATCTCGGGTTAAACAGTCACCAAGCCATCAGGTACACCACTCTTCACTAGTCTCAAAGGTCATTCCTGTGCAACGCATTACGTCTACCGATGCTCTGAAACATTCAGCTATTAAAGTGGACCGTCAACCTCCCGTGATCGGCCCGGGAATCTATAAGATTCCCTTGTCTTCGCCGGTGGCCGGCCGCCGCCTCCCTCACGCCCCTCTAGGCGGGCGCGCGCGCGTCAAGAGAGACGCGCGGGAGGCGGCGGCGGAGGAGCCGCTTGCCCGGACCTGTCAAAAGGCTTGTCCGTCGGCGCGGGGAGAGGTGAGTTTTTTGGGGGGTTCGGGGGGGTTCCACACAGCGGGGCACCCCGATCGGGGGTGCCCCACCGAAGTGGACCAAGACCCAGGATAGTCAAAATCCTGGGTGTTGGTCCATGCACGCCCAAGGCCTCAATCATGCGTCTTTTGTTATCTCAGATATACAGGTCAAAGCAAAACACAAAAGGAGATAAAATAAATAAAGACAAAAAAGAAAGGGAAAAAAAGGAAAATGGTGGGAGCAAGGGAGCCGGTACTGGGAAAGTAGAAAGGAGAGGAAAGAAGTATATGGGGACCTGCTAATGAAAGACTAGGAAGGTTCAAAGCACTTCACTCCCATGTCTCATAAAGTTATCATCTCCCTGTCGACATCAGAGGGCGCATAGTTATTGATCTAAGGGGACTAGATGGTTAGGAATTTGGATATTTTGTTATTGTGACCAGGGGTGGACTAGGAATTAAAAAACGGCCCGGGACTTCTTGGGGCACACCGGCCTCGCTATACACCTAATTTTTCGTTCCACAACACGCATCCGGGGTTTAGAAGACAAAAATAAGAAAGAAAATATTCTGAACCAAATGGTGTGATAAATCCCCCATTACAGACAGTGTGCAGAATAATTCCATTACAGGCAGTGAGCGGCATCACTTATTACAACCAGTAAGTAGCATCCCTCTCTACAGCCACTGGGGGCATCCCTCAGGACAACTCACACACAGTGGGGGCATCCCTCAGTACATATCACACACAGTGGGGGCATCCCTCAGTACATATCACACACAGTGGGGGCATCCCTCAGTACATATCACACACAGTGGGGGCATCCCTCAGTACATATCACACACAGTGGGGGCATCCCTCAGTACATATCATACACAGTGGGGGCATCCCTCAGTACATATCACACACAGTGGAGGCATCCCTCAGTACATATCATACACAGTGGGGGCATCCCTCAGTACAGCTCACACACAGTGGGGGCATCCCTCAATACAGATCACACACAGTGGGGGCATCCCTCAGTACATATCACACACAGTGGGGGCATCCCTCAATACAGCTCACACACAGTGGGGGCATCCCTCAGTACAGCTCACACACAGTGGGGGCATCCCTCAGTAAGATCACACACAGTGGGGGCATCCCTCAGTACAGATCACACACAGTGGGGGCATCCCTCAGTACAGCTCACACACAGTGGGGGCATCCATCAGTACAGATCACACACAGTGGGGGCATCCCTCAGTGCAGCTCACACACAGTGGGGGCATCCCTCATTATAGATCACACACAGTGGGGGCATCCCTCAGTACAGCTCACACACAGTGGGGGCATCCCTCATTACAGATCACACACAGTGGGGGCATCCCTCAGTACAGCTCACACACAGTGGGGGCATCCCTCAGTACATATCACACACAGTGGGGGCATCCCTCAGTACAGATCACACACAGTGGGGGCATCCCTCAGTACAGCTCACACACAGTGGGGGCATCCCTCAGTACAGCTCACACACAGTGGGGGCATCCCTCAGTACAGCTCACACACAGTGGGGGCATCCATCAGTACAGATCACACACAGTGGGGGCATCCCTCAGTGCAGCTCACACACAGTGGGGGCATCCCTCATTACAGATCACACACAGTGGGGGCATCCCTCAGTACAGCTCACACACAGTGGGGGCATCCCTCATTACAGATCACACACAGTGGGGGCATCCCTCAGTACAGCTCACACACAGTGGGGGCATCCCTCAGTACAGCTCACACACAGTGGGGGCATCCCTCAGTACAGCTCACACACAGTAGGGGCATCCCTCAGTACAGCTCACACACAGTGGGGGCATCCCTCAGTACAGCCATGTGCAGCATCGGTACAGCCAGTGTGCAGCAGTGTGTCAGTGTGTGTGTGTGTGTGACTGGGAGGCAGAGATGAATGGGGCCTTTGGTCAGACTGGGGGTTACAGGTGAATTGGGCCATATCTCATTTGGGGACTTTGAGGGAAAAAAAAAGTCGACAGAAGGAAGGTTAGGTTTTACAATGAAAAGTGCTGGTGAGGGAAACATGCAGCTGCTGACAACCAGCAAGAGGCAAGCAAAAAGCATCCTAATTTAACCCTTTGCCTGTAATATCCCATTAAAGTGGACCAACACCCACGGGTGATCGGCCCGGGAATCTATAAGATTCCCGGGCCGATCACCTCCCTCACCGCGGGACATCCGAGATCGGGATGTCCCGTGGGGTGAAACCCCCCCAAACACCCCAAACTCCTTACCGCCGCCGCCGCCTCCCTCGCGCCCCTCTAGATGTGCGCGCGCCCGCGCCGGCTGTCTGTGAATGGCCGGCGAGGGCACGCGCGCGTCAAGAGGGACGTGCGGGAGGCGGAGGAGCCGCTTGTCCGCGGCTTGTCCGTCGGCGCTGGGAGCGGGGAGAGGTGAGTTGTTCGGGGGGTTCGGGGGGGTTTCACACAGCGGGGCACCCCGATCGGGGGTGCCCCACCGAAGTGGACCAAGACCCAGGATAGTCAAAATCCTGGGTGTTGGTCCACTCGCTTACTAACCTATACTACTTGCACCAGCCTTGACTTTCTTGCTATTCACTGACCTAAGCTGCCTGCATCAACCTCATCTTGACTTCCTTCTGAGATATCAACACTGCTTGCACTTCCCTTAGTCTTCTGGTGGCTTTTCTATTCTGTAATGCACAATATTTAAAGTGGAAGTCAGCCTTTTGGCGCTTAGACGGGGGGGTTACAAGAAAAAAAAGAACCCTTACGTTGCATGGGACCCTGCGCTGTTCGCCCAGCACTTTGGATCCTGGATGCCACCATCTTGGGACAGGATGCACAGAGCGGCAAAGTCCACTTTGGAAGTTGTGAAAACTGCTTTGATAAAACACACTTTTGCTGACCTAAAAAAAAAATTGCTAAAAAATGCTATAAGACGGCGCAATCTTGTTTGCAGTCTCTTACAGTATATTTTTTAAGTGTTTTTGTTTTCCATTCATGTTCATTGCTTTTGTATTTTAATGAAAATTATAGCTGAACTTAACGACATTATAAGTGGCGTTAATTTTTTTCATATGGGATTGCCATACAGTTTTATTATACCATCTCTCTTTCTATCCTTTCACCTCTTGCTCTTCTCCCTCCCTCCCTTCATTCCTCTTCTCACTCGTCCCTGTTCCTTTCTCTGCAGGCAGTACAGGCTATGCAGCAGTTAATACATCCTATCGATGAGATTCATTTTGCCAAGGAGGAGGATGGGAGCAGGATGGAACTGTCCCAGCTGCTCGGTGAGATCAGAGCACACTATGAGGCCCTCATCAGCAGCACCCTCATTCCCAGAGACCTATCAGCCAGGAGCCAGGTAACTGCTTTGCTCAGTCAGCCGGGCACTTTCCAGGAAAAGGATGCAGAGTGCTTGCCGGCAATGACTCAGCTTCCAGCTCTCGTGGTCCTATGATGCTTCCAGTGCAGGGGATGATGTGGAGGCTGCACCACTAGCATTGCAGATTATATATATATATATATATATATATATATATATATATATATATATATATAATTATATGTGTCACAGCAGGATTCACCCAGCATGCCTTGCAGCCTTTAAGATCAATAGCTTTTTCATCTACTTAACTCTGTTAATGTACTGCCATCATTTTTAGTAACAGTCAGACTTGTACTTGCATATTAAGCAGAAATGGTTGTTGTGCTGCATTTGCTTTTTATTGATTGTTAAGGATGGCGAATTGAGTTTTTACCTATGTTGCCAGGATCATCTTTTACAGGTAAGTGTCACATCACATTTATTTCATATAGATTAATTTACACTACAATACAGCTGCATGTGGCCTATATAAATAATAAATGTATAAGGGATTGAAGCAACCCCCTCATACATGTCCTTAGTACTGCATCCCAATGCAGTAACTCTACAGACAATACACACAGGGACACAGAAGCACAGCGCTTCACTAAAGTGACTTAAGGTCCCTCTTAGCAGTTCCTTCCTCTGTGGTACTCTGTTTAATAAGGACCAAAACCCTGCTGGGATCACACCAGAGTCTAAAAGACTCTAGGGCTGTTTGGTTTCCTGGCCCTAGCTATGAAAACCTCCAAAGGATGCTGGGAAACCTTACCTTAAACATGGTTCTATTGAATTCCCGGAGGCATCCACTGCTACATGCAGGGTGCATTCGTGGGCACGAGCAAGGGAAGATACAGGGTGCACGGCTAAGCCTGGTCATGTGCCATGGGATTGTGGTAAGGGTAAGTTTTTACCGATTCTGGGGTTTTCAAACAGCAGGGCATCTCAATCAGGATGCCCAACAGGTAAGCTTACAAGGAGCACTCAAAAATGAATGGTATTAAGCAGAACAAAAGCCAATGTGGCCTTTTAGACTCCAGGGCCTACTGCTGGCCTTCCTCCGATTCACTGCAAAATTCACTTTTTCCTGCGGATCCCTCTGCGACTGCCGAGCTCTGGTCTAAACAGAGACATATTGCCATGCATTCATATGCATGGCATATGGCGCTAAATGGACAAAAGCCTGCACATGCGCCGTAGGACCGGGGAAAAGCAAGTTTCTCTGGGTGATCTAGGGGGTTTCACATAACAGGGTATACCGATTTGGAACAAGGAATGAAACCCATGATAGTCAAAATCCCTGGTTTTGTTTTGCTTTAAAGATGACCTACTGTATATTAAAAAAATGACTTAAGCTCTCCTAGAAATTCCTTCCTTTGTGCTAGAAACAAACCCTATGTAACCCAGGCTTGAGTATAAAACACTTGATATGCTTACCTCATCGGTGATTCCACTTGCTGGCGCGGGTACGCACAGCCGAAGGGGAGCAGGAAACGGCTAGACTGCTATTCAGGTTTTCATCCATTCATTCATATGCATGACTTGGAAACCTGATTGGCTGAGTACAGCCACATTTGGATCGTGGTCATTGAAGAATAAAATAAAAAGGAAGGGAAAATTTGGACCCCTGCTACAGCATGTTGCAGGAAATGGAGGAAAGGCACATGGGACAGGCTTCAGGTGAGCATCTTGCTGCCATATTATTGTCATTGCCTGGACTGTCTATTTAAACCGGATCAACACCCGTTATTACGGGTGTTGGTCGTGCTCTCTGCCGCTAGAAAGAAGCTCAAGGGGGCATCCAGAACGCTGGAGCCCCCTCGCACCTAAATGCACAGGACACGTAGCATACTCACCTTTTTAACGTGCCAGCGCCAGGAAATGAGTCCCGCGATTGGCCGCCGGCCGATCACATGGGCTGCAGTCGCGTTCTCTGTGCCGGCAGGACCCGCCCACGTGACTGGCCGGCGGCCAATCGCGGGACTCCTTTCCCGGCGCTGGCTCGGTAGAAAGGTGAGTATGCTACGTGTCCTGTGCATTTAGGTGCGAGGGGGCTCCAGCGTTCTGGATGCCCCCTCGAGCTTCTTTCTAGCGGCAAAGAGCCGGACCAACACCCGTTAATGAAATAACGGGTGTTGGTCCTGTTTAAGTAAATCCACTGCACATCTTACACTACAAAAGGCATTAAAGCTGAGCCTTTCCCAAGTAGTTAAAAGAACACTGACGCGGCTTTAACAAATTTTAAAACGGGAAAAACATTTTTAGCTGGAGTTGAGATTTGAGATCGCAATTGGCTGTTCTTAAATGTGCTGGCTGACTATTCAAGCCCTCTGGCCACACCCCCTCTAGTCTTAGGCAGTCTTGGCTTATCTGAATGGCTGAGTGCGCCTCAGCTAAAGGGAAGACGGGGATGTGGCTGCGGGCCTTGAGGGTGCTGTGGGAACCCATGTGAGTTATGTTTCACACAGCGGCCTTGTACCTTTGCTGGGAAATCTGGGCACTGCCACCCAGCCCTGTATAGGCATTTTGAGAAAAGGGATAAATTAGCCTGCTTTCTGCTTCCCTTATGCTGGCTGCCAGGGGGCGCATCTTTCGTTCACTAGCATTTTGCATTCTCTGATAAACCCTACAGAACTTGCTCTTTTATGCTCATCATACACATTCCCCTCAATTAATTACACTTAGGGACTTTCACAGGCAGCAGCATAGTCATGAGGAGGCCAGAGTTTACTAGGGTTTTTCTAGAAATATAAAGCAGGCTGAATAAAAGACGTAGCCCCTCACAGCTAGCATGGGGAGAACAGAAAGCAGCCTAAAATATAAAGTGGCACTATCGCAAAAAAATGCCCAATGATACAAATCCATATGCTGGATGGCAGGAGAAGAGGTCATTTATACACCCAGCATCAACAAATATCCAGCCAGGCTTGTTTTTTTTATTTTAATGGAAGAAAGAAAATCAGGAGGTGACAGGTTCTGTCACCCCTGATACACTCAAGCCTATCACCCCTGGACTTTATTCCCACCAAGAGAAAATAAACCTTAAGCGAGATTTTTTTTTCAGTTCGGATGTATAAGCTCTCATTAGCTGACGTGTTATATGGATTTTTAATATTACACAGTTTCACGATAGTGCTCCTTTACCCTTCCACCTGGTATGTCCCTTTAAAGGAGACCTCAGACCAGGGGCTGCCAAAAGGAACGAGTCTCCCTGCTTACCTTTCACCTGTTCCTGCTCTGCTCATTGGTTCCCCACAGTCCCACTCTGAGAAGCTGGAAGGTGTGTGCTTCTCTTCCCCCTTCTCAAGGTGACCCTGTACTGGACCATATAAGTGTATCTGTAAGTGACCTCAGAATAGGGGTTTCCAGTGGGCACAAGACCATTTACCGTAAACCCTTTCTTACTACTACTTTTGTACAGTCCCGCTATGAGAAGCCGGGAGCTGCACAGCCTCTGAGGGGTGGGGCTGGCCTATCTATGGAGGCTTTTAAGAATAATGGGTACCCCCATAGACAGGAACATCTGTGTACAGATGCAGTCCTGAATCTCAAAGGAAGTCTCTGTACACAGGTCACGCCCACCCCCAGAGGCCTTGCAGCAGCTGTGGGAGACCAATGAGCGGGGCAGGAGTGGGTGAAAGGTAAAAGGGAAGCCTTGTACCCTCTGGAAACCCCTGATTTGAGACTCCATTGCTTTAAATATACTTATATGGTGCAGTGCTGTATCATTCATAGAAAAGGAATCAGAAACGCACACCTCAACCACAACAGCTCTTCCAATAGGAGAAGCTGGCTACAGCTTTGTGTGCTGGTGGCAAGGAGATGGGAAAAGTGAGGCTACATCCCTTCATTGTCGTCACAGAGTTTCCATGAATAAAACATTTGTCTGTTTAAATGAACAGTGTTCGTTTGTGCCCTGAAAAATAATAGTTAATCTAGTGATCGCATCCCATAATGTTTGGACAATTGATTAACCTTGGCAGGTTTCAGAAGAGCCCTGTCCCCCGCCTGATTATACCGATCATCTGTCACTGTCCAATTTCCCCTGTCAGATACACAGTGATATGACGTGACCTATTGTGCCGACAGATGACTTACATTATGAATATGTCACTTATTTATCATCAGATGGAAGAAGAAGCGGCCCGGCAGAAGATGCAGAAGGATGAAGAGGAACTGAGGGCTGCCAGAGCCAACCTGCAGGAAGCCAGAAAACAATATCAAACTTTACAGGCTGAGATTATATCTTTACAAGCCATGGTAAAAAACAACCCCCCCCCCCCCCCCCCCCCGAGTGATCATAGCAAGTTGTGGAATTTCAGCAGCCACAGTTTAGTACAGGCGTTCTCAATCTTTTTTCCATCAAGTACCACTACCTATTTTCTCTTAAGAACCATCTGGGTGGGCCATATGGGTTGTCCGTCACCTAAACAGCCATTTGAAGTACATGACACACACAATAATAAATACACATAAATATTTGTAACACCTTTCAGAGCAGTTCTGTACTTTTGGAGCAACTTCAGCTTACTGAAGAGTATAGGTGGCAGCAGTTCAGATTGGGATACAGACAAGTTTAAGTTTAAATCCTCCCCTCTCCAGGAACTATCTTGGCGACCCTGCCACATCTGACCCCATCATGCTACCAAGCCCTGTTGTCAACCTTGCCACTTCTGATTGCGTCTTGCCAAGCCCTGTTGCCAACCCTGACAGCTTTGACCACATCTATTGCCAATCCCTGCTCCCTGCCCTGCCACATCTTGTGCCAAGCCCTGTTGCTAATCCTGTCACATCTGACCACCCTTGTTTCTATAATCTGGGGCTGCTCTGACGTCAATTCCAGGCTCTAATTACCAACGAACACCATTTCTCAGCAACTGCAGTCTGAGGTCAGTAGTCAAGGCCTATTGACTTACTAGTGATTGGTTACAACCACCAGCAGTATGCTTACCATTCATTGGGAACCACTCGTTTAATCTATTAAAAGGGACAAAGGTACAATTCTACAAACTATTTCTAACGACTGACATCAACGGCGCCTGGAACTGGTGATCAGTCATGTATTAATGTCCCAAGTCCGCTGCTTTCCCTGTTGAGCCACTTGTTCTTGTGCTCCCTACTCTCCTTTGGGTGATAGTGATTGTTTCCTCTGTCTTACTTGTAAATGTATGTGTCTTGCCCCACCTGCGGGCTGGATCATTGCATCTGCTTGACTAAGTGAACCTGTGCTCTCCAGCCCTCTGTGGATCTTTCCCTGTTTTGCCCTCACACTCTTTATAGTCTATATTGGGGCTTATGCCCCTCATAAGCCTCGATTCAAAGACACATTCGTCCGGACTTCCGTAGCTGTCTGTGAAAGTTTTGGTGGGTGTTTGTCATTTTTTTGCTTTTTTTCGTCCATTTTCTACTCGCACGAACGTTCGGGAATGCGCTTCCGATGATCGGAAGCAAATCGGAACATTTCCGTTAGTTCGGATCGTTTTCCAAACAAAATCGGAAATTTTCCGTTCCTTCAGAAAACTTCCGTTGATTCAGAGAGCTTCCGTCTGATTCAGAGAGCTGATTTCCGACGGATCACCACCCTATAAATCCGTTTCATTTCCGATCCACTTACGAGACCTTTGAGGGCTCGGATTGCTATTGTTGAACATGTTTTGCGGCTATGTGGAGGAGTCTGCGTGCCTTTAGCACCAAGGCATTGCATGTATCAGCATGGCCGAGACCATAAATTGTATAGCAATTCATACCTAAATCAATACATTTCGTGTATGCCTTATAGAAGCATTTTAATGCTGACCTTAATTAGTTCTTAGCATGTAAACATTTATTTTTCCACACATCCATATAATTGCTAATTTTTTTTAGACTTATGTCCTTTGTGAATTATATTTGGATTGTTGAACTTGGATCTTAATTTGTGGTAGGAGTTCTTGTTTTAGTTGGCTACCTTTGCTTTGTGTAATTATTTTATATTTGGTTGCAGGAACTGCAAGATGTGCCACTCGCCCTTGCTCCTGATGCCCGTTCTTTGCCTGCAGAATGCAGGCCAGTGGTTCTCTAATCGGGCACTATGCAAAACCCGGGCCGTGGTGGCGAGGGCCCTCTGGCTTTTGAAGTCCAGATTTAGGTGTTTGAACCATACGGGGGGGGGGGGCACTGCAGCATGACCCCAACAAGGTTATACCAATATTTTAATTTACGTTTTTACATCTGTATTTGGCCTCACGCCCTTCATAGTCTCTATTGGGGCTCACATCCTTCATAGTCTGTATTGGGGATCATGCCCTTTATTGTCTGTACTCTGTTGTCCGTACTGGAACCCAGACCCTTTATGATGTCTGTTTTGCCGTTTACTGTCTGCCCTCCATTTCCCCTTTCCCAAGTCTGCAACTACCACAGGACTGCCTGGGACTTAGTATACCCTCCTCATTTGGGGCTCTGCTGAAGGCTTGCGTAGGTTAGAGTACTAAACCTCCTATGCCTTGGGGGTTGGCGGCTTCCCTCTCTGGTGGCCTGGGTGGGTTGTTCTGTCTTTAGTGTACATGTTCCCAGCCTGCTAGTGTGCTCACTGGTATTCAACCTGCTACTTTGCTTTCCTGTTCTCAACTTGTTTCTCTACTTAGACGTTCCTAGCCGGCTAATCTGCTCACCGGCCTCTAGCCTGCTCTCCTGTTTTCAGCCTGTGCCTTTACTTACCTGTGTGTCTGGAAATGGGTGTGGGTAAGGGGCACCCTGACAGTTTAGTTGTAAGAGGCCCATACAGGGCAACCCATAATCCCTAGAAATCTTGGCAGTAGAACTGTATATGTTCTTCAGTGATCCATATAAAATATGAACATAAGAGTAGAAATCAATACTTTAGAGTCAAAACAAATACATTCATCAAACCCCAACTTTTTTTTTCAGGAAAGAAGTCTGAAATGTAAGCTGCAAGCCACAGAACAGCAGCACCAGAAGCAGCTTGAGACGCTGTCGGCTGTCATCGCTGACCTAGAAGAGGAGCTGTGGGAAGTGAGGGCTGGAGTGAAGAGCCAGATACAGAAGCACCAAACCCTTCTCAACACTAACATGAAGCTGGAGCAGGAGATCTCTGCCTACCGCAGGCTGCTGGAAAGCGAGGAAAGCTGGTAGGTTTTAAACATATTAAAAGATGATCCAAAGAAGGCTGTATTTTTAATAATGACATTCCTTCATACCAAAGCACACCCCCTAATGATTGCTGCCATAACATGAAATATATGTGCACCACGAGACACCATGGTTTGAAAAAGGGGACCAATTTAAATACTAAAAAGAAAAACAAAATGTAAGGTGTGCACACTACTTAATGCAAAAAAGATTCATTTTAATATCAAATTATTCATGAAAACAAATCTATACATATCCCCTAAACACATAAATAGAAAAACATATAATAGAAAATATATATATGGACACAATATTAGTTCAGATTAAAAACGCCATAAATTAGCAGCATAATGGAAAATCTCTCTGAGAATGGTAGCGTATCATACAGTCTCTCCTGCATCGGGCATAGATTGCAATCGATTAGTACTAGATAATAGACTAGATTAACATACATAAATCAACCTATATACAATTGTACTTCATAAAGTGCTCAATTCAGTATAAATGTAGCAGCAGTATCAGCAAATAGCATTTTACAATGTAGTAGCATCTCGCAAAAGCATCCCTTCACAGTACAATGTAATATACACGCAATACATTACATGGCGTTCAGCTGCGTAATAATCATATAAGTATGTTTGCTAAATAGAGAGACAACATCTTACAGCCGTTTTGGGTATTTAAATAGGGCAAGATGTGACTTGGAAGTGATGCCACCAGCCTGCCGCATCGCCCTGTCTTGCGGTGGACCCAGCGTGCCCACCAATCTAGCCACAGAAGGCTGTATATTACAGTCAACCACAGCATGGCGGTACACACAAAGGGCAGCCACAGACTAAATTAGAATTAACAGTCATAGAAAGAAGTATATTCACAATAACAATGATACAAAATAGTGAGAAATTTAATCTGTATCAATTCTTTATACAGGGAGAAAAGCACTTTTGATTCTTGCATCATCTTATCCTTTCAACCTGCAAAACTATATAAGAATCAATACCACACGAATTACAATGCCAAAAAATTATTATGACACCATATGTTTTATTAGAATCTATGACAATATAATCTATATTTACATATATTGGGAAACCACTGACTTGCATTGCAAGTAGACACCCAAGTCAACTCTCAAAGTGCACCTTAAGCTCTAACAAATTGCTATGTTAGAGCTTAAGGTCCACTTGAGAGCTGAGAGCATCAGGTAAGTAAGTTATGTGGGCAGACACCCAAAATGGGGATGCCTGGGGGGTGGTAGTCAGACTGTCGGTCCACTTTATTTCTTAAAAATGATGGGATATAAATATATATGGGATATTTATTTCTTAAAATATAAAGGAGGCCTCTGTCCCCCTGAACTGCAGATACCAGTAAGGCACCCACTCATCGTTTTAAAGAGGACCAAACAAAACTCACGGCTATCGGCCGGCGGTTCCATCTCCCTCCCCCCACAGGGCATCCAAAATCGGGGTGTCCCGCTGTGTGAAATCCCCCAGGTGGCCTTATACACTTACCTTGTTTCCCGGTCCAACGGCACATGCGCAAGCCATGGCCGCATCCCCACTATCCTGCTAGCAGGGCATGTGCATTTGTGAATGGGCAGCGCGGGCACACTCCCTGTTAGATGGAAGCGGGGGATGTGGCCGCCAGCACGCTCGGAGCCACTGGCCTTAGACGAAGGCTTAGGCCCATATTTAACAAGGGATAGCGCCAGGTAGTGAATGGTGAGCGAACGGTAATGACGCTCACCGCCACGAGAACACCGGCTCCCCTCCGCAATCACACATTTATCAAGCCGATCCTGCTTAGCGACTGACAGAGCGCCAGATAGCGAATCATTCATCATTATTCCAGCCTCACCCCACAGCGCCAGAGAGCGACCTTGAACAGCGACAGGTCTGACCTCTCCCTACCTGGCGCTCTCCAATGCATTTCAATGGAGCAATCTTTAAATATTCTTAATTGCTATTAATGTTTTTTTTTTTTTTTTTTTTTTAAATGTCAAAAATTCTGTGACCACTTCTGCAATGTTAGATATATTTTTTAAGGTAAAAAAAAAAAATTTGTGCAGAATTGATGACATTACAGGTCTGATATTAATGTATTCATATTACAAAATGTTTTGAAAAACATGTTTTTTTTTTTCCAAAAATATGGTTGTTTGGGGGTTAAAAAAACTACTTTTAACCCATCGCCGCAAGCGCTCTGGGGTTTAAACAAGCATTTCACAGCGCGAGAATTTTTTGAGCGTGATTTGTTAATGAATATGCTGGGAGCCGTTCGCTATGGCCATTCGCTGTCATGCGCTCCCATACAGCGCGGAACCTGTCAAACAGCGACTCCTAACCCCGTATTCAACAAATTACCTCCATATCTCACTGTATTTTACTGCATCAAGGCCAGAAACTGCAGCAGAAAAAAAAAGCTTGGATAATTTTTACCAAACCTACGGAGACATATATTACATTATCAAAAGTCATAATATATTCATATAAATTGTTTTATTTGCAGGTTAAATGGCACTGATGACATTCAGGAAGCAAAATCGTCAACAAACAAAAAGTGTTTTACCTTATCTTCAGGTAAACAGATTCTTAATGGCTAGACAGTTAAGATTTTGTAGGGATAAGTCGCGCCACAGGCTTCCCCTCACTTCCTAATACCTCTCCAGCCCTGCAGGCAGCACTAACGAGAGGAGCTGGCTGCTGCAGTGTGCTGTGGCTTTTAGGCCCTTGTTTCACAGAGACTCGGCTTGGACCAGGTTAGTAATATTGCAGGGCTGGAGAACAGCGAGAATAGGGTGTTAATTCCTAAAGCCGACCTACATGTATTTGTTCAGTGTAGTGTAGGGCCACTTAAAGAGGAACATCAGACCTTTTTTGATGTTCCTCTCAGCTAATCCCTCCCCCCTCCCACACTGCCTTTTGTCAGCGTTAGCCTAAATGCTGACATCATGCTGATTTCCTGGCCCATTTCCACCCCCTCCCACCGTAGCTATCCCTGAGTGATGGAGCATACTCACCACTTTGCCGGCTGCTGTTCAAATCCCGCGCACTGCTCCCCAAATTTCACGTGTGCCCAGTGTCATTGCAGCCTATGTGATGACACGGTGTATGTTCGAGATCTGAGGGGTGGTGCAGTGTCTGTCGGGGAGCCAAAGGCTTCCAAGTTGGCGCTGCCCTACGGAAGTCGGCGAGGGAGCGGAGGGTTGCCGAGCACGATGTGACTAGAGAGGTAAGATTTTATTATTGAATGCTCAACCGGAGGGCCAGGGAGGGTGGGTGAGCCAGGTTTGGGGAGTTTTTATTAACTCAGACATACAATGTTCCTCTTTAAATTGAACTTCCTGTCTCAGGTGACCAAACAGAATCAGAGGCTAGATTTCTCAATAGGGTCACAGACAACAGGAGTTCTAATCCTTCCTTGGCCATCTCAGGAAAAATGTTGGAAAAATCTATTCCATTGCTTGTGATCCCATCAGCGAGGTTTTAGCTTCACTATACTATAGGTTTGTCCAGCAAACAAAAGAGTTCATTATTTTAACAAAAAAGTAATGAAGTCATAGGGACCTGCAGGGTCTTATTGGCACAGGAACCCCATCATTTAAAGCGCTAGTCCGGTCACTTTAATCCTAGAGCGAAAAGTCTGTTTTGTTTCTGTCCCATGTCAGTCACAGTGACTGGAGCCAGTGGCGTTGCTAGGGCTGGTGTCACCCGGGGCGGTAGGAAATGGTGTCACCCCCCCCCCAATGGTGTCACCCCCACCCCCCCCCAATGGTGTCACCCCCACCCCCCCCCAATGGTGTCAACCCCCCCCCCCCCCAATGGTGTCAACCCCCCCCCCCCCCCCCCAAAGAAAACAAAAAAAAAAAAAAGCATTTTTGCCGGCATGGTGGGAGCGGGCCGGCCGGTTCCGCGCTGACAGCGGAACCGGCCGGCCCGCTCTGCTGTCAGCGGAACCGGCCGGCCCGCTCCCACCATGCCGGCATTTTTAAAAAAAGCAAACACTTACCTGCAGGTCCGGAGCGTGGAGGCCGGCGCCGCTCTCAGCTGTCATCTGAGGGCGCGTCATCAGAGGCGCCCTCTGATGACGCGCCCTCAGATGACAGCTGAGAGCGGCGCCGGCCTCCACGCTCCGGACCTGCAGGTAAGTGTCTCTATACCGAGGGGTGACCGGCCGAGAGGTGTCACCCTCTAGGTCTGGTGTCACCCGGGGCGGTCCGCCCCCCCCGCCCCCGGGTCGCTACGCCACTGACTGGAGCACCCCCACTTCATTCACTGCAGTGGTGGAGGGAGTGCCTATGAACACTGGGGACTAAATAGACAAGGAGTCTCCTTTAAAAAAATCCCTTTAATGTTCCCTTGTTTATATCAGATTATATGAGACTCCAGGGCCAGCTGATTCCCTCTCCCTGGGGCATGCTGAACTGTGATGCTCCGCTCTGTGAACCTCCCAGTCCCCCATATGCTTACCTGCTTACAACGAGTCCAAGGCACGTGAGTGGCCGCCGGCAGCATTGCTTGCATTTGTTTCAAGGTGTGCACGGCCCCACCCCACTAACCAGATGGCTGTGGATGGCCGCACACAGCTAAAGGATGCAAGTGATGCCACATGCTGATCATGCACGTGGCTAGCATTTTATTCAGCTTCTCCAAACATACATTAATATGTGCGGCGGGAGAAGCTGATGAACGAGAGCCACGCCTGCGCTGTAGGCTCGTTGGACAGGTAAGAACAGTGGGTTGAACCCCAGGGTTTCACACACAAATCGGGGTGCCCCAGGGGGGCGGACCAAAACCCAGGATAGTGATTTTTTTTCTTCTTTAGTAACAGCATCCCCTCTTTATCTATTTGGTGCCCTTCATTTCAGGAGGAGCACCACAAGCCACAGTCCTGACCCTCTTCCCTGTTACATATAAGTGCTTGTGAATAATGTGATCAGATTCTCTGTGCTGTAATTTGCACTCATAAGAGCCAGCCTGAGCCTCCACACAGCAACGTCATTGAGATTTATTTTGCAGAGCAACAAACTTTGGTCACAAATCAGACTTTTGCTGCATGCAGAAGGGGTTTAAACCCATAATGACTTTTTTGTGTCTGTCTGGAGTTCAGCTGAAAAAAAAAACGTTTGAATCAAATTACCTTATTTTTCGCCCCCAATAAGACGCACCTGCACATAGGATTTGGAGTAGGAAAAAATAAATATTCTGAACCAAATGTTGCACCTCCCCAAGAACTAACTAATAGGCAAGGTGCAGAATCCCGCATTACAGGCAGAGGGGCATCCCCTCATCCCCCATGGCCAGTGTGGCATTCCCCCCTCGCTTTCCCCATAGACAGTGTGGCATTCCACCTATCCCATTCCCCATATTGGCAGTGTGGCACTCCCCCCCTCCCAATCCCCTATATAGGCAGTGTGGCACTCAGCCCCTTCCAATCCCCTATATAGGCAGTGTGGCATTCATCCTCCCTCCCATTCCCCATATAGGCAGTTTTGCCTCCCCATTCCCATATAGGCAGTGTGGCATCCCCACTCCCATTCCCCATATAGGCAGTGTGGCATCCCCACTCCCATTCCCATATAGGCAGTGTGGCATTCATCCTCCCTCCCATTCCCCATGTAGGCAGTGTGGCATTCATCCTCCCTCCCATTCCCCATTTAGGCAGTGTGGCATCCCCACTCCCATTCCCATATAGGCAGTGTGGCATTCATCCCCCCCTCCCATTCCCCATATAGGCAGTGTGGCATTCCCCCTCCCATTCCCCATATAGGCAGTGTGGCATTCTCCCCTCCTATTCCCCATATAGGCAGTGTGGCATTCTCCCCTCCTATTCCCCATATAGGCAGTGTGGCATTCATCCTCCCTTCCATTCCCCATATAGGCAGTGTGGCATTCATCCCCCCTCCCATTCCCCATATAGGCAGTGTGGCATTCATCCTCCCTCCCATTCCCCATATAGGCAGTGTGGCATTCATCCTCCCTCCCATTCCCCATATAGGCAGTGTGGCATTCATCCCCCCTCCCATTCCCCATATAGGCAGTGTGGCATCCCCACTCCCATTTCCATATAGGCAGTGTGGCATCCCCACTCCCATTTCCATATAGGCAGTGTGGCATCCCCACTCCCATTTCCATATAGGCAGTGTGGCATCCCCACTCCCATTTCCATATAGGCAGTGTGGCATCCCCACTCCCATTTCCATATAGGCAGTGTGGCATCCCCACTCCCATTTCCATATAGGCAGTGTGGCATCCCCACTCCCATTTCCATATAGGCAGTGTGGCATCCCCACTCCCATTTCCATATAGGCAGTGTGGCATCTCCACTCCCATTTCCATATAGGCAAAAAAAAGAAGTAAACTCACCCTTCCATCCTTCCCGCTGTCCCTGCCGTCTTTGCTGTATCTGCCGCCGCCACCTGGGCACACAGCCACCTGGCTCGGTACAGCAGGTGGGCCGTGGCCGATGCTCGAGCATTTATACACAGCGATGGGCATGGCCGATGCTCGAGCATCGGCCACGCCCATCGCTGTGTATGAATGCTTGTACGAAGTGGATGTCTGTGTGTGTAGGTGCCGCGGAGAAGGCGGCAGATACAGCGAGGACGGCAGGGACAGCGCAAGCTGAAGGTAAGTTGACTTTTTTTTTTTGTGGGTTTTTTTTTCACATTCAACCCAGTAAGACGCACAGACATTTTCCCCCCACTTTTGGGGAAAAATAAGTGCGTCTTATAGGGCGTTATTAGTTATGCTATGCAGAAGAGGTCATCCGATGTGTTTTTTGTGCTGATAACCCCCAATTTACATGGGTTACAACAATAACACAAAATGACAACCCATATATGTTGTATTAGAACAAGTTGCTACCTCCTTTAAGGTCGCTGTTGAACATATATCCTTGTTTGTTTCCCTGAACGGATGCGTTAAATGCAGAGGAAAAATTCCTATGTGTGTGCAAGCATGCAATGGCTATATATGCCCCAAAAAACACAGAGCACACCACCCAAACCCGCAATTCCTATTAGAGTAGTGGCAGCATGGAAAACCTGCAGTGAATCAGGCACTCCTATGGGGACATGCTTACATCCAAGGGTGTGGATAATTCACCAATCACCTTGTTTCTATATTAATTTATTGCTTTTCAAATACCAACATAAAATAAGATATTGAAAGCCATATATGCAATTGATGATGGGTGCTTTTTTGGCTGCAGGTTCTGTAGAGAAATGTACAGAGGTCTTCAATAAAGCTACAGGAAAACATGCAATATTCAATGGCAATATAGCAGAAGAGGGTGCGGAGGCCATCGGCACTGTACAGTAAGTATTACAAAATAGTTTGCCTACGATGTTCACTGGCTCTATGGAACATTGGCTCTGAAGCTGGCCATGCACTAAGCAATCTTTCTGAGCAATCACTTGACAGTAGAAACTGTGGGTCTTCATTTGGGAGGAGGGGGGAGCAAATGAATGAGACCAACTGGGGGTGCAGGAGAGGGTCATTAACAAAAAGAAGCATCAGAGGAGAATAGCGGATAAGTTTAAAGGGCTGGAGCAAGGGCCGGATAAGGTGTGGTGGAGGCCCCTGGGCACAGGATCTGGTGAAGGCCCCAGATACAGTATTTTTTCTTTAAAATTATAGTCCAACCAAGTAAGTGATTGGTGGTTGTCTGGCATCCGCCTTCTTACTGGATGTCAGATTGAGTCCCTCGTGCCACTATTATGTGGGTGCGTGCTGCTCGGGAACTCCTGCTTTGCCATTCTGGGTGGGGGGTAGTGTAGTTGCCCAGCTGGTCCAGCAGAAAACAGTTCCCTGCATTGAGCTGCCAGTGGCTGTGCTTGGTGGCTTATGTGCAGTGACAGCTCTGCACCCATCACTGCAGTGTTGTTGGTAGCGGCTTTGCTGCTCTAGACTCTCCGCCCTGCCCTGTGGTGGCTTTGGCTGAAGGATTGCCCAGGCCCAGGGGCCCCCACTCCCACTAATAGCTTTGTTGTTGGCCCCGTGGCCCATCAGACCAAAGACTGAAAAGCCTCCTGGATCAGACCATGAGCCAAAGTTGGGTGGAGGCCCCCTTTGCAGGGGCAAGCCCCTTGCGCCCCCCCCCATAATCCGGCCCTGGCTTGAGCTCTCAAGCAAACGTTAAACGACAAGTCCAACTTCAGGAATTTCCCAGATGCCTTAAACCAGGTAGTGTAGGAGGGAACAAGACTTCTGCCTGTAGTCTAAAATTTAAAAGTTTAAAAAAATTTAAAAAGCATGAGCATGTGGTCTTGTCCACAGTCATGAGGTAGCCAGTTCCCTTGCTGATTTAGGACATGGTCTGGAGGAGCTACTGACTGCTTAAAGAGGAACAACACACAGGAATTTCACTTTCCCATGTGTCGGTCTTCTATGTGGTGGCATCCCGAATTGGGATGCCCCGCTGTGTGTACCCCCCAATTCACCCTGTTTCCCTCGCCCTTGCCTTCCTTCTGCTCCCACAGCGCAGACATGGGCGAGATCGAGTTCTCCGATTTTCCTCTTTAAAAGCACAGGCTTCTGAGAACTGCTTCTTTCAGCTCAGCACTTGATCAAATGCCCTTGGTATGTATAATGAGCAGACAGGGAGTTTATGTTACAAATGAATTAAATGGCACAGGCATAGAAAACCAATAGATGATGCTGGTCGCTACCTTTTGAGCTTCATGACGTCCATGGATTTCCCAGGAATCTAGCTTAATCTCCACAATGGGGGTCACAGACGGCCAAATACGTACCTCCCAAGTGTCCCTGATTTGTAGGGACTTGTCCCTCTTTTGAGTCCATGCCCCCCTGTCCCTTGTTGTTCTCATTTGTCCCTCTTTAAGGTGTAAGTAAATAATTTGCCTATTGCCTATGTGTTTATATTGTTGTAACTGTTACAACAATCTCCTATCCATCACTCAATGAGGGGGGGTGGCCTAACAAATGTCCCTCTTAACCATCCTGAAAAGTTGGCAGGTAGGCAAATACATTTCTAAACTGGTGCAATTTTCTTTATCTACACTAGATACAAGTAGCCTATTAAAAGCTGAAACAATGGAGGAAGTTTGGCAACAAAGATGTAGGCATGTGGCGTGAACACCTCTTAGCCCCATGGACAATGCACATGCAATTATAAACAGCACCAACAAGGGTTGCACTTAAAGTAATCAGATCAGGTCACATTAACACATGACACATGCAAATACAGGCATGTAAATGTCCCTTTGCCTAGAACATGCTGCTAGTAAAAATGGTTTCCACCACTGATTTATTTGGGCCACCTCTGAATCCACTTTGGAAAGGTTTTCACTGGTCAAATCTCAGAAAGCTAACGCTACATCTCCTGTATCACTGAAATGCCACCCTCAATGGCTGTCTTTCATCTGACTGAACAAGTGAATGCCCAAGGATGCCAGGATGGGGCTATAGTGTGTGTATGGTGCCACTGACCATCCCAGAACCTGTGATTTTGCATGACTGAAATGTAACTGTTTTGAATTCTGCTGTTGCTGGGGGTCTTTTGTTTCTGTAGAGATACAGTGGTCGCAATTCATGGTTGCCCCACAGTCAAGAAAATTAATTTGGCACCTGCCCTCATGCCTCCTTGTATCCAGTGTTGCTGATAATGTGTTTGACAGCACTGGGGCCACAGCTACATTCCACCACAATGGTTTGCATGTCATGTTGTCCCCAGTGACTCCTGTTGATGGCATTCCACTACTATACACTAGGGCCACAGTCAAGTTCCTCAACTATCTCTTGTACTTTGCAAAACATGTTGTCCACCCTGTTTTGATTTTCCTCACTGACTGCTGTTAATGGTCATTCACTATTCTTGAGGAAATTCACTTGGTACACACTTATCTTGTAACCAAGGTTGTGGATGAATGTGCTTATCACTTCTTGACCATAGCCCAGTTTTTCAACAACCTCTTGGTTACAGATTCACCAGTTTTTACCAGCATTTATAACATCATCCTCAATGTTAACATTTGTTTCAGTGACTTGGATGGTCTTCTAATGGCATGGTCTGTTCATCACTAGTTTTGCCTTCTTTAAACTTTTTAACCCATCTTTGCAAATACAACTGCCCCTACCTCCTCTAGCTGATTTATACAAACAGATTGCCATAGCACAGACCAGGAGGATTATTTTAGACACCTCCCCTCCCACCCTGGTCATGAACTGTTTGCCCCCCTTTCATTGGAGTGGCGCTTCAGACTGTCACCATGCACGACCACTAGATCTAATATTGGCTTCTACAGCCTCTCCACTGGTAGTGCCCCAGATAAACACTGCCTCCAAATCTACTGCTGTACTTTACTGTGGATATACTTTACTTGCTTCCCAATGAGCTGTCCCTGTGGCTTTTTTGTCTCTTATCATCCACCAGTGTATAGGGATTGACCGAAAGAATTCCTTGTGCACACTGTGTACTAAGCAAGAGATCCCATACCAGCCAGTTATTTACTAAAACAATGAAACACAAACCCGCTTCATGGTCCACCAAAAGGTCACAAAGGCATACTGGTAGTACTAGAGAATTATACATGACTGTGCTAGTGTTCCAATATGCCCTGCGTCATACCGCTCACATCATCGGCCACAGCCCAACATATAATAAACAAATGTACAAGCAGAATAGAGTCCCCCCTATTGTTCCGGGTCTGAGAAGCCTAGGATCCCAAGAATGAAGGGAAGGGGAGGGAACAAAAATAACTTCCCGACCCCCACCAAGCAGAAGCCAACATAAACTCGGCTGCAAAACCTCCTAGGCCAGGGAGCTTAATCGGGCTAACCGCCAGTGACCAAAAACATCCCCTTCCTTACTTGAACCCCAACCATCCAAAAACCTTTAACCAACTCGTCCTGGCCAGTTTCCACAGAAACAGCCGCATACCCTACCCATGTAAATGCTAACTCAGACCCGAAACCCGAGAGGAGACCCGCCCAACGGCTGTGACAAATACAATACAAATTACCACAGAAAGAGAAAACATAAAAATATGTACAAAGTATGAGACGTTCTCTCTCTAGCCATACAACCTTAACACATATGCAAAAACCACCAAACACCCCCCCCCCCCCAGGATTGTGGCCGAAAAAACCCAAACACAACCAAAAACAGGGCGGGCGGGTGGGACTGCTCATCCATCCACGCCGGGTCAAAGAGGAAGCGGAAGGGGGCGGACGTCCCCCTAAATACTTCCCCTCTCCCCTGAGGTCACTTCCCCCAGTGACCACTTCCCCCCATGGCTGGTCTGCCTCCGGACAGGAACGCAGGCCAGTCATGTGGGCTGCCCTCCTTAAAGGGACGGCGCTTTCTGAACTGTGCATCAGCCCACAAAACATAACCCGTTGGTGGACCTTCAGTATAGATTTGGCAAAACTCTTGAAAATGTTAAAATAATTTTTTTCTAATAGATATCATTATTTTTAGAACAGAGAAGGTGGACGAAGTTATCAAGAAGTGGGAAGGCTCGTTTTTTAAGGACAATCCGAAGCTGAGAAAGAAATCCGTGTCTCTAAGATTTGACCTCCATCTAGCAGCCGCAGATGAAGCATGCACTCCAATCAATAAGAACAATTTGCCTGATGTAGAGGTTCGCCTTATCATGAGGAGATCATGTAGTATTCCAAGTATGAGCCCATGAACTTTTAATCATCAATCCAAAGATTAGTTTAGGAATTTGAAATGCTATAGGACTCGTGGTAACACTCAGGGCCGGATTTACATCTTATGAAACTTGGTGCCCAACAAAGCCCACCTGTAATCTCTGTTGATCTGTAACTGCTTTATTGTTTCCCAGTAATGGGGCCTGTGACAGCAGTAGCAGCAGCTACTATATACCTATAGTTTTATCACCCACATCAAGAATCCAAATGGACAACTATCACACTTGTTAAAAGTAAATGTTAATAAATGATAGGCTATGGAAAAAGAAATATTTGAATATTCTACTTTATTTACAAAAAAAACCCTGATGCACTATTATTTAAAGTCTGTTTCTGGCAACTCTCGTTTTATAATTTTTTAAGTGGGGGGAAAAGAGAGAGGGAAAAATTTTAGCCCATTTTTTTCTGTAGCCCATCATATAATCGCATTTAATTTTCACAGATGCTTAAAATAGTTGCCCTTTAAAGCGGAATCAAAACCCACAAGTGATTCAGAACCAAATTAGCCAATCACCATGATGAGTCCCTGGGAGAACCCAGAATCCCATTTCTACCATTCTATTGACAAGCTGCTATGCCATTAGATCATAAGCCCAGGGACAGACATTTCATACACAATGCAAGAGGACCCAGCGTTGTGGGACTTGAATAACTGCATCTTGGGTGCGAACAATCCTGGCGATCTGGAGAGAAAATATCAGAGAAGACAGGATGGCAAAACCATCCAAAAGGTACTGCATGTGGGGTGACTGATGCAGGGATATTAATCAAAAAGATAGGTTTTGATCTGCTTTGAGGATTCATGATGGCCATATATAATGGAGGATAATACACACATAACCGTGCTTGAGATTACACATGAACCAGTAAACGGTCCGGATAAAGCACTCAAGTAACTGAGCCTACATGCATGTGCTACTGTGGATAATAGCAAATGTGCCCCAGCTATGGTCCGGGATGGAGTTGTGTAATCAGTAGGCTGGGGGCGTTTGTTTTGGTATCACTAGTTTGTGTATATATTTAATTGTTAAAATCGGGATTGCTACAGGGATATGTGGTTTGCATTTCCACCCCTCATTTGGTCTTATTCAACTGTCATATTCTCAGGAATAGAGTTAGAGAGTTTATCCCAAAAGGCGCAATTACGCACTGCACTGATTGACAGAGCGAGGACAATGTGTTGTCAGAGGACCTGCAGCCGCTGAGCACTGAGCAGACGTGTGCTGCACAAAAAAACAGGCAGCACACGTCTTCTTTAAAGCGGAACTCAGTTACCATGGGACCCCCCCCCAAAGCATCCTCGGGCCAGTGGTCTCTGCTGTGATTGGCACAATGCGGCATCTTCTGGGTCCGCGCACGCACTTGTGGCCAATTCATTTGAAGCTGGGGGGTGTGGCTATGTGTTTTCATTCAAGATGGCAGCACCCAGGGTCTGGAGCACCAGAGGAGTGGCACAGGCCCCAGGATAAGATAAGGGACTTTTTTCTTTGTAACCCCCTGTCCTGTCTCAGCACCAGGGTATGGTGGCAGAGTGAGGGGGGGGGGGGGGCAGTGGTCACTGAAGTTCCGCTTTAAAGGGGCTGGAAGGGAGATTTAGCAAAGAAGAAGCCTTTGGGTGTAACTGTCCATGCCACTATCTTTGTTCCTTAATATGCATCTGCAAAATAAGATGACATAACACTATATGCATATGTATGTAACTGACAAGTCATACAATACCAGCTTGTCACTAAAGAGACAACTTGCATAACTTAGATGGCAGTGTGGCTGTACACCTATCTGTCATGCAAGGTTCAGGGTTATATTTACACACTCCAGTGCATGCATCAACAGGTACACCCCCCACTAGAACCAATAGGCTGGTCTGACTTTTTACAGGAAGTGTCAGGACATTTGGAAATTTACTGGCAGTTAAAAAATAAAAGCAAAAATATTGATTCCACATTAGGAGTAGCAATGGACTTCATATCTGATCCGAAACTAGATTCAACTTGCCGATTCGCCCCATTCCGGATTCTGGCAAAATCCAGGATGCTACCCGCTGATTTTGCCATGCCAACCATCACTACCCTGTGAACTGGTATAGGGGAGTCCTTACCAGCTCACCGACTTCTAAAAAAAGGAAAAAAAATTAATAAAAAAAAACTCACCATTGTCGATCCTTGAAATTACCTTGCTTGCAGAAAAAAATGTAAAAAAACGCACTGTCACAAAACACAGAACTCCTCAAAAAGGGCAAAAGCTAAACATATATTAAAACGGATTACTCATCTGTTTAATCTGGTCCAGGCAGAAATCAGCAGGCCACATCCAATCTCCAAGCAAGCTGCTGTATTCACAAAGTTCACAAAGCAGGTCTCTTTATCCCAAAGCAAATGTCATCATCGTCCCTCTGTGTCCGTCTACATTCAAAACATGACTGTATGTGTGTATTAGCTGCCCAAATAAATCTCCCTTTCTTTCACCGTCGGCTGTTTTTCCCACACTGACCCCTTAGTTTCATTTGAATTAGCACAGGTGATCTCTGACTGGCCCAGACAAACTAACCCAGGTGATACTCTGATTGGCTCAGATAAAACCATCACAGGTGATTTTCTTGTTTTGCATGCAAGTGCATACATGAAACTAAGCTCAGGCCAAAAGCTACCAACCCAGTCTTCAGAACAAAGGAAAGTCTCCCACCATGCTAAATATTAACTAAAGAACCAACCATGTTGGCTTAACAAAAGGAGTCAGCCTACATACAGTGCTTTTTTGACTGTATAAGATATTAAATATTTATTTGGGAATGAAATATATACAAATATCATAGCTTTACACTGACTGACAGCACTAAAGGATTGGCCCGTGTTAAACATCAAGGATAATGGGATCAAATGTGGTGGCTTACTATAAATGAAGAGTGCCTGATTATTACAGAACACATCCTTGGTCTTTACCACAAATGCTTAGCAACATGCCTGTGGTGTGTGTGTGGGGGCAGTGGCAAATCAGCCGCACCACAATATCCGTACTGTGCTCAAGTACCATCAATTAAAGGGTGGCTTATTCACCCATGCGCATGATCTGCCCCTGCAATGCTGAAGCCTCATCAGTGGTGCACGTCATCAGTGGAGATGTTGTGGGATGTCCAGTAAAGTCCCAGTCTACTGGTATTGCTGGTATTGATGAAGGGTACTTTAACAAAAACCAGAACAAAAAGTTACCAAAGGTTGGTAACTAGCTGGAATGTTTGGCATTTTCGATTCATTGATTGCAAACGTTTCATATTTGCTTCCATTGCTAGGTGTTCTGCCCTTAAGTTGTATGGTTGCTTATAAAATAATGAGAATTGTTGTGCTATAGCTTTGGGGGCTATGAATGAATGAATATTTCCCAACTATTAGTTTTATCTGTGCATCTTTATGTTTACATCTTAAAGAGCTAGCAAGTACCGTGCCACTCCTGTATCCTTGTATCTTGTACATGTGGCTTTTAAAAGTTTGCGATCTGCGAGCTTTATAAATCATCAAGGCTAATAATTCATCACCACCTGCAATTTCATTAGGTTCTGTATCGCGCAAGTTTGTTTATATGCATGTTGTAAAATGTGCACTTTTTGTACACATTGCTCGATCTTCAAACGCTCCTGTTTTAGGTTATAGTCAAACCTGTCCAGTCACGTTTGCAGCCTGCATTTTGCGGCAGAGATTCAGTTTGTGTGCTTTTCTTATCTGCGTTTTTATTTGCGTTGGCGTTTGCTCCTGTGTGTTATAATAATACCATTTTGTGAATACTCACCTTGTAAAATGGGTATTATGAGTATGTCACACACCCCGCTTCAAGAATCCATAACATGTGGGTAATATCGTCCTGAAGAGGGCGTTCCTGCAGAGATGATAGCAAAAGAAAGCCCCTCCCTGATCCATAAATACCTGGGACCTCCCACTCACTACCCAGTATACAGAAGCAGTAAGGTAAGGGACCAGGAAGAGGCAAATATAAACAACAACCACGCAAAGTTCGCAATAAAGAGGATCCTGAATACAAAAGGGCGGGTTGAAGCGGGGTGTGTGACATACTCATAATACCCATTTTACAAGGTGAGTATTCACAAAATGGTATTATTCTTAGTATGTCACACACCCCGCTTCAAGAATCCATAACATGTGGGACATCCAACAGCAGTGTCCATAACAAGGGCGGGGATCCAAAACTAGGCAACAATGCACAACCTTAAACCACAACAGCTTGCAAAACTTTGCGGCCAAAAACAGCATCCGCTGATGCCCGAACATCAACCTTGTAAAACTTGGAAAAGGTGTGAACAGAAGACCAGGTAGCGGCCTTACAAACTTGCTCAACAGAAGCCTGGTGCTGAAAAGCCCAGGACGCACCAACTGCACGAGTAGAATGAGCAGTAACACGAAAAGGGGGACTCCTCCCCTTGGCAGAATAGGCCCCAATGATGGCCTGACGAATCCATTTACTAATGGAAGATTTGGCAGGCGCCAAACCTTTCCTAGGCCCACAGGGCACCACAAAGAAAGCATCAGTCTTACGAAAGGAAGACGTAACCTCCAGATAATGTTCCACAACACGAACTACATCCAAGGAATGCAATGCCCTTTCCCTGTCGTCGCTGGGATTTGGGCATAGAGAGGGCAAAACAATGTCCTGATTCAGATGAAACTCCGAGACCACTTTAGGAAGAAAATCCTGCTTGAAACGAAAGACAACCTTGTCCTGATGTTTCTCGAAGTACGGAGCTGTAATGGATAAAGCTGCCAACTCGGAAACACGCCTAACCGAAGTGATAGCCACCAAAAAGGCCACCTTTTGCGTAAGAGAAGACAAAGCTATCTCATTCAAGGGCTCAAACGGAGGGCCCTGGAGAGCAGAAAGAACCAGGTTCAAATCCCAAACTGGAACAAAAGGCTTCCTAGGAGGCCGAACATGTGTAACACCTTGGAAAAAGGTCTTGACTAAGGGATGAAGTGCAAAAGACCTTTGGAAGAACACCGCCAGGGCAGAAACCTGCCCTTTCAATGTACTAAGCTGGAGCCCCAGATCTAGACCATGTTGGAGAAACTCTAAAATTCTAGGAATGGAGAACTCTCGGCAAGAGAAAGACCTACTTTCACACCAATCAATATAGGCCCTCCAAGTCCTGTAGTAAATAGAAGAGGAAGAGCGCTTCCTGGCACAGATAAGAGTCTGAATCACCGCGTCAGAAAGACCTTCTTCCTTCAAGATGGCGGTTTCAGCAGCCATGCCGTCAAAGCCAGCGATGGTAAATTGGGATAGCGCAGCCGACCCTGGGTGAGCAGGTCCGGCAGCAGAGGCAGGGCGAACTGATCCTCTGCCAGTCTTACAAGGTCTGCGAACCAAACTCGCCTTGGCCACCTTGGGGCCACCAGAATTGCCGACGCACCATCCAAGGCCAGTTTGCGCAGCACTCTGGCTAGCATTGGGAACGGAGGAAACAGGTAAAGGAACCCCAGATCCCTCCAGTTTAGAGACATGGCATCCACTGTAAGAGCCAGAGGATCCTGCGAGAGAGACACAAAGACCGGAAGCTTGTGATTGTGACGAGAAGCAAAGAGGTCCACCGCTGGGACCCCCCACCTGAGACATATCGAACGAAACACCTTGGGACTGAGAGACCACTCCCCTTGACGAGAGGAGGCCCTGCTCAGCAAGTCCGCCTCCGTGTTCTCCACTCCCGGAATGTAGACTGCTGAGATACACGGGACGTGGGTCTCTGCCCAGTCCAGAATCAAAGACACTTCCCTGAGGGCACTCCTGCTGCGAGTCCCTCCTTGGTGATTGATGTAAGCAACCGCCGTTCTGTTGTCCGACCGGACCTGAACTGGCAGGCCTCTCAACTGATGAGTCAAGCGAAACAGAACCAACCTGATGGCTCTCAACTCCAGAACCCTGAAACTGGAGGTCCTTCCAAACACCCCCCCAACCTGACAGACTGGCATCCGTGGTGACTGTTTCCCAACACGGAGCCAGAAAAGATCTGCCCTTCAACAGATTGACCGACCCCAGCCACCATTGCAGGGATCGACGAACTCGGGGAGTCATCAGGAAGGACTGATCCAACGATAGAGGAGACTTGTCCCAAACCTTCAACAGATGAAGCTGAAGCGTCCTTGTGTGAAACTGCGCAAAGGGAACTGCCTCGAATGAGGCCACCATTAACCCCACCAGCCTCATCCCTAACCGGATGGTCGGATGAGGGGTTGACAAGAGAAGCCGAACTAACTCCTGAATCAAAAGAATCTTGGCCTGGGGTAGAAACACCCTGGCCTGTGAAGTGTCCAGAGACATTCCCAGAAAGGTCAGAATTCTGGACGGAGAAAGAGAAGACTTGGGGTGGTTGATCACCCAACCGAACCTCTCCAGAGTGGACACCACCGCTCTGGTGTCCAACTCCGCTTGGTTGAAGGAAGAGGCCATGATCAGTAGATCGTCCAAATAGGGCACGATGCGGATACCCTGACCTCTGAGCAGAGCCATCACCCCCGCTAGCACCTTGGTGAACACCCGAGGCGCTGAGGTGAGACCGAAAGGAAGTGCCACAAACTGAAAGTGCCGATCCTCCACCACGAACCTGAGAAACCTCTGGTGTGCTGGAAAAACCGGAACGTGTAGATAAGCATCCTTGATGTCTATGGACGTCAGAAAGTCTCCCTGACGAAGAGAGTGAATGGCCGAACGCAGCGTTTCCATGCGGAATTTCCTCGGCCGGATGAACCTGTTGAGAAACTTCAGATCCAAGATGGGTCGGACCAACCCGTCCTTCTTGGGTACCGTGAACAGATTGGAATAAAAGCCCCTGCCCCGATCTGAAGGGGGCACTGGGCAAATGACAGCCATGTCCAGAAGATTCTCCACTGCCACCAGGAGCCCCTGCGCCGCTAGAGGCTCCGACGGCATCCGAGACCTGACAAATCTGGAAGGGGGGCGGAGCTCGAACTCCACTTCCCGGATCCATCTGTCCGAGACCTCTTGATCCCAGATCTGAGAGAAGTGCTGCAGCCGTCCCCCCACCCGCATGGGTGAGGGCGCCCCCTCATTGCTGAGTCGGCTTAGCAGCCGGTTTGGGCTTAGAGCCCCAACTGTATCCAGAACGGGCACGTCCTCTGCCCCTGTTTCCGAAATCTCCTCTGGAAGAGGGAAATGCAGAACCCCTGCCAGATCTGGCCCCCCGAAAGGAGGGGGAAAAGGCAGGCGCCCCCCGAAAGGGGCGGCGTTGTTTCTTACGTTGAGGTAACCTACCACCCTTGGTGACAGAGTCCAATGTCTCTCCAAAGAGCCGTAGACCAACAAAGGGTAAGGCCGTCAGTGATTTTTTGGACATAAAATCAGCCGCCCACTGGCGCAGCCACACCGACCGCCGAATAGCCACAAGCAGAGCCGAAGTCCTACCACACATCATCAAAGTATCATCCAAGGCGGTCAACACAAAGGATAGAAACAACTCGCACCGTTTAAGGCTAAGGAACTCGTTACTACCAGGACGAAGCCCGGAAGAAGTCAACAGGTCCCTGACCACAGACCTGGTGGCCAACACCATTAGCTCCGAAGCGCACACAGGACGGATGGCCGATCCAATGCTAGTAAAGCCATGAGAAGCCATCTGATCAATACGTTTATCCTCTCCATCTTTGAGAGTGGAACAATCAGGTCTGTTTAACACCGAGGAGTTAGACAACCCCAAAACCGGTGCATCCACCTCGGGGGGAGATGCCCAGCGCTTGATCGCCTCAGAAGGAAAGGGATATTTCCTATCCCACCCCTGAGGGATGCCAGGGAGCCGAGCCGGCCTATCCCATTCCTTGTCAATGATTCTATCAAAATGGCGTTGCGTAGGAAACTCCAGGCGCGGCCTGGATTCCTCAAACAATTCACCTTTCTGCTGTGACGCCTCCTCGGGAGGGGAAATATTCAGAACTTCCAGCATGAGAGACAGAGCGTGAGGAGAGTCCAAGGATCTCCCTAAATCAGAAAGCTCGGCATCAGCGCCAGCAGACTGCTCATCATCCGAAAATTCTGAACCCTCATCAACTTCCCCCTCCTCTAGCTGGGGATAATCAGACCAATCCAGATTATCTCTGTCATCAAGATCATCCACCGGCGGAGCCGGCGACAAATGCTTTCTCTTAGACGGAGCCTTACGGGCGACCGAGCTAGAGAGCATTTCCTCAAGGCTAGCCAATCTGGCACACATCTCGGATTGCAGATCCCTGCCCATGACCACGTCACACGGGGCACGAGTCAAGGCGGGAGGGGGAGTTGAGGTGGCCGGCTGTGCTGACCCCGACGCTTGGGGTTCGGACTGCCGCGTAATAGTTTGCTGTGCACATGGTATACACAGTAACACATCATCCCCAGTAATGGAAATCCCACACAACATACACTTTTTGGGATGCCCCGAAGGGGTCCCAGTCCCAGTATCCGGGGATGCCTCCATAAGGTGAATTTTGAGTGGTCGCTATGACCCAGGGAATTACGCCAGTTAGACAACCCGGGATGCCCCTTTAATGTCCCGAGTGGGAGGATTTGTGATGCTAAAATGGACCCAGGGACCCAGGATCAGGAGAGACCTTCCAATACTACAGAAGATCCTCCTGGATAACCTTCACCTAAAAGACAGAGAGAGACCCATAAGTCCCTACAATAAAACTTAACAGATAAAGAAAAGAAGAAATAAATGAGGCCCACAGGGCCACTCACAGACGCTGCGGTGAACGATCCGCCTCAGAACAATGGCGATCTCTGAGGTGAAGTGAAGAGAAGAAGAACGGCCGTGCCAGGGGCGTGGTCTGCGCAGCCCGCGCAAAGCTGATCTGTGCCCCCTTCTGCCTAGTAACAGGGAGCTGCCTAGTAACAGGGAGCTCAGCTCCGCAGCGGCGCCAGTACAGAGGAGGGCGGAGCCGCGGCTCCGCGCCGAAAGCCCGGCTCCGCCCCCCCTTCCAGTGTGAATGAAGCGTGAGGGAAGAAGTCCCTCACGCACCAGCCCAGAGACCGGGCCGCCGACAACCGCGGCGCCGGCTGCATGACCACGGGTGCGTCCGCTTTCACTAGCGGAGCACCCGCCCCGCTCGCTGCGGCGAGGAGTGAAGGAGAGAACGGGGGCTGGCCACGGCAGAGCGCCGAGTGCCAGCCCCGCCCCCCCAACGCGCGTGAGGTGAAAAACCACCTCACAGACTGACAAACCCCGGCACCCGGCTGCAATGACAGCCGCGGTACTGCAACATAGTAACAAGAGAATAACACATTGAGAAACTACTCCCAGATACACACATCAATAAAGACAGTGAATAAAGAGAAGTGAATAAAGAGAAGTGAATAAAGCTAACCCCTATGAGAGGAACCCCCAGCCCCCATAGTTGGTAAAGGGAAGGGCCCCCCCCCAGGGGAAAGTCAAGGGACGGGGCATCCCAAACCGGGATCACCTACCCGGTATGACCGCCTACCCTCTCTTTTAGGGTCTCACGGTGGAGCACTGCTCCTCAGCACCAGAGGTGCCAATGTACCCTCGCTCGGGCCAGCAGCCAAGACTGTGGAGGCATGTAATATGAGGTAAATTTTGGGACAAACAGGGGTCCGAGCGGAAATAAACAAAATAAGAGGCCGGGAGTTACCCCGGCTACCTGAAATCCCCCTGTGCAAGGAGGAGCCATCATCTTCTGACTTGCTCGCCGTCTGCAGAGATGGAAAACTGGGTAGTGAGTGGGAGGTCCCAGGTATTTATGGATCAGGGAGGGGCTTTCTTTTGCTATCATCTCTGCAGGAACGCCCTCTTCAGGACGATATTACCCACATGTTATGGATTCTTGAAGCGGGGTGTGTGACATACTAAGAATATCCCTGTTTCAATGGGTGTGATTGCGACCAGGATGCTTTTTGTGGGTGCGTTTTTCCCCTCTGTCACAACGGAGAGGTGTGAAAAGGGATCATAGAGGTGCCATTGACGGATATTTTTCTTCCTCAAAATATTTGGACAACTTCTGAGCTGTTGACCTCTGTATTTCTTTTATCCCTAACCAATCCCAGGTTTAATCTCCATTGCCATTCGGTTATAAAACCTTTGATTAGTTAATAAGGCTGGTGCATATTCAGAGTTTGCTATGTTTCCAATCTCTGCTTTTTGTATCCCTTTGTGATATAAAAATGTAATCTAGTCTAGTATATTTGCCATGTAGTTTTCGAAAAGTAAAATGTATAATCTTTGTCCGAAGGGTTACTGTACCTCCATGAGTTAATTAATAGAGATGAGCGAGTAGTGAAATATTCGAAATTTCGAATTTCGATTCGAATAGACCGCGTTACTCGACTACTCGACCGAATATCGAATCCCATTATAGTCTATGGGAAAAAAATGCTCGACACTTGGAAATCTCAATTCGACCACTTGGAGGTCACCAAGTCCACCCTGAAACATCAGAAAATGATGCCAACACTGCTGGAATGCAACTGGGACAGCAGGGGAAGCATGTCTGGGTGCATATAACGCGCCCAAGTCGCACTATTACGCCACTATCACAGCCACTCAACAATACACTCCAAACACAATATAACTTCTACGTAAAGTGAGACAAGACAAGGAAACCTTCTTTCCTCTACATTGCCATGGACCCCAAGCCAAACTGTACAAAAAAGAAGAACAAAATTCTGCACCCCTTAAAATCACGTTGCCTAATGACAACCACAGATGGCATAGGCAAGGGGGAAAATAAATATACCCCACCCCTAATTGTCATTGTGTGTGTGTGTGTGAGATGTGGTCAGACATGTCCTCTTGTGTCATTGTGTCACCCCAGCAGTAAGGGAAGCTTAAAGGAGGAGGTTTGTTACAGTGTGTCACCCCAGCAGTAAGGGAAGCTTACAGGAGGAGGTTTGTTACAGTGTGTCACCCCAGCAGTCAGGGAAGCTTACAGGAGGAGGTTTGTTACAGTGTGTCACCCCAGCAGTAAGGGAAGCTTAGAGCTGAGACCTCTTAAAAATTGTGTGGAGGCCCAAGATCTGAGACCTCTTAAAAATTGTGTGGAGGCCCAAGAGCTGAGACCTCTCAAACATTGTGTGGAGTCCCAAGAGCTGAGACCTTTTAAAAATTGTGTGGAGGCCCAAGAGCTGAGACCTTTTAAAAATTGTGTGGAGGCCCAAGAGCTGAGACCTTTTAAAAATTGTGTGGAGGCCCAAGAGCTGAGACCTCTTAAATATTGTGTGGAGGCCCAAGAGCTGAGACCTTTTAAAAATTGTGTGGAGGCCCAAGAGCTGAGACCTCTCAAACATTGTGTGGAGTCCCACGAGCTGAGACCTCTTAAAAATTGTGTGGAGGCCCAAGAGCTGAGACCTTTTAAAAATTGTGTGGAGGCCCAAGAGCTGAGACCTTTTAAAAATTGTGTGGAGGCCCAAGAGCTGAGACCTCTCAAACATTGTGTGGAGTCCCACGAGCTGAGACCTTTTAAAAATTGTGTGGAGGCCCAAGAGCTGAGACCTTTTAAAAATTGTGTGGACGCCCAAGAGCTGAGACCTTTTAAAAATTGTGTGGAGGCCCAAGAGCTGAGACCTCTCAAACATTGTGTGGAGTCCCACGAGCTGAGACCTCTTAAAAATTGTGTGGAGGCCCAAGAGCTGAGACCTTTTAAAAATTGTGTGGAGGCCCAAGAGCTGAGACCTCTCAAACATTGTGTGGAGGCCCAAGAGCTGAGACCTCTCAAACATTGTGTGGAGTCCCACGAGCTGAGACCTCTTAAAAATTGTGTGGAGGCCCAAGAGCTGAGACCTTTTAAAAATTGTGTGGAGGCCCAAGAGCTGAGACCTATCAAACATTGTGTGGAGTCCCACGAGCTGAGACCTCTTAAAAATTGTGTGGAGGCCCAAGAGCTGAGACCTTTTAAAAATTGTGTGGAGGCCCAAGAGCTGAGACCTCTCAAACATTGTGTGGAGGCCCACGAGCTGAGACCTCTTAAAAATTGTGTGGAGGCCCAAGAGCTGAGACCTTTTAAAAATTGTGTGGAGGCCCAAGAGCTGAGACCTTTTAAAAATTGTGTGGAGGCCCAAGAGCTGAGACCTTTTAAAAATTGTGTGGAGGCCCAAGAGCTGAGACCTCTCAAACATTGTGTGGAGGCCCAAGAGCTGAGACCTTTTAAAAATTGTGTGGAGGCCCAAGAGCTGAGACCTTTTAAAAATTGTGTGGAGGCCCAAGAGCTGAGACCTTTTAAAAATTGTGTGGAGGCCCAAGAGCTGAGACCTCTCAAACATTGTGTGGAGGCCCAAGAGCTGAGACCTCTCAAACATTGTGTGGAGGCCCAAGAGCTGAGACCTTTTAAAAATTGTGTGGAGGCCCAAGAGCTGAGACCTTTTAAAAATTGTGTGGAGGCCCAAGAGCTGAGACCTTTTAAAAATTGTGTGGAGGCCCAAGAGCTGAGACCTCTCAAACATTGTGTGGAGGCCCAAGAGCTGAGACCTTTTAAAAATTGTGTGGAGGCCCAAGAGCTGAGACCTTTTAAAAATTGTGTGGAGGCCCAAGAGCTGAGACCTTTTAAAAATTGTGTGGAGGCCCAAGAGCTGAGACCTCTCAAACATTGTGTGGAGGCCCAAGAGCTGAGACCTTTTAAAAATTGTGTGGAGGCCCAAGAGCTGAGACCTTTTAAAAATTGTGTGGAGGCCCAAGAGCTGAGACCTTTTAAAAATTGTGTGGAGGCCCAAGAGCTGAGACCTTTTAAAAATTGTGTGGAGGCCCAAGAGCTGAGCACTTATTAGTGCTGCAGCTACGGCTGCTTTAGTGAGGGGTAGCTGCTGCTGCTGGAATAGGGACAGAAAGACTTCAGTGGTGTATTACCACCTATATACAAAACTATATACACTCTGCTCAAAACGGCTGCTTTAGTGAGGGGTAGCTGCTGATGCTGGAATAGGGACAGAAAGACTTCAGTGGTGTATTAGCACCTATATACAAAACTATATTTTGCACTACTGTTTTGTGTCCTCTGTGCCAACAAAACACTGTTTTATACACAGTGCGTATAGGCACCATTTCACCTTCTGGCAGTATACGGCTGTATAGCCAGGTGTTTTTCTTAAAAATATTTTTTATATTTGGCACTACTGTTTTGTGTCCTCTTTACCAACAAAACCTTGTTATATACCCGGTGCGTATAGGCACCATTTCACCTTCTGGCAGTATACGGCTGTATAGCCAGGTGTTCTTCTTAAAAATATTTTTATATTTGGCATAACGCGTGGCCAAAAAAGTAAAACGTCTGAAATGCGGAGGGCTAGCGCAAAGGGACGTGGACGAGGACGGGGGCGCGGAAATGCTGGTGGGGGCACAAACCGCGTTGAAGCCAGTGGGGATACAATGCGTGCTGATGAGGGGCAGCCAGCATTACGCTCATCCAGCTTCCCTGCCTTTATGGGACAGTTATGCGGGGGGCGGGGTACACCTCTGTTAAAGCCTGAGCAGCGTGAACAGGTGGTGCAATGGATGGCCGATAACGCTTCCAGTCACTTGTCCACCACCCAGTCATCCACACAGTCTCACTCTGACCCTCCTTCCTCCCAACCTGGCCAACAGAGTCAGCCCACCCTTGACCCCTCCCAGGACCTCTTTTCGGGTCCTTTTCCAGATGTGCTGCAAGAATCCCAGGAGCTAGCAGAGGAATTTGTTTGTAGTGATGCCCAAACACTTGAGTATCCGCCATCTGCTAGTGATGTGGACCCGGAACCAGCATCTGCTATCATGAGCGATGATGATGATGAGACGCAGTTGCCATCAAGGGAGGCTGTTGGAATGTCCAGTGGGCAGGAGGAGGAGCAGAGAGAGGAAGTGGAAGAGGAGGTGGTGGACGACGAAATGACCGACCCCACTTGGACAGGGGTGATGTCCAGCGGGGAAAGCAGTGGAGATGCGGTCTGCGCATCACCGAATAAGGCAGCAAGAGGCAGAGGACAGTCCAGAGGCAGAGGACAGTCCAGACAGAGAAGGCAGGCCACAGCCAGCAGGGCCGAAGCTCTTCCCGGCAGCAGGCAGTCGCGCGAAGCTCCCCCATCGAGGCCTCGTACTTCTGTGGTGTGGAGATTTTTTAATGTTTGCGCGGATGACAAACTGAGCGCGGTTTGCGCAATCTGCCACTCAAAACTAAGTAGGGGCTCTGAGAAGAGCAATCTGACCACCTCAGGCATGCGCCGTCACTTGGAATTCAAGCACTGGGCTGAGTGGGAGAGAGCAAACGCAATACAACCTGCGCCCCGTCTTGCTGCCACTGCCTCTTCCCCTTTGTTGTGTGCTGCCACTGCGGTCCAGACCTCCAGCCAGGACACCTCCACATCTGCCTCTGCCTCGGCTACTTTGGGGCCTTCTCCTTCAGCCCCCCCTTCCCCCGCATCTTCGTCTGCACCTTCCATCTCCTCGTCCCATCAACTGTCCATCTCGCAGGCGTTCAACCGCAGGCGGAAGTACGCCTCCAGTCACCCCCAAGCCCAAGCCTTAACCTGCCTCATCTCCAAACTGCTGGCCCTGGAGATGTTGCCGTTTTGGCTTGTGGAGACGCAGGCCTTCCGCGACCTGATGGCGGCTGCCGCACCTCGCTATTCCGTCCCTAGCCGCCACTATTTTTCCCGGTGTGGCGTCCCCGCCCTGCACCAGCACGTGTCGCGTAACATCAGGCGGACCCTGAGGTACGCAGTCAGCGCAAAGGTCCACTTGACCACCGACTCGTGGACAAGCGCTTGCGGCCAAGGACGCTACATCTCTTTGACGGCACACTGGGTGAATGTTGTGGAAGCGGGGACGGGGTCGCAAACAGGGACGGCCTACATACCACCCCCGCCCAAGATTGCCAGCACAGGTTCTGATAGACCCCCCTCCTCTTCCTCCTCCTCCTCCTCCTCCTCCTCTGCCTTAACATCGCCCTCAGCCCCTAGCTGGAAGCGTTGCAGCACTGGCACGGGGAGACGTCAGCAGGCGGTGCTTAAGCTCATCAGCTTGGGCGACAGGAAGCACAGCGCCGCAGAGGTGAGGCACGCCATATTGCAGCAGACAGAGATGTGGCTGTCGCCGCTGCAGCTAGGACCAGGCATGGTCGTGTGCGATAACGGCCGTAACCTGGTGGCGGCTCTGGAGCTTGCAGAACTCAATCACGTACCATGCCTGGCCCACGTTTTTAATTTGGTAGTACAAAAGTTTCTAAAGACTTACCCCAACCTGGCAGAGCTACTGGTCAAAGTGCGGCGCTTGTGCGCTCACTTTCGGAAGTCAACTGTAGCTGCTGCTAGCTTAAAAAAAAATCCAGCAACGCCTCCATTTGCCTCAACATCGGCTGTTGTGCGACCTGCCCACTCGCTGGAATTCCACCTATTGCATGTTGGCCAGGGTGTGTGAGCAGCAGAAAGCATTGATGGAGTACCAGATGATGCATCCACGCGTGCCTCCAACTCAGCTCCCTCAGTTTGCCAACCACGAGTGGCCATGGATGGCAGACATATGCGATGTATTGCGTATCTTTGAGGAGTCCACTAAGAAGGTCAGCAGCGAGGACGCTATAGTGAGCGTAACCATCCCGCTCCTAGGCGTCCTTAAAGTGGACCAACACCCACGGGTGATCGGCCCGGGAATCTATAAGATTCCCGGGCCGATCACCCCCCACCCCGCGGGACATCCGAGATCGGGATGTCCCGCGGGGTGAAACCCCCCCCAAACACCCCAACTCACCTACCTTATCTTCGGCGGCGGCCGGCCGCCGCCGCCTCCCTCGCGCCCCTGTAGGCGTGCGTGCGCGCGCCCGCGCCGGCCGTCTGCGAATGGCCGGCGCGGGCGCGCGCGCGTCAAAAGTGACGCGAGGGAGGCGGCGGCGGCCGCCGCTTAGACGTTCCTTGTACGTTGGCGCTGGGAGCGGGGAGAGGTGAGTTATTCGGGGGGTTAGGGGGGGTTTCACACAGCGGGGCACCCCGATCGGGGGTGCCCCACCGAAGTGGACCAAGACCCAGGATAGTCAAAATCCTGGGTGTTGGTCCACTTTAAAGAATCGCTCATCGCAATAAGGGAGAACGCATTGCACACAGAGGAGATGGGGGTAGGAGGAGACGCAACGCAGGTAGACAGTCAGACCACACTTTTGTCTGCTGCTCGGTGGCAGTTGCAGGAGGAGGATGAGGAGGAGGAGGACAACGTGGAGGTGGCTGTGGAAGAGGATGCTGGCGGCGAGGGTAGCAGTCAGGCTGTGTGCGTCCCATTGGTTCAGCGCGGATGGGGCGGAGAGGAGGAGGAAGAGGAGGAAATGGAAAATGATCCTTCTGGTGGGGGCAGTGAGGTCATGCCTACTCAGAGTCTGGCACACATGGCTGACTTCATGCTGGGCTGCTTTTCCCGGGACATACGTGTTGTCCGGATATTGGAGAACAAACTATACTGGGTCTTCGCACTCCTGGACCCCCGGTATAAAGATAACTTCTCCTCTTTTATTCCGGTAGAGGAGAGGATGAATCGATTACTGGAATACCAGAGGGAACTCTTGCAGAACATGATGCAGATTTTCCCACCCAGCATCGCTGGCGGCAGAGAGGAGAGTGTCTCCCAGAGTCTGACAACATCGATCAGGCCCACAGCCACCAGGGGAACACTCTCCAAGGTGTGGGACACGTTCATGTCACCCCCTCGTGCAACTTCCATCACTGCGGGGCCCGCTATCAGCAGGAGGGACAAGTATCGGCGGATGTTGCGGGACTACCTGGCAGACCACACCTCTGTCCTCCCCGATCCCTCGGCGACCTACACTTACTGGGTCTCCAAGTTGGACACGTGGCTGGAACTGTCCCTGTACGCCTTGGAGGTGCTTGCCTGCCCTGCCGCCAGCGTGCTATCAGAAAGGGTGTTCAGCGCAGCTGGGGGCATTATAACCGATAAGCGCAGCCGCCTGTCAACCGACAGTGCCGACAGGCTGACGCTAATCAAAATGAACAGCAAGTGGATTGACCCGGACTTTGCTTGTACAACAGTGGAAAGCAGCCAAGAGTGAAGTGCCATCTGTATGAAGTGCCATTTCCTCCTCCTCCTCCTCCTCCTCCTCCTCCTTAACCGCCGTAGAATTGCTGTATTAATGAAAAAAATTATGGCTCACCTCTTAGGCTTAATACAATCAATTTTTAAGAGGTCTCAACTCTTGGGCCTCCACACAATTTTTAAAAGGTCTCAGCTCTTGGGCCTCCACACAATTTTTAAAAGGTCTCAGCTCTTGGGCCTCCACACAATTTTTAAAAGGTCTCAGCTCTTGGGCCTCCACACAATTTTTAAAAGGTCTCAGCTCTTGGGCCTCCACACAATTTTTAAAAGGTCTCAGCTCTTGGGCCTCCACACAATTTTTAAAAGGTCTCAGCTCTTGGGCCTCCACACAATTTTTAAAACATAGCAGCCCTAATAAGGGCTCTCAATGACTCTCTTGTCTTCTGGTAGCTGGTATATATGGTGGTAAATGCGATATTCTGAGCTTCTGGGGCCCTGCCTGCCTACATAAGAGCTATATACTGTTCAGCATAGTAGCCCTAATAAGGGCTCTTAATGACTCTCTTGTCTTCTGGTAGCTGGTATATATGGTGGTAAAAGCTATATTCTGAGCTTCTGGGGCCCTGCCTGACTACATAGAATATGAGCTATATACTGTTCAGCGTAGTAGCCCTAATAAGGGCTCTTAAGGACTCTCTTGTCTTCTGGTAGCTGGTATATATGGTGGTAAAAGCTATATTCTGAGCTTCTGGGGCCCTGCCTGACTACATAGGATATGAGCTATATACTGTTCAACATAGCAGCACTAATAAGGGATTAAGGACTCTCTTGTCTTCTGGTAGCTGGTATATATGGTGGTAAAAGCTATATTCTGAGCTTCTGGGGCCCTGCCTGACTACATAGAATATGAGCTATATACTGTTCAGCGTAGTAGCCCTAATAAGGGCTCTTAAGGACTCTCTTGTCTTCTGGTAGCTGGTATATATGGTGGTAAAAGCTATATTCTGAGCTTCTGGGGCCCTGCCTGACTACATAGGATATGAGCTATATACTGTTCAACATAGCAGCACTAATAAGGGATTAAGGACTCTCTTGTCTTCTGGTAGCTGGTATATATGGTGGTAAAAGCTATATTCTGAGCTTCTGGGGCCCTGCCTGACTACATAGGATATGAGCTATATACTGTTCAACATAGCAGCACTAATAAGGGATTAAGGACTCTCTTGTCTTCTGGTAGCTGGTATATATGGTGGTAAAAGCTATATTCTGAGCTTCTGGGGCCCTGCCTGCCTACATAGGATATGAGCTATATACTGTTCAGCGTAGTAGCCCTAATAAGGGCTCTTAAGGACTCTCTTGTCTTCTGGTAGCTGGTATATATGGTGGTAAAAGCTATATTCTGAGCTTCTGGGGCCCTGCCTGCCTACATAGGATATGAGCTATATACTGTTCAACATAGCAGCACTAATAAGGGATTAAGGACTCTCTTGTCTTCTGGTAGCTGGTATATATGGTGGTAAAAGCTATATTCTGAGCTTCTGGGGCCCTGCCTGCCTACATAGGATATGAGCTATATACTGTTCAGCGTAGTAGCCCTAATAAGGGCTCTTAAGGACTCTCTTGTCTTCTGGTAGCTGGTATATATGGTGGTAAAAGCTATATTCTGAGCTTCTGGGGCCCTGCCTGCCTACATAGGATATGAGCTATATACTGTTCAGCGTAGTAGCCCTAATAAGGGCTCTTAAGGACTCTCTTGTCTTCTGGTAGCTGGTATATATGGTGGTAAAAGCTATATTCTGAGCTTCTGGGGCCCTGCCTGACTACATAGGATATGAGCTATATACTGTTCAGCGTAGTAGCCCTAATAAGGGCTCTTAAGGACTCTCTTGTCTTCTGGTAGCTGGTATATATGGTGGTAAAAGCTATATTCTGAGCTTCTGGGGCCCTGCCTGACTACATAGAATATGAGCTATATACTGTTCAGCGTAGTAGCCCTAATAAGGGCTCTTAAGGACTCTCTTGTCTTCTGGTAGCTGGTATATATGGTGGTAAAAGCTATATTCTGAGCTTCTGGGGCCCTGCCTGCCTACATAGGATATGAGCTATATACTGTTCAACATAGCAGCACTAATAAGGGATTAAGGACTCTCTTGTCTTCTGGTAGCTGGTATATATGGTGGTAAAAGCTATATTCTGAGCTTCTGGGGCCCTGCCTGACTACATAGAATATGAGCTATATACTGTTCAGCGTAGTAGCCCTAATAAGGGCTCTTAAGGACTCTCTTGTCTTCTGGTAGCTGGTATATATGGTGGTAAAAGCTATATTCTGAGCTTCTGGGGCCCTGCCTGACTACATAGGATATGAGCTATATACTGTTCAACATAGCAGCACTAATAAGGGATTAAGGACTCTCTTGTCTTCTGGTAGCTGGTATATATGGTGGTAAAAGCTATATTCTGAGCTTCTGGGGCCCTGCCTGACTACATAGGATATGAGCTATATACTGTTCAACATAGCAGCACTAATAAGGGATTAAGGACTCTCTTGTCTTCTGGTAGCTGGTATATATGGTGGTAAAAGCTATATTCTGAGCTTCTGGGGCCCTGCCTGCCTACATAGGATATGAGCTATATACTGTTCAGCGTAGTAGCCCTAATAAGGGCTCTTAAGGACTCTCTTGTCTTCTGGTAGCTGGTATATATGGTGGTAAAAGCTATATTCTGAGCTTCTGGGGCCCTGCCTGCCTACATAGGATATGAGCTATATACTGTTCAACATAGCAGCACTAATAAGGGATTAAGGACTCTCTTGTCTTCTGGTAGCTGGTATATATGGTGGTAAAAGCTATATTCTGAGCTTCTGGGGCCCTGCCTGCCTACATAGGATATGAGCTATATACTGTTCAGCGTAGTAGCCCTAATAAGGGCTCTTAAGGACTCTCTTGTCTTCTGGTAGCTGGTATATATGGTGGTAAAAGCTATATTCTGAGCTTCTGGGGCCCTGCCTGACTACATAGGATATGAGCTATATACTGTTCAGCGTAGTAGCCCTAATAAGGGCTCTTAAGGACTCTCTTGTCTTCTGGTAGCTGGTATATATGGTGGTAAAAGCTATATTCTGAGCTTCTGGGGCCCTGCCTGCCTACATAGGATATGAGCTATATACTGTTCAGCGTAGTAGCCCTAATAAGGGCTCTTAAGGACTCTCTTGTCTTCTGGTAGCTGGTATATATGGTGGTAAAAGCTATATTCTGAGCTTCTGGGGCCCTGCCTGCCTACATAGGATATGAGCTATATACTGTTCAGCGTAGTAGCCCTAATAAGGGCTCTTAAGGACTCTCTTGTCTTCTGGTAGCTGGTATATATGGTGGTAAAAGCTATATTCTGAGCTTCTGGGGCCCTGCCTGACTACATAGGATATGAGCTATATACTGTTCAGCGTAGTAGCCCTAATAAGGGCTCTTAAGGACTCTCTTGTCTTCTGGTAGCTGGTATATATGGTGGTAAAAGCTATATTCTGAGCTTCTGGGGCCCTGCCTGACTACATAGAATATGAGCTATATACTGTTCAGCGTAGTAGCCCTAATAAGGGCTCTTAAGGACTCTCTTGTCTTCTGGTAGCTGGTATATATGGTGGTAAAAGCTATATTCTGAGCTTCTGGGGCCCTGCCTGACTACATAGGATATGAGCTATATACTGTTCAACACAGCAGCACTAATAAGGGATTAAGGACTCTCTTGTCTTCTGGTAGCTGGTATATATGGTGGTAAAAGCTATATTCTGAGCTTCTGGGGCCCTGCCTGACTACATAGAATATGAGCTATATACTGTTCAGCGTAGTAGCCCTAATAAGGGCTCTTAAGGACTCTCTTGTCTTCTGGTAGCTGGTATATATGGTGGTAAAAGCTATATTCTGAGCTTCTGGGGCCCTGCCTGCCTACATAGGATATGAGCTATATACTGTTCAACATAGCAGCACTAATAAGGGATTAAGGACTCTCTTGTCTTCTGGTAGCTGGTATATATGGTGGTAAAAGCTATATTCTGAGCTTCTGGGGCCCTGCCTGACTACATAGGATATGAGCTATATACTGTTCAACATAGCAGCACTAATAAGGGATTAAGGACTCTCTTGTCTTCTGGAAGCTGGTATATATGGTGGTAAAAGCTATATTCTGAGCTTCTGGGGCCCTGCCTGACTACATAGAATATGAGCTATATACTGTTCAGCGTAGTAGCCCTAATAAGGGCTCTTAAGGACTCTCTTGTCTTCTGGTAGCTGGTATATATGGTGGTAAAAGCTATATTCTGAGCTTCTGGGGCCCTGCCTGACTACATAGGATATGAGCTATATACTGTTCAACATAGCAGCACTAATAAGGGATTAAGGACTCTCTTGTCTTCTGGTAGCTGGTATATATGGTGGTAAAAGCTATATTCTGAGCTTCTGGGGCCCTGCCTGACTACATAGGATATGAGCTATATACTGTTCAACATAGCAGCACTAATAAGGGATTAAGGACTCTCTTGTCTTCTGGTAGCTGGTATATATGGTGGTAAAAGCTATATTCTGAGCTTCTGGGGCCCTGCCTGCCTACATAGGATATGAGCTATATACTGTTCAGCGTAGTAGCCCTAATAAGGGCTCTTAAGGACTCTCTTGTCTTCTGGTAGCTGGTATATATGGTGGTAAAAGCTATATTCTGAGCTTCTGGGGCCCTGCCTGACTACATAGAATATGAGCTATATACTGTTCAGCGTAGTAGCCCTAATAAGGGCTCTTAAGGACTCTCTTGTCTTCTGGTAGCTGGTATATATGGTGGTAAAAGCTATATTCTGAGCTTCTGGGGCCCTGCCTGACTACATAGAATATGAGCTATATACTGTTCAGCGTAGTAGCCCTAATAAGGGCTCTTAAGGACTCTCTTGTCTTCTGGTAGCTGGTATATATGGTGGTAAAAGCTATATTCTGAGCTTCTGGGGCCCTGCCTGACTACATATGAGCCATATACCGTTCAGCGTAGTAGCCCTAATAAGGGCTCTTAATGACTCTCTTGTCTTCTGGTAGCTGGTATAGATGGTGGTAAAAGCGATATTCCGAGCTTCTGGGGCCCTGCCAGCGACAGCCTGTCTTTCCCTGCTGTGAGCGTCTGTCCCTCACTAAGTTCAAGCTGCTAATGCTGACGAAGAGGAAGTGCTGAGTTTTGTATGTTCGAGGTCACATGGTTTTTCCAGCCAATGCGTGTAGACGCCGTTTTCGCGATGCCAGCGTCCTCCCAGGACCTGTCCCACCCCCCTGCATGGTGATTGGTGTAAAAAACGCGCCAGGGAAGGTGGGAGGGGAAACGAATTGTGAGTGCGCCATCGCCGCTGTACTCGATCGAAATCGAGTATGACGAACAGCGTAGTATTCGATCGAATACCGGCTCGGTCGAATACTACTCGCTCATCACTATTAATTAACCCTAAGTCTGCTAAGTAATTATTGATCCTATTCCATACTTTGTATGAAATAGAAGTTTTGGAGTCTGGCGTTTCCACCACTGGGTTCGAAGGCAGATTGACACCCCTGCTACAATCAACACACCTTCTCTAAACAAGTGAATCTCAACTAGCTAGAGACAAAAGGCAATATGCTATGAACACCCAGACACAAAACTATGCAAATAATAACAAGCTTTTAATGCTAGTGAGTAACGAGTTAGATAATAGCTTACAAAAGAGACATAATATGCAGAGAAAATGCCAATGTTGACCGCTAGATGGCACTAAGATACGTATGCTGGGAGGCATTGTGCTAAATTGTAGAAAGCAGACTAGGCAACCTGAATGAGCTCTGACTGCATAGTGGTGGCAGACCAGAGGTATGTTATACAGAAAACATTGCACAGTGACTCCCTACATTGACTCCCTACATTAAGAACAAACGGCCGGCACGGGTTCGCGCCCTGCTAGAGGGATGCGCGAGAGGCGGCGGCGGCCCGCTCATGCGCCGTTGGAACGCGGAACAGGTAGGATTTGCAGGCGTCCTGGGGGGTTTCACACAGCGGGGCACCCCCGATCGCAGGCAGGGAGCTGATCGGCCCGGGAATCTTATAGATTCCCGGGCCGATCAGCATCGGGTGTTGGTCCACTTTAAGCTTGACCTTAATTACACGTAGCCTACCTTCTCCTCTTTTTTTCTGCCATCAGTTCAAATCTCAGACTTCTATTATAATTGACACTGTTAATAATCATTATGCCCCTCCCAACCCTACTAAAATGGGGAAGCTTTGTTGTGGGGGAAACAGGAGCAAGGGTGGCAAAGAAGGGGAGGTAGAAGGAGCAGAGCGAGAGGGAAGGAACAAATGTACAAGCCACACTCGCTGCTGCCTTGAATGCTATCTCCTAAACATCCAAAAATTGGTATGGCTAAAAGATAGCTGGCAACACTCAAGGCTTTTAACTTGCTGGAGTCACCCTCATGTGAAAGGAATTTCTTAGATGTTGAAGCACTCCTATTATTAAGAAGGTCTCCTTGATGTTTTGATGATTTAGAAAGGACAGAATGATGACCATCATGATGGATCACAAGTAGGAAATTTCTGTGGTTGGCTTTTTTCTGCCTTCTGTTCCTTGAATGCACGTGCTTGTTTAGATTTAAATCTTGGTTGCTTTGGCAGCAGACCCCCTGATGATGTCACAGACTACCAGAAGAGTCCAAACACCCCCACATGTGAAGTGGATAAGCTGTGTAAAATGTAGCTCTACCAAAGGCTTGCACATTCTGCCTTTTTTTCAGGTGCTTTCAGGCACTAGAGGTGAAAAGAGATGTCTCTGCCATCGCTGATGCCTTCTGATACCAGTCTGATTAAATAGGCCCTAGCAAATAGGATAGATACGTTTTTTAACCTGGCACTGAAAAGCATTTCTTGAGGACCTACATATTTTAGAATAAAGAAGGCAATTGTGTATGAAATAGTTATTTGTGTCTCTACAAGCAACAGGAGTAAATTGCTTGTCATGATGTTTTAGAGACTGAGAAAGGGCAGAATGATGTCCGTCATGATGGATCACAAATAGGAAATTTCTGTGGCTGGATTTTTTACCTTCTGTTCCTCTTTGGCCTCTGGAGGTGGTGGATCCAGGGCAAGGCTTTTCTCCACATCAATGTCTCTTCCCCTCTCGGGTATATACTAAATGATGTCTTCAGGAGTATGCTGATTGGAGGCTTTGTCAGACAGCTCAGTTGAATTTTCTTCCTCTTCCCTCAGAGGTTCTCCATCACTCTGGGGTGAGGGTAAGCCATGTCAATGACAATATGATGTTTCTTTTCAACTCCTGTCTCTAGAGGTTGTGGATCTGGGAGGAGGCCTTTCCCCACACTGATATAACAATCTCTCTGATGATTTCATATTTATGGTGCTATAACCTGGTTTCCAGTCGCAAGAAGTTGTGGATCTGGGAAGAGGCTTTTCTTTACACTGATAGCACAATCCCTCTGAGCGGAGGATTCCATATTAATATTGTTGAACTCTAGTTCTAGTTCTAGGTTGGTGGCTCCCAGTAGTGAGAGGTTGTGGATCCTGATAACAGGCAGTACATACATTAGGATACAGCAGGCAATCTTGTAGGCCACAAGTGCTCAACCCGCCTTCTCAAGGGCCACCAGCAGGTCAGGTTATGCAGATCTCCACACAGATGCACAGGGAGATCTACAGACTTGGCACTAATTATCTCACCTGTGTATCTCTGCAAAACCTGGCCTGTTAGTGGCCCTTGAGGGGGAGGCTTGAACATCTAAGGTGCAGGCAATGGTTATTAGTTTCTGCAAGCAACAGGAGCAAATAACTTGTCGGTATTTTGAAATTCATCCAATAGAGTGAAACACGCAGGATGTCTGAAAAGATGCCTCTGCATGGGGCACACAGAATGGGGCCTACAGGGGCTTAATCATGCAGTAAAAAATTCTACTTGGAACTCTTGAACAATTCCTGCATCCAACAAGGATGAAAGATGGGTGATCCTGCCAAATATCATGTTGTCCAGGTGTCTATGGGCTGAAAAACAGTTCATGGTTGTATCAGTTGGATTTTTTTTTCTAGAGCAGAACACAGCTCGGGCTTCCGCGTAATAGGAAGGACCCTTGACTGTCAGTGCCCCGATTATAAACAAACATATGAAGCCAAGCTGGTAAATATGAAGCTAAGGTTTTGGACAGTTTGTTGAAAGCAAAAAATGGGAATTTGCTTGTTTTTTTATATGACCATTAATATCAATGTCACAACAGCCAATCCTGGTGTAATCCTCATGGTCGCCTCTGATAAACAAGGGGTCCCTGGCACATAGAGATACTCCTTGGGGTGCTCATCTCCAGCTGCTTCTCCCTTACCAGGTCCGCTCTCCTGGGGTCTCGTCCACTGGGCCTTTCTCTCTCTGGCCACCGAAGACAACCTGGCTCTGGTCATCACGAGGGGTACTCCTCCATGGCCTCCAAGGCCCCTTCAGGTAGGAAATGCTTCAGGGGTGCTGCCGTAGCACTCCTCTAGAGTGTATCGGCCAGTACTTCTTCCATTGGGCACTGGACTCTTCTTTTCTTCAGCTTCCTGGCTCAGCTTTCATGTTCTGCTTTCACAATTGCAGACCAGCTCACATTCCCTGGGTATCTTTTATATAGGCCTTAGCTCCTTCCAGAGACAACACTGTTGCCACCAATAGCTAGAGCCCTATGCCTTACATTACTGTAACATTCCTATTTCTTGTTTTTTAGGATAACCTGCTCATTTCTTATCATATGCAGCTACCTAGTGGCCCTACTATATAACTGCATCTACAAGTGAAATTAAATGGAAATCTGTAGTTTTTACCTGAACTACATATTTAACAGGGGCATCAGGCCCCATATGTAAAATGGTGGAAGGATTTAAGTGTCTTTGTGAATGATGTGGTTACCATCATTTGTATACTTCCTGACCAAGTTGGACCAAGAACCCCACAATGTTCATAATAAATAACCTAAAAGTAAAGTTTGACTATAACATAACCATCAAACAAGACTTTGGAGTAACTGGGAACTTCAGCAATGGAATAATCACCATCCAAAGATACATTGTGGACGTTTTCCTATGCATTTCATCTAACCCAGCACGAAAAAAAGCAGTTTACAAATTTGAGATGATCAAGGTGTTGTGGTTTTGTTGATCATTCTATCGGATTACATTGTTTTCGGCGTCCTAACCATTGTTGCTCACCAGTTGGAGGGTAACATGCTCCTAAAACCACCAGATTTTTTCTGAAGCCAAAGTAAGTGGCGTTGGATTTCTGAATCTGCTGTTGTCCAAACCAATAGCTGCCCTGAATGTTGTTCAGAAAGAAAACATCACAGCTGTGGGTGGCATGGAGGTGCATCCCCTTTCTCTCAGAACCGGACTATATGAATTATACTGTCATGTATCTTATGCTCTACATTGTTTCTAATGGTGGGGTTTACATCCAAAGGATGAAGCGATGGATTTATGCTTCCTATTATCCATTCCGTGAGCAAGAACGCATCTGCTTCCTCTATAACAACTTACCAAGTGAAGGAGTTTGAAAGACACCCTGATGAACAGCATTAGGATGAAAACCCAAGACGAGGGACACTCCAACATCCTGCTCATTCCTGGAGTACTGGACTCCACTGGTTTGCACGTTTCATGGGAGCCAGCGAGCAACGCTGTATGGCATGTGCTAGGATGAGTACACCCAGCACCAGCCAGGACTTTCTACATTGTAACAGTGGCTGCAAAGGTCTATATTGCAGGAAATGCTGCAAGGTTCTAGAAAACTGCTGTATCATCTGCATGTCTCCACTGGCCCATACAGAATGAGGAAACAGACTCCTGTAACAATGAAAAGATTCATCTTTGGATTGAGGCAATGAAGAAACAGGAAAAGGCCAGGAGAAAAAAAAATTAAACAACTGGGAGAAATTGTGAAAAGATAGACCTAAAAACACTAGTAATAGAGAGATATATGCATGCCTGGATCACGATGGCCAGTGACACGAAAACTGATTTGGACATGAAACTTTGGTCTAAAACGTTATTTGTTCTAACAAGTTTGTTAAAATTCCCCAACCCCTCCTAGGACGGGACGAGAGTGCATGCGCCACTGGAGATGCATCAGCCCGCACTCCCCATTGAAGTCACCCATTGAAGATCCACCTGCTGAATGACATAATCAAGGCAAACTGCTCATTAGACTAGAGCCCAAGCATTCACCATTGGAATGAGGAACTATTTATCCAAAAGGATAACACCCCCAACCACTAACACATAAGGCAATATATAAAATTTATACAAATCCATATTACACATGCAACTAGAAATCGCACCACGATAGACTTTTTAAAACCTTATAATAAAAAAACACACAAAGACCATAAACACCAGGCCAACTGCCAATGTGATGAGAGTATTAATATAGGGCTGATGGACCCCTGAGGGAGTCAGGCCACAAGTGCACATAACCTATATAAGTGTGGCAATAGCCACCATAAAAGCAGTTCCGTTCCCTTGGGGCATCCCGAATTGGTATGCCCCGCTGTGTGAAACCCTCCCAGAACGCTGCTATTCACCTCTTTCTCATTCCAACCTGCCCTCTGATGAAGCAGCAGTGGTTGCAACATGCATTAGGGAGATCTTTCTTGGTGCCCGTCTGCTGCCATACTTCATGTAAGATCTGTATTTTGATTGTTTTGTTGTCTGACTCATTGTAACACTTTAAGTGGTCCAATACCCTCGTGATGCGGGTGTTGGTCGCCGCTGCTAAACGATCGCCTGTGGGGGGCATCCAGAATGCTGTAGCCCCTGCACATAACACCCTGAGTGCCCGTAAATCTCACCTTCTCCTCTGTCCAGCGCTATTGGCCGTCCGGCGCTCACGTGGGTAGACAGTAATGCCCACTAATCAAGATTTATTGTGAGATTTATGGCCATTCTGGGGGATTATGTGAAGGGGAAGCTCCAGCATACTGGAGGGTTTTTTTATAGCCTCAACGATGGAGCACACATATTAACAAGATAAAGGGCACATGGGGGAGGCTCTGCAGGGATATCACAGTTTGGTCATGGGCTGGCCAGCAGGATATTCAAATCCTGGAATTATTTTTGGCCCCACTTTGGGGTCAATCTCATAATATAGTGCTTTATGATCCTCTGATTGTTGGCACCAAAGGGATAGGTGTTCCTATAATAGAGAGTTATGCTGATGGGTTGCCTGTCTCATAAGACATGGAGGGTAGCTGGATCAGTAGTAGTGGGGTGCTTGATCTTTATAAAGACATCACTCTGACCTATGAACTATGTTCAGATATGAAATCCTATTTTATGACTGCTTTATTATTGATGTCACCAGTCTGTAGATAAACAATCCTGCAATATGTAAGTGGGGGTTATCTCACTGCTAGATGTACGTTTGTTCTCTCATCTATGTTTTTTTAAATGTTGCTCAGGCTTATTAATGTATATACCATGCAGCGCTTGCACATTCTGCCGGGTGGCATGTACCACTATGTCTCCATCTACTGAACTGTTTTGTACAAAGTACATGAATACATAGAGAACGCACTGCAGAAACTGCTTTTCTCATGTTAACTGGAAAATGTACTTTTATTTTTTGTCATGTCAAACGCTAAGTAAGTAAAAAAAATCAAAACAAATAAATACTTATTATAATGAATAAAACTGTATTTTTAAATATATTTACATGAAGTTTGTTACTATTATAACCACCTGAAGCTGCCATTGGAAATTTCTGGCTAGTGTGGGTAAACTTTAGGACACTTCTCCACATTTCCCAACAAAAAATATCGACCAACACAGGTACAGAGGGTGTGGTCTTGTAGGGGGGCGTGGTCCACACACACAGTTGGCGGATTACACAGAACCCTTTTTAGGTTACGCTTAGGTGCGTGTTGGTGTGGGGAGTAAAGTGTACAAGTAAATGGTTGGGAGGGGAATAGGTGAAGGTCAGTGACTGGAGAGGGAAATAGTTGAGGTGTGTGGGCCAGTTGTTGGAGTACCACATGTATTAGTAGACCCCCTTTTCTGCTCAGTAGACTCCCCCAAACTGAAACAGCACTTTTTCAGAGTGCTTTTCAGATAAAATACAACCGCTATGCCCACCTTGCAGTTTTTCAAGGAAAACAACCCTTCACATTTGAAATATCCCCCACAAACCATATATTATCTGGAAGTACAAACCTTAAGCTTTCTAAGCGTACCAGGTTTATTGACATGGGTGCAGTTTTCTGGAAACACACACACACACATTCACAAATTTTTGGTGCGGGCACACGCCCTGGTTAAGAGATAGCAGGGATGTGGCCGCTGCTCGTGCATGTGCCGTTGGACTGGGAATGAAGGTGAGTTTTCGGGCGACCTGGGGGGTTTCACCCAGGGGGAGTGAGTATGCCTGTCCTGGAGTCACATAGACTCATAGACTCCAGGGTGGGTTTTGGGCCTCTTTAAGGTGTAAGAAGAGACTAGAAGTGCCAGTGAATGATGGAGGCATGAATATAAGGTGAGTGTAATCACGGTATATTACCAAAAATGCTGGGCCCTAGAGCAGCCCAAAAAGTCCCTATACAATTATACTGCACACCAAAAATATGTAAAAATATATATATAGAAATTTATTAAATCATCCTTAGAACAACAACAAAAGACATCACAAGACTCAATTAAAAAACATATACACAGATATTGAGGAAAGGGGTTTGTCCTATTATGAGCTATTAATGATCATTGATACACACTATAAAATAATCAATGCATAATTGTTAATAATAAATGTGTATCAATGATCATTAATAAATATGTATCCAATCAACATTGCAACCAGAATTTCAAAGATCAAAATAGAACATTGAAGAAAGAGGGAGAGACAGAGCCAATTGAGATAATAAAGCAAACTGAACCTGGAGGGGAAGGAGAGGAGAAAGAAAAATTAAGGGAAGTTAAAAGGACGAGAGAAGGAAAGAAAAGGAGAGGAAAAAGGAGAGGAAAAAAGGAGAGGAAAAAACTTTAGTAAAGGGAGACAATATATGGAGGATATATAGCTATAATAGAGCGGAATAAAATCTACACCTCTAAATCATAAAAGAGGAAGTTAGGTATTATTTCAGAAATAGATCAACATCCCACCTATAATTAAGTCCCATAGGGGCCCGAGTTCCCAGCTTAAAGATCCAGAAAACCTTTCGTTGAAGTAACTTCTCAACGAGATCCCCTCCCCTGGGACCCAAGTGTACCCTTTCAATTGCCATGCATTTCAAGCTGGTAAGATCGCCCGCATGATGATTCCTGAAATGTCGCCCTACATTGGAGGATGCATTTGGGCGTTCTAACGAGGATGAGGTAATATGCTCAGATATTCTTTTTTTCATTGCACGGGTGGTACACCCCACATATTCAATACTACAAGACTCACATGTTACCAAATAGATGATGTTGCATGAGTTACAATTAATAAAACTGTCAATTTGAAATGTTTCCTTAGTGTGGGTAGACCTAAACTGAGTGCCAGTTTGTGTATACTGACAAATTCCACATCTTCTATTCCCACATTTAAAAAACCCTTTCAGTGAGAGCCAGGTAGAAGATGGAATGGATGACCCCCTAAAAAACTAGGTGATAATCTCTGGCCTAGCGTGGGGCTGTAGCGTTTCTGATGGCGGCTTTGCAGTTCTAGACTCTCCGTCCTGCCTTGTGGTGGCTTTGGCTTACCAAATGCAGGGGGGCCCCCACTGCCGTTGATAGCTTTGTTGCTGGCCCTGCAGCAAGTCAAACCAAAGACTGAAAAGCCTCCTGGACTAGACCATATCCCAAAGGTTGGTGGAGGCCCCCTTTGCAGGGCAAGTGATGGAGGCCCCTTGCGCCCCTCTCATAATCCGGCCCTGTGCGTATCGGCACCTCTTTGCCTGAATTTTTGGATGTTGCTCTTGGAATTGGATGATTTTAAGGATACCCAATTAATGCACATTTTAATCGCTGGCAACTATTTCTTCTATGAACACTGCATCATACCAGTGGTTCTCAACCATTTTACGCCTGTTTTATCTCTTAGCAACTAGATGTTCTAATAAAGTACAGAAAGGGGATCAATTATACCAGGGCCATCGAAAAGGTTTATTTTATTTACTGTTAAAATAATATAATAGACCAATCAGAACTCCTCTGTTGAGGAGACGCACAGGTTAAGTAATTAGTGAAGCAGCAGAGGTATTGAGCCGGCTATGTGGTTATTCACATAATATGAGTGGGCCTTGTAGGAAATGCTTGGGAACTGCTCTACACCGATTTTTGCCATGAATCAGATTGTGACAGAGGCTCTGTCTTTTGGATGTCATCACTATTCAGTTGCCCACCGGGTCATTCACTGGCCTTTTCTTAATTAGGTCATTGTATTTTGATACTGTTACAGGCAATGTCATTGTATTTTGACTGCCATTGTGTATTGTTGATTACGTCACAGTCAATGGCATTGTCCTGATTGATTATAATTATATTACAGCCTGCTATTGTTCTACTGATTGTGTTACCGGCAGAGTTGAGGGATTGTATGCCCTGCTGCTATTGGTCAGTGTGGTTGTCATTGCATGAAGCATTGCATATAAGGCCCAGTGTGGCACTAATAAAGTCTACTTCACCTTCACCCTCAATACTGAGTTCTGTCTCTTATTGGGGGAAACGCTATATTACAATTCACTAGCCCTTGTAAGGGCTGTTCCTGTTTCCTCACGGACGACTCTGGAATTCCAGCAGCACCTCTTACGATTGGGAAAAGGACGTCTCGGGCGGTGAAGCCCTCCGGCGATAAGGGTTATCGCTACAATTGGTGGCAGCGGTGGGATGGTCCTTTGTACCCAGAGAGAGTGCTACCCTTATGGAGAGTCAGTATGACAAGTTGAAAAGGCGGAACCTGAAGGATCTACTCGTGAGCCGGGGAAGGTCGGCTAGCAACCGCCCACGTCAGCAACTGATAGCCAAGCTGATCGAAATGGATCGTGCAGCAGTGAGGACCGAAACCAATATAGAGACTGATGAAGACGCTGCTCTAGTTCAAGCGGTTCGGAACAGATTGTCGGTCTATGGCCGAATCCATTACAAGAACTGATCGACCAAGTCTTCGCCACAGCGGAGGCAGAGGCCAGTAAGCGAAGGGAAGATCGGCGACTCGCAACCCAGCAGCCTCTCAGCGCCCCTGTGTCTCCGAGCCTCAGTTACACTGGGGGGAAAAAGATTCCATTTGCAGCATTTAAGTCCTTCCAGGAAAGTGACGATGAGTGATGGATTTTTGGCCGATTTTGAACGGCAGTGCGCTTTACACCGGGTACCCACGGAGGAATGGGTCACCATATTATCAGGGAAACTATCGGGGAAAGCTTCCGATGCTTTCCGGGCCATCCCTGATGCGGACTTACCACACTACCATCTGGTAAAGGAGGCTTTGTTAGCCCGGCACGCTGTCACCCCGGAAGCCTACAGTTGTTTTTACTAGAACATTTTCTCAATGCCTTGCAACCAGAGCTAAGTGTGTGTGTGTACAAGACCACCACCCTGTGAGTACATGTGTGTGTACAAGACCAGCACCCTGTGAGTACAGCTGTATGTGTGTGTGTGTGTGTGTGTATCATCTTCACCCTCAATACTGAGTTCTGTCTCTTATTGGGGGGAAAAGACAAGACCAGCACCCTGTGAGTACAACTGTATGTGTGTGGGTGCGTGTGTATACAGGCCCGGTAGACAAAACGGTAATGCAGATGGATTATCCTGGCAAACAGAACTCTGCCCATAACAAGAGTCCGGACAGCCCCACGTTAACCCGAACAGGGTCAATCCGGGTCTGCCGGGTGTTCCACAAAAAGGGGGCATTGTGACAGAGGCTCTGTCTTTTGGATGTCATCACTATTCAGTTGCCCACCGGGTCATTCACTGGCCTTTTCTTAATTAGGTCATTGTATTTTGATACTGTTACAGGCAATGTCATTGTATTTTGACTGCCATTGTGTATTGTTGATTACGTCACAGTCAATGGCATTGTCCTGATTGATTATAATTATATTACAGCCTGCTATTGTTCTACTGATTGTGTTACTGGCAGAGTTGAGGGATTGTATGCCCTGCTGCTATTGGTCAGTGTGGTTGTCATTGCATGAAGCATTGCATATAAGGCCCAGTGTGGCACTAATAAAGTCTACTTCACCTTCACCCTCAATACTGAGTTCTGTCTCTTATTGGGGGAAACGGTATATTACAATTCACTAGCCCTTGTAAGGGCTGTTCCTGTTTCCTCACGGACGACTCTGGAATTCCAGCAGCACCTCTTACGATTGGGAAAAGGACGTCTCGTGCGGTGAAGCCCTCCGGCGATAAGGGTTATCGCTACACAGATCAACAAGCCCAAGCATGACTTGGCGCTCCTAAAAACGTGCGCAAATTCGTTGGCGTACAACCATGAATCGACCCTATTATCAGCACTTTCTATACACTTCTGGAATCTGTTATTAGTACACTTACCCTTTGGGGGGTGAAGCTATTAAGCCAGACCCCCCAGCCATCCCTTCAGCTATGGAGAAAAATGAAAGGAAAGGGAAGAAACATGGGGGACCATCAGGACAAATTAGGACTTAGCCTGCCAAAAGAACACAGGCCAGGGCCATTTGCGCTTCAAAACAGCAGAATTTCAGAAGGAAGCCATCAAAAGAGGAATCTTGCGCTCGACCCATGCGCATGAAATTCGGTGCGCCGTGTGCACGCACTAAGCCGTGAATGGATCATGCATCTAGGTGCACACGGAATTGTTTGCGCTTGGTTTTAGGATTTTTAAGTACTCCAGCCATGAATTGACCCTAATAACTGTGTTGCTGGGTCTATCAGATTTGTAATATAAGGGAGACCCATTGCACACCAACCAGTTATCACAAAGATCCTTGCCCCCAGCTGAAGATGACAGGCTACCTGCTGGCAGCGAAGAGGGAAAGAGGGGGGACCTGTGCCCTCCTTAACTCCAGATAGCATAGGGCATGGCATCTATCAGATGCTCCACCGGCACCATTTGCAGTGTGTCAGCGCTGGACAATGGACGGGCAATCAGTTACATTAATTAATAATAAAATATTTCGAAAATGTGTCTTTTTCAACCTTTCACTTTACTTTTGAACTGGTAAGGGGTCCCAATGACGTGTATACCAATTACCATTACCTCCACCATCAATGGCCAGGGTGGTGGGGATGAGCCCTGTGCTGAGCACCAGACCTGTGCTATAGGGAATAAATGCTGGTAAAACCTGCGCTGTGGGCTGGCAGTTCAACCATTGAGCCCTGGGATTACCAGTCCCTATGCTTGGATTGCCAAATTGGTAAGCTTTTTATATAAAACTTTTGTGTAAATCCTGCTTTAGGACACTATTGATATTGCCAAAAGCACTGTGAAAATATTTATATTGTGTTTTGTATTGATTTGAGCAATGCACAAAGCACTTTATCTGCATTACTACTTCTAGGGCCAGGGGTTGGTTATGGCGGCAGGTGCCCCTTTTCTTTTTAATTAAAACTTTGTGCCTATACAGTACATTGTAGTCATGTTGTCATTTGTAGATAGGTATCTGTATTTAATAAATTGGATATTTTTATATCAATTATTGTTTATTTTTTATTAGTGCTAGCACATATATATAGGGCTGTTTTCCCTGTGGTGCAGGGAACATTAGGACAGACTTTCTTCTAGACCCTGTCTGTGGACCACCCCCTGGACTGGAGGAAGACAACTTCTAGTGGGTGGTCCAGGTCCCATGCCAGATCTTCATCCGCTCTTCAGGGCTCATTTGGTGGCGTCCCCAGTTGAAGAACGGGAAGACTCACCTCCTTTCATCCTATCTTTCTGCCGGAGAGTGGGGCAGAGGGTGGCTTTTTATACAGAAGGGCAGATCCTCTATGGGATCTCCCACACATGACTACAAACATAGCAGGAGGGGAGGGGGGTGGAGTGGGGTTTACCCAGGAAACTCCTCCCCATCCCACACCCCTCCTGTGAAGTCTAAGTCATGTGGGGGTGAATCCTGAGAGGCTCCTCCTTTGAGGTATAAAAACTTTGCCCCGACCAAAAAAGGCAGACTCCCTGCCGGCAGCCAGCCAAGAGGGAAAGAGACGTACCAATGGTATCTGGAGCGAAGGAGAACACAGGCCCCCCATGTCCCCTTCCCTCCAGATACAGTTGGTACATCTTTTAGAATCCCCGCTAGCATCATTCCCAGTGTATCAGCACTGGATAATGGACGGGCAAAGGTCCCAGTTACTAATAAAATATTTTGAAAAATGTGTATTTTCTTAACTTTTCACTTTACTTTTGAACTGGTAAGGGGTCCCAAGGACCCTATACCAGTTCAATCACTGTTACCTGCGCCATCAATTTCCAGAGTGATGCGGATGAGCCTAGTGGGCGTGGCCCATAGTATGAACCCTGTGCTGAGCACCAGACCTGAGCTATAGGGCATTAAAGACTGGTAATACCTAGTAATGGGGGCCCTTGATCCCTGGGATTAAGAGTCCCTATGCTTGGTTTGCCGGGTTGGTAAGCTTTAGGGGGGGGGGCACAATTGTTTTTTCTTCCTTTTTTAAAAATGTGGTGGTAAAATGTTCCACACCCAAAAGAAAGCCTTTCCCCATCCATTGTCCAGCGCTGACACACTGAAAATTATGCAGGAGATACCCCCCCCCCCCCCAGCATGGAAGGATGAAAGGGATGGAAGGGAGACACAGGTCCCCCCCCCCCCCTCTCCTTCCCTCCCAGCTGCCTCAGAGGAGAAACCTATGAAGGATTTACCTCCACAGGACTTACACGTCACAGGGTTAAAGCCCCATGTATCCCCCTTCCCTATTGTGATGTACTTAGGCATGTGGGGCTTGGCCTCTCTGTATAAAAGACTGCTTCCCTCAACCCCACACTCAGTCCCCAGCTGGGAGCCGGGATGAAAAGAGGTAGGACGTGCAGGGGCAGACTGGGCATAGGGAGAACCAAGGGGAATTCCCAGTGGGCCACACTGCTTTGAGGCGAGTTGGGCTGCTGCCCCATCCAATCCAGTCCTTATGCCCTTATTTTATATAGTCGAAAAAAATGTAACCAAATTTCAACTGCCATTTTCATTTAAAAAAAAAAACATGCCGGCTTTTGCAGTATGGCTTTTTTTCAATTAAATCAGCATGTCAGTTGATTAATTCATCCTTTTACTCCTGCTGTTAGCAGACTTTGAGCACGCTCCCCCCCCCCCCCCACAAAACTCTCCCTGAATCACATGAACTTACACATTTTGGGTTAAAATGGATAAAATGTGAGAAAACAGGTTTTACCCTATTTTGATAAGTGTGCGTACAGCTAGAGGTGATTGAGGATGCGGCCGGGGCACCAAGATGCGGCAAGGGCTGCAGGAGCAGGTGAGTGGAGCAGCCGATCCGAGGGTGGGGGGAGTAGACACAGAGGGGCATCCTAATTCGGGATGCACAAAGGAGTGGAATTTCAATGGAAGAGTGGAAGTTCCTCCTTAACTATACTTACCCCACCTGCGACTACTGCAGCTGTGGACACAGACACAGGTCGTCCCTCCTCCTTGCTTGGCATCCCGCCAAGGGTAATGTTGGGAGAGGGAACATTTTACACCACATAGGCAAATCTCGTCATGTGACTTTTACATCACAAGAGGAGAGGGGCATATGGATAGGGGACACCCCAGGAAATCCCCTCTATGCCCCTCTTCTCCAGTGTCCCTCTAAACACCAGATGCCATGAATCAGTCTAGATGCCGACCAGAGGGAGATAAAAGGAGAAAGACTCCAATGGATAAGTAGCTTTAAATCTAATAAAAAAAATGTGTTGTGTGTTTATTTACTGACATTGTGAACCGGCAAAGGGTCCAAGAGACCTGTGCCAAACAGTATAGGAGCTGGAAGCTTGGCAGGGCCAGAGACTGGTCACTCAGCTTCTGACCCCTCACTTACCAGCCCTTGTGTCTGGTGCAGCGGGTTGGGAATTTTGAGTGGATGGGGGGCCACAAACTTTTCCTTTCACAAATGCAAGCGCAAACACAATGCAAATTAACCATGGTTTTCTGCTCAAAGGTCCTTCTTCTGATGCTGCCACCTCTGCTGGGTCCTTGGTCTCCAATGTCGCCTTCTCTTTAACGCTGGCATTTGACTGGTGAAGACGACTGGGGGTGGGGCAGCTGGGCCGCTCTCTTGCACCATTGAAGATAGGCGTCAGGGGCTTTTCCTCATTAGAGGTGGGGCATAGTCCACTCTCCTGCACGGTTGGTGGATTTTAGTATAAGCTGGCGAGGGAGGTGTGGGTGGACACTAACCCTCCTTCTAGCCGGGGCAGGATGGAACTATTTCTGGCTTTCCATCTTTATAACCAGCACCGGGAGGGAATGTGGTTAAAAGAGCCTAAGTGCTTGTCAGTGTCTGGACTGATGATTTTATCCGGTTAGGGAATTAATGCCATGTTTTAAAACTGTAACCTGGGACGTTTCAAAGTGGCATTTGGTCTACTTTAAGGGCCCCCCTGCTACCCTTATCCACCATAGTACGATGTGCCACAGCCAGGCTGTTTCGCCACTATCTACTCCAATAGCTGGTCAGCTCAACATCATTGGCTTGGGGGGCACATCAGCTACTTGTGCCAATAGGGCCCAAACGGTTGGCTGTTGCACCTTGTATTACACAGGTACAAGGCAATGAGAGGAGTGGTAAGTATCATAAAATGGGCTACTTTCATTTTTTTCTCCCTCAACCACTTCTCTTTTGCACCCCCCCCCCCCATGGTTACCTTTACTTTACTAGCTGGCTGGCGAATTTCAAAGTCTTCAACCACAGCTGCAGCGTCAAAGCCATCTGTGTAGAGGGTCCTTGGAAGAAATGGAGGGTGTCAACAGAGGAGGATAGTGGTGGCCTCCACGCCCCATTTACAGCAGGAATTTGACCCATATGGTCATGCTTGTACTGCTCTGATGGCAGCTCTAGGGTGATCACCATGGGCGCCAAGGCCACTGGGGTTGCCTTTATCCTAATCATCCTCTTTTCTGGCAGATGGGTCAGGGCCACTGTTAGTGATGAAAGCCAAAAAACAGGCCCCTCACTCCCATATTGTGCTCAGTCATGGGGACGGGGAACTGGCTGCTGCTAAGAAAGAGGCACAGCATGGTACATACCTGTATGGGACAGCAGCAACAATTTAGGATGGTTGGGGCAGAATTATTTTCTTCCAGCACTGAGTGCTATTTTGCACGCACCTTAGACACCACCATGGCATGTAAGATTACCTCCATTTATTCTCCTAGCTTTGCCAGCATGCCAGTCAAAGCAACAGGGATGTCTTGGAATGTCTTGGAATGTGTTGTCAGTCCCATGCTTGCATGATGATGAGAGGGGGGAAGTTCCTTCCAGTTGCAAAGCTTTACTCAAACACAGAACAACTGCAGAGGATCAAGCGAGGACTAATGCAGGGATAATACCATTGCTATAGAAAGAGTACAAGCTAAAGTGGACCTTTAGTCTTTATCTCTGGGGCATCCTGATTTCGGAAGCCCCACTGTGGGAACCGTCCCCCAATTGCCACAAAAGCTCACCTTTTCGGCAATCCCATGGTGCACGTGCGGGCTCTCGCCCATTTAGCATTTTAACGTATGCCACGCTATTTTAGTCAGTAATTTGCAGCTGCCACATCTCTGGTCTCCCTGTGGTCTGTGGTACACTCCCATCCCCTGCCTATCTGAATGTATGGATGTTGGAGCACACCTAAGTTGTGAAATGGCAGGAAAGCGCCTGTGGGCTGTGCATGTGCCATGGGATTGCTGGCGAAATAAGTATAGCAGCGATTCAATATATTCAATTCAGTATAGCAGGGGTTCAAGCACATACCCTAGGATTGCAGGGATAGGGAATCAGCCATCCCTGCTGTCTTTTAGATGCCACTTAAACGAGGGGTCCTGCACTTCATTATAGCCCTGTCAGGCAGCAACATGCAGAGAGGTGTATTAGTTCTGATCCTGCATGAAGACCAGCGATGCACTATGCGGAATGGGGCAGAACTACTACTCAACTTATATGTTGCTGCCCAGAGGACATATAAGGAAGTGCTGGACGTCGGGGGTCTCTGACATAGCGCCGCCCTGCAATTATTGTCGATTGACTTTGAAGCTTTGGCCAAGGTCCTTCTCTGGGAAAATGCATAGTAAGTATGAAAATGCCAGCACTGCATGGGGGGCTGCGGGGGAACACCGGACCTGTACGGAGGAGCTGCAGGCGTATAGACTTTTTTTTTGTTTCTGTCTGGACAATACCTTTAAATTCCTGTAAAGACTGTAGGGCAGCATGAAGACACCAAGCATAAGGGACAGGGGAGATTGGCGAACTCCTCTATCAGCACTAGGACAACCTGCTGCCCTTTGTTAAATTGAAGAATAAATGGCTCGTTATTGGGGTTTACAGTGCCACCTCACAATTTCTCTTCTGAAAAAGTGGACATGGCCTATGGATATGTGATGCGGCAAGAGGGGTGGGAAGAGGGAGGGGCCAGCAATCTTGTCCTGCTCTGCTGAGCTGATTGGGGGATGAGATGAAAAAGAGAATGTCAGTGGTTGAACCTGTAAACCCTGATATCTCAGCCATTTCTGCTTCAATTCAAAAACCGAAAAACACTATAAGACATTGCCAAATGTAGCCCAACACAATGGTGTGACAATTACCTTTGCAGAAGCATTTTAATGTTTCTAAACGCCCTATGAAACTTACATTAAAGGGACTCTGTAGGCAAAGTGCATAAACTGTCATTCAGCAGCTCACCTCATCATGGCTGCCCTCTCCCTTCCTGACAGAATGCATCTGCTTCTAAAAGTAGAAACAAGGCACACTCCCTGAATTCCTTTGCCATAGACCACCAATTATTGGGCTAACCTGGTGGTCTAAAGCTCTGTATCATCAGACTCACAGAGCTAAGGTCCATGTCCAAATATTTCAAAAGTTAAACAATAAGGTAAAACTGTAAACCTTGATATCTTGGCCATTTTTTGTTTAATTTAAAAATGGAAAACAGTTTAGTACAGTGCCAAACATAGTCCAGCACAATGACCTAACAATTGTCTTTGCCTTCTGTATCCCTTTAATTATACAATATTGCTAAGAGAATTTCTTTTCTATGCTGGAGTCTGTATATTTTTTTCGACTTCAGCCAAAACTAACTCCATGACTCTGACTCCGACCTCCACAGCTCTGGTGTAAACACAGATACAAGGTATCTACATGCTGCCCATATTTAAGAAACTCTTAACATTTTATAATAACAATAACATTTTAGTTGAAAGACTCCAAATCGCTGTCTTCTGACATGTCCTGGTAGTTGTAGTCCGTGACAGAGGATACTGCATCGGAGTCGGGCTCGCTAAACTCAGAGCTTTCGGTGTCACTGGCCATCATGGTCCGGGCATGCCTATATCTCTCTATTACTGGTGTTTTTAGGCCCCGTCTTTTCACAATTTCTCTCAGTTGTTGTTTTATTTTTTCTTTCATTTTTTTTCTCTTGGCTTTTTCCTCTTTCTTGAAAGTTTCCATTGCCTCAATCCAAAGATTAATCTTTTCATCGTCACTGGAGTCCATTTCCTCATCTAGGTCTGTATGGGCCAGTGGAGCCATGCAAATGATACAGATGTTTTCTAGGACCTCGCAGCATTCCCTGCAGTATAGACCTTTGCAACCACTGGTGATACAAGGTAGAAAGTCCTGGCTGGTGCTGGGTGTACTCATCCTAGCACATGCCATACAGCATTGCTCGCTGGCTCCCATGAAACCTGCAAACCAGCGGAATCCAGGACACTTTGCTGCAAGGATGAGCAGGATGCTGGAGTGTCCCTCGTCTAGGGCCTTCATCCTAATGCTGTTCATCAGGGCGTCTTTCAAACTCATTCGCTTGGTGAGTAAGCTGTTATAGAGGAAGCAGATGCGTTCTTGCTCACGGAATGGATAATAGGAAGCACAAATCCATCGCTTTGTCCTTTGGATGTAAACACCACCAATAGAAGCAACATAGACCATAAGATACATGATGGCAATCACAGTGTAATTCATATAGTCTGGTTCTGAGGGATAGGGGATGCACCTCCGTGCAACAGCTGTGATGTTTCCTTTCTGAACAACATCAAAGGCAGCTATTAGTTTGGACAATAGCATACTCATAAATCCAATACCACTTACTGTGGCTTCTGCAGTTGCTGGTGGTTTTAGGACCATGTCTTTCTCCAACTGGCGAGCAACAATGGTCAGGATGGCGTAAACAATGTAATCCGATAGAATGATCACCAAAACCACAAGCATGCTACGGAACACATTGATGATTTCAAATTTGTAGCCTGCTTTCTCGTGCTGGGTTAGATGGAATGCAGCTGGTCGAACAAAGTCATAGGCCTCATTAGGAGACAGAGGAAGAAGGGGCTTCTGGTTCTGCTTCACCCTCATCACATCGAGTTCAACAAACCTTCTTGTTATATAGATGTTGTCATGGTCGTCATTGAATATGTATTTACGGCGGTATTGTAGGGCCTGAATGTAGGTGTAAAGGCACACGAAGAAGACTGAGTAGGAAAACATCTGAAAGAACTCCCGATATGGATCAAGGTCCTCTTTCACATCGTCCACAATGTCCCTTAGGATGGTGATTATGCCTTTGCTGGAGTTCACATTTACTCCAAAGTCGTGTATGACGGTTATGTTATAGTCAAACTTTTCTTTTAGGTTATTCATCATGGACATCGTGGGGTTCTTGATGTATTTTTCAATGTATTGTCCAACTTGGTCAGGAATTATGCAAACAATGGTAACAATTTTTGCAAGTCCACAAAGCCACTTAAATCCTTCCACCAGGTTACATATGGGGCCGAATCCCCTGTCAAAGCAGTCTTTCTTGCCTTCATCGAACCTCAGTAAGCAGTTCTTGTATGGGTTTAGCATCTCGTCATTGCAGACCTGTCCGATTGATGTGATAAATTTCCAGATTTGTTTTAAGGTCGCTTCGAGAAACTTCATTCCATTTTTTATAGAGCCCAGAAACTCCTTGGCACCATTAACCATTGATTTCATCTTGGTCATCAGCTTTTGAATTAATTTGATAGCGCTGACCAGTGGTTTTCTTACCTTTTCAAACAGCGTCTTGGTCTGATTCTTGATCGTTTCCATGCCACAAGCCACCGAGTTGGAGCTACGCTGATAGTTTTCCATGATGTTGGCACCAGGACCCTGCATGGCTAAGCCCATGATGAGCATCAGTAACAGAGCTTTTATGTGGCCTGAAAACAGGGTGGGCAGCATCAGCAGAACAGTTATTCTGAATCTTTCAGAGAATGCCATACCAAGACACATGAAGGCTCCCAATGAAATGGTGGTAACAAGGCAGAACCACATATTGTAGCTTTTAATAATTAGAACAGCATAGGCGTACATGGTGGTAATCCCTATGCCAAACAGGAAAAAACAAAAGCTAATTATAGTAGTTTTAATGCGATTTGTCCCATCTACTTGTGCTTGTTGTTTTTCAATGTCCAGATCTAGATAGTCCCCTGCGGTGACTTCATCAGGAGCTATCTGGTCGGCTTTTCTTGGGCACCAAGCTGGGCAGCATTGGCACAGGCAGCATTCGGATCCGCAGCTTGGGCACAGCGAGCCTATACGGCAACATGAGCAGCAGAGCTGGCAGCAGATTTTAGACCAGCCGCAAAGCCACTCAAAGGGACCCTGCACAGTCCCCATGACGGTGTTCCCCCTTAAAGAGGGGGACCTGCTGTAAGATGACCGCAGAAAAGAGTTAAACCGGACCAACAGCCTGAGACAGATAGAAAAAAAAGATGGCGCCCATTTCGCTGCCTGGATTAAACTGACATAACTGACAATGCACAGTAAAGGGAAACCCAGCAGCACTTCCTGTTTGCAGGTGGCCTGCAGATTCATTAACTGCCATCTTGTTTTTAAAATTAGAAAAAGGTAAATGGATTTTTATGTGCAGCAATCTAAATTGCCCTTGAGAGGCATTCATAAGAGCACTGTTTGTTGTGTTGTTCTGGTTTAAGTCATTTTTGACTGTTGGAACTAAGCAAACGGCAGATTCGTCATGTACCTCATGCGCTGATTTGGACGTCTTCAAAATAAATGAAAACGCTCACTTTCAAAAAGAGGATTTAATAAATGTTAATGTATGTGCACCAAGAAGTAGGCGACGGGTTGCTAGTTGGTAGGAGTCGAATGTGCTTGAGCGGTCATGCTGTGTGGAAAGTGCTGTGGCGGAAGTGAAGCCTAGCGCTTCCTGTGTGTGAGGGACAAAGAGAGCGGAGTGGGGAACGGCGGGCAGGTGAGTGCGGGGCTTTGCCTCAGGTAGTTGCTTTATCTGGTATATTTGTGGGGACGGGCCGCTTGTTTTAGGGGGGCAATGGCAGGGAAACCATGAGGTGGTGATAATAGATGCCGGCGGACCAAAGCAGCTGTTGTAGATTGTTCTCGAACAGCTACTTGTATGGCTGGCTGCTTATCTTCGCGGGTGAGACTGTGGCCGTTTGTGACCATATTAGCTGATTAATATATATATATATATATATATTACTCTGTTGTGGTACACGGCTCGTGCCAGGCATCCTGGTGCCCTCAATGCTTAAAGTGGATGAATTCCCAGAGTTTTGGTTCTCCCCCCTGGTGTGCCCTGATTGGGATGCTCTGCTCTGTGATCCCTACAGGTCACCCAACCTTACTCGCCTTACCCCAGTCCTGCGGTGCATGTGCGGCCTCTTGTCCAATCTGTGTGCTCAGATCTGCTCATGTCAAGATTTGGCTCTAGCCTAGCGCACTGGTGGCCGCATCCCCGCAACCCTCTAACAAGGAGCTTGCCTGCACTAGCTGTTCATAGAAGACTGGTGCAGACATGTGCACTGCTAAAGGTGTAGCACAGGGGCACTCAACCACTACTTGTAAAGGTCCATATACAGGCATCTGGCGACTGGTGAAGGTCCGGATGGGGGCTGTTGCGGGGTGGGGGGTAGTTAGAAATCTGGGGGGGGGGGGGAACGGAAATGGATGGGGCTGAGATGGTGGGACAGGGATAGATGGGGTTGAGCTGGGGCAGCGGGACAGGATTGGATGAGGCAAAAAGCCAGAGAAATAAATTGTGTGCCTTGCAATGCCACTTCCTGCCCATGCGGTACTTCATATTGCAATGCTAGGTGCCAGGGAGCCACGACACTGGCAGGGAGACTAAGCACTACATCATTGTTCAAGTAAAGGGGGCAGCGCTGGGCACGGCAACACAGAAGCAACTGAGTGCAGGACTGTCAGGGCAGGGGTCTGGAAATCTGGAGCCGAAGTCCGCATTCGGACCCCGGTCTGCCAGTTGAGTACCACTGGTGTAGCAGGTGGTGGGTCGTGCATGTGCTGTTTGATCGGGGTAGAAGGTGAGTTTACCGGATGCCCGGGGGGGGTTAACACGGCAGGAAATACTGAATCTGGATGCATTGGGGGAGGAAATGGCTAAAGGTGTAGTAGGCGATGGGTCGTGCAAGTGCCGTTGGATCGTGGGAGAAGGTGAGTTTACCAGATGCCCTGGGGGGTTAAACACAGCTGGGCAACCTGAATGTCCCGGGAGCAAATGGCTGGGAGCAGGAGAGTGCTCACATCCAGAATATGGAGGGATGAGGCTTCCGGATGTGTATATCATCGAGGGAGCCTAGAAGCAGGTGAGTATTGTGGTGCCCCTGGGGGAGGGGAGTTCACACAGGGCATCCTGATCTGGGATGCCCTGGGGGAAGACTAGCGGCCAGCCCTAGAATCTTTTAGATTCCATGGGTGTACCGTGAGTTTTTTTTTTTTTTTCACAAGAACCCAGGCCCCAAAAATGTAAATCTACTGGACTGGTACCATTGGTGGCTGATCTCAGACTTGTGTGACTGCCAGTGGCCATCCATTTGGGCAACATACTTGTCCTTCTGCAATCCTGTAGAGACATCCCTGTGGTCCCTCATCTTGCAGTGTCAAGTAGGACCACTGTTTATTTGTTAGGGGAGTTGCCCTCGCTTGCAAGCGGAACAAAACCTGGGATTTTGTTCTGTGCCTTTTCAATTTGGGATGCCCCTCTATCAAACTGGCCAGAACTCAACTCTTCCCCGTCCTACGGTGCATGCGGGGGCTCTCAGGATTTGCTGAGCTGTTTGACATGCATATGTAATGCTCAGCAATCAGGAGCACGCTACATTGGCTAGGGAACCCAGAAGCAGGAGAGTTTTGTGGCACCCTGGGGTTCAAACAGCAGGGCATCCTGATGTGGGATGCCCTAGGGTAACGCCAGCGGCTGTGCTGCGAGGGTTTTGTTCTGCTGTTGCGCGGAATAAAACCCAGCTGAGGCGGCCGCTTGCTTTTCTTCAGGCATCCCGAATCGAGGTGCCCCGCTGTGTGAAAATCCACCAAGGTGCCTGTACAGCAGGGCATCCTGATGTGGGATGCCCTAGGGTAACGCCAGCAGCTGTGCTGCGAGGGTTTTGTTCTGCTGTTGCGCGGAATAAAACCCAGCTGAGGCGGCCGCTGGCTTTTCTCCAGGCATCTCGAATCGAGGTGCCCTGCTGTGTGAAAATCCACCAAGGCGCCTGTACAGCAGGGCATCCTGATGTGGGATGCCCTAGGGCAGCGGTACTCAACTGGCGGACCGGGGTCCGAATGCGGACCTCTGTGCCAGATTTCTGGACCCCTGCCCTGACAGGATTGGCGATGTAGTTTGTCTCCCTGACAGTGTCTCATGACTCCCTGACACTTAGCATTGCAATATGAAGTACTGCATGTGCAGGAAGTGGCATTGCAAGGTATAATCCACCCCCAACCCGCCCCCAGTGCGCTGATTTCTAACTATCCAACCCCCCGACAGCACCCCGTCTGGACCTTCGCCTCTCACCAGATGCCTGTAAATGGACCTTTACAAGAAGTGGTTGAGTACCCCTGCCCTAGGGTAATGCCAGCAGCTGTGCTGCGAGGGTTTTGTTCTGCTGTTGCGCGGAATAAAACCCAGCTGAGGCGGCTGTTTGCTTTTCTCCAGGCATCTCGAATTGAGGTGCCCTGCTGTGTGAAAATCCACCAAGGCACCTGTAAATACTCGCCTTTAGCTGCCGCAACTGTGCATGTGCGGACTCTCATGCCTGCTCAGATTTGGTAATTCAGCGAGTGTCTCGTGCGCTGCTGCATACCCTGTATCCCTGGCTTCCTGTTCGTTCCCCACTCCTCCCCATTCATTTCAATTAGAGCAGTTTGCCGAATAACGCAGTCTCAGCAGGCGGCTCTCATTGGACGAGAGCCTGCACATGCGCAGATGGAGCCTGGATAGGTGAGCTTTTATGGACGAACGGGGAGGGTATCCTGTGTCGGGAAAACTGACTTTCCGGGTTTTATTCTGCTTTAAGAACCCAGGCCCCAAAAATGTATGTCTACTGGCCTGGTTCCATTGGTGGCCAGTATCAGATCATGTGACTGCCAATGGCAGTCCATCTGAGCAGCATACTTGTGCTTCTTCATTCCTGTAGTCACATCCCTGTGGCCCCTCATCCTGCGGGGTAGTGTAGGGCCACTGTTTGTTCTGGTCTGGATGCATCTGCTGACAGTCATTTCAGTCTTCCTGACACGGTGGACACTGTCCAGGGGTGCCACCAGAGGGGTGGCATTTTTTTAATTAGTATAAAAGTATAGGGTGAACTGAGAGGTTTCACACAATTGGGATGCCCCCAGGCCAAGTTCTTAGACTCTAGAGCCAAATTGCCACGATTTTGGAGGGAAAACATTTCTGAAGGAAGGGCAGCGTGACAAACTGTAGGTCTGCTTTAAAAGGGTCATTTCTTCCTGGGAAGGCAATTGGGGAAGTGGGGAAAGTTAGAGAAGGTGAGGCTAGAGGAGGACAGGGTCAGTGGTCTGGAATGAAAGGAAATGGCGAGGAAATAAAACCGTTTTCTGGAAACAGAGGGCAGAAAAAAGATGATGCCCAAGGAAGGTAAAAGTATATAAATTAATAGATGTCATAAAATGTGGCCACATCTGACTGGCAGCCGCATAGTAGTAATATATTATGCATGTGCTGCAAGAACGTGGCACAGGGGACCAAGTTGTATGTAGCCCCAGAAAAGCCTTATGGCCTCCCTGCGGGGAAGAGGCGCCAATGGATATCGGCAGCATCATGAGTAGTTGAAGCAGGCCAAAACCCGCTGGACTTGTGAAATACATTTGGCCAAAGACCCTGCCGATACTTAGAGTGTAGAACAAAAAATAGAAATTGTCACTGTTTGAATCATCCTGGAACATGGTGATAAGTCATTGCATAGTTGTGGCATCATCATTGCCACACACAGCAGTGGCAATGAATGGAGTAGAAAGAGCTTTACAGCTAAAACAGGCGCCATTATCTGGGAGTAGAGTGGAGCAGTAAAAATTGGCAGAAGGTCCTCTTCATGGGGGTAGAAATTCAGGGGATGCTAGTTAAACAAACGTGGGTTCGCTTGAAAATGTTGTTGAACCACAGACTGCAGCAGCTGTATGACTGGCCCTGTATCTTTTACATGGGGATTTGTGGTCATTTGTGAAACCTAAATATGGAATCCCATTTCGGCACCTGTGGTACCTGGCTTGTGCCAGGCGTCTTGGGGCCCTCCTTGCATACTGACTGCCTATTACCCATCCTACACAAGGGTTTTTGGGTGAAAATGAGATGTCCCATCTGCTAGAAAGCCTCTAATTTGGGCAACATGGGGGTGCCCTGCTGTGTGAACTCCCTCGCCCTCTTCCTGGCTCCTCGGTGGCCGCATCCCCAGCATCTTTGAGCTATGTGCATGCTCCCGCCTCCAGCCATTCAAAGAGGCTGATGGGAGCACGCACGCTGCTGGGGATGTGGCCACTTGCTCTCCCATTTGCCCAAAACAACGCCATTTTATGACCAGTGCTCATGCATGACGAAAGGCTCTGGTAGAGAGCCCTGCATGCGCCATAGGGAAAGGTGAGTTATTATGGCTGATCTTGGGGGTTCACACAGCAGGGCCTTACAAACTGTTATGCTCCTGGGGCAGGGAACAAAACCCGGGATCAGAAGCATCCCCCAGCATTCTCATCTATCTGTTAGGGCTTAGGAAACTGCTGCACACACGGGTGATAGCCGCACCTATTGTCTGCTACCAAACAACGTTTCATACCCAATTTGTGTCTAATCGGATGCCCTTGAATCAGTGTTCCAAATTGGATTGTCCCAGGGTTGGGGGGGGGGGTTGTGAGCAAACTTTGACCCTGACAAACCCTTCTTAATGATCACTGCTTCTATATAACCCCTGGGCATTCCTGGTCAGCGGATATACCCATACCCACCCACCACAGGGGTTCTATGACTGATGTGCATGGCATTGTGTGCCTATATGATGAAACCTGCGAGTCACGTGGCTGCTGCAGACAATAAGAGGGTAGTAACTTGCTGTCCATTTAGGGAGCCAGGTTCATTGCACATGTTAACGGGCAATAACTGCAATATTCAGGGACTTTTATAAACACAGATCTGGTTTTATTTGGTATACTGGTTGTCTTACTCGTTTTTCCTTTCTGGTTTACAGGTTCAATGTGAACAGTGACATAAAGAAAACGCAAACATGTCAAGTAAGTTGTCTGTGGTATGCAAACCACCTCCTAGGTACAAATCTGGATGTTTTTTGTAGATGAGGCTTTATTTTCTTAAAGTAATTTCCAATGTCTGGTTAGATTTGGAGCTGGGGATGCTGCTCACTTAAAGTGGTCCAAAACCCCCAAAACTCAATCTATTTTGCCCTATTTTCCCCAATCCCAGGAACCGTTTGGATCTTTTCTGCTCTTGATGCTGCTCGGTAGTCCTGTTTATATTGATTTTAATTTGTTTTCCTCAGCTATGGCATTGGTTTCTGACCAGATACCATTGTTCTAAACTAGCTGTTTAAGCCCCCCCCCCCCCCCATTAGCAATCTCATGCTGGGATCAATAGGAAGATAAGAGCCAAAAGAAGATTTCACTTCTCTCCAATTTTTACTGAAGCCAAAATCATTTGTGGTTATTTTCATCCTATTCATTACCAGGACACGAAGGGGAGATTTTTTTTTGTCCTGGTATGGCACGGGGTTGCCAGTAAACTGGCCTTTCTCTGGGGCTTCTCTGTCGCTGAGACACACTCCTGCACCCAGCCATTTATATAGGCTGGGGCAGACGTGTTTCCCAGGCTAGAGGGAAACCGAGGATGCAGCCAGCGGGCTTGTCACGTCAGTTGACATTCTTGAGACCAGCCAATTGGCGATCTCAAAATTGGCTGTTGGGCATGGCCACGGCAGTTGAAAAATAATTTAATTCTGCTGCTATTCCAGTTCTACAGTGCTGGAATCTTCAATTAGATTGATGCTTGAGCTGGATATTTTGCATTTTTATCAAGCTGTTGGCATGTATTTCGTATAACCAGCATAGAGAAAAATTGTGGTGGTGCTTCCGAGCAGGCTGCATTACCTGCGGTCTGCAGGAGTGGGGTGTTTGGTTCCACTTTAAATATTATATCGGTGCTTTGTGTTTTTTTATTTTTACAGAACGTCCATCGTATGCTCCGCCCCCTGCCCCAGCTCCCGCCACAGTAAGTGTTTTTTGCCAATTTGTTTTTGGTGAAAGTGATCAGGTTTGATGCAGTTCCATGGACCAGGATGAAACCTGCTGGTTTTACACTTTCTAAAACATCTGTTCGGTGTAGTTTATTTGAGCTGTAGATATATTAGGGTTTGTACTGAAACAGCCAAAAACGACTTTCCTAAACCCAGATGTTGGATGTGCATTAATTGTACTTGCATATTGGGGGTCATGTTAAATAAAATGAACATGTGCAGGGACTTTAAATCCAGACCATTTTCCCCCAAGAGTCAGTAAGTTTAGTTCCTGCATCACGTTGGGTGTCTGTTTCATATTGCCTTTCACATGTCGGGCCCATTTCTGGGAGCAAATTGCGGTCCACAGAAAGCTGTGGTTCACACCCATGTGCCAATTTGGGTTCAATTTATCACACCCTAAAAATAAAAACTTGCAAAGGGTTCATACTGCGGTCCACTAAATAACTATGCATCTCACTCCTACAGCAACTTGCTGCAATGTGCTCCTGAATCCACACTATAGGAAAAACAGACTGCACATTACACATGCTAATTATTTTGGACCGCAAAGCTGTAATCTTGCCCAAAAACATCTTATGTCACAGTTGGTATTTCTTAGCATACTTGATTTGTGGCTTTAACATTTGTATAAATATATGAAGTAAAAGTATGAACCTGAAAAAAAAGTCCACACACAAGATAACTAATCCTTTAAAATGCATTTATGTGAACCTGAAGTCTTTAGCATCGCCCTCACCGTGTGAGGTAAAATTGCTATATTTATGGGCAGCCCCCACCCCAATGCTTTATATAAAACCGTTGTCCACACTTTGCTTTCCATATAGTTTGTCGCATGTGTGCTGTCATCTTGTGTGTGTGGTACTTTATGTGCTTGCTGTGTTTTCAGCCTAAAGAACATAAAATTTCAGATGCTGAATAGTTTTGATGCTAAGTGACTAATGTTCCTGAGCTACCCCTCGGGGTAAATTTAAAGACTCTTTGTGATTATTTTGGTGTCTAGTAAAACCTCACCATAATATACCCACAGGCCTTTTTTATATATAAGTCCTAAGCTAGCAGTTTCCTTTGGCCTTATTAGGATTTCATGACGTGAGCTGCCTTCTTCCTGTTATGCTGCTCATTTAAAGTCGGTGATCAATTCAAGAGTATCTGACCATTTATGGTTTTCACTACAAAATATGGAACCAGAGTTGATATATTCTATGCTTATATTTATTTATATGGTACCTGCTCGGGTATGTCAGGTTCCCTGGCTGCTCATATCTAGGCTAGCTTTACCCATAATAAATAAAAACAGACACTTAAACCGGACCTTCAGCGTGATTTAATGAAAAGCCCAAACTCTTAAACGGTTCCCCAGCATCTAAAATTTAATATATTTTACGTTTTTAGTCACTTATTATTCTTTCCCCCACTGGGCTGCAACTCTGTTCAGGAATTTAGGATACGGGCGCCGCCATCTTGACTCAGAAGCATCACACTTACTGAGGAGAGGAGAGTGGGATAAGGTACAGGGGGGCGGGTTATAGCTGTGCTTTGCTCAGACAGAGCAGAGCTGGGGTCAGGTAAAGGTCAGCAGTCCCAGAATGCAGAGCAGCACAGTCAGGAGGCACTTCCTGTTTGCAGGCTGCCTGATAAGATGGCGGCTTCCATAAGCCGCCATCTTGGATGTTTAAAGGCTCATAACATGCAGTAGATGCAGGTAGGGTGATTTTTAATGTGGACAATCTGAATGTACAGGGTGTGGGAAACATATAAGATAGGCTCTTATTCAGAGTGAAGGTCCGCTTTAAGCGGGAAGGCCAGTCTTAACAATCACCCGGATGCCCCCTGGCACTGGGGGGTGGGTTACAAGAAGGGGGGTATATATCCAGCACAGGCACTTCAGCTGCTTAACATTTCTATGGCGTTTAGATTGGTGTGTATTTTGGTTTCTGCAATTAATCGCCTCAAATATTAGCTTGTTTGCTGCTCCGTGTATGCACATTGTATTTTGTGTGATTTATTTTGACTAGATATCACAGCCACATTATGTTGTAAACTTACTGTTTCTTATTTTTGTCCTACATAGTGCAGAAACCTTAAAAAAAAAATGTCAAATGGTCACCTTGATTTAAATTCTTTATACTGCCCTTCCCCTTTTCTAAAACCTGCTTGCGTTCAGCTGCAAATATTTTTCACAGCTGCTTCTACATGCCATATGCAAACCATTTTCATTCTTTTTGCTTTTTTGAATATTTTCTTTTTCCTTGAAATCATTGCTCATTCGTGTTTTTTGTCTCATTTGTTTCCATCAGCAAATGCCCAGCACACCAGGGTTTGTGGGATACAATCCATACAGCCATCTTGCCTACAACAACTACAGGCTGGGAGGGAACCCAGGCAGCAACAGCAGGGTAACGGTAGGAGATTGTCATGATGTGTGACCCGAGGCGTTGCAGCACAGCTGGAGCTGAGAATTGTGCTTTAAGCTGGGACCGGCCTCTCTGCAAAGCAGGGACTAACCAGGCAATCTGTTCAATGGTGTTGCCTGGTTAACAGTGGTATAGGACATGGGGCAGATTCCTATCTGTTTGGTAATGTGCCTTAACATTTCTCTTGTCTGTCACCATGTCTTCTCACTTTCCCTGCTCTTGGCTACATTTTTGGCCGTGTGGCCTGTGCCTATGCAGATCTGATTTGTATATTAAAAAAAAGACAAGCTTGGTTCATATAAAAAGCTACTGATATTGGGTATTTTTTTTGGGGGGGGGTGGGGTGTCATTAATCGCCTTTAAAAACTTTTATCGAGTGAAATAATAAAAGGCTGCTGATCTTAAAATCGTAAAACCTTTACCATTGCAGGCGGTAAAGTTAGGGGTCCACTTCACTTTTTGTCCTCGGGTCAAAATTAGAAGTCTCAGCCTACTTACACCTTCCCCAGAAAAATGTGCCCAGGGATAAATTGGGTCTGCTTTGTATCAGACCGTTCAGAGATTGGGTCCCCCCCTCCCCCGTCAAATTAAAGAGCAGTCATGGCCTAGTGGTAAGGAACCAATCTTGTGACCAGAGGGTTGCAGGCTAGATTCCTAAGGGCCATATGTGGTCCTAAGTGGATTGCAATATTTCACTCCGGCTAGCCAAAGGGGCTTGCCAGACACTAGTTTGATATACCCTGCTGTATAAAACCCCATTGGTTGCCTGCATATTCATAGCTCACTGGGGATCCCACGGCACAGATTCGGCTCTGCTCCAATTTGCTCTTTTGGCTGCACTAATAATTAAGCAGGTGGATGGGGGCTTAGCTGATCTTGGCAACACCCCCTGCTTCTCTCTAAGTCTTGGTCTGGCTGCGCCAACCATACAACTGCACCGAATGTGACCTTGCACAAACTAGAGGGATGCAGGAGATGTCTGAAGGATATGCACTGTTGGATCATCTGCAAAGTATGTACTGCAGGCAACCGGTGGGGATTCACACGTTAGGAATGTCCCAGAGGCAGATGTTGAACTGCCTGGTTTTGGTCCAAAACCTTTTAATAGCCACCCACCTGCCCAGTTTGCTTATTATATTGGCTCACTGGCAATTCATATTGCATGTGTGAGCTTGACATGCATATGGATAAACGCCATTTACACAGCGCAGAAGCCAACACATGTCACCGCAGCATGTGTTGTGGAATTGTCGGTGGGTATACTAGGGGGATCCCGGTGGGATATCGCACAATCGGCAACAGTGTTTAAAGTGGACCATCACCCTCCCGTGATCGATTCCCGGGCCGATCACCTCCCTCCCCGCGGGACATCCGAGATCGGGATGTCCCGCAGGGTGAAACACCCCAAATCCCCTCACCTTGTCTTCGGCGGCCGGCCGCCGCCGCCTCCCTCGCGCCCCTCTAGACGTGCCCGCGCCGGCCGTCTGTGAATGGCCGGCATGCGTCAAGAGTGACGCGCGGGAGGCGGCGGCGGAGGAGCCGCTTGTCCGTCGGTGCGGGGAGAGGTGAGTTTTTCGGGTGATGGGGGGGGGGGGGGGGGGTTTCACACAGCGGGGCGCCCCGATCGGGGGGTGCCCCACTGAAGTGGACCGAGACCCAGGATAGTCAAAATCCTGGGTGTTGGTCCACTTTAAGCAGCCAATGTCTCTCCTCAGCGCTGCTGGGGTGTAGGGCCACTTGCCTATAGAGTAAAATGCTTCAATGGTGCTAGAAGTAAAATGTATTTTGGCCTCCCATGTCCAACACTGAATCTGTAGGTTTTGTTTAAAGTTGTATCCAGATAAGCCAAGTAGATGGCAAAGTAGGGGATATTTTGGCTGGAGAGTTCAGACCGGGTCATATCACCCCCCCCAAATAAAATATAAATCTATTTTTTTTTTTTGGGAATCCAGAAGTAGTAGCTTTTTTTTTTTTTGACCAAGCTTGTCTCAATTTTATGTCTTTTGGTTTTATTTCATTTGATACTGGGGGGTGTTTGAGGTAAATGCCTTTCTTCTATTTAAGACTTGCATTCTCTTTAAATGCAGTGTTAATGAGGTCTTAAACTGCTCTGTATATACATAGGTCGTAGAATGCAACAAATTGCATTTGATTGACTAGTATGGCAAAGCATGAGTTAAGGCCTTGTTTACTACTCTAAATTGTGACCTGTTTTGGATTTATTTCTGCTATGCTCCTCCATCTTTTGCATCCTAAGGAACAATGGTCTATTTCAACCAGAACTGTAAAGGCTGGTTGATCTCGGGACATAAGGACACCTTGTGTTTTGGCTATGTTGCAGAACAGCTGTCTGTCGCAGCACATTCATTGACACACATTCACCTTTCCTAGAATCTGCCTGTAGCCACAAAATGGTTGTTAAAGTAACAAGGTAGCAATACCAGAATCGCCCATTCCTGTCCGTGGTTGTTGGTGTCATGGCATGTTCGGGACTCTTGTTGGCTTCCAGACAACAGAGAAACCTGCTTGTCTGGGCAACTGGACATGAACAAGGCCGATGGTGCTGTAGTGGATGATCCCAATAATGGATGGGGATTTATCTGCGTTTCTAATACAAACCAGTAGTGCACTTGTGTTATGAGCAAGTACACATGGCACTGAAAAGCAATGTCAACATTAGCAAGACATGTCAAGGTACAACCAGTTGACCACCCGGAATAGCCCTGGTGAAGAAATGTATGCAAACATTTTATGGCAAATGGCTTGCTTTTTAATGATTATACTTCATTGAATTTGCTTTAATCTATGACAAATGTACCTGTGTGCAATTAATGCTTCCAGTAAAAGGGTAATTTTAATTTCTCACAATTTTTTTGGGTGCAATTTGATTGTGGTTGCTTTTTTTTTTTTTTTTTTTTTTTTTTTTTATGGTATTGGCTCATTTAAGTAAAACTGTGTCTGCTCCAATGTCAGTAGCAAGGCTTTATATCTGGTCTATGCTCCAGTAAGCTGTGGGTGTACTGAAAGCTGATTCCCTATGAAGTCTGTTTACATTGTTGGGATGCACTTTAAAAGTTGTCTGTGGGGCTCCAAGAAGTAGAAGACATGCCCATGAATTTGAGATAAGTAAGCCTTCTTGTTACTTGGCATATTAGTGTAGGAGTGAGGCTGGCCACATGTTTGCTTTATTGTGAGTTTTAAAGTGGACCAACACCCGGGGGGATCGGCCTGGGAATCTATAAGATTCCCAGGCCGATCAGATCCCTCCCCGCGGGACATCCGAAACCGGGATGTCACGCGGGGTGAAACCCCCCAGGAAGCCCACAATCCTACCTTTGCCACATTCCAGCGGCACATGCGCGTCCGCCGCCGCCTCCCGCGTGTCCCTCTAGCAGGGCGCGCTACCGCGCCGGCCGTTTGTGAATGGCCGGCGCAGGTGCGCTCCCTGTAAGAGGGACGCGCGGGAGGCGGCGGCGGACGCGCTCTGCTTGTCCGGCGCTGCCTCTCGCTTGTCCGGCGGTGGGGATTGGCTGCAGCGGTCACGTGGGAACGGGGTGAGGTGAGTTTTCGGGGCTTTCTGGAGGGTTTCACACAGTAGGGCACCCCCGATCGGGGTGCCCCACCGAAGTGGACCAGAACCCAGGATAGTCAAAATCCTGGGTGTTGGTCCACTTTAAGGCAATATGGTTTATTCTGTAATCTTTTTGTATGTAATGTAGATTTTAGCTTTCCGCTTTGTGTAAAACGCCCACCGCTTGCTTTAGAACAGTTTTGCCATTTTAATGATTTGATCCTTTGGTATTCCTCTGAAGCTGCCCTGCTTCTGTGGTCATTTCAAATCTGAAGCTATCCAGATATGAAGCCATGTTGACCAGTTAGATATCACATGTACACCAGCGGGTTTATTCCTATGACCGACTTTTTCTCTTTTCACTTTGTGCGACTACATGGGTTATTATTGAAAAACGTATACGCTTTGTACATGAACATTATTTTTTGGATACTCCTTGCACGGATTCTGTGCTACAACTGGTGGTTGTAATAGTATAGCTTGCACATTCTACCAGGGCTGTGGAGTCGGTAGAAATGTGTCAACTCCAGCATAAGAGAGACAATCTCTAAATAGTATTATATAATTAATGAAGCTTTCATAAGAAGCGTAAAATGTTATTTATAGATATATTTTATATTCTATCATATCAATCTAAGACCCATGTTAGACGGAACATTGGCTTACCGACTCCACGGCCCTGCATTCTACTTCATGGGAGTTTCTTTTACAAGGAACACTGGTTTTGACATGTATACTTCTCCTTTTAGGCTTCTTCAGGGATTACTATCCCAAAACCACCAAAGCCTCCAGATAAGCCACTAATGCCATACATGAGATACAGCAGGAAGGTAAGTGATGGGCTGTGGGAGGTGTTGCTGTTTGTCTCCACCCAAATAGATTCCCAATCACTCCTCTATTCCTGTAGAATAAATCTAGAATAAACGTTGTACATAGACGAAACCTGTAGACTTTTAGTAATTAAAACAAGAATCCTCTCCGCCACCCTTAATGTCTCTGAATAGGTCTGGGACCAAGTGAAGGCTTCCAACCCTGACCTTAAGTTGTGGGAGATTGGCAAGATCATTGGTGGGATGTGGCGTGACCTAACCGATGAGGAGAAGCAAGAGTACTTGAACGAATATGAAGCTGAAAAGGTACGAGGAATTAGCCTTTAGACAAGTCCTTATGTGCCCATATAGCCTCGGATGCCTCTCTTGCAGGCTAGACCTGCTGTTCTCTCTGTAATAAGGGGGGTGATGGTGCTGTTCACTAGGTCCCAGGCTAAGTAGCGTTAGTTTTAGGGGAAGGTGGATGACCTCAAACTAGCAGATTAGGTAGTAAATCTCCCTGTATAGGGTCCAAAATGCATGAGCAGTAGATTTAATACTTTTCAGTAAAGCGATCCGTATTAATTAGGACTGTTAGCTTTAGACCTTTCCAAACTAGTTTTATACTACAAGGAAATCTAATGGCCTTTGTGCCAGGTTTAACTGGAGATTAAATGGTAGTATCTCCTGAGCGATCCGGTGCTCTGAGGCATCAGTCTCCGAGATCGGGTCTCCCAGTGTCCAAGCTTGCTTTTGCCACCCCTCCTAATCAATAAAAGTGAACGTGCACAGCAAAGGAGGATCCCCCCCCCCCTTAAAATCCCTAACTGAAAAGTTGGGTGTGCACCAGCATGACCAACAAATGTTGGTCACTGCGGGTTCCAGTTGTGCACCAGCACGACACTCGATAAATTTTGGTAGCTGCGGGGTTCCAGGAGAAAAGGATATCAGTGGTTTTCACGATCAATGAAGGACATGAACAATTCTACACTCGTTCAAAGCCAGAATGGCCATCTGGGCAAAATAACAATGTACTTGCCAATGCTGACCTTCATCACATTATTCTGGCTCCATCTCTTCAATACTTACCCAGTAGAAAGATCCAGCGCTGTGATACTTACATCTGGCAATGAAGCAATTCTGACATTAAGGAGGGGGGCACCACACACCGATGAATCTTTTCATTGGGTAATTGTCAGACCTAGAGAATTCTGCTAATGGTAAGAATTAGGTTATGGTAAATAAGGCCCATCCAGAAAATGCACAAGCACTAATTATTTTTAGTGTCTAAATGTTCTTATACACAACTTCAAGCAAAGGTGGGTCCCAGAATCAGAGTAACTGCTTTCTTTCTATGGCTGACTAGCTATAGAAATATTCGGGCTTTCTCTGCCTTGTCTATGCCTGCTCTCTTCCTAGTTCGGTCTGCATGGATCTGGTCACTTCCCCAATGATTGCACGCCACACCCCAATGAAGCCCTTGTGTTGGGAGCCACCCCCTAAAGAGTGAGATTTGTAATGTCTAGTTAGATTTTCAAAGTCGACCTTAGGAGATGTTTCTAAGCAAATGAGTGTGATCTAGATTAAATAATTGTTTGTGTTTATACAGAATGAAAAAGGCTTCCTGATCTTTGAATCCTCGTTTAAGCGTGTTATCCAAATGGGGCTCCTATGGAGGAAACGTGCTTCATCTGATATATATATATTTTTTTAATGTTAAATACTGTATACCTGCCTGTTCCTGTTATCAGCCCTGATGAGCTGTATTCTAGATTTATTTTGCTTTCAAAGCAAACATCTGCACATTCTGTAATCTTCATGCATGAAGCTTGTGGTCTGTTGCCTGTGATGTACTCCATACTTGGCTGTTCTATATTGCACATACGCTGTTCATGTTGACACCAGTCTGCAAAAGTCATTAAGTGTTCAACAATGCTAGATTATAACACTGTCAAACTGATAGAATAAAAAGCCACTTTTCCTCCCAGTTCTGATGCAAGAGGGGCTATGGATGACTGCTTTTTATTCTAGCTGTCAATTTGGCAGTCAAACATTCTGGAACAGCCATGTCAGGCCTTATATTGAAGGCGATTAGAAGTTAATGCTGAAAAATTTAGCGTTACACTGCAGATCCCCAGACATGCTTTACCTCCCCCACTTCCCCTCAGTATAACCTAACATAGAGTACTCTGATTATGAGTGCTCATGTTTAGGACTGAAGCTTTTTCCAAAAAATAGGAGTAATCCAATGCTGCAGCAGCCAGTCATCCACTGATTGTGGCTAGGAGCAGGCTAGTGTCTCTTTCCAAGCTTATGTTAATCTTAACTGGCCCTAAAGTGGACCCCCCCCCCCCCCCCAGTTTGGCGGACACAACTCGCCTCTTCCCGATCCAGCTTGTCCAATCAGTGACGTCATGCCGTCTAAGGCCAGCGGCTCAGAGCGCTCCCCCACTTCCTCTAACAGGGAGTGTGCCCCGCATCAGCCATTCACAAATGGCTGGTGCGGGCACGCGAGATAGCGGGGCCGCAGCTCTCGCATGCGCCATTGGACCGGGAAGCAAGGTAAGTGTACGGAGCAACCTGGTGGGTTTCGCACCACGGGGAATCTATAAGATTCTCGGGCCGATCACGCTGGGTTTTGGTCCACTTTAAAGCCCAACACAAGTCCAACATATTCACAAGCTGAACAGTTAGGGATAATCCCAGTCAGCTGCATGGAGGCATTTGCCATCCATTTACATTTGTGGTAATAGCAAGCTCTGCTGCTGTGGGCACTCAGTTCACCCATTGGCCAGCCAAATGCCAGTTTCAAGATGTAGTTACTTTAGTATCTGAATGCTTGATTATGTTCCATCTATGCGCTTTGGAAGGTTTAACTCTTAAGCACCTTCCTTGACTGTCACTCTTCACCTGTTGGCTGCATAGGGATCTCTATATCCCTGCAGTGGATTAGAAAAATTAGATGGGTACGCCAGCACTTCTAATAAAATCCTATTTATTGTAGCACTTTAAAACCATTCGTCAGCAGGTCGGACAACAGGTATAGACTAAGCGTTTCAGAGGGAAACCACCTCCATCCTGCATGATTAAGGTTTACCTCTGAAATGTGTTGTCTATGCCTGTTGACACACCTGCTGATGAATGGTTTAAAGTGTTACAATAAACAGGATTTTATTGGAATTACTGACGTACCCATCTAATTTTTATAATCCGTGGAAGGAGCTACATTGACGCTGTCCACTGAGTCGAGATGCATTCGAGCTGTGAGTACGCTTTAAAGTTGCTTATCCCTGCAATGGCGCCATGGGCGTTATGACCAAGGTCCACTGAAAATAAGCAGAAAGGGCTATAGACTTGCTTGCTGCCTGGGGAAGAAGTGCAGTATAAACCAGGAAGCAAAGGTATAGCATCTTGATTTTATTAGCAAGAAGCCCGTTGAGGACTAAGTCTGTTCCTGCTGATCTTTTGGAGTTCTATAAAAGTGACAGGAGAAAAAAATTGGGGAGCAATTCACAGGTGTTGCTGCAAACCATGCTTAACCCCCTTGGCGGCGATCCCGAGCGTGACTCGGGGTCAATTTGCGCTGTAAGTGGCGGTGACCCCGAGTCACGCTCGGGATCGATTTGGGAGCAAGAGCGGGCGGCGCAGCCTCCTTACCTTCTCCATGCGATCCAGCGATGTCTCCGCCGCGATCACAGGTGAGAGCCGGGGCTGCGGCGTCTCTCTCCGCTTCCGGGTTCCGTCTCTGTGAGCCGCAGAGGCTCATGGGGGCGGAGCCGTGCGTGAGAGACAAATACAATGGCAACGCTTTCGTTGCCATTGCATTTGACTATATCGCAACGCCAAGGAGGTTAACATAAAGGCAGACAACAATGGGGGTCAGAGTAGTCACAATTCCATTGTCATTAAACTGGACCAACAGCTGGGCACAGTTGGCAAAAGAAAACTCCCTGGAATTCCCTTGCCACATTTGTATCATTGTCGGCACTTATTTTTCCTCCTGCACCTCCTCGAAGCCACCTCATGTTTTTCTCCTGGTAGTGGCCATTTTGGAGCCTCCCTTCCAGCTTCCCAGCCCTGCTGCTGCCTGTTGTCAATGGACAACGGGCAGTATAGAGGAAACAGCAGCACTTCTGTTTGCAGGAGTCCTGCGTCTCCACAGCAGGAGTTAGAAAAAGGTAAATTAATTTTTATGTGCGGTAATCTGAATTGCCCTGGGTAGGGATGCATATGAGCCCTTTTTATTGTAAGGGTGTTGGTCCGCTTTAAATTAAAGGCATGGCGTAGTTGATGTCTCCTAGTGTGAAATATTCATAGACCTTGTGTGGTTTCCCTCCAGATTGAGTACAATGAGTCTATGAAAACCTACCACAACTCTCCTGCTTATCTCGCTTACATCAATGCCAAAAGCCGAGCTGAAGCTGCCTTGGAGGAAGAAAGCCGCCAGCGCCAGTCACGCATCGACAAAGGAGAGCCCTATATGAGCATCCAGCCAGCAGAGGATCCGGATGGTGAGTCCACAATAATGTTGATGATTTATGTAGCTGCACCTTCTCCAGACAGGCTATTCATAAAGTTTAAAGTGGACCCAAACTCTAGGCCTCTTGATTCCCTCCCCCAGCATCCAGAGTCGGGATGCCCTGCTGTGTGAACCCCTCCCGATCCATTGGTGCATGCTCAAGCAGCGACAGCTCGCTGCTAAACCTTCAGGCATTTGTGAATGGCTGACACACGTCTCCTGTTACAGGGCAGTAGGGATGCAGCCTCTGTCACGCTCAGCTAGACTCGGCTGGAACAAAGTCCTTTTAAACAAGGTTGCTTCAGATCAGAGGACTGTGGAAAGATGAGTGGGTGACTTTAGGGGGTTTCACACAGCGTGGAATCCTTCATGGGGGTGCCTCGGGGATGAGGACCAAAACCTGGGATAGTCAAAACCTCCCTTTTTTTTATTTTTTGTGCAACTCTATTCAAAATTGAATTGATAATTTGCTTCCGAACACCCAGCATTTGTACATCCTTCATTTCTCCAGCGTTTACCCTTTTTAGCCATAGGTGGTTGCATAGCCCCATCTAGTGTTATTAAACGGGTTTGTTTTATATTTATCAGTAACGAGAACTTCTTTTAGGTATATCTTCAGCTTTCGTTGAATATGTACTAGCAAGACCTACAAGAGAAAAGTGATCCCTGTACACAGACTGCTGCAGTGCATGTGTAATTGAGCTCCCTCTCCTGCAGCGCCCATAGCCGCATCCTTCTGTTTGAATAGGGCTCACATTTCTCCTCCTCCTCCTTGGTAAATGGTTGCCAATAGCAACAGATTGCAGTTAGCAAATGTTATGTTTAGTATACAGTGCGTCCTGCTCCAAATCTAATACTTACAGTTGGGATATACTCCGCCAGATGGCGCTGGACTGCAGAGACATCGAAAATAGGCTCCTCTCGGCCCCTCAAATCCCCGGAATTTCTCTGCAGTCTGGCTGCGAAGGACGAGAAATTGGCTCTCTACTCGCAGGTGAGCGGGGCTATTAGCCCGCGGCCCTGTAGGACTATTCCCACCCGTTCCACTAGTTATATGCCTCCCAGCCTTGGCCGCGCTGACTTGCCTTACTGTAATTTTTAAAATTGCTCCTGCCGTGCGCTGGCTTGGTTCCGCGCTTGGCGGCAGCATTACCTCAGGCGCTGGTGCGCCGTCATTGGCTGCTTGCTCGTTCTGGCTTCGTGCTCTTTGGGGGGGCGGGGCCCGTTTATGGCGCGCTCGGCGTCATCGCTGATACCGGCCCGCCGTAAGTGCCCTCGCGGGCGGCCTTATATCTTTCACTTTTGTATACTGTGTGCTTACAGGTCTTGTCTGCTTATGTCTTTCAGGCTGGGCGAACCCTTTGGCTTCTCCCTGCCCTGTATTAGTATATAACTTGTAGGACTTGTAAAAATAATACTCCCACTTCCCTAGTGGGTTATTGGGGCATCCGGGGTTGCTATATAGCGTTATTCCCTATCGGCGTATAGAGCCGCTATAATCACCATATGGAGGCATCCCAGGATAATGTTACCGGGGTCCCTTCGGACAAGACCGGCTGTGTGTAGCGTGTGGGCAGCCTCATGCTGACGCTGACAAGGCGTGGGTCTGTGTACCCTGTGCTGAGCAGGTGCTTGCATTGCAATCTGGCCTGCCAGTGGCTGCACCTCGTTTCACTTCACCTACTCCCCCAAGCTTAAATCTCACTCCTGCTAAGTTGCATACAAGTGGGGATCCTCAGCCTGATGTGTCTTCTAGACTGACTACTGTTGAGCAGTTGATTGCTAAGTCCTTAGCGCGTAAGGCCCCTGCTAAGAAGCGGCACTTGACGCCTAATGTCACTGTTTTCCCTATGGGAACTGAGGAGTTTATGAATCTGTGTGGCTATACCCCGTCTGATGAAGGGGAGCTCTTTTCTGATTCAGGCTCATCTGATGAGAGACCAAGGGGTCATGACTATTCTGGCTCTGACCCCCCTGGGCCCCGGATGACACTGACAGATTATTGACCCAGATTTTTGAGGTTCTGTCCATCTCTCTCCCTGTTGAGGCTCCCAGGCAAAGAGGGGAGCTTTCCCATACAGCAAAATCACGTTGTGCTCAAGGAATGGGAGCGCCCCAGTAAAGTTCCCGGGGTTCCAAAAAGTTGGAATAGGAAGTATCCCTTTCCTGCTGAGGTGGTTAAATGTTGGTCATCAAGTCTCCCCCCCCCCGCCCCCCCCCCCCCCCCCCCGATCCTAGGGCTATCTAACGCCTCTGTCATGCATTACCCTGATTCCACTACCCTGCGGGATGCTGAGGACCGGCGCATTGACCAGCTGGCATCCCACGCCTTAGTAAGTGCTGGGACGGCGCTGCGCCCGGTCTGTGCCTCTGCCATTACTGCTGTGGCTACTAGAACCCTTATCTGAATTATGCTGGATAGTGCCCCTGATGATTTGCCTTGTGAGGTGTTTAATGCACTCTCCAGTTGTGATGTTTGTAAATTTTGTCCTCTCAGCATTGGATGACACCATCAGAATGTGCGCCAGAACTTCTGCCCTCGTGGTGGCTATACGCCGCTCAGTTTGGCTGCGCCAGTGGGCTGCAGACAACGCTGCCAAGAAGGCCCTCACTGTTTGGGGACCACCTGGACCTTTTTGCTAGGGGAGGCAGGTTACCCCAGCACAGGCGGCAATCTCGGCCCTTTCGGGGTCAGGGTTCCTTCTCCTCCCCTTACCGTGGTGCCAGACAGGGAAGGTGGGGTTTCCTTTCCTGGGGCCCGGGGAGATTTCTGGGGTAGAGGCAGAGGACGTGGACGTCCTGGCTCCTCCTGGGGTCCCAAAGCAAAATCCTCTCCCAAGCCCCCTCAGGCATGATGGGGCGCCCTCACCCATCCGGGTGGGGGGACGGCTGCAGCACTTCGTCTGGAGGCTTCATGTCTCAGACCGGTGAATTCAGGAGGTAGTGTCCTCCGGTTACAAGTTGGAGTTGCTGCCGATCCCCCGCCAAGATTCATCAGGTCCCGGATTCCTCAGGACCCTGTGTCGGCTCAGGAGCTAGTGCAAGCAGTGCAAGGCCTCCTGGAGCTGGGGGTCATCTGCCAGGTGCCTTTAAGAGAGAAAAAGGCAAGGGCTTTTATTCCAACCTATTCACAGTACCCGAAAAAGATGGTTCTGAAAGGGCCCATCCTGGACTTGAAGATCCTCAACAAATTTGTCAGGGGCAGGCGCTTTCGCATGGAGACTCTGCGCTCTGCCATCAGTTCCCTGCACCCAGGGGGTTTCATGACTTCTGTGGACATCACAGATGCTTACCTTCATATTCCTGTGTTCCCAGGTCATCAAAGATTCCTCAGATTCGCTCTGATGGATCAAAACTACCAATTTGTGGCCTTGCCCTTCGGCCTCACTTCAGCTCCCAGGGTGTTCACCAAGGTGCTGGCTGGCGTGATGTCTCTGCTCAGATGTCAGGGCGTCCGCGTGCTGCCCTATCTGGACCACATCCTCATCACTGCCCAATCTCTACATCAGGCAGAGTTGGATACTCAGCTGGTGGTGTCCACTCTGGAGTCATTTGGATGGGTGATCAACCACCCCAGGTCCTCACTGTCCCCTTCCTGGATACAGTTCAGGCAAGGAACTTTCTTCCTCAACAGAAGGTGGACAGTCTGATTGCACAGGCTCAGTCCCTCCTATCTTGTCCCCATCCCTCCATCAGGCAGGGGATGCAGCTGGTGGGCCTGATGGTGGCATGCTTCAAAGCGGTCCCTTATGCTCAGTTCCACTTGAGGCCTCTGCAACTTCACCTATTGTCTGTATAGGACAAGGACCCAGCGTCCCTGGACAGGGTCTGTGTGCTCTCCCCCCTGGTCAGGAGGTCCCTCTCGTGGTGGATGGACTCAAGGAACCTGTTGGGGGGCAGATCCTTCTTGCCCCTTCCTGGGAGACGGTCACCACAGATGCCATTCTATCAGGTTGGGGCGGTTTCTGGAAGTCCCTGCGGTTCCAGGGGAGGTGGGGCCCTCAGGAGGCCCACACACCTATCAATGTCTTGAAACTGGAAGGGGTGCCAGCAATCCTGGTGGCCCCCAGGTGGCCAAGAAGAGTGTGGTTCGCAGACGTGGTGCAGCTGGAAGTAGATCAGTACGCTCTGCCCTTGGTGCCAGATCTGATCGCTCAGGGCTCACTACGCCATCCCAATTTACAAACTCTGGCTTTGACGGCTTGGCTGCTGAAACCTCCATCTTGATGGAGAAGGGGCTGTCTTCCTCGGTTGTGGATACTTGATTAAAGCTAGGAAGAAGTCTTCCTCTTCCATTTATTACAGGGTTTTGCGTGCCTACATTGACTGGTGTGAGTCTAAGTCTTTTCCCTGTCGTGTCTTCTCTATTCCCAGGATTCTGGAGTTCCTGCAGCATGGGTTGGAGATGGGGCTCCAGCTCAGTACTCAGGTTTCTGCCCTGGCTATTTTCTTCCAGGAGTCCTTTTGCTCAGAACCCTCTGATTAGGACTTTTTTTTTTTTTCCAGGGGGTCACTCATGTGCGTCCCCCACGTAAGCCTATGATGCCTGTTTGGGATCTGAACTTGGTTCTGTCAGCCTTGCAGGGTGCTCCCTTTGAACCTGTGCAGGATGCTGCCTTGGCCATTCTTACGCTCAAGGTTGTATTTCTGGTGGCTATCACTTCTGTCAGGCGTGTGTCTGTGTTGGCGGCGCTGTCCATTCAGCCCCCCTACTATGAGAGACACCAGGACAAGGTGGTGTTTCGTTTCAAACCTGACTTTCTGTCTAAGGTAGTGTCTGCCTTTCATTTGAATCAGGATATTGTTCTCCCTTCATTGTGCCCTAATCCTAGCAATGCTAAGGAGAGGGTTTTGCACTCTTTGGATGTGGTAAGGTGTCTGAAGTACTATCTGGTGGCTACTGCACCTTTCAGGAAAACTGATGCTCTTTTTCTGGTCCCCTCTGGTCCTAGGAAGGGTTTGGCTCCTGCAAAGTCTACTATCAGCAAGTGGATTCATCAGGCTGTGATTCAGGCCTACTCTGCTAAGGGGAAGAATCCTCCCTTCCGCCTTACTGCTCATTCCACTCGTGCTATTGGTGCCTCTTGGGCTTTTCAGCGCCAGGCTTCTGTTGAACAAGTTTGCAAGGCCGCTACTTGGTCTTCTGTTCATACCTTTTTCAAAGTTTTACAAGGTTGATGTTAGGGCCTCAGCTGATTGTCTGCTGCTGATTTTTCTTGGGGATCCCACCCTACTTTATGGACACTGCTATTGGATGTCCCAACTGTAAGTATTAGATTTGGAGCAGGACGTACTGTATACTAAGAATAATACAATTCTGTGATTACTCACCTGTAGAATTGGTATTATGAGTATACAGTACGTCCTGCTCCAACCCACCCTTGGTTTGCATTATCTTGGATCCCCTGTATGGTGATTATCATTGTTATAGTTGATAGTTTGGATTGTTTAATTCTCCCGGGTTCTCGTTAACTTGCTTTTCAATGCTGGGGATTTGTGGGAGGTCCCCGGGTATTTGAGGGGCCGGGAGGAGCCTGTTTTCGATGTGTCTGCAGTCCAGCGCCATCTGGCGGAGTATATCCCAACTGTAAGAGATTTGGAGCAGGACGTACTGTATACTCATAATACCAATTCTACAGGTCAGGTCACAGAATTGTATTTTTATGTAGGCAGTTTTCTCTAACATTATGGGAAAAATACTCTTTAAGCTCATCGCCTTGTGTCCTCATTTTGGCAAGAAAAGTTTAAAATGTTAAATGTGCCAACTCTGCAAAGAGCTTGCTCAAACTAAGGCCCTTTTTCATGAAGAAAATTGTTGAGCAGCAGGATGTTGGAAAAGGTTCTCCAATCTCCCCTGTCCTTATACTTGGTATCTTCATTTTGCCCCCAAGACCCTTAGATACGATTCCTGAAACTGTGCTGCACATGCTCGGTACGTTCCTCCTCTGAAGACTTTCACCACTGAGTGTGCCTGCAGGCCATTTATGAAGAAGTCTGAGCCTGACGAAGTGGAGGAGTTGGTGTCCACAGTCCCGGTTTGGGATCTCCAGTGCAGCAATGACCACAATATACAAAAGTGTAATACCGCGCTGCTCGAAGCTATATTAGAATTTAAGAAAGTACAGCTCAACGTGTGATATGTAGGATTCCACTTCCTACTAAAATCTACAAGTTATATATATATCCAATTTTACACAGCGCTATTAGAAAGTCCACAGTGATGCAAATCAATCCACACATGTTCTTCTTAGGCTAGATAATCCACCACCAATCACTCAAGGCTCTTACCAGACAGCCAATATAGATAGGCAAAAACAGATGTAATCATTCGAATTATATCCTGGTCCTCATCATATTTCCTCCAACTCATGGTCCTCATCATATTTCCTCCAACTCATGGTCGTCATCATATTTCCTCCAACTCATCACCAACAATGCTTTCAACGGATCAAATTTAAAGCATACACTTATCAGGAGAGAACATCAACCTCTTATTCCAGAGCTCTGCTCTTATTAGGAACTCCAGTGATGGTTCAAAGTAAAGGACCATAGAAAATATAAAGACAAATATAGTGCAATATGTCTAAAAATGGTTATTTTTAATGAATAAAAATGCACTCGCAATCATTAAAAGTAGGCAGAATTAAAATACAGCTCCATTATCAATGGTAGTTCTCACCACACAGATATCCAAAGCGGCATGTATTCCAATAAGAGTGTAAAAGCGGATTCCTCCAACGCGTTTCACCCTCACGGGGCTTTAACTAGGATAATCGGCCCAAAAATCCAGCTAAATTTATAGCAATCCAATCAATCAGGCAGGCAGCTGGATGCGGCTGCAAGACCCGGAAGCTATTTATTTTACTCATTTATGAGCGTGTGTATTGTCTTATTACTTCCGGGTCTTGCAGCCGCATCCTGCTGAAGTTGTATCTTAAACAAAAGTTAGCCCAGCAACGAGTGCACCTGGGGTGATAGTAAAGTTACCCATGGGCCCTAACTGTGCTCAGGGGTCCCATTGCATCCCTAATGCATGTTCACCATAAAGGAATACACAGTTGAAGTGTGTCATTTTTTTGTTTTTAGATTACGATGATGGTTTCTCCATGAAACACACTGCAGCTGCACGTTTCCAGAGGAATCATCGGCTGATAAGTGAGATCCTAAGTGAGAGTGTTGTCCCTGATGTGAGGTCTGTGGTCACAACGGCCCGAATGCAGGTTCTAAAGAGGCAAGTCCAGTCCCTCATGGTTCATCAGGTGAGCACAGAATTCTCCTGCTTCTGAATGTGACACTCTTGCTGTAGCTTTGTTAAACATTGGACCGGAATTAAGGCCCCAAATGTAGAAGTGTTGTAGAGGATTGTAGTTTCTTAGTCCAGGGATCCCCCAACCTGTAGCCTTGGCACCATACATGGCCTGGGAATCCCTTCTGTGTAGCTCACAAACTGTTTGAGGTTTATTGACGAATTGGGCTAGTAGATGAGTGTGCCGACTTGCCCACACCTGGTTTACCCTTAACACATGAAGGACAGAAGCTGCAGAAACAGGAAGCCAGCAAACTTTTTCCACTGCCCAACTGAGCTATTTCATTTCCTTGGGGTTAAGGAGTTTGCTTGTGCTGAGCAAGTATTTTATGAGGTGACGAAACCATATACATTGAGCTTATTGATTTGATGGGAATAGTGGGATTAAAACGCAAGCCAAGCCATGTGCAGCACAATGAGCAGAGGTTGTTGCCATTATATGAAGCATAAAAGATAAAAACGCACACATTGGCCACACCTGTAGGTTAAGGAGGTGTTCATTTCTATCTAATCTTTTTGTCTGTCGCACTTCCATTCCTATGCTTGGTGGATTGAAAAACAATTAGACACTACTTTTGATTACAGCATGTCTGCACAACAGCAAGATAACCTCCCCAGCAATGTGAGCCGTGTCAGTGCAGGGCTATAAACATTTCCGGCAGGACCGACAGCCCTTGCCATGCTTGTGGCCTAGCAGTCATAGGTAGGGTTCAGCCTAAGCCTGTCGTCCTGCCAGAGCTCAGATCAGGGGTGCCATACAGGCATAAGGCTCTCCTGCTTACCAGTCACTTTTTCTGTACAGTGTTGCACAACCCCAGGTCTAGTATCTGAAGGCATGGGCTGCATTTCCGGCTGAAGGTCTAAGGTGATGTACCAAGCTCAGACAAGGCGCCCAGTGTGGCTCAAAACCAAGGTTGGGGACCCCTGTATTGGTCCCACATGGCACAAAAAACTTTGAGGAATCAGTTAACCTTGTTTGTCGTTGCTATTGGGAGCGATACAGCTAGTCACCCCCACCTTTATGTAGAGCACAAGACTCTCGTGCTAACCTTTTTCACATTATATTGATGGCACTGCTGCAGTCCCAATTTTTGAACCGGTTGCTGCACCTCTGGGTTCCTACCTATAGGCGAGTGTGCGATGTAGAAGACTCTGGTGCCTTTTCTGAGCTATGTACATCACCTTACACCTTCAGCCAGAAATGCAGCCCATGCCTTCAGATACATTCTGTACAGTGACTGGTAAGCAGGAGAGCCTTGTGCCTCTATGGCACCCCTGATCTGAGGTCTGGTAGGAAGACCCACAAAAGTGACATTTCCTTAAGCTAAACCCTACCTATGACTGCTAGGCCACAAGTATGGCAGTGGTTGTCGGAAATGCTGGTCATTATAGACCTGCTGTTTTTTGCACGGACATGACTCACATTGGAAGTTAAAGTGGTTTATCATGGAAGGAATGAAGGGAGGTTACAGCATGTCTGTGGGGAGTTGCACAACAGCAAGATAATCCAAAGTAGCGTCTAATTGTATTTTAATCACCAAGCAGCAATTCATGGGAATGGAAGTGCGACACACAATAAGTTGAGATATTCATTTCTATCTCCTTATCTGCAGGTGTGGCCAATGGGTGTGTTCTTGCCATTATATGCAGCATAAAAGATAACAACCTCTGGTCATTGTGCTGCACATAGCTAGGCTTTAAAGTGGACCAACACCCAGGATTTTGACTATCCTGGGTCTTGGTCCACTTCAGTAGGGCACCCCCGATCGGGGTGCCCTGCTGTGTGAAACCCCCCCGATCACCCTAAAAACTCACCTCTCCCCGCGCCGACGGACAAGCGATTTGGCAGCCGCTTGTCCGTGGCTCCTCCGCCGCCGCCTCCCGCGCGTCCCTCTTGACGCGCGCGCCCCGGCCATTCACAGACGGCCGGCGCGGGGGCGCGCACGCCTAGAGGGGTGCGAGGTAAGGGGGTTGCGGGTTTTAGGGGGGGTTTCACCCCGCGGGACATCCCGATCTCGGATGTCCCGCGGGGAGGGAGGTGATCGGCCCGGGAATCTTATAGATTCCCGGGCCGATCACCCGAGGGTGATGGTCCACTTTAAACAAAAGGGTGATCTGTAGGCAAATATAAACTTCAATATATAGTTTACCCTCCCTTACCCTAATTTGCGAAGGGGTTGGTGGTTGCTCTGATCTTCAAGCAACATTCAAATCCGCCTCTTAATCGGCCCTTGAGATTCTTTAGTTTAATCTGCATTTCTTACATAAAAAAACTCTATTATGGGAGATGATCAGATTTCTGGCAAGTAGCAAACTGCAAGCATTGCAAACAATATATATATAAATATAGGGGAGGAAAAAAAAATGCAACGCATAATCTTGCAGCTGTTTATTCAGACTTGAATTGAATGCATGGTACTTGCATGATTTTACAGCCTCTACTTATATTTCCCCAGCGTAAATTGGAAGCAGAGCTGCTGCAGATCGAAGACCGTCACCAGGAGAAGAAAAGGAAGTTCTTGGAAAGTACCGACGCATTCAACAATGAACTTAAACGGGTAATTGTCTGATGTAACCAAAACAGTCCTTGGGTTTTGCCTGCCAATATTCTTACACTGCCTTTTTGTTCACTGAACCTTCTGCAATGAGTTGGGTACAATAAAGCGAAATGCAGGGCCGGGATTCTGTGCAGTTATCGATTGTAGAGATTGGGACACCTGATCTATGCTGCCTGAGGACCTTTCGAAAATATTTTGTCTTTATAGCATTGTGTGCTTGCCTGTCGCAGCTGCACTTTGCTTCCATCCCTGTTAGATGGAAGGATTTTATGTACTGGCCGCCAGCGCTGAATGCTTTTACGTAAGCTTTTGCTAGGCAAAAGTGGTGTGGGTGTGCACAATGCTTATGATTTTAAGATCACAGAAGTGCTTCCATAAATCAAATGTTAAAGGAGCTGTATTGCAGAATAATGAAAAGTTTTATAGTGGACCAGAACCTAAAGTTGGCCCAGGAATCTGGAACTCTCCTTCTTTCCCGGTCCAATAGTGCATGTGCGAGCGGCTGCCGCATCCCCGCTTTCCCTCTAGCAGGGCACAAAAGCGCACTACAGACATTTAATATAACATAAATTTATAGCAGGGCACAAAAGCGCACTACAGACATTTAAAATAACATAAATTTATAGCAGGCACAAAAGGGCACTACAGGCATTTAAAATAACATCAATTTACTGAAGGAGCAAAAGACCCATGACAAATAACATGCCTGCAAGCTGACAATACATCCAAAATAATAACACTGTTCATTTTGTAATGCCCCCAAAGGGTGCTAACTACAGTACATCGGTCAATTACTAAATTGATTCTAATTAACCCATTAATTCATATCCTCAAAAGTGCAAGCCCATTGAAATAATCCGTGATCCCCTATGTATCAATATAAACCATAGAAATCAAAGATCAAAATGTGAGTGTAAAATTTATACTGCCTTATATATAATGAAATGCTACAGTGCTGGCCAACAGTCCAAGCGGAGACACGGTTGGCCAGCACTGCAGCTGCACAATTTATTGTATGGTTGGCATTAGTGCGCTTTTGTGCCCAGAGGCGGTGTTAATGTATCGCCGTAACCAATCTAAATATCTGCCTAAGTATTGCATAATAAGCAAAAGCATCTACACAGGAATCTCAGTAGCCGCAAGCTTTTAATCCAGGTCAGGGAGCGGTTCCCAGCTAGGTCAAGTCAGCTGGCATTCTTGAAAATATCCAGTCGCCATGGCAGCTGGGTGTGGCATTGGCATTTAACTTTTTCCGGGCAGTTTCTGGTTTTTTGAAAACTGCTCTGCTCTTCTTCAATCGGAATTCAGATAGGCCCGGCAGCTGCTGGGGATGTGGCTGCAAACTGCTCTGATTGGTCTAGAGCTCGCACATGTGCTGTAGGAACGGGAAGAGGTGTTATACATTCTAAGGGGGTTCACAAAGCGGGGCATCCTGATTTGGGATGTCCCAGGGAAAAGTGTTAGATTCCTGTGCTGGCCACACTGGGTTTTGTTCCACTTAAGTACAGGGTCTGTATAAGTGTCCTGTTTGCATGGGGATAGGGCCTATGTATTTGGATGCTTTTATGACAAACCGTACCTTAGAATCTGCTTAGAGTTCTAGTTAGACTGACTTACCCAAGTGTGTTCTGTTGTTGTTAAATCAGCTGTGCAGCCTGAAGGTGGAGGTGGATATGGATAAAATAGCAGCAGAAATAGCCCAGGCTGAGGAACAGGCTCGCAAACGACAAGAGGAGCGGGAGAAGGAAGCAGCAGAGCAAGCTGAACGGAACCAGATTGCGGCTGCGGCGGCCGCTGCTGCAGCCGCTGCCTCCGCGGCGGCCGCTGAAGAAGAGCAGGAAGCTGCAAAATCTGAAGAGAAGAATGAAGAGGAAGAAACGGCAATGGAGACAGGTGTGTGTGTGTATACAACTATCCGCAGAAAAAATGCAAAGCGGTCTGCTTTAAATTAACCATCAAAACGTTTCCCTATCGTCCAATATGTACCTAATGCTTTTGCTACAGCCTAATGCCAGGGAGCACTGACCAGAGGACCTACTAGCTCATCATGCAATAGAAGCAGCTGCATAACTTGCTTCAAGGAATCCCCCCCCCCCCCCCCCCCCCCTTTTTTTTATTTTTTTTTTTTTAACTCCAAAAAAATGGGGGGAGGAGTTTTTGCGTCTTATGGAGTTAATGTAACCCCCCCCCCCCCCCCCCCCAAAAAAAAAAACACTTGCCTTCCTGGCACTCCACCATACTGCATCTGATTGTCCTCTGGTGGACCTGGTTCTGTGTAGGTCAGGTGCAGGACACAATGCCGCGGCACAGATGAACTAACCTCGCACTTGGGGGCGAATGCCGCACCTTGCCAGTTGTAGGGTTATTATTTGGGGGGGGGGGGCGGAATTATGCCACCATTTGGTTCACAATTTTCTTTTCTCTCCAAACCCCAGGTTTTGTGTCTTGATAGTACAAAACATGGCGTACATTTTAGTATGCTTTCATGTGTGAGGCTGTGGCATGTCTGTTGCCCTGTATTTCGTAATAGTTTAATTTAATCAAGTTTTAAAGAGGAAAAATAAGGAGTTTTATAGGTTTTAAAGAGGAAAAATAAGGAACAACGTGGGGATACAGAAAGGATGAAGGGAAGGGGGGGGCAAGAAGGTTACAGCACGGAGGGGGTACAGCACGTGAGCACATGAGATTTCCTTAAGCAATTACAAACAAAGCATTTTTTCCAATGTATCGTTCACATTCTCCAGACATTGTTGTATATAGTAAGGCTATAGGTGGGTGGACTAACTACCTTGAGGCGAGGTCCTGAGAGGGCCCAAGGAGCATTTGCAGGGAACCCCATGAAAGAACTAAGGCCCCACGGAGGCCTTCATTGCGCATGGCATCACCCGCATGCTGGGGTAGATCAGGGGTTGCAGCATTTTGGCTCCAGGTTCCAAATGAGTCTCCTGGGGGGGGGGGGGGGGGGGGGTTGAGTAGACCACCTACGAGTGCATTGGGGAGTTGGGAGTTGTGGTAATATTTAGTGGGCATACTCGAGTCACTGACCTGAGAAGGCTGTTCATATTAGGGGGTATCTATCCTGGAACTTGCTAGTGAATGGTGGCTGAGCATGCTGAAGGACTTTAGAGACAATTCTGCGCTGGGTGAGCAAAAGACACTACTTTTAAGAGAGAACTGCTATTCACTTTCATGGTTTACCTTAGGAGTGATTCTATGACAGGATGTACATTTTCTGTAGGTGTTGAATCATCTCCAAGGCTAAAGAATGAATGCCGCTTTTCACTCCTAAAAAGTAGATTTTCTCACCTGGTGTTGAGTCAACCCTTTTTATCTCGGCCACCTGGTAGGTTTATGAAACTGCTGGTGCTTTGATTTTTGTGTGGCATGTTTTTGCTTTAGTTTTCCAAAAAGGGGAGCCACCCAACACTGGGGCTGAAGTACGATTGGAAGGGGAAACCCTTACCTAACCCTGAGGCCAGCACTGGGACCCTGAGCGTCTGGTAGGGTTTTTTTTTTTTTTTTGTTTGTGAACCCCCCTCAGTGCCATGATAAGGTGGGAGAGCAGAGGAGTTATGGGGTCACTGAATTCTGCTGTGAGCCTTCCACTCCCTATTAAAGCTATTGGCCTCGATTCAATAAAGGTAGAAAAAATGTTCATGGTAGTAAAAGATTCAATTCATGAGGAAAAAAGCCTGAGAATGTCACTGTTACTGAATCACCAGATAGGAAGACAATGAAAGTCAATGGCACTTTTTTTACTCCTAAGAAAAGTAGAGAACGGTTTCCTCCTTTCTACACTGTAGTAAAAGCTGCCATTGACTTTTATTGTGTTTTTTTTGTGTTTTTGTTTTTTGTTTTTTTGTTTTTTTTTTTTTATCTAGTGATTCAGAAACTGTGACATTCTCAGGCCTTTTTCTAATGAATTTAATTTTTTACTACCATGAGAATTTTTTTTTCTACCTTATTGAATCGAGGCGACTGTTTGAAACCAAGAATCGGCACATGTGCTATCAGGCTTTTTTTTTTATATGGTATTTGTTCTTTCTACAGAGGATACCCCATCTCTACCCCCTGCAGAGGAGACTAGCGAAAGCCAACAGAACGGAGAGGAAGGAACTTCAACTCCAGAGGACAAGGAGAGCGGACAAGAAGCTGTTGACAGTACATTGGATGAGGGGACTAGCGACAGCAACACTGGGTCAGAGAGCAACAGCGGAACAGTAGAAGAGCCAATGGCAGATCAAGCCGCGGAGGAGGGGGAACGGAAGGACTAGGCATCCTTTTACTAATGTGATCATTTTAGTTATGCGTGTAATATGTGGCCCCGCCCTTGGTTAGAGAGAATTTCTGATATCATTCCTAAATTATAGTTCCTATATCTCTTGGCAGAAGGGTGTGCCATGTAATTTGCTGGTCTTGTCATTCTTTATAGTACTATAGCTATAGAATGTTTGCCAGTTGAACATGCCCCTCTGTTTTAATGTCTGGTTATAGGTGCAGCTACGTGATCATTCACTCCCCTCGAACCTTACATTGAGAGGCTTAAGGGGGAACCTATAGTCAGAAAGGAAGTTTGTTGTATCCCCAGCACAGGGACCCAAAACAGTCTAAAGCGCGTAAGAATTTTTCTCATGTTTTTCTGTGAGAAATTCTCAAATTTAAATGAAGTGCTCCCCATTGCTGAGCTGAGTCTATTACTGAACGCATCATCGCTGGTGGCAGGGCTGTTTGGCCAGTGAGCAATAAGGCGACTGCATCTAGTTTGTGTTATAAATATTGGCCAAGACACAGAGGCTGTTTTGGGGCACTGGGCTGGGGATGGGCACTTTAAGTAGTGGAAAATGGAGTTCTTTCTATTCAATGTGGCTACACTTTTCCGGATACAACATTCTTTAACCGTCTACCAGAGTTGTGTAGCCAAGTTGCTGTATATAGAGAACCCCTGGCGTGCCTCTAATTACCATATCCATGTGGAATTCCTCTTTTCAATGAGGATTTATTGGCTTTCAGCCTCTCCTTTAAGTTACTCCTTTTTTTTTTTTTTTTTTTTTTTTTTTTTTTAACCTGGACTCTTGCAGTGTTACAGTGGAACAGGACTTGTAACTGGTGCTGGAGCAGTTTTTTTACTTTTGTTTTTTATTACCTCCAAACTGAATAAAGGAGACTCCAAAACCAACCTATTTGTCCTATTTATTCAATTTGCTGATATTTATCTGAAGCAGACTGCGAAGTAAGGTGTAAACACACAGTAAGCTCTTTAGGATGCCTACTCAGATGAGCAAAACACTAATACGTGTGAATGGAGACATGGGAGAGCTAAACTGTCATGCTCCAGACTTATTCTGCTAGGATTGCACTTGTTAAGGTGGCTTCTCCCTCATCATATACTTCAAATTCAAAGTGAACAAAGGGGGGGTGGCAGCCGCTCAGACCATTTTATAACTAACCTGGGAGGTGCAAGTCAGCAGGGCAATTAGGTTACTAAAGACTTAAAGGAGCCGCAGCACTCAACCCTGTTAGCTTGCAGACCAACCTATAATCTGTCTCTAAATCTGGTAAAAACAGAGGCTCGGGTCACACACATCTGCAGAAGTATGTTTAAGGTGCACCACCATGCCAAGGTGCCTCTATGGGTGCAGTCCTAACTCTAATCTATGAGAGCCCCATTTGGGACATACAATGCAATAGATAAAATGGGAGCAGCTTACCTGAGGTGACGCTATGCAAGGCTGAACGCTGGCACTGAGCCTGGGATAAAGAATCCTACGCTAAGAATACTAGATTTGTGGGTTTTTTTTTATTTAAATGTCTCTACTTTTAAACTGGTAAAGGGGTCCCAGTTTGTCCCTGGAATTACCAGCCCCTATTCTTGGCTTGCCAGGCTGGTAACCTCCTGGAGGGTAGGGGAAGTCTGACGCGAACCCCCAGATGCTAGGACTTCTCGTCTTATCAGAGATGGATAAGCTCTACTACTGCTATCTTACAGACTCTGCATATTCCTACCCTGGTTCCTCCTAAAAGGTACAGGGAATATCCCTACAAAGCTAAGAAGCTGAGGCCTACTTTCCCTGAACGGCCTCTTTTAGCAAAATTGGAGTAGAGCGGCAAGCTCCCTTCTATACTCAGGATTTTGGATAAGTATGCGTTTCCCACTTGTTTAAAGTGGACCGACACCCAGGGGGGGATTATAGATTCCCGGGCCGATCAGATCCCCCCAGGACGCACAGTAACCTTGCCTTATCCGCGTTCCAACGGCGCATGCACGGGCCGCCCTGTTAGAAGGAAGCGCGAGACGCGGCCTCCAGCGCGCTCAAAGCCGCTGTGGTTGTCCGTCGCTTGTCCATCCATAACACAGCGGCTCTGAGCACTCTGGACGGCCCTGCTGGTTGCTCTTCGTCCTATCTGGCAGTGGCCAGCTGACGCCGCCTCCAAGAAATCTCTCGCTGGTATTCCCTTCTTGGGGCTTCGGCTGTTCGGGGAGCGTCTGGATCTCCTGACGAAAGATGGAAGGCTCCCTCAGCGTTGGAAGCCTGTGCGGCCTTTTCGGGGCTCGTCTTCCTTTCGAGGGGGAAGAGGCTCTTCCTTTTGAGGTGGCCCTAGAGACTCTTGTTGACAGGGTAGATCCCGCGGTCGTCTCAATCCCTCCTGGAGGGTCCAAGTCGAAGCCCCCTGTCAAGGCCCCTCAGGCATGAGGAGGTGTCCTCACCCATCCGGGTGGGGGGACGGCTTCTGCTATTTGGGAAGCTTCATCCCCAGGGGCTCAGGTTATTCAGGGAGCGTCTGGACCTCCTTGCTAAGGATGGGAGACTCCCTCAGTGACGGAAGTCTGCGCGGCCCTTTCGGGGTTCATCTGCCTATCTCTCCTTTCAAGGAGGTAGAGGCTCTTTATTTTCAGGTGGCCGCAGAGATTCCTGGGGACGAGGTAGGTCTCGCGGCCAACCCAATCCCTCCTGGGAAGCTAAATCCAAGCCCCCTGCTAAGCCCTCTCGGGCATGAGGGGGCGCCCTCACCCATCCCGGTGGGGGGACAGCTTCTGCTATTTGCTCACGTCTGGAGACAGCACGTCTCGTATCGGTGAATTCAGAAGGTGGTTTCCTCCGGTTACAAATTAGAGCTGGCAGAAATCTCTCACTGGTATTCCCTTCTTGGGGCTTCGGCTATTGGGGGAGCGTCTGGATCAGTCGCAGATATCCCAGAACCCATTGATGGCACAGGGACTGAGAATGGCCGTCCAACGCCTTCTGCTGTCAGGTGCGATTTGTCCCGTGTCTCGCCAGGAACGGGGTCAAGGGTTCTACTCCAATCTGTTCACGGTGCCAAAGAAGGACGGAACGCTGAAGGGTCTCAACAGGTTTGTCAGACATTTCCGCATGGGGACCTTACGGTCCGCGGTGAGCTCGCTTCGGCCCAGCGACTTCATGCCCACGGTGGACGTCAAGGATGCTTATCTGCACATCCCGATTTTTTTTTTTTTTTTTTTTTTTTTTTTTTTCAGGGGCATCAAAGTTTCTGAGGTTTGCGCTGGAGGATCAGCATTACCAGTTTGTGGCGCTGCCGTTCGGGATATCCTCAGCCCCCCCCGTGTGTTCACCAAGGTGCTGTCGGGCATCATGGCTATCCTGAGGAACCAGGGCATTCGTGTTCTTCCTTATCTGGACGATTTGCTGATTGCGACTTAGTCCCTTCAGCAGGCCGAGAGCGACACCTGGACAGTGTTATCCACTCTTGAGGATTTCGGATGGGTAATCAATTACCTCTAGTCTTCTATCACTCCCTCAATGGTGAGGTCCTTTCTGGGCGTGACGTTGGACACCTCTCAGGTCAAGGTATTCCTTTGCGTCCAGACGCAGGTGCAGGCCTTACTGTCTTGTCAGCGGCCATCTATCCATCTGGGGAGGAAACTGGTGGGCCTAATGGTGTCATGCTTCGAGGCAGTGCCCTTCGCCCAGTTCCACATGAGACCTCTTCAGTTAAATCTGTTGACCGGCTGGGACCGGACGCAGGAGTCTCTGGAACAGGAATTTTCACTGTCTCCCCTGGCCAGACAGTCCCTCTTGTGGTGGTTGGACCCCCAGAAATCTTTTGGTGGGCAAGTCCTTTGACTCCCTGGTGGGAGATTGTTACCACGGATGCCAGTCTGACCATCTGTGGAGGTTTTTGGCAAACGCAGAAGATCCAGGGTCAGTGGGGGCCACAGGAGGCCCACTTGCCCATCAATCTCCTGGAGCTGAGAGCGATATGTTTGGTGCTTCTTCGCTTGACACCCCACTTAAGGGGTCGTGCAATCCAGGTGCGCTCGGACAATCAGACGGCTGTTGCCTACATCAATCACCAGGGAGGGACTCGGAGCAAGCGAGCCCTCCAGGAGGTGACCCAAATTTTGACTTGGGAGGAAAAAAATGTTCCCTGCATCTCGGCGGTTTACATTCCTGGGGTGGAAAACCAGGAGGCGGATTCCCTGAGGATGTGGACCTGTTTGCGTCCAGACACAACCACAAGCTCCCAATGTTTGTCTCCCTGTCGAGATCCTTTGGCATTTGCCACAGATGCTCTGGCAATTCTTTGAACGGAGTTCAGGCTACTTTATGCATTCCCTCCTTTTCCACTCCTGGGCCGTGTGCTGCGCAGGATAGCCCAGGAGGGGGTACCAACCATCCTGGTGGCTCCTCGCTGGCCGAGGCGGAGTTGGTTTGCGGACATAGTTCAGACGGCGATTCAGTCGATCGCTACATCATGCCCGACGACCCAGGGCTTCTCACTCAGGGGTCGCTGCGGCACCCCAATTTACAGATGCTGGCTTTGACGGCCTGGCTATTGAAACCTCAATCCTGATGGAGAAGGGGCTGTCAACCACGGTTGTTCAGACCATGATTCAGGCGCGGAAGAAATCGTCTTCCATGATTTACTACAGAGTTTGGCATGCCTACATTGCTTGGTGTGAATCCAAGAGTTTCCCTTGTCGCACATTCTCTTTCTAGGATTTTGGAGTTTTTGCAACACTGCTTAGACTTGGGTCTATAGCTGAGCACCCTCAAGGGCCAGGTCTTGGCCATCTTTTTCCATAGATCCTTTGCCAATCAGACTGATCAGGACTTTTTTTCCAAGGAGTTACCCATGTCCACCGCGTAAGCCTGTATTACCGGTGTGGGATTTGAATTTGGTGCTTTCTGCTCTCCAGGGGCCCCCCTTTGAGCCTTTGCGTGATGCTGCCTTGTCTATTTTGACCCTAAAGGTGGTCTTTTTGGTAGCTATCACCCCGGTGCATCGCGTGTCGGAGCTGGCCGCGTTTTGTATGAAGCCTCCTTACTTTGAGCGGCATAAGGATAAGGTGGTGTTTCGTTTTAAGCCTAATTTTTTGCCTAAGGTCGTTTCTCCCTTTCACCTTTAATGAGGAAGTTGTCTTGCCTTCCCTTTGTCCTGCACCGACTAATTCTAAGAAAAGGACCCTCCATGCCTTGGATGTGGTCAGAGCTATTAAGTACTACCTGGTTGCGACTGAATCCTTCAGGAAATCTGATTCGCTCTTTGTTCTCACTGAGGGTTCCAGAAAGGGCTTGCCTCCGGCCAAGTCCACTCTCAGTAAGTGGATCATACAGGCGGTGGTGCAAGCATATTCTGCCAGGGGGAAGGAACCCCCTTTTTCATGTTACAGCTCATTCTACTAGATCTATTGGTGCTTCCTGGGCTTTTCAGCACCTGGCCTCTGTTGAACAAGTTTGTAAGGCTACTACTTCTGTTCATACCTTTACAAGGTTGACGTTAGGGCCTCAGCTGATGCTGTCTTTGGCCGAAAGGTGCTTCAGGCGGTAGTGAAATAAACTACATGCTGTTCCGCACTGCGGATCCCGCCCTAATGGACGCTGCTTTTGGATGTCCCACATGTCATCTCTTCTGGGACGACCTGGACTGGATATAGGGAAAAATACAATTCTGTGAAACTCACCTGTAGAATTGTTTAATATATCCAGTCCAGGTCATCCCACCCCACCCTTGTTTCATTATCTCTTGTTTGCCTGTTATGGTGATTACCATTTTATATTGGACCGTTGTGCTTAGTTTTTTGGAGAGAGTACATGCTGAAGCTATGTGATGTAACATGGTTTCTTGGCCTTCCGGCCTGTCTCCTTTATTACTGCTTTTTGACCACTGGGGATTCTACTGAGACACCTCATTTTATAGGAGGCCGGGAGGAGTTACAGCTCTGGATTTTGCAGTGACTGCGCCATCTGGTGGCGGACTACCCACATGTCATCACTTCTGGGACGACCTGGACTGGATATATTCAAAAACAATTTTTACCAAGATTTTATTGAAGTTATCAAGTGATATACAATACACGTCAGCACCATTGTACATAATATGCAAAAGCGACCATCATAAACAGACCCAGTCAGACAAGGTCTAGGTGTAAAATGAGAAAGGTCAGCAAGAAGAGTATAACTAGATCCCATATTGATTAACCATGCAACCAAAAGAAAAGGGATAAAAGAGAAAAAGAGATTACGTTGCAAAATACGTCACTGCTAATATTATGTTACCTAAACTGATATTCAACATCTACAAAACACCAATTAAAAATGATCAGGTAGACAGTAGGTAGATGTAAATACAAAAAAAAAAAAAATATATTGCTTATTGACAGCATTAGGACCTGGAAACTTCACTTTACTTTTTTACAAAGACAAACAAAAGGACATGGGGGGGGGACAGGGGAAAAAAAGGGGGGGGGATAGGGTTCCAGGGAGAATCATGTCCAATAAAGACACAACAGTCAGGCTGAGATATCAAATGCCGAAGGGGTGAAGAATGTGACCTCAGACCAAGAAAGTTGGACAGATCAATGAACTCCATCCAGGGGTTCCAGATGGCTTAAAATGTATCATAAGTATCATTTCTAACAGCTGACATCTTTGCATTACTCATTATGTCCGAAATTCTATTCTGAACTTCACTCCAAACCAGAGTGGGTGACTTCCAGTTCCTGGCTATAGTTACTCGAACTGCAGAAAATATATGCTCCATTAGTCGCCATTCTTGCTTTGTATATAAAGGTGATTTAAAAGAAAGTAAAGATTCCCAAGGGTCTCCTACTATTGATATGTGGAGGATGTCGGAGAGCACCCCACACGCTTTTTCCCATATGGCCTTAGCAACCGGGCAGTACCACCATATGTGAGACATGCTCCCCAACTCCTGGCAACCCCTGAAACAAAGGGGGAAGTCAGAAGAGGAGAATTTATGAATTTGGTCTGGTGTGTAATACCAACGGTACATAACTTTGTAGGCATTCTCCAATACAAGAGCATTATATGATGTCCTGCCCGCATTCTTCCAGATCTGCTGCCATTCCTCCTCTGATTTGGATGATCCTAACTTCAGCTCCCATTTGAGTATGTGGTTATGCTTTATTAGGGGGGACGAGTATACCAATGCAGCATAAATGCTAGAAATCAATCCCCTTGCAAACTGATCATGGCAACATCTATGTTCAAACTCCGTCATCCTGTAGGGAGGGGAGGATTTATTAAGGAGGCTCTTCACAAAATGTTGAACCTGCAATAATCTAAAAACCTCAGAGGGGGGGGGGGGGGATCTTCCCCTGAATTCAAATCTCGAGGGAGTTTCAACCCTGAAGGTGTGTGAAGTTTGTCAACTGACATGAGCCCCTTCCTTTTCCACCACTTGTACCCAGAGGTTTCATGAAGCCCAGGAGGGAAGGTGGGGTTACCAAATAGTGGGGAGGCAGGAAGGTGCGGGGAGGAGAGTAAATGACTGACTGACCTTGTCCCATATTGATAGGGAAAAATTCAAAATGGCAGGAAGGGACCTTGGCCTGCGCGCTCTGGGAATCCATAAAAGTGCCACCGGGTCCATTGGCTTACAACTATCAGAGTCATTGATAACCCACCAAGGTTTATGGGCCGGTGCTTGGAACAAGACCAAAGGAGCTACTTGGGCTGCAATATAATATTTGTGTAGAGAAGGGAAAGCCAGGCCTCCCTGTGCTTTTTCATAAAAAAGGATACTCCTCTTAACTCTAGGTTTGGACCCGTTCCAAGCAAATGACATCAACTTCCCCTGCAGGAGATCCAGTACCCTTCTAGGAACAAGAACAGGGAGTACACGAAACAAATATAACATTTTCGGAAGGAATGACATTTTTAAAGCAGCTATTCTGCCTAGCCACGAAAGTCTTACAAATTGCCAGGATTGCAGCAATCTATCCAGAGACTCTGGGTAATTGGCCTGATAAATTTTATCGCGATTAGCCGTTAATTTAATCCCTAAGTAGGATAATTTTTGCGTCCACACCCATGAAAAGTTTTGTTGTAATAGGTTTTTAGTCTGGTCACGGAGGGAGATATCAAGGGCTGTAGATTTAGAAGTATTTAGAGTGAGGCCCGATATTTGACTAAAAGAGGAAAGGAGCGAGACAGCATTTGGCACTGATGTGTGTGGGGAAGTGAGCATAAGCAGCATATCGTCTGCAAATAATGAAATTTTATGATCGGTGTCCCCCCAGGGGATACCATTGATGGAGGGATTGAGTCTCAACTTCTCCGCCAAGGGTTCCAGAGCTAAGATAAATAGGAGTGGGGACAGCAGACACCCCTGTCTAGTTCCCCTTTTAATCTAAAAACTTTTGGACATGTACCCTGCATATTTAATGTGAGCTGATGGATTAGCATATAGAGCAGAGATCCAGGAAATCAAACCAGGGCCAAATTTCCAATAATGGAGAGCACCATGAAGGTATTGCCAGGAGAGGGAGTCAAAGGCCTTCTCTATATCGAGAGAGAGTAGCATTGCTTCCATCTTCTGTGCCTGGACTCTGTCTATTAATTGAAAGATTTGTCTGACTCCGTCTCCTGCCTGCCTCATAGGGACAAACCCCACTTGGTCTTTATGAATTAGATTAGGCAAAAACTCATTTATTCTATTTGCGAGGATTTTGGTTAGAATTTGTAAGTCAATATTCAATAGGGAAATGGGCCTATAATTAATCCAATTAAGGGGGTCTTTCCCTGGCTTAGGAATCATGACCACTGAGGCCCTAAGCATATCAGGGTCCATGGGATTACCCCTCTTCGCCCAATTATAAACTTTCACCAGGCGAGGAGCTATAATGGGGGCTAATTATTTGTAAAATAAGGCGGTAAAACCATCAGGTCCCGGTCTTCTGCAAGATTTCGAAGATTTGATAGCTCCAAGAACCTCCTCTAACTTGATATCCTCATCAACTTTTTGACTGTGTACTTCAGAAAGGAAGGGAAGATTGATATCTGCAAAAAAATCCCGGATCCGACCTTCAGCAGGGGAAGGGGGGGCATCATAAAGCTTAGATAAACCCGTAGAGAACTCCTCCACTATCTCAATGGGGTTATTAGTCACCAGGCCATTTCTCAATCTGAGTTTAAAAGGTGCAGAAATATGGTCTTGACATTTTAATTGAGAAGCCAGGAGGGACCCTGGTTTGTTCGCTGAAATATAATACTTATTTTTAGATCTTCGATATCTGCCCTCAGCCTCTCCCGATTGCAATAGGTTAAGGCTAGTCCTAGTTTGTTCCAATCTGCGGAGCTTTTCAGGATTCGGGCGGTCCTTAAACTCTACCGCCGCCTGCTCATATTGAAGCTGGAGGCTGCAGAACAAGGCCAGCCTATCCTTCTTTTTCCTAGATGCAAGACTTATAAAATGACCCCCCATCACAGATTTGAAAGCTCCCCAGACCATAACAGGCAAAACCTCAGAATTTTCATTTATAGTAAAATATTCTTGGGCCCTAATGGGCCTCTTCCACCAAAGACTTAGAAGAAAGTAAAGAGTCATTAAGGAGCCACGAAGAGGGTCTCTGCTTAATGATAAGTGCTTTACATGAGATCAGGACCAGATCATGGTCTGACCAAGGGATCGCATGAATTTTAGCTTTCTCCACCTGGGGAAGGAAAGTCAAAGGGACAAATATGTGATCTATCCTGGTGGAGACTTTGTGTGGGGTGGAATAATGCCTATAATCTTTTACAGTAGGATGCAGGTCCCGCCAAGAGTCCGACAACAAAGCGCTATCTACCAAGCGAGCGAAAAGTCCTGCATCTTTAATTACTTAGGCGTTAGGAGGGAAGGACCTATCCAGGTGCGGCTGCAGTGTAAGGTTAGAGTCCCCGCACATAAAAGCTATTTCTTTTTTATGATCTTGTAATATAGAACACATATGGGTTAAGAAAGGTATTTGTTTAGTATTAGGTGCGTAATAGGTCAGGAAGGTAACCTCAGAGTCCTGCAAGGTGCCCTGAAGAAGTAGATACCTACCTGCTGGATCAGCAATTTGCTTGTTACAGGTGAAAGGGACAGTCCTAAACGCTATAAGTACCCCCCTCTGTTTCTGCTCACTAGCTGCTTGATAAAATTGCGAGAATCTATAATTAATTTGCTTCGGGAAGGATTTTGGAGTAAAATGGGTCTCCTGCAGGCATACCACATCCGCACGTATAGAGTTAAAAAATTTAAATGCCCGGGACCTTTTGTTGGGCGAGTTCAGGCCCTGTACATTTACTGACACTATATTAAGAGACATGATCCGTCACAAGGAAATACATTGAACTAGGTAAAAACCCTACTATTAAACCATAGATCCCTGGAGGGGGGTAAGGGACGGGACATGGAGGAGAGGGAGGTGGGAAGAAACAAGGGTTTGACAACAATAGAACAATGTATAGCATTTTAAACAACATTAAATCACAAAAAAACTTGTGAAAACTTTCCAGAAAATCAGGGGAAAAAAAAAAAATCCCCTAACCGGAAACTGCGAGGAGCATTTAACGCGACGGGAGGCCGTACTAAAACATCTTAATAAAGTAGCGGTTAATGTGAACACAATTCAAGCATGCATATTCAAAAAAAAGCTCTATTCCCCCGTCCAGCTGGGGCCCACCCCCCCCCCGACACCCCGTGGGGCACCCACCAGGAGTACCTAGTTAATCCAGGGGATGCCCAACCGGGGCCCCGGGGAAACGGCACCCACACACCAGGACGGCGGAACCTAATTTCGTAGAAGAGAGAGGAAAAAAAAAATACCTCAGACCATAATAAACAGGCAGCAGCTGGCATAAAAAAAAAAGAGAGCTGTAAAAGCGGCAATAACAGAGTAAATGTAAGCAGACACAAGGAGGAAAAACATTTGAACCAGAACAATACATGGCAATAGGCGAGTAGATAACCATAGGTACTACTCACAACCATAAACAGTGTCCTCCGGTGCAACAGAGGATAGGGACGTATGTCCCAGAAGATCAAACCGTCCGAGGGATCCGCAACCCCCATCCGGTAAGGAAACAACCACCCCGCTACAAGGCAGCTGAGACGTCACAAGCCGGAAGGGAAACGCCTTGTGGGGGGTGCCAGTCAACAGGTTGATCTAGAATAGGTACACAGGGATGATAAAAAGAAAATTCAGGTCTTTAGGACCGGGTGGAACATCTGGGCGAGTAGGCGCTTCATAGGCTGGGACTTTTGTGGTTGCCGTTGAGGTTTCGGAGATGGAGTGACCTGCTTATTACCCCTCTGGCCAGGTCTCTTTTTCTTACTGCTTTTTAACCACTGGGAAATCATAGTGAGACACTTGCTTTTATAGGGGGCCGGGAGGAGCGACAGCTCTTGATCTTGCAGTCAAGCTCCCCCTGGGGGCGAAATACCCACTTGTCATCACTTCTGGGATGACCTGCACTGGATATATTCAAAAACAATTCTACAGGTGAGTTTCACAGAATTGTATTTTCTCTGCGCACCGCCACGGCTGAAAACCATATCTGAGACCTTTATAATCATCACCCTTCAATTATTAAGGTATGGCATATTTCATTATATATAATAATTATGGAGGGATACAGCAAAGAAGATGCTAACTGCCTGTCCAATATATTCACAGGCATAAATCTCTGACTGCATCCCTCTTAAGGGCACAAGCCAATGAGCAACTTATATAGCAAACACTTAATAGAAGGTAAGGTTACCCTATTGTTTAACCAGTTTTTTAAAAGTTTTATAAATAAACCATCCAACTTCAATCCTCATCCACCCTTAAATGCTGTATCTATTCTTAAAGGGCCAACTCAGATAAAGCTCCAATTATCCTTAAAGGGCCAGCGTAGATAAAGCTCCCACAAGCAGTGACAGCAGTGGGACTTTTTACATTAACCTATGCGGGGAACACCTCCATCTCTCCAGTGGCAAACAAAGGCTGATTGTACACATATATATATATGAATCAAGGTGATAAGGTATACTTATTTATTCTGTTATGTATACATTAATGACCATCCAGCTACTCCGATGGAAAATAATGTATATTATTTATACTGATGACAGGGCACTGAAGAAGCCTTAAAAGGTGAAACATGTTTGCCCCCTCAATGAAGACACGTAACAGCATTTATATCTTTATAATGTGTAACATTGTATTGTGCATTTAAAACAGCCATTTGTAACCCATGGGATATGTATACTATTTTACATGTACAACACATTGAGCTTACAAAAGCCTTTTTTATATTTAAATGAAAATAAAGAGGATAATCTACAAATAAGGGTTGTGGTTGGATTCCTAGGTCCACAATATAGAATCAGGATGGGCCTAATCCCAGCAATCTTTGGTGTAGAGGACCAGTTTGTCCATATCCACCCTTATGAAAGGATTGGGAGAGGGTCTCTCACACAGGAAGGGGAACTGCAAGCCAGTAACCCCATAAGAGAATTTTCCTCTCAATGTAACTAGACAAACAAAATGTTGTGTACCTACTGCATTTGGCTTAAAAAAGTGATTCTGGATTGAAGAATTAAGCAGACCTGTGTGAGGACTTGTATAGACTGATGGTCTAATCATTTCTAACCCCTGTCCCTAGCTTTGTTCGGGAAGTGTCACCCTCTCAGGGCTAGCTAGAATTCACACTCTGGTGGTTTGTACCACTTGAGTTGGTGGGAGGCCTCCAACTTGTTGGGGTAGACTTTTGGGTATAGAAGAAGGAATCAAATATTCTAAGTATACAGCACGTCCTGTTCCAGAATATTCCTTACTCCTGGGTAATACATCGACAAGATGGCGCTGGACTGCAGAAAACAGCTTGTGGCTCCTCCCGGCCCTATATAAGTCAGAGACCTCCCACAAATTCCCCAGTTCATTTCTGCAGTCTGCGCTGAGAAGATAGAAGATAGCTCTCTTGTGGCGCAGGTGCGGGGCTTATTGCCTGCGGCCCTGCAGGACTATTCCCACCCGTTCCGTACTATATACAGCCTCCCAGCCTCGGCTGACAAGGTTTGGGTGAAGGTAGGTTAGTAAGCACCAGTACAGAAGGTGCTGAGGAGCTAGACTCCTACCGCAGTCCCTGCTCTAACAGGGTAGGCAGTTTAGGCTAATGGTGAGCCTTTTGGAGCGCCCCCACTGCCTCATGGGTTTTGCCAGGTTATCTGGGCAGTTAAACCCTATTTCCATTCCCCCTCCATCCTCACTCCTTAGATTAGTTCCCTGGGCGCCATTCTCCCTGGGAATTCTGCTGTATCCTCCCTCACTCTCCCCTATGGAGATCTCCCCGCAGGGGGGGGGGGGATGGGGGTTGTCTAGCGGTTTAAAGCTGTCAGATATATTTGTGTTTTGCCACTTTCTTAAAACGCACCGGCGCCCGTTTGTACTGCGCTCCGCGGCTGGCAGCCCCATTCTCCTCAGAGCTGCCAGGTCGCTATTGGCCGGCCTGATCACGTGGGCGTGTTTCTCGCTCTTCGGGGGGGGGTTGGGCCTTGTGGATGTGGATGACGTTTTCCGCATCACTTCACCGTGGCCCGCCCCTCGAGGTATATGCGGGCGCCATTTTGACTCCTGTGCTGCGTGTCTGATTATCTGCATTCTACCTACCGCGGTCCGTAAGTGCCCCTGCAGGCTGGCCTTGTTATTATGTTATTATCTTATTGATTGTCTTCTTATCGGGGATGTCTGCTTATGTTTTTCAGGCGGGTCAAGCTTTTTGTGGTTTCTCCCGGTCCTCTCCCTTGATTTAGCATTAACCACTATATTGCGGTGCTATTGAAAATTTATATCTCCCACTTCCCTAGGGGCAACCCGGGTAGCTTTTTTAGTGTTAATCCCTTATCGTCCTGCGGTGCCACGATAATCACCATATGGAGGCTTCTCAGGATAATGTGCTTGGGGTTCCTTCGGGACAAGCCCGGCTGTGTATTGCGTGTGGGGTATCCCCTATAAGTGTTGATGTCAGGGTGTGTGTACCCTGCGCCCAGCAGGTACTTGCGCTGCAGTCTGGGTTACCTGTTGCTGGGCTTGCGCCCCCTCTGGCTTCGACTACCTCCCACGCTTACATCTGACTCCCAGTGAGGTGCATACCAGTGGGGAGTCTCAACCTGATTTGGCTGCACGGGTGGCCAGCATTGAAAAACATATTGCTGGGTCTGCCCCGCGTAAGGCTTCTGCTAAGAAGTGGCATTTATCACCCGCTATTTCCCTCTTTCCTATGGAGGCTGAGCAATTTTTTGACGTTACCGGTTATACTCCCCTGGAGGAGGAGGAATTATTCTCTGATTCAGAATCATCTGAGGAAAGGCCTAAGGCTTATGGTGGTACCGGGTCTCCACTTGGGACAGACCCATGGTCCTCAGATGACACTGACAGACTTTTGGCTCATATTTTTGAAGTGCTTTGTATCTCCCCTCCTGTTGTGGCTCCGCAGCAGCAGGGTGTGTTCTTTCATACAGTTAAACCACGCTTGGAGTTTCCGGATCAGACTCACTTTAATAATCTGGTGCTCAAAGAATAGGAACGGCCTAGCAAGCTCCCTGGGGTGCCAAAGAGTTGGCACAAGAGGTATCCCTTTCCTGCTGATGTGATTAATCGTCTGTCATGCCCTCCCGAGGTGGACACGCCCGTTCTGGGGCTGTCCAATACATCTGTCATGCATTCCCCTGACACTACTACCCTGAGGGATGGTGAGGACCGGTGCATGGACCAGCTGGCTTGCCATGCCTTTTCCTGTGTGGGGACTGTGCTGCGCCCGGTCTCTGCCTCTGCCATTACAGCTATTGCTATTAAAGGGCTGCTTAAGGGTCTCTTGGATGGGGCCTCTGATGACGCGGGAGGAGAAGAGTACAGATCTCTCCTGCTTTGCTATGAATTTGTTGCTTATGTTGCCATGGATGATGCCATTAGAATGTGTGGAAGGATTTCTGCCCTTATGGTGGCTACAAGCCGCTCTGTTTGGCTGCGTCAGTGGGTAGCTGATAATGCTGCTAAGAAGGCTCTTACTGGCTTTCCCTTTAAGGGGCTACGCCTCTTTGGTGAACGTTTGGTAAGGGCGGCAGGTTACCTCAACGTAGGAGGCCGTCCCGGTCCTTTCGAGGAACAGGTGCCTTTCCCCCTTCCTTCCGTGGTTCCAGAATGGTTTGAGGAGCCTCTTTTACTGGGGCTCGCAGAGAATTTTGGGGCAGGGGCAGAGGACGTGGCCGTCCCGGCCCCTCCTGGGGTCCCAAGCCTAGGCCTTCCCCCAAGCCCACTCAGGCATGAAGGGCCGCCCTCACCCATCCGGGTGGGGGGACTGCTTCGGCTCTTTGCTCACGTCTGGAGGCTTCACGTCTCAGACCGGTGGATTCAGGAGGTAGTTTCCTCCGGTTACAAGATATTGTTTGCAGCCTTTCTGCCCCCAAGATTCTTCAAATCCCGGATAGCTCAAAACCCTCTGTTAGCCCAGGGTCTGTTCCTTGCTGTCCAAAACCTTCTGGAGTTGGGGGTCATCTGCCAAGTACCTTTGAAGGAAAGGGGCAGAGGCTACTATTCCAATCTTTTCACGGTTCCCAAAAAGGACGGGTCCATCAGACCCATCCTGGATTTAAAGCGCCGCAACAAATTTGTCAGATTCAAACACTTTTGCATAGAGACTCTGCGCTCAGCTGTAAATTCACTGCACCCGGGCGACTTCATGACCTCTGTAGACATCAAGAACGCTTACCTTCATGTAGCAATCTTTCCAGGTCATCAGAGATTCCTCAGGTTCGCTCTGGAGGATCAGCACTACCAATTTGTGGCCTTGCCCTTTAGTCTCACGTCGGCTCCCAGGGTGTTCATCAAGGTGCTGGCGGGCGTAATGGCTCTGCTGAGATTTAAGGGCATTCGCATCCTTCCTTACTTGGACGACATTCTCATCATGGCTCAGTCCTTCCAGCAGGCCGAGCTGGATACACAGATGGTGGTGTCCACACTGGAGTCCTTGGCTGGGTGATCAACCACCCCAAGTCTTCTCTGTCACCATCAATGGTGAGGTCCTTTCTGGGCATGGCTCTGGATAAATCTTAGGTCAAGATCTTTCTCCCTCAGCAGAATGTGGACAGTCTGCAAGCTCAAGCCAGGCTTCTTCTGTCTTGCCCTCATACCACCATCTGGCAGGGGATGCAGCTGGTGGGCCTGATGGTGTCTTGCTTCGAGGAGGTTCCATACGCTCAGTTTCACATGAGACCTCTTCAACTTCACCTCTTGTCAGTTTGGAATCAGGACCCTGTGTCTCTGGATCAGGTGTTTGCTCTGTCCCCTCTGGCCAAGCGGTCTCTCTCGTGGTGGCTGGACTCAAGAAACCTGCTGGTGGGCAGATCCTTTCTGACTCCGTGCTGGGAGACAGTCACCACAGATGCCAGTCTGACAGGTTGGGGGGGCTTCTGGAAGTCCCTGAAATTCCAGGGTCAATGGGGCCCTCAGGAAGCTCACGCCCATATCAACATTCTGGAACTGAGGGTGATACGGTTGGTTCTCGCCCCCAACTGACTCCACACCTTTGGGGTCGGGCTGTTCAGATCTGCTCGGTAGTAAAGGTAAACGTTCCCTGCCTCTCGGTGGTGTACACCTGGGGGGTTGAGAATCTGGAGGCAGACTCACTCAGCAGGGGGACTTATCGTCTGGGAGAATGGTCCCTCAGCAACAGGGTGTTTCGCTTCCTATGCCACCGTTGGGGTCAGCCGGATGTGGACCTGTTTGCTTCCCGTCACAATCACAAGCTTCCAGTCTTTGTCTCTCTGTCCCAGGACCCTCGGGCCTTGACCATGGATGCACTAGCGATGTCTTGGAAGAGCTTTCAGCTCCTCTATGTGTTCCCTCCTTTTCCTCTGCTGGGCAGGGTGCTGCGCAAGATAGCTCAGGAAGGGGTGCCAACTATCTTAGTGGCACCCCGTTGGCGCAGTTGGCAGTAGATCAGTACATCCTGCCCAAGGTTCCAGACTTGCTCACTTAGGGGCAGGTACGCCATCCCAATTTACAAACACTTTCTTTGACGGCCTGGCTGCTGAAACCTCCATCTTGATGGAAAAGGGGCTGCCTGCCTCTGTTGTTAATACCATGATTAGGGCTAGGAAGAAGTCCTCGTCCTCCATCTACTATAGGGTATGGCATTCTTACATTGACTGGTGTGAGTCTAAGTTGCTTCCTTAGGATTCTAGAATTTCTGCAACATGGTCTGGATTTGGGTCTTCAACTTAGTACCCTTAAAGGTCATGGCCATGGCCATTTTCTTCCAAAGATACTTTGCTCACCATCGTCTGGTTAAGACCTTCTTCCAAGGGGTTACTCATGTGCGGCCTTCACGTAAGCCTATGTTACCAGTCTGGGATTTGCACTTGGTATTGTCTGCCTTGCAGGGGTCTCCCTTTGAGCCTTTGTGTGAGGCCCCTTTGTCCGTTTTGATGCTTAAGGTAGCCTTTTTGGTGGCTATCACTTCTGTTAGGCGTGTTTCTGAGTTGGCGGCGCTTTCCATCAAACCCCCTTACTTTAAGATACACCAGGACAAGGTGGTGTTTCGTTTTAAGCCAGATTTTCTGCCTAAGGTTGTGTCTGCTTTTCATCTCAATCAGGACATTGTTTTGCCTTCTCTGTGCCCTAATCCTAGTAACTCTAAGGAGCAGGTTTTACACACTTTAGATGTGGTTAGGAACCTGAAGTTTTATTTGGTGGCTACTGAATCCTTCAGGAAGACTGATGCTCTTTTTGTGCTCCTGTCTGGTCTGGCTCCAGCTAAGTCCACTATCAGCAAGTGGATCCGTCAGGCTGTGATTTAGGCCTATTCTGCTAAGGGGAAGGAACCTCCCTTCCGCCTTACTGCTCATTCTAGTCGTGCTATTGGTGCCTCTTGGGCTTTTCAGCATCAGGATTCTGTTGAACAAGTTTGCAAGGCTGCTACTTGGTCTTCTGTTCAACTTTTACAAAGTTGATGTTAGGGCCTCAGCTGACGCTGCTTTCGGCCGCAAAGTTCTGCAGGCAGCAGTGGTTTAAACTTACTTTTTGGGGATCCCACCCTACCTTACGAAGACTGCTATTGGATGTCCCAGGAGTAAAGAAAATTCTGGAACAGGACGTGCTGTATACTTAGAATAATACAATTCTGTGATTACTCACCTGTAGAATTGGTATTATATGTATACAGCACGTCCTGTTCCACCCCGCCCTTGTTGTCATTGTTCTTAGTTACCTCTGTATGGTGATTGTTCATATGTTTTTTTTGTTCTTCTGGCTTATTGTTAACTGCTTGTCAATACTGGGGAATTTGTGGGAGGTCTCCGACTTATATAGGGCCGCGAGGAGCCACAGGCTGTTTTCTGCAGTCCAGCGCCATTTTGTGGATGTATTACCCAGGAGTAAGGAATATTCTGGACGTGCTGTATACATATAATACCAATTCTACAGGTGAGTAATCACAGAATTGTATTTTTCTGGTCCTGCCCAAAACTGCATAAAACAGGTTTCTAGGGACCTAATGGGCACAATCCTGCCTTCATCACTCAGGTAGACAACTGATTTGTTACAAGTCATCTTTATTGAGACATCTACTAAAGCCAAAGCTTGTATTGCGGTATACTGGAAGAACACAGATGCACCCACGAGGCCTTGTGGTTCACACTGTTCTATTGAATATACTTCATGGGACTCCCTGGAGAACAGATCCCTGCTCGTCATCAATAGAGATCCCCTCACTTATCTTTTTTTTTTTCCATGTCTCCTTTTTGTTCTCTATTTCCAGCTACCCAGGTATCATTCGATCCATCTTTGTCTTGTTACTGACCTTAAAATGTTGTACCTTAGCTCATCATAAACAGCTCTTCTAGGTTTAATAAACAACACTCTCTTTAAAATCTCTTTATTGCTAATTATTGTAAATAATAGTAATTTGCCAGACTCCTTTAATCATTTGCAAAGAAAGTTGGAAGAATTAATTTTTGCTCCTCAACGTTGCACTTTCAGAATAGTTTTTTCCTATACCTACATCTGATGGTGCTTTGTGTTTGTTGTTGCCTTTCTATATGTGCTATAAAATTTATTTTTTTATTTTTTAACAGGGTTTTCTTTTTGATTTTTAACAGTGTACATGAAATCACCTTCGTATGGTTAGATTAGGTAACTAGCATTGCTTAAAACTCTGTGGTTAGTAAATTAGGGCACAACAGTCATGTGCTGTTCTTGGCTTCCTGGGGACGCAGAAGTGAGGTTTAGCTGGACATTTTTGACCTCTACAATATTTTGTGGTTTGTAAAAAAAAGTATGGCCCTTTCAGCTTTCTCCAGGAAGTTCAAAACCACCAGCCTCCGCTTTGCATCATTTCTCATCTGAGCTACAGTTAGTTATTGCCAATTAAACATTTCACTTTGAATGCCATGCTCAGTGTCTCCATAAAACACCATTAAAGTGCACCTAAAACCTTCCTGACACTGTGAGGCAGGCTCCAGTTTTGCAAGAGCCCTAACCCACTTACTCCTGCTGCCTGTGAACTTCAGTACTGCATGCATTCTATTGGAGGAAATGTGGCCACTGCACATGTGCGAGCTATGTTTTCTCCCCAGTTGAATGAAACTCTGTTACAAGAAGATTTGTAATTTATAAATGTAGGGCTCGCTAATGGTGTGGGGCGTTAGGACCAGGACCTGACAAAGCCAAATGCCCCCTGACCTTTACTAAAAATGATAGAATGAGCATCTGAATGCCCCACACCCAGACATTCTGATTTGGGACACCCATATTCTTATACAGGTCCTTCTAAAAAAATTAGCATATAGTGCTAAAGGTTATTATTTTCCTTAATGAAATGATAAAAATTAAACTTTCATATATTTGAGATTCATTGCACACCAACTGAAATATTTCAGGTCGTTTTTTGTTGTAATACTGATGATTTTGCCATACAGCTCATGAAAACCCCCAAATCCTATCTAAAAAAATTAGCATATTTCATCCGACCAATAAAAGAAAAGTGTTTTTAATAAAAAAAAAAGTCAACCTTCAAATAATTATGTTCAGTTATGCACTCAATACTTGGTCGGGAATCCTTTTGCAGAAATGACTGCTTCAATGCGGCGTGGCATGGAGGCAATCAGCCTGTGGCACTGCTGAGGTGTTATGGAGGCCCATGATGCTTTGATAGCGGCCTTAAAGAGGACCAACACCCAGGGGTGATCGGCCCGGGAATCTATAAGATTCCCGGGCCGATCACCTCCCTCCCCGCGGGACATCCGAGATCGGGATGTCCCGCGGGGTGAATCCCCCCCCCCAAAACCCCAAAAAATCATCTGTGAATGGCCGGCGCGGGCGCGCGCCCTGTTAGAGTGACGTGCGGGAGGCGGACGCGATGTCTTGTCCGTTGCTGTCACCCGCTTGTCCGTCGGCGGGGATTGGACGGCGCGGTCACATGGGAGCGTGGTGAGGTGAGTTTTTGGGGCTTTCTGGGGGGTTTCACACAGCGGGGCACCCCCAATTGGGGTGCCCCCCGAAGCGGACCAAAACCCGGGATAGTCAAAATCCTGGGTGTTGGTCCACTTTAAGCTCATCCAGAGTGTTGGGTCTTGCGTCTCTCAACTTTCTCTTCACAATATTCCACAGATTCTCTATGGGGTTCAGGTCAGGAGAGTTGGCAGGCCAATTGAGCACAGTAATACCATGGTCAGTAAACCATTTTCCAGTGGCTTTGGCACTGTGAGCAGGTGCCAGGTTGTGCTGAAAAATGAAATCTTCATCTCCATAAAGCTTTTCAGCCGATGGAAGCATGAAGTGCTCCAAAATCTCCTGATAGCTAGCTGCATTGACCCTGCCCTTTATAAAACACAGTCGACCAACACCAGCAGCTGACATGGCACCCCAGACCATCCAGTACCCAGACTGTTGGTACTTGACACTGGACTTCAGGCACTTTGGCATTTCCTTCTCCCCAGTCTTCCTCCAGACTCTGGCACCTTGATTTCCTAACGACATGCAAAGTTTGCTTTCATCAGAAAAAAGTACTTGGGACCACTGAGCAACAGTCCAGTGCTGCTTCTCTGTAGCCCAGGTCAGGCGCTTCTGCCGCTGTTTCTGGTTCAAAAGTGGCTTGACCTGGGGAATGCGGCACCTGTAGCCCATTTCCTGCACACGCCTGTGCACGGTGGCTCTGGATGTTTCTACTCCAGACTCAGTCCACTGCTTCCGCAGGTCCCCCAAGGTCTGGAATCGGTCCTTCTCCACAATCTTCCTCAGGGTCCGGTCACCTCTTCTCGTTGTGCAGCGTTTTCTGCCCCATTTTTTCCTTCCCACAGACTTCCCATTGAGGTGCCTTGATACAGCACTCTGGGAACAGCCTATTTGTTCAGAAATTTCTTTCTGGGTCTTACCCTCTTGCTTGAGGGTGTCAATGATGGCCTTCTGGACAGCAGTCAGGTCGGCAGTCTTACCCATGATGGCGGTTTGGAGTAATGAACCAGGCTGGGCTTTTTTAAAAGCCTCAGAAATCTTTTGCAGGTGTTTAGAGTTAATTAGTTGATTCAGATGATTAGGTTAATAGCTCGTTTAGAGAACCTTTTCATGATATGCTAATTTTTTGAGATAGGATTTGGGGGTTTTCATGAGCTGTATGGCAAAATCATCAGTATTAAAACAAAAAAAGACCTGAAATATTTCAGTTGGTGTGCAATGAATCTCAAATATATGAAAGTTTAATTTTTATCATTTCATTATGAAAAATAATGAACTTTAGCACTAAATGCTAATTTTTTGAGAAGCCTGTATACCTGTAAGACCTGTATACCTGTGAAAACCTCCGTGCTTCACAGGTAAGTGACTGGCAGCAGCAATTTCCATTGGGTGTTGACAGCCAAATAAGCAGTCTATGTGGCTGCTGAGCACATACCCTGGCAGGGGCCTGGTTTCCTGCTCATTGGCTGCTACAGGTGTATAACATATTTCATTACACATCACACATACACTCCATTTATCACAATTATGACTCATTCATTGACGATTAGTCTGGCTTTCTTGCTGAAACGGGAAGTTAACTTTGACTTTTGAGCTAAATATTCAGGTACAAATTATGATTTGATTACAGATTTTACTTTTGAGATACATGGGCAGTCAAAATAATTATAGACCCACTACATTGCAGCTGACCCTTTTATAAAGAGAACCAAAAGTGGCCCTGGAGTCTTTAAGACTAAAGAAAGAGGAGTATGGAAATTGATGCTAGAGTTGATAGGAAGGGGTTCTCCCTAAACCAGGAGACTTCTATGGAAGGCTCCGATTAAAGGCTGTCCGTATCCAAGAAATTGATGATAGGAGTAGCAATTGGTGGAGGGGGTGTTAGAAAGGGGGGAGATTTGAAACTAGAAGCCTTCTACTGAGGATGCCATTATAATACAAACCTACTCATGGAGACAGTTCTGATTGAAAGAAATGAGAAGAGTAGTTAGTATGAAAACTAAAGGTTAGAATTCAGAGAAGAGGTTCTCCCTACCCAGGCAAGCTATTCCAATAAATGGCTCCATATGTGGGCATTAACGCTCCAAGGAAATGAGGAGAAGAGTAGCTATGGGGGTGGGGGGTGGGGTTGATTAACAGAAACGTAGGTTAGTAGTAGATAACTGGAGGAATTCTCCTTAAACTAGGAGCCTCCTACCCATTCATTTGCAAGGCTCCACATGGAGGTGGTCCCAATCCAAGGAATTAAGAGAAGGTTATCCAGTAGTGTATGGAAACTGAGGTTGGAACTGACAGAAAAGGAGAGGTTTGACTAAAACTGGGGGCCTCTTACCCAGGAAACTATTCATAAATGGAGGCAGTCATGTTCTAGGAAATGTTGCCATATGAGGCAAACTGAAGTTAGCGTGGGGAAATATCCCTTTACAAGGCTGCACATATATGGGGCCCAATGCATGGAAATGAAGATAATAGTAGCTAGTAGGGCATGGAACTGGAGGTTAAAATCCAGGGAAGAGGAAGGGTTCCCCCTAAACTAGAAGCCTTCTACCTAGGCAGCTATTCAATTACAAGGTTCCACATTGAGGCTGTTGGACTTAAGTTAGAGTGGGTAGAAAATAAGGGATTCTTCTTAAATGCCCAATACCCAGCCTGCCATTCCATTAGGAGGGGGCACGTTCCAAGGTAATAAAGAGGAGAATAGGTATTTGGGAGGGGTGGTTATAAAAGCTGAGGTTACATTTGAGAAAAGAGAAGGGGTTCTCCCTGAACCTAGGAGCCTCCTACCCAGGCAGCCATTCCATTTCAGGGTGCTGCTTGGAGGAGAGTTCTAGTTTAAATATTGCATGAGAAGCACAAAATAAGGTTAAGGAGAAAGTCTTTAATTCACTGGTAGCCCGGGACTGGCCACACTGATACCACTTCTGCAATCTAGCAATGGCTGTTTTCAGTGATGCTGATGGCCATTCTGATGGGGGTGTAATCATTATGCGTCAGCCAGCCTGGCAAACCTGATTGGTTGGGGGTGGTCACTTGGTTGCTGGAACATCAAAAAAGGTGAGTCTCGGTATTCCCTGGGATATCAAACAGTATTGCGCAGCAGGGCAATTCGATTTGAAATGTCCTATTAGGTGTTAGGCACTGTAAAGAGGAAGTGAAATCTTCTGCTGATCATCCTGAACCCTGGTTGGGGGTGCAGTTGTTCTTTGAGAAATGCACAGGGGATGCTAACTTTTATTGGTAAAGCATGTTTTATGAGGCGGAGGGTTAGAACACAGGCAGGCAAAGTTCATTTGGAAAACCCTTAGATGGCAGTTTTGTTGGGGGTGGGGGGATGGGTACAAGTCAGCTAATGGTTGGTTCAACTGGTGTCCCCACAATTCTAGCCTTGCCTAACCCTCCCCGACCCAACATCATGATACTCATCTTTTTCTGTTGGCGCTCCCTCAGATGGCGGACAAGAAACCCATGCGACAGCTGTATTTTCTCCAATAGGAGGCATGCTTTATTGCTGTGTTCTATTCCCAACATACAGGATTCCATTCCTGATTTCGACTTGCTAACAATCTTTTACAAGCTTCATCCAAAATCAGGATCGCTGTTGGGGGTGATTGTTAAAGTGACCCTAAAGTCAAATATAAAACCGCCTCCCCTGCTCCCCTCCCCCAGCGCCCAATCACTGTAGAGGGTTAAAAAAATGTAACTCCTCCGGTCACAGCAACGAGCATTTTCCTTCGACGCTCCTGCAGGTGGCTGCTGTGAGAATGAATAGACTGGAGGTGCGCATCTCTTTACTACACATCAGGGCAGTGGTTTGATTTGCAGGTGCTTCATTCTCACAGTTGGGTCGATATCCTGCTGTCCCATTTTTTAAGGGGATATACACTTCATTAGTGCCATTATTACTTGTGCTCTATAGGTATTTTTATTGCACTTTGCCATTAGGTCGAGGTTTAATATTGATTTAGTTTTTGTAGTCATTTTTTTTGCACAGTAGCACTAGTTTTATGCATTATGGCACTTTATATAGCATTCTAGGTACACAACTGTATATGGGGCAATGATGCATTTAGGTACTGTTTTTTTATTCTGGGACACTGTGCAATGTCTTGTTTATTGTGAACCCCAACTCTGTATGATTGTTTCTGTTGCAGAGTGTGAGTGCTGGAGTCAAATCCAGATAGACATTAGTGGTATAACAGGAACTTGTATTACCGGAACATGAGTGCAGTAAGACAATGTCACCTTGCATGGTGGCTAGAACACAGACAGTCTTTTGTGTATTGTGTGCCTTTGTGGAGCGACATCATTAAAAATATTGCAGACAAATAAACAGAAAATATTGTTTTTCTCCACTTGTGCAGCTTTTTGAGTGGGGCTCAGCACCCTATTTTCTGGTTGGGTTAAAATGCATAAACTTGACATCCTCGCTCCTTCAAGCAGAAAAAAGGAGAGAGGATCCGCACTCCTAAGATCTTGAAATTTTATTTGAAAAAGAGTAAAAACAGCATCTTCAATATATCCACAGCAGAGTAAAAGCAGTAAAGGACCCTGGCACATGAAATTATGCTACGCTTGCTAACGCGTTTCGGACGCAACCACTCGGTCCTTAATCATAATCATAATCATAATCCTCGCTCCTTCCACTGTATGTGGCTGAGTCACCAGGAACTCAAGTTGCTGTCGTGACCAACAGGAGCACCAAGGGAATGAGCTTACTACCAGGAACACGTGGGATTATTTTGTGTTTTATCCCCCTACAATGACTAAGTGCCAGAGTTCCAGAACACAGCAGTAGAGGGGAGTACAGAACCCCCCCCTTAAAGTGGCCCTCCAATCAAAAATGACCTTTAGCTTCACAACCTGAAGCTAGTTTGAGGGAAGTATACTATTACAGAAATAGTAGTTGATGCTTGGAACAAACTTCCAGCAGAGGTCTGGGATAAGCGCACATCTATCCTAAAATGAAGAGTACATACAGTCAGAGGAGTAGCTAGGCTTTCTGGCACCCAGGACAAATATTCAAAATGGTGCCCTCCACCTGTGCTCAGGCCCCCCCCTTACCTGCTGCACCCAGGACACGTGCCCCCCCCCACTCCCCCTAGCTACGCCCCTGCATACAGTATACACATAAGGGCAGACTGGAACGTATGGTCTCCTTCTGCCATCAACCTTCTATGTTTCTATGTTTAGCTTCATTTAAACAATCTTCCTCAAGGGGTTCTGGATTTGGGATTGCCCTTTTACCTAAAGATGCTTAGAAAGCAGAAACCAATCATTTGACTTGCCAGGAAATAACTGCAATGCAGTATACTTTTTATTGAAGAAGGTTCTGGACCCCATCGGATAGCGCTGAATAGAAAAAGGTATCTCTTTAATGAAGGGCTTACTGATGGTATCAGGGGGTAGTCTAGTTTAGTGTCCCTGTGAACCAAAATTTTCCTTGGCACAAAATTGCCAAGAGGGTCTGCTTTAGGTGATGTGATTTCTTTGCATGACATCCTTCCTTCCCATGACATCAGTTTCCTCCTCTATTCCAAATAGACCCCTTCAATCATGCCTTTGCCACAAGAGACAAAGGGTACGGATGGGCACTGTTCCAGGTGATCTCCCCACCCTAGACCCCAGCAAATGTAGCCTACACAGAAATCTGGGCCTGACACTAATGCTTGTTCTAGATACCTGCATCACCTCACACATTTTACATTTCCTAATAACCTTTTGATGACCATTTTATTAAGTGGAACATGAATGCACGCGCTGTAGCAATTTCCTGTGTTCATAGTAAGCGTGTGGTTACACGCCAATAGGCAGAAGGTCATCCTGGTCCATTCTGTGTGGTCACAGGCAGTGGCTGACCTTCTTTCTCCACCGCTGCCGCTGATCCATATAGCACAACCTTGAGTCATGAGGGAGAGTTTTCGAGATCAGTAAAGCTTTGCAGGATGTTATATCTGGTCCTGAAATGTTCACAGCAATTGGTAGCTTTTGGAACAAGCACACCTTGACCCAGGACATCAGACAAATCATATTTAGACAGAAAACTTGTTTGTTTCTAGATTTCCCAGGTTGCTCTCAACTGCATTCCCGTGGGTATGGTCTGTATGACCTCACAGTCCAATTCAGAGCACCTGAAAGGTGGGGGATGCTGCAGAAGTTTACACTGGGGATCCTACCACCTGTGTGGTTTCTACCATCTGTCCCTAATGTGACCCTAAGCTGAGACTGGGGATGCCCCACCAGGCAGTGGCACCACCATTGCCATGATATATTCTTTCTTTATAAAAGTAGTAATTGGTAGCTTAGTAGTAATTAATCTCCTACCCCCGTGTTATCTGTAATCAGGCCGGCGTCAGCACAGGGCAAACCTGGGCAATTGCCAGGGCCCCTGAAATCTTCAGTGAACCCAAACCACCAAATCCTGAGTGTTGTCTGCAGACCTGCTCGTGGCTGGCCTCAGCAACAAGGTATGATCAGCAACATTGGAGAAGAGAGCCAGGTGACAACTGACAGCAATGATGGAGTCTTTAGAGGCAGCGGAGCAAGCAGTAAGGGCTGAGGCGCTTGGTGGCAGTAGAGAATGCAACAAGGACTAGAGGATAATTGGTGGCTATAGGGAAGACAATAAGGATAGGAGGGTGATTGGTGGCTATAGGGAAGACAATAAGGATAGGAGGGTGATTGGTGGCTATAGGGAAGGCAATAAGGATAGGAGGGTGATTGGTGGCTATAGGGAAGGCAATAAGCTTGGGAGGGTGATTGGTGGCTATAGGGAAGGCAATAAGGATGGGAGGGTGATTGGTGGCTATAGGGAAGGCAATAAGCTTGGGAGGGTGATTGGTGGCTATAGGGAAGGCAATAAGCTTGGGAGGGTGATTGGTGGCTATAGGGAAGGCAATAAGGACTAGAGGATGATTGGTGGCTATAGGGAAGGCAATAAGCTTGGGAGGGTGATTGGTGGCTATAGGGAAGGCAATAAGGATGGGAGGGTGATTGGTGGCTATAGGGAAGGCGATAAGGACTGGAGGGTGATTGGTGGCTATAGGGAAGGCGATAAGGACTGGAGGGTGATTGGTGGCTATAGGGAAGGCAATAAGGACTGGAGGGTGATCAGCAGCAGAGGATGACCCATTTGAGGAAACGGGGCTGAAAGGTGACACACTACTTAGGAGCCCACTAAGACTCTCTTGCCCAAGGGCCTCTACAAACCTGGAGCCGGCTCTGTCTGTAAAATATTTAAAATGACCACTCAGAGGTTCGCCATGAAGAAATGCTTTTGAGCATTGACGCTGTCCTGACCCTGCGAATCAAGACAACTGCCAGGGCTTACTTTCCTTGGGGGGGGGGCCCTGAAAGTTGCCACAAGTGTAAGTGTATGTATGCATGGGATTTTAGAGTGCATGCCCAGGAGTATTGTGGAATGCTAAAAAGACATCTGGAGATTTCACCAGAACCAGAATTCAGTGGGCCTAATATGGCTCAGAGCTTCCAATTTTAGGGTTGCACTGGCCCCCCGAAGATTATGTTGAAGAGCTTTTAGTGGATTTCACTTATGTGATATTTAATTGAACTGCTTAGCTTATTATTAAAAGGCTCCTCTGCTGGGCCAATGGCAGAGGATGTGAGGAGCAAGGGGGGTTCTTGGATCTAGGGAAGGGTGACTCAGGTGGGTGCACTTACTCTTGTAGATGCTGGTCGCCACAGATTACACTTCTAGGTGCAAAAGGTTGTTCTTTGCATTAAGGTCTTCAGCACGTCAGCACATCAGCAGGACATAGATGGTACACTTCTTCATCATCACAAATACTTCAGCCAACTTTAATATTAGGGCCTCGCATCATGTCTGCTGGAATTATTTCCCACTCCATGACTCTAGTTAGTCTTTAGGGCTGCCACGGATCTTCCTCTGCTTTCAGCTTAACTGGTCTGCTGAGCTTGCTTGGACTATCTCCTTCCTCTTGCAGGGTCTGTTATCACTCCACTGCTTACATTGACAAAGAAATTCCCCTATTCGGAGAATAACTTAGAACATTTACTAAGGGTAGGGTTCCTCCTTAGGGTTCCTACTTTTCCTGAACACTGTATCTACACTCATCCAATGACAGAATGCTTAGTGCTGAAGATGCTGTCTGTCTCTTCCCTTTATTTTCTTATCCTTCCTGTCTTTAAGGGGAACTGTAAGTATCACCTAATGTACATTTTCAGGCAAAAAAAAAAGAAGCTATACTCACCTTTGTTCCCACGCAGACAATCGCTCCTAGACCAGGACAGTAGCACTTACCTGAAAGGCTGGATCCTGGTCCCTTGCTGCACACCACCATGCGCAGCACCGCTCTGCTCATCGGACTCCCACCATCAGTCACAGAGAGCTTCCACGCCCCCTCCATTGCAGTGACTGGAGAAGGCCATGGCAGCTCACCGGGGGCATAGCAGTGAGTAAAGCTTTTTTTTTTGCCTGAAAATTGTCTTTAAAGGAGCACTATTGGGCCAATCATAAAAAGCCAAACAAATATGCTGGATGGGGGGGGGGGGGGGGGGTCACTTAGATACCCAACATCAAGAAATATCCAGCCAGGCTTGTTTTCCTTGCTTTTAATGGAAAGAAAAGGGCATCCGGGGTGACAGGCTCTGTCACCCTTGATAGACTATAAATCTGTCACCCCTGGATTTTTTTCCCACCAGGAGAGAATAAACCACAAGCTTGGCGGGCATTTTATTCAGTTCAGTTGTATAAGTGACCCCTCCTCTCATTAGCTGACGTGTTTATATGGGTTTTTAATATTACACAATTTCGTGATAGTGCTCCTTTAACCTATTTCCATCAAACCCCTTCCATTTCTTAGGCAACACTGCCATCAAGTGGTTTGATGGAGCAAGTACCTCTTAGTATTAATTACCATTCTAATCTATATGGAATCTACCATTGTAACTTACTACAGTCTCATGACTAGTCCTATGAGAAGGCTCTAAACTTTCTAGCTTGTTTGATACCTTTAAAACAGAACAAAACCTGGTAATTTGAGTTTCCTGGGCCTTGTTCCATCCCGAATTGGGATTCCCCACTGTGTGAGACCCCCCAGTTTGTCCACTAAAACTCACCTCTCCCTGCTAGAACAGCCCTTGCACGGGCTCTCGTCCAATCGGAGGCCTTTGCCTTGACTATGTCATTTGGCCAAGGGCTTTTATTATAAACAATGGGGAGCACGCACTGCCTCAGCCCCCATATCTCACACCGCCAGGGTTTCAGGGGATTTGGCAGCTCCCACTCCCCATTGTAAACTTGCTGAAAGGCAAACGACTCTGAATGGAAGAGAGCCAGCAAATGCACTGTTAGAGCGGAGAAAGGTGAGTTTATACAGCCGCTCTGGGGGTTTCACACAGCTGGGCATCCCATAGAATGCCTGGGGGAAAGCCAGCTTTTAGATTCCAGCCCGGTCACTGGTGGGTTCTGCTCTGCTTAAAAGGAAAAGTCCCTTTTTGTCAGTTTTTTGGTGTTCCTTTGCAATGTAAAATAATCATTTGTGTTAGTATTGTGCCCCCAGACCTGTGATTTACTTATCATCATGCTGCTTCCATGATTCTCATATTCCTGGGGCTGTTTTGCTGCAGTGGGAGTGGTTTTCATGGCCTTGAGTAAAAACTATGGACTACAAGTCCCACAATTCTTTCAGTGTAACGGGTGAGCTAATCAGCAGCTTTGGCCAAGTCTAAGCAACATAATAACCTATCCAGCTGAGAACCCGGTCATTAACCCTTTTGCTACTGGAACACAAGACTGTGAAGAGTTTCAGCAGAATGAGTAAAAGCAGTTTTGACTAGAATGGCTGTGTACATACAATCAGGGATTTTCAGATGTGAAATGGATCATTTTATACTGTTAGGAGAAAGTTAGTGTTTGCCTGGACAGGACCTTACTCTGATCCTGCCAATCAGAAACACTGCCTCTATTTTTATTATTTGTATTGTTACTATTTATTACCTACTAAATCTACAAAAATCCTAAAATCAAATGGTTTTAGCCAACCACAATCTCAATAATAAAACTACTTAGTACATTAAATACCCATAAAATACCCAAATGCCCCCTCCCCCGGGGTCTCAGGTGAATGCCCTCTATCTAATATGTCTATGCTTCACATCTATAGCTATTGACTATTTCCCCAGCACAGGAGGCAAAATAACCCTAGAGCATTGTGGATAGTTGGGCATTTTTCCCAGGGCCTACGGGAGTGCATTTGGAAAACGGTTCATGGTGGCAGGTGACCTAAAATGGTGTATTTTCTACATAGCCCTATTCTAATTTGACTACAGGGACTAAACCCACACCAAGTAATATTCACCGTTTTTCTCCTTCTGGTCCAACTCTCAAGTTGTCTCTCAAATCAGACACGATTCTATTGTAGGGTGTGACTGACAGTGAGTGCTGGTCAGGCACCCAAAGCATTATGGGGCATATCCCCCTGGGCTCCGGGGGTGGGCTACACCTGGACATCCACAGAGATGTTTCTGGGCATCGGACCAGACAGAAGCTGCTGTAAAGAAGAAGTATGATTTGTCCTTTTAATTTTAAGGACCTTGCTCTTTTTTTAGGCTGTACATTATAAAGCTTCACATTCATTTGGACAGACATTGGCTTGTGATTAGAGAAGAGTTAGGAAGTGTTGTGTCTTGATCCCTCACTCATTCTAAGTAGCATCTATAATATTTTAGTTTCTATCTTTCCCAGTGGTCCTTTATAAAATGCTGTACCAAGATGGCCTGGCTACTGCTGCCTGGTCTGCCCCAGGGCCCATCACATGGTAAAAAAACTTCCTCTTGGATATACATAAAGGAGCACCATCACGAAATTGTGTAATATTAAAAATCCATATAAACGCATCTGCTAATGAAAGGAGGGGTCACTTATACACCTGAACTAAATAAAACTCCAGGCAAGCTTGTGGTTTACTCTCTCATGGTAGGAATAAAATCCAGGGGTGACAGGTTTAGTCTATCAGGGGTGACAGAGTCTGTCACCCCAGATGTCATTTTCTTCCCATTAAATAAAGAAAAACGAGCCTTGCTGGATATTTCTTGATGCAGGGTGTATAAGTGACCCCTCCTCCCACCATCCAGAATATTTATATGGATTTTTATCATTAGACCATTTTTTCGCGATATTGCTCCTTTAGCAGCTGTCTAAAAGGAGGGACTGTTCCCAGGCTACAAATGACAACATGGTGATTCAACATCCTGAAGGCCTCTGCCAAACGAGTGGCAATAGGGCAAAATCTTTAACAAATACCCACTTATTGTTGATCAAGAATAACCTTCAATACATGTTCCCTAAATGGACAGGATTTCAATAATTGTTAGATGAAATAAGAGGCCAACGTGACATGCAGGAATAACATGGGGTCTTATGGAGACACGAAGCCTGTTGAATGTGAAGCCTGTTGCGTGCAGCAGTAATCTGTTATGATGTTGCTGTAAACATTGTCTGGCTCTAGTCTGTATTTATCCTGCTCCTGGCAAATGTTTCCACATCCGGTTCAATCATCTGCTCTGGCTATTTGTTATATCTATACTGGGATATATATAAATATATATATATAAATATATATATATATATATATATATATATATATATATATATATATAAGCAAAGCTCTGCATAACAGTACCCTGTTTCCCCGAAAATAATAATTTTCTACTAATGCATTAAATATAAGCCCTACCACGAAAATAAGCCTATTTTCAACAGCAGAGGGACGAGAGTGGCTGTTAATGAAGGTGAGGATGCATCAAACACGGTATCTGTTGATTTGAACTGTAAGGTATCTGTTGCTTTGGACGTTATGGTACCTCTGGAGGCTGTTTGCACACTCCTGACCGAGGGAATCTTTGGCGTTCTATGCAGCACAAATCTAATTGGACTTTTGGAAGACCAGACTGCTAGATAGATCACACACCCAAGGAGATCCTATGGGTCCACATCCAACTCCAAGTCATAATTCTATCCAAAGCCTCCCCATATCAACTTGTTTACACACAGGATATATAATTTAAGCAGCTGTCTATTTTAGAGATGTGGGTGAGAAACTGTAACACTTTCGCTGTACACATCTAACCATCTCACCAGAGTCTGCTTTGCAGGAAGTCCCTGCTGCCACTGTGACCCATTATCTAACCTCCAGAGATGTAGATAGGGAGAATATAGGACATCTATTTATATAATGCCCAAAAATGAGCAGACTTCTGGGTCCATACTGACCTCTATGAGGAGACAGTCAAATTTACCTTCAAAAAATATAGGGCTTCTGAAAAAAAACGACCTGCAAAGATTTTACATACATAACAAGATGAGGAATTTAAAGTGGACCAACACCCAGGACTATCACTAGTCCTGGGTGTTGGTCCACTTCAGCGGGGCATCCGAGATCAGGATGCCCCGCTGTGTGAAACCCCCCCAAAAGCCCCAAAAAAGCTGCAGCGGCCTCCCGCGCGTCCCTCTTACAGGGCACGTGCCTGCGCCGGCCATTCACAAACGGGCGCGCGCACTGCTAGAGGGGCGCGCGGGAGGTGGCGGCAGCGGCTTGTCCGTCGCCGAAAAGGTACGTTTTTTGGGGCTTTTGGGGGGGTTTCACACAGCGGGGCATCCCGATCTCGGATGCCCCGCGGTGAGGGAGGTGATCGGCCCGGGAATCTTATAGATTCCCGGGCCGATCACCCCTGGGTGTTGGTCCACTTCAACAAAAGAGGGTCTCAGGGCCGTTGTTCTAAAAAGGTTGAGTAAAATTGTCCAGATCAGTATTAAGCTGTCCAGTTCAAATATAATCAAGTCAGCATCCTGTACTAGTAAATGTATAGTGCTAGTCAATGTTATTAGCTTTTATACGTCGCAATTGATCATAAGGCCACCCAGGGGTGATCGGCCCGGAAATCTTATCACCTCCCTCACCGCGGGGCATCCGAGATCGGGATGTCCCGCGGGGTGAAACCCCCCCCCAAAAGCCCCAAAAAACCTTTTCTTATCGGCGACGGATCAGCCGCCGCCGCCTCCCGCGCACCCCTCTAGCAGTGCGCGCGCCCGCGCCGGCCGTTTGTGAATGGCCGGCGCGGGCGCACGCCATGTAAGAGGGACGCGCGGGAGGCGGCGGTGGCTGCTTGTCCGTCGCCGAAAAGGTAAGTTTTTTGGGGCTTTTGGGGGGGTTTCACACAGCGGGGCATCCTGATCTCGGATGCCCCGCTGAAGTGGACCAACACCCAGGATAGTGAAAATCCTGGGTGTTGGTCCACTTTAACACCAATGTGCTGCGATACCGATGATCGCTATTGCAACACGATCAACCTGTGCACCAGAGATTTGTGGGCGTTTTTGCTCAGATGCTTGCGTTTGCTATTTCCTATAGAGCGATGGCAAGCTGCTTGCCCCGCAATCACCAAACGCGGGTATGAACGGGCCCATAGGCACCTATAGGCAGCGCTATTGTAGACAAGTGCTCAGGTGTGAAGCTGGCCTAAATGTTGATGATCTGTGTGTGGCCACCATCACAGTATTCAACTGATACACATTGGGTCTTTTTTGTATTATATATCATTTAATTTGTTTTGTTGAACTGAGGAAATCGTGATCATGTAAAATAATTGTATAACAATAGTTAAACAAATATCATATTAAATTATAATCAACATCAGCAGACCTTTGCTAACAAATATCTTTCACATCGGTCAAACTTTTAGCAATTGAAAGCATCCCGCCTTTTGCCCCCCAAGCCTGGGGTACTCTGGGCTGCCAGATACAATAGATATCTTTTTGTGAGTTTCAAGTGTAGGTCCCCTTTAAGAGAATTTTTATTTTTGTCTAGTTTAGAGAAAAAAAACCTGATAAAATTATCAAACTAAAAGTGTATAATGTTTTTAAAACTTCAATCCTACAATAGTTAATAATGTACAGTATTTGCTAATCCCTGGGGGTCATGCTTTTTATTTCCTGAAGTAGGTTCAAATTTGGGTGTGAACTGAAACTTACATCTGTGAGCTTGTTTTACTTTAACGCACAAAAAAGTGAAAGTTCTAATTATTCTTTAAAAAGAATCACCTGCACTTGTGATGGGGCGTTTTTTACAGGTGAAGTGCATCTTTTTTCCACTGAGGGAAGGATCATTTTTGAAAGTTTGAAAACAACAGCACCCTATAGAGTATGCTAAAGGGTTTGCTGTTAGGGATGGGCAAACCCTCTGAAATTTGGGTTGCACAAGTTCAACCGAACTTGTCGCTATAGTCCGGTGCAGGTCCCTAGACTCAACCCGAACCAGAAACTAATCCCCATTGAAGTCAATGGGGACCCAAATTTGGGGGGCCAAAAATGGCTATAAAATAGTGGTAGCAAGGGCTAGAGGGCTGCAAATCGGGGGGGGGGGGGGGGGGGGAACACCTGCCCTGCACAAAATGGGCTACAGAAAGTACTCAAAATAATAAATAATAACAGAAAATAGATCCATACATTCATCAATAAATATATACATAAACGAGTAAAAAAATAAATAATTAATAGCATCAATTAAAAAAAAAAATATATATATATATATATATATATATATATATATATAAATATATGTGTGTGTGCTGAACACATGTTCTGATAGGAAACTTGCCGTTGGGCAGGCCAGCACCTTCAAGGCATGGAGGGCAAGCTCTGGCCATGTGCCCAATTTAGCAACAGAGAAAATGAACAGGGAGGAGTGATCGTAGTAGTACCAGGGGGTGTATGGACAGATAGTCATCCACCAAGCGAGTCAAAGTCTGCCTCCTCGTACTACAGGCCGAGTCCAATGATAGTGGATGCGACAGATGATGGAATAAGTTGTTCCACATTGTGGCCATGATCACCCTCCCCTGTGAGGTGGTACCGGTGCCCCTGTTGCATTGTCAACTTACTGCTTCTCCTCCTCGTGCCGCCACTGAGCCCCCAAATTCAGCTGGGAACTCAGAGTGCATTTGTACTCTCTCATTTTACAAACCCGCTCCAGAACTGGTATCAAGGAGGTGATGTTATCAGGGATCCAGAAGAATGGCCACCCAATAATTGGCACTGGTGGCTATGCCGGTAACTCTGCAGTTGTTGCCCAGGCACTGGAGCATGTAGTGGCTCACGTGAGCCAGGCTGCCCTGAGTCAAGGAGAAGTTGTCTTCTCAGGTGTCCCCTTCTCCTCCTCCTGATCCTCCCTCCATCCACACTCCATCGATGCCTGTGAGCTGCGCTGGGTGCCATCCTGCTGTGAGAGAAAGTCCTCCTCATTCCCCTCCTCATCCTCTGAATCCTCCAGAACTGTCCGCTGGCTGAATGTGGCTTACCTGGCTGCTGTCAGCCCAGCAACCCACCCTGCGTGCCACGTGTGCACTCCCCTGGCACCTGGGAAAATAAGCCTTCCTCCTCTGCTTCCATCACATCCTCCATCATGGCCTGAAGGGTTTTTTTCCAGCAAGCAAAAGATGGGGATGGTAGTGTTAACAAAGGCATCATCAGCGCTGACCATATTGGTGGCATATTGGAAGCACTGCAGCACTGTGCAGATGTCTCTCATGGAGGCCCACTCATTGGTGGTGAAGTGTTGTTGTTCTGCACTTCTACTAATCCGGGCATTTTGAAACCGAAACTCCACTATTGCCTGCTGCTGCTCAGACACCCTTTCCAGCATATACAAAGTGGAATTCCACCTGGTGGGCAAGTCACATATGATGGGTGGGAAGTCCGAAGTTCCTCTGGGTGTAGTCTGACAAGCAGCAGCAGGGTGGGAATGCTGAAAGTGTTTTCACACGCTACACACTTTATGCAGCAGTTCCGGAGTAAGCCGTGTACCGGTGTGGGCTCCCCAGTATACAGCGAAGCCACGTGCGGGAAAAGCGACACTGACACCAGCGTTGATATATCAAACTTTTACTGCAACAGGGTATCAAACACAACTCACAAAGACAATTGTGATCAACAATAACCTTGGTTACATACACTCAGCCTGAGCTGAGAACCCCTGTGCTACACAGCCAGATGACCCTTATTGGATATTGCAGGAAGCCCTGGAAATTCACCTACTAGTGGGTGCACTAGAACGTCCCACCATACCTGTTAATACCCTCTTGCTGGAACGAAATGTTTGGTGTGGGTGCTCACTGAGGGGTCATCGGCGGTACAGCACAGCAGCTTACAATCCTATAACCATAAAATGCAAGAAAAACAACTCCCCTCCCCAGCACTAACCCAGAACCCAAAAGAACAATGTTGCTCCCGAATGCGTGAGTGTTCCACTGACAGAGGATGGAAATGTGGCGCAGTTGTCAGTCCTCACAGGCAAAATGTTCCGTTCAGTTCAGAAATCCAGGCAGCAAAACAGGGAAAAGGAAAACTCTTTGCGCCTATGTAAATCCTATCTAACTAACTAATAGGCCTAGTCTCAGTCTGTACAGTTAAACATGTATGCTGTATGATTATCGACCAATGGTGTCTCCAGGCTGGGCCCAGCAAGCCTCTCTCACAACCATGAAGAACAGCAGGCTGGCTCTACAGCTCTCGGTAGCTGAACTCGAGGGATCCTCTGCTCCTGGCAAGGATCAGCATTCAGTGCCTCTCTATACCACATCTGGTCTTCGCACGACATGCAGGACTCCCTCACAGCCTTCTGCTGTTCATTTCAAGATGGAGGACGCTTCACTTCCTTCTTCTTGTTCCACACACACTATCCAGCTCGCCAGCTCGTGGGTGAGATGGGCCCAACTTCCGCTTCTCTTCAAATTTTGCGGGATGTAAAGCTGACCGCTTACCTGGGATGGTGTGGAAAGGCTTGGTGATGGTGTAGAGGGCGGGTTGGGTAAAGGCGTCATAGACTGGACCACATGTCCTTTTCCAGCAGGCTGGTGGGGTAAAGGTGGCATGGACTGGATCACGTGTCCTTTTCCAGTAGACTGGTGGGGTAAAGGTGGCATGGACTGGATCACATGATCTTTTCCAGCAGACTGGTGGGGTAAAGGTGGCATGGACTGGATCACGTGTCCTTTTCCAGTAGACTGGTGGGGTAAAGGTGGCATGGACTCGATCACATGTCCTTTTCCAGCAGACTGGTAGGGTAAACGTGGCATGGACTGGATCACGTGTCCTTTTCCAGTAGACTGGTGGGGTAAAGGTGGCATGGACTGGATCACATGTCCTTTTCCAGCAGACTGGTGGGGTAAAGGTGGCATGGACTGGATCACATGTCCTTTCCAGCAGGCTGGTGGGGTAAAGGTGTCATGGACTGGATCACGTGTCCTTTTCCAGCAGACTGGTGGGGTAAAGGTGGCATGGACTGGATCACATGTCCTTTTCCAGCAGACTGGTAGGGTAAACGTGGCATGGACTGGATCACGTGTCCTTTTCCAGTAGACTGGTGGGGTAAAGGTGGCATGGACTGGATCACATGTCCTTTTCCAGCAGACTGGTGGGGTAAAGGTGGCATGGACTGGATCACATGTCCTTTCCAGCAGGCTGGTGGGGTAAAGGTGTCATGGACTGGATCACGTGTCCTTTTCCAGCAGACTGGTGGGGTAAAGGTGGCATGGACTGGATCACATGTCCTTTTCCAGCAGACTGGTGGGGTAAAGGTGGCATGGACTGGATCACATGTCCTTTTCCAGCAGACTGGTGGGGTAAAGGTGTCATGGACTGGATCACGTGTCCTTTTCCAGCAGACTGGTGGGGTAAAGGTGGCATGGACTGGATCACATGTCCTTTTCCAGCAGGCTGGTGGGGTAAAGGTGGCATGGACTGGATCACATGTCCTTTTCCAGCAGACTGGTGGGGTAAAGGTGTCATGGACTGGATCACATGTCCTTTTCCAGCAGACTGGTGGGGTATAGATGGCATGGACTGGATCACGTGTCCCTTTCCAGCAGACTGGTGGGGTAAAGGTGGCATGGACTGGATCACATGTCCTTTTCCAGCAGGCTGGTGGGGTAAAGGTGGCATGGACTGGATCACATGTTCTTTTCCAGCAGACTGGTGGGGTAAAGGTGTCATGGACTGGATCACATGTCCTTTTCCAGCAGACTGGTGGGGTAAAGGTGTCATGGCCTGGATCACATGTCCTTTTCCAGCAGACTGGTGGGGTAAAGGTGGCATGGACTGGATTACATGTCCTTTTCCAGCAGGCTGGTGGGGTAAAGGTGGCATGGACTGGATCACATGTCCTTTTCCAGCAGACTGGTGGGGTAAAGGTGGCATGGACTGGATTACATGTCCTTTTCCAGCAGGCTGGTGGGGTAAAGGTGGCATGGACTGGATCACATGTCCTTTTCCAGCAGGCTGGTGGGGTAAAGGTGGCATGGACTGGATTACATGTCCTTTTCCAGCAGGCTGGTGGGGTAAAGGTGGCATGGACTGGATCACATGTCCTTTTCCAGCAGGCTGGTGGGGTAAAGGTGGCATGGACTGGATCACATGTCCTTTTCCAGCAGGCTGGTGGGGTAAAGGTGGCATGGACTGGATCACGTGTCCTTTTCCAGCAGACTGGTGGGATAAAGGTGTCATGGACTGGATCACATGTCCTATTCCAGCAGACTGGTGGGGTAAAGTTGTCATGGACTGGATCACATGTCCTTTTCCAGCAGACTGGTGGGGTAAAGGTGGCATGGACTGGATCACGTGTCCTTTTCCAGCAGACTGGTGGGGTAAAGGTGGCATGGACTGGATCACATGTCCTTTTCCAGCAGGCTGGTGGGGTAAAGGTGGCATGGACTGGATCACATGTCCTTTTCCAGCAGACTGGTGGGGTATAGGTGGCATAGACTGGATCACGTGTCCTTTTTCCGCAGGCTGGTGGGGTACTGGACTTTAACCCTTTACTAATCTACCCAAGACTAGAACAAGTTGGCGCTCTAGCTCAGCTAGGAGACCATAGAACAATATGTGCACAGAGGCCACCACACCCAGGCTTTGTTCTCTCTGCAGCTATTGTCTCACCTCAGCTTTCACTGCTCATATTGCCCTGACATTTTCGGGCTTTTAAGTGGCTTTTTGTTTTTGCACGCCGCTATCACACAGGAAGACATCAGATCAGCTTGTAGCTGACAAACATGCCTGCCAGTATATGTCGGGAACTCACAACTCTCTTACCAGTATGGACGAAGCCCCTCAAATGAGATATGAAAAAAATAATATTTCCTGGAAAGAATCTTATGTCTGGAGATAGAGTGTGAGCTTCCTAAGATTTTTTGCACACTTGCATCACTGTGGGATCTTTTTAAACAGACCATTGAAAGAAGCTACTGAGGATCTGGCTCCAGGAAGCCATTTTCTCATCACTTCCAAGATTAGTCAGACATTTAGAAAGACATTTGCCAGCTCTGAATTGCTGATCTGGATCAAACCGCAGAAAGCTGCACGGCCAAGAGCGCTCACCTCTTATGTAGTCAATACCATACAATAGGGCCAGCAGATTAAAACGTCCAATTTTATTTGAAGTTCAAATTAAAATGTTCCATCCAAGAAACGATACAACAAAATTATGAAAGGCGTCGACACGTTTCGGGCAACATGCCCTTAATCATGACAATTAGTCAGACATTGTTTGCACTCAAACTCACCAATGGCTACGAGTGACCCCTTAAAGTTAACTCATTCCCTCATATTTGCTATGGGTGGCTACAACTCTGGAATCCCCCCCAGCCCCCCCCCCCCCCCTCCGCATCTTCTATTTAGCTTACTTACCTCATCCAGTAAAAACTGTCTAATATTACCTTTAGAGATGAGCGAACCAAAATGGTAGAACCAGGATTCAACCCCAACTTCAGGGAAAGTTCGATTCGTCACAAACCCAATTTTTTGGGGGTTAATGCTGACCAGATTTTCCCTGAAATCCTGACCCACCTTACCTTTTGTTATCCCAGTCTGTCCGGTCACCGCTCTCCGGTCTGTCGCTCACCAGTCTCCGCAGCATCCATGTGCCTTTGCTCCCCACCGCAAGGAGAGGCAATTTATAGTGGGAAGGAGTGGTGATGTCACTGCTCCCTCCCAGTATAAATTGCCCCTCCCTGCGGCGGGGAGCAAGCAGTCACAGAGCTGGAGAGACCGGCAGATGTCAGGCGAGTGCAGTGCCATCAAGCGGCGGACAGCGCAGAACACCCTTTGGATCTCTATGGAGACCGGTGAGGGATTAGAGGTAAATATGGGAGAAAAAAAAATGTAAATATTTTTTCTTCTTCTTTTTTACATTTAACTCTTTGTTAACTGGTAAGGGGTTCATGAGACACCTATACCAGTTCACAAGGCGCGAGGACGTAAGCGGGTGACTTGCAATTAACCCCCAGCTCCTTTACCTGCTTCCCCAAAGCCCCAGGGGGAGGCAGAAGAGCCTGAGGCCCATGGGCAATGGTAGCTCTGGACCGGGGAGGACTGGGACAATGCCCGATAGGCCGCCATCTCTCCTGCACTGGCCGGCTGCCAATTCCCTAGTTACATGCCAGCGGCTCCCATTCACCCGGCCCGTGGCTAGAAGCTGGAGCTGATATTAAACTAAGGGCAGGCGACCAGTGCGAAGTAGGCGGCGGCTTCCCAATGACGGTGCGACGCACAGTATCAGTATGAGAGTCCCGCTGCCCTTGAAACTCTCATGCTGCTGCTGTGTTGCTGCCCGAACATTATTGACCGCTGCACACAGCCTCCCAGCGGCCAACCCCGTACCCCTTCCCAGCGACAGCCTCAAACACCGGCACCCCTACCTGTGGCAGACAACCCCACTCAGCATGTTATGGGGGGTTCTGCCACTCAGCGTGTTATGGGGGGATTCTGCCACTCAGCATGTTATGGGGGGTTCTGACACTCAGCATGTTATGGGGGGATTCTGTCACTCAGCATGTTATGGGGGATTCTGCCACTCAGCATGTTATGGGGGGATTCTGTCACTCAGCGTGTTATGGGGGGGTTCTGCCACTCAGCGTGTTATGGGGGGTTCTGCCGCTTAGTGTGTTATGGGGTGTTCTGCCACTCAGCGTGTTGGGGTTATGCCATTCAGCATGTTATGGGGGGGTTCTGCCGCTTAGTGTGTTATGGGGGAATTCTGCCACTCAGCATGTTATGGGGGGATTCTGCCACTCAGCGTGTTATGGGGGGATTCTGCCACTCAGCGTGTTATGGGGGAATTCTGCCACTCAGCGTGTTATGGGGGGATTCTGCCACTCAGCATGTTATGGGGGTATTCTGCCACTCAGCATGTTATGGGAGGATTCTGCCACTCAGCGTGTTATGGGGGGATTCTGCCTCTCAGCGTGGTATGGGGGGATTCTGCCACTCAGCGTGTTATGGGGGGTTATGCCATTCAGCATGTTATGGGGGGATTCTGCCACTCAGCATGTTATGGGGGGATTCTGCCACTCAGCGTGTTATGGGGGGATTCTGCCACTTAGCGTGTTATGGGGGGATTCTGCCACTCAGCGTGTTATGGGGGGATTCTGCCACTCAGCGTGTTATGGGGGGATTCTGCCACTCAGCGTGTTATGGGGGGATTCTGCCACTCAGCGTGTTATGGGGGGTTCTGCCACTCAGCGTGTTATGGAGGGATTCTGCCACTCAGTGTGTTATGGGGAATTCTGCCACTCAGCGTGTTATGGGGGGATTCTGCCACTCAGCGTGTTATGGGGGGATTCTGCCACTCAGCGTGTTATGGAGAGATTCTGCCACTCAGCATGTTATGGAGGGATTCTGCCACTCAGTGTGTTATTGGGAATTCTGCCACTCAGCGTGTTATGGGGGGATTCTGCCACTCAGCGTGTTATGGGGGGATTCTGCCACTCAGCGTGTTATGGGGGGTTATGCCATTCAGCGTGTTATGGGGGATTCTGCCACTCAGCGTGTTATGGGGGGTTATGCCATTCAGCGTGTTATAAGGGGGTTCTGCCGCTTAGTGTGTTATGGGGGGATTCTGCCACTCAGCGTGTTATGGAGGGATTCTGCCACTCAGCATGTTATGGAGGGATTCTGCCACTCAGTGTGTTATGGGGAATTCTGCCACTCAGTGTGTTATGGGGGGTTTTGCCACTCAGCGTGTTATGGGGGATTCTGCCACTCAGTGTGTTATGGGGGTTTTGCCACTCAGCGTGTTATGGGGGATTCTGCCACTCAGCGTGTTATGGGGGGTTATGCCATTCAGCGTGTTATAAGGGGGTTCTGCCGCTTAGTGTGTTATGGGGGGATTCTGCCACTCAGCATGTAAAGGGGGGATTCTGCCACTCAGCATGTTATGGGGGGATTCTGCCACTCAGCCTGTTATGGGGGATTCTGCCACTCAGCCTGTTATGGGGGATTCTGCCACTCAGCCTATTATGGGGGATTCTGCCACTCAGCCTGTTATGGGGGATTCTGCCACTCAGCCTGTTATGGGGGGATTCTGCCACTCAGCCTGTTATGGGGGATTTTGCCACCTAGCATGTTATGGGGGATTCTGCCACTCAGCCTGTTATGGGGGATTCTGCCACTCAGCCTGTTATGGGGGATTCTGCCACTCAGCGTGTTATGGGGGGATTCTGCCACTCAGCCTGTTATGGGGGATTCTGCCACTCAGCCTGTTATGGGGGATTCTGCCACTCAGCCTATTATGGGGGATTCTGCCACTCAGCCTGTTATGGGGGATTCTGCCACTCAGCCTGTTATGGGGGGATTCTGCCACTCAGCCTGTTATGGGGGATTTTGCCACCTAGCATGTTATGGGGGATTCTGCCACTCAGCCTGTTATGGGGGATTCTGCCACTCAGCCTGTTATGGGGGATTCTGCCACTCAGCGTGTTATGGGGGGATTCTGCCACTCAGCCTGTTATGGGGGATTCTGCCACTCAGCGTGTTATGGGGGGATTCTGCCACTCAGCGGGATACCAGGCTGAACACACCGCAGAAGGGCCGGTGTGACCAGAAATGTCCTTGGCCATTTTTTAACCCCAGTCTGCCTCTGGCTGTGGGCTACCAGACCCATATAGCTGGTGCCCAGGCTAGTCTTACTGGATAGCCGTTTAAGCCTTGTGAACTGGTATAGGGATCTCATGAACATTTTGATTTGGGCTGAGCATCCTATAATTGTTTACTTGTAGTGAATAGACTTCATCCCAGAGGTCACTGGAAGGGCCACCATGTGGAATTCCTGGGCCCCATACAGCAGCAATTTCTGGGTCCCCCTCATAAACAATGTTTGACGGCTTGGCCCTCAGTTTAAATTGAGTCTCTGGCCCCGAGGCAACCAGGCTTACCTCAAAATCCAGACCAAATAGGAAACAAAAACTCTAGGGCCCCCCTATAACCTATATGTGATGGTTCGGGCCTTGGTTTGAATTGGACAACTGCCCCCAGTGCAGCCAGGCTTACCTTATTATTCAAGCCATAAAGGAAACTGAAAAACAGACTATGGGCCCAGCCATTGCATTAAAGGTTATGAGTGCCCAGACACAATGGGGTTGATTCAGAGCCAGATGCAAATTCTCACTTCTTTTTAGGAGAGAAAACTGCCATTGAATTTCACTTTCTACTGAGTGTCAATTTTCACCTGGCTCAGAATCAGCCTCAAAGTAGACAATGAAAGTATATGGCAGTTTTCTCTCCTAAAAATGAGTGGGAATTCTCACCTGGCTCTGAATCAACCCCAATATAGGCTTTATAGAGTCTGGCCCTCTCTCTAACCTATGTGTGATAACTTAGCCCCTAGTTTGAATTGGACCCCAAGGAAAACCAGCCTGGTGGAGGGGGGGCACAGACACCCTAAATTATAATAAATGCCAAGGACAATAGGGTGGCAGAATTCAGGCCTCAGGTCAGGGTGTCCATTGTGGCCACCTGGCCTTGGGCCTCATACTGGAGCTTTGGCTCCCTGCTCTGATGGCAGACCTGGTCATTGGTGAGTAGAGATCTCTGGACTCTCTAAGGGCCTTATTCATGAAGCTCTAGCACCAGGTAGTGCCTTGTAAGCGTCAGGTAGCGGCAGGTGAACGCCGGACACAGCACGCAATTCCACATTTATGAAGCTGAATCTGGTGAGCGACTGGAACAACGCCATGTAGCGTACGATTCATCATTATCCCAGGCTCAGCGTACAGCGCCGGCGTTCAGCCTTGCAGAGCGCCACGTCTTACCTGTCGCTACCTGGCGCTCTCCCATACATTTCTATGGACGATCCTTAAATCCCTTTCCTGATCCCAATTTTTAATTTTTCCCCCCAAAAAACAAAAACCTTCTGACATTTATCCTGGGCAAGAAAATGACATTTTTGAAAACTTTTTTGATTAATAACATTTTTATGCAGAATTGTCCTTACATGTCTGGTATTAAAGTGTTTATGTTACAATGTAATAACAATGTAATTCCATGTGTTTTTGATTTTTTACTAGTGGATACATGTTCCAAAACAGACTTTAAACACACAGCTTCTGGCGCTGTGGGCTACATCGCCGCCGGCGCTGTTTGAGGCTGTTTTTTCGGTCGCACTGAGCTGGTGCTACCGTTCGCTCCCATGCAGCGTAGTACGGCGACTCACACAACATATTCATCAATACCGGCCGGCGACTGAGGCGCTCTGAAACAACAATCCATGGTCGAGCACAGCGACTACTAGCGGTCTCTCTGAAATCCGCTCTGCAGACGCTCATCTGTCGCTACCTGGCGTTAGTAATGAATCAGCCTGTGAGTTTTATTCACCCTGTTAAGGAAGAAAGCGATATAGAGGACTAAAGGTCCCATTATTGCCCTGATATTTCTAATAAAAATAGAAGATATTTTGGATTTTCACATTGTTTTCTGGGGATCTCCGCATGACTAATGTGCTGGTACTGTTGATAAATAAGTAATATGTCAGCGAGTCTGGTGACACAGGGGAATTCCATCTGTTTCCTCATGCGACAGAGACTGGCGTAGCCATCAGTGTCACTCATTGGCTCACAGATGGCCATTAAATGCCACTTTTTATTGGGTTTCCTGTGACTACTTCCTCATCGGGCTTTAGAAACCACCATGCAGCAGCTTCCTGGCTCCCGGCACATAAACATGACAGTCACCGGGATTATTTATTATCTCTGTTGTCACTGACTGCAGCTGTCAACGCGCTCTATAGTCAACAGCTACCAAATAGTTTTTATTTTGGAAAGAATGAAAGGGGTTAGATACAGTTTAAGATTGTTTTTATTTGGGGGTCAGGCTAATTATTTAGTAAAGCAAGTTTAAAGTGGACCAACACCCTCCCGTGATCGGCCCGGGAATCTATAAGATTCCCGGACCGATCAGCCCCCTGACTGCGGGGTGCCCCGCTGTGTGAAACCCCCCCAGAAGCCTCTAAATCCCTACCTGATCCTCGATCCAGCGGCGCCCGCCTCCGCCGCCTCCTGCGCGTCCCTCTAGCAGGACAAGCGGGAAGCAGCGACGGACAAGAGAGCGCGTCCGCTGCCGCCTCTCGCACGCCACTCTTACAGGGCGCGCACCCGCGCCGGCCATTCACAAACGCCCGGCGCGGGCGCGTGCGCCCTGTAAGAGTGACGCGCGAGAGGTGGCGGCGGCGGGCGCGCTCTCTTGTCCGTCGCTGCCTCCCGCTTGTCCGTCAGCGGGGATTGGCAGCGGCGGTCACGTGGGAGCGAGGAGAGGTGAGTTTTTCGGGGTTTCTGGGGGGTGCCCCGCCGGACCAAAATCCTGGGTGTTGGTCCACTTTAACTCTGGGCACACATTTGAATGTACATTGTAATCTGCACCTTGGTGAGCTTTTTCACTTTAACACACAGAAAAGTGCAATAATAAAAAAAAATCACATGACATAAAGCTAACGTTACCATTTTTTTTTACTCAAGTACCACTTTTCAATTTCTAATTATCTCAAGTACCACTTTGGTGGGTGGATATTGGTCACCTAAAACTGTGTTAAAATTGCACAAAACAGACTTTTGTGTTTCTAGTAGCATCGGGAATCTCCTTAACCTTGAGGGCAATTTTCAAACGCCTGTTGCACAAAACTTTAGATGGTTGCAAATTTCTAATCCCCTAAATTTGATTAATCTCCCCTTGGGGAGGTCAATAGATTTGAAGGCTATTGTATTAAAGCAAACAATGAGGAAGTGGGTGCTCTCTGGTAAAAAAAATTGGGTGCAAAGACCGGGTATCCCACACCCCTGTAGCACTGAAGAGAATCACTGGTAGGTCAGCACTCCATAAAATAAAGCATTTATTGGTGTCCTCGTTAAAAGCATATAATCCAAAACAGCATAAAAACATATGAAGATCAAAGGCCCAGACAGCGATCTAACGCATTTCGGGCGCCATTACGGTCCTTAGTCATAGTCATATTGTATTAAAGCACCTGGACCCAAAAGAGCTATCTCTTTATGATCCATGGGCTACTTTGGCTACAAAGCAGTGCAATAGAAGGGTGGTGGCTCACTAACTACACCCTGCTGGAAGTCAACATGAAAGTTCTTTTGCCTTGGTATTAAGAGTCCAGCAAACTAGCAAATATGATTTCCGGACAATCGCCTTTCTGTTTCAGAGGGTGAGGATCTGTTGGAGATTGCTTACATACCAGGTGGTCTTGTCCAGTGATTAGTGGATTCTGGACCCGGCTTTATTCATTTTTCTTTAAAATGACGGGTTCTAGGGTAACGAAGTACCTGGCTACACCTCAGCCACCACTATTTAAGACAGGTAATCATGACATCTCATCAGCCTGAGGAAGTGGACATTACGGACCACAGTACGCGTGGTTCTATGAGAGGTGGCAGGCGCAGGGGATACCAAAATGTATATGACTATATTATGATCATATATATTAGTATTAGTTCAATTGTGTGGAGATTGTGATCTTTTATTAGTTGCAAAGTCTCATTGCTGTGTTAGTTTTCAGTAAAATTTGTGGTTACACTGTTTTATTGGATTTCACTTGTAGGGTTTTGGTATTTCACAGGTTTGTATTGTCATATTTGTTTAATTAGAGTTTCTTGATGATTGGTGTTGTGATATATTTGGCTGTCTTGCATAGCTATGATCCAGATCACAGGAAGGGGATTTGATTAGAACAATTGTTTCACGTTTTTTATTACATATTTATTAATATATTTCTATGGATTTTGCTATATAGCTTTCTATACATATCTTTTACATTGATCATGGTATGTTAGCTAAATTATAAATGTAATATTGTATGAAATTTAGTATAAAAATCCTTTTTGATAATTGATGATTCAGTGCTCTCCCCTCGCCTACACCTCACTGAATTTGTGTTGTTTGTTGTATTTTTGTGCATTGTGTTTGCGTTTTACATGTTTTTTTTTAGAGTTTTTAATATGTCTCATGTGTTATGTTATTGTTATTATTATGAATAAAATTTGAGTTATTTTGATGCAGGTGTGCCTCCCCTATAAGGTTGTGTTGGTTACTACATATATTTAAGTACCTGGAAAGGGCCTTATTAGGTGAGGCTGAGGGAGTTGTTGACTTTCTCCTAAGCTCCTAAGAAAACTTCTGTATGGCAGCTGCAGCTAAGAGGCCGATTCATTAATAGCGGCAGGTAGCGACAGTTGAGCGACTGTAGCGGCATTTTCAGAGCGCCCGCTAGTAGTCGCTGTGCTTGGCCGTTGTTCGGCTGTATGGGAGCGCATGATAGCGACTGGCCCTAGCGACCGGCTCCCACCATATTTATTAACAAATCACGCTCAAAAAATTCTCGCGCTGTAAAATGCATGTTTAAACCCCAGAGCACTGGCGGCGATGGGTTAAAAGTAGTTTTTTAACCCCCAAACCACCATATTTTTGGAAACCAAAAAAAAAAGTTTTTTAAATAATTTAGTAATATGAATACATTAATATCAGACCTGTAAAATCAATTCTGTACATTTTTTTTACCTTAAAAAAATTATCTAAAATGGCAGAAGTGGTCACAGAATTTTTCACATTAAAAAAAAAAAAAAATGTAGAATATTTAAAGATTGTTCCATTGAAATGCATTGGAGAGCGGCAGGTAGCGAGAGGTCATACCTGTCGCTGTTCAAGGTCGGACGCTGGCGCTGTGGGCTGAGGCTGGAATAATGATGAATGAGTCGCTATATGGTGCTATCTCAGTCGCTAAGCAGGATTGGCTTGATAAATGTGTGATTGTGGTGGGGAGCCGGCGTTCTCGTGGCGGTGCCCGTCATTACCGGCCGCTCACCAGTTGCTACCTGTCGCTATTCCTTCATAAATAAGGGCCTAAGTCATTCTGCAACCATGTTGAGTGCCACCTGAAATACTCATAATACTCGAAATCTTCCATTGGTACTTGTACCACTGGTTTGGTACCACTGCTTTTTCAGAAAGTACCTTGTGCAGGTAATAAAATGTATAGATTTATCCCCTGATATGAAGCATATTTACAGGTGAGGTATGTCATTTTTCCAATGAGTTAAGGACATGTTTTTGAAAGTTTGGAAACTAGGGCACCCTATGGAGTATGCTAAAGTATTTGCATGGATAAAAGAAAGCTATGGATGTCTCTTTGTTGGGCCAATTCAATCAAATGCCCTGCAGATGTCCATCGGTTGTCCATCACACATTGAATATTACCATCAAGGAGATTCATATTGAAATGACAAAGAGGCAGACGTTAATGCTTCCTCTAAGTATTGTTATCTGAATGTCATCAAACAAATTAGGCAATTTTGTGCCAAATACATCAACAAAATGATTAAAGGAAACTGAAAAAAAAGAAATGAAGGGGGAAGGGAGGGCGGGGGAAGGAAAAAGAGTGGGGGCAGGGAAAAGGGGGTGGACAGCTCCAACCTTGCCCCAGTTTATGGTTTACAACCAGCTAAATATTGGGGCAACGAATACTCACTCCATGGTGTCCAGACTTTTATGAACTGATTGGTGAAAAAATTGGAAGAGTACTTTTCCTAGAAGAATGAAAACCATAAGCCTATGCTGACACGTGCATCAGGCTTTACATGTATAAAGGCCACCCATGGATTCCTCTGCACAATTCTGTGAGAGCAGGGGTGTACATACCATAGCGGCAGTGCAGGCATGTGACCTCGGGCCCATGGTACAAGGGGTCCCGGTACACCACGCTGCCTTCACCACCTCTGCAGTATATACCTGGCTCAAAGTCATCCCCACATGCGGGCCCTGTCGGTGCTGGCCACGCCACACTCCGCGCGGGGGGGGGGGATGGCTGATGGTAGGCGGCCCATGATCAGAGCTATGTAGGCTCCTGTATGAGAGTATGTATCAGACCAAACACACAAGACCTGAACCATCTGATCTTTGAACAAGTCCACCAGGTGTGCACAACCATGCCCTCCTCTTGAAAGCCTCTACAGCATTCACTAGAATATCCAGGCACCACCTTGGCTATTTGACTAGGTACCGTCTAAGTAGTATCTTATATGCCGATTCCAAGCCGATTAACAATTATGGAGCACCTGCTGATCACCACCCAAATACCTGACCACTCCTCCGATTTATTTGCTCCCAATTCCTCCTCCCAGTGAACCTGGTTTGTCCCTATAACCAGGGGTGGGATTCAGCAGGTTGTCCCTAGTTCTGCAGAACTAGTTGTTAAAATTTTAGGAGCTCTCCGAGAAGAACTGGCACAAATAAGTTATACCATCACTTTATATTGATTAGACACATTTTTATAGTATTAGGTATTTTGCTGTTTATTAGACTACATGCAAACATTTATTATAAAAATATAAATGTGTGCAGAGCTTGAAAGCTATATATATGAGTTAAAAATTTGAATCTCACCTTCCCCAATTGCGGCCAAAAATAAAAAGCTGCTCACCTCCATCCAGGGTTTACAGCGCGAGGGATCCCCTCTTCCCCCGTGGGGCATCCAACCCACCCCCATTGTATTCAGAGGGGCAGAGATCGCCCGTGCTCTGCCCTGCATAGCGGCTTCTGACAAGTCGCTGGCCGCCACAGGGATGAGCATTTTTTAGGGTGAGTGAGAGGACATCCCTATTAAAAGGCCCCTTCCAGTGGCAGGAGTGAGCAGAGATGTAGTGGCCCGCACTGAATGCTGCAACAGCTGCTTCACAGCTGAGGGTTTGTCACAGCTTCACCACAGTGCTTGAGGTACATGTGCCATGCAATTGTAAGTATTGTCTCAAGTTTGCCCCTAGTGGTCACATAATTGTCATTACATGTTAGGCCTACGCCACATATTGTAAAGTGTTTATTTGTTCTTCCACCTGTCATTTAAGCTGATGCAGAATGAAGTCTATGACTCCTCTGTCACCTGACCATGCCAACCAATGGCAGGGCAGAGGGAGCCAGTTTCCTCCAGCCAGCCCCTGTTGGTCTGAGGGGGAAAACCCTGTGGTGAGAGAGCAGCTCCAGCCTCTGAGCTGGCTGCATGTGTGTCCCAGCTTTCTCCAGAAAACCTACTTCAGGCTTAGGCCTATGCCAGCCTTATTCTCCTACTCATCTCCACCTGTAACCAGTCACCCAAGGATGTGCACAGGACAGTTCTACCTCATTAGGATAACTTTATTGTGTAAGAAGCCTACTGTCCGGATCGTCTGGAATTGGAGGGTCACCCGCCAGCGACCAAAACTAGTCTAGCTCTCATGCTAGTAGTCCACGCGCCTCTATGCGGTCTCCGTGTACGAGAGCAGCTTCATGTTCAGTAATTCTCAAGTTAAGTAACTCAAGTCGTCTCTACCTGTGCCCTTGCGGTGGGAATCTCGATCTACAGGATCAGGTCTGTAAACTCTTCTAAAATCTTCTAACGTCATCCCCAGCTAGTATTACTATTCCCAACACCTTTACAGCCCTAAGGCTTCAGCATAGACTCTCTCACTTTGCATCAGTAACCACTAAAGTCCTGTTTAAAGTTACTAAAGTTACCCTGGTTGCATCCAAAGGACATTTACTTTGACACTTGTTCCAGCAATAAAAGCAACGTTATTTATCCGAACCCTGGCATTGCTTTCTTCAGTGGGTGCCTTGACTAGGATACAGCGGGAACTGCAATGGTTAACTAGCCCTGGGGTCAAGACTACCAGCCACCAAACCCTCGAGCCATACACCGTGACAAGTGTACTCCATAGGCTATCCCCAGGGGGTTACTCCAGAGACACCAACAGCTAACAAACCAGTATGACCAGCAACATATATACAGTATATAGTGGTAGGTTGTCTACCAGAAGGTGTAAAAATGCAATTGCTAGACTGGGCTACATAAAGACTACATGAAACAGTGCCATGTCTTGTTTGGGCTGCCGAAAAGGTGCTCCAAGGGGTCCTGGAGTTTGGCCAGTAGGAGAAGCTGGGTACGCACTGCTGGCAAGTTGACCAGTCCAGTTCTGATCCAACCAGGAGTGTTATTGAGCCTCAGATGAGTGCTGCAGACTTTGAATGGGCCTTGGAGACGCCTGCGGGCTGACCAGGGCCAGATTATAATTGGTGCAATGGACTACCTGCTCCTGACCCCACAGCTCAGGAGACCCCCATCAATATCTCGCATGCTCATAACCAGCATCAGGATGGCTAATATTGGCCATGGGCACCATTTGTATCCTAATCTTTTTAATGGTTATTGTTGGCTAAACTTTTAACTCCTTTCTCCCCAGGCATTGCTTACAGCCTGGTTTGAATAAACGAGCTGCCCTGGTGCCACCTGCTGCATTCATGAAGAGCGCTGAGGCAGCTGGGAGTGAATGGTCTCCTTCCCATCAGAGTTCCTTATCCAAGCATGAACCTTGGTACTGACCAGGTGCAGGAGGCACCAGAAGCTGGGCCGGTAAAGACCTGCAGCTGGATGTGCATGTCTTCACAATAGTGAAGCCGAGGTAGAGGTGCCCAAAAAAGCTGCTGCCGGGCTGCAAAAAGAATTGCAGTAAGAGGAAGCAGTTGGATATTCGGAGCAAGGAGCTTAGACAAAAAGGAAGCCTGAGAGGCCTGTCCCACATTAGAGCCCAGCGTTGGGGCTTAACATGAGTAAACCAGGAGGCTGCTTTTGTGAAAACGGACTTATGCAATGATTGCTTATTTTCTCTATGCTGGAGGAAGCCTATTCTCTGCATGTAAAGAAAATAATCCTTTTGAGTTGAATCCTCGTATGATATGCCTGTGTCTGTGATTCCCAAAAGTTCCTGCAGGCTTACTATATATACTGTATAATATATATATATATATATATATATATATATATATATATATATATATTACATGCAATACTGTTTATGTTCCTGTTTAGCATGCATGCATCTGTCACTGCACCTCCAACCTGTCCAGCCACCTCCTGTGTCATTATAAGTGACCCCCTGTCCTGCCATCCCCTCGCTGCTGTCATCCTGTTGTGTAGCCATACAGTACACCTCTACTTCCTAGTGCCATCATTACAACATGACCCTGACCTGATCCTGTCCAGCACCTATTGTGGTCTTGGTGTTGGTGACATGTAATGGACAGCTCACCCCATCCTCATCCTGTACTGCTGCCTCGGAACAATACTGGTCGTAGGGCTTGCTTAACATTAGTACTGTAACTGTAAAGCAAGGCTTCCCCAATTATTATTTCCATGAGTGTCACATTGAAAGATGGTCGGGAGCCACGTCAGACATGCATATATCTAGAAGCCATATAACAAGAAACAACTAGAAAGGGTTCCAAATAATGACAAAGGCCCTTATTTAACAAGGGATAGCGCCAAGTAGCCAATGGTGAGCGAACGGTAATGACGCTCACCGCCACAATAACGCCGGCTCCCCTCCACAATCACACATTTATCAAGCCGATCCTGCTTAGCGACTGACAGTAGCGTCAGTAGCGTTATTTTCACAGCGCACGCTAGTATTCGCTGTGCTTGGCCGTTGTTCGGCTGTTGACAGCGACTCTGTCGGTGTGCGGTAATGTTGAATATGGGGTTAGGAGTCGCTGTTTGACAGGTTCCGCGCTGTATGGGAGCGCATGACAGCGAATGGCCATAGCGAACGGCTCCCACCATATTCATTAACAAATCATGCTCAAAAAATTCTCGCGCTGTGAAATGCTTGTTTAAACCCCAGAGCGCTGGCGGCGATGGGTTAAAAGTAGTTTTTTAACCCCCAAACAACCATATTTTTTGAAAAAAAAAACATGTTTTTCAAAACATTTTGTAATATGAATACATTAATAGCAGACCTGTAATATCAATTCTGCACATTTTTTTTTTTTTTTACCTTAAAAAAAATATCTAACATTGCAGAAGTGGTCACAGAATTTTTGACATTTAAAAAAAAAAAAAAAACCATTAATAGCAATTAATTAAGAATATTTAAAGATTGCTCCATTGAAATGTATTGGAGAGCGCCAGGTAGCGAGAGGTCATACCTGTCGCTGTTCAAGGTCGCTCACTGGTGCTGTGGGGTGAGGCTGGAACAATGATGAATGATTCGCTATCTGGCGCTCTGTTGGTCGCTAAGCAGGATCGGCTTGATAAATGTGTGATTGCAGAGGGGAGCCGGCGTACTCGTGGCGTGACCGTCATTACCGTTCGCTCACCATTCGCTACCTGGCGCTATCCCTTGTTAAATAAGGGCCTTAATCTGCTGGTAGAGCCAGGGACGGGTTTTTCATTCCTGGGGCTTTAGCCTAACTTGTTATTGAAAAGGAAGCTTTGGATGTCACAAGAATGAAAAAGGAGCCTCTATCAAAGAATCCCCATAATGCACCACAAATGTAAAAGTGGGAACCTACATACTAATCAGTAATATAATGGCAGTAAACTAAAACTTACAACAAAAGCTGTCTCAACTTTTCTTTCTCTAGGAGATTTTCCACCCTATGAACTGTGAGTTGTGTAATACACATCAATGAGTTACTATGGTGATGTGCATATCTCTGTATGGGGGGTTGTTAACACTTTACTGTGTCAACTGACCTCAATTTTTGCTGTGGATTAGATGTATCGGTGAAAGCCCAAACAAAAATCCAGTCAAGATCCTGGCCAAATGAAAGAAATGGCAAGCTGTCTGGGAATTAAGTAGTTAGCGTTGGAGGGCCTGTGTGGGCCCACCCATCAGATTCTGACCAGCCTTACCTCTGGTAGTATGGTGGGTGATCCGTGCTCAGAGTGCAGATAGAGCTCCAGGTGTGAGGCGAAGGTTTGAATCCAGGGGTCACTCAGGGCCGGTGGCTGTGGTTCTTAAACAATATAACAGTTTAGAGGTTGAGGCAGATAGCAAAGGTGCAAAATCTAGTAAATAATCCAAAATCAAGCTAGGTGATCAGTCTAATAAATTATTATATGATCCGGGCGTCAAAATCCAAGAAGAGGTTTCAAAGTTCAAAAAACGAGCCAAGGTCAAGTTCAGGGCACAGGAACCAAGGAAGCTGATAAGAAAGTGGGGGAAGAGGGTGGAGAGCTGCATTCTGTCCATGTCACTTCCTGTGCACCCGTGGAAGCTGTGGAACATAATAAAGCTTGGGCTCGCAGCGACCGTGCGAACACATGTGCGGTAACCTGCATTTAACCTTGAAGGGTCCAATTAATTTAGGGACTAAAGTGGTGGGTATATGCCACCTTCTTGTAATGTTCTTGGCCTTTTGAAAACAAGGTTCGTATGAACAAATTTGTTAAAAGCCACTTGTCCAATCATCTTGTAAAGCTGAGGAATAAAACCTGAGATATTATTCGTGGGCAAGGCCAATTCTCAGACTCTTACACAGTGCAGATCAAAATATGACATGAATTGTGACTCCCGATCCGACACGATTTTCAAGGGTAATCACGGAGAGCTACCACACTCCCCTCCATTCACTGCAATGACGGGGGGGGCTGATAGCTCACTATGATTGATGGCAGGGTGCTGCCATGTCAGAGTGAGACAGGAAGAGAAGCCTGACAAGAGAGTAGCGCTGTGTGAGGTGCTGGGCAGCGAGGGACCTGCATCCAGCCTTTTAGGTTAGTGCTGCTGCTGCGGACTAGGAGCGATGGTCTGCACGGGAGAAAAGGTGAGTATAGCTTTTTTTAAAATTTGCCTGAAAATGTTCTTTTATAGCTCCATGTAAATTTCTCTAGACCTTAGTCCAGATGTCGTCTCTTTCTTGAAGCCATTCCTCCAAGGCTGGCAAATTGGAGGAAGGGCCAGAAAGTGAAGAAGCCTTGGCATTTTTACCATAATCACAAACGAATGGCAAAAATGTTGTCGATTCACTGGGTACATTGTCAAGTACAAATTCGGTGAACTCGACTATACTGCTCTATAGACTGATGCATCCTTTCTGTCTGGTCATTGGATTGGGAGTGATAGGCCGAGGACAATGAGATTTTAATCCTCAAACATGCACAAAACTTCTTCCAAACCTGAGCAACAAACTGGACCACCCGACCAGAGACAATATTTTGCAGAAAATATGCTTAATGAATAATCAAACAAATTCAGGGCCAGATGGGAGTTTGGGCAAGGGGACAAAATGCGCAATTTTACTGAAAGGATCAACCAAGACACAAATAACAGTGTTAACTTGCAACTTGAGTAAATCAACAATAAAATCCATGGAGACATTAGTCTATGGCTCTCCAGTAATCCAGCAGAAGGTTTATGGGTTCCCTTGTTCCGAGCATACACTGAACATGCTTTGACAAAGAGGCAGTGACACCACTTCAAAGAGTAGGCCACCAGACAGGATGCCTAATGAGCCCGATCGTTTTTCAGCTGCCAAAATTATCCAATGTTTTAGCATTATGAAACTCCTGCAATACTGATGGGGTGGATCCACAATAAGGAGGTTTACCCGGAGGGGAATCCATCTGTAATGGTTCCAACGAGCTAGACAAATCAGGCAATACGCACCAACCACACAATCCAGGGGCCAAATGGGTTCCTTCTATTCGAACCTACCCTTACATTCCCCAAGGTTGAGAGCATATGTCTTGATGTTCCTAGCTCCTGGCTTAAAGGTGATGACAACATTGAATCGGGAGAAAAAAAATGCTCAGTGAGCTAATCGCGAATTCAATATACTGTTTTTATGGTCAACACAATAATGGGTTGTAAGGAACCTTCCTACCTGTGCCTCCACTCCTTGAATGCAAACTTCACACCTAGCAACTCACAGTTTCCCACGTCGTAATTCTGTTCAGGTAAAGGCCTTCTTCAGGGTTTGAAAGGCCCTCAGAGCTGGAGAGGGCCATTGCTCCTGAAAGACATCTTTACGGGTTAGGACCCTTAGTGGAGCAACAATGGATGAGCAATAATGAAACAGTTCTGGGTTGGGCCTACTGTAAGACTGCAGATACTTTAGCAGGATCCATAACCAGGTCCAGGTTTGAGACCTCGAACATACACTTAGATAACTTGGTGTAAAGACTATTCTCTCCCAGTTTTTGTAACACCGCTTTCACATGACGTTGTTCAGATACTGACCGAGAGAATATTAGAATTTCATGTAAGTAAATCACCACAAACTGACCCAAAAACTTACGAAACACAAACTTCATATAGTCCTGAAAAACTTCAGGGGCATTACATAATCCAAAGCGGATTATCAGGTATTCTTAGTGCCCATCTTTAACAATAAAGGCAGTTATCCATCCATCCCCACAACGAATAGAAATGAGATTGTATGCACCCCTGAGATCCAATTTTGTCAAGTTTTGGGCACCGAAGACTTGGTTAAAGATGTCTTGGATGAGGGGCAAATGGTATCTGTTCTTGACAGTAATTTTATTCTGATCTTGATAATAATTGTAAGAGTGAAACCCCTCCTTCAAATTATTGGAAATGTATTCTTTCATCCCTAACTCCTCAGGACAGGTCAAGTTATACATTTTACCTCTAGGGGGTATGGTACCTGGAAGTAACACAACTGGACAATTGTCCTGTGAACTGGATGGGATCCATGAGAGCCATATAACAGTTCACAAGGCTCAGGGATTTAAACCTGCAGCCCTCAGGTTGCCACTAGGCCGCGACTGTCCTTTACCATAGGATTTTAACCTAGCACATGCCATGCCTCACAAATCCCAACAGCAAGCAGCCTAGAGATGCACGGGGTGCAGTGCCCTAACCGCCAGAGTAAATAGGATTATATGCAAGGCCAGTGAAGTTGATTGGAGGAGAGCCGCGGCTGTGCCGTGGGCTTATTGGGAAAGTTAGAAAAGCGGGTCACTGGCGGGGTTTAACGCAGTGGGGCATCCCAACTTGTAATTAATCCTAAATGCAGCCCTGGGAGCCATTGGTAGCAAAAGGTGGTGACCAGCACAAAATATGGGTTTCCTGGGTCAGTGACAATCTGTTGGGTCAGCAGAGACTCTTTCTTTATTTTCTTGCATTGAAACAGTTAAATATAAAATGCGACATGGATACTATGTTCTATATATACCAGGAGCCACATGGATTTTCTGCAAACACTAAGTATGTTCTAACCCACCTTCATTCTATTCCAAACCAGAATAAATACTGGACAGAGATTTGGGGGTTATTCACCCGATGGGGGGTGCCCCGCTGTGTGAAACCCCCCAGAAAGCCCCAAAAACTCACTTGACCCTGCTCCCACGTGACTCGCTCCACCAATCACCGCCGACGGACAAGTGAGGTCCGTCGACGGACAAGTTGAGAGCGCCTGCCACCGCCTCTGGCGCGTCCCTCTTACAGGGAGCGTTCCCGCGCCGGCCATTCACAAATGACCCTGCTAGCGGGATGCGCGAGAGGCGGTGGCGGCTCGCGCATGCGCCGTTGGAACGAGGAACAGGTAGGATTTGCGGGCATCCTGGGGGGTTTCACACAGTCGGGGTGCCACGCAGGCAGGGAGCTAATAGCCCCGGGAATCTTATAGATTCCCGGGCCGATCAGCTGTGGGTGTTGGTCCACTTTAATGTGTAAAAAATGCCATTAGTTATGCAAATTATAATTCTCCATTTCTGATTTAACTAATTAGTAGATGCAATTAACAGTCAGTATATATTTTCAGGTCATCATTCGTTATAAATCACATTCTATTGGACTCCATATAGCACTCCGAATGCTTTATTATGCGCTGCAGGGATACAATCTGTTTTATAGGTTGTAAAAAAAATGAAAATGGTCATTTGTTTAATTTGCAGCATTAACAGGTCACATGTACTGGATCAAAAGCTATTCCAATCAAATCATATTATCAGGTACCAGGTACAGAGGAGCCCTTCTTTGATATCACCTTCGCAATTCCTTTGTTTTCTTGCACCATTGAACTTGTGAGTTGTTGCAGAGTTTCTGTTTGAATTTCTTTGCAGGATGTCAGAATAGACTCCTAGAGTTACTGTTTTGATGTGAACTGCCTCCCGCCCTAATATATCTATTGCTTAAGGATAGTCCAAAGCTTCTCTAAAAGATTGAGGTCAAGGAGGGATGGAAGTTTCTCTCCCTTCATGCCCATAGCTGCCAATGTTAATGGTATTCTTTGCAGCGTGAGATGATTTTCTTACCTTCACGGACCCTAAAGAGGATTATCAGCTTTCTCTCCATGATTTCAGCCCAAAACATGACACCTTCTTGCTGACGTTGCAGCCTTGTTGGGAGACATGGTGACCATCTACCAACCATCCACTACTCCCTCCATCTGGACCATCCCAGGTTGCACAGCACTCATCCTTAAAAAAGACTTCATGTATGTCTGGGCCCAGTGCGAACATTTCTGCATTGTGAGCACTTATCAGAAGCTGCCAAATAGTAGGGTTATGCACAACTGCCAACCTCTCTAAGATCTTACACCTTCAGATTCAGGACTCCAAAGGCATCAGCAGCTTCAAATACCTGTCTGCTGCTTTGTAATGGGGTTCTAATCAGATAAATATGTTTGGCTAAAGCCTTCCTCATTATGCCTTTAGCGACACAAACCTGCCTGTGCTTTGAAGAAGCCACAAATCTCTTCCCAGTATGATGAACATGCTTACATTTTGGTGTATTTCACGTATTCATACCTTGTCCATGGCATTGCACTTTTTGATACTTTTCAGCAGCAGAGAGATCCTTTTTATTCCCCATATTGCTTGAAACATGGGGCCTGCTTAATAATGTGGAACATCTTTACTAAAGTGGACCAAAAGCGGCCCTGGAGTCTATGAGACTATCCTGGTTTGGGATGCCTGGCTGTCTGAAACCCCGCCAGTCGCCCAGTATGCTTACCTTGCCAATGAGCCACGGCACATGTGTGGCCAGCAGGGGCATTACTCGAATCCTTTTCCGGCTGTAAAAGTATTCGAGTGCACAGACAAATGATATGAGTTATGCTGCGCGACAATTGTCTGTGCAGCTGGGATTCCATTCAGCTTCTGATTTTATGAGAGCCATGTGTTGTGGGCTCAAGGTAAGAACAGGGTGCGATCCGGGAAGTTTCGCACAGTGAAAACTGGGGTGTCCCAGGGGGACGTACCAAAACCCGAGATAGTGAAAATCCCGGGTTTTGGTCTACTTTAAGTAGTTTCCCTTTAATTGGTCTAACCTGGCAACTAATTATCACAGGTGTTTGAGATTGATTTCAGTGATCCGAGAGCTTGGAGGCACAATACCAGCCATGAGTTTAACTGGGAAACAAAATATTACATCTATACAACACTTTATTCATTTGGAAGGCGGTGTAAAGGACAATGAAAAGCCTACATTTAAAAAGCCGCTCTTTAAGGCTGGTTTCACACCAACGTGAGGCGCTCGAGCCTTAGGGCAAGCACCCCACAATAGCTGTGTTCAGTGTCTGGAGGGCGCTAGTGCTCTCCAATCAGTGGAGCAGAATCACAAGTGCTGTGGCCTCAAGACGCTGCAGGCAAGGCTTTTGTGGCGTGCTCAGAGCGCTCCACAAATGCCCAAAGCATATATGAAAGCCCCCATAGATTACTATGTCTTGCTTTTCCACTGTGGCCCACCCCCCACTGTGACTAACATGGGGGTGGGCCACGACAAACATGTGTTGGTCATGCGCTTAAGGGATTCTGGGGTGCGTGGGAATGTGGGAGTGCTGGAATCAGCCAGGAGCTGCTGCAGGGGAGATTTCAAGGAAGTGCCCCCCACTACTGACTGTATCAAAGTGCAATGGCAGATTTAAGTGCCCACAAGCATGTCTGAACTGATGTGCGCAATGAGCCTAATTTTTGCATAGTTGCATAAAAAGAGGCCAGAAAAATGTATTTGAATAATTCCAGCCTTTCTTGTTCTTTTTCCTAGTTCCTGACATTCCGCTGTGTCTACCTGCTCAGGCTCCTGACCTTTGTCTATGTCTGACAACCCACTGTGACTCCTGACCTTTGTTTAAATCTGATAACCCATCCTGACCACATCTGACTATTCACTCTGGATTATGACCCTTGACTATGTCTGTCTACCTGCTGTGGCTTCTGACTTTGGCTAGGTCTAACCATCCGCTCTGGCTCTTGCACTGTGGCTAGTTCTGACCCTTGGATACATCTGACCACCAGCTCTGGCTAATTACTTTGGCTATGTATGATTGCCTGCTCTGGCATCTGACCTGTGGCTAGGTCTGACCACTCACTCTGGTTTCTAAACTTAGGCTAGGACTGCCTACCTGCTCTGGCTCTTGCCCTTTGGATATGTCTGACCACCCACTCTGGATTATGCCCTTTGGTAAATCTAACCATCCACTCTGCCTCCTAACCCTCTTCTGACCTATGAACACATGTGATTACTAGCTCTGGCTCTTGCCTTTTTGGCCACGTCTGACCACGCAGTCTGGATCATGACCCTTGGCTACATCTGACTACCTGCTGTGGCTCCTGACCTTTGGCTATGTCTGACTACCTGCTCTGGCTTCTAAACATTAAATACATCTGAGGACCTGCTCTGGTTCTTGTCCTTTGGCTGCGTGTGACTACCTGCTCTGACATCTGACCTGTGGCTACATCTAACCACCTACTCTGGCTACATCTGAGGACCTGCTCTGGTTCTTGGCCTTTGGCTGCGTGTGACTACCTGCTCTGGCATCTGACCTGTGGCTACATCTAACCGCCTACTCTGGCTACTAACCTTTGGCTAGGTCAGACCACCACTCTGGATCTTTCCCTATGTCTACGTCTGACCATCCACTCTGAATCATGACCCTTGGCTACATCTCACTACCTGCTTGGGCTTCTGTATTTTGGCTATGTCTGACTACCCACTCTGGCTCTTGACATTTTTGGCCACATCTGATTACGCAATCTGAGTCGTGTCCTTTGGCTACATCTGACTACCTGCTGAGGCTCCTGACCTTTGGCTATGTCTTACTAGCTGCTCTGGCTTTTAAACTTAAATACATCTAACCACTAGCTCTGGGTATTGACCTTTGGTTAGGTCTGACCACCACTCTGGATCTTGCCCCATGTCTACGTCTGACCACCCACTCTAGATTATGACTCTTGGCGATGTCTGACCACCAGCTCTAGCCAATGACCTGTAGACATGTCTGAACTGACTGCTCTCTCTGGCTCTTACCCTTTAGCTCTGTCTGACCTGCTCTGGATTATGACCCTTGGAACATCTGACCACCCACTCTGGCTCCTGATCTATGTCTGACTGACTTGCTCTTGTATCTACGTATGCCTACCCACTCTGGCTTCTAGGCCCATAGCCCTTGACCCTTTGTAACTTGACAGCCCTGCAGGAGTACAAACAGTATACACAAAAGGACTAGATGGGCCATATGGTCTCCCTCTGCTGTCAACCTGCTATGGATCTGCACTAGAAAGCCTATGTGGTACTTTGAGACCCAGAGGTAGACAACGGACATTTTAAGTCATTTTAAGACATTTTAAGTCTAATAGAAAACCCCTGAGGCAGGTTTTAGCATGGGTCCCCAATGATTTCAGGCAAACCAGAGCTTTCTTTGGGTGGGGAGGGGGTCCTATAAACGTGAGACCCTGCAGTTTGCAGTTACACCCTTGATTAAAGTTATCATTCTCCTGGGTTGAGAACACATTACCCCTGTTGGTTAAGGTACCTGTTTTTCTTGCAGAAACCCCATTACCGCATCCTCTAGAAAACCACAAACTACTCACACTGTATGCTGGGATGCAATGCATGATGGGAGAAAACTAAAGACACTACCTGAATACACAAAGATTTTAACATCAGTTCATCAACTCATATTTAAAGCCACAATACCCTATCCCCAAAAAGGCCAGGGCAAGTCTGTCATCGGGGCTGCACCAAACCTATTCTGTATCTAAGCCAGTGTAGTCCCTGTAGCCAGAAATCATATATTTAGCTGTACAATGACAAATTATCTGCAAAAAACTGAGCTGGCAAAGCAGGGCCAGCCAGGCGTATAATACAATGTTTTTACTCTTAAAACGCAGCTCTAAGCTAAATATTTTGGGAGAGTGGGGCAGGGCTGTACCTATTTCAGATGTCAGTGGTTTCATTTGGGTAATTGTCAAGCTTAGCAGAGGAGTGAACACTGGTTGTGGGGAAACAGGGTTCTGTAATCATCAGGGGACCCTGATGACTACTACCAAAATCCCACCTTGACACAGTGGCATGTTGTCTAAGGGCTGCCCTGCAAGGGAGGAGAAATTTGCTGCAGGGGTAACCCCAGGTCGTTCCACAGAGGTTCAAGTGGTAAGGCAGAAAGCAGTGGTCACCTGGTAAGGGGAAATAAGTAGGGGTAAGCTGAGGTCAGGGTTCACAGGTACAGATGCAGAGTTCAGATGAGAAGCTGAATGTCAGGGACCACAGGCAAAGGCTCATATCCAAAAGGGTAGCCGGCGTTGTACCAAATAATCAAGCCGAGGATCATTGAGATTGCAAAATCCAGATAGTGAGCCAAGGTTATAGACAAAGACGCAGTCCAAGGGTTTATACAAATATCAGAATCCATCAGTAGGTAAGGTTATACATGTAAAGGTCCAATCTTCACAAAGGCAGTTTTCCACAGGAGCAGGGAGACGCAAATTGAATTACATAGGAATCTTCAGGCATCATAATGATGACAAGACTTCCTGACCAGAGTCGTAGTATTAGTTCTTTCATAGTCAGCTGACAAGCACACCTGTATTACCTAATAAGCCTGTTTCCCCTAGTCAGCTGACAGGAACACCTGACTAGGCTGCTCTCCCCTAGTCAGCTGACCTGCACACAGAATACCCTGTAGACATGTAGAAGGAGCCGACGCATGTACTGTCCTATGACAGTCCCCTCCATGGGGGGGAGGGCGGGCATGGATGTTGCAGGGTGGTTCTGAGGAACTTTATTCCACCCTCAGTTTAACTAAATACTGCATTACCTTACATCTGTACCTTGAATCCAAGATTAACTCAATCTCACACCTCTATAATACGTCTCTAACACCACTTGTTCAGTAGGGCTTGACTGAACTGGTGCCTGTGTAACAGGTTTCAACAGGGATGCATGAAACACAGGCTGCACACAGTAAGAGGCAGTTTAAGAATTAATCCTTCTCCTGATGGGGAGTAGCCCAAAGAAGCAGGGGGCAAGCTTCTTGGACAGACGCTGGAGGTGAAGATTCTTTGTTGACAACTAGACCTGGTCTCCTCTTCTATAATCAGGATTTTGCCAACGATGATTAGCACCACCTTTTTGACATTCCTGGCAACATTTCTCAGACCGTGATATGGATCTCGGCAAAGGAAGCTGCAGTAGAAACGGAGGCAGCCGGCAGATTGGGTAGGATACTGGGATGGTAACCATGGCTGATGGAGAATGGTGAGCAGTCTGTGGACGAGTGCCAAGAGTTGTTAAAGGCAAACCATTGGGAGAAATCAACTAAAACGGAGGTACTGTTCCAAGGTGTTTAGCAAGCTATTTCTGCCCAAAGGACTGTGGATGATAGGCCGATGACATTGCTAATTTGATGCAGAGGGCTTGACTTAGATGGGTCCAGAACCAAGACATAAACTATGAGCCCTAGTCAGACGCAATTTGGAATTCCGGAAGACAGTGGAACTAGATTTCCTGTATAACGATGGCAGCTAGATCAGAGGGTGATGGTAAAGTCTTCTTAGTAGTGATGGGCGAACCCAAACCACAAAGTTCGGGTACGCACCGAACTTAGCAAGTTTAGGTTCCCAAACCAAAACACGGATTTCAGCCAGATGGGCTGCTGAGCTGAGTGCCAGCTGGTATTAAAATAGTTCTCACTCATGGGAAATGGTGGCCATCTTTCAGTAGCCCCCGCTGGGGTCCAGTGAAATGCTCTTCAAGAATGTTTCAGGAGGGGGCACAAACAAGCCAGAAGTGTTTCTGAACTAGTTTTAAGGTATTTTGTTTTCCAAAGTGGCCAGCCAGGGTATGGTCATGGTTCAAGAAAGAACCTCGGCCTGGACATTTTTGGAACCACAAGGGTTTGCCCTTGTGGATGGCCAAACCCTCATTAAACACAGTCCTTCCTACCTGCGAATAACAAGGCTGGCAACTCACTTTTGATCTGGTTAGACTCGATGAGTAGAAAATACTGGTTGCCTCTTAATCAGTTCTTCCCTCTGACCGATGGCTTGGTCTTCTGGATGAATTCTAGACAGGGCATCTGACTTGTTGCTCTTACTGCCTGGGATAAAGGTGATATGGAAATTAAACTGGGAAAAGATCAGTGACCATCTAACCTGTCTAGGTTTTAGCTGCTTGGCAGGTCATAGATATTCCAGGTTGCAGTGGTCAATCAAAATAAGGATGCCTGGTGACTTCCAAGAGATATCTCCATTCCTCTAATGGCCTGGCGAGAAAAGTAGTGGCTGCTGGAAAGAGCGTATTGTGGAACAGCTGCTAACATTAGAATTTTAGAACTGTCCATCTCCACCAGGCAGAATGAGAAAAAGGGGCAGCAATTTTGAAATTCTCACATTTTGGGCCCTCTCGCTTCTTTGCAACAGCGTGCACATGACCGTTTCTTGTCGTCTATACACTACTTGAAATAATGCCAAGCTGGTGAGATCCTTCGAGGATCCCTGGGCTTGGTGGGCAGTAGTAGCAATGGGCTGACAGTTCGTACCCCTTCAGTCCACATTGGGTCTAGGACCTCGTCATCACCCCTGGCATCCTCTTCTACCCACTCCTCCCCGCTAGCCTCCCTCTCAGCCTCAACATTGCAGAAAGCTGCAGCAGTCGACACTAGGGTTTCATCATCATTGAGGGTGTCCTGTAATGGCCACGTCCTCATCATCCGACATAAGTTGTTGGGCACCTGGGAACCCTAGGTCTGCAACTGCAGCAGGTGCATGTTGGTGGCCACAATATTCCAGTCCACGGGATCCCAGGAGTGTAATCACAGAGCATTAGCAACTCCATAACTTGTGGCTGGGACGGCCTTGCTTATTTTTAGAGGGTGAAGTGGAGGGCTTGGCTGCAAAGTTTGCATCTGTACTGAACTTTGCGGGTTCATGCTCCTGAACACTGATTAAAATCCATGTGTTCAGATGCCATTTAACGCACATTCATTAAAACCGGGAAAGTGACAGTGGGGACCTTATTTTTTTTAATGTTTCTTACCTTTTTACAAAAAGGCTACCAGCCCAGGCACCAAGCATAAGGGCTTGTAACCAAGGGCTAGGAGGCAGCACTATTGGCAGCCCCGGTCCCTGCAAGTTACAAGCCCTTATGAACTTTGGTATGGGCTCAGGGCTCTTCCAGGGGTGCTCTAACCTCGTGCTCACACCAGTGGGACCGGGCTCTCCTGCACCCTATGCCCCAAATGTGGGTGCGGGTAATATCTCATTTTACTGGCAGGGCAACCTCCGAGCCTGGCAGGTGCCATGCCGGCTCCTGACCATGGTGAACTGACAATTGTTTATTAGATAAAATTGTATGAAAAATGCCTAAAACATATACAAAAATAAACCTTTAGGCAGTTTCAATGTTTAATGGGATGCATTTTAAAGCCGCATTTAGTAAAACACATAAAATGAAAAAATACAATTAAAAAATAAAACGTCAGGTTCGTTAAATAGAACGTTAAAAATAAATAATGCCCCAAAAATTACCAAATTAAATAAACCTGCAGGCAGTTACCTGCAGCTGGAATGAATGAAACATGGAAAAACTATCATTTTGTACAGGGCAATCGCCCAGCTGTTACCCCCAAAATTAGGCATCTAACACCATTAAAAAAAAAGCAAATGTTTCTTTATTGGTGTATTTCTTTAATTTTAAAATTTAAATAAAGTCGAACTTACTGAACCTGAACTTCAACCAACCCACTCAGCACTCTCGGCAGTGGAAGATAATCCCATGGAACTGGTAGCACTGCAAGCTATTTAATCTATGACTTGCTCTGGCCACCCCACTCTGTCAGCAGTAATAGTACAAAAATATGTTCCAAACCATGGCGCCTGCTTGCTCCAGAGAAGGTGTAGCAGGCAAGGATGAAAGACATCCATCCTCTTCCTGCAGCACCAGCTCCATCATCACTAACACCAGCAGCAGCAGCACCACCACAGCCATGTCCCTGTCCCTTATTTGCTGCTTTCTGCACTGATAGACACCTGGCCTGAAATGGACAATTAAAAAAAAATAAACAGGAAAATGACCCTTAAGTGACCTGAGCAAGTGGATCCTCTGCTAATACTTTTTATTAAGCAGCAGTGAGACTTGAGTGGACTGAACAAATGGATCCTCCACTAATACTTGTTATTAATGAGCAGTGACCTCCAAGTGGCCTGAGCAGGTGGATCCTCCACTAATACTTGTTATTAAACAGAAGTGACCCTTAAGTGGCCCGAAAAGGTGGACACTCCCCTAATATGTGTTTTTAAACAGCAGTGATGCTTAAGTGACCTGAACAAGTGGATACTCCACTAATACTTGTTATTAAACAGCAGTGACACTTAAGTGGCCTGAACAAGTGGACACTACACAAATATTTTTTTCAATAGTGCCTAAAGTGGCCTGAACAAGTGGACACTCCCCTAATACTTGTTATTAAACAGCGGTGACCCCCAAGTGGTCTGAACAAGTGGAAACTCCACTAATACTTGTTATTAAACAGCAGTGACATTTAAAGTGCAAAATCCTGGATTTTAATCCCTGCCCCCAGCCACCCTGATCGGGGGTGCCCAACTGTTTGAAACCACCGAGATTGCCAAAACCAACTCCCTTCGTCCCAGTCCTACGGTGCATGCACAGGCTCCAAGCGTGCTGACTCTCACATCCACCGCTGCCCTCTAACAGGGAGCGTGCCAGTGCCGGCCATTCACAAGTGCCTAGTGCAGGCACGCGTCCTGCTAGAGGGATAGCGGGGATGCGACTGTGGCTCGCGCATGTTCCGTTGAACCGGGAAAGAAGGTAAGTGTATGAGCGACCTGGGGGGTTTCACACAGCGGGGCATCACGATTTTGGTTCCCCCAGGGGGGATCAATTGGCCGTGGGCTTTGGTCCACTTTAAGTGACCTAAACAAAATGTGTGTGATATTTTTATTTATTTGTATTTATTTAATTTATTTTTTTCAAAACAGCCTGACATGGCCTGAAGAAGTGTACAAAAAGAAGTGGCACTCATACTTTAAACAGCAGTGACCCCCAAGTGGCCTGAACAAGTGGATAGTCCAGTAATACTTGTTTTTAAAGAGCAGTGACACTTAAGTGGCCTGAACAAGTAGATACTCCACTAATACTTAAGAACAAGCGGATAGTCCTCTAATACTTGTTAGTAAACAGCAGTGACAACCAAGTGGCCTAAACATGGGGACACCACACAGATTTTTTTACTCACCTGAATGTTTTTTCCTTACGTACAGGATACATTTTTTAATCTTTTTTTTTTTTTACACAGGAGATATTTATTTTAATTACAGAAGTTATTTTTTGCTTAAAAAAGAACACTCATGAACAATACTCCCGGGTATTGTTCCTTTCAGACGGGATATCCAAAATGGGATGCCCTGCTGTGTGTATCCCCTCGGTTCCCAGTAAAAACTTGCCTTGGCGATATCACGGCGCAGGCATGGCCGAAACCAAGCGTGCTGAGCGCACTCAATTTTGCTTGTGTCGCTTTGGCCCTGCTAGCCACTAAGCGGCCAAAGGGAGGCGAGTAGGCCGCTGGCCGTATCCCCGCCCTGTTTCTAGCCGCCCATTTAGAAAGGCCTGGCAAGGGTGCGCACACAGCTAGAGGTGAGCAGGGATGTGGCCGTGGTGCCGAGACGAGGTGAGGGCTCCGGGAGGAGTTAAGTGGAATGGGCGACCTGGGGGGATTCACACAGTGGGGAATCCAAATTTGGCATGCCCCAAGGAGTGAGACTCAAATATCCCTGGACCTCTGAAGTTCCTCTTTAACATTAGCATCTTTCTTCTATAATACTATTGAAATGCCATAAATACAATCCGCTAGATGTGAGCTGTAACAGATCTAAATCTGAAAGGAACAGATGAGGACAGCGAGGGGCAGTCCCTGCAAAGAAGGGACAGCAGGAAGGTCTGGTGCTGACAATGAAGTAATGTAGCACATGTCTGGCTCAGGAAAGAGGGGGGGGGGCTCTGCTTTGCATATACAGCGCAGAATGGCTCGGCTGCTCATTCAGCACACAGCATCCCTGCACTCCAGTTACCTGAACGCTGCTGATGTGGCCAGATTGTGGTAAGCTTTTTATAGTATAATATTTATTATTATATTACCTCTATATATTCGATTTGACTTTTTTGCACTTTGCCGTGTTTTTTTTAGTCATTTTATACAAAGGATGCGTTTTTTCACCCAAAATATTAAAAAAGCAAGCAGCGTAATAGCTCTTGATTATTTATGGGTATAGCGTAGATACAGTTATTAGTTTATACATTACAAAAATAACTTTTCTAAAAGGGTTTTTGTAAACAGAAAAATAAAATAAAAACTTCTATACTTGCTATTTTAGCCGAATCACAGTCTTCAGCCGGAATGATAACCAGATAATGATAACCAGCTCCAGCCTCCTGAACGACAATGAGGCTCATGTTATTTATTTTGTGAAGCAGGTTTACCTTTGGGTGCACTTTTGGGTGTAAATGGAAACTTACATCTCAGTGGGTTTTTCTTCCCCTGTTACACAAAAAGTGCAATAAAAAATGTTAGTTCTACTTTTTTCAAGAAGAGGTCCATCATTTTTCCAGCGAGGTAAGAGATGCTTGTTTGAACAACAGCAACCTATGGGATATGCAGAAGAAATGGTACATTATTTAACATACTCCATAGTGCTGTTGCTTTCCAGAAATTGCCCTTACTTCATTGTAAAAATGATGTACCTCACTTAAAGAATCGCAGACGCAAGTGATTTTTGGGGAAAAATTAGAACAAACATTTTTTTTATTGCACTATTTTGTGTCTTAAAGTGGACCAAAACTCATCCTGGAGTCTATGAGACTCCAGGACAGGCATACTCACTCTCCCCAGGGCATCCAGATTCAGGATGCCCCCCTGTGTCAAACCCCCCATGTCGCCTGAATACTCTCCGTCTTTCCTGGTCCATCGGCGTATGCGCAAGCAGCGGGAACATCCCCGCTATCCCTTTAGAAGGGAGCGTGGCTGCACCAGGCATTTGTGAATGAGCAACGCGGGCACACTCCCTGTTAAAGAGCTTACAGGACGAGAGGCTGCGCATGTGCCGTAGGACAGAAGATGGGTAAGCGAGATCAGGCGACCTGGAGGGTTTCACACAGCAGGCATCCCCAGTTGGACCAAAACCCAGGATAGTCAAAATCCTGGGTTTTGGTCCACTTTAAAGTTAAAAAGCTCACCCAGATGTAAATTTCAGTTTGCACGTAAAAGTGGAACCGACTTCACAAAATAAATGACCCATAATGCTGAATACTTTGAAACTCAGTGTAATAGAATTTTAGGGGGACCAAAGTGGTCACTAATGGAGCTTCCCTGTCTGGGGCCCCAACTTAGATGTACGCCTGCACAAACAAACACCATTAGTTGCCAGCTGTGATGGGGCAGCGCCAATGTGGCTTTCAGACGGGTGAGTATTTTTCCAGCTTTTTGGACTTTCTATTGAGCCATATGTAAAATGAGCATTCCAAATCAGGATGCCCAGGAAGTGGTGGAAGAAAAGACCCTGTAATAAGCATGCCTACAGAGGGTTAAGGGGTAGCGACTGCACTGGGGCCTGGAGTTTAGGAGTCCACATCATACTACTCCTGTACCTTATTGATTATATTTGTGCTAACATGGCAACATTTACAGGAATAAAGCACCTTTGGACGCCTCAGTTTCAATCTTTGGTAATCTAATTGTATCCAAGTTAGGGAAATGGTTACTGTTTGATCCATGGGGACTATTAAATGCCTACACCAGAGCCCATCTACATTTAGTTACACCACTAGATCCTATAGCACATTTTAGTTTAAAGAGGACCACCAAAACTGTGCTGGAGTCTATGAGACTCAAGGGCAGGCATACTCACCCCCCGTCCAGGGGTGGCCCTTTGTGTGAAACCCCCAGGTTGCCTGAAAACGCACCTTCTTTCCTGGTCCAATGGCGTATGCACGAGTAGCATCTGCATCCCTGCTATCCCTCTAGCAGGATACGTGCCCATGGCAGGCATTGGTGAATGGCCGGTGTGGGCACGCTCCCTGTTAGGGGTAGCGGGGATGCGGCTGTCAGCGAGCTTGGATCCGCTTGTATCAGACAAGCTCCTGGATGAAGATCTTGTATGATCCGAGCGCGCTGATTGGACGAGAGGCCGCGTATGCGCCGTAGGACCGGGAAGAGGTGAGTTTGTTCGGCTGACCTGGGGGGTTCACACAGCGGGGGGCAAGGACTAAAACCCAGGATAGTCAAAATCCTGGGTTTTGGTCATCTTTAATGAAATTGACCAGTCAATCAAAAAAACAAAAGCCTACTCACGTTTTATCTCGCACAGCCTAGTCTGGTAATCAGCAACTCACCTGATCGCTGGATCCCAACCCACCCTGTCCTGGGCCCAGGGTTTGGGATTGATGGTGTGTCAGGCTCACAACCATCCTTCAGTCACTGGAACGCTGCAACGCCTTTCCATTAATTGCAATGGAGGGGGTGTGCTGAGACCTGACATGCCTCCTCCTTCATTAGTGAATGGAGAGGGTATGGCTGCACCCCTGTGACCGATGCTGGGGATGAATAGGGTTCAGGTCGTGGGGGAAGTGATCCAGCGATCAGGTGGGTTGATGATCCCCGGACTAGGACTGATCTGTGGGGGACAAAAGGTATGTAGCCTTTTGTTTTTCTATCACTTTAAAGTCCACCTTGAAATGATCTTGATTATAATATATCTTTAATTCATAATTGTAGAATATAGGATTCATTATTTCAAACATTTTACATTTTTTACATTTAGAGTGATTACAGTTTTGTTCTGCTTGTTACCCTTCTGTGGACATTGAACCTTACATCCTGTAAATGGTATATGAAGCTCATGTTTTGTTCTGGCCACCACCATCCTGCAATGTCTGCACCCATGCTTTTTATGATTAATGTACTTCCTCTCTCGTGACCAAACAGGAAGGTCAAAGATCCAAAACTAAAATCAAAGTTTGGGCCGGAGCTGGGCTTAAAAGAGGTTGTCAAAGACTTCTTGGCCTTGAGTAAACTTTAAATTAGGTAATTTCATGCTCTATTTCAAAATGTGCATGCGTTAAAGGATTGTGCAGGGTAAATGTAAAACAAATCATTGTTTGCTTAGCTGCCATGCAGAGGATCTATCCTAATGTGCTGCTGAATAAAACTGCCTCTGGATTTTATTTATTAATGACCACCATTTTTAGCATTAAGAGGTGGACCTAACTCCACCCTTCTTGCATCAGACTGCTTGTTTGTGCAGGGGAGGCTAGCCGACCCCTGCTTTGCGTGTCTGTCTTTTTCCTGTTTTTTTTACTACATGGTATTTAAACTGGACCTTCACCATAATTTATTGAACAGCCCAAACTCTTAAAAACTATTTCCCAGCATTGAAAATTAATATATTTTAAGTTTTTAGTCACTTACATATTATTCTTTCCCCCAGTGGGCTGCAACTCTGTTCAGGACTTTAGGATATGGGCGCCGCCATCTTGACTCAGAAGCATCACACTTACTGAGGAGAGGAGAGTGGGATAAAGTACAGGGGGGCGGGTTATAGCTGTGCTTTGCTCAGAAAGAGCAGAGCTGGGGTCAGGAGAAGGTCAGCAATCCCAGAATGCAGAGCAACACAGTTAGAAGGCACTTCCTGTTTGCGGGCTGCCTGTTGTTCCATGAGCCGCCATCTTGGATGTTTAAAGGCTCATAACATGCAGTAGATGCAGGTAGGATGATTTTTAATGTGAACAATCTGTATGTACAGGGTGTGGGAAACATAAAAGATAGACTCTTATTCAGAGTGAAGAACCGCTTTAAGGCTTTAGTCCATCCCGTTCAGCCTGTTTATTAGAGTCATAGCTGCTAACGATATTACATGCAAGGAAGGCTGTATTAGTCCACCATTCAGTGCTTAAAAGGGTGGTCATGAATAAAAAAAATCTAGGAACTGGGCTACAGAAAAGAGGCTGAACCTCAGCAACACCAGTTATATTCATCAGCTAACTGGGATGAATCTTCTGCATGGCAGGTACACACACAATGATCTGCTTTTACACTTAGCTGGGACAGTACCTTGTATATTTAACGCAGATGATCTTTCCTAGTCTGGTGCTCAGACACTCACCTGATTGCTTGATCCAAGTCCCATGCCACCTGGCCTGCTCCCCTGGCACTACGGAGGGGACTACGGCCACCCTCCACCATACATCTCAGGGACTTTGGCACGCCCTCTCTATTCACTGCAATGGAGGGGGCCTTCCAGGTTTTAACACACCTGGTCTGTTGCAGTGAATGTAGAGGGCATGCCATAGTCCTTGTGACTGATGGTAGGGGGCAGTCCATAGTCCGAACTATGGAAGTGCAGGACATGTATTGGACAATCAGGTGAGTGTCTTAGTGCCGGACTAAGAACATTCTTCTGCGTGGAGTAAAAGGTGAGTATAGAGTTTTTTTCATGTCCGGACAATGGCTTTAAGGAGTGACACTTAATTGGGATGCCCCCGAGGCAAGAAACAAAACCCAGGATAGTCTAGTCTGTAGGCAAAATGTTTATTGCTTAGTTGGCCTCTTCTTCTACTTCTTTGCTAATAATTGTAATAAGGTAATTCTAATAAACATGTTTTATTGTTCTTATAATAATTCTAATAATGTGCTAATAAAGGTTTTGATCAGCCCCTTCTTGTGCTAGTGAGAAAATATTATTTCCCTTGCTTTGCTTTTTTCTTATAATCTCACCTTAGCTAGGCTAGTGCTGCCCCTAGTGGTCAAAATCAGGCCACAGTTTACAGTTCACTGCTCCACTGTGGCCTAGTTGCACCTGTAATTTTTTGGAAGTGTCTATGGTCACTCCAAAGCAGAAAAGCGTTAATATGTTTAGTTTATTATTTTCCAATAGCAGGGCCAAAATCCATTAAATCCAGTTCTAGAGTCTAAAAGATTCTAGACACAGGTGATTTCCTGTGCTAGGGTCATGCTGATTTGGGATGCCCCGCAGTGTGAAACACCCAGGGTCCTAGTATACTCACCTGGATGTGGGATCCTACACTGCATGTGTGGCCTCTGCATGGCATCCCTGCTGTGCACGCTCCCACCACCAGGCAGACTTATATGTCTGCTATTGTAGATGCTGAGGGATGGAGGCCATGGGATGCTAAAGCTAAGCAGAGTGCATTCTACAGTAGCACTCAGTTAAAGCTGCGCCCTGTGTACCTCTAGTGGCAGACATTTAAGTATGCCTTGCGCGGGGGGTTGCACAGCAGGGATTTCATGGGAGGATGGAACATGCCCCATGGTATCCTGGATCAAAGGGGCTTCACACTGTGGGATCAAGTTGAGCATATGGGGACCCTAGGGGAGTTTATGCCAACTTGGAATGCCTCTGGCAGGGGTCCAAGAGTGGCCACTAGGGGGAGCACTATCCAAAACAGCAAAATAAATATGTAAAAACAAATGGGAAATACATTTTATCGCTGCATTTTATAGGATATATAAATAGGACTACAATTGTTTTTATTATTTATAAAAGGAAAATGCCAAAGTCGGAATTTAGGTGTCAAAACAAGGGACCAGGGGTGGACGGTCCCAAGGGCATAGCTAGGGGGGAGCAGGGGGGCTCTTGCCCTGGGTGCAGCAGGTCAGAGGGTGCTAAAGTTGGCCCTGAAGACAGCTGGGGGTGCCATTTTGAATCTTTGCCCCTGGGGCCAGAAAGGCTACTCCTCTGGCCTGTCCATAGGGAAAACTGGTAAAATTCTAAGTGGGCTGTATGGCTTTGGGGCCAGCATGGTGGGAAGTAGCCCCCAGCACTGTGCTGGGTTTCTCGCTTTTCATACCCCCCCCTCCCCCCATCAACCCCCTGTGCTCAGCATCAAGTCCGGGGGGCATACTCACCCCTGTTATATGTGCCCTTACTATACTAATGCTTCAGTACCATTGGCCATATTCACCTTTACCATGATCTGTCTCTACAAGGCTATAGCTTCAGCTATGGAGCATCCTCATTGACCGACTGAAAAGCACAGGGGCAGTGCTCATTGGGGACTTCTTGGGTTGACCAAGTCGCTGGTAAAGTCCAGGGTTGACCTTTGTCCTCAGTCTGCCCCAGGGAGAGACAGTGGGAAACTATTTGGAACCTGTAGAAAGAATTTAAGCCATAGGAACCTTTCTTTTCTATGCTGCAAGTTGATGGGTTGCCATGTACTCCTCCACCTGCAGCCAACATATGACCCAAAACAGATCATAAATGATGGTCTGGCTTCTGCCTCCTTGTCCTGGGCCAGTAACCGACAGACATGAATGGTAACCAAGTGGAGATTATATTTAAAGGGCTGATAGTTTTCACCAGCAGCAATAGAGTTAAACAATTCTGCCTATTGTGCATTAGATCACCAAAACTGAGAAACTGAGGTCAGCTCTGTGGGGGGGGGGGGGGGACTTTTGAGCTTCATGTCTTCTCAAGAAGCTGATAGTTGGGGAAAAACCTAAGCTTTGTTTTTCACAGTTATTGGTTGGAAAAAGTCACTTTTGAAAACAGAAAGTGTTGAGGTCTCGGCTCTGGGTTATGCCACAACACCAAGCCTGAGTATATGTGGCCACAACCTCATGGCCAGAGTACAAATCTTATCATCACTGATAGAGAGGGTTCTGGTCCACAGGGCAAATAAATTCACCTAACCTACACTCTCGCGTCATCAGTGAGCCCTGCATTAGAAACATACTCACCTTTTCCTAGAACAAGCAGAATGGTACACTCAAAAAACGTGTCTTATAATCTTCTAGTAAAACCAAAACTCCAAGCTTGGTGGCTTATTCCCCACATCAAGACAGTTTATACCAATTCTTAATATTATATTTTCACGATAGGTCTCCTCTGTAGTTTTATGATACATTTTAGATTGACGGTAAAGGGTTGTGTTCATTTTTTTACTTAAATTTGGCAATTGGGTTAAATTTAGGGTTAATTTAAGCTGAGGTACATTTTTAGGTTAAGATTTTGGTTTAAATTATATGGGGGGTAAAGCGGCACAAAACCCTTCTCCCCTTGTTGCTCCTCACCCACCCTCCCAGCCCAAGTACTTTGGTTAATGTGCCACCTCAACGGTGGCTTGCTTTTTTTTAAAGGGGGGATTTTTGAGAATGCAGACATTACCCAGCCTGCTGGCTTCCCTGTAGACTAATAGCATACCTACCAACTTTTCAGGGAGGGAAAAAGGGACATTTGTTAGATTAGACCACGCCCCCTCATTGATTAATGGATAGGAGATACATTGTAACAGCTACAACAATATAAACGCCTTAAATAGGCAATTGAATCATTTATTGATGCCGATCTGCATGTTAAATCTCAAAGGGGGGCAAATGAGAACAACGAGGGACAGGGGGAACATGGACTCCAAAGAGGGACAGTCCCTCCAAATCAGGGACACTTGGGAGCTATGAAAAAGGAACAAAATGGCTTCACTTAGAATTGGTGTTGGGTGAACCCCTTTAAGTTCAGGTTCGGCAAGTTCGGACGAACTTTAAACAAATGTTCAGATTAGTTACTGAACTTGACCCGAACCCAGGCCCCATTGAAATCAATGGGGACCCAAACTTTAGGACACAAAAAATGGCCCCTTGCAGAGTGTGCAGCAGCAGGAATTGGCTGTACAACTTACTTGTGCCTGCGATCCTGTTGGCGTTCTTTCTGACAAAATGTCCACCAGCAGGGCTTCAGAAAGATGGCCGTCCTCATAAGTAAGGACACTTTATGGCCATCTTTTTGAAGCCCTGTTGTGGCCATTGAGACAGACAAGAACTCTGGCCTCCAATCGGATCGCAGGACTGAGGCAAGTTGTACAGCTACTTCCTGCTGCTGCTCACTCTGCATTAGGTTAACTGGTTTTATGGATTTGGGACGAATGCCGAACTTGAACACAGAATTCTGGCTGAAGTCCATGTTCGGGTTTGGGAACCTGAGCTTGCAAAGTTCAGTACGAACGTGAACTTCGCCCAACACAGTTTGCACCACGAATAAGGTGGGAGGAAGTAAGTGTGTGCATTTTCGGAATTAATGTAAGGGGTTGGGTTCAGCTTTGGAGTTAATGTAAGGGATTAGGTTAAAGAAGTTCAGCAGGCAATGAAACAAAACAAAAGGGCACGCCGATGATTGTTGCAGGTCTGGCGATCAGAAACACATCTGGTTGAACGATCCGCACCCCCGTCACAGCCCGTGATCCTGCCCCGTCCAGAGCCTCACACTCCATTCTCCAGCACTTTCATGCCGGATCACGCCCCCCCCCCCCCCCCCGCCATCAGCCACATGGGAGAGCACAATGGAGAGGGGGCATATAGGGCCTTACTCACTACCACCTTTGCAATGAATGGAGAGGACATGGCCACACCCGGTGATTGATGGCGAGTCACGATTCCCTCTGGCCATCAATCATGTCCCTGTGGTCTGGCGCCGGAGGCCCCGATCAAGTGATTAGGTAAGTTCGGGAGCACAGGACCTGCAGTGACCAGTGATGCAGAACAAAAGGCAAGTACCCTTTTGTTTTTTTTCCTGCAGAATCACTTTAAGCTTTGGGGTTAATTTAAGGTGGTAGCTTAAGTTTCAAGGGTTAATCCAAAGGGTTGTGTTTAGGGTTAATTTAGGTTGAGATTACTTATTTAGTATTCACTTTAGGTTTCCCGGTTGGCTAATCTCAATAAAGCCGGCTGACCCAGCCTGCTGAAACATTTCTGGCTTCCCCTAGCCTATCTGAATGGTTGTGTGAGGGAGCGCCCCTCAGCTACAGGGAAGCTGGGGATGTGGCTGCAGGCAAAGACAATGAAATGGGAGCTTCTGGTAAAGGTGAGTTTACCAGCGATTCAGGGGTTTAACAGAGCAGGACATTTCAAATTGAGAAAGGCTAGCAGCCAGCCCAGGCCTCCAGGGTTTTGGACCACTTTAAGTTTTCAGAGTTAATTCAAGGGGGTTAATTCACTACTGGTCCACCCCTCGGGGCTGGGGCCTGTTCATGCCCCTCGAACCATTGGTCTTTTGAATGAAGACGCCCACATGACCAGAAAATGAACACTCACATTGATTCACAGCAACTTTAGGGCATGGTTTCCAGGGACTTTTTCGAATTGTGCATGGGCCCAACTATTTACACAGTGGAATGACAAGAGAAGGTTAATTGACACTATTTCAGACTCTCTCTTAAGCTTTATTGCGTAACTTGGATACCCCCTAGGGAAGATTTCTGCTGACCCTAAAGTCTTTTTCCGTTTAAGTCCACTTTAAAGAGCAAAATATGTTATTTCAGTTATCAGCGTTATGACTCTTTTTAATAGTGTTTTTTTTTTTTTTCTTTTCTTAGTATTAGAAATGCTGCACAAGCTGTCGCAAGCAATCTTTGTCCTGACTATTGTACAGGTAAGTGTTGGGTAGGAACATGTAAGGGCATAATATTTATTTTGTAGCCACCTAGGTTGTTGCAGGATTATCAGCCACATCTATACACCACCCAGCCACCTCCTTCTGAACCACAACTCCCGTATTTTTATCTTTGTGTGACTTTACCATCTGCAAAGCTTCTATATAATGATGACACTACTACCAAAATAGGCTTTTCACCCACACAGGCCCCATCCACCCTCATTCACTCAACTGTACCTGAGACTACGCCCAGTTTATATAACATTATAACCACACACATCCGATGTGTTATCTGTTCTCTGTTCCGCTTTATCTACAGTGTGGAAGTTTTCTTAGAAAAAACAGGTACAGATTATCTGCAGATAACATTCAGAGGGATTGGTTTTGACTAATGTACTACAAAGTTTCAAAATGAAAATTGAAGATCTTTTAGTTGATTTGAATCCAAACTGTAACAAAACAGCTAAACACAAATGACCAAAAAATTGCCAGGATGCCAACTTTGGGCTTTTGCGCAAAACGGAAAATGTCCTTTATCATAACCGTATTCGAATGAGCTTCCCCCGCCAGGGCCCTTATTTAACAAGGGATAGCGCCAGGTAGCGACTGGTGAGCGAACGGTAATGACGGTCACCGCCACGAGAACGCCGGCTCCCCACCACAATCACACATTTATCAAGCCAATCCTGCTTAGCGACTGAGATAGCGCCATATAGCGACTCATTCATCATTATTCCAGCCTCACCCCACAGTGCCAGCGAGCGACCTTGAACAGTGACAGGTATGACCTCTCGCTACCTGGCGCTCTCCAATGCATTTCAATGGAACAATCTTTAAATAGTAATAATTCATTGTTAATATTAATATGTTAATATAAGACTCATATAATAATAAAAAAGCAGGAAAGAAAGAGAGCGCTGCTCCCATGAGTGAGGACACTGGCAACAGCTAGACGAACTTCTAGTGCCAGCTGCCATTGTCCGCACTCATGGGATCAGCGTCCATCTTTCTGTAGCCCCGGCTGTAGCCAATTTGACAACAGAAAGAACGCCAACCGGATCGCGAGACTTAGGTAAGTGTATAGCCGCTTCATGCTGCACACTCTGCATTTGTTTAAAACGTCCTCCCACACTTGTCACCACTGATTCCGCTTCTCGGGGCCCATTGACAGGTGGGTGAGGAGTGGTGGGGGGTTGAGTGGCCTCCAGAGGCAGAATCATCCCCCAAAGGTTGGGTCCCCAATGATTTTAATGAAGAGCTGGTTTGGGTACCGAAACAAACTTTTGTTCAGAATTCAGCTGAACTTTCCGAACCTGGACCTCTAGGGGTTTGCCCAACACTAGTCATTATCCCCAATCCCAAGAGTAGTAGTGGCTTTCCTTGCTTAACTTACACTAACTTACACCTGTTCTTCTGAACAGGTCAGACAGGTCTCCTTAGCTCAGAAGATAGGTAAAAATGGCAAGTCATGACTATGAGGCTACTTGTCCTTTGCACAAAAATGATCCGGTTGGTGGCGTTATGTTACTTATGCCGCAAAAGGGAGATTTTAGGCAGTCATGTGATCTCATCATGAATGAATCAGTCACTGTCACTTAGTTCTGCTTAAGTTAACCTCACATGCAGTAACAGGAAGTGAGCTGTTTAAACATTACATTTAAAGACCATTGCTGGTACAAAATATCAACATGTGATTGACAGGCAAATAGGTGATCGGAAATATTTTGCCTTGGCACAATACTCAGACTACCTTTTATAATTTTTCATGAGGATGGTCAGGGAGCTAAACAGCCTACAGCTGGGCTTCTAAACAGCCTACAGCTGGGACATCTAGATTTGTGATAACCCACTATGCTGATACTAAACAGAGATTTACAGATATAAGAAATAGCCCGAATGAATGAACTTGAACTTGATTTTTATTTTTTTTTTATTGTATTCAAGGGTATTGAACATGTTGTATTCACTGGTATAGGACATGTTACACTATGTGAAAGGTAAATTATATAGCAAAAAAGAAGAAAGGGGGTGCACCACTATAATTTAATTTTGTGCTCACTATGCCTAAGCCAATCCACAAAAAAACACAGGAGGGACTTCACACAGCTTGTCACATCCACTCCAATTAGGAGCACCATCCAATAAAATCTTTACAATATTTTATTGTCAAACAATGTTATTGCACATACACAAATGGACTCACAATCCCAACAAAGAAGACAAAATTAAAAAAACAACTGCATCTGCCCACATATCTGTACAATATTAACTCAAATCACATAATACAACAGGGAACAAGTCACCCCAAAATTGACTCCTAGTTATATAAGGGACCGGGGGCATATACTACTTGTATGGGCTTTAGCATAGAAGTAGGTGCAATGGGTGCACCAGCATAGGAGTAGGTCTGATGGGTGCACCAGCATAGGAGTAGGTCTGATGGGTTCACCAGTGCCTGGCAAAGCAACATGCTACCTCAGCCTATCCAACAGCACCTCCACAGTGGCACCTACAACCTACAGGTCCTCACAGTGACACCGCACACACTGGAGACTCAGACTTACCTCTGGATGGGATTTGCATGGACAGCAGTAGAAGGCACCCTCAACCAGTCCAAGCTGGACACAAAGCAAGTGGACAGTACACCCTCATCACAAAACCCAACCTTACCACACTGACCCACTTGCTACAAGCAGGGGTTACCCGCTCTCTCTTTTGAGAATTGAGGGTGCTTTTGCTACAGTTGGAATATCTTAAGCTACAAACCAGGAACCTGGGCACCCATCAGACCTACTCCTTTGCTGGGGTGCCCATCAGACCTACTGCTACACTGAAGCCCATACAAGGTTAGCAACTACTACACCACCATGAGCCTCTTACGAGCATTGATTCTTTATACACCAATTTCCTGGGAAAGCTCCCAAGAGGGTGAAACACATAGGGAATCTGATTTAAGCATCACTGTACCTAAAAAAAAAAATTATATTGATACACAATTTTTTGTGTCTAGCAAATCCCATACCATTAAATGTAACTCCCTTCAATACAATTAAAAATTAGAAACAAAAATTACCCACCTCCATGAGTTCTTAAAGTGATACTACAGGCAAACTGTTTTCGGTTTCTAAATTAAAGAAATGGCTGAGATATCAGGGTTTACAGGTTCAGCCAATGACATTCTCTTTTTCATCCCGTCCCCCAATCAGCTCAGCAGAGCAGGACAGGATTGCTGGTCCCTCCTCCGCTTCCTTCTCCGCTTCCTCCTCCAGATTCATTACATTGCTGTTAGCACAGAGAGCTGATTATTATGCAGCATCGCAAATCCAAGGGCCATCCCAGAAGGAAAATCATAAGCTGAACCTTTAAACCTCGATATCTCATCCATTTCTTCTTCAATTTAAAAATGGAAAACAGTTTAGGACAGTGCCAAATGTAGCCAGACACAATGGTGTAACAATTACCTTTGCCTGCTGTAGCACTTTAATTCAGGCCATTTTTTAATCTTTAAATCTCTAATATTGTATTACCTGGTAGAACGAGAACTTAGCCCCCCCCCCCCCCTTCTAAGCTCTAACATCTACAACAATTTGTTATCTAATTGGATGCCAGAGACCAGGCAAAACCTTCACATTCCTTGCTGTCTTTTGTCCCACATGACTGGTCTGCAAGGAGGGCATGCGCTCAACACTGTGCCGAACGGTGAATATCAGTGGCATAGCAAAACGGCTTTAAAGTGGACCAACACCCAGGATTTTGACTATCCTGGGTTTTGGTCCACTTCGGTGGGGCACCCCGATCGGGGGTGCCCCGCTGTGTGAAACCCCCCAGAAAGCCCCAAAAACTCACCTCTCCCCGCTCCCACATGACCACTGCAGCCAATCCCCGCCGGCGGAAAAGCGGGAGGCAGCGACGGACAAGAGAGCGCGCCCGCCGCCGCCTCCCGCGCCTCACTCTTACAGGGCGCGCGCCCGTGCTGGCCATTCACAAACGGCCGGCGCGGGTGCGCGTCCTGCTAGAGGGACGCACGGGAGGCGGCGGCGGGCGCCGCTGGATCGAGGAGCAGGTAGGGATTTAGGGGTTTCTGGGGGGTTTTACACAGCGATCGGAGTGCCCCACAGTCAGGGAGCTGATCGGTCCACTTTAAACAGTAGAGATAGGTAAATAGTTTGAGATTTTGGGGCCAATTTAGTTGTATGATTTGGCTTAGTCCAAAATGATTAAATAGACAGTTCAGGCAGAAAAAAAAAAGAAACATGCCAGTGGCGTAACTATGTGCAAACAATAAATGTAGCCCTTTCACAGCTCATACAGTAAACATATTTTTGTCTTTTAACTGTCCTAAACTGTTTGTTGGGTTGGTCTGGTTTAAAGTGGACCAAAACCCAGGATTTTTGACCATCCAGGGTTTTGGGCCTTTCCCCCGGGGCACCCCGATTGAAGGTGCCCCGCTGTGTGAAACCCCCCAGATCGCCAGAACAAACTCACCCCTGCCCGGTCCTACGGCACACGTGCGTCCGCTCGTCACGCCATCTAAGCCGGCGTCTAAGATCAGCTGCTCCGAGCTCACTGGCGGGCGCATCGCCCTGCTAGCGGGATAGCGGAAATGTGGCTCACGCATGCGCCGTTGGACTGGGAAGCAAGGTAAGTGAACGGGGCGACCTAGGGGGTTTCACACAGTGGGGCATTTTGATTTTGGATGCCCCGGGGGGAAGGAATCGATCGGCCTGGGAATCTTATAGATTCCCGGGCCGATCGGCATGGGTTTTGGTCAACTGTAAGTAATTTATGACTGTTGGTCCACTTTAAATTAAAAAAAATAACATAAGGTAGACTGCACAATGTAGACTGGCTTTATCTGATATCTATTGTGAATCTGTGGCTTCCTGTCATTTCACTCCAGGTGAGACGGGATGTGGTATGAAGGGGGGAAGGTTATTCACAATCACACTCTGTGCTGCTGAAACCACAGCCAATATGTGCAAATAAAGTCAGGAGTTTGCAAAACTTTGTTCTAAAAGAGATGATCTTGTATCTCTGAACCTCCAATATCTGACTGGTTCTAGTTCTGCAGGTCTGTAGCCTCTGGTTCTTGGCTGTTTTAGTATCCCTACACAAAACCAGCTTAGAAGCTTTGCATTAGAAGAAATAGCTGTCATCTTATTGGACAATTTGGCTATGCTATGAATGTGATGATAAACATCAGGGTAGCTTAAAGTGGACCAACACCCAGGATTTTGACTATCCTGGGTCTTGGTCCACTTCCCCGGGGCACCCCGGGGAAACCCCCTAAAAACTCACCTCAACCCGCTCCTACAGCGCATGCGCGGCCGCTCGTCCAATCAGTGCGCTCGGAGCAGCTGTGGTATGCGCATCCAAGTGACGTACAACCACAACGGCTCCGAGCACGCTGGCGGCCGCATCTCGCGCTTCCCTCTAACAGGGAGCACGCCCACGCTGGCCATTCACGAATCTTATAGATTCCCGGGCCGATCCGGGAGGGTGTTGGTCCACTTTAATGTTAAACCTTAACCCTGAACTCAACACATATCAGAACTATATTAGAGCTTCACCTGAAGTCTAGCCTATAACTCCATCCAGAGCTCAGTATTGTTCTGAGACTCTTTTCTAACAATAAGTCAAGACTACCTAAAACCATACCACTGCCAGCTGGAGCTATACTCTGCTCAATATCTGCTTTTATTCCATGCATTCTAAAATTGCTGCCATGTTATGAGCGATAGTATGGCTTCATATCACAGGCCAATACCAGACCCCCTTCTCTATGTCAAGCCCTGATCCTAAATCTAACATGCCAAGCACTGAATTTCATGTTAACCACAGTTAATACATTTGGACCGTGTGCAACCTACAAGGTCCTCTGTTCGCCAAGAGAATATAGCCCTATCATTGAGGAACTGAGCTCTAATAATATTGCCCCTACCAGGGTCACCATCTGGAATTTTCAGGCCCCATACAGCAGCAATGGCTTGGCCCCTAGCTAACATTGAGCCTCTGGCCCCAAGGCAACCAGGCTTACCTCAAAATCCAGACCATATAGCAAACACAAGCTCTAGGGGCTCAGCCATCATTATATGTTATGGGGAGCCCAGACCCAATATAGGTTGTATAGACACCAGACTCCTCTATAACCTAAATGTGATGGTTGGGGCTGTAATTTGAACTGGACCTCTGTCCCCAAGGTAGCCAGGCTTACCTTATTACTTAGACCATAAAGGAAACTGAAACTCAGACTAGGGACTTGACAATATAGTGTATGAGGGACCCAGGCACAATATAAGCTCTATAGAGTCTGGCTCCCTACCAGTCTGGGGAGGGGGCAGACACCCTCAATAATCATCCTCAATAATCATCAACGCCAGCAGCAATAGCATGGGGCTCAGGTCAGGGACCTGGCTAGGGCCCCCCTATCCCTCACTGGGCCATTTTAGGCTCTATACTGGAGTCTTGGCTCTCTGCCCTGAAGGTTGTCCTGGCTTCTACTGCTGAGTAGCGTAGCAGGTCTGTTTCACAAAGCTACAACTGTTACCCTCTCATAACCCTGCTTGCAACCCACCTTTGTTATTGACCTGGAAATGTATACCTGCAACACAACCCAAATCCATGTCTATCGTTGTCATGTCACAGAAGACTACTGCAATATCAAGGTTCTTAACATGACCCTAAGCAAATATTCTATGCACTGCATGTAAAGACTCTGCATGCAAAACTGCCATGGATGGCAAACAACAGTAATGATTACAAAACCATATGATGGCATCCCCCAGTACGTACACACTCATCCATGGTAGACATTTAAAATAAGACAAAAGTACAAAGACAGTACATACACCGCGCTGAGAATAAATAAACAGTGTTATCACAAATTATTGACAAAGAGTATATAAGTCCACATTTAGGTGCTCCACGTGTGTTAGTCCTTATTCCCAATTGGACCTAATGTAAATGGATTATGTAGAACACAGAGCAACCTCCAAAATAAATTGGTGCAGGAGATGATCTCTATCCCACGACACATGCACCTCCACACGGTGAATCCACCACCAGTAGTGCAAACCCTTACCGACTAATAAAGATATTGAAGCCTTCAAAACGTCCACATATAGGTACTTGATAGGTCCTATTCTTTAGTGTATTGCTCACCGGCATTCAGGAAATAGAGCAATTCAACCGGTCACCGGAAAATAATAATAAAACAGAATCTAGTGTAATTCCATTAAAACCCAAAACGGTTTAATAAGGTTTTAAAAATGTACACTCACAAACATGTAATTAAAAACAGCTTTCAATCAAGATCATGACAGCGCTCGTCTCACCAGCCCTGGGATAAAGCAGCTTTGCCAGCAGGAAAGTCGCGTCAGCTACGAATAGGTACCAATGTTGTAAAAGTTGAAGAAAATTCCGCCACCGCCGACGCGTTTCATCGCCAAGGGCAACTTTAACTAGGCTGAGTTAAAGTTGCCCTTGGCGACGAAACGCGTCGGCAGTGGCGGTGGCGGAATTTTCTTCAACTTTTACAACATTGGTACCTATTCGTGGCTGACGCAACTTTCCTGCTGGCAAAGCTGCTTTATCCCAGGGCTGGTGAGACGAGCGCTGTCATGATCTTGATTGAAAGCTGTTTTTAATTACATGTTTGTGAGTGTACATTTTTAAAACCTTATTAAACCGTTTTGGGTTTTAATGGAATTACACTAGATTCTGTTTTATTATTATTTTCCGGTGACCGGTTGAATTGCTCTATTTCCTGAATGCCGGTTAGCAATACACTAAAGAATAGAAACCTATCAAGTACCTATATGTGGACGTTTTGAAGGCTTCAATATCTTTATTAGTCGGTAAGGGTTTGCACCACTGGTGGTGGATTCACCGTGTGGAGGTGCATGTGTCGTGGGTAAGACATTTAAAATAGCTCAGGTTTTATGTACCCTGCTGCTAAGTCAACAATGAAGCTTCCATGTGAATAGTAGCAGGGACATGCATGAAGGCCAATGGGGTTCAGTGGGAAGGCATGCATGGTGCGCCGTATTGATTGGCAGTGGCCATTGTAGGCCACCATAGGAAAGCAGAAGGGTGAGTATTTTGGCTCTTCAAGGGGACGGAGATTGGGGTTAAGTCCTGAAGTTATGTTTGACCCTAGGACTGCTTTAACATACAAATAAAAGATTTATGAAAGGCAACCAGCTTGAAAAATCTATGCCTTAAACTTAAAACTAAACCTTTGTAATGTTTTCTTTTGATTGGCAGCTATGTACTGGACAGGAAAATGCCACTGCTTTACCGGGGGATGAAAATACCTTGGATTATGAAGGCTATCAAGAACAATGCGGGAAAAACGATGTCCGTAGTTTTCGCGCTATATTTCTACCAATAATGTATGCCCTAATCTGCTTCATAGGACTGGCCGGCAATGGGCTAGTGATAATTAGATATGTCTACTTTAGCAGGCTGAAAACTGGAACTGACTACTACATGCTTAACTTGGCCATAGCAGACATGGTATTCCTCATCACCTTGCCTTTTTGGGCAGTCAGCATAGCCAAAGACTGGGTTTTCGGCAGCGACATGTGCAAAGTCATCTATTGTCTCTATAAAATGAGCTTCTTTAGTGGCATGTTCTTGCTTATGTCTGTGAGCATTGAGAGATACTTTGCCATTGTCCAGGCGCCCTCCGCTCACCGCCACCGATCCAAAACTGTTTGGATTAGCAAACTGTCCAGCATCAGCACTTGGCTCTTTGCCTTTTTCCTATCAATCCCTGAGCTCATCTACAGTGGAGTGATCGTATCAGAGAACAACAATGTGTGCCAAATCTATTCCTCTAACATTGAAAGCCTCAATGCAAAGCTGAGGATCTCCCAGATGTTTTTTGGATTCCTCCTACCCTTGATCATCATGTGCTTTTGTTACAGCATGATAATAAGGACTCTACTTAAGGCTCGTAACTTTGAAAAATACAAAGCCATCAAGGTCATTATAGCCATCGTTATTGTATTTATAGTCTTTCAACTTCCTTACAATAGCGTCATGCTGATTAAGACTTTCCACAACACCACATCTTGCGAGATGAGCAAGTCCATGGACATTGCCGATGACGTAACCTACACACTTGCCTGCTTTCGATGTTGCTTGAACCCTTTCCTCTATGCTATTATCGGGATCAAGTTCAGAAATGACCTGTGCAAGTTCTTCAAAGACTTAGGTTGCCTGAGCCAGGAGAAGCTTACTGAATGGTCAATCACAAAACCAAGCAAGAGAACCTCCTTTGCAGACACTGACACAACAACCACATTTTCTCCTTGAAGACTCAGGATTAGTGGACATTTGATCTGTATATATTGGGGGGTTACAAAGTTACGGGCACTGAATCTAAAGATGAGTTTGATTTCAGAGACTTAGCAATGTTAATGTTAATCCAATTCAGAGACTAATAATGAAGAACTGGTTGACATGGCTCCTTCAGTTTTCAGTAAATCCTCAGTTTCAAAGCCTGAAATGATGTATATAAAACTAAATTCTTAGGTTAACTGATCAGAAAGTGGAATCATGGCCTTTGAATCACTTTTGTTCTGTCTCACAAGTGACATTTAAAATGTACCTTCGATATTTTTCTTATCAGCTTTAACTTTGTGAAAGAGATACAGTACATTCCCCTGACAGCCACAATAATGTGTATGTCAAACTGAAACCAAAATGTAACTGCCATTTTACATTATAAGTTGGCTTAACTTTATTCTTCCCTGCAAGAACTGCACAGACGGGCGGAGAAGATTCTTTGGAACCCCTCCCATCCTGGCCACGCCTTATTCCAGTATTTACCATCTGGGCGACGTCTTGCAGTACCAGCTTGCAGGACTAGGAATGGTTTCTTTCCTTTGGCTACCCACACCCTTAACAAGCCAGGCATCATAGGCCCAGGCTCATTATTAGCCTGTAGCACTGCACTATGTAAGAGCATCTGTATCGCTTGTATTTTCTGTATTCAATGAAGTTTGTATCTCTTGTTTCAATTTCTATGTAAACTGTAATATTCTGTTGCACTGTGTATATGCCAAAAAGGAATCCCTTATTCATCTCTGATGTACTTGGGGAACAATACATTGAATTTAATTGAATTGAATTCTTTTATATAGGCAGGCAATTGAGTGACTATAGCCACAGCAGAACAAGCAAGTATATAAAGATGGACAACTGGTGGTTGTAAAAATAGGGGTGGGCATAATAATGTCACAAAAGGGTTATAACCAATAGTTTTGCTTTCAATGAGAATGTTTATACCTGATTTAGATACTCCAAAAAAATATACATTTCCCAAAAAGCTGCAACCCAAACTAACCGCCGTTGCCTAGACCAGGGGTACTCAACCACTTCTTGCAAAGGTCCATTTAAAGGCATCCGGTGAGGGGTGAAGGTCCGGACGGAGGGCTGTCGCGGGGGGTGGATAGTTATAAATCAGCAGACTGGGGGAGGGGCTATAGATTCCCCAGTCTGCATGTATCTTGCAATGCCACTTCCTGCCTGTGCAGTACTTCATATTGCAATGCTAGGTGCCATGGAGCCATGACACTGGCAGAAGGACTAAGCACTACAGCACCGATCAAGGGGGCAACATGGCAACACAGAAGCAACTGAGTGCAGGGCTGTCGGGGCAGGGGGCCGGAAATCTGATGCGGAGGTCCGCATTCGGACCCCGGTCCGCCAATTGAGTATCACTGGCCTAGACCATCTACAGTGGATATACACTCTACATGTCCCTGTTGAAATGCCGGGGTTTTGTCTTGTAAAAAAAAAAAGAATCATTTCAGAACGTTTTCCACCTTTAATTTCACATATAATTTGTTCAATGCAATTGAAAAACAAACTAAAATATTTTAGGGTGAAAATATGCCAAATTGATCTACTGTGTTCCATGGTATAGCTACCCTGTTTCCCAGAAAATTGGACCTATTCCGAAAACAAGCTAAACTAGTATCATTTTTCAGGATTTTTTGTAGGATGCTTTAAATATAAGCCCTAACCCAAAAATAAGACCTAATTAGTTATGGGGAAAATAAGGCAATTGCCTGGGACCCTAGGACCAAAAGGCCCCGCTCACAGTCAGGGGCATTTCTTGCCCTGGGGGCACCAGGTACCCCTGCGCACTAGCAATCTGACACACCATTATGTCCTCACGTGACGGCCTGTGTCATATAGTGAAGCTGCTCAAATGCCGGGGAGCCGCATGTAAGAGCCAGGACAATGTGTCTCAGGCTGCAAACCCTGTAGAGGCTCTCGTCTGCCACCCAAGCCCACAGGGGGTGCAGCAGCGCCCATAGCAAATAGTGGCAGCCACCAGGAATATGAGGGAGAAGGTGAACAGGGGAGTTGGGCTGCCAGATTAAGGTAGCTCAATCAATGTTGGAATGAAAATGAACAAATGTAAATTGTTTATGGAAAAATAAAACATCCCCTGAAAATAGGCCCCAGAGCATCTTTTGGAACAAAAATGAATATAAGATCCTGTCTTATTTTTGGGGAAACATGGTACAACCTTAAAATAGTTTGTACCCTTCTCCTGACTGACACCTGTCAACAATGAGATCTCTTTGATGTGTTATAAGCTGTAAAATGTCAGGAAAATCTGACTAGAACAGCTTCATATGAGAATGGCTTAAAATGATGGCACCTGTGTACTGATTACTATTTCCCATAAGTTTCAATGTGATTGGCTAATTCCGAACACCACCACATCCACAATTATTAGGGTACATTCAATTGCTTTGTACAGATTATGTTTCACATCAAAGATGCAAAAAGTTCTCAAATAATTCTTGTTTTTTTTTTTTTTTATTTCTAATGGCAAATAGTGATGAGCAAACCTGAGCTGCCAAGTTCAGGCTCGAACTTTGCAAGCTCAGGCCCCTGAACTCGAGCACGGACTTCAGCAAGAAGTCAATGCTCAAGTTTGGTGTTTGGCCGAACCCAGAAAGATGCTTGATGGGCTGCTCAGCAGCATGGCTGTGATTGGCCAGGCAGGGCACGTGACCCTGCGTCCTATGTCACACCAGCACTTGGTTAGGGAGAGTTTGCTACTGCTGAGTGAGAGACGACGGCTTCAGGACAGATAGTTAGGGAGAGGAGGCTGCCGGAGAGAGAGTCAGTGAATAAACCTTCTCCTTTTGAGGACAGATAGGTAGGGAGAGTCGGAGGTGGTTTTTGGAGGGACAGCTTGGGGGGGGGCACATAAAAGCACATGGGCCTGTTGTCCTCATTTTACTCAGAGGATGGGCAGCTGCTGGGACACATCTCATACATTTGGGTAATATAATACAAGTCATTTCTGCCCATCTGTATGATTTGGTATATAATACAAGTAGTGATGAGCTGCAAAGTTCGGGCTCCTACTGAACTTTGCAAGCTTGGGTCCCCGAACGGACTTCAGCAAGAAGTTCAGCGTTTGACCAAACCTGGAAAGCTGCTTGATTGGCTGCTTAGCAGCCAGTTAACCAGCTTTTTACATCTAGATTGGCCAGGTGACCCCGCTGTATAAAAGGCAGGGTCACAAGTCCTATGCCACACTTGGGGTTTGGGCTCAACTTGGGGTTTGATAAGTCCACACCCAATGGTGTATCTCAGGTTACATGCCTCTTTTAGGCCTATTGCACACTTCTTTGGGTTACCAGTTAAACTGGCTTCCCAGATGGAATCTAGTACTGTTTGTAGCTTGGGTAAGTGTGACTCCCAAAGATGACTATGTCATCTAAATAGGTTGCTACATAGTTTCTATGAGGCTGTTAAATGTGACCCATTAATCTCTGAAAAGTGGACCCAAAAGGTAAAACAAGGGAATAAAACAAGGTAATAGAAATGACCCTTGGATGTTGAGAAAGCTGTCTTTTCCTTTGCCTCTTTATTAAAAGGAATATGCCAGTGGCCCTTAGTAAGGTCGAGTGTAGTGATAACTCGTCAACCCTAGGCATGGGATAGGCATCTGTTTTGCATGGGTGTCATTTTGCTAAAAATTCACAAGTATATTCGCAACACTTAAATGTATAAGGCAATTTAAAAGCTCAAATATATGTATATCTCTAAAATTACACCACGCTGTCTAATAAGTTCATTTGTCAGTAACGCCAAGGAAATGCTAAATGATGCACTTTAAAGAGTTATTTTTATACCTTGCTTGCAAAAAAATGTACAAATACAAAAACTCTACAAGCACTCGTTACAAACACAGAAAGCCTCAAAATGGGCAAAAACTAAACATATTAAAACGGATTACCCATCTCTTTAATCTGGTCCAAGCAGAAATCAGCAGACCTCATTCAATCTCCAATCAAGATGGCTGCTTTATTCAAGTTCGCAAAGCAGGTCTCTCTAATCTCATAATCGTCCGTCTGTGTCCATCTCTATTCAAAACACGACTGTCTGTGTCTCCTTTAGCTGCCCGAGTGAATCTTCCTGTCTCCCACCACCAGCTGTTTTTCCCAGACTGACCCCTAATATTCATTTGAAATAGCGCAGGTGAGCTCTGATTGGCCCAGACAAACTAACCCAGGTGATACTTTGATTAGCTCAGATAAAACTATCACAGGTTCATTTTCTGCTGACCAACTTTCATGCCAATGCACACATGAAACTAAGCTCAGGCCAATAGCTACCAAGTCAGTCTTCAGAACAAAGGAAGGTCTCCCACCATGCTGAATATTAATTAAGGAAGCAACCATGCTGGCTAAACAAAAGGGGTCAGCCTATATACAGTGCTTTTTGATTGTATAAGATTTTTACAATTAACAACAAAACAAAAACAAAATATATAAAAATATCACAGCATTACAGCATCAAACCTAGACACTTCACTGAACTTCCGAAAGTCATTGCACCTCAGACTACCATCTGGCTTGGGGATCAAAACGTTAGGGCTTGACTAACCACTTTGAGACTCCTTGATTACCCCTAAAGCCAACATTTTCTCTACCTCCTGTGAAATCACCTGTCTTTGGGCTTCCAGCACCCAATACTTTTTCAGTTTCATTATCTGTCCTGGCTCAGTTATTATATAATGTTTTTGAGGCTGGTACGACTGGGTAGATCAGAAAAAACTTGTTTGTTCTTTTGGAGAAACTCTTTCACTCTTTAAACCCGTACAGCTGACAAGACTTCTGAAAACTTCAAAGCTAGGTAACGTTGTTGGCTGACTACTTGCGGCCTTGTGCTCTCTCCAGGGCTTGATTAAATTGACATGATATATTTGTAAAGATTTTCTTTTCATTTGGGCTACATGCTCAATTACACTTCTATGGGGTGTGTGCTCTTCCTTCCACATCTCTTTTGCAATATCTAAGAGTAGAGATGAGCGAACTTTTGAAAAATTCGATTCGACTGATTCGCCGAATTTTCCGACAAAAATCGTTTCGAAAAACGGCTATTTCTGAGCCTCCTACAGCCTCAATAGGGTTGTAAACCATTCAGCCTTGCTGTAACACGCACAGGATGCGTGCTGGGTTTGTTAAATAATACTTTGAAGAAATATCACATGCAGATCAGAGGCATCGCTAATAGAATCGCAGAGCGGCACAATTGCAGAGAGTTGAAGTGGCATCACTATGAGGGGCAGAAGGAGCCCAAATATACACTGGAGTTGGCCTCAGGAGCCCAAAAATTGGATGAATCACACCCTGGAGTTGGCAGAAGTTGGCAGCAGCAGCAGGAGCCCAAATATACACTGGAGTTGGCTTCAGGAGCCCAAAAATTGGATGAATCACACCCTGGAGTTGGCAGAAGTTGGCAGCAGCAGGAGCAGGAGCCCAAATATACACTGGAGTTGGCCTCAGGAGCCCAAAAATTGGATGAATCACACCCTGGAGTTGGCAGAAGTTGGCAGCAGCAGCAGCAGGAGCCCAAATATACACTGGAGTTGGCCTCAGGAGCCCAAAAATTGGATGAATCACACCCTGGAGTTGGCAGGAGTTGACAGTAGTAGCAGCAGGAGCCCAAATATACACTGGAGTTGGCCTCAGGAGCCCAAAAATTGGATGAATCACACCCTGGAGTTGGCAGAAGTTGGCAGCAGCAGCAGCAGGAGCCCAAATATACACTGGAGTTGGCCTCAGGAGCCCAAAAATTGGATGAATCACACCCTGGAGTTGGCAGAAGTTGGCAGCAGCAGCAGCAGGAGCCCAAATATACACTGGAGTTGGCTTCAGGAGCCCAAAAATTGGATGAATCACACCCTGGAGTTGGCAGGAGTTGACAGTAGTAGCAGCAGGAGCCCAAATATACACTGGAGTTGGCTTCAGGAGCCCAAAAATTGGATGAATCACACCCTGGAGTTGGCAGAAGTTGGCAGCAGCAGCAGCAGGAGCCCAAATATACACTGGAGTTGGCCTCAGGAGCCCAAAAATTGGATGAATCACACCCTGGAGTTGGCAGAAGTTGGCAGTAGTAGCAGCAGGAGCCCAAATATACACTGGAGTTGGCCTCAGGAGCCCAAAAATTGGATGAATCACACCCTGGAGTTGGCAGAAGTTGGCAGTAGTAGCAGCAGGAGCCCAAATATACACTGGAGTTGGCTTCAGGAGCCCAAAAATTGGATGAATCACACCCTGGAGTTGGCAGAAGTTGGCAGTAGCAGCAGCAGGAGCCCAAATATACACTGGAGTTGGCTTCAGGAGCCCAAAAATTGGATGAATCACACCCTGGAGTTGGCAGGAGTTGACAGTAGCAGCAGCAGGAGCCCAAATATACACTGGAGTTGGCCTCAGGAGCCCAAAAATTGGATGAATCACACCCTGGAGTTGGCAGGAGTTGACAGTAGCAGCAGCAGGAGCCCAAATATACACTGGAGTTGGCTTCAGGAGCCCAAAAATTGGATGAATCACACCCTGGAGTTGGCAGAAGTTGGCAGCAGCAGCAGCAGCAGGAGCCCAAATATACACTGGAGTTGGCTTCAGGAGCCCAAAAATTGGATGAATCACACCCTGGAGTTGGCAGAAGTTGGCAGCAGCAGCAGCAGGAGCCCAAATATACACTGGAGTTGGCTTCAGGAGCCCAAAAATTGGATGAATCACACCCTGGAGTTGGCAGAAGTTGGCAGCAGCAGCAGCAGGAGCCCAAATATACACTGGAGTTGGCTTCAGGAGCCCAAAAATTGGATGAATCACACCCTGGAGTTGGCAGAAGTTGGCAGCAGCAGCAGCAGGAGCCCAAATATTACTATAAAGAGACACTGGGGTTGGCTTCAGGAGCCCAAAAATTTGATGAATCACACCCTGGAGTTGGCAGCAGCAGGAGCCCAAATATTACTTTAAAGAGACACTGGGGTTGGCTTCAGGAGCCCAAAAATTGGATGAATCACACCCTGTGGAGAGTCATGTGGAGAAAAAGTAGCTTAGTTAGTAATATCTACATAAAATTATGAATAAACAAATTCAAAAGTATTGCCAAAGTGAAGTTTTGTTTGAGGGTGTGTTTCCACCTTTTAATTAAATCAGAAACAAGAAGGTATCATTGCCTCTGACTAATTAGCCCTCAAAAATTCTTGGAATTTTTAATCTGGAATCATGTCTGATCCGTCTTATCCGAAGAATATTAATAAAAAGTAAGAGTAACGGAAAGGATTTTTTATCAATACTTACTTGTGGTCCGATGCGGAGGAATGTCTGTAACTGGAGAGCAGCGCCTTAAATCTGTTTTGCACGATCCATCTTTCTTTAGTGTAGGTCTGGCCCCGTCATCAATCTACTGGAATACATCAGGCATTGTTGGGAGGAAAGCTTGGATGATCCAAGCGCCATTCATTTCCACGCAGGGCAGTCTCTGGAAAAAAAAAGTCTGTATAAACCAGGGTCTTTTTCATATAAAAACAAATGGTTATTCTTGCTTGTAAACCATATGTTCCACAGATTTACCAGTCATTGTGTCAGCCAATGAAGCAACTTTGTCTCGAAGTGCTGCAAAAGCAGTCCACTGCATCACAAGTGGCATCTGACACCCCCAGTCAACTGTCTGTCTGTTATGCTTTGGGTTCAGCTCCACTATCCATTGATGAAGATCTGATAATCATAAAATTCAGCAGCTACTGCCCAGCCAAGAAGTGGAGGAGACACTCGCCTCTTCTTCCAGTAGCCGGCAATTAGTGATGAGGAGAGTGTCGTGGGAGGAGGTGTTGCAAGCCGAGGTAGTGGAAGAGGGTCCCTGGAGTCTGCGGCGGTGGCGGCGGCAGCAGCAGCAGATTATTGCGGACTGTTGTTCGGAAAAATCAGCTACTCAGCGATGTGGCAGTGTTTCATGCAGCATCCTGGGGAGAAAAAGTAGGTTAGTTAGTGTATATACATAAAATTATGAATAGACAAATGCAATAGTATTGCCAAAGTGAAGTTTTGTTTGAGGGTGTGTTTCCACCTTGTAATTAAATCAGAAACAACTAGCTATCATTTGCCTCTGAATAATTAGCCCTCAAAAATTCTTGGAATTTTTAATCTTGATGTCTGAGGGATTTCTCCTCTCAGACAGCGTCACCATAAGTCCAGCCTGCTGCATTACACTTGGAAGAACATCTTGTTTGCGCTGCGACAAGGAAGCCAAAGTCATGCGTCCTCACATGGCACACGTGTTCAGTCTAGTTTTTAAGTCTTGCCCCCATCTGAAAGAACAACAGGAAAGAAAGTTAGCATGCACTTCTGGCACTCCTACACCACGAAGCACAACCCTATTGAGCCTCAGCGTCACAACGGTGTACCCCACCATAGTCTGATTTGCGATGTTTCCACCCGTTGGAATTCCACCCTCCATATGCAGGATCCACTATAGCAGTGGTCCCCAACCCTGTCCTCAAGGCCCACCAACAGGCCAGGTTTTGCAGATCTCCACAAAGATGCACAGGTGGAGTAATTAGTGCAGCTGCAGAGCAATAGAGCTGGCTATTTGGAGATCCAAAAAACATGACTTGTTGGTGGGCCTTGAGGACAGGGTTGAGGACCACTGCACTATAGGAACAGAGAAAAGCCATCACGGATTTCTGGATGATCCAAACGGATAGGGGGACACCTGTGTAAATTCAATGTAAACCATTGGCAGCTCATACGTGACACCGACCGTTTGCTCAGGCCCTTTGAGGAAGCTACGTTATTAGTCAGTTGCCAGGACTATGAGATGAACGATGAGATTCCACTGCTTCATGTACTACAACACATGTTGGAAACCATGGCTGGTCAGGGCACTGGAGACATGGCACATACATTTCACAGCCACATGAAGCCTGTGGGGGCTGAAGTGGAGGAGGAGGAGGGGGTGGGGCAAAGCAAACCACAGTTTAGGTTTCACAAAATGACCATTTTATCTAGTCATCTGACAGAAGAGGAGGAGCAGGAGCAGCCACAGGAGCTAGAGGGTTGTGAGTAAGGTGAGACAGAGGACCCAGACACACCGTGGCAGTTTACAGTGGAGATGGAGACAGGTAGTCCCTCCGAGTCATTTGCACAAATGGCACGATGCATGCTCACATGCTTGCGTACTAGTGAGCGCAGAATTGTCTCCATTTGTCAGCGGGAAGACTTCTGGCTCTCCAACTTATTGGACCCTCGCTTCCGGCACAAAATGGGGGCATTTTTTACGCCCACTGAGAGGGAGGACAAACTGACCTACTACAGAGACATCCCACGTAGTCAGTTGGGCGATGTCTATCTGCGCCATGGCCCATACTCCCGCAGGTCTGACTCGGGGGGACCTCTGCGATCACCTTCCACTGCCATGGCTGCTGGGGGGGTGGAAGGAGCAGCAGCAGCAGCTCCATCAGCAGCAGCCTCAGTCTTCAGTCGCTAGTGAGTAGCTTTCTACACCCGCATAGTGAGTCTACTCATGAGCAGCAGGAAGACCTGGAGCTGGACCTCAAACAGCAGGTCATGTCATACCTTGACATGACCATGCCAACACACCTTCAAGATCCACTGGATTTGCTGGGAAGCCAAACTTGACTTGTGCCCGCAACTAGCAGAGTTTGCCCTGGAAAAGCTGTACTGGCCGGACAGTAGTTGATTTAGATGGCAACTGGGCTGCTCTATATAACGAAGCAAAATGGCAAATTTACCTCACTATATGAGCTATTGCCCCTCAGATTTACACAGGGGCTGCTCTATATTATGCTGCAAAGTGGCAAATTTACCTCACAATATAAGCTATTGCCCCTCAGATTTACACAGGGGCTGCTCTATATTATGCTGCAAAATGGCAAATTTACCTCACAATATAAGCTATTGCCCCTCAGATTTACACAGGGCCTGCTCTATATAACGAAGCAAAATGGCAAATTTACCTCACTATATAAGCTATTGCCCCTCAGATTTACACAGGGGCTGCTCTATATTATGCTGCAAAATGGCAAATTAACCTCACAATATAAGCTATTGCAGCTCTATATAAATAAAAATAAATAAATAAAAAAAGGGCCTGTAGAAGCTTATTTAGTATAACAGATAGGGTGACATGTGCTGGTTTGGGATGCCCATATGGGCTAGTGTTTTGGCAGCAGTACAAAAACCAATGCAAAATGCAATAGCTTAATAAAGCTGATGCTGATCAACGCTTATTTAGTATAACAGATGGGGTGCAACATGCAGGTTTGGGATGCCCTGCGGCCTGGTGTATTTAAAGCAGACCAAAACCAATTCAAAATGCAATAACTTAATAAAGCTGAGGCTGTAGATGCTTATTTAGTATAAACAGGTAGGGTGCAAGGTGCAGCTTTGGGGTGCCCTGCGGCCTGGTTAAATGAAAGCAGTCAAAAAGGAAGTGCAAACTGAAGTAGCTTAATGAAGCTGATGCTGATCAACGCTTATGTTGTATACCAGATAGGGTGCAAGGTGCAGCTTTGGGGTGCCCTGCGGCCTGGTTTATTAAAATCAGTCAAAAACAAGTGCAAACTGAAGTAGCCTGATCAACGCTTATGTTGTATAACAGATAGGTTTAAAATAGCATGTGCCTTGGGATGCCCGTGTGGCCTGTTATATTTCAAGCTGAACAAAAAGTAACAATAATCCAAGTATGAGACATCATTTTGACCTTCTTCACAGCGCCATACTTTGAAAAAAAAAAATTAATTTCATGCCGATCAATCCAAAGGTCAATGCCCCTAACAAAAATAGTGTTCGGCATAAGTTTTCCTTCTGGAAGGACGTAACCTTTAGTTTACATGGTTGGGGTAGGTTATCTTACAAATTGGGATACCACAGGCAGCAGTGTCATTGAAAGAGACAGATTGTAATGCAGGCCATACGCAAGCAGAGAAACTCAGGCTGCAACAGGCCTATTTAGTTTACATGGTTGGGGTAGGTTATCTTACAAATTGGGATACCCCACTGTATATGAAACCGAATATAAATGCACACCCAAAAGTGGACACTCAGCCTCCAAGAGGCCTGCTTAGTTTAAATAAGAGAGCTGCTTAGTATGGTAGGTAGGTTATGTTATGTTACAGAATGGGATGCCCCAAGCAGACTTGAGATCAGTATATATGCACACAGCAGCAGTGTGTTAGCAGGCTCATACAGGCCAAATTTCTTTAAATAACTGTGCAGCTTACAGTTAATGCAGAGGCTAATGGTATGTTACAGAATGGGATGCCCCAAAGCAGACTTGAGATCAGTATATATGCACACAGCAGCAGTGTGTTAGCAGGCTCATACAGGCCAAATTTCTTTAAATAACTGTGCAGCTTACAGTTAATGCAGAGGCTAATGGTATGTTACAGAATGGGATGCCCCAAGCTGACTTGAGATCAGTATATATGCACACAGCAGCAGTGTGTTAGCAGGCTCATACAGGCCAAATTTCTTTAAATAACTGTGCAGCTTACAGTTAATGCAGAGGCTAATGGTATGTTACAGAATGGGATGCCCCAAGCAGACTTGAGATCAGTATATATGCACACAGCAGCAGTGTGTTAGCAGGCTCATACAGGCCAAATTTCTTTAAATAACTGTGCAGCTTACAGTTAATGCAGAGGCTAATGGTATGTTACAGAATGGGATGCCCCAAAGCAGACTTGAGATCAGTATATATGCACACAGCAGCAGTGTGTTAGCAGGCTCATACAGGCCAAATTTCTTTAAATAAATGTGCAGCTTACAGTTAATGCAGAGGCTAATGGTATGTTACAGAATGGGATGCCCCAAAGCAGACTTGAGATCAGTATATATGCACACAGCAGCAGTGTGTTAGCAGGCTCATACAGGCCAAATTTCTTTAAATAACTGTGCAGCTTACAGTTAATGCAGAGGCTAATGGTATGTTACAGAATGGGATGTCCCAAAAACCAGAGAGCACCTGGCAGGCAGCAGTAAGACTATGCACAGCAAAAGTGTCTTTATCATGCCTAATTTCAATTAGAATAGGTGCAAATGGTTAGGTTCTTAAATAGAGGCTGGTGTAGTCACAGAATGGGATGCCCTAAAAACCAGCAGTAAGTACACCTGGCAGGGACAAGTTGTGCTATGCCCAGCAAAAGTGTCTTTATCAGGCCTAATTTCAAATATGATAAGAGCAAATGCTTATATGGTCTTAAACAGAGGCTGCTTTAGTCACAGAATGGGATGCCCCGGGCAGGAATCGAGCTGGCAGGGTCCAGTAGGCCTTTGGCCAGCAAAAGTGTCTTTATCAGGCCTGATTTCTATGAGAATAAGTGCAAATGTTTATTATGCTATTAAATAGAGGCTGCTTTAGTCACAGAATGGGATGCCAGTGCCACAAAAACCAGAGAGCATGCACAGCAAAAGTGTCTTTATCAGGCCTGATTTCTATGAGAATAAGTGCAAATGTTTATTGTGCTATTAAATAGAGGCTGCTTTAGTCACAGAATGGGATGCCAGTGCCACAAAAACCAGAGAGCATGCACAGCAAAAGTGTCTTTATCAGGCCTGATTTCTATGAGAATAAGTGCAAATGTTTATTATGCTATTAAATAGAGGCTGCTTTAGTCACAGAATGGGATGCCAGTGCCACAAAAACCAGAGAGCATGCACAGCAAAAGTGTCTTTATCAGGCCTGATTTCTATGAGAATAAGTGCAAATGTTTATTGTGCTATTAAATAGAGGCTGCTTTAGTCACAGAATGGGATGCCATTGCCACAAAAACCAGAGAGCATGCACAGCAAAAGTGTCTTTATCAGGCCTGATTTCTATGAGAATAAGTGCAAATGTTTATTGTGCTATTAAATAGAGGCTGCTTTAGTCACAGAATGGGATGCCAGTGCCACAAAAACCAGAGAGCATGCACAGCAAAAGTGTCTTTATCAGGCCTGATTTCTATGAGAATAAGTGCAAATGTTTATTATGCTATTAAATAGAGGCTGCTTTAGTCACAGAATGGGATGCCAGTGCCACAAAAACCAGAGAGCATGCACAGCAAAAGTGTCTTTATCAGGCCTGATTTCTATGAGAATAAGTGCAAATGTTTATTATGCTATTAAATAGAGGCTGCTTTAGTCACAGAATGGGATGCCAGTGCCACAAAAACCAGAGAGCATGCACAGCAAAAGTGTCTTTATCAGGCCTGATTTCTATGAGAATAAGTGCAAATGTTTATTGTGCTATTAAATAGAGGCTGCTTTAGTCACAGAATGGGATGCCATTGCCACAAAAACCAGAGAGCATGCACAGCAAAAGTGTCTTTATCAGGCCTGATTTCTATGAGAATAAGTGCAAATGTTTATTGTGCTATTAAATAGAGGCTGCTTTAGTCACAGAATGGGATGCCAGTGCCACAAAAACCAGAGAGCATGCACAGCAAAAGTGTCTTTATCAGGCCTGATTTCTATGAGAATAAGTGCAAATGTTTATTGTGCTATTAAATAGAGGCTGCTTTAGTCACAGAATGGGATGCCAGTGCCACAAAAACCAGAGAGCATGCACAGCAAAAGTGTCTTTATCAGGCCTGATTTCTATGAGAATAAGTGCAAATGTTTATTGTGCTATTAAATAGAGGCTGCTTTAGTCACAGAATGGGATGCCAGTGCCACAAAAACCAGAGAGCATGCACAGCAAAAGTGTCTTTATCAGGCCTGATTTCTATGAGAATAAGTGCAAATGTTTATTATGCTATTAAATAGAGGCTGCTTTAGTCACAGAATGGGATGCCAGTGCCACAAAAACCAGAGAGCATGCACAGCAAAAGTGTCTTTATCAGGCCTGATTTCTATGAGAATAAGTGCAAATGTTTATTATGCTATTAAATAGAGGCTGCTTTAGTCACAGAATGGGATGCCAGTGCCACAAAAACCAGAGAGCATGCACAGCAAAAGTGTCTTTATCAGGCCTGATTTCTATGAGAATAAGTGCAAATGTTTATTGTGCTATTAAATAGAGGCTGCTTTAGTCACAGAATGGGATGCCATTGCCACAAAAACCAGAGAGCATGCACAGCAAAAGTGTCTTTATCAGGCCTGATTTCTATGAGAATAAGTGCAAATGTTTATTGTGCTATTAAATAGAGGCTGCTTTAGTCACAGAATGGGATGCCAGTGCCACAAAAACCAGAGAGCATGCACAGCAAAAGTGTCTTTATCAGGCCTGATTTCTATGAGAATAAGTGCAAATGTTTATTGTGCTATTAAATAGAGGCTGCTTTAGTCACAGAATGGGATGCCAGTGCCACAAAAACCAGAGAGCATGCACAGCAAAAGTGTCTTTATCAGGCCTGATTTCTATGAGAATAAGTGCAAATGTTTATTATGCTATTAAATAGAGGCTGCTTTAGTCACAGAATGGGATGCCAGTGCCACAAAAACCAGAGAGCATGCACAGCAAAAGTGTCTTTATCAGGCCTGATTTCTATGAGAATAAGTGCAAATGTTTATTATGCTATTAAATAGAGGCTGCTTTAGTCACAGAATGGGATGCCAGTGCCACAATAACCAGAGAGCATGCACAGCAAAAGTGTCTTTATCAGGCCTGATTTCTATGAGAATAAGTGCAAATGTTTATTGTGCTATTAAATAGAGGCTGCTTTAGTCACAGAATGGGATGCCAGTGCCACAAAAACCAGAGAGCATGCACAGCAAAAGTGTCTTTATCAGGCCTGATTTCTATGAGAATAAGTGCAAATGTTTATTGTGCTATTAAATAGAGGCTGCTTTAGTCACAGAATGGGATGCCAGTGCCACAAAAACCAGAGAGCATGCACAGCAAAAGTGTCTTTATCAGGCCTGATTTCTATGAGAATAAGTGCAAATGTTTATTATGTTATTAAATAGAGGCTGCTTTAGTCACAGAATGGGATGCCAGTGCCACAAAAACCAGAGAGCATGCACAGCAAAAGTGTCTTTATCAGGCCTGATTTCTATGAGAATAAGTGCAAATGTTTATTATGCTATTAAATAGAGGCTGCTTTAGTCACAGAATGGGATGCCAGTGCCACAAAAACCAGAGAGCATGCACAGCAAAAGTGTCTTTATCAGGCCTGATTTCTATGAGAATAAGTGCAAATGTTTATTGTGCTATTAAATAGAGGCTGCTTTAGTCACAGAATGGGATGCCAGTGCCACAAAAACCAGAGAGCATGCACAGCAAAAGTGTCTTTATCAGGCCTGATTTCTATGAGAATAAGTGCAAATGTTTATTATGCTATTAAATAGAGGCTGCTTTAGTCACAGAATGGGATGCCAGTGCCACAAAAACCAGAGAGCATGCACAGCAAAAGTGTCTTTATCAGGCCTGATTTCTATGAGAATAAGTGCAAATGTTTATTGTGCTATTAAATAGAGGCTGCTTTAGTCACAGAATGGGATGCCAGTGCCACAAAAACCAGAGAGCATGCACAGCAAAAGTGTCTTTATCAGGCCTGATTTCTATGAGAATAAGTGCAAATGTTTATTATGCTATTAAATAGAGGCTGCTTTAGTCACAGAATGGGATGCCAGTGCCACAAAAACCAGAGAGCATGCACAGCAAAAGTGTCTTTATCAGGCCTGATTTCTATGAGAATAAGTGCAAATGTTTATTATGCTATTAAATAGAGGCTGCTTTAGTCACAGAATGGGATGCCAGTGCCACAAAAACCAGAGAGCATGCACAGCAAAAGTGTCTTTATCAGGCCTGATTTCTATGAGAATAAGTGCAAATGTTTATTATGCTATTAAATAGAGGCTGCTTTAGTCACAGAATGGGATGCCAGTGCCACAAAAACCAGAGAGCATGCACAGCAAAAGTGTCTTTATCAGGCCTGATTTCTATGAGAATAAGTGCAAATGTTTATTGTGCTATTAAATAGAGGCTGCTTTAGTCACAGAATGGGATGCCAGTGCCACAAAAACCAGAGAGCATGCACAGCAAAAGTGTCTTTATCAGGCCTGATTTCTATGAGAATAAGTGCAAATGTTTATTATGCTATTAAATAGAGGCTGCTTTAGTCACAGAATGGGATGCCAGTGCCACAAAAACCAGAGAGCATGCACAGCAAAAGTGTCTTTATCAGGCCTGATTTCTATGAGAATAAGTGCAAATGTTTATTATGCTATTAAATAGAGGCTGCTTTAGTCACAGAATGGGATGCCAGTGCCACAAAAACCAGAGAGCATGCACAGCAAAAGTGTCTTTATCAGGCCTGATTTCTATGAGAATAAGTGCAAATGTTTATTATGCTATTAAATAGAGGCTGCTTTAGTCACAGAATGGGATGCCAGTGCCACAAAAACCAGAGAGCATGCACAGCAAAAGTGTCTTTATCAGGCCTGATTTCTATGAGAATAAGTGCAAATGTTTATTATGCTATTAAATAGAGGCTGCTTTAGTCACGGAATGGGATGCCAGTGCCACAAAAACCAGAGAGCATGCACAGCAAAAGTGTCTTTATCAGGCCTGATTTCTATGAGAATAAGTGCAAATGTTTATTATGCTATTAAATAGAGGCTGCTTTAGTCACAGAATGGGATGCCAGTGCCACAAAAACCAGAGAGCATGCACAGCAAAAGTGTCTTTATCAGGCCTGATTTCTATGAGAATAAGTGCAAATGTTTATTATGCTATTAAATAGAGGCTGCTTTAGTCACGGAATGGGATGCCAGTGCCACAAAAACCAGAGAGCATGCACAGCAAAAGTGTCTTTATCAGGCCTGATTTCTATGAGAATAAGTGCAAATGTTTATTATGCTATTAAATAGAGGCTGCTTTAGTCACGGAATGGGATGCCAGTGCCACAAAAACCAGAGAGCATGCACAGCAAAAGTGTCTTTATCAGGCCTGATTTCTATGAGAATAAGTGCAAATGTTTATTATGCTATTAAATAGAGGCTGCTTTAGTCACGGAATGGGATGCCAGTGCCACAAAAACCAGAGAGCATGCACAGCAAAAGTGTCTTTATCAGGCCTGATTTCTATGAGAATAAGTGCAAATGTTTATTATGCTATTAAATAGAGGCTGCTTTAGTCACAGAATGGGATGCCAGTGCCACAAAAACCAGAGAGCATGCACAGCAAAAGTGTCTTTATCAGGCCTGATTTCTATGAGAATAAGTGCAAATGTTTATTATGCTATTAAATAGAGGCTGCTTTAGTCACAGAATGGGATGCCAGTGCCACAAAAACCAGAGAGCATGCACAGCAAAAGTGTCTTTATCAGGCCTGATTTCTATGAGAATAAGTGCAAATGTTTATTATGCTATTAAATAGAGGCTGCTTTAGTCACGGAATGGGATGCCAGTGCCACAAAAACCAGAGAGCATGCACAGCAAAAGTGTCTTTATCAGGCCTGATTTCTATGAGAATAAGTGCAAATGTTTATTATGCTATTAAATAGAGGCTGCTTTAGTCACGGAATGGGATGCCAGTGCCACAAAAACCAGAGAGCATGCACAGCAAAAGTGTCTTTATCAGGCCTGATTTCTATGAGAATAAGTGCAAATGTTTATTATGCTATTAAATAGAGGCTGCTTTAGTCACGGAATGGGATGCCAGTGCCACAAAAACCAGAGAGCATGCACAGCAAAAGTGTCTTTATCAGGCCTGATTTCTATGAGAATAAGTGCAAATGTTTATTATGCTATTAAATAGAGGCTGCTTTAGTCACAGAATGGGATGCCAGTGCCACAAAAACCAGAGAGCATGCACAGCAAAAGTGTCTTTATCAGGCCTGATTTCTATGAGAATAAGTGCAAATGTTTATTATGCTATTAAATAGAGGCTGCTTTAGTCACAGAATGGGATGCCAGTGCCACAAAAACCAGAGAGCATGCACAGCAAAAGTGTCTTTATCAGGCCTGATTTCTATGAGAATAAGTGCAAATGTTTATTATGCTATTAAATAGAGGCTGCTTTAGTCACAGAATGGGATGCCAGTGCCACAAAAACCAGAGAGCATGCACAGCAAAAGTGTCTTTATCAGGCCTGATTTCTATGAGAATAAGTGCAAATGTTTATTATGCTATTAAATAGAGGCTGCTTTAGTCACAGAATGGGATGCCTCACAGCAGACTTAAGATCAGTTCAGTATATATGCACAGTTAGTTACTATAAGCAGCCTGAAAACGCTAACAAAGGCTGGATGAAAAAAAAAAATTCTCCCTGTCAGCCAGCTCCGTTTTTCCTACCTTTCCCTGGCTTTCTGTCTGTCTCCTGTCTGTCTCCTGCCTGTCTCCTGCCTGTCTCCAGCCTGTCCCTGTCTGTCCCTGTCTCCAGCCTGTCTCCAGCCTGTCTAACTGCCTCAGCTACACAGCGTTCTGTCTGTCTGTCACGAATGCAATAGAGAAATGAGGAAAAGCAAGATGGCCGCCGTTAAATACCGCTGTGTGACGTCACCGGGCTTGCTGGCTGCTGATAGGCTGCATGTGACTGCCCCAGCTTGCACTGGCGCGGGATACATGTCCAGACATGTCCCGCCCGCCATCTTAGAATGCCTGTAATGTAAATGAATGGATGTTAAAGGAAAACTTCGAGTGATCGAATCGCGGGGAAATTCGGATTCGATCCGAATCGAATTTTTCCTGAAATTCGGATCGAATCCGGGTTCGTCCGGATCGATTCGCTCATCCCTATCTAAGAGGCTCTCTGGGTTGTCTCCCAAACAAATCTTCAAATATGGAAAAACCAGTAGAGACCTGCGGTACCTCTCAGACATCAGTCCCAGTCCTTTCCATCTTTATCAACCACCTTATTAAGCATACCCTTATTGATTGAAACTTTCCACCAGACCAGAAGTTGGGGGATGAGTTGTGTAACTTGCATAGTTTTTTCATAACAAAAAGGGCATCCCCTGATCCGTCAAAATTTGCCTATGCGGGTGAACATTTGGAACAACTCTTTTGCGATGACCTTAGAAGAGGTATTTCTGAGGGGCAGAGCTTCAGGATAAGGCGTTGCATAGTCTACAACCACCAAGATGTGCTGATGGCCCTGGGCAGATTTAGGGAGTGGACCTACCAGATCCATTGCAATGCGCTCAAACAGCACCTCAAATATGGGTAGCGGGATGAGCAGATTATGGTAATGCAGCGGGGGTACATGAACTTGGCACTCTAGACAGGACTGGCAAAACTCTTCTACCACCTTATAGATACCAAAAGAAGTTCACTTAACCCTTTCGCTGCCAGCCTACCTGCAGCATTTGCCACTCCCTGTTGCCAGACGATGTTTCACTATTTTGCGCTACACATATTCAACTGTCATTTTTGAAAGGATTTCCAGGGATTTCCCAGGAAAATTATATATTGTTTTTTTCAACAGAGTCTGGGCTTTAACATGAAATATCTTGTTTGTATTTTTTAGGTGTATTCTCAATTTTTTTGGGTGAAATGTGTGAAAAAAAATAAAAAAAAATATTTTTTTACAATTTGTAGAGTTTTTTTGTAATAAAAAATGTAAGTTTGTCAATAAAATCTTATTGCGTGAGAAACCCCAATTTCTCCCGGTTACAGCGATACCACATATGTATAGGTAGACACCCTTTCCTGCCCAGAAGCCTTTTATAGCTGCTGGATGACAAATGGTTAATTAAAAAAAAAAAATGACATAGGGTCCCCCTTCCCGGGGAGGGGGATCCCATTTTTTTTGGATTTTGAAGGGTTAAAAACCCTTCAAAATCCAAAAAAAAAAATGACGTGGGGTCCCCCTTACCCAAAGTAACCAGCCCGGGACCAGCTATGGGGGCTTGTAGGCACAGAGTGGGGGGGCCAGCTTTGGTGGCCCCCCCACCCTGCAGCCTACGAGCCCACATAGCCTATGTGGGCCCGGGCTCTTCTGCCCCCCCCTGGCCTTTGGGGAGGCAGGTAATGGGGGTGCGGGGGCTAATGGCAAGCCACCCGCTAGGGCAGGTGACTTGCCACCCCCCCAGCCTTGTGAACTGGTATAAGGGGTCTCATGGACCCCTTACCAGCTCACAAAGGGTTAACTGTTAAAAAAAAAACCACGACACAATAATAAAAAGTATTTTATTAGAAAAAAAAAATTTTTTTTTACTGTACTTACCTTCGATTGCAAGCTCTTGTCCCTCGCCGCTCAGCTGACAGATGCCGGTGATCGGCATCCAGAGAAGGAGAAGGCAGGAGATCAGAGGATCTCCTGTCACCTCCTTCCCCAGCGCCGATCACCGGCATCTGAGAAGCTGAGAAAGCTGAAGCCCGTTCGGGGCCGGGATGACTTCATAAGCCCCGCCCCAAGGGGGCGGGGCTTAGAGGCATGATGGCGGCCGCCATCGAGAAGAAGAGAGGAGAGAGCCTCCCAGGCTCTCTCCTGAAGATCGGGGGGGGGGATCGGAGGCCCCCCAGGTGAAGAGGAGGGACAGCGGGAGCCAGCGCACACACAGGTAAGTGAATGTCATTTTTATTTTATTTTTTTTTTACAGTTAGAAGCTGCTGCTGCAGAAGCGGGGGGGGCGGCCTATTCCGGGGGCTCTCCTGGAGCCATCCGACCCCCCACGGGGGATCGGATGGCACCAAATTAAAGAGGAGACCCGGCCGGATCCAACAAGGGGTCAGGTGAGTATTTTTTATTTTTACTTTTTAAACTACAAGCGAGGAAAGTCAAGCACGTAACACCTACGTGCTTGGCACTTAAGGCCCAGCCAAGCCAGCACGTAGGTGTTACGGGCTTGGCAACAAAAGGGTTAAACCCTCTCTCGTTTTCTCAGCGCCTGGGTGTCCCCCAACCTCAATTGGTGTATTTTTTACCCGGTAGAGCAAATTATGTGCACCGCACAGTAGGGTTACACCAGGCCAGTGCCTGGGCCTTGGTCTACACCATTTAGCACTTTTTCCAGGCATTTGCTAGATTGGCACAGAGCAACTAAAAGACCCAAAAGTTTTCTCTGAAAACCCGCAAAGTAGGGAACCCAATCTTCGGTGCTGGACCCCAGCCAGGACTTCTAGAGGAATGTTATCTAGATCAAACACCTCAGAACCCTTAGGTCCTTCATTAGCATTAGGCAATTCAGTTACACTTGCTTTTTTAGCTTCTCATATTGGAAGTGAAATGGAAAATCACAACCAATTATAGCACCATGCCCCATACGTTTGACCACGCCCTCTTCATGTTTTGTCCCAGCTGTGGTTTCCACAGTGAGTTCAGCGGTGGGGTAGACTTTACTGTCACCATGGATACACACCATACCTAACTGGCGGTTCTGAAAACTGGTCAGGGTCCACAAGACCGGCATGTACTAAAGTCACCATACTTCCTGAGTCCAGGAGCGGCATCACAGTATGCACCTCTATTCTGAGTCTCATCTCAGTGTCCATATGAGCAGCATAGGCAGGTCTCACAAAGAGACTCACGCTCCCCCAGGTCACATGCCATGGGCTCAAACCTCTCAGTCCCTGACACCTCTAGCGTACTACATGGCTATTGGTGCAGTGCACCTCTTAGGACTCGGTAGTCTCTCCTGCTGCCCCACCACCTGAGTCTCACTGAAAAACAGACCTTACCTACAAACTGTTTCCCCTTGTTCCTAGGGGTCACCCCTGTGGAATGCAACTCCTTTTGGTACTCATTGGGGTCAGTATATCCAATTCAGTGGGGCTTGTACAATTTTTACAAGCCCCCGCTGCTGCACTGCAATGGCTTGTTGCTGTGTTGCAGTGGCATGTTGCTGTGCCCTTGTTGTATCTTCATGAACCTGCTGCTGTGCTGTGGTGGTTAGCATTTCCAAACAGTGGGCACAAACATGAGTGCTTGCCAGGGACACACATGTTGGTAAATCTAGCACCCAGATGGAGTTAACTACAATTGTAATGGCAACCTGCCACTTCATTATCTAGCAAAGTTGTGGGAGGCACATGTTGCTGTGGTGCCCAGTGTGTAACCCATGTGGAGTAACTGAAGAAATACAGCTAAGGAAGGTGTTTTGCATAAATTGCTATTCTTAGTATGTCACACACCCCGCTTCAAGAATCCATAACATGTGGGTAATATCGTCCTGAAGAGGGCGTTCCTGCAGAGATGATAGCAAAAGAAAGCCCCTCCCTGATCCATAAATACCTGGGACCTCCCACTCACTACCCAGTTTTCCATCTCTGCAGACGGCGAGCAAGTCAGAAGATGATGGCTCCTCCTTGCACAGGGGGATTTCAGGTAGCCGGGGTAACTCCCGGCCTCTTATTTTGTCTATTTCCGCTCGGACCCCTGTTTGTCCCAAAATTTACCTCAGATTACATGCCTCCACAGTCTTGGCTGCTGGCCCGAGCGAGGGTACATTGGCACCTCTGGTGCTGAGGAGCAGAGCTCCACCGTGAGACCCTAAAAGAGAGGGTAGGCGGTCATACCGGGTAGGTGATCCCGGTTTGGGATGCCCCGTCCCTTGACTTTTCCCCTGGGGGGGGGCCCTTCCCTTTACCAACTATGGGGGCTGGGGGTTCCTCTCATAGGGGTTAGCTTTATTCTCTTTCTCTTTATTCACTTTCTCTTGTTGATGTGGAGCGTCTGGAAGTAATCCCTCAATGAATTGGTTGCACTGTGTTACTATGTTGCAGCACCGCGGCTGTCATTGCAGCCGGGTGCCGGGGTTTTTCAGTCTGTGAGGTGATTTTTTACCTCACGCGCTTTGGGGGGGCGGGGCTGGCACTCGGCGCTCTGCCGCGGCCAGCCCCCGTTCTCTCATTCATTCCTCGCCGCAGCGAGCGGGGCGGGTGCTCCGCTAGTGATAGCGGGAGCACCCGCTGTCATGGCAGCCGGCGCCGCGGTTGTCGGCGGCGCCGGTCTCTGGGCTGGTGCGTGAGGGACTTCTTCCCTCACGCTTCATTCACACTGGAAGGGGGGGCGGAGCCGGGCTTTCGGCGCGTCGCCGCGGCTCCGCCCTCCTCTGTACTGGCGCCGCTGCGGAGCTGAGCTCCCTGTTACTAGGCAGCTCCCTGTTACTAGGCAGCTCCCTGTTACTAGGCAGCTTAAGGGGCACAGATCAGCTTTGCGCGGGCTGCGCAGACCACGCCCCTGACAAGGCAGTTCTTCTTCTCTTCACTTCACCTCAGAAATCGCCATTGTTCTGAGGCGAATCGTTCACCGCAGCGTCTGTGAGTGGCCCTGTGGGCCTCATTTATTTCTTCTTTTCTTTATCTGTTAAGTCTTATTGTAGGGACTTATGGGTCTCTCTGTCTTTTAGGTGAAGGTTATCCAGGAGGATCTTCTGTAGTATTGGAAGGTCTCTCCTGATCCTGGGTCCCTGGGTCCATTTTAGCATCACAAATCCTCCCACTCGGGACATTAAAGGGGCATCCCGGGTTGTCTAACTGGCGTAATTCCCTGGGTCATAGCGACCACTCAAAATTCACCTTATGGAGGCATCCCCGGATACTGGGACTGGGACCCCTTCGGGGCATCCCAAAAAGTGTATGTTGTGTGGGATTTCCATTACTGGGGATGATGTGTTACTGTGTATACCATGTGCACAGCAAACTATTACGCGGCAGTCCGAACCCCAAGCGGCGGGGTCAGCACAGCCGGCCACCTCAACTCCCCCTCCCGCCTTGACTCGTGCCCCGTGTGACGTGGTCATGGGCAGGGATCTGCAATCCGAGATGTGTGCCAGATTGGCTAGCCTTGAGAAAATGCTCTCTAGCTCGGTCGCCTGTAAGGCTCCGTCTAAGAGAAAGCATTTGTCGCCGGCTCCGCCGGTGGATGATCTTGATGACAGAGACAATCTGGATTGGTCTGATTATCCTCAGCTAGAGGAGGGGGAAGTTGATGAGGGTTCAGAATTTTCGGATGATGAGCAGTCTGCTGGCGCTGATGCCGAGCTTTCTGATTTAGGGAGATCCTTGGACTCTCCTCACGCTCTGTCTCTCATGCTGGAAGTTCTGAATATTTCCCCTCCCGAGGAGGCGTCACAGCAGAAAGGTGAATTGTTTGAGGAATCCAGGCCGCGCCTGGAGTTTCCTACACAACGCCATTTTGATAGAATCATTGACAAGGAATGGGATAGGCCGGCTCGGCTCCCTGGCATCCCTCAGGGGTGGGATAGGAAATATCCCTTTCCTTCTGAGGCGGTCAAGCGCTGGGCATCTCCCCCCGAGGTGGATGCACCGGTTTTGGGGTTGTCTAACTCCTCGGTTTTAAACAGACCTGATTGTTCCACTCTCAAAGATGGAGAGGATAAACGTATTGATCAGATGGCTTCTCATGGCTTTACTAGCATTGGGTCGGCCATCCGGCCTGTGTGCGCTTCGGAGCTAATGGTGTTGGCTACCAGGTCTGTGGTCAGGGACCTGTTGACTTCTTCCGGGCTTCGTCCTGGTAGTAACGAGTTCCTTAGCCTTAAACGGTGTGAGTTGTTTCTATCCTTTGTGTTGACCGCCTTGGATGACACTTTGATGATGTGTGGTAGGACGTCGGCTCTGCTTGTGGCTATTCGGCGGTCGGTGTGGCTGCGCCAGTGGGCGGCCGATTTTATGTCCAAAAAATCACTGACGGCTTTACCCTTTGTTGGTCTACGGCTCTTTGGAGAGACATTGGACTCTGTCACCAAGGGTGGTAGGTTACCTCAACGTAAGAAACAACGCCGCCCTTTTCGGGGGGCGCCTGCCTTTACCCCCTCCTTTCGGGGGGCCAGATCTGGTAGGGGTTCTGCATTTCCCTCTTCCAGAGGAGATTCCGGAAACAGGGGCAGAGGACGTGCCCGTTCTGGATACAGTTGGGGCTCTAAGCCCAAACCGGCTGCTAAGCCGGCTCAGCAATGAGGGGGCGCCCTCACCCATGCGGGTGGGGGGACGGCTGCAGCACTTCTCTCAGATCTGGGATCAAGAGGTCTCGGACAGATGGATCCGGGAAGTGGTGTCTTCCGGCTACAAGCTGGAGTTCGAGCTCCGCCCCCCTTCCAGATTTGTCAGGTCTCGGATGCCGTCGGAGCCTCTAGCGGCGCAGGGGCTCCTGGTGGCAGTGGAGAATCTTCTGGACATGGCTGTCATTTGCCCAGTGCCCCCTTCAGATCGGGGCAGGGGCTTTTATTCCAATCTGTTCACGGTACCCAAGAAGGACGGGTTGGTCCGACCCATCTTGGATCTGAAGTTTCTCAACAGGTTCATCCGGCCGAGGAAATTCCGCATGGAAACGCTGCGTTCGGCCATTCACTCTCTTCGTCAGGGAGACTTTCTGACGTCCATAGACATCAAGGATGCTTATTTACACGTTCCGGTTTTTCCAGCACACCAGAGGTTTCTCAGGTTCGTGGTGGAGGATCGGCACTTTCAGTTTGTGGCACTTCCTTTCGGTCTCACCTCAGCTCCTCGGGTGTTCACCAAGGTGCTAGCGGGGGTGATGGCTCTGCTCAGAGGCCAGGGTATCCGCATCGTGCCCTATTTGGACGATCTACTGATCATGGCCTCTTCCTTCAACCAAGCGGAGTTGGACACCAGAGCGGTGGTGTCCACTCTGGAAAGGTTCGGTTGGGTGATCAACCACCCCAAGTCTTCTCTTTCTCCGTCCAGAATTCTGACCTTTCTGGGAATGTCTCTGGACACTTCACAGGCCAGGGTGTTTCTACCCCAGGCCAAGATTCTTTTGATTCAGGAGTTAGTTCGGCTTCTCTTGTCTACCCCTCATCCGACCATCCGGTTAGGGATGAGGCTGGTGGGGTTAATGGTGGCCTCATTCGAGGCAGTTCCCTTTGCGCAGTTTCACACAAGGACGCTTCAGCTTCATCTGTTGAAGGTTTGGGACAAGTCTCCTCTATCGTTGGATCAGTCCTTCCTGATGACTCCCCGAGTTTGTCGATCCCTGCAATGGTGGCTGGGGTCGGTCAATCTGTTGAAGGGCAGATCTTTTCTGGCTCCGTGTTGGGAAACAGTCACCACGGATGCCAGTCTGTCAGGTTGGGGGGGTGTTTGGAAGGACCTCCAGTTTCAGGGTTTGTGGGGCCCGCGGGAGGCTCACGAGCCCATCAATGTTCTGGAGTTGAGAGCCATCAGGTTGGTTCTGTTTCGCTTGACTCATCAGTTGAGAGGCCTGCCAGTTCAGGTCCGGTCGGACAACAGAACGGCGGTTGCTTACATCAATCACCAAGGAGGGACTCGCAGCAGGAGTGCCCTCAGGGAAGTGTCTTTGATTCTGGACTGGGCAGAGACCCACGTCCCGTGTATCTCAGCAGTCTACATTCCGGGAGTGGAGAACACGGAGGCGGACTTGCTGAGCAGGGCCTCCTCTCGTCAGGGGGAGTGGTCTCTCAGTCCCAAGGTGTTTCGTTCGATATGTCTCAGGTGGGGGGTCCCAGCGGTGGACCTCTTTGCTTCTCGTCACAATCACAAGCTTCCAGTCTTTGTGTCTCTCTCGCAGGATCCTCTGGCTCTGACAGTGGATGCCATGTCTCTAAACTGGAGGGATCTGGGGCTCCTTTACCTGTTTCCTCCGTTCCCAATGCTAGCCAGAGTGCTGCGCAAACTGGCCTTGGATGGTGCGTCGGCAATTCTGGTGGCCCCAAGGTGGCCAAGGCGAGTTTGGTTCGCAGATCTTGTAAGACTGGCAGAGGATCAGTTCGCCCTGCCTCTGCTGCCGGACCTGCTCACCCAGGGTCGGCTGCGCTATCCCAATTTACCATCGCTGGCTTTGACGGCATGGCTGCTGAAACCGCCATCTTGAAGGAGGAAGGTCTTTCTGACGCAGTGATTCAGACTCTTATCTGTGCCAGGAAGCGCTCTTCCTCTTCTATTTACTACAGGACTTGGAGGGCCTATATTGATTGGTGTGAAAGTAGGTCTTTCTCTTGTCGAGAGTTCTCCATTCCTAGAATTTTAGAGTTTCTCCAACATGGTCTAGATCTGGGGCTCCAGCTTAGTACATTGAAAGGGCAGGTTTCTGCCCTGGCGGTGTTCTTCCAAAGGTCTTTTGCACTTCATCCCTTAGTCAAGACCTTTTTCCAAGGTGTTACATATGTTCGGCCTCCTAGGAAGCCTTTTGTTCCAGTTTGGGATTTGAACCTGGTTCTTTCTGCTCTCCAGGGCCCTCCGTTTGAGCCCTTGAATGAGATAGCTTTGTCTTCTCTTACCCAAAAGGTGGCCTTTTTGGTGGCTATCACTTCGGTTAGGCGTGTTTCTGAGTTGGCAGCTTTATCCATTACAGCTCCGTACTTCGAGAAACATCAGGACAAGGTTGTCTTTCGTTTCAAGCAGGATTTTCTTCCTAAAGTGGTCTCGGAGTTTCATCTGAATCAGGACATTGTTTTGCCCTCTCTATGCCCAAATCCCAGCGACGACAAGGAAAGGGCATTGCATTCCTTGGATGTAGTTCGTGTTGTGGAACATTATCTGGAGGTTACGTCTTCCTTTCGTAAGACTGATGCTTTCTTTGTGGTGCCCTGCGGGCCTAGGAAAGGTTTGGCTCCTGCCAAATCTTCCATTAGTAAATGGATTCGTCAGGCCATCATTGGGTCCTATTCTGCCAAGGGGAGGAGTCCCCCTTTTCGTGTTACTGCTCATTCTACTCGTGCAGTTGGTGCGTCCTGGGCTTTTCAGCACCAGGCTTCTGTTGAACAAGTTTGTAAGGCCGCTACCTGGTCTTCGGTTCACACCTTTTCCAAGTTTTACAAGGTTGATGTTCGGGCATCAGCGGATGCTGTTTTTGGCCGCAAAGTTTTGCAAGCTGTTGTGGTTTAAGGTTGTGCATTGTTGCCTAGTTTTGGATCCCGCCCTTGTTATGGACACTGCTGTTGGATGTCCCACATGTTATGGATTCTTGAAGCGGGGTGTGTGACACACCCCGCTTCAACCCGCCCTTTTGTATTCAGGATCCTCTTTATTGCGAACTTTGCGTGGTTGTTGTTTATATTTGCCTCTTCCTGGTCCCTTACCTTACTGCTTTCTGTATACTGGGTAGTGAGTGGGAGGTCCCAGGTATTTATGGATCAGGGAGGGGCTTTCTTTTGCTATCATCTCTGCAGGAACGCCCTCTTCAGGACGATATTACCCACATGTTATGGATTCTTGAAGCGGGGTGTGTGACATACTCATAATACCCATTTTACAAGGTGAGTATTCACAAAATGGTATTTTTCCCTTGTCTTGCAGCAACCAACCAGCCAGCAGCCCTGCCTCCATCTCGGGCAACCACTGCGCCTCCCCTGGAACCATGGTGAGACCTGCCCCATCCACCAGCCCCACCCACAGTGATGGAACCCAAGCTTTAGATGAGGTAAATGTTGGGCCACAATGAGCAGATAAAAATAGACAGGGGGGTTTATAGGGTGAGGCTAATAAAATTAAGGAATTTATTTGCTGTGTGGGACCGTGGCCCAAAACAAACATTAATGTGTACCTTTTTTCACAAAGACCTCACCTTTAATGGAAGAAATCCCAGAGCTGGTGCGGACAACCAACCCAGAAGAGTGTGCAGCTGTCCCTGGATCTTCTCCGGACGCCCCAACCCATTGCAAGCACACATGACCCAGGGCCGCCAACAAGCTCACACACCCAGGACCATGGGCAGAAGCGCAGTCACATCCTGCAGCCAGGCACCACCTCTCCATGGCACGGCATTGCCAAATCATGGAGGCAAACGGGCAGGCCAATAGCATCACTTTTTGTCGCAATTACACATGCTATTAAAAGTGGTGCATCAGGCTGCCAGTTTGATCCATGAGGACCTGGCTGCAGGGGTGGTGGATCAGCAACACCTCAATGCAAATTTGGAGGGGATGAATCGAACTTTGAGGTGCTAAATGAGAACACCTGCAGGATTCTGGCCCTCCAGGAGGCCAGACAACCACCAACCAGGGAGGACCAAACAACCTCCCCATAATCAAACTCAATACAACAAAAAGGACAAATGGTTAACGGTAGGCCTGGCAAATAGGCTATGCGCACGGATTAGCTGAGCCAACATCAATTTATTGCACCAATCTCAGCACACACATGGGACATAATCTTACAGATAAAAAAACTAACAAAAGTGCTTTAAAATCACGGGGGCCCACCGTGCACACACACACGCTACCACACACTCATACAGCCCACCCCGCTAGCAGCGCTGCTGAACTCTGCCTAAAGAAAGGGCTAGACACACTACTCAGAGCTTGTTACTCCAGCAAAGTTGTCAACATGAGACAGTGGCCAGCATCCTCACACTAGAAGTTGACTCAATGAATGTATCCAGCTGAAAAATACTTAACATCTGATAGTGTCATCATATAATGAATCTCTTGATCTGCAGCATCCAAGGTTCAAGTGCGACTATCACACAGCATGGCAGAATGCTTGATATCTTGCATCATGAGTCCATCATGTATAAACATAGCACTGCATTTTCAGGTCTCCAAGCTCACATAAATACTGTACAATCAATGTGTAACAACGCCTCGCCGAGGCTAGTACTTAGCTGAGACACGCAGTTATCCTTTGCCGAGCACTGGCGCCATAACGTCGGTGTTGCGCAACACTTCAAAACCGGAGGGACTTAAGGCAGAAGCAGAGCTGGAAGCAGGGTGGCCAGCACGTGGAGAGGGCCGGCCGTCCGCCGACACGCGTTTCGCTTCGCCCACCGGAGCTTCGTCAGGGTGGTGGGCGGCCCTCCATACCTCCATTATAAGCCTGAGTTCCCTCCCGTGCATCAGAGATGGCCAATCCGTGATGCGCTTCCTGGCTTGACGCAGTCCGCGTCATTCCCCCTTCTCCGGGTTAGCCCAGCTGGCTAATCAATCAGCCGATCTCTGCAGTGACGCATTCCGCGTCATTAGCATGTACAGACTCACTTGAACTGGCCAATCACTTCAGCTTCCTGTAGTGACGCGTTCTGCGTCATCCCCGAGTTAGTACACGCCCAGCTGTCACAATTGTAAACACTGTCAGAGACCCCCAGCTGTCAGGAAGCGCGCATTTATCCCCTCACCTACGGGGCACGCAACGGGACTTGTTATTCCATCTTCCACCATATGCATCTCATCTGCTTCATGGAGGTATGGGTATAGGTGTATTTGGGGGGCCCCCCGCAGCAACATTAGTCAATCTCTAGCCACATTCACATAATACGGGTAGTCATTGCACAGTCCATGTCGTCATTTCGGTCTTCATATTGAAAATTGGGATCCAGCTGAATAGATGATATTGCTTATACGGGGCCCATGTGACTAAGGGACACTAAATCAACCACCATTCATAGCCAAAGTTCCCAACTGTCATACCTATTCAAGTGTCACTTCATCTAGTGCCACATTATATTCCTGCACGTAATCAACCCTGTTGGACTTTTTAGTTTAACTTGAATGTACTTCAAGAGACTGAAAGCCCATTTAACTACTACCCGGGTGTGGTGGTGGGCCTGATTGTATGACTCCTGGGCTTGCATCTGCAAAAGTAAAAAGGGTGTGAGAACCCAGGGCAGGAGTGGATAGCCATAATCACCTAAACGGAGAAAACAAATACAACAGAAATTAACATCATCCTAACAACAAAACAAAAAGAAAAAACTTAAGTTAGTTACCTGGTAACTTCTTTTCTAAACATCCTAAAGGGTATCAAGTGTAGGGACCTGGTAATAACTAGGAACACTTCAATTAACTAATAAGAATCCTTTAAATAGAGTCAACCATACATTAATTCACTTTTATGGTTTCTATACCCATTTAAGTACATTGGAAGTGCCATAATCTAATCTAAATAGACACAAGATGGCAGTAGTGGGTTTAGGCCATAGACTAACATAGTCCATAGGTTAGAATGGGGAACATTCTAGAAGGAGAGGTCAGAAGGGTTGTTAGTCATAACAGGAGATAGACTAGTAACATAGTTACAACTGAAAGCTAGTGATTGGTCAGAGGGTTTACCAACCATCCTATCAGATGTCGGACACGAGGCCGAACATGTGATAGAAGGTTCTGGAAGGTAGTGAGAAGGAATATAGGGAAGCCCCCAACCCAAACCCAGTGTTAGGTGATTAACCATTTGAATTGTAAGGAGCAGGAGCACAGCCTCTAACAGAGAGAGAAAGGAGAGGTTCCAACTCTAATTATTCTCTAATGGAAGCAATGCTGCTGATTGTACATGATATTGGACAGAACCAGAGATGTAACTGGAAGACATGTACTTGTTCTGTGTTTGCCATTTGCTTGTGGAATAAATAAAGAGGAACTCTGCTTTCAACAGTTGGACTGCTGTACATCTTTCCAAGCGGCACCAGTGAGTACTTACCTTTCCCTGAAACCCTAATCCTTACCTACTCACAACACACACATCAGACACCTGGGCCCAGAAGAACCTGCTCCCTGCCGTCACGTGTCGGACACCCCGGTACGTGAGGGCTACACATACCCCTGAGATACTATGGCTCCACCCCAAGGTAGGAACACATGACCACCAGAATACACAAAAGCTTTAGCTCCTCCTCCAGACCCCAGTAGTTTAAGAGATCTGAAAAACAAAGACAGACAAAATCACCAAATGGTAAATCAGTAGGATAACATATAAAATAACGTAGCCTGAGGGAGGGAAGCCTGTATGCTGCTGCTCTTTCAGATATTTAGAAAATAAGTTACCAGGTAACTAAGTTTTCTCAAAATATGGAAGACAACAAAAATAGGGTGTTTTGTGTGTCCCTCCCATTAGTTGCTGATATCAAGGACTAGTGCCAGTTAAATAAAATTATTAAACAAAAGAAGGGAGTGACCTGGTTCCCAAAGTTTCACCGGCTATTTGGACCATGAATCTCGCTTTAGCATATGGGCAATTAAAAGGTACTAATTTTATTATACATTACATCAGTTACTTGACTTGTTAACATATGACATATGACTGTTAAAAAAAAAATGTGTGCCATATTGGCTGGAACAAAGTTTATGAAAAAATTCCACTGTAGTTCATCTATAGGACAGCCATGTTTAACTAAATGGCTTCCTCTGTGCCCTCTAGAGGCTGAAATAGGAAATACAATACATGATTTTAAAAATATGCTTAACAAGAATTTATAATAATATCAATGTACTCTTTTTCTTTGGGTTACACACCTTGTGGATTATTCATATACAAGAAATAAGATACCCAAGTACATTTACCACAAGCTCACAGGTTATTTTATAGTAATAGTATAGTCTCATAGTGCATCCACCTATAGAAATAAAAAGGCAAGTATAAAAATGCTTATAGTCACCCCAAACCGGCCTACTGGGGAACAATAGTTAGAAAATCATGCTGTTCTCATAAATAATAATGTGTCCTGCTAGAGTATCCCCAAGAAGGTGCAGGAGCTCACCTGCGAGTTGGATGGTTTGGGTCTCAGTAGGGAACTATAGTTTTTACGCAGTCCTCCAAGTTATTAGATGTATGCTTTCTATGCTATTGTTTTTGAAATTATATTCGCTCTGCAGTGTGACATAAGACAGTTAAGGTGCTTGGCACTGCAATAAACTGCCGCCACCCTATAATGTTTTTAAATGACATTATGTCTTTGAGCATTATGCCATGATTGTTTACCTGGGAGCTTATGTGCTTGGCATGTTGTATATTAACCCACTGGGATGGCTTGCTTTATGTTGCGCTTCATATATTGTATGTCTTTATGCACCGTAGTTAACTACCTTTCTTAAAAACATTATCTGCTTGAGCATGGTTGTTTACCAGAAAGCCAAGGTGCTTGGTACGTATGTTTCCCACCGAGCTGGCGCGCTTTGTGTTGTGCTCAATATGTTGGTATAAGCCGGAAGTGACTTTACTTGCGCCAGTCAGCTTAAATGGGGCAAGGCATCCTATCCAGTACACGGTAGACGCCTATGACTAGGGATGAGCGAATCGGTTCTAACGAACCTGAATTCGCTCCGAATTTCAGGGAAAATTCGATTCAGCACGAACCCGAGTTTTTAGTGGTTCGTGCTGACCGAATTTTCCCTGAAATAAAAAAAAAAAAAATGCCGGCATCAGCTTCCTCTGATGACGCGTCCTCTGATGACAGCTGACAGCGCAGCCGGCCTCCCCGCTCCCACCATGCCGGCATTTTTTTTTTTTAGCAAACACTTACCGGCATGGTGGGAGCGAGGAGGCCGGCTGCGCTGTCAGCTGTCATCAGAGGACGCGTCATCAGAGGAAGCTGATGCCGGCATTTTTTTTTTCTATTTCAGGGCTTGGTGGGAGCGCAGCCGGCCCCCCCGCTCCCACCAGAGATGAGCGATTTGTAAAAGTTCGATTCGGACGAACCCGAATTTCTTTGAGAAATTCGGCGAATCGCCCGAATCGAATTTTTGAGAAGTTCGCTCATCTCTACCTATCACCTTTGTCTGTATTTATGGATGTTTCCATGTTATTGTCTACTGTGTTAGTAAAGTTTATTCAATCTAAGACTTTTGCAATAAAAGTACCTTAATTATGATTATAACTAGCAATAACTATTACAGTAAAAAGTATTTTAGATAGGATTTATTAAAACTAAATTGAATATGTATTTAGTGGAATCTATTATATAAAGTATTTTTGCAATCACATGGATGCGGTATAATCTTAGTATAAAATTATACGGTCAGTTTCTGTTATTGGTATAATTGAGGAACAGGGAACTTTTTGATTGCAGTAAAAGAAAATGTTTTGCCATGTTAACCATTTAAAATTGCAGTAATAATAATAACTAGACCTTCAGAGCATGCCCCAGCTTTGCTAAACCAGACCCAAACCTATATATCTCAATAAAGAGAAATCCAACTCCTAAGGTTTGCTTTTAGTTCACTTGAAAACAAATTTAATGTTGAGTCCGAGATAACACTTGGGTGACCTGAAAAATGCAAAAAATAGCAAAATTTTTGTTATTGACAATTGAATATCCAATTTGTATTGTGTTGGAGGTCAAAATCATACAAATCATGTATTGTATTTCCTATTTAGTCTCTAGAGGCCTAAGAGGAAGCCAATTAGCGAAACATGTCTGCTCCATAGATGAACTACAGTGGATTTTTTCATGAACTTAGTTCCCGACAATATGGCACACATGCTTGTTTTTTAACTGAAGTCATATGTCAAGTAACTGATGTAATGTATAATAAAATAATGCAAATATTCCAAATTGCTGGTGCACACTTACGAATCCAAAATGCGTGGGTGCCAGGACCGCGGTGGTGCCGCTTTAAGTCCCAGAAATCAGAAAGGACCACCACTCCAAATAATAGTTCATTATGATGTATTGGTGCAATAAGGCATAATAACACAACATGCCAAAAGAAGTCTCAAAGTCCATGTGATGGCATCATTACAGTCTATGAGTTCCAACGTTTCAGGGGTCTCAAATTTATATAATAAAATTAGTACATTTTAATTGCCCATATGCTCAAGCGAGGATCATGGTCCAATAGCAAATAGCTGGTGAAACTTTGGGAACCAGGTCACTCTCTTCTTTCGTTATATAATTTCTCAAAACATCATAAGGGCAACATACCACCAAGAGCAAGATATTACCTCTACTGGGTGGGAAATGCTGCCTGTAACACACTCCTGCCAAAGGCTCAATTTTGCAAGGTGAGCAGATCCAGGCAGTTAACAAATGTCTTAGCTGAAGACCAGGTACCAGCTTGCTCTGCCCAATATGTAGTAATACTTCTTGTTGAATGAGCTGTTATCCATCCTGGAGAAGGAGATCAATTGTAAGAAAAACTGATAGCGCTCTTCATCCATTGGGCCAATGTTGCCTTAGAAACACGGTGACCCTTCCTGTGACCCGAGAAGGAAACAAATAAGCTCCGGTCTTCTTCCAATCCTTTGTCGAAGGTATTCCAGAAAACAGGCCCTGACATCCAAACACTTGTCTACAGGACCCGTGGAGAAATCACCAGCAGATGGAAGGATAATCTTTTGGGTCTTAATGTGCGAACTCGACAGAGGTTCAACGGATGGTGCAGCCAAAGCTCTAAGGACCCAGGCAAGAACCAATTGTGGAGCTAACTTCAAATGGAGCGGTCTGGACTGCTTAACAGCTAGCAGAAATGCCTGACCTGCGCAAAAACTGAAAATCTCCAAAAAACTGAAAGGGCTGCTAATTGTACCTTCAAGGTACTGATGTTGAGACCCAGCACGACTCCTTCCTGAATTCAATGCGACTGGGAGACTAGAAGGGGATCTTTGATTACGAACCCTAATTTTAAATAATCCTTCTTTGTCACCTCCTTCCTTCTGGAAAGCAGAGACCTCCCCTGAAAAACCCTTTCTTAGGAGCATCACAATCTCAGGGACCATCTGTCAAGAATCTCTCAAAAGAGGGATTCCTTTAGTAGTAATGACCAGTAATGAGGCTGAGAAACACACTGAGATGCTGCAAACCGTGTTTAATCGTGACAGTGAACAGATCACACACCAATCAGACTGATATATATATATATATATATATATATATATATATATATATATATATACACACGGAACATAAATCTTAAATCTACTAGGGTGACTATACAAGAATCAAGGTAATCACGGCTGTGCAGATATACAGATAAACTGGAAAACATGAAACACTCAGATAGCTGTGAAGTCAGGAAATATACGTACATAGGAATTCACATAAAAGTCCAAAGGCAGAGACTGAGCTGAACAGGAAACATAAACACAAGGACTATGGAAGGGACCCAGGTTTCAAGGTTCAGGCTTCCAGGCAGGGGAGGCGTCAGCACCCGGCAAACCCGGTCAGCTGCCGAGGGCCCCACCCATAAGGGGGGCCCACTGACAGCTGGCACAATGTGGGTAAAGAACTGCACACACTTCCTTTCTCTGTCTCTCTGCTCTATCCATCCCTGTCTCTTCAGCTCTGCCCCATTGGTTGTATGTCCCCTCTGCCTCATCCATCTCTATTCCCTGAGCCCTGACCTATTCATTCATATTCATTGAGCCCTGACCCATATTTCCCTATCCACTCAGCTTTTCCTCATTCATCCCTATCCCCTGAGCCCTGACCCATTCATCCCTATCCCTTGAGCCCTGACCCATATTTCCCTATCCACTCAGCCTTGCCCCATCCATCTCTATCCCCTGAGCCCTGACCTATCTATCCTTGTTCTCTTAGCTCTGTCCAATTCATCAGTGTTCCCTCAGCCGCCCTCTTCCTCAATACTTCCCCATTCATGTGGGGCCAAACTAAAAATAGCTCCAATAGGGGGTCCGAGGGCAAGCAGCCCTTCTTAGTTTTAGCCATACAATATATAGACCTCTGACCCGCGACTATCCACCGCAAAGGGGCCCACTGAGACCATGCCGTCCGAGGGTCCACATAAACCTGGAGCAGGCCCTGGTTCCAGGTTTCGAGATTCAATGTCCAAGGTACAGAGTTCAGGGTCCAGGTCTAGATACAGGATTCCAGGTACAGAGTTCAGGGCACAGACAGACAAAGAGACATCAACTGACATCAATGCTGATCCATTGGCTGAATGGGCAGATCAGCTTAAATCTGCTGGTGGAGCAGGATATAGCAGGGAGAAAGTTTAGAGAAAGGAGCCAGCCAACACTACTGAACAGCTGCGGAGGAACTCCAGACCTGACACCATAGTGTCAGACGCCACTTCTGCGGATCCTGACAAAGCACTTGCCTCTGTGATAGAAGATCTGGTCTCACCGGGAGTTCCCAAGGCTCTTGGTCGGAGAGCATCTTCAGAGTTGAAAACCATGGTCTTTTCGACCACCACTGAGCTGATAGTGGCTAATTGGCAGGATATTTCTTTTAGAACCCTAGGATGGATCCGAACTTGAGGAAAAGCGTAAGCCAGACTGAAAAGCCCCTGGTGAACCAGGCCGTCTATTCCTAGAGCTTGATTGGAGGGATTGAGGAAGAAGAATTTCCTCAGCTTGTTGCTTCGACCAGAGGCAAAAAGATCCACCTTCAGAGTTCCTCTCAGGACACAAATCTGATTAAACCCCTCTTGGTTCTGTGACCATCCTGCTTCCGACCGAGGAGAGCGACTCAAAGAATGTGCCACCTGATTTCGGCAACCTTTCAGGTGGATGGCTGATGGGGATAAAAGGTTCGGTTCTGCCCAGATCAGAATCTCCTTTGCTGCTTGTTGCAGTACAGATGACATTGTCCTTCCTTGATGATTCAGATACACCACAGTAGTCGCATTGTCTGTTCTGATGTACGTGATGACCCTTCAGGTGCAGAAAGAAGGCTAGCAATGCCTCCTTCACAGCTATAAAGCCTCTGAGATTTGTTGAGGATAGGCTCAGTCTTCTGGACCATTTTCCTTGAGCGGTCAGGGATCCGCATGAAGAGGCGTCCATGTCATTGGGGTCCAACCCAGATAGGCCACTGACAAACCTGTGCTTGTTATGCCACCAACTCCTTCACTAAATCTGGGACTTCGATTATCCTGTCTATGTACTCCTGAGATTTGTCCCAAGAGTTTACAATATGCAACTGTAGAGTCCTTAAGTGTAGCTGACCCCATCTTACAGTGGGGAAGGACGAGGTCATTAACCCCAGGACCCTCATAGCTTGACGAACAGAAATTGACCGACTGGAGTACAGGGACTGAACAGCTTCCTGAAGGATCATTATCTTCGACTGAGGCAGAAAAATTCTCGGAAGGATCGTATTGATCTCGAACCTCAGGTAAGTCATGAACTGTGACGGGATTAGACTGTACTTCTGGTAGTTTAGGATCCAAACCAATCGTGGCTAAAAATTCTTTGTCGATTCCAGATCTTGGAGAAACTTCTCCTGATCTAGGGCAAAGAGTAGAATATAAATTGGAAGTGGAGAATTTGATCCCCCAACTTTACTGCAAATCTCAAAAAGACTTGAGTCGACAAGCTCACCAGTACCTGCCAATAGGCATCCTTCAGGTCTGTTGAGACCATAAAGGATGGACCATAAAGGGAACAGATTTTAAACAGAGAAGCTGGATTCCATGTGGAAGCAGCTGTAGCGTACCAACAGGTTAAGTTTCTTCAAACTGAGAATGAAGCAGAATCCCCTGGAGGCCTTCTTTACCAGAAAAATGCTTGAGTAGAACCCTTCACCCCATTTTTGCAATCCAGTAGAGTCTTCCACCAAATGTGAAAACTGTTTTAACCGGGCACCTATTAAGGACCTGGTGTAATTGCTTCCTAGGGACTGACTGTTGGGTAACACACAGAGTGGATCCTCTAAACTTGCCTATCCTGGAAGTAGAAGGGACCCCTCTAGCCCCTCTAAACAAGTCCATGATAAGAAAGGGCTGTCTATAAGAGGTCCAACTAGAAAAAAAAAATCCTATTCCTGAAATCCCTATGCTTAGTGGGAAAAGACTTATTTCTGCCAGCAGGCCTGTGTAGCACTTTCTCTAGTTCTGGGCCGAAGAGGAATTCCCTATTAAAGACCATGGCCCCGATTCAATAAAGGTAGAAAAAAATTCTCATGGTAGTGAAAGATTCAATTCATGAGAAAAAAGCCTGAGAATGTCACTGTTACTGAATCACCAGCTAAGAAAACAATGAAAGTCAATGGCACTTTTTTACTCCTAAGAAAAGTAGAGACCTGATTCCTCCTTTCTACACTGTAGTAAAAGCTGCCATTGACTTTCATTGTCTTTATCTAGTGATTCAGTAACAGTGACATTCTCAGGCTATTTTCTCATGAATTGAATTTTTTACTACCATGAGAATTTTTTCTACCTTTATTGAATCGAGGCCCATGTCACAAAGGCACATCTTTGAACCTGTATCCCCTAAGCAGGTACACAGCCACACAAAAGGGTCGATTCAGAGAAACACCAAAAACGTTAGTATTTTTTCCGATCTGTGTTTTTTGGTGTAAATTTTCCGATTTCGTATGAACATTCGAGCGATTCTATAATGCATTTCAAACCATGTGTAAGTTTTCCGTCCGTTCGTATGGCAGTTAGTGAATCAGTTGAATGTCAGTTTCCATCCTGACTTTTCCGTTTCATTTCTCAGGTTTCAAAGTCGGTTTTGGATTTTGCCCTTTTTCCTTTTTTGTCCGGACGAAAATCCTTATGATCTTGCGCCTGCGCACTACAAACTTAACTCATTAAAGTGCTGCCTACATATTTGGCTCACTCACTTCTTCTACAATGCTTAGCTAAATCACTTTGCACTTTCTTACATCTTCCATGTCTCACCCCTAAAACTGACCCAAACCACTGTGCGCTCAGGCGAATCTTCATTTCTGCTTTTTCTTTATTTCATTCGTTTTGTGGTAACCAACCATTAATGAATGTATTTCTAAAAGTAAATCATACATTTTTTTTTTTTATTTTGAACTGGCATTTTTTACTTGCGTTTTTTAATTAAAATTTTTGGTTTCAAATGGTACAACTTTAAATTTTTTGTGTTGTTACCCACACCCTGTACATACAGATGGCTCTCCAAATTTTTAAAACACCCAGCATCTTCTGCATGTTATGAGCCTTGAAACAGCCAAGATGGCGGGTCAGGTAATATAAGGCAGCCTGCAAACAGAAAGGGCCTTGTGACTGTGTTGCTCTGCATTCTGAGATTTCTGACCTTTCAAGGCCCCCAGCTCTGCTGTCTCTGAGCAAAACACAGCTGTAACCCGCACCCTGCACTTTATCCCACTCTCCTCTCCTCAGTAAGTGTGATGCATCTGACCAAAGATAAGATAAAATAATTACACAAAGCAAAGGTTGCCAACTACAACAATAAATCCGAAAACAAATTAAGATTCAAGTACAACAACAATCCAAAAAAAAAATAACAAAGGACATAAGTTTAAAAATAAATCGCAATTATATGGATGTGTGGCAAAATAAAGGTTTACACGCAAAGGACTAATTAAGGTCCACATTAAAATGCTTTTATAAGGCATACATGAAATGTATTGATTCAGGTATGCATTGCTATACAATTTATGGCCTCGGCCATGCTGATACATGCAGTTCATTGGAGCTGAAGGCGCGCAGACTCCTCCACATAGCCACAAAACATGTTCTACAATAGCAAATCCGAGTCCTCAAAGGTGTCGGAAGTGGATTTTCAATTAAACGGATTTTTAGGGTGGGAATCAACTCTCTGAATCACATGGAAACACATCCAATTAACGGAAGTTTTAGGAACGAACGAAAAAATTACAATTTGGTTGGGAACATTTCCGATTTGGTTGTAAAACTTCCGATGATCGTAAGAGCATATACGAATTTGTTCGAACGTTCGCGCTAGGGATGAGCGAATCGATCCGGACGAACCCGGATTCGATCCGAATTTCAGGAAAAATTCGATTCGGATCGAATCCGAATTTCCCCGCGATTCGATCACTCGAAGTTTTCCTTTAACATCCATTCATTTACATTACAGGCATTCTAAGATGGCGGGCGGGACATGTCTGGACATGTATCCCGCGCCAGTGCAAGCTGGGGCAGTCACATGCAGCCTATCAGCAGCCAGCAAGCCCGGTGACGTCACACAGCGGTATTTAACGGCGGCCATCTTGCTTTTCCTCATTTCTCTATTGCATTCGTGACAGACAGACAGAACGCTGTGTAGCTGAGGCAGTTAGACAGGCTGGAGACAGGCTGGAGACAGGGACAGACAGGGACAGACAGGGACAGGCTGGAGACAGGCAGGAGACAGGCAGGAGACAGACAGGAGACAGACAGAAAGCCAGGGAAAGGTAGGAAAAACGGAGCTGGCTGACAGGGAGATTTTTTTTTTTTCATCCAGCCTTTGTTAGCGTTTTCAGGCTGCTTATAGTAACTAACTGTGCATATATACTGAACTGATCTTAAGTCTGCTGTGAGGCATCCCATTCTGTGACTAAAGCAGCCTCTGTTTAAGACCATATAAGCATTTGCTCTAATCATATTTGAAATTAGGCCTGATAAAGACACTTTTGCTGGCCAAAGCACTACTGTACCCTGGCAGCTCGATTCCTGCCCGGGGCATCCCATTCTGTGACTAAAGCAGCCTCTGTTTAAGACCATATAAGCATTTGCTCTAATCATATTTGAAATTAGGCCTGATAAAGACACTTTTGCTGGCCAAAGCACTACTGTACCCTGGCAGCTCGATTCCTGCCCGGGGCATCCCATTCTGTGACTAAAGCAGCCTCTGTTTAAGACCATATAAGCATTTGCTCTAATCATATTTGAAATTAGGCCTGATAAAGACACTTTTGCTGGCCAAAGCACTACTGTACCCTGGCAGCTCGATTCCTGCCCGGGGCATCCCATTCTGTGACTAAAGCAGCCTCTGTTTAAGACCATATAAGCATTTGCTCTAATCATATTTGAAATTAGGCCTGATAAAGACACTTTTGCTGGCCAAAGCACTACTGTACCCTGGCAGCTCGATTCCTGCCCGGGGCATCCCATTCTGTGACTAAAGCAGCCTCTGTTTAAGACCATATAAGCATTTGCTCTAATCATATTTGAAATTAGGCCTGATAAAGACACTTTTGCTGGCCAAAGCACTACTGTACCCTGGCAGCTCGATTCCTGCCCGGGGCATCCCATTCTGTGACTAAAGCAGCCTCTGTTTAAGACCATATAAGCATTTGCTCTAATCATATTTGAAATTAGGCCTGATAAAGACACTTTTGCTGGCCAAAGCACTACTGTACCCTGGCAGCTCGATTCCTGCCCGGGGCATCCCATTCTGTGACTAAAGCAGCCTCTGTTTAAGACCATATAAGCATTTGCTCTAATCATATTTGAAATTAGGCCTGATAAAGACACTTTTGCTGGCCAAAGCACTACTGTACCCTGGCAGCTCGATTCCTGCCCGGGGCATCCCATTCTGTGACTAAAGCAGCCTCTGTTTAAGACCATATAAGCATTTGCTCTAATCATATTTGAAATTAGGCCTGATAAAGACACTTTTGCTGGCCAAAGCACTACTGTACCCTGGCAGCTCGATTCCTGCCCGGGGCATCCCATTCTGTGACTAAAGCAGCCTCTGTTTAAGACCATATAAGCATTTGCTCTAATCATATTTGAAATTAGGCCTGATAAAGACACTTTTGCTGGCCAAAGCACTACTGTACCCTGGCAGCTCGATTCCTGCCCGGGGCATCCCATTCTGTGACTAAAGCAGCCTCTGTTTAAGACCATATAAGCATTTGCTCTAATCATATTTGAAATTAGGCCTGATAAAGACACTTTTGCTGGCCAAAGCACTACTGTACCCTGGCAGCTCGATTCCTGCCCGGGGCATCCCATTCTGTGACTAAAGCAGCCTCTGTTTAAGACCATATAAGCATTTGCTCTAATCATATTTGAAATTAGGCCTGATAAAGACACTTTTGCTGGCCAAAGCACTACTGTACCCTGGCAGCTCGATTCCTGCCCGGGGCATCCCATTCTGTGACTAAAGCAGCCTCTGTTTAAGACCATATAAGCATTTGCTCTAATCATATTTGAAATTAGGCCTGATAAAGACACTTTTGCTGGCCAAAGCACTACTGTACCCTGGCAGCTCGATTCCTGCCCGGGGCATCCCATTCTGTGACTAAAGCAGCCTCTGTTTAAGACCATATAAGCATTTGCTCTAATCATATTTGAAATTAGGCCTGATAAAGACACTTTTGCTGGCCAAAGCACTACTGTACCCTGGCAGCTCGATTCCTGCCCGGGGCATCCCATTCTGTGACTAAAGCAGCCTCTGTTTAAGACCATATAAGCATTTGCTCTAATCATATTTGAAATTAGGCCTGATAAAGACACTTTTGCTGGCCAAAGCACTACTGTACCCTGGCAGCTCGATTCCTGCCCGGGGCATCCCATTCTGTGACTAAAGCAGCCTCTGTTTAAGACCATATAAGCATTTGCTCTAATCATATTTGAAATTAGGCCTGATAAAGACACTTTTGCTGGCCAAAGCACTACTGTACCCTGGCAGCTCGATTCCTGCCCGGGGCATCCCATTCTGTGACTAAAGCAGCCTCTGTTTAAGACCATATAAGCATTTGCTCTAATCATATTTGAAATTAGGCCTGATAAAGACACTTTTGCTGGCCAAAGCACTACTGTACCCTGGCAGCTCGATTCCTGCCCGGGGCATCCCATTCTGTGACTAAAGCAGCCTCTGTTTAAGACCATATAAGCATTTGCTCTAATCATATTTGAAATTAGGCCTGATAAAGACACTTTTGCTGGCCAAAGCACTACTGTACCCTGGCAGCTCGATTCCTGCCCGGGGCATCCCATTCTGTGACTAAAGCAGCCTCTGTTTAAGACCATATAAGCATTTGCTCTAATCATATTTGAAATTAGGCCTGATAAAGACACTTTTGCTGGCCAAAGCACTACTGTACCCTGGCAGCTCGATTCCTGCCCGGGGCATCCCATTCTGTGACTAAAGCAGCCTCTGTTTAAGACCATATAAGCATTTGCTCTAATCATATTTGAAATTAGGCCTGATAAAGACACTTTTGCTGGCCAAAGCACTACTGTACCCTGGCAGCTCGATTCCTGCCCGGGGCATCCCATTCTGTGACTAAAGCAGCCTCTGTTTAAGACCATATAAGCATTTGCTCTAATCATATTTGAAATTAGGCCTGATAAAGACACTTTTGCTGGCCAAAGCACTACTGTACCCTGGCAGCTCGATTCCTGCCCGGGGCATCCCATTCTGTGACTAAAGCAGCCTCTGTTTAAGACCATATAAGCATTTGCTCTAATCATATTTGAAATTAGGCCTGATAAAGACACTTTTGCTGGCCAAAGCACTACTGTACCCTGGCAGCTCGATTCCTGCCCGGGGCATCCCATTCTGTGACTAAAGCAGCCTCTGTTTAAGACCATATAAGCATTTGCTCTAATCATATTTGAAATTAGGCCTGATAAAGACACTTTTGCTGGCCAAAGCACTACTGTACCCTGGCAGCTCGATTCCTGCCCGGGGCATCCCATTCTGTGACTAAAGCAGCCTCTGTTTAAGACCATATAAGCATTTGCTCTAATCATATTTGAAATTAGGCCTGATAAAGACACTTTTGCTGGCCAAAGCACTACTGTACCCTGGCAGCTCGATTCCTGCCCGGGGCATCCCATTCTGTGACTAAAGCAGCCTCTGTTTAAGACCATATAAGCATTTGCTCTAATCATATTTGAAATTAGGCCTGATAAAGACACTTTTGCTGGCCAAAGCACTACTGTACCCTGGCAGCTCGATTCCTGCCCGGGGCATCCCATTCTGTGACTAAAGCAGCCTCTGTTTAAGACCATATAAGCATTTGCTCTAATCATATTTGAAATTAGGCCTGATAAAGACACTTTTGCTGGCCAAAGCACTACTGTACCCTGGCAGCTCGATTCCTGCCCGGGGCATCCCATTCTGTGACTAAAGCAGCCTCTGTTTAAGACCATATAAGCATTTGCTCTAATCATATTTGAAATTAGGCCTGATAAAGACACTTTTGCTGGCCAAAGCACTACTGTACCCTGGCAGCTCGATTCCTGCCCGGGGCATCCCATTCTGTGACTAAAGCAGCCTCTGTTTAAGACCATATAAGCATTTGCTCTAATCATATTTGAAATTAGGCCTGATAAAGACACTTTTGCTGGCCAAAGCACTACTGTACCCTGGCAGCTCGATTCCTGCCCGGGGCATCCCATTCTGTGACTAAAGCAGCCTCTGTTTAAGACCATATAAGCATTTGCTCTAATCATATTTGAAATTAGGCCTGATAAAGACACTTTTGCTGGCCAAAGCACTACTGTACCCTGGCAGCTCGATTCCTGCCCGGGGCATCCCATTCTGTGACTAAAGCAGCCTCTGTTTAAGACCATATAAGCATTTGCTCTAATCATATTTGAAATTAGGCCTGATAAAGACACTTTTGCTGGCCAAAGCACTACTGTACCCTGGCAGCTCGATTCCTGCCCGGGGCATCCCATTCTGTGACTAAAGCAGCCTCTGTTTAAGACCATATAAGCATTTGCTCTAATCATATTTGAAATTAGGCCTGATAAAGACACTTTTGCTGGCCAAAGCACTACTGTACCCTGGCAGCTCGATTCCTGCCCGGGGCATCCCATTCTGTGACTAAAGCAGCCTCTGTTTAAGACCATATAAGCATTTGCTCTAATCATATTTGAAATTAGGCCTGATAAAGACACTTTTGCTGGCCAAAGCACTACTGTACCCTGGCAGCTCGATTCCTGCCCGGGGCATCCCATTCTGTGACTAAAGCAGCCTCTGTTTAAGACCATATAAGCATTTGCTCTAATCATATTTGAAATTAGGCCTGATAAAGACACTTTTGCTGGCCAAAGCACTACTGTACCCTGGCAGCTCGATTCCTGCCCGGGGCATCCCATTCTGTGACTAAAGCAGCCTCTGTTTAAGACCATATAAGCATTTGCTCTAATCATATTTGAAATTAGGCCTGATAAAGACACTTTTGCTGGCCAAAGCACTACTGTACCCTGGCAGCTCGATTCCTGCCCGGGGCATCCCATTCTGTGACTAAAGCAGCCTCTGTTTAAGACCATATAAGCATTTGCTCTAATCATATTTGAAATTAGGCCTGATAAAGACACTTTTGCTGGCCAAAGCACTACTGTACCCTGGCAGCTCGATTCCTGCCCGGGGCATCCCATTCTGTGACTAAAGCAGCCTCTGTTTAAGACCATATAAGCATTTGCTCTAATCATATTTGAAATTAGGCCTGATAAAGACACTTTTGCTGGCCAAAGCACTACTGTACCCTGGCAGCTCGATTCCTGCCCGGGGCATCCCATTCTGTGACTAAAGCAGCCTCTGTTTAAGACCATATAAGCATTTGCTCTAATCATATTTGAAATTAGGCCTGATAAAGACACTTTTGCTGGCCAAAGCACTACTGTACCCTGGCAGCTCGATTCCTGCCCGGGGCATCCCATTCTGTGACTAAAGCAGCCTCTGTTTAAGACCATATAAGCATTTGCTCTAATCATATTTGAAATTAGGCCTGATAAAGACACTTTTGCTGGCCAAAGCACTACTGTACCCTGGCAGCTCGATTCCTGCCCGGGGCATCCCATTCTGTGACTAAAGCAGCCTCTGTTTAAGACCATATAAGCATTTGCTCTAATCATATTTGAAATTAGGCCTGATAAAGACACTTTTGCTGGCCAAAGCACTACTGTACCCTGGCAGCTCGATTCCTGCCCGGGGCATCCCATTCTGTGACTAAAGCAGCCTCTGTTTAAGACCATATAAGCATTTGCTCTAATCATATTTGAAATTAGGCCTGATAAAGACACTTTTGCTGGCCAAAGCACTACTGTACCCTGGCAGCTCGATTCCTGCCCGGGGCATCCCATTCTGTGACTAAAGCAGCCTCTGTTTAAGACCATATAAGCATTTGCTCTAATCATATTTGAAATTAGGCCTGATAAAGACACTTTTGCTGGCCAAAGCACTACTGTACCCTGGCAGCTCGATTCCTGCCCGGGGCATCCCATTCTGTGACTAAAGCAGCCTCTGTTTAAGACCATATAAGCATTTGCTCTAATCATATTTGAAATTAGGCCTGATAAAGACACTTTTGCTGGCCAAAGCACTACTGTACCCTGGCAGCTCGATTCCTGCCCGGGGCATCCCATTCTGTGACTAAAGCAGCCTCTGTTTAAGACCATATAAGCATTTGCTCTTATCATATTTGAAATTAGGCCTGATAAAGACACTTTTGCTGGCCAAAGCACTACTGTACCCTGGCAGCTCGATTCCTGCCCGGGGCATCCCATTCTGTGACTAAAGCAGCCTCTGTTTAAGACCATATAAGCATTTGCTCTAATCATATTTGAAATTAGGCCTGATAAAGACACTTTTGCTGGCCAAAGCACTACTGTACCCTGGCAGCTCGATTCCTGCCCGGGGCATCCCATTCTGTGACTAAAGCAGCCTCTGTTTAAGACCATATAAGCATTTGCTCTTATCATATTTGAAATTAGGCCTGATAAAGACACTTTTGCTGGCCAAAGCACTACTGGACCCTGCCAGGTCGATTCCTGCCCAGGGCATCCCATTCTGTGACTAAAGCAGCCTCTGTTTAAGACCATATAAGCATTTGCTCTTATCATATTTGAAATTAGGCCTGATAAAGACACTTTTGCTGGCCAAAGCCCTACTGGACCCTGCCAGGTCGATTCCTGCCCAGGGCATCCCATTCTGTGACTAAAGCAGCCTCTGTTTAAGACCATATAAGCATTTGCTCTTATTATATTTATATTATAAGACACTTTTGCTGGGCATAGGCTTACTGCTGCCTGCCAGGTGCACTTCTGTTGAGGCATCCCATTCTGTAACATAGCATACCCCTCTTTATTTACACTAAGCAGCTCTCTTATTTACACTAAGCAGGCCTGTTGGAGGCTGAGTGTTACTGCTCACTTTTGGTGTGCATTATATTCTGTTTCATATAGACCCACCGCTGCCCGGGGTTTTTTTAAATATCACCTACTACCACGCCAGTTAGACTATGTCGGGCAGACAAGTGCCTGGAAGTGAAAAGAGGAGTGGCAGAGGCCAAGATTCCGCAGGAAGAGCTCGCATCAGACTGGGGGCCAGTAGCAGCAGGAGTCACGCTGAGAGACCTAATCTGCCAGTATCTGCTAGCGGTCGGGTCTCCACCAGTAACGCATCTGCCGTGGTAGATTGGTTGACGCGCTCATCAACAACATCATCACAACTTACGTCTGAGACCCCCAGTCTAGGGTCGGTAGGTTCCTCTGACACAACCCTGAGTTGGCATGCCCCGAGAGCAGTCCCTGTCCTCCCATTGCCTCTGGCCTACGCCGTTCCCTCCCCCAGCGACGTATCCTATGCTTTGGGTTCAGCTCCACTCTTTAGTGAGGAGGACCATCAGATAGAGGACAGTCAGCAGCTACTGCCCAGCCAAGAAATGGAGGTGGCTTCTTTAGCTAGGCAGACAAATAGTGATGTGGACAGTGTCGTGGGTGCTGCGAGCGTTCCAGCTCCTGCGCCAGACACTGTTGACGAATCCACGAACATCAGTGACGTACAGCCACAACCCGGTGATGATGATGATGATGACGATGAAGCCGATCGCACTTGGGAGCCGGGTGATGAAGGGGCTTCATCGTCATCATCAGGAGAAGAGGGGTGCAGGTTGCCCCGGAGTCAGCAGCTGAGGCAGCAAAGTGGTAGCAGTCAGCATGGGGGCACAATTCCAAAGGCTGGAGCCGGCCGGGGCCGGGGCCGGGGTAGAGCACCTGCTGTGCGGCAGTCTACCTTATCGGGAGGTAGTGGAGCAGGGGTTCCTGGAGTTGGCAACAGCAGCAGTGAATCAGTGAGGCCAGGGGGTGGGAAAAGTAGCTACTCGGCAGTGTGGCAGTTTTTCCTGAGGCATCCGCAGGAGGGTAACATGGCCACATGCAAGATATGTAGGCAAAAGGTGAAGCGTGGCCAGGGTCCAAATGTTGGCACCACGGCCCTGCGTCAACATATGATGCGTCACCATAAAACGACCTGGGAGAACCGAGGCTCCCAAGGGGTGGTCCAGTCTGCTTCCTCACCAAGTGAGCTCCCAATTTCTGCCAGCCAAGGCTCCAGCACCTCAGCCGAAGGCAGCTGTGCGTCATACCCATCCTCTGTCGCTCCTGCTCCTCCTCCTCCTCCTCCAAGTCATGCATCCCGCCAGCAATCCATCAGCGAAGCCATGTCCAAGAGACAGCAGTATGCGCCCACTCATCCTACGGCGCAGAAGCTGAATGTGCTCCTGTCCAAGTTGCTGGTGCTGCAGTCGCTCCCTTTTCAGGTGGTGGAATCTGCACCTTTCAGAGAACTGATGGCTTGTGCCGAGCCGAGGTGGAGAGTCCCAAGCCGTCATTTCTTTGCCAAGAAGGCAGTACCAGCGCTGCACACTTTTGTTGAACAGAAGGTGGGCCAGTCCTTGAGCCTGTCGGTGTGTAGCAAAATACATGGCAGCGCCGACATCTGGAGCTGTAACTACGGTCAGGGGCAGTACATGTCGTTTACGGCCCACTGGGTGAATGTGGTCCCTTTGCAGCAGCAACTTGGACAGGTCACGCCGCTTCGGCCTCCGCGCTCTCTGCCCATTGGGCCTGTGACACCGTGCGACTCGGCCTCCTCATCCTCCGCCATCTCCTCACCCTCCACTGTAGGCTCAAGTCTCAGTGCCCCTCCAGTCTACCATGTGTGCAGGGCACGGAGGTGTCACGCAGTGCTTCACATGGTTTGTCTTGGCGAACGGAGTCACACAGGGGAGGAACTGCTTAAATGTATTCATCAGGAAATCCAAACATGGCTTACTCCGAGAAAACTTAAAATGGGAATCATGGTTACCGACAATGGGAAGAACATTTTGTCTGCGCTGCGCCAAGGAAGCCTGACCCATGCCCCCTGCATGGCTCACGTCTTCAATCTGGTTGTCAAGCGGTTTCTGAAGTGTTCCCCCCATCTGCAGGACATCCTAACAACTTCACGGAAACTTTGCATGCACTTCAGCCACTCCTACACCGCCAAACACACCCTTCTTGAGCTACAGCGTCAGAATGGTATCCCCCAACATAGTCTGATTTGCGATGTTTCCACCCGTTGGAATTCCACCCTTCACATGTTGGACCGATTATATGAACAGAGAAAAGCCATCACGGATTTCCTGATGATCCAAGCAGATAGGGGGACTCCCCTGTGTAACTTCAATGTCAACCAGTGGCAGCTCATACGTGACACCTGCCGTTTGCTCAGGCCCTTTGAGGAAGCCACTTTATTTGTCAGTCGGCAGGATTACGGGATGAACGACGTGATTCCACTGCTTCATGTACTACAGCACATGTTGGAAACCATGGCTGGTCAGGGCACTGGAGACATGGCGTTTACATCTTACGGCCACATGAACCCCCTTGGAGCTGAACTGGAGGAGGAGGAGGAGGAAGAGGAGGAGGAGGAGTTGCCCAGCGAAACACAGTTTAGGCTTGGCGAAATGGCTGGTTTATCTAGTCAGCGGACAGGAGAGGAGGAGCAGGAGCAGCCAGAGGAGCTAGAGGTTTTTGAGGAAGGAGAGACAGAGGACCCGGGCACACCGTGGCAGTATGCAGTGGAGATGGAGACAGGTAGTCCATCCGAGTCACTTGCGCAAATGGCACGAAGCATGCTCACGTGCTTGCGTAGTGACCCCAGAATTGTTTCCATCTGTCGGCGGGATGACTTCTGGCTGTCCACCTTATTGGACCCTCGCTTCCGGCACAAAATGGGGGCATTTTTTAAACCCACCGAGAGGGAGGACAAACTCAACTACTACAAAGACATTCTACGTAGGCAGTTGGCCGATGCCTATCTGCGCCATGGTCCATACTCTCGCAGGTCTGACTCGAGGGGACCTCTGCGCTCACCTTCCACTGCCATGGCCGCTGGGGGGGTTGGCAGCAGCAGCAGCAGAAGCTCCATCAGCAGCAGCAGCCTCAGTCTTCAGTCGCTAATGAGTAGCTTTCTACACCCGCATAGTGAGGCTACTCATGAGCAGCAGGAAGACCTGGAGCAGGACCTGAACCAGCAGGTCATGTCATACTTTGACATGACCATGCCAACACACCTTGAGGATCCGCTGGACTTCTGGGCAGCCAAACTTGATTTGTGGCCGCAACTAGCAGAGTTTGCCCTGGAAAAGCTGTCCTGCCCGGCAAGTAGCGTGCCATCTGAGCGGGTGTTTAGTGCGGCGGGGGCCATAGTTACGGCGAGGAGAACTCGTCTGTCAACTAAAAATGTGGAGAGACTCACCTTTGTCAAAATGAATCAGGGATGGATCAGCCAGGATTTCCACCCACCAATGCCTGATGCATGCGACTAGATTCAGCATGGTGCCACGTTTTACACTTTCCAAATGGTGCAAAACATATTTATGTCTTTAGGCCATTTTTTGGGCTCCTGCTGCTGCTACTGTCAACTCCTGCCAACTCCAGGGTGTGATTCATCCAATTTTTGGGCTCCTGAAGCCAACTCCAGTGTATATTTGGGCTCCTGCTGCTGCTGCTGCCAACTTCTGCCAACTCCAGGGTGTGATTCATCCAATTTTTGGGCTCCTGAAGCCAACTCCAGTGTATATTTGGGCTCCTGCTGCTGCTGCTGTCAACTCCTGCCAACTCCAGGGTGTGATTCATCCAATTTTTGGGCTCCTGAAGCCAACTCCAGTGTATATTTGGGCTCCTGCTGCTGCTGCTGCCAACTTCTGCCAACTCCAGGGTGTGATTCATCCAATTTTTGGGCTCCTGAAGCCAACTCCAGTGTATATTTGGGCTCCTGCTGCTGCTGCTGTCAACTCCTGCCAACTCCAGGGTGTGATTCATCCAATTTTTGGGCTCCTGAAGCCAACTCCAGTGTATATTTGGGCTCCTGCTGCTGCTGCTGCCAACTTCTGCCAACTCCAGGGTGTGATTCATCCAATTTTTGGGCTCCTGAAGCCAACTCCAGTGTATATTTGGGCTCCTGCTGCTGCTACTGTCAACTCCTGCCAACTCCAGGGTGTGATTCATCCAATTTTTGGGCTCCTGAAGCCAACTCCAGTGTATATTTGGGCTCCTGCTGCTGCTGCTGCCAACTTCTGCCAACTCCAGGGTGTGATTCATCCAATTTTTGGGCTCCTGAAGCCAACTCCAGTGTATATTTGGGCTCCTGCTGCTGCTACTGTCAACTCCTGCCAACTCCAGGGTGTGATTCATCCAATTTTTGGGCTCCTGAAGCCAACTCCAGTGTATATTTGGGCTCCTGCTGCTGCTGCTGCCAACTTCTGCCAACTCCAGGGTGTGATTCATCCAATTTTTGGGCTCCTGAAGCCAACTCCAGTGTATATTTGGGCTCCTGCTGCTGCTGCTGTCAACTCCTGCCAACTCCAGGGTGTGATTCATCCAATTTTTGGGCTCCTGAAGCCAACTCCAGTGTATATTTGGGCTCCTGCTGCTGCTGCTGCCAACTTCTGCCAACTCCAGGGTGTGATTCATCCAATTTTTGGGCTCCTGAAGCCAACTCCAGTGTATATTTGGGCTCCTGCTGCTGCTGCTGTCAACTCCTGCCAACTCCAGGGTGTGATTCATCCAATTTTTGGGCTCCTGAAGCCAACTCCAGTGTATATTTGGGCTCCTGCTGCTGCTGCTGCCAACTTCTGCCAACTCCAGGGTGTGATTCATCCAATTTTTGGGCTCCTGAAGCCAACTCCAGTGTATATTTGGGCTCCTGCTGCTGCTGCTGTCAACTCCTGCCAACTCCAGGGTGTGATTCATCCAATTTTTGGGCTCCTGAAGCCAACTCCAGTGTATATTTGGGCTCCTGCTGCTGCTGCTGTCAACTCCTGCCAACTCCAGGGTGTGATTCATCCAATTTTTGGGCTCCTGAAGCCAACTCCAGTGTATATTTGGGCTCCTGCTGCTGCTGCTGCCAACTTCTGCCAACTCCAGGGTGTGATTCATCCAATTTTTGGGCTCCTGAAGCCAACTCCAGTGTATATTTGGGCTCCTGCTGCTGCTACTGTCAACTCCTGCCAACTCCAGGGTGTGATTCATCCAATTTTTGGGCTCCTGAAGCCAACTCCAGTGTATATTTGGGCTCCTGCTGCTGCTGCTGCCAACTTCTGCCAACTCCAGGGTGTGATTCATCCAATTTTTGGGCTCCTGAAGCCAACTCCAGTGTATATTTGGGCTCCTGCTGCTGCTGCTGTCAACTCCTGCCAACTCCAGGGTGTGATTCATCCAATTTTTGGGCTCCTGAAGCCAACTCCAGTGTATATTTGGGCTCCTGCTGCTGCTGCTGCCAACTTCTGCCAACTCCAGGGTGTGATTCATCCAATTTTTGGGCTCCTGAAGCCAACTCCAGTGTATATTTGGGCTCCTGCTGCTGCTGCTGTCAACTCCTGCCAACTCCAGGGTGTGATTCATCCAATTTTTGGGCTCCTGAAGCCAACTCCAGTGTATATTTGGGCTCCTGCTGCTGCTGCTGTCAACTCCTGCCAACTCCAGGGTGTGATTCATCCAATTTTTGGGCTCCTGAAGCCAACTCCAGTGTATATTTGGGCTCCTGCTGCTGCTGCTGCCAACTTCTGCCAACTCCAGGGTGTGATTCATCCAATTTTTGGGCTCCTGAAGCCAACTCCAGTGTATATTTGGGCTCCTTCTGCCCCTCATAGTGATGCCACTTCAACTCTCTGCAATTGTGCCGCTCTGCGATTCTATTAGCGATGCCTCTGATCTGCATGTGATATTTCTTAAAAGTATTATTTAACTAACCCAGCACGCATCCTGTGCGTGTTACAGCAAGGCTGAATGGTTTACAACCCTATTGAGGCTGTAGGAGGCTCAGAAATAGCCGTTTTTAATAGCGATTCGTCGCGAATTTATTCGGGTCGAAACGATTTTTGTCGGAAAATTCGGCGAATCAGTCGAATCGAATTTTTCAAAAGTTCGCTCATCTCTAGTTCGCGCGAGTCGGAAATGGCCAAAAAAAAAGGAAAAAATGACTAACACCCACCCAAACTTCCGATTCCCCATCCGAAATCAATTAACTTTTGCATTTATAATCGACCCTAAAGTCCTGTGGCATCAGACAGAAAAGAGGCCACTGAAAAAAGAATCGGTAAAGCCTTCATAATTTCATTAATATACATCTGCTTTAAGAGACATGATTTAGGCTGTTGAAGCCAATAATTAAGATTCCTGGCAAAGTCTTCAAAGGCTGAATCCACCCCCTTGGAGACCTTAGAAAAGGGGGCATCCGGTTTTGGGGCATTTATCCCAGAAAAGTCGTTTTTTAACCCCCAAACAACCATATTTTTGAAAACCAAAAAAACAAGTTTTTTAAATAATTTAGTAATATGAATACATTAATATCAGACCTGTAATATCAATTCTGTACAATTTTTTTTTCCCTTAAAGAAGAAGTGGTCACAGAATTTTTCACATTTAAAAAAAATATATATAGATATATTAATAACAATTAATTATTAATATTTAAAGATTGTTCCATTGAAATGCATTGGAGAGCGCCAGGTAGCGAGAGGTCATACCTGTCTCTGTTCAAGGTAGGACGCTGGCGCTGTGGGCTGAGGCTGGAATAATGATGAATGAGTCGCTATATGTCGCTATCTCAGTCGCTAAGCAGGATTGGCTTGATAAATGTGTGATTGTGGTGGGGAGCCGGCGTTCTCGTGGCAGGGCCTGTCATTACCGGTCGCTCACCAGCCGCTACCTGTCGCTATCCATTGTTAAATAAGGGCCTAAATGGAAAGAGAGGAAAAAAAGCATGTAAGATAGAGAGAAGGGATGGAAGACAAAAAGAACTGGAAGGAAAGAAATAATAGAAAGACTGACAGAAAAAAAGAGCAGAGAAGACTTGTAAGGAGGCATTAACATGCCAGCTTTTTTTCACTATGGAAGTAATGTCAGCGCCCCCCTTGCAGGTTGCCACCCTAGGCACAGGACTAGGTTTGCCTAATGAAAAATACAGCCCTGTGTGGTGTTCGTTTGCATAGAACTAAAGAAATATACTAGCTAGAAAGACATTAGATGTAAAATTACAGAATCCACTAGATGGCGCTCTCCTACCTAAAATCCATGTGTGTTTGTAGCAGTTTTCTAGCACTCATGTATGCAGCAGAGGTGGGTGCACAGGTAGCTCATCTATTGGGGATGGTGATGTCATAGTTGCTCCTCTGCCTTATTTATCAGATTGGGGCTCACATGGATCCAGGGCCACCACTAGAAATGTTGGGGCCCCATACAGCCACATTGTCTGCCCCCCACCCGTTGTGATCCGACGCAAATGTATTAAACCGGACCTTCACCATAATTTATTGAAAAGCCCAAACCCTTATAAAATGATTCCCCAGCATCTAATATTTATATAGTTTAAGTTTTTAGTCACTTACTTATTATTCTTCCCCCCACTGAGCTGCAAATCTGTTCAGGACTTTAGGATATGGGTGCCGCCATCTTAACTCAGAAACATCACACTTACTGAGGAGAGTGGGATAAAGTACAGGGGGGTTGATTATAGCTGTGCTTTGCTTAGACAGAGCAGAGCTGGGGCCAGGAAAAGATCAGCAATCCCAGAATGCAGAGCAGCACAGTTAGAAGGCACTTTCTGTTTGCAGGCTGCCTGATGCTCCATGAGCCGCCATCTTGGAAGTTTAAAGGCTCATAACATGTAGTAGATGCATGTAAGATTATTTTTAATGTGGGCAATCTGTATGTACAGGGTGGGAAACATATAACATAGGCTCTTATTCAGGGTGAAGGTCCGGATTAATGTGAGCAATCTGTATGTACAGGGTGGGAGGAACATATAAGATAGGCTCTTATTCAGGGTGAAGGTCTGGATTAATGTGAGCAATCTGTATGTACAGGGTGGGAGGAACATATAAGATAAGCTCTAATTCCGGGTGAAGGTCCGGATTAATGTGGGCAATCTGTATGTACAGGGCGGGAGGAACATATAAGATAGGCTTAAATTCAACTAAACAACTGAAGTCTGAAACAGCAGAGAGGAATGGAGCTTCCTTTTTTTCTAAATGACGCCAAGTGAGCACAACTATATTAAATATGGTGGAGGAGCAACAATGACCTGACCTTCTAGGCCCCGGCACCCCCTCAAGTTACACCCCAGAAGGTCAGGGGGCACCAGCAATGCCACTCCTCCACCTTATTTATCATATTTGTGCTCACTTGGCCTCATTTAGAGAAAGGAAGCTCTGTTTGTTTCTGTTGTTTCAGTCTTAAAGCGGAACAAAAAAAGACTTTCCTGGGTTTCATTCTGTTCTCCCAATTCGGGATGCCCGTTGTGTGAAACCCCCAAGAAAGCCTGTAATCACTTCCCCGTTATACCATCCCCGGTATAACAGCGCATACGCAGGCTCTCATCCAATGAGAGTCGTCTGCCTTGAATGAGAGGCTGATTCATCATTAGCGCCAGGTAGCGACAGATGAGCGTCTGTAGCAGGCATTTTCAGAGCGCCCGCTAGTAGTCGCAGTGCTCGGCCGTGGGCCGCTACTTTATAGCGACTCAGTCGCTGTTCAGTTATGTTGAATACATTGTGAGGAGTCGCTATTTCACCAGTACAGTGCTGTATGGGAGCGCATGTTAGCGACTGCTCATAGCGACCGACTCACACCATATTCAGCAAAAAAACAGCCTCACAAATCTCTGGCACTGAAAAATTGTTGTTTGAATCCCAGAGCGCAGCAGGCATACATACAGATTGCTCACATTAATCCGGACCTTCACTCTGAATAAGAGTCTATCTTATATGTTTCCCACACCCTGTACATACAGATTGCCCACATTAATCCGGACCTTCACCCTGAATAAGAGCCTATCTTATATGTTTCCCCCACCCTGTACATACAGATTGCCCACATTAATCCGGACCTTCACCCTGAATAAGAGCCTATCTTATATGTTTCCCACACCCTGTCTATACAGATTGCCCACATTAATCCGGACCTTCACCCTGAATAAGAGCCTATCTTATATGTTTCCCACACCCTGTACATACAGATTGCTCACATTAATCCGGACCTTCACCCTGAATAAAAGTCTATCTTATATGTTTCCCACACCCTGTACATACAGATTGCCCACATTAATCCGGACCTTCACCCTGAATAAGAGCCTATCTTATATGTTTCCCACATCCTGTACATACAGATTGCCCACATTAATCCGGACCTTCACCCTGAATAAGAGCCTATCTTATATGTTTCCCCCACCCTGTACATACAGATTGCCCACATTAATCCGGACCTTCACCCTGAATAAGAGCCTATCTTATATGTTTCCCACACCCTGTACATACAGATTGCCCACATTAATCCGGACCTTCACCCTGAATAAGAGCCTATCTTATATGTTTCCCCCATCCTGTACATACAGATTGCTCACATTAAAAATCATCCTACCTGCATCTATTGCATGTTATGAGCCTTTAAACATCCAAGATGGTGGCTCATGGAGCATCAGGCAGCCTGCAAACAGGAAGTGCCTTCTGACTGTGCTGCTCTGCATTCTGGGATTGCTGACCTTTCCCTGACCCCAGCTCTGCTCTGTCTGAGCAAAGCACAGCTATAACCTGCCCCCTGTACTTTATCCCGCTCACCTCTCCTCAGTAAGTGTGATGCTTCTCAGTCAAGATGGCGGCGCCCGTATCCTAAAGTCCTGAACAGAGTTGCAGCCCAATGGGGGAAAGAATAATAAGTAAGTGATTAAAATCTTAAAATATATTAACTTTAGATGTTGGGGAATAGTTTTATAAGGGTTTGGGCTTTTCAATAAAATCATGGTGAAGGTCCGGTTTAAAGACAGAAAAAGGTTTACTGTACGAGCCGTGAAAAGGCACCAGGGCCCCATCACATATAGATAGGCAGTCACTGTTTCTGGGCCCCGGTGCACCCCCTATAGTTACACCCCTCATGGGCCCCTACGTTTGTGTGTGTCTGCCTCCCCTACCACCAGTGAATCAGGCGTAAAGAAAAAAAAAAAGACCTGACCTTTTCCTACTGAGCCTGGAGCTGCTCCCCATTTTCCTCTCACATCTGAAGGGAGAGGCGGGTGATGGGCGGGGCCAGCAGCTGCACAGAGCACTGGCCACACCCATCTCTCTCTTCAGATTTGAGGGGGAGGAGGCAGCATGGGGAGCTGCTGGCAAGGCCTCCTCCTGGAGGGGGCGGGGGATAGGTGGGGAATGGGTGGGCCCCATTTTTTTTTCTGGTAGCGATTATTTTTTGTTAGAAGTGCAGCGCCCGCTCTGCTGGCATATCCGCGGGGGTAGTTCTCGAGGGCAAGGCCGGGCCCCCACTTGGAGCCCTCATGTCAGCCCCCCCCCCCCGATGGCGACCCTGCATGGATCCAAAGAATTGGGAGTACCCTCCAAACACCCCACTTAATGGGTCCCTGGCGACAATTAACAATTGCACTCTCAAAAAAGTTAGAATATAAAGTAGTCTTTATTAGCGGTAATCACATTAAAAACAATTTAAAAACTACAGCATTGTCCCAGTGCTGTTCCAAACCAGCCACATGGGGGAGCCATCCTGCCAGGTACATACTAATATAATGTGCATCAATGAATTGTGACAAATACGGGGAGGCCGATTCATTAATAGCGCCAGGTAGCGACAGATGAGCGACTGTAGCAGTATTTTCAGAGCGCCCGCTAGTAGTCGCTGTGCTTGGCCGTTGTTCGGTTGTTGACAGCGACTCAGTCGGTGTGCGGTAATGTTGAATATTGGGTGAGGAGTCGCTATTTGACAGGTTCCCCGCAGTATGGGAGCGCATGATAGCAAATGGCCATAGCGAACGGCTCCCACCATATTCATTAACAAATCACGCTCAAAAAATTCTCGCGCTGTGAAATGCATGTTTAAACCCCAGAGCGCTGGCGGCGATGGGTTAAAAGTAGTTTTTTAACCCCCAAACAACCATATTTTTTGAAACCAATAAAAACAAGTTTATAAAAACATTTTGTAATATGAATACATTAATATCAGACCTGTAATATCAATTCTGCACAAATTTATTTTTTATTTTTTTTTTACCTTAAAAAAAATATCTAACATGGCAGAAGTGGTAACAGAAATTTTCACATTAAAAAAAAAAATAATAAAATAATAACAATTATTTATGAATATTTAAAGATTGTTCCATTGAAATGCATTGGAGAGCGCCAGGTAGCGAGAGGTCATACCTGTCGCTGTTCAAGGTCGCTCGCTGGCGCTGTGGGGTGAGGCTGGAATAATGATGAATGATTCGCTATCTGGCGCTCTCTCAGTCGCTAAGCAGGATTGGCTTGATAAATGTATGATTGTGGTGGGGAGCCGGCGTTCTCGTGGCGGTGACCGTCATTACCGTTCGCTCACCAGTCGCTACCTGGCGCTATCCCTTGTTAAATAAGGGCCTAAGTACACCATTAATATATAATATTAAAGTGCTATGTGCTAAAACAGACGTGCATCAATTTTCAAAACAAAACCTCTGAATAAAGGCAAGCCCAATAAGGGACGACAGTGCAAGGTATACAAACATGAAATAACACAAAATAAGATCCTTACTGTGTCACTGGCAGGAAAGCAGCCCCGCACTAAGCCCACGCGTTCCGAGCCACTAGGGCTCTTCCTCAAGGCTGAAATAATGACAGGGGGCAGTGTGAAACAGCTGGGTGCTGCTGGTGGCTCAATGGTGACCTGGTTTTCAAACAAAACCGCTGAAGTCATGCCATGCAGCACTATTTAAGAGAGCCATTTGGGGCGTCTCGGGTTTCGACCCGGGTAAGGGTTTTGACCCGCTTTAAAGTGGACCAACACCCAGGATTTTCACTATCCTGGGTTTTGGTCCACTTCCGCGGGGCACCCCGATCGGGGCACCCCGCTGCATGAAACCCCCCCGATCGCCCTAAATGACTCACCTCACCCCGCTCCTACATGAGCGCTCGTCCAATCAGAGCGCTCAGAGCCGCTGTGGTATGTACGGACAAGCGACGGACAACCACAGCGGCTCTGAGCGAGCTGGAGACCATGTCTCGTGCTTCCTTCTAACAGGAAGCGCGCCCGCGCTGGCCATTCACAAACGGCCGGCGCGGGTGCGCGCCCTGCTAGAAGGAAACGCGAGATGCGGCCACGGGCCGCGCATGCGCTGTTGGAACGGGAATAAGGTAAGGTTTCTGGGCGTCCTGCAGGGTTTCACCACGATTTCGGATACCCCACAGGGGGGGATCTGATCGGCCCGGGAATCTTATGGATGGGGAGGAGGCTTAAGGGGCAGCAGCAGGTCAAAACCACCTGCGCTTCGCGGCAATCCAAGCCGCTTCTTGCTAGGGTGAGGGGACCTGGAGATGGGCAGGTCACCCTCTTATGCTCACCCCCGCCCACGTGTCCCCGGCGCTGCGTCGCTCACGCAGGAGACGCGTGCCCCGCCAGGGCGTCCTGACGCCAGCCAAGCGGCGGGAGAAGAGCAGGGAAGCCCTCCCGCCCGGCACGTGGACGCGGTGTGAGGCGTCAACAGTGTCCGCGGCCTGACCATCTGACCTTACCTGTAGATTCCAAGCCCGGTGTTATCCCCATGGAGTGGTGAAATGGGCCTATCATATGGCCAGAAATGTGGAGAGATCACAAATTCTCCGTAAGAAGGATAAGGTAACAAAGACCGGGGATGGTGGTGTGCAAACAGCTCGATTACTAGCAGACTATCATAAACAATGGCGGGAGGTGAGAGACATCGTTTCCTCCCATTGGGACATCCTGAACTCCGATCCCACGTTGTCTACCATAGTGGGACCAAGGGTACAAATGGTGGCCAGACGTGCCCCTAACCATTTTACACCTCCTAAAACATGGCTGTCTAGGATGTCTAACAATGGATGCGCCCCCTGCGGCAATTGGTCTATCTGTAGATATGTAGACAAAACTGGCATTGTTACCAATATCCAAACAGGGCAGCATTTTAAGATCTCTTGCTTCATAAATTGCAGAACCCGGTCAGTAATCTACCAGCTAAGATGTGGCTGCCCAAGGGCCTATGTGGGTGAAACCCAGAATGCTATAAGGACTAGAATACAAGCGCATATATCCAACATTCGGTTGGCACGACGAGACCAAGAAACTGGTAAGTTGATTTCACCTGTGGCCCCGCATTTCCTGGAAGCACATGGAGGGGATTTCTCCACAGTAGTAGGGATAGAAAAAGTCAACCTGGGACCCCGAGGTAGCAATCTAAAAAAACTGCTTCTTCGAAAAGAACTCCGATGGATGTTCCAATTAGGAACCAGGTGACCACAGGGTTTGAATGAAGAATGGTCCTTTTCACCATTCTTGGATTAATTTGACATTCCTCTACCAAACCCCTTTTGATGGTGGGTGTCCCTAGCTTAATGCAAGTCAGGGTCCCCCATTTGGGTTGTTCTTAAGTAGGATTAATCGGCAAGGGCCGTTTTTGTGGGTTCACCTTTTCTGATGCTATACACTTGGTTATGCTTTGTGGTGGAGCACGTTTCATGGTTGGCCTGAATCCGGTATCCAGCTTTGGCGGTATTAGCCTATTGGTACCGCTCAGGGCCCCCCAGCACTTCATTTTATTTTGCTTTTACATTTATTTTTATCTATTCTAGTTTATCTTAATCTTGTTTCACCATTTAGTATGGTATATCAACAAATATGTATGATGGCATGTTCACGTCACTTTTATTTTTCAGATGTCCGGTTGCTCCCCTCTTTTTCCCTGCTTTCGACCATTTGGGATGCCCCCGAGTTGCTGGTGTTCCTGTCGGCAAGAAAAACCATCTGAAAATAAGGATTAGCTACAATCAATAGAAGACGGTAATAGAAGATCACAGGCTGTGACACAGTCGAAACTCGGGACTCTAAACTGGACGCACATTTAGGCGCCAAGTGGCCCCTGTTGTCCGTCTTGATATATCTTGTACCTGGTTCCCTCTGTTCTCCTCTCTTTTGGTCCTTGATACTTGTGGGTTTAGGTCCACCTCTATAGCTTTAAAAGTCCACAAATAAGTTACATCATGTAATATAATATTTTATTGTAACTCATGTATACCTGTGAGCTAGTAATAGCATTATAGGGTTTGACATAAATCAGCATATTCGTAATTAACAGTGTGGCTGTTTGGCTCTATATGTTGGACATTTATGGTCCTCCACACAGAATAAAATCTGTTATACAATTACAGCTATTTCCTCATGTTAATTAGTGCATTTATTATGGAATGATGGTTTAAATATGTAAATATTCAATTGTTGATTTCATTATTTGCTGCTGCCTGTATGTGCTGTATGGCAGGGTCACCTCATGCTTCCCTGTCGTCCACGTGCCTAGCAGGGCAATCCATGTGGGCACGCGGGTCGTGCCCTTGCCCTGGCTTAGCATCTGCCGCCCCTCCTTCTCCCCTCCTCTCCCCTCCTCACGCAGCGTCACCGCGTCCACTTGCCGTGTGAAATGCAAAAATGAAATGTTTTCATTTTTGCATGATTTTTCGTTTGGTAGCAAGACCTCCATAAAAATGACGAGAAAGGGGCTCTGAATCAATCCTATTGTAATTACTGAGGAAATCATATCATTAGGGCACTTGTTATTTATAAAGCATCTCCAAATAGCAGAGGGCCAACGTCTTACTTCCAGTGCAAATTTGTGCAACGAAAACCTCGCTGTTTTTTTATATTTAGACAGATTGTAGGAATTGTTGCAGGCTGGTGGGGAGTTTAGTGCCTGAGTACTGCTTTTTGTTTTGTCTGTGACTAATTGCCCACCCCATTGTGCACCGCCCAGTCCAGATATAAATTGATGGTGCTGCTTGCCATTTCTCTTTTGTCCATAAAAGTTTGCTGAATTTGTATAAAGTGATCTAAAGAGGTTTAAATCTCTTCTCAGTCAATGTTAACTTTCGTTTTATGAAGGCGTAATGACCGTACACTTAGGAATGTCGAGGTGTGGCAGCCTTTGTGAGTGCTCTTCAACACAACTATAAAGATAAAAGCCTTAGCCAGGAAACTGGAGAATGGGTGACCTGATTCTTGCTAGGAAGTGGCGCCATGTGGTGTTTGCACACATCTGCTTGTATCCTGCAAGTCAGAAAAAAATGGATCAGCTGTCATCACCTGCCTAGAAGACCCATCGTGTTTTCATCATCTGCAAACACTGGAGGTAGTCACCTTGTATGCTATGACATTCTTCAGGCCTTTTGCTGTTGAAATCATAGCCTGCCATATATGTGCCTGGACCTCCTTTCAAGCCCAAGGTCTGCTTTGTCTACCATTGATATTTTGATCTGATGACCATATCTTCTTTTTTGCCATCTTATTATTAATTACTCTCCAAATCATGTCCAGGCAGTTTGATAGTATGGCAACCAGGAGGTCTTCATGGCCATACTGGTAGAGGAAGCTTTTAGTGCTGAAAAATGAAACTAGCAGAAACTTACAAGACTGGGCCCCATGGGTAACTGGCCGATGCATCATGTAGATTGGGTTCCTGATGGACTGGGCCAAAAATGAGCCCTGGAATTTAGATATGCCTGCTGAGCCCCCCCAAACCATGATGCCGGGGCTATAGCATTGAAGCTGGGGTTCCTTGGCTTGTGGGTACAGTGGGGCAGAGAGGGAGACTAAGGAGACTGGGATTGAATGTGGGTGTTAAAAGCAGCAGCCCAACTCTCCCCAAAGCAGTGCAACCCACCAGACATTGTCCCAGGTCTCCTTATGGCCAGTCCACCCCTGGTCAATGGCCACATGTGACCTCTACTACAGTATGGTCTCTGGGCTGTTTTTTAGATAACACTTGAGAAGTTCTACCATTGTACCCAGTGCCCAGGGATGGGCATTGTCAGCAACATGTATGGGGTAAATGCTAAAATTGTGCCTGGGGAGAATAGATGCTAATCTGCATTTTAACTTTTGGGGGCTAGGGGTCTGCACACACTACTTTTTCATTTTTGGGGGACTGCAGAGGATCCACATACCCACACACTTAGTGACGAGCCATTTGTTCTGCTCGACAGCCATTCTGCCTAATAGTCCTTTATATTAAGCATTGGGAACTCCTGAATGTCAAAATCCATTAGGGCCATCTTACGCTTGTGTTTCATCTACATTGCAATGTTGGGTACTGCACTGTGTCCTACGCTTACAACATCACTGCAGTGGCTATGAAGGTGATGGCAGGACCCAGAGGAAGAAGGTAACAGCAGAGCAGGTGCTTACAGATGCCAAATGAAGACCCAGAAGTGCTGGAGAGAATAGAGGCCCTAGTAGAGATCAGTGACAGCTGTAATGGCCAGCAATGGACTGGGAGTCAGAGGTACCCAATGGAGCATAGGTAAAGTGCAATACATGAGCTTTACCTGGGGATTGCACTGAGGGGCGAACCTAAGGGGAGGGTCCCTGGGAATGGACCCTCCCCCCCCTCGAAGAAGGGCAGAGATGTGTTTGAACTTTTTTGTTACAGTTTTTTTTTAAATAAAATGTGTGACATACACTTCCCTGGTACAATAGTTTGATGTACTTTCCTGGAGACCCTCGGTACAGATATATCACATAACAGAGTAGGATCCCGAAATTAGATGACTATGTGATTCTGACTGTGGGGGGGTCCATAGGGTTTTGTACTGTTGTACATTCCTAATCAAGATGCTCCCTAGGATGCATTCTATTTTTACTTTAAAATGGACGGAATCCTGCGATTTTGACTATCCCAATCTGATTTAGGATGCCCCACTGTGTCCACCTGCACCTCTCATCTACCCCCTGCTGCTGTCCTCTACTGCCTGCCATTGTCCTCTACTCCCTGACACGGTCCTCTACCCCCTGTCACTTGCATCATGAACCTTACTGGCTGCTGGAGGTCACGTGGAGCCATGAGCCTGCAGGAAACATGGTAATAGGTGAGTACCTGAGTACCAGGATCATCCTCTCAAAAATGACTGAAGGTTCTCTAATACTCCTTTTTCATCCAAATATTGAATGCCCCAAGGGGTTGAACAGGGTTCACCAGGCAGACATGCAAGGTGCCGCCATGCTTGTCCCCACAGAGGACAAGGGGTGTCAGATTAAGGAACAGGGTTAGGTAAGTTAAATAAGAAATTCCAATCGGGAAAGGAAAGATTTATGGAGTTTGTTTTTAATTTAAAGGAAATCCATTTGCACTGTTCAATAAATTAGGAGCATATTGCTGGATTTAATGGAGGCATTGGGGGGGGGCATCTTGTTGCAGGAGTAAAACATGAGATTGTATCATATGTGGTGGGATAGTAGGTTAAAGCCATACTATAGGGAAGTCTTATCAGCCTTGGGGTGCTTATAGTCATTTTGAATATAGAAGTTCAGCGGCCCATGTGGCAGCCATATTGCCTTGAAAGCCATTATAGATAGACATCTTATCCCAAATATTTTATATCCAAGAAACACATGAATAACCTAAACCTAACATTGAAAATAATAATTTATTAATTCATCTGCATTATCCATGCATTATGCATTTAGAGACTTGGAACCTTTTCATATAAAATTACACAGCCTGGGGCAATCACACCCACCTTCTTTTGTGTGAACATCAATATGAAGCCGATGGGCAAACACAACAATCATTCTACTCATACAGGAAAAAGATTCTTGAATTTCTAAGCCTCCCCTCCTTCCAGTTAAGAGATATGATGATTAATAACAACGTAGGTGTGATTCTATAAAGAAAAGGAAGTGCCAAAAATACAGACAGAAAAGCCGCAGTTCCCATTCAGACTTAAAGTGGACCTATAACAAGTATATTTGCTTTCCTTGTGATAGATACTTGCCCCTGGGGCATCCCAATCTGGGATGCTCTACTGTGTGAAACCCCCAGATCACCCACACGATGGCGCCGTTTGCTGTGGGCTCTAATCGGAGCTATATGTCTTGCATAATAATACACAGCATAAAGCGCTGTTTTGAACTGAGCGCCGGTATAGGGAGTGAATCCCCACATTTATTGCGGTGTGCAGCACACTCCCATGCCCAGAATGCAGAATGAGTCCCTGAATGTAGGGATGCTATGGATGAGGCCACTGAAAAGGTGAGTGATTACAGGCTGGTGTGGGAGGTTCATGCAAATCAGGATTCCCCAGGTGCACTTAGGGCCTTATTCATGAAGGAATAGCGCCAGGTTTTGCCTGTACAGCAGCAGGTAGCACCAGGTAGCGGCAGGTGAACGCCGGAGACGGCACGCAATACCACATTTATGAAGCCGAATCTGGTGAGCAACTAGAACAACGTCATGTAGCGTCCGATTCATCAATATCCCAGGCTCAGCGTACAGCGCCGGAGTTTAGTCTTGCAGAGCGCCATGTCTTACCTGTTGCTACCTGGCGCTCTCCCATACATTTCTATGGACGATCCTTTTCGATTAATAATATTTTTATGCAGAATTGTCCTTACAGTTTTGGTTACTGGTATTAAAGTGTTCATGTTACAATGTTATAACATTGTAATTCCATATGTTTTTGCTTTGTTACTAGTGGATACATGTTCAAAAACAGCCTTTTAATCACACAGCCGCTGGCACTATGGGCTAAAATTACATGATTTTGAGCGCCGGCGATGTTTGTGGCTGTTTTTTTGATAAATGTGGTGTGAGTCAGTCGCACTGAGCTAGCGTTACGGTTCGCTCACATACAGCGTAGTATAGCGAATCACATATCATATTCCTCAATGCCGGCCAGGGACTGAGGCGCTCTGAAACAATGATCCATGGCCGAGCACAGCGACTACTAGAAAAGCTCTGAAATCCGCTCTACAGACGCTCATCTGTGGCTATCTGGCGTTAGTAATGAATCAGCCTGCCAGTCGACCATCCTGGAGTTCTTTAGATCAACTTTAGGTCAACTTTAAAATCAACCTAAAGTCTGACAGATATGGCCCTGGTCTGCATGGATCCTAATCAAAATAATTATTTTGCCATTAGCCCTTAATTTAGGAGATACATTCGCACTGTATGATGATGTTTTTAACAAGTGGGGGGCGCCCTCATTTAATCCGACCCCTAAGGTAGTATTGCATCCGGAGGTTGACAATAAGACAGGTGTGAAGGTGTGTGAAGCAGTGTAATCTCCAGCCCACCAATCACACAATTATCTGCCTAGGGGTCATGGACAGAACCATCTATTCTCTTGTGCCTTTTAGGGTGCATCAGCATTAACAGCAAATTGCCTTCAGTAGTTGACTTTTCCTTAAAGGAGCAGTATCGCAAATTTTTCTTGGTGACTTATATTTAAATGGTACTTTGAATGTAGGTAAGTGTTGGAGTAAGAATTACAAATTTAGAAAAAAATGATGTCTGTGTTGAGCAACTGGAGACTAATAGCTCATGTTTATACCTTATGAGTGTCGGAGCCCAACACTCTGGCCTGTTCCATGCTGAGGAGAGGGGAGAAACAATGTATCAAAGTATCAGCTGTTCAGTGCTGGCAGCCGTCCAGCATAAGATAACAACATTGCAACATTGCCTGGCCAGAACTCATATATCTAAAATAGAGAGAAAAGCTCTAGAAGTCATTTAGCTGATTTTGACAGTTTTCCCTTCATGTTGGCTCTGCTGCAGAATCTTTCAGTTTACCATTTTCTCTCTCTTTTCTAATTTTTCCATATGATCTTTCTTTCAGCTTTGTGTGTTTTGAGCAAAGCCCAACCCAGGATTTTCACTATCTGGAGTTTTGTTTTGTTTCCCTAGGGGCATCCCAACTTGGGATGCCCTGATATGGGAAATCCCCAAGTTCGCCTGTGAAAACGTACCTTTCCCTGTCCCACAGCGCATGCGCGGGCTCTCATCCAATCAGCGCTGTTTGCACGCAGATGGGGAGCCTGAGCAGTAACCTTCCTGGCCACCCGGCCTGTCTAAATGACTATCTGAGTGAGCGCGCCAGAAAAATGGGGGGATCTGTGGTTATCCAGGGGTCGTTTCACACAGTGGGGCATCCCAATTTAGGATGCCCAAGGGGGAAGGTCAATGGCCGGGTCTTATAGACTTCAGGGTCGGCCACTCAGGGTTTTGTTCCACTTTAATACCTTTAGATTTTCCTGCACAGTTATTCAAAGAAGAATTTCAGTTATTTTCAGTCAGTTTAGTTTATTTTGTATAGATTTTACACATTTGAGTCACCTGGTCTCATAACAAAAGCAGCACCTCACACACACACACAGCCGTTACCACTGATTACAGTGTCAGCCTCTGAGGTAAAGTGTTGCTAGGAGACCAGTGGGCTAAATGAAGCAGCTCACTAAATACAACCCAGCAGATCCCCCTATTCAGCAAATGGACTGAGCCATTGTCATTATACAATTTAAAAGAGAGGCATATATTTTTTCCTTTTTCTATCGCCAGATTATTTATACACATGTTAGAAGCTATTGTGTGGCTATTAAATTATTTATCTTTTTTAATGCAAATTTCGCGATACTGCTCCTTTAAGTATGTAGATCAGGGCTGGCGAAGGGCACAAGGATTCCCTGCTTACCTTCATCTGTTCCAATCGCATTGATCGTTCTTTAGCCTTAGTCCCTGAAACTGGACCTCACTTTCATGTTCTATATGATTCTATAGGTGGGGCCAGATTAATGCTTTCATTGTTCTCTTTGGGCCCTTTCAATGATCTTCATAGATCACTGAACATGTTCAGCCATACAGAACCCAATAATATGGTGTTAGGTACCAGGACTTTAGGAGAATATTTACTGCCACAGGACCAGGTCAAGGTAAGCAGGGGAGCCTTGTGCTCTCTCTGTCAGCCCTGATCTAAGGTATGTAGGGAAAGCCCACAAACCCACAAAAGTCTTTGAAGCCATGTTGTTTTGACGGGCAAGCTAGATTCCACAGAGACGACGCCCTTCAATCAAGTACAGAATTTAAAATGAGAAAAAAGTGTCAATTTTATTCCAAAAAAAGGAGTTCATTGAATCACAATGTTGCTGAATCAAGGCCGAAACATATTAAAAAAATGCAGCATGTAGTTATACATGTAGCCTTGGTGCTATTTCAATTTCTAACAATTATGTTATCTCTGGAAGTTATTTCAGGAATTTGAGTCAGATTACTTGTCTAGCCACACAAGTAAACAGTTTTGCCAACTGTGCCAACTACTTATTTGATACTTCCTGTACTTTCTGATGTGAAGTGTGATTTATTTGGTCCTCCTCTTTTTTTATATCAGATTGTCGATGGATGAAATGGAATCCAGGATGTTTATTCAGATAAAGCTCTAGTCTGTATACTAATCCACGTCCTTATACCACCTTATTGGTGTCGGCTTATCTCAATGGAAACATAATACACATTAATGCCTAATTATGAGAAGTCAGTCGTTCTTTCATATGCAGCCATACTGACTGAAAGTGGGATTTTCACTAGATTTCAATATCTCCCTATACTCCACTTAGTAGCACACTAGAGACTTTGTATGGGGGGGGGGGGGGGGGTCTGGTACCAGCCAGGAAAGGGTGTGGCCTGCAAGAGGCGTGGTCCCGAAAAGGTATGGCATCTTACGAGCAGGGATATCACATGAGATGGAATGCATACTTCCAGTGATCACAGACTGACCTTGGCCTACAAAAATCATAGTACATAGTGCATCACCAACAAACAACCTCCTTGGCTCAATCGCTTTCACTTTCCTGGCCGCCGGTCAGACCTGGATCATATGATCGCTGGTGGCATAGAGTGGCTGCATTTCATCTGGGGATTAAGGTGCAGGTAAGGATTGCGGGGTGGGTGGGAGGGTATGGTTTGCAGGGGTCTATGCACTAGGGGCTAATTTGGGACACAAATTATATTAAAAATGAGATGATGGCTTGGTCAACTGGCAATGTATAGGGTCGGAAATGTGTATATTTTTGTTTCTTCCCCGCCCCCACCTTTTTTTATTTATGTATGTCCACTCTGGAATATTGCGGATATTGTTAGGTTTTGGAAAGCTATAGTTTGTGCATTATTGTGTGTGCAACGTTAGCTTTGATTTAATTGCGCTTTCTCGGTAGACGCTTGTTCTTATTTTTCATTATTTGTAAGGGACAGTAAATTTGTGCACCTTCGCGAAGTGCCGGCTATGTCATTGGTGTCAGATAACGTATGCTATAGCTGACTGTTTCTTTATGATTTAGTGTTCTATACTGATTTAAAATGAAGCATCAGCAAGAGATATGTTGAGAGCTCCAGTATTTAAAAAAAACAGGTGGACCTGTGGATGCTAAGGGGGGACTCACTATGACTTGCTATGGGGCCCTGTGAAACCTATGTATGCCCCTGCTTGCAAGTACAGAGAAATGCTACAATCAAGTGAAGGTTTTGTAAGTTACATTGGCGTTGAGCGGACATCAAGCTATCTCAGTAACCTTGATCCTGTTTTCTTGCACAGGCAGGAAATTGTGCTATTATTATCTCTAATCAAAATGGTAAAGTAAAAAATAACTCTTAATTCTTTATTATTAAAATGTAAAGTGTCTCCATGAACAAATTAACAATTAAGCTCAGTAATAGAAACTAGTGTGACATTTTATCATAAGATAAACCTCGACTGACCTTATATTACCTTACCTCACCTGTAACACCCAGTTATGAGGATTTAAAATTTCCTCATCGCATACCACAGTTTTTCTGGTACATTACCTATCCAGAATAATGTGCTGTACAAGTGTTACTTTCACTATGGCTATTCAGCTTGCGCAGTCAAGAAATTACCTTGAGATACTTTATAGAAATTCTTAAGAAAAAGGGAATACATACGTTTTTTACATAATCAGAGGGAGTCAAAGTCTTGCACAATATAAGTCTTTGTTTTTGTCTCATCACATAGTTTTGAAGTAAAAGCTACATGTTTTAACATTTAGCTGGTAGAAGATCCATAAAGTCCTCATAATAGTACAAAACGTTTCCGACCTCCTGCTCACTAGGAACTGCAATCCCAGTTCACCACAATATGAGTATAGCTACTTGTGAATAGCTGGATTAAGTTTACCCGTGACAGTAACCATTCTTAAAATGGTGATGAAGGCAATAACATTGTTGCCTGGTGCTACAGGTTAATACCTGCTAGTATGTATTTTTGTAAATTCAAATATTTCTTGGATTAAACTCTGCCTTTTAAGCACGAGCCAGAGATGATCTGATATGAGGGATATAGTTGCAGTGGACTTGAGAAACATGGATCTTGCTGATCTAGGCCTGGTTCCAGCTCTTACTGCAAGCCAGCTCTTTAGTTTAGAAATATAGTTAATCCTACTGTAAGGAAGCAGATGTCTGAAATACAAAGAAAATGGACCCTACTTATTCAAGAAAACATTAGAAAATTAGAAAATCTGGGTTCAACTGTATTTAAATAACAATAGATAAATCAATGTGCTGGCCAAGGCAGCCAACCAGATCTTGCCTAACATTGTTTTCCAGGTAGTAAAACAAATAGCTGTCATGCTTTGAAAACCACGTTTTACTTCTCGTCTTACTTCTCCTTTTAAATCTCCTCATTATTGTCATGGAATACCACCTCCCATTTTCTAATAAGTACAACCCTACCTCCACAAAACAACTTCCCAGAAGGGTAAGGGCTGCTCTGAAAAACTGTATGCAATGGACATGCCCAAGGATGCTCCATGACCTAAGATGCTCCATACCCTAAGCATATTGACTTAAGTACCCGGCGGTTCCTAATGAAGAAGTAACTTGTCGTCTGTGAATGGGGCCCCTTCACTTTCCCCCCTGGTGGAATTAAGTAGGAAGCTAGGTGCCACTGGTTGGAAAACTCTGTCCCAGAACATATAACATAGCACTTTCCACATTTAAACATGTTAATAGTTTCAGTAATCTTTTAAAATTGGGGAGTGGGGATTCTGACGAATAGAATATCTATATTGTTCTCTCTGTTGAATGTTAATGTTAATGTTATTGTAGACTGGATGAGTAACAAAAGGCTCTATCTTATTCTCTGTCCAGCGATCTATATCTTTAATGTCATCATTGAATCTAATTTCACTGAAAATCACAGGTAGCCTAGTAATGCCCCTAATGGAGCACAACTTGAGGCCAATGGATATTGGACAATGGATAGTGGTGTAATTCATTAAGATTCAAATAGGCTCTCCACATTTTAGGCACCTCTCTAAAATTTAATGAGATCCTATGCATCAGTATTGAAAGCCTTTAAAACTCAACGCAATGAAGTACCAAAAAAATCTTGTTATTTGGCCTCTCCATTTTTGTTGAGCCTCTCTAAATTCTAATAAATAGCCCCTTTAGTAATTATCTGTTCTTATAGTAAAAAACTGGTGCTGAATTTCTTTACTCTACAGTCCTGGCAGTGTCCAGGCTACCTGTAGGTGTCTGTATTGAGGTAAGGTAGGTTTGCTCTGCCTTGAACTGCGTTGTCAGATGACAGGTGGGATCCTAAGGAGAACATGTACTTTAAACCTTTTCCGGGTATTAAGATCATGTTATTGCTGGCTTAGATAACCATGATGCTTTTAGATGCGATGCCATATATCAGTCTCCTCAGTCTTATTTGATAAGTCTCTGCTACATAGGTTAGCTACCCCACACTTTCTTTGTCTAGGATTGATATAGCATAATAATATAGCAATATAGCATCTTAGGGTGAACAAGAAACCATAAGGGCAAACGTGTTATATAGACAAGGCCTAGTATTAATCAGATGTACAGTAAAAATTAGAATGTTGTCCAAGGCTCAGGAACTAGAAAGTCTAAACCAGAGTTTTCTCCACCTTGGCATCTATAGTCGTGTCAATAGTTTAAATGTCAGAGGTAATAAAACAAGCTCACCCCTGGGTGTGCATCTTTTGTTGGGGCTCCTAAATTCATTGCCAAATTATCATATTTCCAGAATATCGCCCATTTTATATAATGATAGGTTTAATTTATTAAACTGTTTCAAATGATCTTACTAGCATTTTTAAATGGACACAACAAGAGAATTTTCCTATTAGAGCTTCCTTTTAAAACAAAATGAAGCATACTGCCGAAGAATGTCATTTATCTTTCAAACTAAGGGCATCCACTGGTGTGGATTGAACAATGCTAAACACTCATTAGTGCTAATGTGAAGACACCCCCAGCTACCTCCAACAATACCGTCCTCTCTGAGCTTTACTGATCAAAACATGTAACACTACTTCCAAAGTAAGTGCATGCCTATGTTCACAACCTATATGTGTACTGTTATCCTACTTATCCAGTCCTCCACCCTGGTGGTGGTGATGGGTGCCAGACCTCAGAGCCCTCCGCAACCAAGCTCATAGAGGGAAGCAGTGGCCACAGGCTTGGGTTGAGCACAAAACATTTGTGCAAGAAAGTTAAGAGTTGCAGAATTTACCACAGAAAACATAATCACTCTCAAGTCGTGACTATGTTCTTTAGAATGTTTACTACCCATTAACACTAACAGTAATTATTCAGGATTAGCATAAAACAAAGTATCGTTACATAAGTATAATCTGAGAACAATAGACTCAGAAATACGTAATGGCTTCAGTCTCAGGATTGGCTCTGACTGTACAATGGAAGCTTCATATACCATAAGTCATGTGTTGGCTCATGTTGGTAATTGTGGTTTGGAAGCTCAGACAATGATAATAGCTGTTCAGCTACACTTTATTGGATGACAGAAAGAAACATTTTGTACTACAGCAGGTTAAATGGTGTGGGTGGAAGCTTTGCATCTGTGATAGAATTGCCAAGGTTGGATTTAAGTAACACCCTATAGATCTTTTGGTACATCTAGGCAAGGAACACTATGGTAGCTCTATTCAACCTATATATTAAATGAACCTACAGTAGAGGAAAAAATGCTGCATAGCCCCATTTTCCCACATATTCCTGCACACTAGCACTACAACTGAGTGCTGAACCAAAGCTTGTCCAGAATAATATTGTCTCATTCACTGACATGAACGTAATCAAGTAAGTGCTGCTTATTTTGCATATTTAAAGTGGACCAACTATTCACTGGGTGTTGGTCCACTTCAGCAGGGCATCTGAGATCAGGATGCCCCGCTGTGTGAAACCCCCCAAAAGCCCCCCAAAACGTACCTTATCGTGACAGACAAGCGACGGACAAGCCGCCGCCGCCGCCTCCCGCGCGTCCCGCTTACAGGGCGCTGCCCGCGACGGCCATTCACAAACGGCTGGCGCGGGCGCGCGCACTGCTAGAGGGGCGTGCAGGAGGCGGCGGCGGCTGATCCATCGCCGATAAGGTAAGGTTTTATGGGGCTTTTGGGGGGGTTTCACCCCGCGGGACATCCCGATCTCGGATGCCCCGCGGTGAGGGAGGCCGATCACCCCTGGGTGTTGATCCACTTTAAAGAAAAAAATATTTTCTTAAACAGACCCATATCATCACAGGTTTCACATCTTTCCATTTCTCCGTACCGACTCAGTCGAGCATATATGTTGTCCCTGTAAATAATATGGTCGATTCAGCATGGGTCATCATAAAATTTGGCTCGTGGGCAAGTCAATTTGCACGTGCACGTTGATCACACTCGTAGGAGCTGGCTTATTTATCCACCAACCCTTTATCCACAGATGCTCCCTTGCCAATGGCCATACGAGATGCTTCTGAAGGAGTGCTGGCAATTATCACGTTTCACAGGTTTCTGTGCAGATTTGTTGAAGTTTCCAAATGTGGAGTAGCCAGATTTAAATAAACACTGTGGTAAAAGTTTATGTGGTAAAAGTTTTTCACTTAAAGTGGAACAAAATCTGGGATTTGGACTATCCTGAGTTATGTTCCTTGCCCCATAGGACATCCTCATTTGGGTTCATTGGCTGTCTGAAACCCAACAGATCACCCATACAAGCGTACCTTTCCCTGTTAATATAGTGCATGCATGGGTTCTCGTCCAATCAGCACCCTATTCTGTGCCTATTAATGATTGGCAATAGGGTGCTTTTTAGACCAGAGCTCGGCAATGGGGAGCTAGAGCCCTTTAGATTGGGGATGCAGCTGCCGCTGTTTACCTCACAGTGGGAACTGCTGGTAAAGGTGAGTTTTACAGGCGACCCCGAAGTTTCAGACATGCCCCGAGAAAGGTCAGTGGCTGGCTGCTTAGGGTTTTGTTCCACTTTAAAGTGAAAGTCATAAATTGGTCCATGAAGCCCTATCATGAGAAATGTTGCCGTCCCTGTTTCTAAGTTATATTTTGCTGCCTTTCATTGATAGAATAGAGAGCTCATTGGAGTTCAGGACTTTGGCTCTTATTCATCAAGCAATAGCGCCAGGTAGTGTCTCACTAGCGCCAGGTAGCGCCAGCTATCGGCGGCTACCGACTCCAGAACGCCAGGCGGCGGACACAATCACGCATTTATCACGCTAAATGAGGCTAGCGCCGGCGAGAGCGTCAGCTAGCGCGGGATTCATCATGTAGCCGACTGCAACGAACAGCGCCGCTACTAATCCCATCACAGCGCCAGGTATGACCTGTCGCTCCCTGGCGCTCTCCAATGCATTTCAATGGAGCAATCTTTAAATATTCATAATTAATTGATTTTAAGTTTTTTTTTATTTTTTTAAATGCCAAAAATTTTGTGAACACTTCGGCAATGTTATATATTTTTTTAAAGGTTAAAAAAAAAAAAAAAATTTGTGCAGAATTGATATTACAGGTCTGATATTAATGTATTCATATTACAAAATGTTTCTAAAAACTTGTGTAAATTTTACATAAAAAAATATGGTTGTTTGGGGGTTAAAAACTACTTTTAAGCCATCGCCGCCAGCGCTCTGGGGTTTAAACAAGCATTTCACAGCGCGAGAATTTTTTGAGCGTGATTTGATAATGAATATGGTGGGAGCCGTTCGCTCTGGCCATTCGCTGTCAGGCGCACCCATACAGCGCGGAACCTGTCAAACAGCGACTCCTAACCACGTATTCAACATTAACGCACACCGACTGAGTCGCTGTCAACAAGCGAACTACGGCCAAGCACAGCGAATACTAGCTGGCGCTGTGAAAATCACGCTACTGGCGCTCATCTGTCGCTACCTGGCGCTATTAATGAATCGGCCTCCCCGTGAAGAATCTCAGATGTGCTTTTCCATATTAGGAACCCTATAGGTGACAGCAGGCTAGGTCCATGTTTCAAGCGGTTCCTGTGTAATAGAGAAACTCTAGACTCTGGTGTGAATTTAAACTAAAATGGCATTTTTTAAACTATGTGACAGTAAAAGGCCACCACATGTTGCCTTTATCATCCATGTATGGCCACACCATCTGTAGAAGTAAATAGCAAAACTGTGCGTCACTCCAAATATTTCATAATCCGGCTTCATCTTTTGATTATGGGTTACATGCACGGGCAACTCGGTCACAGCTTTATGTCAGAAGCTGTAAGACGAGAAAACGTATTGCGGAGACATCATCAGGAGGCAATGTTAGGAATGCATTCATTCTTTCCTGTCCAGCTTCCATTCTTCTTCCTCCCCGTCACTGAAATCCTGGAAATTAGTCATCTTCTGAGTCCCACAAAACATGCAGAACCTTGGAAAGGTAATTGTTTAGAAATAGACCCATTCTTTAGCTAGAAACAATGGTGTGTTCTATTTCTACTGAAAATTAATATTACATTCCATAGATGTGGCTCAACATAATTTGCATTTATCCTGTCTCTCAAAGCGCACATAATCTCAAATTGGCCAATAGGTTTTTTATGTCCCTTATCCTCTCTTGGACCCCAATTTGGGACCAGTTACCCAATGTAATGTGCCAGGAAATGTCAAAAAACAAGTGCTTTACTCATGCTTTCAAATTAGGATGTAGGACCATGTTGTGGTACAGATGAACAGGTTTCAGTGCCAGGTTGTAGTTCAGGATCTAGGTAGAATTACACTTTAACCATGAGAAGGGTCAGTTTATGGTGGAGAAAATGAAGCTGTGGTCCATGTTGTGGAGCAGATGAGTTGGGCTGTCGGTACAGTACGAACACAGCTGAGGCTTGCGGTTGGTTTGCATCCCCTGGAATGGTAGTCAAGTCACATTACATTAACCTTCTACTGTGGGCCAAGTTTTGAATCAGAATATAACAATCCTATTGTGGCACAGGAAAAGTGGGCATTGGGTTTGTTGGCCATTGAACAAAAGCCAAGGCCACTGCTTGCAAGACTGCTGCCTAGCCCAGGACTGCAGGTTGATGATTCCTACCTTTGCTGCCTAAGATGGCCTAGTATGAAACCTGGCCCGAGGAGGATAGATGTCTCCCTGGTTCCTTTGGGTTCAATCAGAGGTGGACCGGGGCCAGAAACCGGCCTGGGATTTTAACGGTTTGGCTCATACCTTACCAGCTGAGCCCTGCCCCCAATGTGTTTTTCTTGCTCTATGTAGCCAAATCTTTATAGGAACAAGTCATGGGCACTAGTGAATATGGGCAAACTTAAAGCAATGGCACTAAAGCTTAAACAGGACCTTCACCATGATTTATTGAAAAGCCCAAACCCTTAAAAAACGATTCCCCAGCATCTAAAGTTAATATATTTTACGTTTTTAGTCACTTTCCCCCACTGGGCTGCAACTCTGTTCAGGACAGGATATGGGTGCCACCCTCTTGACTCAGAAGCAGGAGAGTGGGATAAAGTACAGGGGGTGGGTTATAGCTGTGCTTTGCTCAGACAGAGCAGAGCTGAGGTCAGGAAAAGGTCAGCAATCCCAGAATGCAGAGCAGCACAGTCATAGAACACTTTCTGCTTGAAGGCTGCCTGATGCTCCATGAGCTACCATCTAGGATGTCTAAAGGCTCATAACATGCAGTAGATGCAGGTAGGATGATTTTTAATGTGAGCAATCTGTATGTACAGGGTGTGGGAAACATATAACATATATGAAAGACCGCTTTAAGTATTGTAGGGGCAGATAATATGGCAAGGGTAGGAATGGCCCCCACAGACTTGTTGTTGGGGCTATAGCATTGTTGGGGCAGAACATGGGCTTTGATTTGTTGGCAGAGACGCCAGAGACAGCAGAGAGTCAATTCTCTGGGTAAGAACCTCTCCTCAGCCTTTGACACTGTCGACCACTCTCTGCTTCTTGATATTCTCTCCTCTCTTGGGATTCAAGGTCTTGCACTCTCTTGGCTCACCTCTTACCTCTCTGACAGATCATTCAGTGTATCCTATTGTAACACAGTCTCATCCTCACGTTCCCTTTCTGTTGGTGGGCCACAAGGTTCTGTCCTAGGCCCTCTACTTTTCTCAGTCTACACCTATGGCCTTGGCAAACTTATAACTTCACTAGGCTTTCAATACCACTTCTATGTGGATGACACTCAGATATATCTCTCAGGCCCCAATCTCTGCTCTCTCCTATCTCGCCTCCCCAACTGCCTCTCAGCTATTTCTTCATTCATGTCATCTCGCTACCTCAAGCTAAACATGGACAAGACAGAACTGGTCATTTTCCCACCATCTAACTCCCCTCCCCTCTCTAACACGTCTATTTCTGTCAACAACTACACAATAACAGCAACTCCCCAAGCTCGGTGCCTGGGAGTCATTCTGGACTCTGCCCTCTCTTTCAAACCACATATTCACTCCCTGGCCACCTCCTGTTGCCTCCAACTTAAAATCATCTCACGCATCCGTCCCTTCCTCTCACCTGACACCACTAAAATGTTAGTACATGCCCTGGTCATCTCCCGACTGGATTACTGCAACATTCTTCTTTGTGGCTTACCAACTAACAGACTGGCACCCCTCCAATCTATCCTGAACTCTGCTGCTCGCCTCATCCATCTCTCCTCTCGCTCCTCCAGTTCTGCGCCTCTTTGCCAATCCCTACACTGTCTGCCAGTCCCACAGCCAATCCTGTTCAAAACTCTAACTCTCGCATACAAAGCTCTCTCCAACCAGGCCCCTCCATACATCTCATCTCTAATCCAACAGTATCAACCCAGACACAGCCTCCGCTCTGCTGCCGACCTTCTCCTGTCCTCCACCCTGGTCACCTCCTCTCACGCCCGCCTCCAGGACTTCTCACGTGCAACTCCAATCTTATGGAATGCCCTCCCGCACCCAATCCGCCGCTCCACAACCCTCAAAACCTTCAAAGGCGCCCTTAAAACGCACTTATTCAGACAAGCATATAATCTGGCCTAACCAATCTTCTAAAGGGCACAAAGCTCAATACTGACTGTTTGTGATCCTTCCCCCTCGTCTTCAACCCTCTTCCTTTAGACTGTAAGCTCGCAAGGGCAGGTCTCTCTTCCCTATTGTATCTTCTACTCAGAATATCCACTGTCAAATCTGTAAAACTGCATTTGAAATAGTATATGTACCGTATGTTTCTACCCAGTCTGTAATTACTACTTTATAAAGCGCTTTGGAAGATGATGGCGCTACATAAATAAACAATAAGAAGAAGAAGAAGATACACCCAGCTTAGCTGGCATCAAGGCAGTGCGGTTCTTGGTTCTCCCAGCTCTCTCTATGGCTATATGGTCATTGTAGATCCGAAAGAAGTCGTCTATACTCTTTATGACCCTACAGTAATTTAAGGTTTAAAGTTATTGATGTAAAATATATCTTTATATCTTCTTTACATCTCCCCATGGACAGTCCAATAAATATATGTGATGAAGTTCAATAGGCTATCATTTACTCCACTTATTGTTAAAGGATGACTAAAAATATGGTTTTCAGGCTGATACCATTGTTCCTCACATCCTGAAAGATCCTAATGTTAAAGAGGAACAACACACCCAAATTTTCACTTTTCAGGGTGTTGTTCCTCTCAGTGGGGGCATCCCGAATTGTATTGCCCCAGGTTACCAACCTGTCAATCCCATGACACAGACTCGGGGTCAAGAACAAACGCACTGATTGGCTGAGCCTGTTCAACCAGTCAGCGAGTTCGCTTTCAGGGAGCCCCCAGGGGGAGCTGCTGCACAGCCAGGGAGCCATGCAGCCACCATTCGAACATCAGACTACATCCAGTAACTATTGAGCAAGGCTTTAGTAAAAGAAAAGAAGCACTGGGGATAGAAGAGGATGACATAAACACCCTTTCTGGGTATAGGATTAGTTTCTCCTCCCACCAGGGAAAGTTTTGCAATGTTGTAGGTTGATCTTTTATTTGTGCTGAATTCAGGATGAAGAGTTTAACCCAGGGATACAATATTTCAGTTCAATTACACAAAAAACATCGGAACATGAGAAATCACCTAGGGGCAGCGGGCATGTTGTCTTCAGAATATCAGTAAGCTGAGGCATGCTGAATAGCCGGCTATGATTGCAGACTTGCACGTAGAGGATATAAAACTGAATTGAGGCCTAAATAAAAGCGAAGTGGGTGAGTCATTAGCAGCTCGGATATCCTGCCCTCCAGGCATTATAACCAGTAAAGGCGGAAATATGGGGAACACCTGGGAATCTCCCAAGATCATGACTGTGTATGGCTACCTGTATTTTCTACATATTATATGTACATCATTAAAAGAGGAACTTGCTTAAAGAGGATCAAAAGTGGATTTTGACTATCCTGGGTTTTGGTCCTTTGCGGGGGCACCCCGACCGGGGGTGCCCTGCTGCGTGAAACCCCCCAGATTGCCGCAGCCGACTCACCTCTTCCTGGTCCTACGGCGTATGTGCGGCCACTCCTCCAATCAGCGCGCTTGGAGACGCTGACGTCACGTCTCCTAGGCCTTCTACGGCCATCGGCTCCGAGCATGCCGACGGCCGCATCCCCGCTACCCTCTAACAGGGAGCGTGCCCATGCCAGCCATTTACAAATGCCTGGCTTGCCTGCTAGAGGGAGAGTGGGGATGCAGCCGCGGCTCGTGCATGCGCTGTTGTACCGGGAAACAAGGTAAGTGTATGGGGCGACCTGGGGGGTTTCACACAGCGGGGCATCCCAATTTTTGGATGCCCTGGGGAGGGGGAATCTTATAGATTCCCTGGCCGATCATGGTGGGTTTTGGTCCACTTTAATAAAGCAAAAAAGATTTGGCCAGAAATAGCAATTGGATTTGTGTTTCCAATTAAAGTGGAAGCCTAGTCCAAAATTTACTTAAAGTAGACCATCAACCCCAGTCTTTTAGACTCGAGGGCCGGCCAATCAAGCAACCTTGGGGCGTTTCCCTGCTGTGTGAGCCCCCTAGATTACTCCACATTCACTCACTTTTTCCAGGGCTCCCACACCACGTTCTCCAGCCACTGCCGCATCCCCAGCACCATTGTATCTGAGGCATGCTCTCATGCCCAGTCTATCTTAATGGCTGGGTGCATTAGCGCATGTACACGGCAGGTAAACCAGGGATGCAGTCGGTCACATTTACTTATGCCGGAGCTTAAAGTGGACCAACACCCAGGATTTTCACTATCCTGGGTTTTGGTCCACTTCCGCGAGGCCCCCCGATCGGCCTAAATAACTCACCTCACCCCGCTCCTACGCGAGCGCTCGTCCAATCAGAGCGCTCAGAGCCGCTGTGGTATGTACGGACAAGCGACGGACAACCACAGCGGCTCTGAGCGCGCTGGAGGCTGCGTCTCGTGCTTCCTTCTAACAGGGAGCGCGCCCGCACCGGACATTCACAAACGGCCAGATAAGGTAAGGTAAGGGGCGTCCTGGGGGGTTTCACCCCGCGGGGCATCCAAAATCGGGATAGATTCCCAGGCGGATCCCCCTGGGTGTTGGTCCACTTTAAGTGTTCTAAGCAGGGCCGTATGCTGATCATTAATATGCACAGCATGTGGCACTGATTGGGCGAGACTAGAGAAAGGTAGGTTTTGAGGTAAACTGGGAGGGTTTCACACAGTGGGGTCAAATCAAGGACCCCAGGACAAGGACCAGAACCCAGAATAGTTAAAATCCTAGGTTTTGGGTCACATTAGACTCCTCTAGCAAGGAACATTTTGCATAATACAAATGTATCTATTGCTGCAGTTAATGTAGAATATGGGCTCCTGCTGCCAGTGCTATTCACTAACAGAGCTGCTGGGGTATTTCTCCTCCTTTACCCTCTCCAAGCCCTCAGCACCAGAATTTCAATAAAGTCTATGGCTGCTTCTGCTGCTGGAGAGCTTATCTGTGGTCAGATAACATTATAGTAACATAGTAACATAGTATGTAATGGCTGAATAAAGACTTTAGTCCATCCAGTTCAGCCTGTTTATCTCCTTCCAGTGGTCTAGTAGCCATAGCTGGAAATGTTATTACATGCCAGGAAGGCATCCAGGCCACTATAGATCTCCTTTCAGTGGTCTAGTAGCCATAGCTGGAAATGTTATTACATGCCAGGAGGGCATCCCGGCCACTATAGATCTCCTTCCAGTGGTCTAGCAAGCCATAGCTGGAAATGTTATTACATGCCAGGAAGGCTTCCCGGCCACTATAGATCTCCTTCCAGTGGTCTAATAGCCATAGCTGATAATGTTATTACATTCAATAAAGGAATCCAGGACACTTTTGAATTATTTTAGTATATTGTGTGAAACCCCCCCTTGTCGCTGAAACATACTCACCCCTCCTGGTCCTACGGCGCATGCACAGCCTCTCGTCCAATCAACAGGGAGCGTGCCCGCGCCGGTCATTCACAAATTTCTGGCGCAGGCAAGCACCTTGCTAGAGGGATAGCGGTAATGCAGCCGTGGCTCACTTGACCTGGGGGGGGGGGGGGGGTTTCACACAGCGGGGCATCCCTGATTGGGGTTGATATGGATTGGCCCAGAAATCTTACAGATCTCTGTAGTAGCCCCATACAGGAGGAGACGCATGGCAATTTATGAAACAGGCAATAATGTGCTAGCAAAGTCTGTGGTATACAGTATATATAACAAACTACTAATAAAGCCCCAAGAAACTGTAACAAATAAGGAGCTATCTGCAGTGTATGTACCAAAAAATAGGAAAATTGCAATATATTTCCCTGCGCATTAAAGTACACCTAAAGTCAAACAAAAAAGATGATTACGGCCAAAATGCCATTATACATTACTGGAAAAGGGCCCAAAAATAAACAAATATATACAACCCCTGGCAAAAATGATGGAATCACCAGTCTCTGAGGATGTTCCTTCAGTTGTTGAATTATGCTGAAAAAAAGCAGATCACAGACATGACAAAAAAACTAAAGGCATTTCAAATGGCAACTTTCTGGCTTTAAGAAATACTAAATGAAATCAAGAAAAATAATTGTGGTAGCCAGTGACAGTTCAATTTTTAGAACAAGCACAGGTCATAAATTGGAAATAAATAAATGAATGAATAAAATGGAATCACTCAATTTTGAGGAAATAAATATAGAATCATGAAAAACAAACAAAATAACACTCCAACACATCACTAGTACTTTGTTGCACCACCTCTGGCTTTTATAGTCTCTAATGAGTGACAAACAGTCTCTTCACCAATCTGGCTCCAGCTTTCTCTGATTCCTGTTGCCAGATCGGCTTTGCAGGATGGAGCCTTGTCATGGACCATTTTCTTTAACTTCCACCACAGATTTTCAATTAGATTGAGATCCGAACTATTTGCAGGCCATGACATTGACCTTATGTGTCTTTCTTCAAGGAATGTTTTCACAGTTTTTGCTCTATGGCAAGATGCATTATCTTCTTGAAAAATGATGTCATCAACCGCAAACATCCTTTCGATAGATGGGATAAGAAAAGTGTCCAAAATGTCAGTGTAAACCTGTGCATTTATTGAAGATGGTCATCTTCCCATTGCTTTTACCTGACATGCAGCCCCATATCATCAGTGACCGTGGAAATTTGCATGTTTTCTTCGGACAGTCGTCTGCATAAATCTCTTTGGAACAGCACCAAACAAAAGTTCCAGCATCATCACATTGCCCAATGCAGATTCGAGATTCATCACTGAATATGACTTTCATCCAGTCATCCACAATCCACGATTGCCTTTCCTTAGCCCATTGTAACCTTGTTTTTTTCTGTTTAGGTGTTAGTGATGGCTTTCTTTTAGCTTTTCTGTATGTAAATCCCATTTCCTGTACGCGCTTTCTTACAGTTCGGTCACAGACGCTGACTCCAGTTTCCTCCCATTTGTTCCTCATTTGTTTTGTTGTACATTTTCTGTGTTCAGGGCATATTGCTTTAAGTTTTCTGTCTTCATGCTTTGATGTCTTCCTTGGTCTACCAGTATGCTTGCCTTTAACCACCTTCCCATGTTGTTTGTACTTGGTCCAGGTTTTGGCCACAGCTGACTGTGAACAACCAACATCTTGTGCAACACTGCGTGATGATTTGCAGGTTGTTTGATAATCCTCTCCTTTTTATCAAGTGACATCTCTGGTGTTGGAGCCATGATTCATGTCAGTCCTCTTGTTGCAGCAGCTCCCCAAGGTGTGATCATTTCTTTTTACCTGGACACTAACGAGCAGATTTCATCTGATGCAGGTGTTATTGTTTGTAACTGTAAAAGCGGCTGGAATTACCCCTGGCAGGATGCCAGAGTAGATGGACTTGTATACAAATGCCGACAGTATGCCAGCAGTAGCAACCACATAGTTAGGGACAGTCATGGCCTAGAGGTAGGTAACCAGCCTTGTTGCAGGTTTGATTCCCAGCCATGGGACTAAAGGCCTTCACTGCCCATTAGTGTGTTAATCACCTGTGTTTATTCACTGATGGGGAGGCCGATTCATTAATAGCGCCAGGTAGCGACAGATGAGCGCCAGTAGCGTGATTTTCACAGCGCCAGCTAGTATTCGCTGTGCTTGGCCGGGGTTTGCTTGTTGACAGCGACTCAGTCGGTGTGCGGTAATGTTGAATACGGGCTTAGGGGTCGCGGTTTCACAGGTTCAGCCTTGTATGGGTGCGCCTGACAACGAATGGCCAGAGCGAACGGCTTGCTGCAGATTCATTAACAAATCACACTCCGAATTTTTTCGCGCTGTGAATTCCTTGTTTAAACCCCAGAGCGCTGGCGGCGATGGATTTAAAATAGTTTTTAACCCCCAAACAACCATATTTTTTGATTGTAAAATTATACAAGTTTTTATAAACATTTTGTAATATGAATACATTAATATCAGACCTGTAATATCAATTCTGCACAAAATCATTTTTTTTTTTTTACCTTAAAAAAAATCCTAACATTGCAGAAGTGGTCACAGAATTTTTGGCCTTTAAAAAAAAAAAAAAACATTAATAGCAATTAATTATGATTAGTTAAAGATTGCTCCATTGAAATGCATTGGACATCGCCAGGGAGCGACAGGTCATACCTGGCGCTGTGATGGGATTAGCAGCGGCGCTGTTCATTGCAGTCGGCTACATGACGAATCCCGCGCTAGCTGTCGCTCTCGCCGGCGCTAGCCTCATTTAGCTTGATAAATGCGTCATTGTGGCCGACGCCGGGCGTACTTGAGTCGGTAGCCGCCGTTAGCTGGCGGGACCTGGCGCTCGTCAGACACTTCCTGGCGCTATCGCTTGATGAATAAGGGCAATAGTGTTTATTCACTTGTGTGTTCACAAGCACAGGGGTAAAATGATGTTCTGGTCAGTCAGCCCACACACCTTCCTATATGGAACTGCACCCTCCCTAGGGGCATCCAAAAGTATGTGGTTGTCTCCTCTACACATGCAGTTAGGTTTAATGTATGTGTGCATTATCCCTAAAAAGCCTTTCATATGTGCATGTAACTATAGGGTGGGGGAAACAAGCGCTGGCATCTCACACTGCAGAACCTATGGTGCTCTTTGTAGACAATGAGCTTTGGCCCCAGTCTAAAGCTTTCAATGCCACAGGTGCTGCAAGGCATTGAGCCCTCTTCTGCTATGGGCAGTTGCCTCCTGCTAATTATGGTATTTATGCCCATGAAAAGTGATATGAACAGTGGTAAGGAAACGTTTGGGACCCACTGATCTAGTGAAGATTTTAGGCATTTAGTAAGGAGGTTATTTAAGAAAAGCTAGCTCCATGTAGGGCCACGTAGCGTCAGGTGAACGCCGGTCGCAATATGTGAAAACCATATATATATGAAAGTCAATCTGGTGAGCACCTCTAATAGCGCCATGTAGCGTTGCACTAGCGGTGGCTCAGTGTAAAGTGCCGGCGCTGTATGTTCAACGGCACCATGTAGCACCTGTCACTCAGTAGCGTTTTCCTGAACTAATGTTGTAAATTTTTGGTTCAAATGATTGCATGGCCTCTCCTGCCCAGCAACCAAACACTTTTATTGTGTTTTTTTTTTAATTTTTTTTAATGCAGAATTGTATGTGCAGGTCTGGCATTGCAGTGTCATTGTCACAGTGTTAAAACAATGTCATTCCATGTGTTTTCGTACTAGTGCTGGTGGATATGTGATGAGAAACACCCTGAGGAAGTGGCGGGAACAGAAACCACGAACCGCGTTGGTGCTGCTAGGATGTCCACTCATGTTTATCATTATTGTGGGTTATATGCCCAGGTCTGCCTAGTGCATTTGGGAAATACTGCTGCACACATCTCCAGTGCACTCATTGCACATTTTGCACTTCATATGCACTGTAGTACTCTTATTGATAATCTTTGGAGCCTTGTCTCCACATTTTTGTATCTATCTTGCACTGAGTCTTCTTGCACATTTTCATTTATATTTTAATATAATAATCACAGTTTATCTAAAATTTGCTGTCTTTGTTTCACGTGCGGAGTGCTCCCCTTCTACACTCGGCAGACATATGTATTTCTAATTATTACTTAATTATTTATAGTATATTATTAATTTTTGAGTCTAGTTTTATCCACTAGACTCCCGTCCGTTCAATTTTAAATTGTTTTAAAATGTTTGTCGCCCCTGGGCCATATATGTATGTATTGATTTCTTGTATAAAATACTATTTGATTCTATACACTGTAGTGCGGCTACTACTTCACAGGTAAACAGGTGGTCTGACTGGCAGCCCACATATTTTATAGTATTATTGTGTACCACCCTATAAGGGGTGGTCTGTTGTTCCTGTATAGCCAGCATCCAGTTTACACCAATTGTCTCTAGCTGTGCGGGAATATAGTCTTTTGTGTAAAAAAATGTTTTTATATAGTGTCTGGCGTTCGGCGCTACAGTGCCCAGATTTAGAGCGCTGACGCTGGTTGTGTGTATTTTTTTCTTAAATATGGGCCTCAGCGCCAAGTGCCGGTCGCTCTAAACTGGCGCTACCTATCGTTCGCTGCAGCATTATCCTATTGTAAGATGTAGCATAGGCCCTTATTCATGAAGGGATAGCATCAGGTAGTGGCTGGTTAATGAGAGGTAGCGACAGGTAGCGACTGGTGAACGCCGGACACGGCACGCAATTACACATTTATCAAGCAGAATCTGTTTAGCAACTGGGATAGCGCCACGTCTGATTTATCATTTTCACAGCCTCAGCGAACAGCGCCAGCGTTTAGCCTTGCACAGCGCCAGGTATGACCTCTCGCTACCTGTCGCTCTCCCATACATTTAAATGGACGATCCTTTTTCTTCTCTTTAAACTGTGTTTTTGTTTTTTTAAATCTCAAATAATTCTGTGACCTCTCCTGGCATTGAAAAAGCAGTTTTCTCCAAATTTTTTCATTTTTTATATATTCCTTCAGAAATGACATTACAGGTCTGGCATTAAAGTGTTCATGTTACAATGTTGCTACAATGTAATTCCATATGTTTTCGCTTTGTTACTAGTGGATAGATGCTGAAAAACAGACTTTAAACACACCGCCTCCTGCGCTGTGGGCTTCAAACAAGCATTTTTCAGCGCCAAAGATTTGTGAGGCTGTTTCTTTGCTGAATATGGTGTGAGTCGGTTGCTATGACCAGTCGCTAACATGCGCTCCCATACAGCGCTGTACTGGTCAAATAGCGACTCCTCACAATGTATTCAACATTACTGCACAGCGACTGAGTCGCTTAGAACTAGCGACCCACGGCTGAGCACTGCGACTACTATCGGGCGCTCTGAAAATGCCTGCTACAGACGCTTATCTGTCGCTACCTGGCGTTAGTGATGAATCAGCCTGATAGTCTTAGGTGCTATGACCTCGGGACACCACCTAGCATTCTCGATTGGCTCTGCAGTAAATCAGGGAGAACGCTTCTACATCGCCCTCCAGACAACACATTTATCACTGCTGGACAGGATAGTACGGCATCACTTGTCCAGTTGCTACGCTAGGTTATAGCACCAGACACCCGTTAGCAGCGGACGCTCTAAGCGACACTACATAGACGCTCAAATGGCAATACTTGGCGCTAGTCTTAAGTTAGCCTCTAATGCTTGTAACTTTTTCTCATTTTCGAGTCATGTCATGTTAACCAGTGGTCCCCAACCCCCGGGCCGCGGACCGCTACCGGTCCGTCGCTCAAATGGTACCGTGCCCTGAGGCTATCGCGCCCCGCGCTCCAACCCCCCGCCCCTTACATCATCCCTGCACCCACCTGCGCTCAGTGCTTCTATACAGGCCGCGCGCAATGAGATGATATCATCGCGCACGGCCTGTATAGGAAGCCCTGCGCTGCAACATTAGAAGCAACAGCCGCGGCAGACCCAAGCCACCCCACCCCCAAAACCCACCGCCGACCCGAAGTACTCCCGTAGCTCTCACCCGAACACAGCAGGCCTGTGATCTCAATAGCGGCCACAGATGAGGATGCGGTGGCTAAGTGGCAGCGTGAATTGGTGAAGAGGAGGCGGCATGGAGCGGCGGCGGGGACTGCAAGTGCAGGCGGCGGTTAAGGCAGCAGTGAAGCTCAGTGGTAAGTGATCTTCACTGCTGCCTCCTAGGAGTTGCCAAACTACAACTCCCAGCATGCCCAGACAGCCTATGGCTTTGCTGCTATTCCTGTGAAACACCTATGGGGGCACTGTGTTGTATTGCTACACAGTCTCCCCAAAATAACTCAGTCAAAGTATGCCCCCAATGTATAGCAGTGCTCTATATTGGGGTATAACAAGCACCAACTGGCCTAGAACTGGTGTCGGGTGACATTTTGAGTTGGCCAGTAGCTAGGTATCGTTTTTTTCTGTAACTGTATTTTATTTCAAAGGCATGTTTAAATAGGTTAACATTAAAATGATTGAATCAAAACATTATTAAGAATCAATGCCGCCGCACCGCCCCCTAGCCACACCCTCAGCCCCACCCCCAGCCCCCCCCCCCCCAGTACCCCACCGGGCCGCGGTAAAATTACCAAATCCTGAACCGGTCCACGGTGAAAAAAAGGTTGGGGACCAGTGATGTTAACAAGAGCATAACATGCTAAAAAAAAGGTTACAGGCCTCAGAGAAATGAAATGTTTCCTGGGAACTGACTCAGATATATTCAGAAGGGTCACAGTAGGTTTATTCACCAATTTTGGTCACACGTGATCAGGCCATAATCATACCACTGAACACAATACAAACAATCAGCTGCATTTTGAAGACTGTAAAACAGATTGTACATGGTCTATATATCAAAGGATAACTGTATTAATAATCATTAGTTCTAATAAGTCCTTTCAAACTTCCCAATGCTGTGCAGGGGCATAACCTAATGTGACCAGACCCTGGTGCAGACACTAAATTGGGCCCCCAAGTAGTTTAAACAGGAACCTGTTTCCTGACCCTTTAAAGTGGACCAACACCCAGGATTTTGACTATCCTGGGTTTTGGTCCACTTTGGGGGGGCACCCCGATCGGCTGTGTGAAACCCCCCAGAAAGCCCCAAAAACTCACCTCACCCCGCTCCCACGTGACCGCTGCAGCCAATCCCCGCCGACGGTCAAGTAGAGCGCATCCGCCACCGCCTCCCGCGCGTCACTCTTACAGGGAGCGCACCTGCGCCGGCCAATCACAAACGGCCAGCGCGGGAGCGCGCCCTGCTAGAGGGACACGCGGGAGGCAGCGGCGGACGCGCATGCGCCGCTGGAACGGGGACAAGGTAGGATTGTGGGCTTCCTGGGGGGTTTCACACAGCGGGGCACCCCGGTTTCGGATGCCCTGCAGGGAGAGATCTGATCGGCCCGGGAATCTTATAGATTCCCGGGCCGATCCCCCCTGGTTGTTGGTCCACTTTAAACCTGCTCTCTATCAGAATTAATATAATCCCTCCCTAGGTTCTGAGCTCAATGTAGAATTTTAAAAATAAAAAAGACACCTTTACGACATCGGGGCCCGGATCCCCTCCTGGGAGTAGTGTAAAACAGGTCTGCTTCAGCCATCCTTGCCAGATTCATTTCTGTCCTCCCTAGATTTCGGGATTTTCACTTTTACTGAATTTGGTACATGTCTGCGAAGGTTCTCCCTTCTCCAGCTCCTTGTATATCTGCAGTAATAAATCAAGGCAACTGAACAGGGCCGGCTCCAGGCTTATGTGGGAGTCTCAGTAGGCTCCTAAGGTTTCAATCTCTCATCCCGTCATTTCTCCCCTGCTTGACATAAAATGAAAAAAGTTACAAATGTAATAGATAAAATATATATAAATATAAAGATATAAAGATACATAGAATAATAAGAAATTATTAAAAAGAAAGAAAGATTGGAAGGAAGGAAAGAAAGAAAGAATAGAAGGTATAGCAGTAAGAACAGAAAAAAAAGAAAAATAGAAGAAAGGAAATTAAGTTTAAATCCATGTAGAAGAAATGAAAGACAGAAAGAATAGAAAAAATAACAGTAAGAAAGCCAGAATGAATAGTAATGAATGAAAGGAATGGAAGGAATGGCAGAAAAAAAAGAAAAAGGAATGACAGAAAGAAAATACGCCAGAAAAACAGAATAGAATCAATGCTATGACAAAAAGAAACGGGCAGCCTAATTCATTACTAACGCCAGGTAGCGACAGATGAGCGTCTGTAGCAGGCATTTCAGAGCGCCCGCTAGTAGTCGCTGTGCTCGGCCGTGGTTCGCTAGTTCAGAGTGCCTCAGTTGCTGTGCAGCATTGTTGAATACGATGTGGGGAGTCGCTATATGAGCGGTACAGCGCTGTATAGGAGCGAATGGTAGCGACTGGTCAGTGCGACCGACTCACATCCTACTCATAAAAAAAAAAACAGCCCTACACACCTCCGGCGCTCAAAAATGCTTCGCTGTAGGCCAGAGCGCCGGAGGCTGTGTGATTAAAGTCTGTTTTTGTAGTTTAATCTCTTTTTATTAACTGTTTTTAGCAGAGGAGAAGAAAAAAAACAGATACAGACAATATCCAACATTATAGGCATACATGGACATGAGGCATGGATTTGTACAAGTAATATGTAGTATGCACTAGATGAGGAAAAAGAGCCAGTCTCCATCGCCTCGGCCATCCCCTCACACCCATGGGTGTGATGGCGCTCGTCCCCCCTGCCCGCCCCCCGAAAAGCGGCACAGACAGGGGGGGAAGCCAAGCCCATCCACCAGATGCGCTCGCCCCCCACGCCGCCCCAGTCAGGGGTGGTCGCCGAAAGCGACGGGCAAAAGCAGGCCCGCCGCCCATGCATTCCTCCCTTGAGGAGGACATCAGCTGTGAACGGAGCGCGGGGGAAGGCAAGCACACCAACACCCCCTCCCAATGCAGCAGCACACCCCATAATATACCTGTCATATGGAGGTCGGTTTTGATTTCGTAGTTCGGAAACCCGTCCAGCCATCCCCCCGGGGACCCGCCCACCCCCGGAGCTGCAACCCGCCCCTGAGGGGCAGCAAGCCCCCCGAGGAGGGGGGTCCGCGGGAGGAAGCCGCGTCCCCACGTAGAGAATAGAAGGGGGGTAAACCAGTCGGTCGTCCCCCAGGATCACCAAGATGGGCTCAGCTCTAATAGCTTCAGATAAGGGGGGGAAGGGCGGCTGTGCGGGTGGCAGTGAGAGCCCGACGTATGGGCTGGCTCGAGGGAGGCGGGGGACACGAAGGGGGAAGAGGGGGACATAAAGGCGGAGAAGAAAAAAAAAAAAGGGAAAGCATGTAGGGGTCAAGGGGGGGTAGGTTAGAGGAGAAAGAAAGAAAGAGAGAGAAAGAATGGCCTCCGCCCTCCACCAGCATAAGACCAGTAGATGCCGTCCCAGCCACTCGGTCCCGCCGCGGGCGGGAGGGCCGCCCCGGTCCCATCAGGCATCCGCCGCCAAGAGGGCCTTCGCTGCGTCTGACTCCCTATACAAGATCCATCCTGTCCAGGTCAATAGAAACGTCTCTGTGGTTCCCCTATCCTCTGATATCAATTCTTCCATTCTCTGTATATGGTCCATTTCAACAAACCACTCTGTTAGACTTGGAGGCACCGGGGATTTCCAGCGTCGGGGTATGATCGTTTTCACTGCTGTCAAGAAGTGTTTGAGGATGCTTTTTTTGTTCTGGATAGTGGTCCTGGGATCAAGGACAGAAGAGCGACTTCAGGCCTGTTTGGGACATTTGTGTCCTCTCCTCCACCCTCGCGTAGACTTGAAAGACAGCCTCCCAGAGCCTCTTGATCTTGGGGCAGTCCCACCAAATGTGGAGAATGTCCCCTCGGGTTGTGCCACACCTCCAGCACATTCCGGTCTCATTTGGTGAGAAGATTGCAATATCTGCCGGGCACCTGTACCACCGCGTAAGGACCTTATAGCTCTTCTCCTGTGCCGAGCTGGCGCTGGATAGTCCGTGCGTCAGCACAAAAATTTTACATGCCTCCTCACTGGTGATAGAGATTCCCAGGTCTCTTTTCCATTTTGCAAGGTACCCCAGCGGTGAGGCGCATTTGGATGAGACCAGCAGAGCATAAAACCGTGATATCACATGGTCTAGCGGTTGTGGTTGTGAGAGATAGCCCTCCATTAGCGTCAGGGGGCGGGAGGCGCCCTGGAGGCGCCCTCCAGAGGTAAGAAAGGCCACAAGTTGGTGATGCAGAAGCCACGATACCCGGCGCCCTCCAGTCCGCTCCTCGAGGTCAGCCAGGGAAGGCAGCTCTCCCCCCACCAGCACATCCCTTAGCCTGACATCTTCCGACTCCCGCCAGACCAGGAACCGAGAGACCCGCCGTCCTGGTGCGAACTCCGGGTTGTTAAATAGGGGGGTCAGGGGACCGGGGTTACTCACCAGTTCCCCCCATCTCTGGATCCTAGCCCAGACCAGTGTGAAGTGCTGGATCAAAAAGGGAAGACCCCCCCTGTCCGGGGCGGGTATCCATGGGATTGCACTCGGATTGAAGCCTATGAGGTCTCTTTCTAATCGGACCCAGAGTTTCTCCCCGCCTCTGTACCTCCAATCTGCCAGCCTCATTAAGACCGAGGCCGTGTGATAGAGCCTTAGGTCGGGTGCTCCAGTCCCCCCAGCGCTCTTGGGTCTTGCAAGCACGTCAAACTGGATTCGTGGTCTCCGAGAGCCCCATATGAATTGAAGGAATATTGATTGAATGGATTTAAGGAAATGTCCCGGGAGAGTTATAGGGATTGTCTGGAACAAGTAAAGGAATCTAGGGAGAATGTCCATTTTCAGGATACTGATTCTTCCAAACCAAGAGTATCATCCCCGATCGTATTTTGAGAGGCTCTGGGCTACCTTGGCCTTGAGCTCTTTAAAGTTGAGCTCAAATAGGTCGTTTAGGTTAGATGGTACTCGTATCCCCAGGTATTTTATTGCGGCGGATTGCCATTTGAACGAGAAGCTGCCTCTGAGTCCAGGTGGATCAGTTTTGGGATCAGTGGTTGGAGCCTGAAGGCTATAATTTTAGCGAAGAGCTTTAAATCTACGTTAAGTAGAGAGATAGGCCTGTAGTTGCCGCAAACTGACGGGTCTTTGTCCGGCTTTGGGATTACAGCTATTGTGGCCTCCAGGGCTTGCTTTGGAAAGGGGCTGGACCCCTCCACATGGGTGAAGGCCTTCGCCAGAAAGGGGGCGAGGCAATCTGCCAGGGTCTTGTAAAATCTTGGTGTAAAGCCGTCCGGGCCTGGGCTTTTCCCGGCGGGTGCATCCTTGATGGCTCTCAGTACTTCCAGCTCCGTGAAGGGGCTTTCCAACTCCGCCGCGGATTCCTCCGAGATCACCGGGAGGGGAGTCTCGGCCACGTAACCCTGTATACCCGACTCCAACTCCTCCACCGAATCTACGGACGGCCGGAGGTTGTAGAGACCACTGCAGAAATCTCTGAACATCTCTGGAATCTTAGCTGGGTCCATGACGCTTTCCCCACCCTTCGTCTTAATGCACGGGATGAATGACATTGCGGTTTTATCCCTAAGAGACTTGGCCAAAGACTTGCCGCATTTATTTGCATGCTCGTACATCGAGGCGTGCAACCTGTCTCTATACCGAAGGTGAATCTGATCATATAGTTTCAGAAGCTTATTCCTATTGAGCGAGAGCTCGGAAAGTAGCTCAGGGGTCGGGGTCGTCTTGTGCTTAGTTTCCAGCTCGTGTATGGTTTGTAGCGTTTTAGTGATCAATGCTGACCTCTCGCGCTTCAGTCTTGAACCCTCTTGAATGAAGATCCCTCTGAGCACGCATTTGAGCGCCTCCCACTGTATTGTTGGGGGGCAGCCATCCCGCGCGTGGTCAGCAGCGAAATTGGCTATCGCCTCTCTGATCTTACCTAAGCAGGCCGCATTTCTGAGAAGATTATCATTCAGGCGCCAGCTCCATTGTCTAGGGGCACCGCCGGGCAGGTCAAAAGAGACGAAGACTGGCGCGTGGTCTGACCATAGGAAGGACCCTATGCTAGCTTTGGGGCGCCATTGCAAGGCATGATGGCTGAGCAGTATGTAGTCTATGCGACTGTACGAGCCATGTACTGGGGAAAAGTATGTGTAGTCTCTAGCAGATCCGTGTTCCAGTTTCCAGACATCATCTGTAGGCCATGTAGGGCCCTCTTCAGAGATTGCAGCTTGCTCAGGGACACCGAGGATCTTCCTGCGGACGTATCTAGGGAGGGGTTTAGTGCCAGGTTAAAGTCACCCCCCAGAATCACGACCCCCTCCATAAAGTCCTCCAACTTTCTTAGGTATCTTCGAGATGCCCCCACCTGGTCGTGATTTGGGAGGTAGAGGTTAGCAAGTGTGTACTTTTTATGATGGATCGACACCTTGACAAAGACAAACCTCCCCTCGGGGTCAACAAGTCGCTCAATCTCCCTGAAGGGTACGGATTTATGGATAGCTATCGATGCACCTCTCGATTTACTCGATGGATTGGTGCTGTGGAACCAGTAAGGGAAATACCTGTTACTCAGAGTAGGCATCTTGCCCTCCTGAAAGTGGGTCTCCTGGAGCATAAGGACGCCCACCCTCTGCTTGTGTAGATCATATAGCACCTTTGAACGTTTCTCCGGGACGTTAAAACCTTTTATGTTTAGAGAGCATACTGTCAGCTTGGCCATGTCAGCGGGAGGGGCGGGGCCCGGGCACGTGTCAAAAGGGTCGGCGCGGGGCAAGCGAGCACCCGGCACAGCTGGCCCCCTCAGGAACGAGAGGGCTAGGGTGGGGGGCAGAGGCCAGAACAAAGAGAGAAGAGTGGGGAGGGAAGAAGGAGGAAGAAGGAGGAAGAAGGAGGAAAATAGAGGATGGGGAGGGGGAGTGGGAGATGGAAAGATGGAGAGGGGGGAGAGGAAAGTCAAGAAAAAAGGAGAGGGGGAGGGAGGAAGGGAAAGAGAAAAAAAAAAAGGGGGGGTGGGGAAGGAGCTGGGTAGGGCGGGGTTAAAGGCCGGGGGGGGGGGGGGATGATGTCTGCTCACAGTGCAAACCCTCAGGCAAGGGCCTCAAGGAGGGCTCTCCACTGGACGTGCGGGTTATCAACCTAGGAGCAACGGGTCAGGAGAGCAGAAGGAAGGGGGGGAGGGAAGGGGAAGAGAAACAAACAGCAGATCGCCGGGGTAAGGCAAATCCGCAGAGGACTCTATGCGAGGAGCAGCAGCGGAACCCTGTGCCGCTGCTGGCCCCGATCCCTTAATTGGGTAAATCCCGACACAATCAGGACAGGATCCCCAGGGATACCTAGATTGGGGATGTGTAAGTCGAGTGCGAAAAAAGGCGTAGGAGATGAACCTGTTGAGAGGTAATGACACTCTATGAGCGAACCAATAAAACTCTACATAATACATATTGAACTTGTAGATTGAAGAACCATAGCAAAGCAAAGTAAAGCAAGTTACTTAAAACTTGGGTGAAAGTAAAATTTGGAGGGGGCCCTCCCGGAGCAGAGCACGTTAGTCCGCCCCACTCCCTGGGGGGGGGGGCAAGAAGGCGCCCCCCACCCACGCCAGGCCCCCCCAACCCCTCGGAGCCGCACAGCAAGGGTCAGAGCTGGGTCCTCACCGGCACGGAGCCGAACAATGGAGCCCGGGGGCCCCAGCCCGGCATGGGGGAGGGTACCCACCAACCAGTACCACCATAACAGCATAAAATTTAAACATAAACATATAAACAGTAAAACAGAGAGCAGGATCTGCAACAAGATACAAGATACTTTCCCACCTAGAGGGACGCCGTGCACCTGTTGCCCCCCTGAGGCCCCGGGCACAGGGCAGTGCCCGCGGTGCCCGCAGGCCCAGGGCCGTCGCCCCCCCATGGATCCACATAGCCCCCCCGCCCCCACAATGCAAGCAGTCAAGGGACGTCCCGGTCGAGCCCAGCACTTCTAAAGTCTGTTTTTGAACATGTATCCACCAGTAACAAAGCGAAAACATATGGAATGACATTGTTATAACATTGTAACATTGTGACATTAATGCCAGACCTGTAATGTCAATTCTGCATAAATATATAAAAAAATGGTAAACGTTTTCAAAAATGGCTTTTCCTAGGCCAGGAGAGGTCACAACTTTATTTGAGAATAAAAAAAAAAGTATTTCTAAAAACCCCCTATTTAAAAAGAAGTAAAAGAAAGTCCATTGAAATGTATGGGAGAGCGCCAGGTAGCGAGAGGTAAGACGTGGTGAACGCCGGCGCTGTACGCTGAGGCTGGGATAATGATGAATCGGACGCTACATGGCGTTATCCCAGTCGCTCGGCTTCATAAATGTGGAATTGCGCGCCGTGTCCGGCGTTCACCTGACGCTACCTGTCGTTTACAAGGCACTACCTGGCGCTATCCTTTCATGAATAAAGTCCAAAGTGAGCCCTTCCCTCCCTGGAGACCCGGACCCTCCCTGGAGACCCCCCCCCCGGGGTAAGCCCATGCTGAGCACTGTGACTGAATTTACTAATTACAGAAATGTTTTTGACTGGTTTTTTAGAAAGTCACTTGGCCAGTGAAATTTCTTCAATAATAAATATGGCAAGTCTGGTTGCCTTGACTTACTGTATTATTACAAATATGTATTGAATACAGTAAGGTCGGTAAAATCTGAAACAGCAGAGACCAATAGAGCTTCCTTCAGTACATGGTGCAATGTGAGCATAAATCCGATAAATAAGTTGGAGTTAGAAAGATGGGGTCACCCTGACCTTCTGGGCCCCGATGCAGTTGCTACTTCTGCACCTATTGTAGTTTTCTGCCATTAGCGTCTGCCTTGTCGCATCTTATCTTTCCATAAGCTTCTATTGAATGGTGCAGCAAGTCAAAATGTCTGTTAAACTGGATAAACCTCCTTCGTGGGGGTTCCTGTGGACATGTACTGCCATTTTATTGCCCATTCCTTTTTAGACTCCAGGGCTTACCAGCCAACACCCTCCCTTTCTAGCTTTCTATGCGCTGCCCGCTTGTGCAGTGAAGTCCAGTAAAAGAAAAATCGAACCTGTCAAATCGCCCCCCGCGCAAAATTGAGCCCCAAGATTGACCGTCACAGCCATTTCAAAGAATCCCGAAATCTTCGATTATATGTAAGCAATTTTTGAGCTGGGAAGGGCATGTCATTGTGCAGCTTCATGAGTGATAAGCATGCTCTACTGTGGTCAGAGACAACTGTAGTACCACATTGGTACACATGGTCTTGGAGATATTAAAATGAAAGGAGTCCTGCTACGGCCTCTACCTTGTGCTGCAGGTAATGCAGGAGAAGACAGGCAATGGCGTAACTAAATGCGATGGGGCCCTGGTGCGAAAATTATATCAGGCCCTTTCACAACTCATACAGTCGCCTTTTTTCTGTCTTTTAACTCGGTTGGATGTAGCTAATGACTGGAACAACAGAGATAAATGGAGCTTTCGTTCACTAAATTATACAAGTGAGCATTAATATAATAAATATAGTGGAGGAGCAACAATGTCTGAAGATCCAGTTATACTTTCAGGCTGATTCATCACTAACGCCAGGTAACGACAGAAGAGCGTCTGTAGCAGGCATTTTCAGAGCGCCCACTAGGAGTCGCAGTGCTCGGCCGTGAGTCGCTACTTTATAGCGACTCAGTCGCTGTGCAGTAATGTTGAATACATTGTGAGGAGTCGCTATTTGACCAGTACAGCGCTGTATGGGAGCGCATGGTAGCGACTGCTCATAGCGACCGACTCACAATATATTTAAGAAAAAAAAAGTCTCACAAATCTCTGGCGCTGAAAAATGCTTTTTTGAAGCCCAGAGCGCAGGAGGCGGTGTGTTTAAAGTCTGTTTTTCAGCATCTATCCACTAGTAACAAAGCGAAAACATATGGAATTACATTGTAGCAACATTGTAACATGAACACTTTAATGGCAGACCTGTAATGTCATTTCTGAAGAAATATATAAAAAATGAAAAAATTGAGAAAAAACATCTTTTTCAATGCCAGAAGAGGTCACAGAATTTTGATTGTGATTTTTTGAAAAAAAAAATAAAACAAATACCCCGTTTAAAGAGAAGAAAAGGTTCGTCCATTGAAATGTATGGGAGAGCGACAGGTAGCGAGAGGTCATACCTGGCGCTGTGCAAGGCTGAACGCCGGCGCTGTTCACTGAGGCTGTGAAAATGATGAATCAGACGCTACATGGCGCTATCCCAGTCGCTAAACAGATTCTGCTTGATAAATGTGTAATTGTGTGCCGCGTCCGGCGTTCACCAGTCGCTACCTGTCGCTACCTCTCATTAACCAGCCACTACCTGACGCTATCCCTTCTTAAATAAGGGCCCTTGCCCTTTTAACTTCTGCCACCAGCCACCTTAATTTAAACTTAGGGCCTTATTCATGAAGGAATAGCGACAGGTAGTGCCTTGTAAGCGCCAGGGAGCAGCAGGTGAACGCCGGACACGGCACGCAATTACACATTTATGAAGCCGAATCTGCTGTGCGACTAGAACAACGCCATGTAGCGTACGATTCATCATTATCCCAGGCTCAGTGTACAGCGCCGGCGTTCAGCCTTGCAGAGCGCCACGTCTTACCTCTCGCTACCTGCCGCTCTCCCGTACATTTCTATGGACGATCCATTTTTTTTTTTTTAACTCAAAACTTTCTGACATGTATCCTGGCCTAGAAAATTACATTTTTGAAAACTTTTTGGATTTATAATAATTTATGAAGAATTGTCTGGTTTTGAAGGCGTTCATATTACAATGTAATAATTTAATTCCATGTGTTTTCGCTTTGTTACTAGTGGATACTTGTTCAAAAACAGACTTTAATCACAAAGCTTCTGGCGCTCTGGGCTACAACTACATGATTTTGAGCGCCGGCGCAATTTGAGGCTGTTTTTTTTGATGAATGTGGTGTGAGTCGGTCGCACTGAGCTGGCGCTACCGTTCGCTCCCATACAACGTAGTACTACGACTCACACATCATATTCATCAATGCCGGCCAGCGACTGAGGCGCGCTGAAACAAAGAACTATGGTCGAGCACAGCGACTACTAGCGGTCGCTCTGAAATCCGCGCTACAGACGCTCATCTGTCGCTATCTGGCGTTAGTAATGAATCAGTCTGACGGTTATATCTTCACCCAGCTTAGAAAGCCTGTAGATGAGCAGGGTCAGGTTCCTGAACACGTATTCTTCTGACCTCCATACTATAGATGTCCCTTAACTGATAAATGTCATTATGGTAACCTAGAAACAGTGAGTACAACAACATAAAAACATTGACACACACAGTAAATGCTAGAATAGCACATAATAGTAATAAAGGAACAACTGATAGCCCACACCCACATGACCACCAAGTTTCATCATGAGATGTGGAAATGCTTGGGAGTTTCTTCTATTGAACTTCTTCTTTCAGTTATATATATAAATATATATATATATATATATATATATATACAGGGGCGGACTGGGATTGAAAAACGGCCCGGGACTTTTTTGGTCACACCGGCCCTTCTGTACTATGCCGGCCCCGTCACCGCAAAGTTTCTATTAGTACCGAGTGATGTGGACGCTGCTGACAAGGGTTGGCACCAGCCCGGGCAACTTTGAGACCGGGAAGAGGTGAGCTGGTTTTGGTGTCCTGGGGCGTTTCACACAGTGAGACACCCCTGATTGGGGTGCCCCCAGGGGGAAAGGACCAAAACCCAAGATAGTCAAAACTTTAAAGTGAACCAGGATTGTGCCTATCCTTGTCATTAGTTTATGCCCCAGGGGTATCCCAATTTGGGATGCCCAGCTGTGTGAAACCCCCAGATCTCCTCCTTCACTCACCTTTCAGCCATTCCCGTGCTCATGGCATTTGTCCAATCAGAGCGTTAGGCCGGTGTTTTGGCCTGTGTGTTGGTATATGAATCAGTAGCAGCTGCACCCCCGGTTTCCTTGTGGAGTGCTCCCGCGTACCCGGCTGATCTGAATGGCTAGGAGCAGGAGCGTGCACAGCTGCAGGGAGTAAGCAAGGGAAATAGGGAAAGGTAAGGGGTTTCCGGACGATCTGGAAGGGTTCACAAAGTAGGGCATCCCAAATCACCACCTAAATCACCTATTTGGCCAGCCGTGGAGGTGATTGGTCCATGAGAGCGCATACTCCCCGCCATGCCAGAGCCCAGAGATGTCAGTGCCACAGCTAAAAAAAAAAAGAATATGGTACTTACCAGAGATGATCATTGGCCTCTTGCTTCCTCCTCAACTGTACTGTGTCCCACAACCCCGCCAAGCTGAAAATGCTGCTATGATCATGCCCAGAGCAGCAGCAGCTTCTCTCCCCGCCTGGTCGGGGCCAGCGTGTTCGGTGCAGCGCTTTCCCCGCCCGGCAGGGAAAAGAAGTTACACACAGACACACACACCTCGCTGGCCGTGTCAGGCACATAAAGCGGCCGGCCAGGGGGGAAAAGGAGGCAGGCGAGGGGCCGCAGAGACAAGGAGATGAGCGAGGGGCCACGGGACTTTGCAGCAGTGGCTGTCGAGCCGCAGTGACACGGTGTGGCGGTCCAGCGGCCAAATGGAAAGCAGCGGCCTACCAGGATTTGTCCCGGCATGCGCTACGCCCAGTCCGCTAAAACCAATGCTATCCAACTAGCATCAACCAAATTATAGTCCAGTGTGGATGGGGGGGGGGGTTAAATAGGACTTACAGTCACCATTGCAACAATGTACCAGGGTGGGCCCTGCTTTACACCATCGGTGAGCCCGGCATTAGTGAAAAACTGACTTTTTCCTAGCAGAGCTGCGTCCGTTGGGGGGCAATTAATAGCGACATATGTGTGCGGAGTCCGCAGCTCATCCAGTACGAGACATGCTTCAATAGAGTGTGCAGCTGCTTCCTGCCCCCCTCCCATCATAAAGGGATTAATGTCCGGTTTTTGCTTCCTAGGAATTTCCCAGGTAGAGTGTTAAAAGGCACATAAATACATTTTTTACTCTTTAAGGTGGTACTTTAAAGTGGACCAACACCCAGGGGGGATCGGCCCGGGAATCTATAAGATTCCTGGGTCGATCAGATCCCTCCCCGCGGGGCATCCGAAATCGGGATGTCCCGTGGGGTGAAACCCCCCCAGGAAGCCCAGAAACCTTACCTTAACCCTGTTCCAACGGCGCAAGCGCGCACCCGCGCCGGCTGTTCGTGAATGGCCGGCGCGGGCGTGCTCCCTGTTAGAAGGAAGTGCGAGACGTGGCCTCCAGCGCTCAGAGCCGCTGTGGTTGGACGCCGCTTGCACGTGCATAGCACAGCGGCTCTGAGCGCTCTTATTGGACGAGCACCCGCATAGGAGCGGGGTGAGGTGAGTGTTTCCAGGGCGTTCTGGGGGGTGCCGATCGGGGTGCCCCACCGAAGTGGACCAAAACCCAGGATAGTCAAAATCCTGGGTGTTGGTCCACTTTAAGGAGGTTATTTAAGAAAGGGTTGGCGCCAGGTAGCGTCTGGTGAACGCTGGCCACTGTACGCAAAACCACATTTATGAAAGCAAATCTGGTGAGTGACTCTAACAGCGCCATGTAGTGTCCCATGTATAATTACAGGCGGCTCAGCGTATAGCGACGGCGCTCTAGCTTCCAGAGCGCCAGGTATTACTTTTCGCATTTTTTATTTTATTTTTTTTTGCTCAAATCATTTTGTGACCTCTCCTGGCTGCAAACAAACATTTTTACAAACTTTTTTGACTTTTTATATTTATATGCAGAATTGTCATTACAGGTCTGGCACTAAAGTGTTAATGTCACAGTGTCATTACATGTGTTTTCGCTTTGTTACTGGTGGATATGTGTTCAAAAACAGACTTCAATCACACAGCGTCTGGCGCTCTATGCTATAGCGACCAAATCCAGAGCAGCGACGCTGTGTGTGTGTCCTTTTTTGATAAGTATGGTATGGAGCGCCGAGAGTCAGTCGCACTGAGCTGGTGCTACCTTTCACTCGCTGCAGCGTTATACTGTTGTTACAGCACTCAACATACATCACATTCATCAATGCTGGCCAGATTACTACAGTGACTGAGGTGCTCTAGTACAGCGTCCGATACCTGCTTACAGCATCTACTAGCGGTCGCTCTAAGCGCCGCTATACAGACACACATCCGATACCTGGTGTTAGTAGTGAATCAGCCTCCACGTCTATGGCAGGTCATCTACATAGCCAAGGATGATCTAGATAAGAGCAACAGCCAGCAGCACACTGGGGACAAAAAGGGCAGGCTGATTCATCACTAACGCCAGGTAGCGACAGATGAGCGTCTGTAGCAGGCATTTTCAGAGCGCCCGCTAGTAGTCGCTGTGCTTGGCCGTGGGTCGCTACTTACGACTCAGTCACTGTTCAGTAATGTTGAATACATTGTGAGGAGTCGCTATTTGACCAGTACAGCGCTGTATGGGAGCGCATGTTAGTGACTGCTCATAGCGACCGACTCACACCATATTCAGCAAAGAAACAGCCGCACAAATCTCTGGTGCTGAAAAATGCTCGTTTGAAGCCCAGAGCGCAGGAGGCGGTGTGTTTAAAGTCTGTTTTTCAGCATCTATCATCTAGTAACAAAGCGAAAACATACGGAATTACATTGTAGCAACATTGTAACATGAACACTTTAATGCCAGACCTGTAATGTCATTTCTGAAGAAATATATAAAAAATGATAAAATTGTGAAAAAACTGCTTATTCAATGCCAGAAGAGGTCACAGAATTCTTTTGGCAAAAAAAAATAAACAAAAACCACTTTTAAAGAGAAGAAAAGGATCGTCCATTGAAATGTATGGGAGAGCGACCGGTAGCGAGAGGTCATACCTGGCGCTGTGCAAGGCTGAACGCCGGCGCTGTTCGCTGAGGCTGTGAAAATGATTAATCAGACGCTACATGGCGCTATCCCAGTCGCTAAACAGATTCTGCTTGATAAATGTGTAATTGCGTGCCGTGTCCGGCGTTCACCAGTCGCTACCTGTCGCTACCTCTCATTAACCAGCCACTACCTGACGCTATCCCTTCTTAAATAAGGGCCTTAGCCTCCCCCCTCCCAATGTGCTTTCAGTCAACAAGTCCGCTTCAAGGCGGAGGGTTTAGCATTGCAGGCACAGGTCATGGGCAGGGTGGATAGCTTTGGTATTGAAGTTATAATATTGTTGGGGCAGATACTGTGGCTAGGGTAGGTACTGTATGACACCCCACAGCCATGATGCTGGGGCTATAGCAATGCAGAGGCAGAAGATTGGTTGGATGTCTTGTTTGTTTTTGAACAATGAAAGTGTCAGCTGCAAGTTCTTTTTAGGGATTGAACCCTTTTTTGGTATTTGTTGGAAAAAAAAATGCTAAAAACCTGTCCAAAATAACAAAAACAACAAAAATGTGGATATTGAGCCTCAAAGTTTAGCAAAAACAGAAAAATTATATGCAAACCAACAAATTGGGTCAAAAATGTTAAGAGTTAACTGGAATCAGAATCCCCCCCCCCCCCCAAAAAAAAAAAAAACATGGTGGACCATCAGGAGCAGTTAAACGCTTCGCCAGCCAAATGCGCATGGGGCGGGCCATTTGCACTTCAAAATAGCAGATTTTCCTTGTGGAAGGTGCAAAGTGGCGCAAGAAGAGGCAATTTGCGCTTCTCCTGTGCTTGCTATTTGGTGTGATTTAGGGCCTTATTCATGAAGGTATAGCGCCAGGTAGTGCCTGTACAGTGGCAGGTGGCGGCAGGTGAACGCCGGAGATGCCGCGCAATTACACATTTATGAAGCCGAATCTGGTGAGCGACTGGAACAACGCCATGTAGCGTACGATCTATCATTATCCCAGGCTCAGCGTACAGCGCCGGCGTTCATCCTTGCAGAGGGCCACGTCTAATCTGTCGTTACCTGGCGCTCTCCCATACATTTCTATGGACGATCCTTAAATCCCAATTTTTTTTTACCTAAAAAAAACACAAACCTTCTGACATATTCTGGGCAAGAAAATGACATTTTGGATTAATAATATTTTTATGCAGAATTGTCCTTACATGTCTGGTATTACAGTGTTCATGTTACAATGTAATAACAATGTCATTCCATATGTTTTTGCTTTGTTACTAGTGGATACATGTACAAAAACAGACTTTAATCACACAGCCTCTGGCGCTATGGGCTACAATTACATGATTTTGAGCGCCGGCGATGTTTGTGGCTGTTTTTTTGATAAATGTGGTGTGAGTCAGTCACACTGAGCTGGCGTTACGGTTCTCTCACATACAGCGTAGTATAGCGACTCACGTATCATATCTATCAATGCCGGACAGCGACCGAGGCGCTCTGAAACAATGACCCATGGCCGAGCACAGCGACTACTAGCGGGTGCTCTGAAATCCGCTCTACAGACGCTCATCTGTCGCTACCTGGCGCTAGTAATGAATCAGCCTGCCCGTGCGATTCGCATGTGCGCACGCACACATGACATGAATCGTGCGCCAAGGTGCATGCAGCCATGAATCGACCCTTATCAGTCATTTTGCCACACTCATTGGCCCTGAATAATTTTGTTGTATTTTTTTTTCACTTGCTTCATTTGTATGGTAGCGCAGGCGTGTGTTAGCATGCGGTTTGTTTGGCGTTAGGTGAGCGCTGCTGGGTGGTGGTCCTGTGGAGACGCACGCTTGTGGCCTGGGGGCAGGGCTGTACATGTCTGCAGAACAAGTTCAAGGAACTGCTGCACAGGCGCGAGATGTCCCGAGGAAGGATGGAAGCGTTCGGTGTATGGGGATCCCCATGACTGCGCACAATGGAATTCACATTAGTCATAAATCACTTTCTCTCCAGAGCTTTAGAAGTGTTCCACTGTCCCTACTTTAGGTGAAAATTAGGAATTGACAGTTACATATAGGCCCTTATTTATGAAGGAATAGCGACAGGTAGCGACTGGTGAGCGGCCGGTAATGACGGGCCCGCCACGAGAACGCCGGCTCCCCACCACAATCACACATTTATCAAGCCGATCCTGCTTAGCGACTGAGATAGCGCCATATAGCGACTCATTCATCATTATTCCAGCCTCAGCCCACAGCGCCAGCGTCCGACCTTGAACAGCGACAGGTATGACCTCTCGCTACCTGGCGCTCTCCAATGCATTTCAATGGAACAATATTTAAATATTAATAATTAATTGTTATTAATGTTTTGTTTTTTTTGTTTTTTAATGTGAAAAATTCTGTGACCACTTCTGCCATTTTAGATATTTTTTTTAAGGGAAAAAAAAAAAAAAATTGTACAGAATTGATATTACAGGTCTGATATTATTGTATTCATATTACTAAATTATTTAAAATTTTTTTTTTTTTTGGGGTTTCCAAAAATATTGTGGTTTGGGGGTTAAAAAACTACTTTTAACACATCGCCGCCAGCGCTCTGGGGTTTAAACAAGCATTTCACAGCGCTTGAATTTTTGGAGCGTGATTTTTTGATGAATATGGTGGAAGCCGGTCGCTCTGACCAGTCGCTATCATGCGCACCCATACATCGCGGAACCTGTCAAATAGCGACTCATAACCTTGTATTCAACATTACGCCACACCGACTGAGTCGCTGTCAACAACCGAACAACGGGCAAGCACAGCGACTACTAGCGGGCACTGTGAAAATACCGCTACAGTCGCTCAACTGTCGCTACATGTCGCTATTAATAAATCAGCCTCATAGTGCAATGTACGCCCCAATCGTGTCACCATGCATCTTCAATCAGGATGCCCCAAGAAAATGGACCAATCCTAGCGATTGGTCCATTTTCCTGGGTCATGGTGGTCTCCAGTATAATACACTATTACATTATGACATTTTATATTAGGGTCATGGTGGGATATAATACTCCATAATATAATACAGTCTTGGACGTATGTAATACAATTTTTTACTAGAGTTAATTTTCTAAATAATACACTTGCATTTTGATAACATTTTTATTATAGTCACAGAGGTATTTAGATTACATTTCATATAGTCTCGGATATATGATACATTTTATATTAGTGTGCCCGTGCTACATTATGCAAGTGGTATATAATACACTATTATGACCTGGTCACAAACACATATGATACAATTTTATATTACAGAAAACAAGCTCTATAATACACTGTTACATTATAATGTGGTTACAGACACATATGATACATTTTTATTTAGGGGTCAGGGTGATATATAATACACTGATACATTATTATACACTCACTGATATATACGATACAATTTTATATAGGGTCATGGTGGTATATAATACACTGATACATTATTATACACTCACTGATATATACGATACAATTTTATATAGGGTCATGGTGGTATATAATACACTGTTACATTATTATACAGACACATACAGATACAATTTTATTTACGGGTCACGATGATATATATAATACACTGTTACAATATACAGTAATACAGTCACAGACACATATGATACAATTTAATTTATGGGTCACGGTGGTATATAATAAACTGTTACATTCTAATACACAGACACATATGATACAATTTGATATGGGGATCACGGTACTATATAATACACTGTAACATTATTATACAGTCACAGACTCATATGCTACAATTTTGTATAGGGGTCATGGTGGTATATAATACACTATATTATTATACACTCCGGGCCTTATTTATGAATTGTGCCATTTAGCATCGTTCTAGACGCTATAGCACCAGTTTTGGACTCGCTGCTGAGGCAAAAAAAATGGCACTGAGTGGTATTAACAGGCACTGACGCTTGATAAATAAAACTCCCTGCGGCACATATGATACAATTTTATATAGGGGTCGTGTTGGTATGTAATACACTGTTACATTATTATACCCTCACAGGCATATTTAATACAATTTTAAATTATAGTCATGGTGGTATATCACACCGCTACATTATAATATGGTTACAGAGACACTCAGCATTGCAAAGCTCTATACTTTACTGTTAAATTATTTTTATTATTATTATTATTATTATTATTATTATTATTTTGGCCTAGCATGATATTATTGCCAAGCATGATACAGGTATATACCGTACACTATTACATTATAATACAGTCTTAGAGGCCGATTCATTAATAGCGGCAGGTAGCGACAGTTGAGCGACTGTAGCAGTATTTTCAGAGCGCCCGCTAGTAGTCACTGTGCTTGGCCGTTGTTCGGTTGTTGATAGCGACTCAGTCGGTGTGCAGTAATGTTGAATACAAGGTGACGAGTCGCTATTTGACAGGTTCCACGCTGTATGGGTGCGCATGATAGCGACTGGTCAGAGCGACCGGCTCCCACCATATTCATCAAAAAATCAGGCTCAAAAAATTCTCGCGCTGTGAAATGCATGTTTAAACCCCAGAGCGCTGGCGGCTATGTGTTAAAAGTAGTTTTTTAACCCCCAAACAACCATATTTTTTGAAACCAAAAAAATAAAAAATGTTAAATAATTTAGTAATATGAATGCAATAATATCAGACCTGTAATATCAATTCTGCACAATTTTTTTTTTTTTTAACTTAAAAAAATTATCTAACATGGCAGAAGTGGTCACAGAATTTTACACATTTAAAAAAAAATCATTAATAACAATTAATTATTAATATTTAAAGATTGTTCCATTGAAATGCATTGGAGAGCGCCAGGTAGCGAGAGGTCCTACCTGTCGCTGTTCAAGGTCGGTCGCTGGCGCTGTGAGCTGAGGCTGGAATAATGATGAATGAGTCGCTATATGGCGCTATCTCAGTCGCTAAGCAGGATCGGCTTGATAAATGTGTGATTGTGGAGGGGAGCCGGCGTTCTCGTGGCGGGGCCCGTCATTACCGGTCGCTCACCAGTCGCTACCTGTCGCTATCCCTTGTTAAATAAGGGCCTTAGACACAATTTAATATGATGTTCAGGATGATAGACAATACACTTTTACATTGTTATCCGGTCACAGACAAATATTGTTTTATTATACAGAATATACAGTTCTCATAGTTATTTTTACTTTTATGAAACTCTGTAGTATATTTATAATAAGAATGTTCACATTCACATGTAATAACCTTGTTGGTGATGTCATAGTTTGGCAATGTCACACTGCAATGTGGCAGTCACAGGTCACAGTGGATGTCACATGGTCACATTATGTTGTCATATTCCGGTGGGAGTCAGGACTTTTTTCCGGGAGTCACGTAATAGCGCCGAGCTCTCTATTACCGTATGTGACATTGTGGCGGCGTTGCGCTATGTTTTCTCACACTGATGTGTTACAGTCAGGCATCATAGATCTACATGTGTTCCCCCCCCCCTTCCTCTAACAGCTGCGCTATATTACAAGGAATATTCTGTATGGTTTGATGGTCAGTATTTCTTGCTATTCTTACATATGCAGACACTGGTCATCCAATGGGTTGGCCAGCAGAATAGGCAGGCCTACAGCATGGACATCAAAGTGCGAGGGGGAGGCCGATTCATTAATAGCGGCAGGTAGCGACAGTTGAGCGTCTGTAGCGGCATTTTCAGAGCGCCCGCTAGTAGTCGCTGTGCTTGGCCGTTGTTCGGTAGTTGATAGCGACTCAGTCGGTTTGCCGTACTGTTGAATATTGGGTGAGGAGTCGCTATTTGACAGGTTCCGCGCTGTATGGGAGCGCATGATAGCGACTGGTCAGAGCGACCGGCTCCCACCATATTCATTAAAAGATCATGCTCAAAAAATTCTCGCGCTGTAAAATGCATGTTTAAACCCCAGAGCGCTGGCGGCGATGGGTTAAAAGTAGTTTTTTAACCCCCAAACCACCATATTTTTGGAAACCAAAAAAAAACAAGTTTTTTAAAAATGTTAGTAATATGAATACATTAATATCAGACCTGTAATATCAATTCTGTACAACTTTTTTTTTTTTCCCTTAAAAAAATTATCTAAAATGGCAGAAGTGGTCACAGAATTTTTCACATTTAAAAAAAAGAAAAAAAAATTAATAACAATTAATTATTAATATGTAAAGATTGTTCCATTGAAATGCATTGGAGAGCGCCAGGTAGCGAGAGGTCATACCTGTCGCTGTTCAAGGTCGGACGCTGGCGCTGTGGGCTGAGGCTGGAATAATGATGAATGAGTCGCTATATGGCGCTATCTCAGTCGCTAAGCAGGATTGGCTTGATAAATGTGTGATTGTGGTGGGGAGCCGGCGTTCTCGTGGCGGAGCCCGTCATTAACGGCCGCTCACCAGTCGCTACCTGTCGCTATCCCTTGTTAAATAAGGGCCTATATTGTTTTGTACTTGGTCAGTACTATTTGTCTCACTGGGCTCTAGTCAAATGACTATTATATTGTAACTTTTGTTCTTTTCATTAATTTATAAACAAATTCTTGCATTATCAGTTTTGTTGTGGTGTGCGTTCCTAATTCGATATTTTGTTGTGATTCCATTGGGAAACCGTCTCATATCTAGTGACCAAACAGGATGCTCTAAACTTCTTTCCCCTGAAACTCAAAACACATTTTCAAGCATCTCCCACCTCCAGTTGGTGAATGTTGCCCCTCAATGTGGGGAGCATTGCTGCTATTCTCCCATAATGGATAACTGGGAAAGTCTGCATTGTGGGATGTGATGGCGTCATACACCAGGACTGATATGTGTGTTAACCTCGTGTAACAGCAGCGCCACTGTTATATAAATAGACGTATCTGCAGTGACAGTGTTGGGTGTTACTATTTATTATTCCTGTTGGTGTTGGTTTCCATGCTGGATGTGTTTGGAGATCTCCACCATAGGCCCTGACGTCACTGGCCAGAGCAGACATCTTTCACCTGCCCCTTTCCCTTCCCCGTCTGTATGGCCTCCAGGCACAGGAAAGACTCAGAGAGTGTGGGAGGCTGCAGCAGCTCTGCGCCCTGCCCAGATGTGTCATCCACCAGCACAGCAGGGAAAGGGTTACAGCCAGGGTGGAACTCCTCTCTATATATATAACCCACCTACAAAGCAAAGATTTCTCAACACACACACATCACTGAGAACACGACAACACACAAAGGTAAGCGGCATCACTTTAAGAGCCATTCATTGACAATGAATAGAGACTTGTCCCATTGCGTGTATGTGCTGGGGACAGATTAGATTGTAAGCTCATTTGGTGAACCACAATCGGGAATGCTTGTATATATATATTTGTGATTTGTTGCTTGGAGTATAATTCCGCAATTCTAGATGTAATATATATAGAACAGAGAATGGTGTATCTAGAATTTTATATATATATATATATATATATATATATGTATATATATATATATATATATATTATAATTCCGCAATTGTAGATGTCATATATATAGAACAGAGAATGGTGTATCTAGGATAATATATATATATATATATATATATATATATATATATATTTATAGATACACCATTCTCTGTTCTATACTGTATATATTACATCTACAATTGCGGATATACATATATATATATATATTATTCTAGACACACCATTCTCTGTTCTATATATATATTACATCTACAATTGCGGAATTATACTCCAAGCAACATATATATATATATATATATATATATATATATATATATATATGATTATTGATAAATTATTATGATACAATTATTAGAAACATAGAAGGTTGACGGCAGAAGGAGAGCATATGCTCCATCTAGTCTGCCCTTATGTGTATACTGTATGTTCTCTTTATCTTATGTGTATACTGTATGTTCTCTGTATCTTATGTGTATACTGTATGTTCTCTTTATCTTATGTGTATACTGTATGTTCTCTTTATCTTATGTGTATACTGTATGTTCTCTTTATCTTATGTGTATACTGTATGTTCTCTATATCTTATGTGTATACTGTATGTTCTCTTTATCTTATGTGTATACTGTATGTTCTCTTTATCTTAGGATAGATGTGTGCTTATCCCAGGCATTTCAGTGACTATTGACTTTTCAACTACCTCTGCTGGAAGTTTGTTCCAAGCATCTACTACTCTTTCTGTAAAATAATATTTTCTAACATTGCTCCTGATCTTCCCTCCGACTAGCTTCAGGTTGTGCCCCCTTGTTCTATCATTAAGTTTCTTCTTAAAAACACTTCCCTCCTGAACCTTATTCAATCCTTTAACATTTTTAAAGGTCTCCACCATGCCCACTCTCTCCCTTCTTTCCTCCAGACTGTACAGATTAAGTTCTTTAAGTCTCTCCTGATAAGTTTTAAGTCCTTCCACCATTTTTGTTGCCCGCCTTTGGACACGTTCTATTTGAATAATGTCTTTTTGCAGGTGAGGTCTCCAGAACTGCACACAGTATTCTAGCTGTGGCCTTACCAGGGCTCTATACAGCGGCATCACAACCTCCCTTTTCCTACTGGTGATGCCTCGAGCTATGCAGCCGAGCATCCTGCTTGCTTTTCCCACTGCCAGGCTACACTGTCCACTCATCTTGCAGCTATCAGTAATCAGTACCCCTAAATCTCTCTCCTCCGAGGTCCTGCTTATTAAGCAAAGCATTACATTTGGATTTCTGGATTAAGAGTAAGATACCCGAGATGCGTTGATGTGACTCTGATAAGAACTGATTCATTTGTAGATATTTCTCTTTTTCATGGCCAGTGTTGCCATATATTTCTTTGCAGCATATAATTCTTTTTATTAATTTTGATAAGGTTAAAAGATTCCCCTGGGGCATCCCAAATTGGTATACACTGCTGTGTGACCCCCCCTGGGTCCAAGCAAAACTCAAAACAATGGGGAGAGAAAGTGGCCGCATCCTCTACATCTCTGGGCTGTGGCAAGCTCCCACACCTAGAGGGCGATTCATTAATAGCGGCAGGTAGCGACAGTTGAGCGACTGTAGCGGCATTTTCACAGCACCCGCTAGTAGTCGCTGTGCTTGGCCGTTGTTCGGTTGTTGATAGCGACTCAGTCGGTGTTCAGTAATGTTGAATATTGGGTGATGAGTCGCTATTTGACAGGTTCCGCGCTGTATGGGAGCGCATGATAGCGACTGGCCATAGCGACCGGCTCCCACCATATTCATTAACAAATCACGCTCAAAAAATTCTCGCGCTGTGAAATGCATGTTTAAACCCCAGAGCGCTGGTGGCGATGGGTTAAAAGTAGTTTTTTAACCCCCAAACAACCATATTTTTTGAAACAAAAAAAAACGTTTTTAAAATGATTTTGTAATATGAATACATTAATATCAGACCTGTAATATCAATTCTGTACAATTTTTTATTTTTTATTTTTACCTTTAAAAAATTATCTAAAATGGCAGAAGTGGTCACAGAATTTTTCACATTTAAAAAAAAAAAAAACCATTAATAACAATTAATTATGAATATTTAAAGATTGTTCCATTGAAATGCATTGGAGAGCGCCAGGTAGCAAGAGGTCATACCTGTCGCTGTTCAAGGTCGGACGCTGGCGGTGTGGGCTGAGGCTGGAATAATGATGAATGAGTCGCTATATTGCGCTATCTCAGTCGCTAAGCAGGATTGGCTTGATAAATATGTGATTGTGGCGGGGCCCGTCATTACCGGCCGCTCACCAGTCGCTACCAGTCGCTATTCCTTCATAAATAAGGGCCTAAGTCAAACAAATTTTTTTTGTTGCTCTCTGTAACAATGTGACACATTGGGCACCTGTTTGTCTCTGACCACTTTGGGGAGATAAAGGGTTTTTTTTAATATCATCTAAACATTAAGCTTCTTAAAGCGGAACAAAATATTTGGCGGCAGGCCCTGATGTCTATCAGACTCAACTGCCCCTGGGACATCCCAAATCAGGATGCCCTGCTGTGTGACCTTCCTCCCCACCAGGTCACCACAAAAATCACCTTTGGCTCCCACAGTAATGTAAACATATATGGCTGTGTCCCCAGCATCTCTGGACCAAGTCACACAGCCATTCAGATACACTGGGTACGAAAGTACACCCTCAACTAAAGGGAAACTGTTGATGCACCAGCTCCCTATTTCCCAGTTCTGCATGTAAACAGAGCTGTATGCTGCTTAAAGTGGACCAACACCCTGAGGTGATCGGCCCGGGAATCTATAAGATTCCCGGGCCGATCACCTCACACACCGCGGGACATCCGAGATCGGGATGTCCCGCGGGGTGAACCCCCCCTGAACACCCCAAATCCACCTACCTGGTCTTCGGCGGCGGCCGGCCGCCGCCGCCTCCCTCGCGCCCCTCTAGGCGTGCGCGTGCCCGCGCCGGCCGTCTCTGAATGGCCGGTGCGGGCGCGCACACGTCAAGAGTGACGCGCGGGAGGCGCCGACGGGCAAGCTGCTTGTACGTTGCTGTCAATCAGCTTGTCCGTCGGCGCCGATTGGACGGTGCGGCCACGTGGGAGCGGGGAGAGGTGAGTTTTGGGGGCTTTCTGGGGGGTTTCACACAGCGGGGCACCCCCGATCGGGGTGCCCCGGGGAAGTGGACCAATACCCAGGATAGTCAAAATCCTGGGTGTTGGTCCACTTTAATAATGTGCACTGCATAGAGCGTTGATTGGATGAGAGCCCGCACATGCACCATACGACTGGCGGATGGTGAGTTTTTATGGGGGATCTGGTTGCCCCCAGAGCAAGGATTAAAACCCGAGATAGTAAAAAGCCTGGGTTTTGTTCCGATTTAATTATCAAATTACTGTAACTCTTCCTTGCTCTTATTTTTTTTTCTTTTGGAAAAGCATAATTTTAATTTGCAGCTAGAATTTAAATTAATAAGCAGCTACACTTATTTGCTATTTCCAGGGATTCTATTTGCTGTCCTAAGTCACACTTGCTGCAAGCCAAAGAGCAGCTGTAAAAAGAGATTTTCCTTCATTGACTTTATTCGTTAGATTATGTGGCTAACAAAACTTTTTAAAAGACTCCCCACTTCCTTTTTGAATGTAACAGTAAGCATTGGTGAACAGTTTCCAACGTATACAACATAATATATAGTTTAACAAATGGTTTTAGCACTCCCCTGAGGAAATCTCCAGGACCCAACGTGATTTTTGTACTAGGCTCTGTGTTCCTAAGCTTGTTTATATCCATTATAGAAGTATAGAATAGCTCAAGAATGGGGAACCTATGGCTAGTCACCTCTTAAATCCTCCGAGGAAGTTTAACCTGGGTGCCAAATTCAGTCTGTGCCAACCACTTGGCACAAAAAGGCAGCAGAAATTGTTGGGCCCCATACCATCACAATGGGCCCCCTGAAATCTATGTGATAGCTGGACCCTAAACTAGGGATGACATATAGGTTAGTGAGGAGTATATATATATATAGCCTATATTATATCAAGGACACCAGCCTATATTGTAGCTGTGCCACCCATAATCTATAACCTATAGATGTACCCAACCTATAATGTAATGACTGGGCCCCAACTTCAGTTTTTAATTTTCCAACAAGCAGGCCACCTTTCGCAGTCGATCCCTTCGGGTCCAATACTGGTGTCTTGGCTGTCCTGTCCTAAAGGCATCCCTGAAAAATAACCCCTATGGAGAACTTTAGGACACTCTTATTAAATAGTGCTGACACAACCTGAATTAGCCCTTATGGTCCTAACATCAGCAAAGGTGCTCCAATAAAGCACCAAGCTTGTTTTTATACTTACTTATGGAGGTTCCACAACTAACAACCAACATATTTTAGCATGTAAAAAAAAATTTGGGGGACTATTTCAAAATTGATGTTTTCTACTAAACCACTCAAATTTATCATTGCTTATGCTGATTGTAATTTGTAACTCCATGCTTCCTGTTTCTCATTTTTCAGGAAGCTTCTATCAAAAGGTAAAATCAACTACTATGTCCCAAGTTATACCCAACCATGTGCTTCGAGTTGGACAGACAGTCTGCATGGCACCCAAAGAAGAGGGAGGTGGTTTCAGACAAGTGGTTCACCCTAGAGGTATATCAGTGACTACTAAATGTTCCTATTATACTACAGAGAGGTGTGCTGGCCAGATGACCACACAGATTGGTGGTCACAGGATGGTAGATGCTGCTGTTTACAGTGGACAGAGGAACCCAAACTCTAGTTCCATTCAGAAGGCTGCAGATAAAGGGCAACATGTTGGCATAAATGTCCACCATGCATACCATGGTCACCAAGCATTACCAGAGATGAATGACACCAACATACAGAAGGTCATGCAGAACGGATCAAAGACGGAAGTCAATGGTGAAGATCCACTGTCTCCTTCACTGGATATATCTATAGATAATCTGAACCAACTCATTCTACAGCTGGATCCTACCTTCCAGCCTATACCTGTAAACACTGCCCCAGCTAAGAAAAAGCGTGAACCTTCACCATGTAGGCCAGAGACCACAAAGACCAGAAGTCCCCCAGGTAAGACACCGAAATAATCTTATTTTTATTATAATTATTATTAATGTGGTTCTTCTAATACGGCAGCAAGGAGCTGTATTGAAGCCTGTCCCATGTGCCTCTTCTCAATTTCCTGCAGTGCAACGTAGATGCACAGATCTCCTTTCCATTCCATTTCTTCATGACCACCTTCAAATGCGGCAGATGTGGTCACACAGACACCCCTGTCTCTCAGCTGTCCCAGCGTGAGCGAGCCCAGAAAGCTGGCTCACTTATGATGTGAGTGCTGAGGGATGGGACACATTTGGATAGTGGTCATGGAAAAATGGGAATAAAAGGAGGGGCAAACTTTCGAGACTTGGGACAGAATCTACAGTGATTTGCCGGAAATGGAGGAGACACACATGGGACAGGCTTCAGATGAGCTCCTTGCTGCCTTATTATTGCCATTGCTTGGATTGTCTCTTTAACAAACCCAAACAAGCTTGGTAACGAATAGACTGAATTACTAAGTCCAAACTGCTCTCCCCAACAACATGGGCATGGCAGCTGTTTTGGTTTTACTGGTGTGGTGACAATGGAACCAGGCACAGCTCATGTCTGCCCACCTAGTAAACCCCATTATTCTTCAGCAGAGAAGATAATCAGAATAGCGTATTAAAGCCAGTTTTCAGCTCACCTAGAGCTAACAAGTCAAATTCAGACCTAACGTCCACTTTAACATACTGGAGTGTATATATCATATGATCCATAATGTATTGTTGGCACTCAGCAATCACAAAGAAATAGCAGATTTTGCTGATTAAAGCAACATTCTACAGTACCCAATACTGGAGATTTAGGTTGGGAAATTCAGAAAGCTTGCCTACCAATAAATCAACTGCTGTTGTTGTAATCAAAGTGGATTCAGAGGCACATGGCCTATAAAACTTATGCAGATAACACCACTTTTGTCCTACCATCACCTACTGAGTTTTTGTCTAATTAACTTCCTGGGTAGACAGGAAGTTAGGGTTATTGTTGCAGGGAGCAAAAGCATATTATTATAAATATTGCCGGGTACATGTTGCTGTATAATGTAATAGGCGTGTTCTTCCACCTCTTGAATGCAGAACACACTAATAATCACACTACATTTACTAAGGATTTACTCCAGTTTTGGCCGCATGACCCAATAGTGAATAGTGGGGTGCACCAGCCAGGCATGCATGGCACCGTGTTAGTCTGTCTGGTAAAACTCATTGGTCAAAAGCAAGTCACATGGCCAGTTAAAGAAAATTTAATTTTAGGAGGGTCAAGTAATGAGTTTGCTCATCTCTTTGTAGAGTGAGGGGGGGAGGCAGGTGAGCAGACAAGCATTCCTATTCTGGATGCCTAGTGCATTTCGGTCCCCATTAAAACTTCTAGGAACCATGGTTGTATGAAAGATTTCTGAAAAAGTAGAATCTGTACTGCTATTCTCAGTAGAGGACAGTTTCTCTTTAGCAAATTGAATAGAGGAAAATTAAAACGTTCATATGGTGTAGCCACCGCCAGACCCAACAAACAAATTATTCAGCAACCCAGGGGCTTGGCAGATAAATAGAGCCAAGGCGCAGTTTGAACATGTTATATGTTTGTGATCATTATGAAATGTGATGCCTGGGAGGCTCGCTTGTCCTGATTCAATCAACCCTACCCAGTGAGGCAGCCCAAGCTACTAAACGCAGAATATTTGTCTTACGGAAACTCAGTAAGAAAGATGTCATATGGCAGGTTTGTGCCTGCAGGGACGGGATGGGCCTGTGATGTCACAGGGTGTACAGACACTTAGACAATAGTTTATCTGGGCTGTTAACTTTGAGTTGTTTATTATTCCAAATAGGGAACAGAAGCAGTACCCTTGGGATTCTTAAAGCCATAATGCCACCCATTGATTTTAGAGGGTGTTATTGAGCAACCAGTTCCCTGGGTGGCCTTCCAGTTGCTGCATATACAGCTGGGTGGAAGAATAGCTTATGTGTCAGGCTTGGATAGATGGATAGATGCCACCTGGGATATATATGCATTGCGTTGGTCCACCTCTAAGTTTATGACATATCCAGCAGGGACATTAACTACCAGATCAGTATGACCCCTTTTTAGGTTATGGGGAGTTTCACACAGTGGAACAAAGTAGAAACCCCAGGTTTTGTTCCGCTTTAATATTCAAAAGTTTTCTATTTTGTTCAGTCCAACGTGGGTCTTAAATCCAGATCGCCGCCATTATTTGTTTCATGCTCTACTAACTGAGCTAGCTGGTCTTTTAATTCTTTGTGGTTCATCTGACTCATATTGTTTCTTGGCCAGCACTTTTCATTCCTGATGACACCCATGGATTGTCTTCTAATTAAGTTCCTGTCTCTGGTGTCAAAGTAGAAACTGCAGTTAGATATTTTCATGGGACCACAGGCACCAAAAAGAATATTATCGGTAACCATGCCCCACTGTTTTTAAAAAGAAAAGTTTTGGCTGGAGTTGTGCTTTAACTATTTAGGTGGCTATTTATTTATTTATGGTAGTATTTTCTAATTATTATTTATTTCAATGATACAACCCTGGTACCAGAACATACTTAAGAGAGGTATTCACTAAGGATGGCTCACGTCTTGCCCTCATCTGTAGCTCTTCGTATCAGTTTTATCTACCATATATTGTCACAGACAGAAAAATAGCAGTAACCCTGTCCCACACTATTTAAAAGTTTTGGCTGGGGTTTGGTTTAAAATATGCCTTTGCTTATACTAGTAGACAGATACCAAGTGTCATGGTCACATGGATCTGAACTGACTAGTGGTCTCCGCCCCATTCAGCTTTGGACCAATACACCATGAAGGAAATCAGCACAGAGATGATCAGGAGTTTCCCACATGTTGGTGTCTAAGCGCCAAGGTTTGTGACATCGCAGGACTCCTATATCCGTTCCCAGCCCAGACTTATCCACTGGCATGTCCTACTTTACCCCATAGAGTAGGCATACGTCTGATGGAGAGGGAAGGCATTATGATTACCAGTGTTAGTTTGTGTATAATTAATGGCTGAGAAGGCCAATACTAGTATCAGATTAGGTTTCATAGAGGTTTTTTGGCACGATCTCTATAGCTGGGTGAGAACATCCAAAATTTAAAATCACAAAAGAAAACAAAGAATGACAAAGAAAACAGGTCTTTATTTATATTTAAGATTAAAGCTTAAGACTTAAGCAGCTCAATATAGGCCACATGGCTGAGCCAAACATATTGAGGAAAGTATGTGTTACAGGTGTCCAAATAAGTCCACAAGGAAGAGATTGAAGTCTGGGTTCACCCAGTTAGTCTTTCCCCGTTCTCCTATCTAAATGATGGCATTCAACAAAAATGTTGATAATTTGTTTACTGTTTACTTTTTCCACAGCCGTAAAATGCGTAGAGACAAATCCTGTCAGAGTTGTTGTTCATGAGAACATACAACGTTCTTCAAGTTCCACTCCAAAGTTTGAGGGCATATTAATTGCCAGAGGAACAGAAAGTAACTGCACTCCCAACGGAAGCCTTATCTTCAATGAACCTCAATCACATGTTAATGGGATACAGGATCAGCATCAGCTTTCATCAAATAAAGGTTACCGCCAGGCCACAGCCACCATTGCTGTCCCCAATCAAAAGTCACACCAACACAACACCACTCTGTCATCATCACTTGGCTCAGAATGCTCATTTAACTCAAGACCATCATTCCACAATAGCGAGGTGTCCATCATGTCCACCAGTCCTGGTTCCGACACCAGCTATATTTTAGGAAGGTAAGACTCCTACGAATTTCTTTGAGGTTTCTCAACACTAATTATAGATCCACAAGCAAGATTGTAGATCAATGTTCACGCGTAGAACCTGTGGTTTACTCCCCTCTCAAAGACCCTAGACAAGGAGTGCACAGTATCTAGCAATGTTTCCAGCTCTTACTGGGAGTGGTATGGGATGTTATGGTAGCATTATGGAAGTATTTTTTGTGACATATTTTTCTATAACAGGACCCTAATAGAGAGAGGTCAAATTCATCACAGTTGACAAGGTGGGTGAGTTCAAAAACTCTTCATAGCTAGTGTTGGGTGAACTAGAAAAAGTTCCGGTTCAGCAATTTCGGCCGGACTTTGAACAAAAGTTCAGTTCGGGTACCGAACTCGACCCCAACCCAAACCCAAACCTGGTCCCCATTGAAATCAATGGGTACCTGAACTTTGGGGCCCAAAAAATTACAGGTGAAGCCTTGTCACCGAATGCGAGGAGCCCAGGTGGCCGGGTAAGGAGTGGGGTGGTCCCCTAATGCAGAGTGCAGCAGCTGTGCCCTGCAATCAGTCAGTCAACATTCTGCTGTAAAAATGTCCACAACTGGGGCATCAGAAAAATGGGTGCCCCCATGAGTGAGGACACTTTACATTGAAAGCTGCTGCAAATGTCCACATTTATGAGGGCTCCCATTTTGCTGATGGCCCTGCTGTGGACATTTTGACAGAAAGAATGCCAATGGGATCGCAGGGCTCAGGTAAGTTGTACAGCTGCTGCATACTTTAGGTGAAGTTGGTTGATAGGCTGCTGAGCAAGTGAGTAAGTGAGGAAGAGCCTGTTGTCTGGATGAAGACTGGAGAGGAATAAATGGTGCATCTGAAGTAAACTTGATGCAGTTCTTCCCTGGTTTTCAATACAATATGTAAAATACCAGTTGAAATCTAACATACACCTTTTTCTTTTCAAACAGCTCACATTCCCTTCCGTATGATGACACAGATGGATATCAATTCTCTTCCAGAATGTCAGAAAGCCCAGTTGGGTCTGTGGGGTCATTCTGTAATGTTAACAGCCCAGGAATAATGTCACCTACGACTCCTGTGTATCGTTATGATCAACATGGTAGTTTTTGCCACTCCAAGACTTCTCCACACAGATCTACAAAAGGTCAAGTCAACAGCTGCCCTCCATCAGTTAATAATTCTAGTATGGATATCCCCATCCTACTTATCAATGGATACCCAGAGAATGAGGATCTTTCCCCCAAATCCTCCAGAAACTTTCCAAATGGACCTGTGAGAAAAGGCTCCTCCAGCTTCAACAAAACCTACTCTGAGTCTTCAATCCCAACATGCTCAGACAGTAAGTGTCTTCCAACTTCTTGTTTTTGAATTCAGCACTCCTAGTATAATGGATTTTTAGAAAAGTTGTTAAATGATTAAGCGGTTTTACTTCCTTCATTTTTAGCTGCTGTAAAAGATGGGCAGCCGGGTATGAAGTTTGTTATGGACACCTCCAAGCTTTGGTTTAAGCCCAGCACTACACGCGACCAAGGTAAGGCCATAATGATGACACCACCGACTCAAAACAGTTGCAGTTCTTAGTTAATTATGCACAATATATTATAATAATTTTCTACATAACTATGATTTAATTTAATTAAGTGATTTTATACTCTGTAAAACACTGATTAGCCACACAGCATATTACAAGCATTTGGGGTACAATCATCTTCATCAAATGGCATACTGTAGGCCTGTTTGGTAGTTATGTTATAGTCTTACAGTAGATGAAGACTCAGGTAATCTGCTACACAGTCAATTTGGACAGTGCATCTAGGCATTCAAGTAGTCAATCAGAGTACTAAGCAACAGACAGTTTATAATTACAATTATAAGAAGATAACTTGACATATGTTAAAATATCTTTTAAGAGTTAAAATTACCTTTGTCATGCAGCTATTGAATACCTAAAGGACAAAGAGCCGGGAACATTCATCATACGAGATAGCACATCATATCGTGGATCTTTTGGACTTGCTGTGAAGGTTCCAGGAGCACCTTCAAAAACAGGTTGGTCTATTAGGTATAATAATATTTTGGGAGGCAATATTCTGTGTGAAACACGAGTCTAGGAAGTAGGAAGTGATGGCTGTGTGTATTCAAGCATTGCATGCACAGTCTGCCCTATTTGGGCGCTTGAGAATTTACCGCTAAGAAGTAAATTCTGTTATTCTTGATCTATCTGTAAATACTTTCTGTTTCAAAAAGGTGCTCTTGACCTTGTAGTCTTGAACAGAAGGTGTTTTGGTTTTACCCCACTATACTAAGCTTAGCTCTAGCCAGGAGCAGTGCAGGCACAAGCTCCCAGACCCATGGAACAAGGGGGCCCGGCACAACTCCAGTACATCTGCAATATGTACCTGCTGACATACTTACCTAGCCATGATGCCTCCATTTTGCCTACTTCCCTCTGGGATGCGGGCCCTACCACTACGTCAGCACGGCACACATGGCCTACTCCTCTGACATTGGAGTGTGCAGCCTTCTCTGATGTTGTGTGGTTGCCCTTCTCCTCCAGGAAATGCAACATGTGTCCTCTTCTGTTCAGGCAGTGCAGCACACGCGCCCTGCTCCTCTGATGGTGCGCCAAAGTTGCAACCGGCCGGTGAGTTTGGGGGGGGTACTGATGTAATGATGGGGGCCGTGGTGGGTGGCCCTGCTATGGGGCCCTATCAGGGCTATGTACGCCCCTGTCTCAAGCCTCTTCCTAAGTTCTATATCCCCTCTGTTACACTAGCACATTGTATCAATGAGTAATTAAAAAGTATTAATAATAATTAGATTGTGAAACAACAAATATGTATGCCTTTCAAAAGGGGCAATTTTGATAAGTGCCTCTTGTTCTTTGAGATTGACACTCTTTATTAGGGTTTGGCAATTCTGTCACAAAGGGGCTTTGTTTGCTCTGTGGCCCAGAAGAAAAAGGTACAGTGACTGGCAATCAGAGGTAGTAATCTAAGAAAACATGAGTCACCGGGAATTTGGAACAGGGAAAGCTGAGATAGACGATGCCAGTCCTCCCCTGATTGCAGCACATTGGATGACGCACGATGACTCACGCTAGGATTTGCCAAATGATTAGCGTTTTCGCAAATTCGGATGAAAATGCTTTTAGCATTGATGCTCTGGTAGTGAAAAGACCATCTGGGAAATCATTTCTTCACTGATCTGTTTCAAATTAACTGCAAATCTGGTTGTACAGCAACTGTCCAAGTGTATTAGTAGTTGACAGTAATGTACATAGAAGGATGAATAATAACCCCACAAGAGGGGAAGCTGAGAAAGAGACAAAGAAAACTCAGAGAATAGTGGAGAGACATAAGAAACAGAGAAAAAGAAATGAGAAAGCAAGACAAAAAAGAGACGCTTGAGATAGTAAATATGAAACTAGAAAATCGAAGGAAATAGTTGGCATAGACACCAACTGGACAGGCAGCATAATGGCCATATGGTTGAGCATAAGACTAGTGAAGGAGAAAGGGGTAAGGAATAGACAGGATATATAAATAATGTAATAATGTAGCTATTCTAACCATTACATTTTCCACACTGTAATAATGTAATCCATTTCATTCTGTGGCACCATATTGTACAGGGAAGTGCAGTTTCCTCACAATGGGAGTTTTACAAAGCAAAAGCAGTACAACCACTATGATACCAATTGTACCAAGAAAATGTGGGGCTCCTTCTTCCCCTCTAGTTTATCCCCCCTTTTTTCTTTTTTTTCTTTCTTCTCTCTTCTGCTTTTTCGCAAAATGTGCCATTCCTTAAGCAGAAACCAAACAAAGCAGGAAAATGTATGACAGGCAATTTTGGTGTATGGTGTAAAGCTTATGAATATGTTTTTACATGCCATAGACTCTTTTGTGGCATTCTCTAGTGGATTTCACACCTCTGTAGTCTATTGACGTTTTGTCTCACTTTTATTTATCCTCTCTGTTAAGTGTTAAAATTATAATATATATATATATATATATATATATATATGAAATTGCGTGGGCAGCAGTCAGGTTTAGCCTAGGTGGGACCATAGGCACAGATCTTTGGGTACCACTGTCTGATCTACATCTTGGAACAGCCCTTATTACCCTTTGGACAATGTCTAGTTACATACTTTGGGGAATAGCTTGTGTTTCGGTGGGTCTTTTAGCCATGTGAGGTTGGTAATCCATTAGAAAATGGTCAGCACTACATCACCTACTATTCCCAGCAGGCCCTGAGTGTACAGATACATTAATGCTGAAGGTTTACTTGTAATATACCGTATATACTCGAGTATAGGTCGACCCGAATATAAGCCGAGGCACCTAATTTTACCACAAAAAAAACTGGAAAAGTTATTGACTCGAGTATAAGCCTAGGGTGGGAAATGCAGCAGCTACACATACACCCCAATACACCAGCTGCCACCGCCTGGCCTGCACAGACACACTCAATTAAAGCAGAACAAAACCCAGCGGAGTCTGGCTTGGAATCTGAAAGATTCCAAGGCTGGCTGCTGGCTTTGTCCTGGGGCATCCCAGAAAGGCCAGTAAACATTTACCTTCCCTGGCTCCAACGGAGCATGCACGGGCTCTGATCCAATGAAAGCCACAGGCCATTACTTCATAATTTGGCAGGCAGGAATGCGGCAGCACGCGCTCCCCATTCATGTAATTGAGAGCCGTCTACTGAATTACATATTGTATGCGCCGTTGGACCGGAGAGGTAAGTGATTATGGATGACCTGGGGGATTTCACAGCCCTGGAATCTTAAAGATTCCAGGGCTGGCTGCTTGCCTTCCCCAAGGGCATCCCAAATCAGGATGCCCAAGCAGAAGGCCAGCAGCCAGCCCTGTAATCTTTTAGATTCCAGGGCCGGCCTCTTATGGTTTTGTTCCACTTAAAAAAAACATTGAATTAGTGAGCTTGCTCCCTGCCCTCCTCCTCTAATCTTAAATTCAATGTGCACACACAAACACACAATCTGTAGAAACCCCCATCAACATAATCTAATTTTTCTTTTTAAACCCCCAAGTGACAGGCCACCCTCCCCCCGAATCCCTGCCCGCTCCTCCATTACCTGTTACCAGGCGCTCCTAGGTTGCCGGTGTACTGAGCAGGCCGGCAGCCCCCGCGCGCCTTCTTTTCTGATGATGTCACGGCAGGAGGGCGGAGCTGGCCAGGCCGCTCTCCTATTCACTGACGCGGCCACAGCATAACACGGTGATCGGGGGCGGACAATGCAGACAGGGAGGGAGCAAGGATGGCTAGGTGTGTGATCGCCGGGCACGCTCGCTGGACGGTGACATGCGCGAAGCCCGCTAGGAACTTGTACTTAAAAAAAAAAGACAGCTGAGTCCTTCTGACTCGAGTATAAGCCGAGGCGGCTTTTTTCAGCCCAAAAAGTGGGCTGAAAAACTCGGCTTATACTCGAGTATATACGGTATACACTTTACTGTAATAACTGAAAAGCTTACAGTGTCTGCAGGTTAACCCTAATGGATGCCACTAAGGTAACTGAGCTGTATATGTTTGCCTCTGCTGTATTTGTAAAATCTGATACGCAGTCATTATGTTCATGCATTTCATTTGGAGAACATAAATGACTTTAGAGCCTGGAACTGAAAATGTGTTCAATATGGAGACTGGAATACCAGGAGGCCCAATAATATTTTTGCCTTGGGGTCTATTAATCTGCAGTTACACTTCTGGCATGTAACAACCTTTGAAGTGTGGAACAATTAAGGTTAAAGTAAAGCTCAGAGCCTTTTTCTAAACTCTTTAATCAGTTAGCCGGGAAAATGTCTTATTTCTTAGAAAGGGAATAAATAAGGCAATATATTTCATGGATAACTGAGTACAGGTAAGTTTCTGAGAAAACCTAGTCCTTTCTGTCAGGTATGGTGTATGGCAACAAAGAAAACATTGTTTTTTTTAAAGCTTCCCTTAAATATACTCGGCCTTTAAAGGGATCTCGTTGCTTTTTTGCCATATTTGCCATAGGTCTCCTTTAATTTCCTAATGAGTCTCTCTATTAAACAACTTTCAACAAAAAATAATAATGTTATAGATGTAATTTATTAATATAAATGTTATATCAACAGGTAGCACAACAAATGAACTTGTGCGTCATTTTCTGATTGAATCATCAGCAAAAGGTGTCCATCTGAAGGGTGCTGCAGAGGAGCCATACTTTGGTCAGTATTTCAGATGTACTGTATGATGACATGGAGATATATCCAATCATGTGATTAGGGATGAGCGAATCGATCCGGACGAACCCGGATTCGATCCGAATTTCAGGAAAAATTCGATTCGGATCGAATCCGAATTTCCCCGCGATTCGATCACTCGAAGTTTTCCTTTAACATCCATTCATTTACATTACAGGCATTCTAAGATGGCGGGCGGGACATGTCTGGACATGTATCCCGCACCAGTGCAAGCTGGGGCAGTCACATGCAGCCTATCAGCAGCCAGCAAGCCCGGTGACGTCACACAGCGGTATTTAACGGCGGCCATCTTGCTTTTCCTCATTTCTCTATTGCATTCGTGACAGACAGACAGAACGCTGTGTAGCTGAGGCAGTTAGACAGGCTGGAGACAGGGACAGACAGGGACAGGCTGGAGACAGGCAGGAGACAGGCAGGAGACAGGCAGGAGACAGACAGGAGACAGACAGAAAGCCAGGGAAAGGTAGGAAAAACGGAGCTGGCTGACAGGGAGATTTTTTTTTTTCATCCAGCCTTTGTTAGCGTTTTCAGGCTGCTTATAGTAACTAACTGTGCATATATACTGAACTGATCTTAAGTCTGCTGTGAGGCATCCCATTCTGTGACTAAAGCAGCCTCTGTTTAAGACCATATAAGCATTTGCTCTTATCATATTTGAAATTAGGCCTGATAAAGACACTTTTGCTGGCCAAAGCACTACTGTACCCTGCCAGCTCGATTCCTGCCCGGGGCATCCCATTCTGTGACTAAAGCAGCCTCTGTTTAAGACCATATAAGCATTTGCTCTTATCATATTTGAAATTAGGCCTGATAAAGACACTTTTGCTGGCCAAAGCACTACTGTACCCTGCCAGCTCGATTCCTGCCCGGGGCATCCCATTCTGTGACTACAGCAGCCTCTGTTTAAGACCATATAAGCATTTGCTCTTATCATATTTGAAATTAGGCCTGATAAAGACACTTTTGCTGGCCAAAGCACTACTGTACCCTGCCAGCTCGATTCCTGCCCGGGGCATCCCATTCTGTGACTAAAGCAGCCTCTGTTTAAGACCATATAAGCATTTGCTCTTATCATATTTGAAATTAGCCTGATAAAGACACTTTTGCTGGCCAAAGCACTACTGTACCCTGCCAGCTCGATTCCTGCCCGGGGCATCCCATTCTGTGACTAAAGCAGCCTCTGTTTAAGACCATATAAGCATTTGCTCTTATCATATTTGAAATTAGGCCTGATAAAGACACTTTTGCTGGCCAAAGCACTACTGTACCCTGCCAGCTCGATTCCTGCCCGGGGCATCCCATTCTGTGACTAAAGCAGCCTCTGTTTAAGACCATATAAGCATTTGCTCTTATCATATTTGAAATTAGGCCTGATAAAGACACTTTTGCTGGCCAAAGCACTACTGTACCCTGCCAGCTCGATTCCTGCCCGGGGCATCCCATTCTGTGACTAAAGCAGCCTCTGTTTAAGACCATATAAGCATTTGCTCTTATCATATTTGAAATTAGGCCTGATAAAGACACTTTTGCTGGCCAAAGCACTACTGTACCCTGCCAGCTCGATTCCTGCCCGGGGCATCCCATTCTGTGACTAAAGCAGCCTCTGTTTAAGACCATATAAGCATTTGCTCTTATCATATTTGAAATTAGGCCTGATAAAGACACTTTTGCTGGCCAAAGCACTACTGTACCCTGCCAGCTCGATTCCTGCCCGGGGCATCCCATTCTGTGACTACAGCAGCCTCTGTTTAAGACCATATAAGCATTTGCTCTTATCATATTTGAAATTAGGCCTGATAAAGACACTTTTGCTGGCCAAAGCACTACTGTACCCTGCCAGCTCGATTCCTGCCCGGGGCATCCCATTCTGTGACTAAAGCAGCCTCTGTTTAAGACCATATAAGCATTTGCTCTTATCATATTTGAAATTAGCCTGATAAAGACACTTTTGCTGGCCAAAGCACTACTGTACCCTGCCAGCTCGATTCCTGCCCGGGGCATCCCATTCTGTGACTAAAGCAGCCTCTGTTTAAGACCATATAAGCATTTGCTCTTATCATATTTGAAATTAGGCCTGATAAAGACACTTTTGCTGGCCAAAGCACTACTGTACCCTGCCAGCTCGATTCCTGCCCGGGGCATCCCATTCTGTGACTAAAGCAGCCTCTGTTTAAGACCATATAAGCATTTGCTCTTATCATATTTGAAATTAGGCCTGATAAAGACACTTTTGCTGGCCAAAGCACTACTGTACCCTGCCAGCTCGATTCCTGCCCGGGGCATCCCATTCTGTGACTAAAGCAGCCTCTGTTTAAGACCATATAAGCATTTGCTCTTATCATATTTGAAATTAGGCCTGATAAAGACACTTTTGCTGGCCAAAGCACTACTGTACCCTGCCAGCTCGATTCCTGCCCGGGGCATCCCATTCTGTGACTAAAGCAGCCTCTGTTTAAGACCATATAAGCATTTGCTCTTATCATATTTGAAATTAGGCCTGATAAAGACACTTTTGCTGGCCAAAGCACTACTGTACCCTGCCAGCTCGATTCCTGCCCGGGGCATCCCATTCTGTGACTACAGCAGCCTCTGTTTAAGACCATATAAGCATTTGCTCTTATCATATTTGAAATTAGGCCTGATAAAGACACTTTTGCTGGCCAAAGCACTACTGTACCCTGCCAGCTCGATTCCTGCCCGGGGCATCCCATTCTGTGACTAAAGCAGCCTCTGTTTAAGACCATATAAGCATTTGCTCTTATCATATTTGAAATTAGCCTGATAAAGACACTTTTGCTGGCCAAAGCACTACTGTACCCTGCCAGCTCGATTCCTGCCCGGGGCATCCCATTCTGTGACTAAAGCAGCCTCTGTTTAAGACCATATAAGCATTTGCTCTTATCATATTTGAAATTAGGCCTGATAAAGACACTTTTGCTGGCCAAAGCACTACTGTACCCTGCCAGCTCGATTCCTGCCCGGGGCATCCCATTCTGTGACTAAAGCAGCCTCTGTTTAAGACCATATAAGCATTTGCTCTTATCATATTTGAAATTAGGCCTGATAAAGACACTTTTGCTGGCCAAAGCACTACTGTACCCTGCCAGCTCGATTCCTGCCCGGGGCATCCCATTCTGTGACTAAAGCAGCCTCTGTTTAAGACCATATAAGCATTTGCTCTTATCATATTTGAAATTAGCCTGATAAAGACACTTTTGCTGGCCAAAGCACTACTGTACCCTGCCAGCTCGATTCCTGCCCGGGGCATCCCATTCTGTGACTAAAGCAGCCTCTGTTTAAGACCATATAAGCATTTGCTCTTATCATATTTGAAATTAGGCCTGATAAAGACACTTTTGCTGGCCAAAGCACTACTGTACCCTGCCAGCTCGATTCCTGCCCGGGGCATCCCATTCTGTGACTAAAGCAGCCTCTGTTTAAGACCATATAAGCATTTGCTCTTATCATATTTGAAATTAGGCCTGATAAAGACACTTTTGCTGGCCAAAGCACTACTGTACCCTGCCAGCTCGATTCCTGCCCGGGGCATCCCATTCTGTGACTAAAGCAGCCTCTGTTTAAGACCATATAAGCATTTGCTCTTATCATATTTGAAATTAGGCCTGATAAAGACACTTTTGCTGGCCAAAGCACTACTGTACCCTGCCAGCTCGATTCCTGCCCGGGGCATCCCATTCTGTGACTAAAGCAGCCTCTGTTTAAGACCATATAAGCATTTGCTCTTATCATATTTGAAATTAGGCCTGATAAAGACACTTTTGCTGGCCAAAGCACTACTGTACCCTGCCAGCTCGATTCCTGCCCGGGGCATCCCATTCTGTGACTAAAGCAGCCTCTGTTTAAGACCATATAAGCATTTGCTCTTATCATATTTGAAATTAGGCCTGATAAAGACACTTTTGCTGGCCAAAGCACTACTGTACCCTGCCAGCTCGATTCCTGCCCGGGGCATCCCATTCTGTGACTAAAGCAGCCTCTGTTTAAGACCATATAAGCATTTGCTCTTATCATATTTGAAATTAGGCCTGATAAAGACACTTTTGCTGGCCAAAGCACTACTGTACCCTGCCAGCTCGATTCCTGCCCGGGGCATCCCATTCTGTGACTAAAGCAGCCTCTGTTTAAGACCATATAAGCATTTGCTCTTATCATATTTGAAATTAGGCCTGATAAAGACACTTTTGCTGGCCAAAGCACTACTGTACCCTGCCAGCTCGATTCCTGCCCGGGGCATCCCATTCTGTGACTAAAGCAGCCTCTGTTTAAGACCATATAAGCATTTGCTCTTATCATATTTGAAATTAGGCCTGATAAAGACACTTTTGCTGGCCAAAGCACTACTGTACCCTGCCAGCTCGATTCCTGCCCGGGGCATCCCATTCTGTGACTAAAGCAGCCTCTGTTTAAGACCATATAAGCATTTGCTCTTATCATATTTGAAATTAGGCCTGATAAAGACACTTTTGCTGGCCAAAGCACTACTGTACCCTGCCAGCTCGATTCCTGCCCGGGGCATCCCATTCTGTGACTAAAGCAGCCTCTGTTTAAGACCATATAAGCATTTGCTCTTATCATATTTGAAATTAGGCCTGATAAAGACACTTTTGCTGGCCAAAGCACTACTGTACCCTGCCAGCTCGATTCCTGCCCGGGGCATCCCATTCTGTGACTACAGCAGCCTCTGTTTAAGACCATATAAGCATTTGCTCTTATCATATTTGAAATTAGCCTGATAAAGACACTTTTGCTGGCCAAAGCACTACTGTACCCTGCCAGCTCGATTCCTGCCCGGGGCATCCCATTCTGTGACTAAAGCAGCCTCTGTTTAAGACCATATAAGCATTTGCTCTTATCATATTTGAAATTAGGCCTGATAAAGACACTTTTGCTGGCCAAAGCACTACTGTACCCTGCCAGCTCGATTCCTGCCCGGGGCATCCCATTCTGTGACTAAAGCAGCCTCTGTTTAAGACCATATAAGCATTTGCTCTTATCATATTTGAAATTAGGCCTGATAAAGACACTTTTGCTGGCCAAAGCACTACTGTACCCTGCCAGCTCGATTCCTGCCCGGGGCATCCCATTCTGTGACTAAAGCAGCCTCTGTTTAAGACCATATAAGCATTTGCTCTTATCATATTTGAAATTAGGCCTGATAAAGACACTTTTGCTGGCCAAAGCACTACTGTACCCTGCCAGCTCGATTCCTGCCCGGGGCATCCCATTCTGTGACTAAAGCAGCCTCTGTTTAAGACCATATAAGCATTTGCTCTTATCATATTTGAAATTAGGCCTGATAAAGACACTTTTGCTGGCCAAAGCACTACTGTACCCTGCCAGCTCGATTCCTGCCCGGGGCATCCCATTCTGTGACTAAAGCAGCCTCTGTTTAAGACCATATAAGCATTTGCTCTTATCATATTTGAAATTAGCCTGATAAAGACACTTTTGCTGGCCAAAGCACTACTGTACCCTGCCAGCTCGATTCCTGCCCGGGGCATCCCATTCTGTGACTAAAGCAGCCTCTGTTTAAGACCATATAAGCATTTGCTCTTATCATATTTGAAATTAGGCCTGATAAAGACACTTTTGCTGGCCAAAGCACTACTGTACCCTGCCAGCTCGATTCCTGCCCGGGGCATCCCATTCTGTGACTAAAGCAGCCTCTGTTTAAGACCATATAAGCATTTGCTCTTATCATATTTGAAATTAGGCCTGATAAAGACACTTTTGCTGGCCAAAGCACTACTGGACCCTGCCAGCTCGATTCCTGCCCGGGGCATCCCATTCTGTGACTAAAGCAGCCTCTGTTTAAGACCATATAAGCATTTGCTCTTATCATATTTGAAATTAGGCCTGATAAAGACACTTTTGCTGGCCAAAGCACTACTGTACCCTGCCAGCTCGATTCCTGCCCGGGGCATCCCATTCTGTGACTACAGCAGCCTCTGTTTAAGACCATATAAGCATTTGCTCTTATCATATTTGAAATTAGGCCTGATAAAGACACTTTTGCTGGCCAAAGCACTACTGGACCCTGCCAGCTCGATTCCTGCCCGGGGCATCCCATTCTGTGACTAAAGCAGCCTCTGTTTAAGACCATATAAGCATTTGCTCTTATTATATTTATATTATAAGACACTTTTGCTGGGCATAGGCTTACTGCTGCCTGCCAGGTGCACTTCTGTTGAGGCATCCCATTCTGTAACATAGCATACCCCTCTTTATTTACACTAAGCAGCTCTCTTATTTACACTAAGCAGGCCTGTTGGAGGCTGAGTGTTACTGCTCACTTTTGGTGTGCATTATATTCTGTTTCATATAGACCCACCGCTGCCCGGGGTTTTTTTAAATATCACCTACTACCACGCCAGTTAGACTATGTCGGGCAGACAAGTGCCTGGAAGTGAAAAGAGGAGTGGCAGAGGCCAAGATTCCGCAGGCAGAGCTCGCATCAGACTGGGGGCCAGTAGCAGCAGGAGTCACGCTGAGAGACCTAATCTGCCAGTATCTGCTAGCGGTCGGGTCTCCACCAGTAACGCATCTGCCGTGGTAGATTGGTTGACGCGCTCATCAACAACATCATCACAACTTACGTCTGAGACCCCCAGTCTAGGGTCGGTAGGTTCCTCTGACACAACCCTGAGTTGGCATGCCCCGAGAGCAGTCCCTGTCCTCCCATTGCCTCTGGCCTACGCCGTTCCCTCCCCCAGCGACGTATCCTATGCTTTGGGTTCAGCTCCACTCTTTAGTGAGGAGGACCATCAGATAGAGGACAGTCAGCAGCTACTGCCCAGCCAAGAAATGGAGGTGGCTTCTTTAGCTAGGCAGACAAATAGTGATGTGGACAGTGTCGTGGGTGCTGCGAGCGTTCCAGCTCCTGCGCCAGACACTGTTGACGAATCCACGAACATCAGTGACGTACAGCCACAACCCGGTGATGATGATGATGATGACGATGAAGCCGATCGCACTTGGGAGCCGGGTGATGAAGGGGCTTCATCGTCATCATCAGGAGAAGAGGGGTGCAGGTTGCCCCGGAGTCAGCAGCTGAGGCAGCAAGGTGGTAGCAGTCAGCATGGGGGCACAATTCCAAAGGCTGGAGCCGGCCGGGGCCGGGGTAGAGCACCTGCTGTGCGGCAGTCTACCTTATCGGGAGGTAGTGGAGCAGGGGTTCCTGGAGTTGGCAACAGCAGCAGTGAATCAGTGAGGCCAGGGGGTGGGAAAAGTAGCTACTCGGCAGTGTGGCAGTTTTTCCTGAGGCATCCGCAGGAGGGTAACATGGCCACATGCAAGATATGTAGGCAAAAGGTGAAGCGTGGCCAGGGTCCAAATGTTGGCACCACGGCCCTGCGTCAACATATGATGCGTCACCATAAAACGACCTGGGAGAACCGAGGCTCCCAAGGGGTGGTCCAGTCTGCTTCCTCACCAAGTGAGCTCCCAATTTCTGCCAGCCAAGGCTCCAGCACCTCAGCCGAAGGCAGCTGTGCGTCATACCCATCCTCTGTCGCTCCTGCTCCTCCTCCTCCAAGTCATGCATCCCGCCAGCAATCCATCAGCGAAGCCATGTCCAAGAGACAGCAGTATGCGCCCACTCATCCTACGGCGCAGAAGCTGAATGTGCTCCTGTCCAAGTTGCTGGTGCTGCAGTCGCTCCCTTTTCAGGTGGTGGAACCTGCACCTTTCAGAGAACTGATGGCTTGTGCCGAGCCGAGGTGGAGAGTCCCAAGCCGTCATTTCTTTGCCAAGAAGGCAGTACCAGCGCTGCACACTTTTGTTGAACAGAAGGTGGGCCAGTCCTTGAGCCTGTCGGTGTGTAGCAAAATACATGGCAGCGCCGACATCTGGAGCTGTAACTACGGTCAGGGGCAGTACATGTCGTTTACGGCCCACTGGGTGAATGTGGTCCCTTTGCAGCAGCAACTTGGACAGGTCACGCCGCTTCGGCCTCCGCGCTCTCTGCCCATTGGGCCTGTGACACCGTGCGACTCGGCCTCCTCATCCTCCGCCATCTCCTCACCCTCCACTGTAGGCTCAAGTCTCAGTGCCCCTCCAGTCTACCATGTGTGCAGGGCACGGAGGTGTCACGCAGTGCTTCACATGGTTTGTCTTGGCGAACGGAGTCACACAGGGGAGGAACTGCTTAAATGTATTCATCAGGAAATCCAAACATGGCTTACTCCGAGAAAACTTAAAATGGGAATCATGGTTACCGACAATGGGAAGAACATTTTGTCTGCGCTGCGCCAAGGAAGCCTGACCCATGCCCCCTGCATGGCTCACGTCTTCAATCTGGTTGTCAAGCGGTTTCTGAAGTGTTCCCCCCATCTGCAGGACATCCTAACAACTTCACGGAAACTTTGCATGCACTTCAGCCACTCCTACACTGCCAAACACACCCTTCTTGAGCTACAGCGTCAGAATGGTATCCCCCAACATAGTCTGATTTGCGATGTTTCCACCCGTTGGAATTCCACCCTTCACATGTTGGACCGATTATATGAACAGAGAAAAGCCATCACGGATTTCCTGATGATCCAAGCAGATAGGGGGACTCCCCTGTGTAACTTCAATGTCAACCAGTGGCAGCTCATACGTGACACCTGCCATTTGCTCAGGCCCTTTGAGGAAGCCACTTTATTTGTCAGTCGGCAGGATTACGGGATGAACGACGTGATTCCACTGCTTCATGTACTACAGCACATGTTGGAAACCATGGCTGGTCAGGGCACTGGAGACATGGCGTTTACATCTTACGGCCACATGAACCCCCTTGGAGCTGAACTGGAGGAGGAGGAGGAGGAAGAGGAGGAGGAGGAGTTGCCCAGCGAAACACAGTTTAGGCTTGGCGAAATGGCTGGTTTATCTAGTCAGCGGACAGGAGAGGAGGAGCAGGAGCAGCCAGAGGAGCTAGAGGTTTTTGAGGAAGGAGAGACAGAGGACCCGGGCACACCGTGGCAGTATGCAGTGGAGATGGAGACAGGTAGTCCATCCGAGTCACTTGCGCAAATGGCACGAAGCATGCTCACGTGCTTGCGTAGTGACCCCAGAATTGTTTCCATCTGTCGGCGGGATGACTTCTGGCTGTCCACCTTATTGGACCCTCGCTTCCGGCACAAAATGGGGGCATTTTTTAAACCCACCGAGAGGGAGGACAAACTCAACTACTACAAAGACATTCTACGTAGGCAGTTGGCCGATGCCTATCTGTGCCATGGTCCATACTCTCGCAGGTCTGACTCGAGGGGACCTCTGCGCTCACCTTCCACTGCCATGGCCGCTGGGGGGGTTGGCAGCAGCAGCAGCAGAAGCTCCATCAGCAGCAGCAGCCTCAGTCTTCAGTCGCTAATGAGTAGCTTTCTACACCCGCATAGTGAGGCTACTCATGAGCAGCAGGAAGACCTGGAGCAGGACCTGAACCAGCAGGTCATGTCATACTTTGACATGACCATGCCAACACACCTTGAGGATCCGCTGGACTTCTGGGCAGCCAAACTTGATTTGTGGCCGCAACTAGCAGAGTTTGCCCTGGAAAAGCTGTCCTGCCCGGCAAGTAGCGTGCCATCTGAGCGGGTGTTTAGTGCGGCGGGGGCCATAGTTACGGCGAGGAGAACTCGTCTGTCAACTAAAAATGTGGAGAGACTCACCTTTGTCAAAATGAATCAGGGATGGATCAGCCAGGATTTCCACCCACCAATGCCTGATGCATGCGACTAGATTCAGCATGGTGCCACGTTTTACACTTTCCAAATGGTGCAAAACATATTTATGTCTTTAGGCCATTTTTTGGGCTCCTGCTGCTGCTACTGTCAACTCCTGCCAACTCCAGGGTGTGATTCATCCAATTTTTGGGCTCCTGAAGCCAACTCCAGTGTATATTTGGGCTCCTGCTGCTGCTACTGTCAACTCCTGCCAACTCCAGGCTGTGATTCATCCAATTTTTGGGCTCCTGAAGCCAACTCCAGTGTATATTTGGGCTCCTGCTGCTGCTACTGTCAACTCCTGCCAACTCCAGGGTGTGATTCATCCAATTTTTGGGCTCCTGAAGCCAACTCCAGTGTATATTTGGGCTCCTGCTGCTGCTGCTGCCAACTTCTGCCAACTCCAGGGTGTGATTCATCCAATTTTTGGGCTCCTGAAGCCAACTCCAGTGTATATTTGAGCTCCTGCTGCTGCTGCTGTCAACTCCTGCCAACTCCAGGGTGTGATTCATCCAATTTTTGGGCTCCTGAAGCCAACTCCAGTGTATATTTGGGCTCCTGCTGCTGCTGCTGCCAACTTCTGCCAACTCCAGGGTGTGATTCATCCAATTTTTGGGCTCCTGAAGCCAACTCCAGTGTATATTTGGGCTCCTGCTGCTGCTGCTGCCAACTCCTGCCAACTCCAGGGTGTGATTCATCCAATTTTTGGGCTCCTGAGGCCAACTCCAGTGTATATTTGGGCTCCTGCTGCTGCTGCTGTCAACTCCTGCCAACTCCAGGGTGTGATTCATCCAATTTTTGGGCTCCTGAAGCCAACTCCAGTGTATATTTGGGCTCCTGCTGCTGCTGCTGCCAACTTCTGCCAACTCCAGGGTGTGATTCATCCAATTTTTGGGCTCCTGAGGCCAACTCCAGTGTATATTTGGGCTCCTTCTGCCCCTCATAGTGATGCCACTTCAACTCTCTGCAATTGTGCCGCTCTGCGATTCTATTAGCGATGCCTCTGATCTGCATGTGATATTTCTTAAAAGTATTATTTAACTAACCCAGCACGCATCCTGTGCGTGTTACAGCAAGGCTGAATGGTTTACAACCCTATTGAGGCTGTAGGAGGCTCAGAAATAGCCGTTTTTAATAGCGATTCGTCGCGAATTTATTCGGGTCGAAACGATTTTTGTCGGAAAATTCGGCGAATCAGTCGAATCGAATTTTTCAAAAGTTCGCTCATCTCTACATGTGATATATGACTAATGTACTACTTGTATCAGAGCCTGACTTATACTTTGTTCTTAGGGAGTCTCTCTGCTCTGGTGTATCAGCACACTATCACCCCGCTGTCTCTACCCTGCAAACTGATCATCCCAGACAAAGGTAAGGTCATCACTGAAATAAGCCCTTAAATATACAAGAAATGAATTACCTACGCTGCTATAAAAGTTTTGTCATGCTTCAGAATGTCTGCAATAATTTTCTAATGTTGTAAATGTTAACATGAACACTATGATTTATAGCACAGAGTGATGGGGACAGCAGTCCAGATTCTCCCCCAGATGCTGCATCCCAACTAAAGACATCAGTTGGTAAGATAAAACATATTTTGGAACTTATTTTTTTGGTAGATGGTAAATATACAGTGACTTACAGGCTCGGTTAAGGAAGCCATCTTGTTCTTAAGACTTCAAGACACCACAATTAACATAAACCCCATCCCCTTCTTTGACAACAACATTTTCGGTCTTCCTTCTTTTACCTGTCTTCAATCCACCATAACCTCCAAAGACTTTTATAAAACTTTTACTTGATCAAGCACCTCCATTGGCTACCCTACCCACACACATAACCCATCTTGTGCCTTAAAGACCATCCAGTTCCCTCTTGCACATCAAGAAACAAGCTAGTGGCCACAAATAATTCAACCTTATTGCTGTGTATGTGGTGCCCTATGAGTTTCTAGCTTTGGAGAAGGACACTGGGCTGGGACTGAGTGATAGGATCGAGGAGTGATAGGATTATTTTGTAAAGGTTTAAAAGGAAGGGTCATTCGGGATGTGTATCAGATGACCACAGTGGGCCAGAACTTGAAATGGTAAAGTCTGGCACATGACAGAAGAGGTGTAGTACTAAGCGACAAGGTGACTTCCTGTGAGGTTCACACCCTCAGTCAGCCTAGCTTACATTACGTATGTGCAAAGAGTTAAGACCAAGTAGAGCTGTACCATTAGGTCCCAAGAAACATAAGGTATATTGCCAGTTTCTCTCTATATTTTTTTCTTAACCCTGAGATACCATCCCACATGAAACCTTTGCTCTTTTCGAAACCATTTGCTTTACGCATCTCAGATGTTTTCTATACTTGCCTTTGCGATTTCTCCTGTACCTCTACTCTGTTTTAGAATACCAATTTCTGTGCTATTCATAATACTTAAAGCTTAAACCCCATAATACTCCCTTCGGCTTTCCCTCATGGTTTGGTAGCCACCAACCATGGCCCACATTTGGCTTGTTCAGATGGAGCAGCCATCTTAGAGGTGGCAGTCTTTTTTTTTCTTTGGTATTTATTTTAAATATAACATTGCTGTTTGATTTAAGGAATAAGCGGCCACCAGTTGCCCAGCTTAGGCTCTACTAGATTGCTGTTTGGTACATGGGGTGAGTGGGGTTTATTGGAGGGCAGATTGTATTTTTTGACCACACAGTCTAGCCTTACCCCCTATTTAGTTACTAGAGCAAGACATCTCATATACCAGAAAATATATGAGTCAAAAAAATGTGCTGACCAGGTCAAAGTATGGTGTTCTCTTAAAGTTTTGTGGAAAAGCAAATTATAATAAAACACACAATACATTTGTATAGTTATCCACAACTGATTAGAAATGCACCCGCTAGCCAATTTAAAGCTATAACTTTAAAGCAGGACACTGCAAACAAAAATCATTTTTGTATTTCCATACAGCATGCAATGTCTTGTATCTGACGTCCATCAGCACCGAGACCTTGACTGGCTCCAGCGCCATCCAGAAAGCCGTGACCATCACCTTTGGCCAGGAAGATCTCTGTGTACCCACCATTGTGAACTTCAAAGCTACAGAGCAGGGAGTCACCCTGACCGACATCCAACGCAAGTAAGGGGTTAATCCTCCAGTAATATACTGCTTTGAAGTCACACTGGGACCAGCCAAAACCTGACCGGTATTTTCTGTCCTGTACAGAGTGTTCTTCAGACGTCACTATCCTGTGTCAACCCTCAGCTTCTGCAGTGTGGACCCCGGGCTCAGGAAGTAAGTACCCATTATAAAATTACTGGATTAAAGTTAAATACTTTAAATGCTTACCTCCCATCCTTCAGATAATTCAGTTGCTGTGATTCCCTTTCAGCACACATTTAAAAACAAATGCTTCTAGTTCTTTGAAGGGAAAATCTACTTTTGTGGAATTTCCAATCAAATCCAAGATTGGCAGGTGCCATATGGACATAGGGGTTACCCTGCTTACCCTTTTCCCTCTCCTATTGTATAGATTGTACTCTTGCAGCCCCAGGTACCCCAGAAGCCGCACTCCCAACTTCCAGCCTCAAGAGGGTGTGTGCAGAGTACAAGACCACACCTAGGTGCCTATTATATATTATATATATATATATACATATATATACACTATATATACTATACCGCTGTATACCTCTAAACAGCTAGAAGTGCAGCACATTCAGATTATGGGGCTGCGAAAATGCAGTGTACTCCAATGGAGCAGATAAAAGGTAAGCAGGAGCAGCAGCAGCAGTGTAGCTTGCCTATCTGTGTGAAGCTGTTTTTTGGGACCCCTGTTATATGTAACTTCAAGAGAAAAAAGATAATTATCGTATAAATCTCACTGGTTGTGGAAGCGGGTGGGTTAGATTGCACAAGGAAGGGGGTGGGTGCAGGCTCTGCCTGGCCAACAGGAATACCACAAGAATCCCCCAGTGGGCCCCTTTGAGGGCCTTCATCACAAAAACCTGAACTTTTTATAACTTATTTGTGTTATCACATGTGCACACACACATAGACAATACAGTTTGCTGTAAAGTTGCTATGAATGAACCCTGAATGTAAAACGGTGATACTTGCATGTTTGCCCTAAGAGCCAGTTCTACTGGTGGGCCTAAGCACCCCAGTCTGACACTGGGTGGGTGAGTGGATGAATAGATTTGGGGCAGGGGGTCGAATGAGTGGAGCTGGGTGGCAGCGTGAGTGGTGATGGAAGGGGGTGAAGCGGGGTGGGTGGGTAAGGTTGGAAGGAGGGTAGGTGAGGGGATCTGGGAGGGGGTGGATGGGTGTAGTTGGGATGGTGCGGTTGGCGAGTGGAGTTTAGTGGTGGGATAATGGAGTGGAGCTGAGTGAATCAGTTAGGAAGGTGAGCAGAGCTGGGAGGGTGCAGTGGGTGAGTGGAGCTTGAGGAACGAAGCTGGGGGGAGCACTGAGAGTGGGGTGGAGCTGGGTACAGGATGAAGAAGTGGAGCAGGTGGGTAAGTGGGTGGATGAGGGCAGCAAGACCTAATATTTGGGAGTGCCCGGAGACAGTTAGGCAGAAGATGCTAGGGAAAGCCCCATACAGGAGTCCTGGCTTTACATCCTTGATGGTGGTCCTGTCAGGAAAGGTTTAGGTCTGATGGTCTGTGCTTGTGCTACCCTAATGGCTAACTGGATACAGGGCTGTATTTACCATTAGGCAATCCTAGGCACGTGCCTAGGGTGGCAACCTGGAAGGGAGGGGGCAGTGCCCTTACTACTGTAGTAAAGAAAAGAAATTACAACTCTTATATCCTGAACATTAATGCCTACTAACAAGCAACCCCCCAGCCACAGAAGGACGCAGAATGTATGTGTGAAGGGATGGGTACAATAGGCTGAACACAGGCCAGAGCATCTCCCCTGCACTGCTTTGGTCATTTGACTCCCGAATGTCAGAATACAGTAAAAGATGGAACATGCTTCCCTGCTTCTCTGCTTTTCCCCCTTTTTGTCCTCTCCCTCCTCCACACACATACTCTGAATCTAACCCATTGCATGCCTCCCAACTTTTCAGGGTGGGAAAGAGGGACAGTCTGTAAATTAGGCCACGCCCCCTAATTGAGGGATGGATGAAGCCACACACCCTCATCGAGGGATGGATGAAGCCACGCCCCCTCATTGAGGGATGAATAGGAGATAGGGTGTAACAGTTACAACAATAGAAACACTTTGAATAGGCAAATGAACCCTTTATTGCTGCAGATCTGCATGTTACACCTCAAAGAGGGACAAATGAGAACGAGGGACAGGGGGGCATGGACTCAAATGAGGGACAGTCCCTCCAAATCAGGGACACTTGGGAGGTATGCCATTGCACCCTTTCCCCCTACACATTTTATTTTTTTTTTATATGGACAGTGACCTAACTTAAAAAAGAGGGCGCAAACACTTAAAGTGCCTAGGGCACCATGAACACCAAATACGGCCCAGCCTGGATACCCTGCATCACTCATTGCTTTCAACCTAATATGAATAAGAGAAACTGTAGTTGTGGCTCACAGGGTAAAAGCCATAGCACAGGCAGCAGGTTATTACAGAAAAGTGACCTGTGCGAGTATACATACAGGTGGATACATATCTTGTGAAAGGAATGAAAAAAAAAAGTACTGTAAATAATAACACTGCCAAAGACCAAGTGACGCAGCAACGGAAGACATAACATTACATCAGGAAGAATAGCTCTATTTGCTAATGGCTGACCAGCAATATGACGGTGATGGTGTAGGCTCATGTTAAGTTTGTGCGTAAAGGTCTTGTTGGGACTTGGTTCGGGTGGAGTTCAGCTCCCCACCCTATTATACCACATGAATAGCTGTAGGGAAAATATGTGAATAGCGTGACTAATGTCTTCAGAGATCCTCAGCACCACGCTGCACCCAGTTCTGTATGAGGCCGATTCATTAATAGCGGCAGGTAGCGACAGTTGAGCGACTGTAGCGGCATTTTCAGAGCGCCCGCTAGTAGTCGCTGTGCTTGGCCGTTGTTCGGTTGTTGATAGCGACTCAGTCGGTTTGCCTTAATGTTGAATATTGGGTGAGGAGTCGCTATTTGACAGGTTCCGCGCTGTATGGGAGCGCATGATAGCGACTGGCCCTAGCGACTTGCTCCCACCATATTCATTAAAAAATCACGCTCAAACAATTCTCGCGCTGTAAAATGCATGTTTAAACCCCAGAGCGCTGGAAGCGATGGGTTAAAAGTAGTTTTTTAACCCCCAAACAACCATATTTTTGGAAACCAAAAAAAACAAGTTTTTTAAATAATTTAGTAATATGAATACATTAATATCAGACCTGTAATATCAATTCTGTACATTTTCTTTTACCTTAAAACAATTATCTAAAATGGCAGAAGTGGTCACAGAATTTTTCACATTTAAAAAAAAGAAAAAAAAATTAATAACAATTAATTATTAATATTTAAAGATTGTTCCATTGAAATGCATTGGAGAGCGCCAGGTAGCGAGAGGTCATACCTGTCGCTGTTCAAGGTCGGACGCTGGCGCTGTGGGCTGAGGCTGGAATAATGATGAATGAGTGGCTATATGGCGCTATCTCAGTCTCTAAGCAGGATTGGCTTGATAAATGTGTGATTGTGGTGGGGAGTCGGCGTTCTCGTGGCGGTGACCGTCATTACCGGCCGCTCACCAGTCGCTACCTGTCGCTATTCCTTCATAAATAAGGGCCTAAGTCAGGAATCTGACATTTGCATCATTGCGCCAGAGCATGAGGCCTAATTGCTCCTCCTGATAGAATCCTCCCCCCCCCCCCCACCTATGTAATTTTAAATACCTAAATAAAACATAAATAAACCTCAAAAAATGCTTAGAATATAAAAGGCTTTTAAAACCAATTGATTTTTTTTAAATACCTCATAATTATTTACTTACTCATTTTTGAAATGTATTAATCTCTCACATCCATGAGGCAGCAAACTTGATACATTTCAACCTATTTCTTTACCCAATTTGGGGAGTTATGCTGCTTAACGCAATTGTCCTCTATTAATAGCAGAAGCGTATAGAACATGTTAGCTGCTGTAGTAGCACTAAGGAACTGTAATGACTTAGCTGCAGTAATAGGATAACTAAAAAGCCACTTAAAGTGGACCAACACCCAGGGGGGATCGGCCCGGGAATCTATAAGATTCCTGGGCCGATCAGATCCCTCCCCGCGGGGCATCCGAAATTGGGATGTCCCGCGGGGTGAAACCCCCCAGGAAGCCCAGAAACCTTACCTTAACCCCGTTCCAATGGCGCATGCGCGGGCCGCGGCCGCGTCTCGCGCTTCCCTCTAGCAGGGCGCGCACCCGCGCTGGCTCAGAGCCGCTGTGGTTGGACGCCGCTTGTACGTGCATACCACAGCGGCTCTGAGCGCTCTGATTGGACGAGCGCCCGCGTAAGAGCATGGTGAAGTGAGTGTTTCCGGCCGTTCTGGGGGGTTTCACACAGCGGGGCACCCCCGATCGGGGTGCCCCACCGAAGTGGACCAAAACCCAGGATAGTCAAAATCCTGGGTGTTGGTCCACTTTAAGGTGGACCAAAAGCCAGGATTTTGACAATTCTGGGTTTTGGTCCTTGCCCCTGAGACACCCTGATTGGGGTTACCCTGCTGTGTGAGGTCGCCCCAAACTCACCTCTTCCCAGTCCTATGCGCGACCGCTCGCCCAATCAGCGCGCTCGGATCTGCTGAAGCCCCGGCTTTCAGGAGCTTTTTTAATGCGAGCGGATCCAACGCGACAGTCGCATCCCCCCTCTAACAGGGAGCGGGCTCGTGTCGGCCATTCACAAATGTCTGGCACGGGTACGTGCACTGCTAAAGGGATAGCGGGGATGCGGCCGCAGCTCACGAATGGTGACCTGGGGGTTTCATAAAGCTGGGCATCCCGATTCTGGATGCCCCGGGGGAGGAAATCTAGCAGTCCTGGAATCTTATAGATTTCAGGGATGATGAGGCGTGGGTTTTGGTCCTCTTTAAAGACATTTTGCAGTCAAAGAACATAAATTAAGAGAGGCAGCCTTATTGTCTGCTGCTGCCTCTTGAATATGTCCAAACTTTTTTGTGGATGAGGAGGAAGTAGAAGCCCAGTGCCAAACCCCGGCCACCCTCACCTGCACACTCACATCCCATCCCCTAATCAGCTCAGCACAGCCAGGAAGGAATTGATGGTCCCCTCTCTCCTCCCGCACCTCCCTCCACCTCCCTCCGCCTCCTCCAGCTTCACAGCAGCGCTGACAGCCTGCTACAACGCTTAACGCAGCCCGTTCCTCAGTGGCGTACCTAAATGTGACGGGGCTCTGGTGCGAACATTAGATGGGGCCCTTTCACGGCTCACACAGTAAAACTTTTTCTGTCTTAACTCAGTTGGATACAACTAGAATTCCTTTCTTTAAATGATGCCAAGTGAACACAAATATGATAAATAAGGGGGAGGAGCAACAATGATGGGCTCCCCCAGACCTTCTGGGCCCCAGTGTGGTCACATAAACTGCACCCCAATCAAGATACACCCCTAGAGTTCCCCCCGCCCCACTGCTCACTCACCCAGCGGGGGGAGAAGAAACATGCTGAGCAGATGCTGACATCTGCGGCAGCGGCGACACACAGCGTCATTTTCCCCTCCAGACCAGCAGCAGGGAGAGCTACACCGATGTCGCCCCATCATTGCCCATCCTGACAGCCCCATCAAGCAGTGTGTGCAGGGGGAAATCTCATCATGCACCCGGGCTGGGATCGGGGGGGGGGGGGCATGTAGCCTGTTAGCTGTCACCTGGCTGTGTAATGACACTGGCATGGCTCCGGGGGGCTTATTCTCATAGCCAGATGCCTGCCATCCCTATGAATGTATGTGTGTGAATGTGTGCGGGAGTGCATGTAGGAGTGCGTGCATGTGTGTGGGAGTGCGTGCATGTGTGTGGGAGTGCTTGCATGTGGGAGTGCACATTGGGGTGCGCACATGCACTTTGGCCCTTATTTAACAAGGGATAGCGCCAGGTAGCGAATGGTGAGCGAACGGTAATGACGGTAACCGCCACGAGTACGCCGGCTCCCCTCCGCAATCACACATTTATCAAGCAGATCCTGCTTAGCGACTGACAGAGCGCCAGATAGCGAATCATTCATCATTATTCCAGCCTCACCCCACAGCGCCAGTGAGCGACCTTGAACAGCGACAGGTATGACCTCTCGCTACCTGACGCTCTCCAATGCATTTCAATGGAACAATCTTTAAATATTCTTAATTAATTGCTATTATTTATTTTTTTTTTTTTTTTAAATGTCAAAAATTCTGTGACCACTTCTGCAATGTTAGATATTTTTTTTAAGGTAAAAAAAAAAAAAAAAATTGTACAGAATTGATATTACAGGTCTGATATTATAGTATTCATATTACAAAATGTTTTGAAAAACATGTTTTTTTTTTTCCAAAAATATGGTTGGGGGTTAAAAAACTACTTTTAACCCATCGCCGCCAGCGCTCTGGGGTTTAAACATGCATTTCACAGCGCGAGATTTTTTTGAGCGTGATTTGTTAATGAATATGCTGGGAGCCGTTCGCTATGGCCATTCGCTGTCATGCGCTCCCATACAGCGCGGAACCTGTCAAATAGCGACTCCTCACCCAATATTCAACATTACGGCAAACCAACTGAGTCGCTATCAACTACAGAACAACGGCCAAGCACAGCGACTACTAGCGGGCGCTCTGAAAATGCCGCTACTGTCGCTCATCTGTCGCTACCTGGCGCTATTAATGAATCGGCCTCCCCGAGAGTGTACGCATGCAAATTTGAGAGTGCACACATGTGCTTTGGGATTGTGCATGTGTACGTATGAGGGTGCCCACATGGATGTTTGGAAGTGTGCGGATGCGTGATTGCACATATGTACAAAGGGCCATGCACTTTGGGAGTGCTTGCATGGACATTAGGGAGTGCAGACATGCGCTTTGGGAGTGAATACATTGCACTTTGGATGTGCCTGCATGGACGTTTTGGAGTGTGTGCATGCATGTCTGGCAGTGCACACATGCATGTTTGGGAGTGCATGTCTGCATGTTTGGGTGTGCCACGCATGCATGTTTGGGAGTGCGCACATGCATGTTTGGGAGTGCATGTCTGCATGTTTGGGAGTGCGCACATGCATGTTTGGGAGTGCATGTCTGCATGTTTGGGTGTGCCACGCATGCATGTTTGGGAGTGCGCACATGCATGTTTCAGAGTGCATGTCTGCATGTTTCGGGAGTGCCGCGCATGCATGTTTGGGAGTGCATGTCTGCATGTTTGGGAGTGCATGTCTGCATGTTTGGGAGTGCATGTCTGCATGTTTGGGAGTGCATGTCTGCATGTTTGGGAGAACATGTCTGCATGTTTGGGAGTGCCGCGCATGCATGTTTGGGAGTGCGCACAATGTCACCTAGCAACAGGGACTCCTCGGATTCGGAGCCCTGGCGGGTATAGGTAAGTAGTCCATGCACTACAACTTTTTTATTTAATTCTAATAATGTAATCTTTATGTCATACACTGGCTTAGCATGCAGAATAGCCAGCTGATGTCACTATGATGTCAGGTGGGAATTTTGAATCTTTTTTCTGTTGTGTATATATACTCCTGGGACAATAGGAGCACTGTTTGGCAGCCTCCCTTGATAAAGGGGGCTTCTGACCCCCGAAACGTTGGTTTAACAGACTGTTATTTGCCATCACATGGACTTCATTTCCTGCTTTATGTGTGCAATGGAACACTTGCTTGCGACTGAATACAAGCATTTTTTCTGCTGATTGGAGTGCCGGTCCTATTCATTGCTCTAGCAACAGGGACAGAGGAGAAAAGCACAGCTGGGCTGTCTGAAGCAAGTTCTGGGAATCTTATGTTGATTATTATGCTGCTTATTATGCAGCATCACAGAACCAAGGACCACGCCCACTTTTTTAGAATAGAAATCATGAGGTGAAAGTGTAAACTTTGATATCTCGGCCATTTCTTCTTCAACTGAAAAGTGGAAAACAGTTTAGGACAGTGCCAAATGTAGCCCAACGCAATGGTGTAACAATCACCTTTGCCTGCTGCATCACTTTAAAGTCCTCATGAATGTATGGAAGCCAGAACTGGGGCCCTGCTCCAGCATAAACAAGGGAGGATTGTGGTGAGAACCTCGGTGTCACTCTCCAAAATGAGAAGGTCGATCACAGACTTTCCGGATCATTCCCTTAAAGCAAACTCACACTCTTGAATTTAGCAAAGCTTAGGCCCCCAAATCTCCCCTTCCTTTAACCTCTTTCAGCACCCTTCCTAATTTGGCATACTTACTATTGCCAACAAATGCTTCCTCTAAGCTGATGTTGGGATCACTACCATAAGCTTGGTTCTGAGTTCCCACCAGCTTCTCCTTGGCACTGTTTATAACTCAATGAGATAGCAGCATGTCCTCCCTAATAAGAAGGAAGTTCGGCCATGAATTTCTGCATTTCCTAAACTATTAAAGTGGACCAACACCCAGGATTTTCACTATCCTGGGTGTTGGTCCACTTCAGTGGGGCGTCCGAGATCAGGATGCCCCGCTGTGTGAAACCCCCCCAAAAGCCCCAAGAAACTTTTCGGCGACGGACAAGCCGCCGCCACCGCCTCCCACGCGTCCCTCTTACAGGGCACTGCTGGAGGAGCGCGCGGGAGACGGCGGCGGCTGACCCGTCACCGATAAGGTAAGGTTTTTGGGGGCTTTTGGGGGGGGTTTCACCCCGCGGGACATCCCGATCTCGGATGCCCCACGGTGAGGGAGGTGATCGGCCCTGGGTGTTGGTCCACTTTAACCAGTTTAGAGCAAAGTCATTCGTATAGTTTGTCAATGGGGGGGGAGATGTTTTCTGCTGGATACTAAACACACATTATATATCTTGTTTTTCAGGTGGCAGAAAAATTGCAACTCTTCCAGGTAAGACACAATACAGTTGCTTACTCTTCTTGTGGTCCAATATCTGTGTTTAACTGTGAATATAAACCATGATATGGCACACACACACGCACCATAAAGAGTGAGATTGGATATACTCAGCCCTGCACTGCAAATTAGTTATAAAGACAAGCGTCCTATTTTTGGAGCAGGATTACTCACCCGGGCCTCTTCTACACACCCATCTCCCTGACCAACCTAACACACAGGTTATAGTTGCCCCCAGCCCATGAACAAGCTTCATATGGATTTTTAAGGGGGGGGGGAAATCCTACATGAGGATGCCACAGGGGTGGGGTTGTAAAAAGTATTTTTTGACCTCAGGTCCATTTCAATTAGAGTTGGGGCCAATTTAATTTAATGGAAATGCAACAACCCATCATCAGAGCACATGCAGGAGAATCTTCATTAATGGTAATGACTCCCTAGACTGACCTTGATTCGCATTGGATTTAGTTATGTTTAAGATTTAGAGAACTATAGACATAATGGTCTGCTTCCCAAGGGAAACTCCCAAAATAATTTCAAATTGGACAAAACTCCCTGAATTGGGCCAGAGGTGTAACTATAGTCACAAGACTGCTGAAACATTTAACATTAGACTTGAAGAAGCAGTCGTAATGAAGCCAACTAAAGACATACAATCTGATGCAATCACTACATCTGAACCCCTTGTAGGTAGTTCAATGACTTTTGCTGCACCAATCATCTAAATTGACCAGGTGACTACTGCAACATGCCTCCCCCAGGCCAATCTATTCTAAATGCTAACTGTGACAAAGCTGCTATAGGTCTTCCTGTCCTTGCTTTTGGAAAAAATATAGTAGGTAGGTCAAGTGACCACAAGCCCATTACTTTTGTTTTAGATAACATGTAAAGAAAAGGGTAAAGAAAAGTGTCCTTAGTGTCCAGGTAATGGATTGGATAAAAATATAATAGCTCTTATCTTTCTTTTTGCAATAGGCTTGAATTGCTCCCAGCATGGGATTGCAAGGAGGGGGGAGGAGGGGGGCTTAAACATCTAGTTTAGAACAATGCTATCCTATCAGAAACCAGTGGCATACAAATGGCATACCTGGGGAAAAGGAAAATTAAAATCACTATAACAGGAATATCAGTCAATATTGAGAACAGAAAACGGTAATGTACCTGGGATTGGGGAGCAAAATAGATTGAGTTGTTTTGGGGGTTTTGGTCCACTTTAAGTGCTGCCAAGGGTTGGGAATAGGGATGAGCGAATCGGTTCTAACGAACCTGAATTCGCTCCGAATTTCAGGGAAAATTCGATTCAGCACGAACCCGAATTTTTTGTGGTTCGTGCTGACCGAATTTTCCCTGAAATAAAAAAAAATTGCTGGCATGGTGGGAGCGGGGAGACCGGCTGCGCTCCCACCAGAGATGAGCGATTCTCTAAAGTTCGATTCGGACGAACCCGAATTTCTTTGAGAAATTCGGCGAATCGCCCGAATCGAATTTTTGAGAAGTTCGCTCATCTCTAGTTGGGAAGACATATCTTTTACCACTAATTTTGCACTAATTTCTTTTGCATGAGATATTATCCTAAGAGATGACCATTTGGTTTCTTTCTTTTTTCAAGGATATTTGGCTTTGTCGCAAAAAGTCCAACAGATCCTTCAAACAATGTGTGCCATGTGTTTGCCGAATATGACGTCATTCAACCAGCCTCACCTTTGATTAGCTTTTTGACAAAATTGATACAACAGCAAGACAAGGTGTAATCTTCATTATCTCCATTGGTACCTTTGTACATTCATCAATGTCTACAGAAGAACCTCGGCCTGGGCTTCATTTTCAGTATTGCACTAAAACATTGAGTGTGGACCACTCAATGGACCATGTTCTGGAACACAGTTATATAAGCATTTATTTAAATGGATACAGTTGTTCAGATTACTGGCTCCTTGTCTAAAGGACTTGAAAATTATCAGACAAAAATGCTGAACAAGCAGGCTTGCTCCATATAGTGGAAACTGTTATGGTCATAAGTTCTAGGATGGATAGGTACCTCATTTCAGGTATCCTCTTCCATATACAGGTAGAGATTATTGCACAATAATGCAACACAATGGCATCTAGAAAGTATGATTAACTCCAGAACCATTACTGGTAACTTCTTCTGATCATGGACACTTTTTAGAGGAAAGGTCATGTAAATGTCTGGTTGTCCCCTTGTGTGTGGTGACCCTTTGCTTTGAATCTACATTAGCTGGGTTAGATTTTACCTGCAAAACCAATGATAGGACCAAATAAGTGGGGTACAAGTAAGGAGTTAGTTTTTATACTGTTGAAACATTTTAGATAAGATGTAGAGCAGTTTTATATGTACTGTATTTATATTAAGTTTACTTCTGAAATTACATGTTCAGTTGTTTTTTTGTGCTTCTGTAGTTAAATATTATAAATGGCAAATTCACTTCTTACAGTCAGCGGGGAGTGTAAAAGCAAAATATGTTCTGCCGTTAATATTCTAATTCATCTTATACTACCAGTTAAAGTGGACCTATACCTAAGGTTCAGCATCACTGTGTCTTCATTTATTCAGTATACTTAAATGGCTGATACAAGAAACACAACAGACAAACTGGAATTTTATTTGTTTAACTAATTCTTTCAATGCACTTTGTCCATGTTGGACTTTGTTTTGTTTGAGTGCCTTATTTTATTTATTCTTTTTTATACTGGAATATTGCTTTTAGTTGCAAAATAAATATTTATGAGGACCATGTACATTTTGTGTTGTTTTATTTTATTAGTTGATCAACCTTTACTCACAATAGCCACTTATAAAGTCACATGAATTTAAAATGACATTACAGTGTCTCCAGCTCTTTACTACTCAATTCTGGCTGAAGTTGTATTTAATTTAAATCATACCTAAACTCAAAATGACCGTGACTCCCTTTAAGTGGTCCCTATATGAGCTCACATATTGTGATGGCCGAAGCTATTTTATCTAGCATTTTGGAGTACTGAATGCTGAATATTGGGGAATATCTGTCCAGAAGGCCACTGAACCAGATTTTTCCTGCTCTGGCTCATCACTAGTTAAAAATGGCTTGATAGTTAATATGTTGGTAAATTCTTTGCCCATCCATTCCACCTTATGTGTTTAGGCTATAGCAGATGTTGGTCTTTGTAGGATTCATGCACCTAGGGTTTAGCTATCAGCTATAGCAGAATACACAACCTCTGTAGGGTCCAAAACACTGAGACCAGTTATTATCCACTGGAGTGGATAGTGGATACTATAGTAGATTTCCAAAGCCCTTTAGCATAGGCATTTGGATGAAATAACTTATGGATTATATATATATATATATATATATATATATATATATATATATATATATATGTTATAAACATATATACTGACAAGCCATTTTTTAATGTGTCCCCAATTATCTTCATTGCCAAAACATCATCTCCTAATCAGCACAACAGATGAAGAACTGACATTTCTTCCAACTATTCCATATTTCTCTGCTCTTTTATAAGGAAACAATATGTTTAGGATCTTTGGCTCAGATTTGGGACATTTATTTGGTTTGATTCTATTCTGTGTTTTCACACTAAATAGGGCTTTCTCCATCTTTGGAGCCAGAGGAGATTAGGTAAGTCTGGTGGTCACTATGGCATTATAGGTATATACAGTATAAAAGTTTCCAAGAGGTGTCCCTCAAATGTTTTCCTTACACATAGGTCCTAAATTGGACATGGACTAGGTGTTAGGGCGAGCGTTGCACGCCCATCTCGCAGCACTTCACTTACCTCCATGGCTGCATCCAGCCGTCGTCCATCTCACAGCATTTCCCTCACCTCCATGGCTGCTCCCAGCTGTTTCCCTTCCCCCCATGCTTCCTCCTCGCATGGTCAGGTGCGCGCACGTCCCCGTCCACTAGAGGGCGAGCGCACTGGATTCCTGAGATTTAAAAGGCCTGTACAGCACTGATTGGTGCCTGGTCATCCAATCCTGCATCCACTTCCCTTATTTAAAGAGGCACTTCCTTTCCTTCAGTGCTGGATCTTGGTCTTTCCATGCCAGTTGTAAATCAGTTGCTTTTGGATTGCGCACCCATGTACCGACCTCTGCCTGTCCCCGACGCTGAACCTTTGCCGCCTGCCCTGACCTTGTCTACTCAACTTGACTACAAACCTCTGCTGCCTACCCTGACCTCTGCCTGTGTGTACTACGCCTTTTGCCTGCCTCTTGTGTACCCCGCTGAGCCTCAGCTAGCCGTGGGACTGGGCCGCTGTTGGGGGGTAGTGACCTGGGGGTCACTCGCCGCACAAGACCAACTTGCCTTGCGGTGGACTCTGGTGAATACCGGTGGCCTCTTAGACTCCGCTCCCCTGACGTGGTACCTGCCATCTGTTCCACAGTTAAAGCGGATCCACACCCGAGTCCGCTCCACCCGGTCCGTAACACTAGGCACTGCATAAATTACTGAAATTAGTAAAAAAAACATACATAGATTGCTTAGTATACACCAGGAATAGCAGTGAGCGTTGACTGTATACAAGCATGTTTAACAGTTAAAAATTAAGCCCCTATATTATGTTTCTAAATAGGGCAGAACCATTCATCTGTTTCTTCGGGTCAGTTGGTCCATTTCAAGCTGCTATTACCAGGCTGTTAATTCTAGCAGACGGGGTGGAATGTGGCATCAGCTGAGCCTAAGTTATGTCTGGCACAAAACATTCATCAGCTCCGCTAATATAGAAAATGTCTAGATACACATGGCTGCCAGTGCATGCCTCTTGGTTTTATATTAATTAACAAGCAGAGCAGATATAGCTCTTCTGTGACTCTACGTGCCTGAATCAGCATTCTAGCCAGTCTGTTCATGACTTTTCAGATGTAGAGCGTTATAGTTAAGTCTGAAGCTAATTTTCAGCAAATGTATTTTTAACTGAGATATACAAATAACTGCATGCTAGAGTTCTGGAATCTTAAATGCCAATAAGCCACTGGATCACTAAATGTCAATGTGACCGTGTTAAAGAACCACAAATGACAATGTGCTATTCTGAAAGCCCAAATATCAGCCAATGCTCAAATGTCAGTATGCCAGTGTTCATAGACTAAGCTGTTCCAAACTGTTTTCTGAAATCCCAGTGTAAATATGCCAGTATTCAGTATTCTGGATGTCAAAAAGCTATTGTCCTGGAGAAAAAAATGCCCATATACAACTGTCTTGGATCATAAATGTCAATATTCAAGTGACCTAGACCAACGAATGTCAAAATTCAACTTTCCTGGAGCAACGAACGTCAATATGCCAGTGACGCAGAACAACAAATTCTGAGCGAGGTGACAGAGCGAGCAATGCAGGCATGGAAGACTGCTACTCAGAACCCAAGACCTAACCTGAATCCCAAATCAAGGGCAACCCACTAGAGCCCCCTGCAAGTGAAGATAGACTGTAATTCATGGGAGGCCTGGGGTCATTCTGATCTGGCACAGATGGACTGGCTGCTGCAACTGGTTGGAAGAGTTAGACCTAAGCCAAAGGTCATGGGCTGTAATCATAGTCAAAGCCAAGTCTTTAACAAGAAATCATAGGCTGGCAGCAAAGAATTGAAAACGAGAGTCCCTATCAAAGACTGAGGGCTGTCTGCAAAGAACAATAAAAGGGGAGCCAAAGCAAAGCTCAAGGGCAGGCGGCAAAAGGCATAGTAGATAATCCAGGCCAAAGACGGCAACAAATAGGCAGAATCAGGAACAAAGGACTTTCAAGTTCAGTAACAAGGGCATAGAAAGGATCCAAGGCCCCTGAGCATGTGCATTGTGTGCAGAGGTTTTCACATGTGTAATGTGAGCACTGGTTAACATTCCTGGGGACCCCATTCCGAAATATCATTATGCAGGTTTCCTGGACCAATATATGTCAATGACAATGCCAGTGACTGGGACCAACAAATCTCGGTATGCATTTAGAAACACAGATAAACATAGAAGGTTGACAGCAGGAGACCATACGGTCCATCTAGTCTGCCCTTAGTTGGTCATAGTGTCTCCTAAGGGTGTCCAGATACCATATGCCTGTCTGCATTCTGTAACAGTCAAACCATCAACTTGCTATAGAGTTACACAACCTGCAGCCCAGGGGTACATGTGCCCACACTAACTTTAGTTGTGGCCCCAGCACCCTTAATTCTAAATTCTAGGGAGTTAGGGAGCAGAGCGGAAGTGTTTTAAGAACTACTGTATAATGTAATGCTAAGTGCCCCCCTCTCTTTCCACTTCTCAACGCTCTCGAACTTACCTCTTTACACTTAACCTTTGTCCATCACAACTCTTCTTGTCTCACCTCTGCCACCTTTATCTCTGCTCATATCACCTCTACTTAATTCACCTCTGATTACCTCTTCCCATCTTCCCAATTCTACCTAACCTATTCCTGGTTTCCCTTTACTCACCTCCTCCTGCCTCACTTCTTCCACCTCACTGTTTCCCCTCTTACCCCTGCCTACTTCTTTTTGTCTCATCTCTGCTTGCCTCTGCTTGATGTTCCCAAGCATATTGTTCTATTAATGTTGAAATTGCATTGAGTTATTTAGACCACTAGATGGCACTGTACATACATCCCTACAGACCCTGATTTGGAGGGACTGTCCCTCTTTTCACTCCATGTCCCCTTGACCCTAGCTGTCCTCATTTGTCCCTCTTTGAGGTCTAACATGAAGATCTGCATCAATAAATGATTAATTCACCTATTCAAATTGTTTATATTGTTGTAACTGTTACAACCTATCTCCTAGCCATCCCTCCATAGGGGGCGTGGCTTAATTTCATAATTGTCCCTCTTAACCATACTGAAGTTGGAAGGTATGCACTGTATAGGGGAAATGAATAAATGTACAGCTTTATTGTAGAACAGGACACAGGGTGTATTAGTTAAGAGAAAGAGAAGAGAGAAAGCTGCATGCTGGGATTCCCTTTAGTCAGTAAGGGCCAGCAGTCTGCTTGTTATATAAGTAGAAGCCTGCGTCAGAGTGGAAGGAGAAGAAAACCCACAGAGAAGCCCTGGAGCCATGCTGGACACCACCCTGCAGCCAAGTAAGGAAAGTCAAAGACCAAGCAAAGATCAACTGTGGGGGCTGTGACACTCTGAAAGCCAGGGGTGTGATGATGGCTTACATATTCAGGTACCATGATTATCAATATAAGGGAAGGCTGGGTGCAAAGCTGAGAGCAGTCACCATCAGTTAACGAAGTTTCTCTGTAATCCCATCATTCTCCATGAGAAGAGATCCCCAGGACAAAGAAGTGAGGAAAGCACTATGGAGTCCACAACATAACTGCTCATGCAGTGTCTGGCCGCTCTAAACACTGCAGCATAAACCACAAGGGGTTAACTATGAGAACTGTGCTAATATGTTTATTCATATGGACTGTGAGCTTGTAATGTCATCCAGTGGGCAAAGTTGCTAAGTTATTAGAAGTATACAACATCCTGATTTGTGAGGCTGGAGCACCACCTTGTGGACACTGATGAAAATTACAAGTTATTATACATTAGGTATATGGAATTTTTCTGCAGTTTGAGGTGTATTCATTCTGTTTTGTTGGAGACCTGCTGAAATCAAACTAATTACTGAACAAACTGAATTATGTTGATTGGGTCAATATCACAATATATAGCTTAGAGACCCTAACAAACCTCTTTCCGGTTTTCCTTTACTCACCTCTTCCTGATTCACTTCTTCCACCTCACCATTTCCCCCCTCACCATTGCCCACTTCTTCTTGTCTCAACTGACTCATCTGATTGCCTCTCTGCTTATCTCACCTCTGCTTAACTTATCTGACCTTTTTCTTCCTATGTCCACCTCTGCTTACTTCTTTCTGCCTCCCCTCTGATTACTGTGCCTTTTCGCATCTTACATCTGCCCACTTCTACCTACCTCACCTCTTCCTGGTTTTCCTTTACTCATGTCTTCCTGCTTCACTTCGGCCCACCTCGCCTCTGCTCCCCTCATCTCTTCCCACCTCACCTCTGCTCCCCTCATCTCTTCCCACCTCACCTCTGCCCACCTCTTCTCCCTTTATTTCTGCTCCCCTCTGCCCACCTTACCTCTGCTCCCCTTATCTCTTCCAACCTCACCTCTGACCACTTCACCTCTGTTCCCCTTACCTCTGCCCACCTCACTCCTCATCCCCTCACCTCCACTAGACCTCTGCTTCCCTCACCTCTGCTCCCCTCACATCTGCCCACATCCCCTCTGCTCCCCTCACCTCTACGCACCTCACCTCTGTTCCCCTCACCTTTGCCAGCATCACCTCTGCTCCCCTCACTTCTGCCCACCTCACCTCTGCTCCCCTCACTTCTGCCCACCTCACCTCTGCTCTCCTCACCTCTCCCCACCTCACCTCTGCTCCCCTCACTTCTGTCCACCTCACCTCTGCTCCCCTCACTTCTGCCCACCTCACCTCTGCTCCCCTCACTTCTGCCCACCTCACCTCTGCTCCCCTCACTTCTGCCCACCTCACCTCTGCTCTCCTCTCCTCACCTCTGCTCTCCTCACCTCTCCCCACCTCACCTCTGTTCCCCTCAACTCTGCCCGCATCACCTCTGCTCTCCCCACCTCACCTCTGTTCCCCTCACCTCTGCCCGCATCACCTCTGCTCTCCTCACCTCTTCCTGCCTCATCTCTGCTCTCCTCACCTCTTCCTGCCTCATCTCTGCTCTCCTCACCTCTTCCTGCCTAATCTCTGCTCTCCTCACCTTTTCCTGCCTCATCTCTGCTCTCCTCACCTCTTCCTGCCTCATCTCTGCTCTCCTCACCTCTTCCTGCCTCATCTCTGCTCTCCTCACCTCTTCCTGCCTCATCTCTGCTCTCCTCACCTCTTCCTGCCTCATCTCTGCTCTCCTCAACTCTTCCTGCCTCATCTCTGCTCTCCTCACCTCTGTTCCCCTCACCTCTGCCCGCATCACCTCTGCTCCCCTCACTTCTGCCCACCTCACCTCTGCTCTCCTCACCTCTTCCTGCCTCACCTCTGCTCTCCTCACCTCTTCCTGCCTCCTCTCTGCTCTCCTCACCTCTTCCTGCCTCATCTCTGCTCTCCTCACCTCTTCCTGCCTCATCTCTGCTCTCCTCACCTCTGTTCCCCTCACCTCTGCCCACCTCACCTCTGTTCCCCTCACTTCTGCCCACTTCACCTCTGTTCCCCTCACCTCTGCCCGCATCACCTCTGCTCCCCTCACTTCTGCCCACCTCACCTTTGCTCTCCTCACCTCTTCCTGCCTCATCTCTGCTCCCCTAACCTCTGCTCTGCTCACCTCACTGCTGCTCCTCTAACCTCTTCCTGCCTCATCTCTGCTCCCATTACCTCTGCCCACATCACCTCTGCTCACTTTGTCTCTTACAACTTCTGCTTACCTTAGCTTTTTCTGCCTCAACCAGCCCACTTCTTCCCGCCTCACCTCTGCCCACATCTGCTCACCGCTGCATAGAAATAAAAACATATACAATGCTTTAGGGTTACAGATTTCCTGCAGTAGACTGTTTGCATTTTGCTGCTTATGTTTTATTATAGGTAATGTGGCCCCTAAGACCACCTGTGCACCCCTTTTTACAGTCGCATTTTACAACATCTTACAACACCGAACCACACTACTGAAAAAAAAAATGTCCTTTGATACAAAAAGTAAAAAATATATTTGCTCCTTTCCTGGGCTTCTTTCAATGTGACACAGCATCACATGACAGCAAAACAGGGGTCAAAACGCAGGTAAATGACACAGCAATGCTTCCTCATGCTGAACTTTGCGCCGCTGCCTCTCCGATCTGTTCCCCCAACCGCATGGTGTCTTCAACTACCCATTTCCAGCTTGGGCAAGTCAGGGAGAGGTTTAAAGTAGACCTATACCCTTCTGGGAAAATCTGTATTGGATGGTACTTTGAACAATCAGAAAATGGAGAAGTGGAAAAAGGGTTGGGAACCCTGATCTGTGTCATATGGCCAACCTGTGCTTGCAAGACTGCTGATATGGCAGTCAGGGCTGTTTACCATTAGGCAAACCTAGGCCTGTGCCTAGGGTGGCCACTTGCAAGGGGGGTGCTATAGATTGTGCTATTACAGCTATAGATTAAAAACCCTTGCTGGCACCTTAATGCACAGAACAGCAAAGGGTTAAACATAGTCTGCCACCAGAGCATCTCCCAGCTGTTAACAGGTCCCAATTTCCCTGCATCTAGGCTGTGGTCATGTGACTTCTGTGTGTCAGGAGCCTGGAAAACTAGTACAGTTTATAGGGCTTTGTATTTAAACCCTTGTACCCTTCCCCCTCCTACACACACACACGGTCTGCATTTAACCCCTTGCACGCTCTCCCTCCTCCACACACACTGTCTGCATTTAACTCCTTGCACCCTCTCCACATACTCTGACTGCATGTAACTCCTACTATCCTCTCTGTTCTCTGCACACTGTTTGCATTTAAACCTCTTGCCACCCCCACAAGTCGGGTGTGTAAGCAAAAAATAATAGTGCCTAGGGCAGCCTGGGCTCCAAATACAGCACTGACGGCAGTATACTGTTTTTACAAATACCTTAAAAGACTGCCATTATACATAGCAGCATATACCCTTAATGTTTTTTCTATACATTGTCCCCCAAAACTATGAAACCATATTTTACTTAGCTGGCCTAATTTGGGAAAATGGTCTGGATCTAATATTCCATCACCCACGTTATTAATCTGGCCCTGGCAATTGGCGTGGAGCATGACTTGTAGCAGCACATAAGGCATATACTGTTCTGGGCTTTTAATCAGACTCACAGTACGCCAGAGAAACAAATGCTATAGAGCAGCTGTGGGGCAACCGTCCAAAAACAGCAAAAAGGTCCTTTACAAAAAAAAACTTCCAAATGTACAGATCAGATGTGTGATATATTCCTAAGGTAAGCCTTTCAGTGTATTCAGATTTCCAAATCATTTATTGCTGCAGCGTCTAAAAGGGAACTTTGTTTGCAACCACTCCGCAGTTTAAGGGTTACACAAGTGTGGGATATATATTACCAAGGAATCTTAAGGTTCTCCGGAAAAGCTATTTTTAGAAAATTTGAAGCCCGGTTCCTAAAATTAGTTTTAACCCAACATTTTATATTTGGATATAATAAAGATGGATATAATCTATGCAGTGATTAAACTGATATATAGTTGCACAATATATCTATAGAGCCTCTCTGTTTCTATACCCCCTTGCTGGCAGCCATGGGAAATTCATTTGGTAGGGATGTTAGCATCCTTCGTTTAGAAGGAGCTACAAACGGGGAGGCCGATTCATTAATAGCGCCAGGTAGCGACAGATGAGCGACTGAAGTATGGCGCTATGAGCGCCGCTAGCGTACACCGCGGGCGTTAGCGATTCGCTATAGCAGGCCTCCTCAGTCGCTACCTGGCGTTGTTGGGAACAACGCCTACATTGCTGAATATGATGTTTGAGCTCAGCTTTGTAGGCGCTGTCATTTTGACCACGCTATTCAACACAGCGCCTGCGCTTTGCTTTGCTGTGGGCTTGAAATCAATGTTAGTACCTTCACAAGTAAACACATTGCAACATGTTTCTTTTAATTGTTTTTATTTTGTTTTGAATTTTTTTTTCAAATTAAAGGAAAATTAGGAAAAAAACAAAAGGAAAGTTCAAGTTGATTCTCGGGGTGCCTGAAAAATATTAAAAAGTGCAGTTAGTATTTATATTTAATGTGGCTTTTTCGCTGTTAAAAAATAATGCATTAATTTGTTACAAACATTTGGGTTCAACTTGCACAACAACCCTAATTGTTATGTTGTTCAGCTTCCACCCCCCCTTATAGTGGTTTTGGTCATCTTACTCCCCCCTTATAGTGGTTTTGGTCATCTTACACCCCCCTTATAGTGGTTTTGGTCCTCTTACACCCCCCTTATAGTGTTTTTGGTCATCTTACACCCCCCCTTATAGTGGTTTTGGTCCTCTTACACCCCCCTTATAGTGGTTTTGGTCATCTTACTCCCCCTTTATAGTGGTTTGGGTCCTCTTACACCCCCCTTATAGTGGTTTTGGTCATCTTACACCCCCCTTATAGTGGTTTTGGTCATCTTACACCCCCCTTATAGTGGTTTTGGTCCTCTTACACCCCCCTTATAGTGGTTTTGGTCATCTTACTCCCCCCTTATAGTGGTTTGGGTCCTCTTACACCCCCCTTATAGTGGTTTGGGTCCTCTTACACCCCCCTTATAGTGGTTTGGGTCCTCTTACACCCCCCTTATAGTGGTTTTGGTCATCTTACACCCACCCTTATAGTGGTTTGGGTCCTCTTACACCCCCTTATAGTGGTTTGGGACAAATTATGATTGGAGTCAAAAAAGATTTGCCCTGTAGTGCAGTACTTGGATTACAGTGAAGGGTAGTTAGCTTACTGCAAAAAAAGAAGTGATCATGCTTTCCCTTAGCTCATTGCCAGTCTGGGTGTCCTCACTTCTTTCTGCGGGCAAGTTGGGGATTTCGGGCACCAGTGCTGTCTCTTCAGGGGATTGAATTCTGTGGCATATACAAATGTTGTGGAGCACACAGCAGGCGAGGATGATCTTGGAGACCTTCTGTGGACTGTACAGCATCTCTCCTCCTGGGCGTGCCAAACATAGAAAGCGTGCTTTCAGCAGGCCGATGGTTCGTTCCACAATGCTTCGGGTTTTGCGGTGTGCTGCATTGTAGCGTTCATGGGAAGAGGTCTGTGGGCTTCTGACCGGAGTCAGCACCCACGTTCTCTGCCCATATCCCCTGTCCGCTGTAGAAAAAACACAAGGAGAGAGACAGCAATTAGTACTAGTACATGTGTTGGTTTTCATTTTTACTAATTTTGCTTACTAGGCCACATATTTTAGGCCAAATACTTTGACATGGTTAATTATTTACCCAGTAGCCAGCCAGCTGGCATTTCGTTGTTCTCAAACTTCCGGCACAGGACTGTCCGCTGCAGGACGTAAGAATCGTGGCATGAGCCGGGGAACCCCGATCTCACCGCCCGCAGCTTCATTTCGTGGTCACAGACCACCATGATGTTAAATGAATGAAATTGTTTCCGGTTTCGGTAATACAGCTCCTGTGCACGGGGAGGGCGGAAAGGGACATGTGTACCATCAACGCACCCTAGCACATTCGGGATCCCTCCCATTAGATAGAAGGCATGTTTTATTTTGGCAACCTCCTCCTCATCCTCAGGAAACTTGATGTAAATAGGGATCAAATCACAAATCGCCAGAACTACCTGGATTAATATGCGGCTCATAGTAGCCTGGCTGATCCCGCTGAGGAGGGCAGAGGTTGCCTGGAAGGTCCCTCGTGCCAAAATATTAAGAGTGGCACACAGGCGTACTATGCCTGGAATGGATCGAGTGCGTTTGGTGGATGGCTCGATTTTGTGCTTAATCTGATCATATAGGGACTGTAGTGCAGCACGATTCAGACGGAAGCGGCTCCTGATCTGCTTGTCACTTAAGTCCCATACTGAAAGGCGGATTCCAAAGGAGCGGGGTGCCCTAAGCCTCACAGCACCCCGCTCCCTGTCCTCCTGCTCTTCCAGCATACGCATACATCCATCCACCCATACCCCATACATCACCCTCTTATCCATCACACACACTCAACAGATATACCAAATCAGCCAAACAAAACCAAAAACCACAAACACACCACACACACAAACAATCACACTCCTCACACACTCACTACAATGCAGCTCACCACAAAACCAGAAGTATAATGGTCCAAACCACCAGCCTGCTGAAAACCAGCTTTCTAAGTTAGGCACAACCAAGAGGGGAGTTGCTGCACAGCCCACAAAAGGCCCCAAAATCAAGCCTCACTTGCTGTATGCTCCACAATATTTGCATATGCCAACAAAATCAATCTCCTAAAGAAACAGCACTGATGTCAGAAATCACCCAACAAGCCACAGAGAGTGAGGACCAAACCCAGCCAGACACTCAAATGAGCTAAATGTTTGCTTTGTTTTTGCCTAGCTGCCCCGCCATTGGCACCAGCATCTCCTCAGGAGCCAAGGTACTCTTTGGATGTCGGTAAGTGCATGTGTGAACCTTGCTTTAGCCGCTTTAACACAAGTGCATGTCTATCATTCCTCTTTTTGATTTGTAGGCCAAGTGACTGGTTCATCTTTGGACCCCACTTCCGATGTTGCAGGTCAACAGGACCCTGTTGGTGTGTATTGCAATAAATAATGTATCCTTTATGCTGTTTATGTTACACTGGTTCAATTGGGTTAGTCTAATAATCTACATGTTTGCTCTGTCAACTTGAAGATGCCTATTTTGATTGCTTTTTCCATCCCCAGGGTCAGTCTAATAGTTTTTGGAGTGATTGCAATGCATTTTTTGTGTATATTTAAAGACAAACATTCACCCAAGTAGTTGGAGGAATATTTAGAGACATTAAATGTGTCTTTTAGTTGGCCAGAATATCGGAAGTGGCTGTCCGGAAAGGGCCCTTCACGTTGAGGCTGCCAGAAATGAGGGTAAGTTGTTTTGGCTTGATGATCTAGTATGTATTTTTGCTCTAATTTTGTGGCACTTTATTCGGCCAACTTGTGTTTAAACATGTATTTTCCAGGGCAAAGCTCGAGTGAGGTCCCCACTCCAGACATCTGGGAGATTGCGGGTATGTGTAATTTTAGCAATGTGTCTGATCTTATTTGGCCCAATTATTGCCTCATATTCCTCTAACATACATGTTAGCAATTTGAGTTTCTAATATACCTTTTGGCTAGTGTGTAATCTTGCACTTTGTGGAGGTATGGGCTCGAAAGGCTATCCATGTTACATTTGAGAAAAGAATTGACTCGATGGTCAAACAGACCAGAGAGTCACACAAAGAAGCACCACCAATATAAATTCATAAACTGTTTATTCAATTTGTACCAAAAACAAACACAATTAAAACCACAACAACACAACAAACATATTAAAATCACCTCAACCTGCCCTGAAGTCACGGTTGTATGTATTAGTGAGCAAGCCTATACTGGCTAGCGATTAGTGGTGCACCATATAAATAGATAGCATGTTACATTTGAGTTTTGTCCACTGACCTACTAACCTGACTTTCCTGTTTAGCATATGCCAACTTGCCGGAGCTCTCGGATGTTGATTTGCCCCTCTCTGGCAGCGATACCCCGCTCCTACCTGTGCCGGACGACACGGAGGTAACATGGCTGATTTAGAGGACCACTAACCACATTGCCATGTTCGTGGGTAGGCGATGAACCAACATGTCACATTTCCTTTCTTGGTTGTTTTTGCAGGAGGCGGGACCAGAACCCCAAGCTGGGACCTCTTCCCAAGTGCCATGCGGCCAAGCTTCAGAGGCTCAAACAAGGGTAAGTTGTATTGTTACAGTTTGGACAAATGATTTGGAGGGGCATAGCTGCATTGGTTCTGTTTGACTAAAATGTGGTTTTCTATTTTGTTAGCCTCAAACCAGAGCAAGAGGAAGTGTGGCACCAACCAGTCAGGATTTTTATGAGCTAGGGGTCCGGATGCTGGAGGACTACAGTCGCCAACAGCCGCGTGATGGAACTAATGAGCGCATTGCGGCGTTGGAACATCAGGTGCTGATGTGTCAGCAACAAAATGAGGCCCAGCAGCGCCAGATCGACCAGTTGCTCCAAAACCAACAACATAACCAGGAACTTGGTCGCCTCGGCAATCTAATGGAGCAATCTCTCCGGCGACAGGAAGAATGTCTCCAGCGCCAGGAACAAAGTTTGTTGTTGATACAACAGCTCATACAACAGCAGTCTATTTTTTTTACTGCACTGTTGTCCCCCAACACCGCCCCTAGCAATGACTCCCAACCTCCCCGGCCACCTAGCCAAGAATATTAATTTGTTTGTGGTTCTATTTTTTTTGTGTAAATAGATTTGATTAACCCACCTCTAAATTGTGTTTTTCCTAAGACATAGCTAAGAACACAGTCAGGGATGAGTATCTTGATCTACATATGTAAATGTAGGCCAAAATGTATGCCACACATTTGTGACCATAGCTTACTATGGTTTACATATTAAATGGCTACAAAGGTATGGCAAAATTTACACACAAATGGGTTGGTAGACACTTAAACTATGCTTGACAAGGCACAACACACTGTAATTAGCAAAATATAAAAATTTTAATTCTAAAGGTGGGCAACAGGCCCAACATTTGCCCACAAAGGGCCTAAAACAAGGGGCCAGTCATCACCCCACTTTAACGCCGACGCCTCTTCTTGGCCAGCAGCATAAGGCGAAGACGCCGGATCGACCGCCACAGTCTGCGATGCTGGTTTTCACAAGCTGTAGAGAGTAAAAAAAAAAATGTAATAAATGGAATGTGACCTCAACAGACACAGATGTAGCAATGTAATGTCAGGGGGTCCAATTAGCTGACGCTCACATTAACATTGTTGCCCACTGTGCCCTTAGGTGTTACCATTATATGAGTCCTAGTGGCTGGCTTAAATGTGGCCACCACATCCCAAGCATACATTTACTCTTAACTCTTGGTAATCAAAGAAGGTATAAGTCCCAGTGTGGACATTTATGTGTTTAGTCACATCCAAACATCAGGGCCTAAGTCCTAACGAGTAAACTAGTTTGGCCAAGAATCTTAGAGGTCCTGACCTAAGCAGGCCCATTTGGTTGTGTAGAAACCACAAATTGTCTCTATGTGGCAAACTCAAGAATGTGAGGCAACAATCAAGCATGCAGACATGCATGTAGGATTGTTGGCCAAACACATGTAACCTAGATGTGTGTTGCTTAAACACATAGGTACATTGTAAATGTCTGCAGAATTGACTATAAGACATAGGGTTCACAAGTCTTTAGGCATATGAAGTGGGATGTACTCACCATCGCAGCTGTGGCAGGGGCCCATGCTGCTGGCCGTCCCGGGAGGTGTGGTGGTGATGTACACCGGCTCCGTCTGCGTGGCAACATCTGTCATGAGAAAGCAAAAGAGAAAAGCCAAATTAGTGGGCCAATGACATATGACTATTTGTCATCCATCTGGTTAGGGAGTCTGCAAAAACAAATGCTTGCATGGTTACACACATGTTGTCCAACATTAGCATATTTCCTGGTCCATGAGTTCCTGTAAATTATTAATGGTTGCAACATGGACACATAAAGATAATGTGCCAATAACCCTGACAGTGCAATGCTAAGGACTAATTTGCAGTTGATTGTAGAATGTTACTAGTGTGCAACATGTGTTAGCCGGAACAACTTAACCAAATAACACATTTGCTAACCCCCATCATGATGTGGGCAGAAACATAGGGGTGGTTGCCATTTGGATTGCACGGTAGTGGGGTTTGTGATGTTAATGTACATTATCAAACCAGCTTGTACTATGGACCAGGAAACATGTGTCTGTTAAAAGTGGGCCAATACCCAGGATTGATACTATTCTGTGTTTTGGTCCACTTTGGCAGAGCACAACAATTTGAGTGAGACACCGTCCGCCGCCACTGCCTTCCGCACATCACTCCTCCAGTGTGTGCGCACGCGCAGCCCATTAGGAAACAGAGAGCGCAGGCGCACACACATCTAGAGGGGCACGCAGGAGGCTGCGGCGGTGGCTTCTGCCAACCACAATGAGGTAAGGAGTTTGTGGGCTTTTTTTGGGGGGGGGCCCTGGGTGAGGGAGGTGATTGTGCATGGAAGCTTAGAGATTCCAAGCACAATCAACAATGGGTGTTGGTCCACTTTAAGGAATGTCATAACATATGGAATGTGAGGGATAACAACAAACACTTACCATGACTATGCCCGTGGAGAAGGCGTTGCCAAAAGGCCATGGAGGTGCCGCCTATATGATGCCCTGCAAATTAGAGAGGAATGGCAAGGGCTAAGTACAAATGGCCATATGTAACCTGTCACAGACTAACAATGACTAAATGTGCACTCACCAGGGGATGATCCGCCACTTGAAGCCCAGGGAGGGCTCTGAGGAGGAGGCGGGGAGCCTCGGCTCCTAACACTCTGCTCCGAAGATCCCCCAGCCAAAGGGCCACCCTCTCACTCCCTGCTCCTTCAGGGAGTGTGGGAGAGTCCACATCTTCCACCCCACTTGGACTCCCCACTTGAGAGTGGCCCCTTGGCTGGTGAGAATCCTCAGAGTCAGAATGTGAGGAGCTGAGGCTTGATCCTGCCAGCCCCCCAGCAGCACACTCCTCTGGGGCGTCATCCCCTTCCTCCCCTGGGTCCTCTAAATAGGAGCCGCGAGAGGGGCCCTTCCCCGATGACTCCCCCGAGTCCGCCTGCCTGGTTCGGGGGAGGACTCCCTTCCCACGTTTCCCCAGGGGAGGACGCTTATCTGTGTTGAGGGGGTGAATGAAAATAATTAATATTAATACCCCAAATGGACACAGCTTAGCAGATTATTTAAACAAAAGTATAAACATAGCATAAGCTTAAACTTACCTGATGCGTAGGCATCATATAGGCGGTACACGCCTTCAGGGTCCCGGCGCTTGAAGTCCGACCACTTCTGCTGGATAGCTCGGACTGAGAGCTGGGTGTGGAAGCGCCGGAACACTGTGGCCTTCACCTCCATGGCAATGCGCTTTTTGCCCCCATGGGCATAGTCATATTGGTGGATGCAGAAATCCTATGAGCAATGAAAAACAAACACAAATCAATACATGACATCAGAACAATGGCATAAACAGTTATACTGAGAACAGATTAAAGTGGACCAACACCCTGGATTTTGACTATTCTGGGTTTGGGTCCACTTTGGTGGGGCACACCAATCGGGGGTGGGCCGCTGTCTGAAACCCCCTGGGAAGGCCAGAAATACACCACTGACCACGCTCCCACGTGACTGCGCCAGGCTAGCACAGCGCTCTGCGCCGCTGTGGTATGCGCATCCAAGCCCGGATCACGCATGCAGAGATGGGACGGGGCTGAGGTAAGGTTTTTGGGCCTCCAGGGGGGTTCATCCCCGCAGGACATCCAGATTTGGGATGCCCCGCGGGGAGTGACCAGATTGCTCCTGAAAACTAAGAGATTTCAGGGCCAATCCCCCCTGTGTGTTGGTCCACTTTAAACATAAAATCCAAGATAAACATACTCACTTTGACCACCTGGCCGTTTACGCGGCTATCCACCCTCTGTCGTTTGGATTTTGCTGGCCCAGGAGGGGAAGGGGTGGGAGGGGGATTAGGTGGGGGAGGTGAGGTAGGTGGGGGAGGTGGGGGAGGGGTGGTGGGGTCAGAATCAGAGGAGGAGCTGGGGAGGCGCAAAATCCGTCTCCTGGGCAGCATGGTGGAAACGCAAAGGAGGAAACAGGAACCGGATATGACCAAAGCGACAGGGGCAAAAAAAAAAAACGCTCCTCGCAAAAGGAACAAGCTAATATCCGCTATGTGTAAGCTAAGTGGCGGAACTAGTCGATTTACGCATTCCAAAAAGCTATTGGACTAAGCGCTAGTAATTTTTAGCTTTATGTGGCTTTGAAACGCAAAGGAGGAAACAGGAACCGGATATGACCAAAGCAACTGGGCAAAAAAAAAAAAAAACAAACGCTCCGCGCACCAGGAACAAGCTAAGATCAGCTATGTGCAAGCTAAGTGGCGGAAAAACACAATTTACACATTAACACAAGCTATTGGACCAAGCACAAGAAAGTTAAAGCTTTATGGGGCTTTGAAACGCAAAGGAGGAAACAGGAACCGGATATGACCAAAGCAACCGTGCAAAAAATAAAAAATAAAAAACCTCCGCGCACCAGGAACAAGCTAATATCAGCTATGTGCAAGCTAAGTTTACGCATTACAACAAGCTATTGGCAAAGACGCCATTAATTATTAGCTTGATTTAGCAGGGGGTTCAAGATCCTGTAATGCATAGGTCCTTGAAAACCAAAAAGCTTGGTGCTTAAAAATACAAATCTTATTCCTTCATAAAATAATCACACAATAAAACTATCCAACTACATGATAATGTGGCACACAGGAGAATGCATAACGGGTTGTTATGAGCTTGTACGCCTGAATAAATCCTGCAGAATGTGGACATGCACGCTCAAAACTACAGTGTATTCATTAAGAACGACTGGGGTCGCAGGAAGTGAATTCCTTGAAAATGGCAGAAGGGCACATGTATGAACAGCACAGCGCAGCACAGCGACGCTCGCGCCGCCACATAGCGAATCAAAACAGCGACTGCACAAACTCTGACCACCACAGATTCATCAAGGACAGGGCTGCCGAATAGCTTGGACGCTGACAATTTCGATGAGCGAACGTGAGCGCCAAACATCACTGACTAAAAAGTAGCTTTACAAGCCCCGTGTGTTGTGAAAACAAGCGATTTTGAGCCCAATGAGTTTTGTGGGAGGAGATGCATTTTAGATGTCACTCACAACATTACAGTGTAAAAATTACAACTTTCATCTAAAAATCAAAAATAACAAGACAGATTAATAAAACATATCCCAAGAAACATGTGTTGAATTTTGTGCAAAAGACAAAAACACAAAAACCACTTAAAACAATCATTGCAGTGTCTGCCATTGAAATGTATGGGAGAGCGGCAGGTAGCGACAGGTCAGACCTGTCGCTGTGATGGGATTAGCAGCGGCGCTGTTCGTTGCAGTCGGCTACATGATGAATCCCGCGCTAGCTGACGCTCTCGCCGGCGCTAGCCTCATTTAGCTTGATAAATGCGTCATTGTGGCCGACGCCGGGTGTACTTGAGTCGGTAGCCGCCGTTAGCTGGCGGGACCTGGCGCTCGTCAGACACTACCTGGCGCTATCGCTTGATGAATAAGGGCCTAAACCATTGAGAAGTCTGTGGAAGTTCCGGCTTAGATGCTTTCGCCATCCTTTTAGAAGTACGCCTACATAATGTAATTAAAGTGGAACAAAACCCAGGAATTTCACTTTCCCAGGTTCAGTTCCGTGCCCCTGAGGCTTCCTGAATTGGTATGCCCCGCTGTGTGAAACCCCCAGTTCGCCCAAAAAATCTCACCTTTCCACGTTCCAATGGTGCATGCTCTGGCTCTCATCCAATGAAAGCCGCCTGCTGTGACTACGCCATTGGGCAGGCAGCTCTCATTGCCGCATCTCCCGCATACCTGGCCAGGATGGTTGGGGTGGAAGTGCACGCTGCTAGTCACAGCAGGTAGCTCTCATTGGAGGAAATGCAAATGCAATGCAAATGCAGTGTTGGAGCATGGAAAGGTGAGTTTTTATGGGAGAACTGGAGGGTTTCACACAGTGGTACATCCTGATCTTTTAGATTCCAGGCTGGCTGCTGCTATGTTTTGTTCAGCTTTAAGAGTTTCTTACCTACCTATTTTACACAATGATTTGCATGGCCCTGCCCACTATAAGGATTGGGTAAATCTATTATTTCTTGTGTTGGGTACTTTGTTAATAACAGTGTCATCTACTGTCATAAATGTAAACTGCTTTAACCTATCAGTATAGATGCGGATCAAATAGAGAGACAAGCTGTTAGCTGTTGCACAGTATCTCCAACATTGAGAAGGTTTGGGAAAGGATGCTACAACTACATATCTTAAACACCTACAAGATGTAACCGGTGAGTGTTTGGGAAAGGGTGCTACAACTACATCTCTAAAAACACCTACAAGATGTAACCGGTGAGTGTTTGGGAAAGGGAGCTACAACTACATATCTAAAACAGCTACAAGATGTAACCGGTGAGTGTTTGGGAAAGGGAGCTACAACTACATATCTAAAACAGCTACAAGATGTAACCGGTGAGTGTTTGGGGAAGGTTTGGGAAAGGATGCTACAACTACATCTCTAAAAACACCTACAAGATGTAACCGGTGAGTGTTTGGGGAAGGTTTGGGAAAGGGTGCTACAACTACATCTCTAAAAATACCTACAAGATGCAACCGGTGAGTGTCTTGGGAAGGTTTGGTAAAGAATGTTACCACTGCACCCCTAAAAACTCCAACATGCTGTAACTGGCGAGAGTCTTGGAAGGTTTGGTAAAGTGAGCGACCACTGCACCCCTAAAAACACCAAAACACTGAAACTGGTGAATGTCTTGGGAAGGTTTTGGAAAGGATACTACCACTGCGCCCCTAAAAACACCAAGACACTGAAACTGGTGAGTGTCTTGGGAAGGTTTGGTAAAGAATGTTACCACTACACCCCTAAAAACTCCAACATGCTGTAACTGGCGAAAGTCTTGGAAGGTTTTGTAAAGGGAGCTACCACTGCACCCCTATAAACACCAAGACACTGAAACTGGTGAATGTTCTGGGAATGTTTTGGAGAGGATGCTACCACTGCGCCCCTAAAAACACCAATACCCTGTAACTGGTGAGAGTCTTGGGAAGGTTTTGGAAAGGATACTACCACTGCACCCCTAAAAACACCAAGACACTGTAACTGGTGAATGTCTTGGGAAGGTTTTGGAGAGGATGCTACCACTGCACCCCTATAAACACCTACAAGATGTAACCAGTTAGTGTCTTGGGAAGGTTTTGGAAAGGATTCTACCACATTCTTTCTATTCTTTTTTTCTTTTATTCTTTCTATAAAAGAAATGCCATCTATTCTTCCTTTCCTTTAGTCCTTCTCTTCATTCTTTCTTTCTTTCTTTTTTTTGTTTCCTTCTCTTCTTTTTTTTATTATTATTGTGTATGCCGTGTTGCTTTACAAAGTATGAATTACAAAGTATGAATTACAGGAGGTTGGGACTAGTAACATACTTATAATACATAGGGAATTATGATTAATTTATAACAAAGATATGACAAACGTAATACATACACGAGTTTGAGTCAAATGCAACAAAACACATAGATACAGGTGTACGTTAGGAGAGAGGGCCCTGCCCTTGTGAGCTTACAGTTCTTTCTTTCTATATTTCATTCCTTCTCATTTTTTCCTTCTCATTTTTTTTTTCTTTCAGTCCTTCTCTCCTTTCTTTGTGTCATTCCTTCTCTTCTTTCTTACTGACTTATTTTCTTTGTGTCATTCCTTCTCTTCTTTCTTACTGACTTAAATTATTTGTGCCATTCCATCTCTTCTTTCTTACTGACTTATTTTCTTTGTGCCATTCCTTCTATTATTTTTTCTGTCTTTCATTACATTCTTATTTTCATGACTTATTTTCTCTTTGTGCCATTCCTTCTATTATTATTTTCTGTCTTTCATTACATTCTTATTTTCATTACTAATTTTCTTTGTGCCATTCCTTCTCTTCTTTCTTACTAACTTATTTTCTTTGTGCCACTCCTTCTCTTCTTTCTTACTGACTTTTCTTCTTACATTCTTTCTGTCTTTCATTACATTCTTTCTGGCTTTCATTACATTCTTTCTTTCTGTCATTTCTTCAATGCTTTATTTATTTTTGTCATACCTGTTTTTTTCCTTTCTTTCTTTCATTTCTGCTATTCTTTCTGAAGTACCTTCTATTCTTCAATTCCTTTATTCCTTCTATTCTTTCTTTTATTAATTACTTTGATTCTTATTTTCTTTCTTATTTTTCAATTTATCTTTCTTATCTTATATATCATTCATTCATTTTATCTTTTCTTGTCAAGCCAGGCAGCAATGCCAGGATGGGAGACTGAAGTGTGAGCTTGAGCTTCTTATTAGGGATGAGCGAACTTTTGAAAAATTTGATTCGGCTGATTCACCGAATTTTCCGTCAAAATTTGTTTCGGTCCGAATTTATTCGCGACGAATCACTATTAAAAACGGCTATTTCTGAGCTTCCTAGAGCCTCAATATTCTGCCTTGCTGTAACACGCATAGGATGCGTTCTGGGTTAGTGAAATAATACTGTAAATAATTATGACATGCAGATCAGAGGCATCGCTATTAGAATCGCAGAGCGGCACAATTGCAGAGAGTTGAGGTGGCATCACTATGAGGGGCCCCTATATTGCCTGAAAAACACACCCTGGAGCTGGCAGCAGCAGGAGCCCAAATATTGGCTGAAAGACATCCTGGAGTTGGCAGCAGGAGCCCAAAAATTGGCTGAATGACACCCTGGAGTTGCAAGCAGCAGCAGCAGCAGGAGCCCAAACATAGCTTGAAAGAGACACTGGAGTTGGCAGCAGGAGCCCAAAAATTGGCTGAATGACACCCTGGAGTTGCAAGCAGCAGCAGCCCAAACATAGCTTGAAAGAGACACTGGAGTTGGCAGCAGGAGCCCAAAAATTGGCTGAATGACACCCTGGAGTTGCAAGCTGCAGCAGCAGCAGGAGCCCAAACATAGCTTGAAAGACACACTGGAGTTGGCAGCAGAAGCCCAAAAATTGTCTGAATGACACCTTGGAGTTGCAAGCAGCAGCAGCCCAAACCTAGCTTGAAAGACACACTGGAGTTGGCAGCAGGAGCCCAAAAATTGGCTGAATGACACCCTGGAGTTGCAAGCAGCAGCAGGAGCCCAAACATAGCTTGAAAGAGACACTGGAGTTGGCAGCAGGAGCCCAACAATTGGCTGAATGACACCCTGGAGTTGCAAGCAGCAGCAGCAGCCCAAACCTAGCTTGAAAGACTCTGGAGTTGGCAGCAGGAGCCCAAAAATTGGCTAAATGACACCCTGGAGTTGCAAGCAGCAGCAGCAGGAGCCCAAACATAGCTTGAAAGACACACTGGAGTTGGCAGCAGGAGCCCAAAAATTGGCTGAATGACACCCTTGAGTTGCAAGCAGCAGGAGCCCAAACATAGCTTGAAAGAGACACTGGAGTTGGCAGCATGAGCCCAAAAATTGGATGAATCACACCCTGGAGTTGCAAGCAGCAGCAGCCCAAACATAGCTTGAAAGACACACTGGAGTTGGCAGCAGGAGCCCAAAAATTGGCTGAATGACACCCTGGAGTTGCAAGCAGCAGCAGCAGGAGCCCAGACATAGCTTGAAAGAGACACTGGTGTTGGCAGCAGGAGCCCAAAAATTGGCTAAATGACACCCTGGAGTTGCAAGCAGCAGCAGCAGGAGACCAAACATAGCTTGAAAGAGACACTGGAGTTGGCAGCAGGAGCCCAAAAATTGTTTGAATGACACCCTGGAGTTGCAACCAGCAGCAGCAGCAGCAGCCCGAACATAGCTTGAAAGACACACTGGAGTTGGCAGCAGGAGCCCAAAAATTGGCTGCATGACACCCTGGAGTTGCAAGCAGCAGCAGCTGCAGCAGCCGAAACATAGCTTGAAAGAGACACTGGAGTTGGCAGCAGGAGCCCAAAAATTGGCCTAAAGACACACTGCAGTTGGCAGCAGCAGCAGCAGGAGCCCAAAATTTGGCTGAAAGGCACACCCTGAAGATGGCATCAGCAGGAGCTCAAAAATTGGCCTAAAGACATAAATATGTTTTGCACCATTTGGAAAGCGTAAAACGTTGCACCATGCTGAATCTAGTCGCATGCATCAGCCATTGGTGGGTGGAAATCCTGGATGATCCTTCTCTGATTCATTTTCACAAAGGTGAGTCTCTCCACATTTTTAGTTGACAGACGAGTTCTCCTTGCCGTAACTATGGCCCCCGCCGCACTAAACACCGCTCAGATGGCACGCTACTTGCCGGGCAGGACAGCTTTTCCAGGGCAAACTCAGCTAGCTGCAGCAACAAGTCAAGTTTGGCTGCCCAGAAGTCCAGCGGACCCTCAAGGTGTGTTGGCATGGTCATGTCAAGGTATGACATGACCTGCTGGTTCAGGTCCTGCTCCAGGTCATGAGTAGACTCACTATGCGGATGTAGAAAGCTACTCATTAGCGACTTAAGACTGAGGCTGCTGCTGATGGAGCTGCTGCTGCTGCTCCTGTCAACCCCCCCAGCAGCCATGGCAGTGGAAGGTGAGCGCAGAGGTTCCCCCGAGTCAGACCTGCGAGAGTATGGACCATGGCGCAGATAGGCATCGACCAACTGACTACGTAGAATGTCTTTGTAGTAGGTCAGTTTGTCCTCCCTCTTGGCCGGTTTAAAAAATGCCCCCATTTTGTGCCAGAAGCGAGGGTCCAATAAGGTGGAGAGCCAGAAGTCATCCCGTTGACAAATGGAAACAATTCTGGGGTCACTACGCAAGCACGTGAGCATGCTTCCTGCCATTTGCGCAAGTGACTCGGAGGGACTACCTGTCTCCATCTCCACTGCATACTGCCACGGTGTGTCTGGGTCCTCTGTCTCGCCTTCCTCACAACCCTCTAGCTCCTCTGGCTGCTCCTGCTCCTCCTCTCCTGTCCGCTGACTAGATAAACCAGCCATTTCGCCAAGCCTAAACTGTGCACTGTGCCACTCATCCTCCTCTTCCTCCTCCTCCTCCAGTTCAGCTCGAACGGGGTTCATGTGGCCGTAAGATCTAGATGCCATGTCTCCAGTGCCCTGACCAGCCATGGTTTCCAACATGTGCTGTAGTACATGAAGCAGTGGAATCACGCCGTTCATCCCGTAATCCTGGCGACTCACAAATAAAGTGGCTTCCTCAAAGGGCCTGAGCAAATGGCAGGTGTCACGTATGAGCTGCCACTGGTTGACATTGAAGTTACACAGGGGAGTCCCCCTATCCACTTGGATCATCAAGAAATCCATGATGGCTTTTCTCTGTTCGTATAGTCTGTCCAACATATGCAGGGTGGAATTCCAACGGGTGGAAACATCGTAAATCAGACTATGTTGGGGGCTACCGTTCTGACTCTGTAGCTCAAGAAGGGTGTGCTTGGCGGTGTATGAGTGGCTGAAGTGCATGCAAAGTTTCCTTGAAGTTGTTAGGATGTCTTGCAGATGGGGGGAAGACTTCAAAAAACGTTTACAACCAGATTGAAGACGTGAGCCATGCAGGGCGCATGGGTCAGCCTTCCTTGTCCCAGCGCAGACAAAATGTTCTTCCCATTGTCGGTTACCATGGTTCCCATTTTCAGTTTTCCTGGAGTAAGCCATGTTTGGATTTCTTGATGAATAAATGTAAGCAGTTCCTCCCCTGTGTGACTCCGTTCGTCAAGACAAACCATGTGAAGCACAGCGTGACACTTCATGGTAGGCTGGAGGGGCACTGAGACTTGAGCCTACAGTGGAGGGTGAGGAGATGGTGGAGGATGAGGAGGCCGAGTCACACGATGTCACAGGCACAACGGCCAGGGAGCGTGGAGGCCGAAGCGGCGTGACCTGTCCAAGTTGCTGCTGCTGCAAAGGGACCACATTCACCCAGTGGGCTGTAAACGACATGTACTGTCCCTGATCGTAGTTACGGCTCCAGATGTCGGCACTGCCCTGCACTTTGCTACACACCGACAGGCTTCTGTTCAACAAAAGTGTGCAGCACTGGTACTGCCTTCTTGGCAAAGAAATGACGGCTTGGGACTCTCCACCTCGGCTCGGCACAAGCCATCAGTTCTCTGAAAGGTGCAGAGTTCACCACCTGAAAAGGGAGCGACTGCAGCACCAGCAACTTGGACAGGAGCACATTCAGCTTCTGCGCCGTAGGGTGAGTGGGCGCATAATGCTGTCTCTTAGACATGGCTTCGCTGATGGATTGCTGGCGGGATGCATGACTTGGAGGTGGAGCAGGAGCATCTGGAGCGACAGAGGATGGGTATGATGCACAGTTGTCTTCGGTTGAGGTGCTGGAGCCTTGGCTGGCAGAAATTGGGAGCGGCGTGCCACTTGGTGAGAAAGCAGCCTGGACCACCTCGGTTCTCCCAGGCCGCTTTATGGTGAAGCATCATATGTTGACGCAGGGCCGTGGTGCCAACATTTGGGCCCTGGCCACGCTTCACCTTCTGCCTACATATCTTGCATGTGGCCATGTTACCCTCCAGCGGATGCTTGAGGAAGAACTGCCACACTGCCGAGTAGCTACTTTTCCCACCAACAGCCCGCACTGATTGACTGCTACTGTCGCCAACTCCAGGAACCCCTGCTCCACTACCTCCCGATAAGGTAGCCTGCCATGCAGCAGGTTCTCTACCCCGGCCCCGTTTGGCTCTGGGCTTTACAATTGTGCCCCCATGCTGACTGCCAACCATGCTGCTAACACCTTGCTGCCTCAGCTGCTGACTCTGGGGCAACCTGCGCCCCTCTTCTCCTGATGATGAGAATGAAGCCCCTTCTGCACCTGGTTCCCAAGTGTGATCGGCTTCATCATCATCATCATCACCGAGTTGTGGCTGCACGTCACTGATGTTCTCGGTTTCCTCAACAGTGTCTGGCGCAGGAGCTGGAACCCTCGCAACAACACCCACGCCACTCTCAACATTACTATTTGTCTGCCTAGCGAAGGAAGCCACCTCCATTTCTTGGCTGGGCAGTAGCTGCTGACTGTCCTCTATCTGATCGTGCTCCTCACTAAAGAGTGGAGCTGAATCCAAAGCATAGGATACATCGCTGGCGGAGGGAACGGCGTAGGACAGAGGCAATGGGAGGACAGGGACTGCTCTCGGGCCATGCCAACTCAGGGTTGTGTCAGAGGAACCTATCGACCCTAGACTGGGGGTGTCAGATGTAACTTGTGATGATGTGGATGACCGCGTTAACCAATCTACCACGGCAGATGCGTTACTGGTGGAGACACGACCGCTAGCAGATACTGGCAGATCAAGTCTCTCACCGCGACTCCTGCTGCCACTCGCCCCTAGTCTGCTGCAACCTCTGCCTGCAGAATCTTGGCCTCTGCCATTAATTAATAAAACAGAGCCTTTAGAAGTTGATTTAGTATAACAGATAGGGTGAAATGTGCTGGTTTGGGATGCCCATGTGGCCTGGTGTTTTTACAGGACGCACAAAACCAATTCAAAATGCAATATATTAATAAAACAGAGCCTTTAGAAGCTGCTTTAGTATAACAGATAGGGTCAAATGTGCTGAAATAGTATGCTCATGTGGGCTGGGGTCTTTACAGCATACAAAAAAAAATAAAACTAATCGAGTTATAAGAAATGCTTGTGTGTAACAGATAGGGTTAAACATGTCACTGCCAAGATGGGATGCACAGTGGCCAGGAATAAAAAAAGCAATTTAAAACTGATCTGGCAAATGAAGTGAAGTGAAAATAAAAAAAAAGGTTTCCCTGTCACTTTCTCTGCTGTCCCTGCCTGGATCATTCCCGATTTTTCCCTATCTTTCCCTGGCTCTCCCTGGCACTGTGTGGGTCTTTGTGGGTCTCCCTGACTTTCCCTGCCTGTCTGTTAGTCTCTCCCTGTCTGCAGCAACCTCCGTTCTGTCTGCAATGCAAGGCTGAAATGCGCACACGCAAAATGGCCGCCGTTTATATAGCACTGACATCACCGGGCTTCCTGGCTGCTGATAGGCTGCTGATAGGCTGCATGTGACCTTCCCATGATAACTTGCCCCAGGGGACATGTCCAGACATGTCCATCCACCATTTTACAATGGCTGTAATTGAAATAAATGGAGTTTAAAGGAAAACTTCGATCGATCGAATCGTGGGGAAATTCGGATTCGTTCAGAATTGAATTTTTAATGAAATTCGGAACGAATTCGGGTTCGGTGGGGTGCTTTTGGGGGGGGGGGGAAATTGGAGTCAGGAAAGCGATTTATAGTCCATAGAAATGTATGGGAGAGCGCCAGGTAGCGGCAGGTTAGACTTGGCACTCTGCAAGGCTGAACGCTGGCGCTGTACGCTGAGCCTGGGATAATGATGAATTGGACACTACATGGCGTTGTTCCAGTCGCTCCCCAGATTCGGCTTCATAATTGTGGAATTGCGTGCCTTCTCCAGCGGTCACCTGCCGCTGTACAGGCACTAACTGGCGCTATTCCCTTATGAATAAGGCCCTCTGTTGCCCACATAACATACATTTTGTGTCTAAGAAGTGGGCCTGCTTAAACTTAAAAAATAGGGCGTGGTGCTGCAGTAGGCATGTGGGGATAGTACAGAGTATAGGTCAGTTTTAAGAGTCCATGCTGCAAATGCCATTTTAATACTAAGAAACCAGTCTAATAAACTTACCATGTTTATAGAAAAAGGAACTGAGGGTGATTGGATCAGGGGCCCAGAAAATTCCAAAGGTGGTACCTCATTCGCCTGCCGCTAAATGTCGGAATCTGATTGGCTGTTGTGAGTTAAAGTAATGACTTTCTCTGCCATGATATTTGGGACCAGACGGTATCTTTGTTGAGATCTCTGAGACTTTGCATGCCTTGGCCTAGGATGTCAGCGTTCCATTCTCCCCCCTGTGTTCCTTGGCTCTGTGAGGAATTGTTGGCTGGAGACGCGGTATATAAATTCCTAAACAAACCTCCTTAATGTATACTCGTTTTCTGCTATATTTTGTTTAGGAGAAACATTTCCTCTTGGCTTTGACTGAGAGGAATTGTTTATGTTCTCATTACTGTGAATGCTCAGCGGCCTAACGTCCTGGCTGCTGTGCGCATTACTCCGGGCCAGCCGCTGACTTTTCTATCCTGCTGCTTTATATGTCCGCTCGGAGATGGGATGGCGTTCTCACAAAAAGCTCCAACATTAGCTGACACCTCATTAAGAGCTACAACAAAGGCGTTTTTGTAGCGTACAGTTCCTTTTGTCGATATATGTCGATCCACATAAAGAGCTCATAGCTCTGAAAATTGGACTTCAACCCTAGATAGAAACATAGAAACATAGAAGGTTGAAGGCAGAAGTAGAGCATATGCTCCATCTAGTCTGCCCTTATGTATATACTGTATGTTCTCTTTATCTTAGGATAGATGTGTGCTTATCCCAGGCATGTTTAAATTCACTGACTGTTGGTTTTTCAACTACCACTGCTGGAAGTTTGTTCCAAGCATCTACTACTCTTTCTGTAAAATAATATTTTCTAACATTGAGTCCTGATCTTCCCCCCGACTAGCTTCAGGTTGGGCCCCTTGTTCTATCATTAAGTTTCTTCTTAAAAACACTTCCCTCCTCAACCTTATTCAATCCTTTCCCATATATAAAGGTCTCCACCATGCCCCCCCCCCTCTCCCTTCTTTCCTCCAGACTGTACAAATTAAGTTCTTTAAGCCTCTCCTGATAAGTTTTAAGTTTAAGTCCTTCCACCATTTTTGTTGCCTGCCTTTGGACCCGTTCTATTTGAAAAATGTCTTTTTGCAGGTAAGGTCTCTCTAGCTGTGGCCTTACCAGAGCTCTATACAGCAGCATCACAACCTCCCTCTTCCTACTGGTGATGCCCCGAGCTATGCAGCCGAGCATCCTGCTTGCTTTTCCCACTGCCTGGCTACACTGTCCACTCATCTTGCAGCTATCAGTAATCAGTACCCCTAAATCTCTCTCCTCCGAGGTCCTGGCTAACACAGTGCTGCCCATACGGTGCTCAGAGCAGGCATTCCTTCTACCCAAGTGCACGATTTTACATTTAGAGACATTAAACTCTAGTTTCCACAGGTTTGACTATCTATCCAGTAAAGCTAAATCATTTCCCACCTCCAGGAATATCCACCCTATTACTAACCTTTGTATCATCAGCAAACAGGCAAACATTTCCTACTAAGCCTTCTCCTATGTCACTTACAAATATATTAAAAAGAATGGGGCCCAGGACAGATCCTTGTGACACACCACTTGTAACTCGCCTTTGTTCAGATTGCACACCATTAACAACTACTCTCTGATACCGATCTTTCAGCCAACTGGAAATCCACTGAACTATCCAGGGATTGAGTCCTACCTTCAATAACTTATCTATGAGCTCTTTATGTGGTTCAGTGTCAAAGGCTTTGCTAAAAGCCAGTGGATATACAGTTGGTTGAAGGATGGGTATCAGAGCACTGGTGTCAATAGTGTGCAATCTGAAGAATAGAGAGTTACAAATGAGGTACCGAAAGGTGGAGGTGTCTGAAACATGGAAAATTATTAAGTTTTACTGGATAAATGGTAAAAACTGTGGAAACTGGAGATGTAAAATCTTGCACTTGGTTAGATGAAATTGCCTCTCTGAGTGTTGTATGCAAAGTACTGTGTTAGCCAGAACGTCAGATGAGAGCAATTTAGGGAGACTGATTAGATGATTAGACAATGTAGCCAGGCATTGGTAAAAGCAAGCAGGATGACCAGCAAGTCCCGGGGAGGGCGCGAGAGCCAGGGGTCTGGTAGCAGACAGAGTTAGAAGAGGAAGCTCCCTGTTCCCATTGCACCATCAGCCCCAGTGTATCCCACCAAAGGTTAGGAGGATTCAGTCCGGCAGTCCTTGACCATGTGAAGACTGTCACCTTCCCCTCCTCGAGACTACTGCTTTGCCTTGTTTTGCCCAGCAGGGCCAGACAGCTTCCTATCCAACCCTTCCAGTTGTGACCAGTGCCCATGGCTAACATGAAGTGCTCCACCACCCCTAAACCCCTAGGAAGTCTCCTTAAAGTGAGCATAAAATGGGGCGGCATATGCATACACTCCACCAGGTTATAATGGGAGTGCAATGAGAGTGCTTGGAACTAAACTGGGTGATGGGGAGTTGCCCTTTAGGATGAGGCAGGTGCATAAGAAACTGCTGATAATGGCTGGGAGATTTTGGAAAGAAAAACTACCAGCAACATTGTATAGAGCATAGGGAGAGGCCAGAGGGATAGACGGGGAGATTGTCCATAACCATGCTGAGGGGAAGACTAGAGAGATGAGGCCCGGGTGCAGTTGGAAGTGAGTCGGAGGACATGGCTGTAGTGAAGCAGAGCCATGCTGAGTTGCTGAGAGATTGATAAGACTGAGGTGCGGGGAGTCCACGCATAGAGAGGAAGACCCTGGCAGGAGAGAGAACCCGGGGGGGTCCTGTCATTGGAGGTGACAGAGGAAGCGCCCCTTAGGAGTAGAGAGGATCAAAAGGTACCAACAGGCAATGAGGAGGAAGGGTGCCCCAGTAAGGCGTGACTGCCTCTGTCTGAGCCCCTGCCCTACAGTGACTGTTATGTGAGGGAGAAGCCCTTGAGTTGCGGAATGGGCTGGGCTTGGAGTAGAGGTTCCCTGTGTGTTTTAACTGTCCTCTGCAGACATCAGGCAGTGTCCCAGTCTGGGATACCCCATAGATGGTCTCCACTACGAGAGTTCATTTATTTTGGAAATACAATACTTCCTAGCCCCTATGTATCTAACGGACACATGCCTGGTTAACCCTATGCTAAAATGTTCTGATAAGCAAGTGTATCTGTGTCCTTTTGCCTGAAGGACACAAGACTATTTATCCCTTACACTGAAACATCCCTACAAAGCACGTATGTCTGTGTTGGTTTTCTACAAAGCAATGCACATTTTTTGGCCTATGAACTGTATATTTCACTGTGACATGGATTAAAGTATTAAACCTTTCTTTCCATGACCATGCAACAGTAAACCAACTTGAAGCTTTCACTTATCCTGCTTGCTGTTGAGTGTCTGTCTGCTGTGATACCATCTTGTCAGCTCCCCATGCTGCGGTCCCATTTACCCTTACCCACGGCTTACTTGTGCATATATGTGTGCTGTGACATTGCCTAAAATAAGTTGACAACTTGACATATTCTGGATTGCAATTAAAGCTGACCATGATTTCTGCTGGCTGATCCCGATACTACTATTACATGCCTCTGGTGAGATAGTGAATATGTATTGGTGTAGGATGCCTCTTTAACACACAGACTCAACAGCAAGGCACCAATGGAACAATCAGCTTACTTTATTGTTTAAATGTTCCCAAAGAACGGCAGTTCCAAATTCAGGGCAATTGACAAGTTAATTTCAATCACAGTTACAGGACAGAGGACAGAGGACAGAGTTACACTTGTTTCATAGTCACATTTCAGATTAAACATCAGCAATAACTTCTAGATTCACTCTCTTAGATCACGGCAGATGGGGGGAGCTGTAAACCAACCCACTTCAAAGAGACTTTTCCCTGGGGCTTTACACTTCTATTCCTAAGAGGAGAGGCAGGCCCAGGCAAGACATTCTATATGAGGGGAGGGGCTCAGTGGAGGCACACCACTTGGAAGAAAGTTGCAGAACATACATAGGGCCCAGCAGCATTGGGGGACTCAACACCTTCAGAAGTTTACGGTGATTCAGGAAATGTTTCCACCAACACGAGGATTCAGCCTTTACCTTCGGACTATCCTAGGAATTAAAGATGAACAACAGAGTCCCTGAAGTCTAAAAGAATCCATGGCGTTCCGAGTCCTACTCCTTGGGGACACTGAATTGGGATGCGCCAAGGGAGCGACAGGAAGGTGACCTGGGGGATACACACAGCGGGACATCCCAAATCAAGATGCCCCGTCTTAGAGGAATAATACGTGGGAGAGTGAAATTCCCAGGTGTTGTTCCTTTGTATAGCAGGGGCCATTGCAGCAAGGAATGGGGGCCAAAGACCTACTGGCTCCTTTACCAGGGTACACCGGGCAGACAGGCTTTCGTCTTCCCTCAGGCGCTCACCCTCAGTCAGGGTTTTGGACTTGGCTCACATTTGGATCCAGGACGGATTCACTCAGTTGGTTTCACCTGCCTTTGTCGATAGCCACTCCACGTTTCCTCGCCTGGAGCCTCCCACAGTTGCGCACAGGACCTGGGCTCCCAATAGACTGACCACATGTTGAGACAAGCACAGCCTTTTATACTCCTCACCAAGGGTGACATCTAGTGTCCTCTTCTGCACACTACAACCTTGAAATAGTTTCAAAAAAAGCAAACCCAACCATGTGTCTTATCTTGTTTTGTACTGTGTTACACGCGTCTTCACTACACAGTACCCTCCTCTAAGTGTGGTTTACTGCCGGCTCGCATGACTCTTCAGTGCTGTGGGATCAGGGTGTGCTCCCCGGGAAAGCCCCAACTTTTTGCTAAAATGTGCAGGACAAATTACTGATTTTTTCAAAATAAAATGAGGATCAAATCATTTTTCCTGTAGCACTGGCTTTTGCGTTTGGTTTTAAGGACCACAACCCCCCCCATAGTTCCAGCATGTCATAGTCCGTCAACACTGAAATAAAAGTGCTCAGCATGGCCAGTTTGGATGCCTTTCCCTGCTCTTAGTTTAGGGTGGTCAGCCTGGGCACCCCAGAGACAGCAGAGGTGTAATGCCTAGAAAATGTAAAGGACAGAGGAACAGTGAGTAACCACTTGCTTAATTATGTATCAAGGTGAGAGGCTGTTGACTGTAACCTGATCCATATATGCATCAGCTGAATATACGAGCTTCCAACCCCCTGTGTGCTACAGATTGCAGTGACTACGCTGTTGCAAAACAGCTGTTATTGCAATTAAAGTACTAGGACCAATCAAAATGCTTCCCTGACGTCTGACAGCCCATTAAATTTATCAGTGCTAAAAGAAATCGATAAAAGGGTTATCTAAACATTCAGAGTAGCGATCTCTCATAACAGGTCAGATTTCAGTTCTTCCTGGGAGAATGTCTAGTTGCCAAGTCATTTCATGACATAGCATAAACCATGTTTTTGTTGTAATAGTCAACTCCTTAATACCTTTAATAAGGGGGTGGGAGTAGCTCCATCACTATTATTTATACAAAATCATTATCATTATTATTCAGGGCCTGGGAACCAATTTACCGCTCAGTTTAACCCTCTCATCATCTAAGTATTAAGCACCAAACATGTCTAGCTATGTGGAAAGACAGATATTTGGTTGCATATATCTGCAGATACATGTGGAAGCCACACTGCCCTGACAAGGCGGTGTGGCAACCAAATCTCCGTCTTTCCACATAGCTAGACATGTTTGGTGCTTAATACTTAGATGATGGGAGGGTTAAACTGGGCGGTAAATTGGTTCCCAGGCCATGAATAATAATGATAATAATTTTGTATAAATAATAGTGATGGAGCTATTCCCACCCCCTTTGCTCCTTTCTACCTTAACTGAAATTTAAAAAGAGCTATTTTTATTTTTTTATTTCTCTGCCTTATTTGATTGGTTTCCTAAAAAAAAGCTGACCCTTAAAGGGTCACTATAAACTTTATAGGTGTTTCTTATATTTTGGCACTGTACAACATCTGTTCTGAAAGCATGGTGCCAAAGAAACAGCAATAGAAAAACAGGCCTCCAAAACCTATAATGAGCTCCACTCATTTCAGCGCTTCCAGCCATTAGGTAATTGCACAACTAACGTTTACCTGGTAAACGAGGGGGGATAAACACTGTGAAGTGGTTAAAGGAGATCTATGGTGAAATCTGTCACCTGTTAAAAACTCATGGGAACATGCTAGATGGCAAAAGAAGTGGTTGCCTAATCCCACTAAGCTTGTTTCTTTTTCTTTTGTAGAATACCTTCAAGTTTAACGTCTAAAGAAAAAATGTTAATAATAAAATAAGATCAAGCTGTAAAAACAAACAGAACATTTAATATGAAGCAGAGATGTCGTATAAAAAAGAAAATTGTTCCCTCCAACCATTAGGTCCGCAGCAGGCACTTTACAGTTGGCCAGACAGCCCCAGATAATAAATATGCCAATGTTTATTGTACAAAGTTTCTGATGCCAGGCTCAGCTTGCCAGTCTGTTGGTATGTAAACCTCTGGAATGGTTGGTGAATGCAATCGAGCTGCATTGGTATGGGCATACACCAAAGATTTAAATTAACAGCTAAGGTGCAGAAGAATATTATTTGGCTGTGCAACATACATTTGGGACAGCAGCAAAATTCTTTCGCCCAGGACAAATGCAGACACAGAATTATTTAGCCTAGGAGAGATGCAGAATTATTTTTCCCAGGGCAAATGCAAAACTATTTTGGCTACGACAGCCACATAAATATTTTGCCCAATAAAGATGCTGAATTATTTTTCCCAGGATATTCACATAATTATTTCAGTCAGGACAGATACAGTCACTGTATTATTTTGCAGCAAAGTAGAAAATGGTGGGTCCGCACTTCTTTAAACTTGATTCTTTAATTAAATATTGTTAAAATCATCTCCATCCAAAATATGAGAAGCAACACATAAAATCCAAAAAGAGACCCAGGCCGACAGAATGTATAATACTCTGACGCGTTTCGGGTAATGGTCAGCCCTTAATCATAGATGAGGGATCATACAAAAACATACACATTTGTATCAATAAGCACTTACCTAGTGTAGTCCCAGAAGCAGCCCCGATGAGAGCTCCGAGCGTCTGCAGGGGGGAGTGACGTCACCACCGTCACGAGCCATGCCACCCAATCAGGGGCCAGGCCCGAGGACCAATGAGAGCGAAGAAGCCCTCTCTTGGTTTCGAGGGGCCAGCCAATGAGTGGGGACGTGACCATGATGGCAGTGACGTCAGGGCAAGACAATGTTGCCAAATAACCAGCGCTCGGCAGAGACGCTGTGAGGAGAGGTGAAGGAATAAAACAACTCCTCTCCAATAAATGTAATACCCCACGCTCCGACCCCGAGAAAACGTCGGGCAGGGAGTCGCAGGCAAAGAATACAGAGTGTCACGGACCGGGTGGAGCGGACTCGGGTGTGGATCCGCTTTAACTGTGGGACCGATGGCGGGTACCGTGTCAGGGGAGCGGAGTCTAAGAGGCCACCGGTATTCACCAGAGCCCACCACAAGGCAGGTTGGTCTTGTGCGGCGAGTGCCCCCCAGGTCGCTACCCCCCAACAGCGGCCCAGTCCCACAGTCAGCCGAGGTTCAGCGAGGTACACAAGTGGCAGGCAAAAGGCGTAGTAAGTACAGGCAGAGGTCGGGGCAGGCAGCAAAGGTTCAGAGTCGGGGACAGGCAGAGGTCGGTACACGGGTGAGCAATCCAAGAATGTCTGACTTTCAACAAGCATGGAGAGACCAAGATCCCGCACTGAAGGAAGGAAGTGCCTCTTTAAATAGGAGAAGTGGATGTAGGATTGGATGACCAGACACCAATCAGTGCTGTACAGGCCCTTTAAATCTCAGGAATCCAGTGCGCTCGCCCTCTTATGGACGGAGACGTGCGCGCACCTGAGCATGTGAGAAGGGAGCATTGGGGGAAGGGAGACAGCTAGAACAGCCATGAGGGAAGTGCTGCAAAATGGATGACGGCTGGATGCAGCCATGGAGGTAAGTGAAGTGCTGCTAGATGGGCGTGCAGCGCTCGCCCTAACACAGAGATACGTAAATAAATGTTCATCAAGGGTTGAAATACATATGGGGTTTGGGATCACCCCGGGCTGAGCACCCAAATTGTCTACGCTGCACCAGAGTGCGGATACTTTCTTTTCATTTGCTTCAAAACTTTATTTTTTTGCCCAGGACAGATGCAGAACCAGAATCATTTTGCTCAGGGCAGGTGCAGAATTATTTTGCCTTGCACAGATGCAAAATGCAAACACAACCATTCAAATGTATGGTTACAGACCCAGAATTTCAGTATTTTGCCCAGGACATATGCAGATACTAAATAATTTTGCCCAGGGCAGCACAAAAATAAATTTTTCTCACCCCACCTGGCAATAGCTAGTTATAAAACTCAGTGCAGCAACCTCAGCTGTGGCAGTAAGTTGTGTGGTGGGAGCTGGTTGCACAGAGATACATAACAGTTGCAGATACTGCTCTCTTCTCGCCCAGAATGGTAATAAGGCAAAAATCTGCTGTTTTTATAGACACCACCTCTGGGGACAGAATTAGAGGTGGTACTGTTCTCCACAGTGGAGTGAAGCATAGCAGAGCATCACTCGGCAGAGCCACACACAGCTGTCAAGACCCGCGGACAGTGTCAGATGCTGCCCAGCCGCCACCATTTGGCATCGATCAGAGGGCAACATAAAAAAGCTTGGAGGGCTACATCCAAGTTCGACGCATGTGAAATAGAGGGTCAAAATGCTAGCTGGAATACTACAGGTGTTAGAGGGAAATATGATTTAAATTAATTTATTTGATGGCTGGTATTCTCCAATATTTCTACTAGAGATTAATATTATAAATATCGCAAATACTAATAATCATATCAGCCCAACAACCATCAATATGATAGAAACCAATGGTCGCTGAGGCTCTCACACATCCAATGAAATGTCCTAAGAAATATCTTACCACATATACTTTGCACATACAATCTATTATGTGAGAAATTATTCACCGCATACACAGTAAGATATATGAATGAAAACGGGTTTAATTTACCAGCACAGTAAATAACCTTCACTAACCCAATATGTTCATGAAGTTTCCCCAGATAACCTTATAGGCAGTTGTTACATGTTAATTTATAGTAAGTTATATGTTAGTTACAGTACAATTAATGTTATAATGGAGAGAGAGAGAGAGATACTTAGCCATTATGGTTGAGGTTTCATTCAAGCAGGGGGCCCATCCATCAACTGAAAACTTCCTTCTATTCTGTTGAACGCTAGGGGGTGTGGCCAGCATTCTCAGTGTCCTGGGTGTGTCGTTGCCATGACTACAACCCGTGAGATTAGATAAATATCTATAAAGTGATATAACTCCCACAATATGCATGTTATCATACTGTAACCAAGAAATTCATGATCCCCATTCATTTCCTAATTTAATGAACCTAAACACCAAATATTATGTATGATACTAAGTGGATTATCAGTCTTTGGCCAATATATGTATGCCATGTTTGATATCAAATGAAAGGTTGTATAATCCTAAATAAGACTCATTAATATAGTCATACCTGCCATATTTCAGGAGTTACACCACTCTCCAAAAAATGACCGTGCCTAATGTGTATTTGAGTGTCTGAATCGGGGGCCAACCTAATTAGGAATTCAATTATTCCTTTTCAAAGGAAATGAGCTGTAGCCCAGAAAACACCTCCACTATTGAGGTACCTTTTTGGCAGCTAGGTGTGTATATAGTCTATTGTCATGGTCTGTTTACTAGAGAAATAGCAGGATTTCAGGCTCACACCCTATTTGATTGTTACTTAAAAATTCAGGCGCATAATTTGGGGATATCTATAATCATATAAAGTATAATAAAAATATCAGTACACTTAGGCCCTTATTTAACAAGGGATAGCGCCAGGTAGCGAATGGTGAGCGAACGGCAATGCCGGTGACCGCCACGAGAACGCCGGCTCCCCTCCGCAATCACACATTTATCAAGCCGATCCTGCTTAGCGACTGACAGAGCGCCAGATAGCGAATCATTCATCATTATTCCAGCCTCACCCCACAGCGCCAGCGAGCGACCTTGAACAGCGACAGGTATGACCTCTCGCTACCTGGCGCTCTCCAATGCATTTCAATGGAGCAATCTTTAAATATTCTTAATTAATTGCTATTAATGTTTTTTTTTTTTTTTTTTTTTTTAACCCTTTTGTTGCCAAGCACGTAACACCTACGTGCTGGCTTGGCTGGGCCTTAAGTGCCAAGCCCGTAGGTGTTACGTGCTTGACTTTCCTCGCTTCTAGTTTAAAAAATAAAAATCAAAAATACTCACCTGACCCCTTGTTGGATCCGGCCGGGTCTCCTCTTTAATTTGGTGCCATCCGATCCCCCGTGGGGGGTCGGATGGCTCCAGGAGAGCCCCCGGAATAGGCCGCCCCCCCCCCGCTTCTGCAGCAGCAGCTGCTAACTGTAAAAAAAAATAAAAAATAAAAATGACATTCACTTACCTGTGTGTGCGCTGGCTCCCGCTGTCCCTCCTCTTCACCTGGGGGGCCTCCGATCCCCCCCCAGGACTTACCGATCTTCAGGAGAGAGCCTGGGAGGCTCTCTCCTCTCTTCTTCACGATGGTGGCAGCCATCTTGCCTCTAAGCCCCGCCCCCTTGGGGGCGGGGCTTATGACGTCATCCCGGTCCCGATCACCGGCTTCAGCTTTCTCAGCTTCTCAGATGCCGGTGATCGGTGCCCTGGAAGGAGGTGACAGGAGATCCTCTGATCTCCTGCCTTCTCCTTCTCTGGATGCCGATCACAGGCATCTGTCAGCTGAGCGGCGAGGGACAAGAGCTTGCAATCGAAGGTAAGTACAGTTAAAAAATTTTTTTTTTTTTTTGAATAAAATACTTTTTATTATTGTGTGGTGTTTTTATTTCACATTAACCCTTTGTGAGCTGGTAAGGGGTCCATGAGACCCCTTATACCAGTTCACAAGGCTGGGGGGGTGGCAAGTCACCTGCCCTAGCGGGTGGCTTGCCATTAACCCCCGCACCCCCATTACCTGCCTCCCCAAAGGCCAGGGGGGGGCAGAAGAGCCCGGGCCCACATAGGCTATGTGGGCTCGTAGGCTGCAGGGTGGGGGGGCCACCAAAGCTGGCCCCCCCACTCTGTGCCTACAAGCCCCCATAGCTGGTCCCGGGCTGGTTACTTTGGGTAAGGGGGACCCCACGTCATTTTTTTTTTTGGATTTTTAAGGGTTTTTAACCCTTAAAAATCCAAAAAAAAATGGGGTCCCCCTCCCCGGGAAGGGGGACCCTATGTCATTTTTTTTTTTTTAATTAACCATTTGTCATCCAGCAGCTATAAAAGGCTTCTGGGCAGGAAAGGGTGTCTACCTATACATATGTGGTATCACTGTAACCGGGAGAAATTGGGGTTTCTCACGCAATAAGATTTTATTGACAAACTTACATTTTTTATTACAAAAAAACTCTACAAATTGTAAAAAAATATATTTTTTTTAATTTTTTTCACACATTTCACCCAAAAATGTTGAGAATACACCTAAAAAATACAAACAAGACATTTCATGTTAAAGCCCAGACTCTGTTGAAAAAAACAATATATAATTTTCCTGGGAAATCCCTGGAAATCCTTTCAAAAATGACAGTTGAACATGTGTAGCGCGAAACAGTGAAACTCAGTCTGGCAACAGGGAGTGGGAAATGCTGCAGGTAGGCTGGCACTTAAAGGGTTAAATGTCAAAAATTCTGTGACCACTTCTGCAATGTTAGATATTTTTTTAAGGTAAAAAAAAAAAAAAATTGTGCAGAATTGATATTACAGGTCTGATATTAATGTATTCATATTACAACATGTTTTGAAAAACTTTTTTTTTCTCCCAAAAATATGGTTGTTTGGGGGTTAAAAAACTACTTTTAACCCATCGCCGCCAGCGCTCTGGGGTTTAAACAAGCATTTCACTGCGCGAGAATTTTTTGAGCGTGATTTGTTAATGAATATGCTGGGAGCCGTTCGCTATGGCCATTCGCTGTCATGCGCTCCCATACAGCGCGGAACCTGTCAAATAGCGACTCCTCACCCAATATTCAACATTACGGCAAACCGACTGAGTCGCTATCAACTACAGAACAACGGCCAAGCACAGCGACTACTAGCGGGCGCTCTGAAAATGCCGCTACTGTCGCTCATCTGTCGCTACCTGGCGCTATTAATGAATCGGCCTCCCCATTTCCCCTTTAACAACAGGCCTACTTCTCAACAGGGTAAGTAAGCCCAAACAAATTGATTAAAAAATCAGCCTCCCACCAACTCCATGTAGGTCATTCTGGGGAGGCACAGATTCCTAACAACTGTATAATGGCCTCTGCTGAACTTTGTGACAAAGCCATAGACACTGGCTCTCTCATCCCATTCTCGGTAACCCACTCCGTATTTACTAAAAGAGACTTATTTGAAGTCAGTGCCTGAAGTTATTTAGATCTGAGTTTCCCGAATGGCTGCTAGGCAGATCAGTGCTAGTTCTGCTGCCAGTCAAGGTCAAATGGCTGAAAGCCTGTTAACACAAATCAACCTAGTGCTGTCAAACATTTGCCTAGGTTACTCCCTAAACTACACCCTGATGGTCTATGTCCCTCCTTTTTCCATGAATCGGTGTTACTTTCTTGGCTGCCTGCCACAACTTTTGGCTTTGTTGTGGACCCAGATTGAACTCCTCCAGCTCCTGACTTAATGGACTCTCAACAGTTCCTAGTCTAGTGTTGTATGACAGGACTACTTCACCCACTAAAGGTCAAAAAAGGGTTCTGCGTTTAATAACACCCTATGATAAATTAGGAACTTTGGTTGCGGTAGAAAATAACTCAACTGGGCAGTTAAAAATAACTGTTGAGGTTCACTGATCCATTATCTTTGAGCTGTATTAGTTTAACCTGCAGGGTGTTCATCGGGAGGATGCCAGTCGCATATGTTGTGGTTATTCTAGGACACTGCCAGTTGTTGCCGCTGCCAATGTTTAACTTTGCATGTTTATTTTCTTGTGATGAACTTAGCTTAGCGGAGTCAGTGGAAACACTGGATACTGAAACCACATCCCCTCACCGAGCACAAAGGGAATGTCATTTGTGGCTTTTATAGCTCTCTGAGCAGTGGGGAGGATTGTGCAATGACCTCTGTAACCACAGTCCACTACAACACTTGAGATTCGGAATTCTTCATGCGGCATGCAAATATTTTCTGTTTTCAGAAAGCTTTCTCTGCCTTGTACCTTTAAATAGAGGGTGTTGAGATCTCTTTAATCCCTCTATATGGCCTAACATTGGTCTCTCCCATGCCTGGCTACTGCCTATGTTTTGGCATTCTCAAATCTCAACCTCCATACAGCCATCTACTTCCCTCCCTGTGCTGATGGGGGGCAGTGCCCACGTGTACACATTTGTAGCTATTCCCAAGCATTGCACCCAGGGCCGGCGTCAGCACCCGGCAAGCCCGGTCAGCTGCCGAGGGCCCCACCCATCAGGGGGGCCCACTGACAGCTGGCACAATGTGGTTAAAGAACTGCACACACTTCCTTTCTCTGTCTCTCTGCTCCATCCATCCCTGTCTCTTCAGCTCTGCCCCATTGGTTGTATTACACCTCTGCCTCATCCATCCCTATCCCCTGAGCCCTGACCCATTCATTCATATTCATTGAGCCCTGACCCATATTTCCCTATCCACTCAGCTTTTCCCCATTCATCCCTATCCCCTGCGCCCTGACCCATTCATTCATATTCATTGAGCCCTGACCCATATTTCCCTATCCACTCAGCTTTTCCCCATTCATCCCTATCCCCTGCTCCCTAACCCATTCATCCCTATCCCCTGCGCCCTGACCCATTCATCCCTATCCCCTGAGCCCTGACCCATTCATTCATATTCTTTGAGCCCTGACCCATATTTCCATATCCACTCAGCTTTTCCCCATTCATCCCTATCCTCTGCTCCCTGACCCATTCATCACTATCCCCTGCGCCCTGACCCATTCATCCCTATCCCCTGAGCCCTGACCCATTCATTCATATTCATTGAGCCCTGACCCATATTTCCCTATCCACTCAGCTTTTCCCCATTCATCCCTATCCCCTGCTCCCTGACCCATTCATCCCTATCCCCTGCGCCCTGACCCATTCATCCCTATCCCCTGCGCCCTGACCCATTCATCCCTATCCCCTGAGCCCTGACCAATTCATTTATATTCATTGAGCCCTGACCCATATTTCCCTATCCACTCGGCTTTTCCCCATTCATCCCTATCCCCTGCGCCCTGACCCATCCATCTCTATCCCCTGAGTCCTGACCCATCTTTCCCTATCCCCTGAGCCCTGACCCATTCATCCATATCCCCTGAGCCCTTACCCATTCATTCATATTCATTGAGCCCTGACCCATATTTCCCTATCCACTCAGCTTTTCCCCATTCATCCCTATCCCCTGAGCCCTGACCCATCCATCCCTATCCCCTGAGCCCTGACCCATCCATCCCTATCCCCTGAGCCCTGACCCATTCATTCATATTCATTGAGCCCTGACCCATATTTCCCTATCCACTCAGCTTTTCCCCATTCATCCCTATCCCCTGCGCCCTGACCCATCCATCTCTATCCCCTGAGCCCTGACCCATCTTTCCCTATCCACTCAGCCTTGCCCCATCCATCTCTATCCCCTGAGCCCTGACCTATCTATCCTTGTTCTCTTAGCTCTGTCCCATTCATCTATGTTCCCTCAGCCTCCCTCTTCCTCAATACTTGCCCATTCATGTGGGGCCAAACAAAAAAATAGCTCCAATAGGGGGTCGGAGGGCAAGCAGCCCTTCTTAGTTTTGGCCATACAATATATAGACCCCTGACCCGCGAATATCCACCGCAAAGGAGCCCATTTAGACCATGCCGCCCGAGGGCCCACATAAACCTGGAGCCGGCCCTGATTGCACCCCCTCAGTTTAAGAGATGTAAAGAGATAATTTGCATGGCTCTGTCTACTGCAAAGGATTCTGGGAGAAATTATTAGTTTGTTATTAGCATTAGTTTGTATGCAGCATGCAAATACTTTCTGTTTTAAGAAAGCTTTTTCTGCTGTGAATTCTTCGTGTATCTATTAAGCAGGCTTCCCAAATCTTCTGTTTTTTTCTGATCGGCTTACAAATCTGATAGAAATACATGAAATGCTGGCCCAATAGTGTGCTTATATATCAACGTTTTAGTTTTAATAATATGACAGGTGACACTCTCCGGAATCATGACTTGCTGGTGCTCATTTCCAAATCGTCCTTGTAGGTGGACTTTTAACCCACATTTGAAATGTGTTGCTTTGACTTTTGCTCTGCTTTTATAACAGGTCAGTGCAGAGGATTAGCCAGGTTTTCTGGCAGCCCAGGCAAAGATTCAAAATGGCGCCCCCACCTGTTCTCAGGCCCCCCTTTGACGCCCCCCTGACCCGTTGCACCCGGGGCAAGTGCCCCCGTTGCTCCCCCCTAGCTACGCCCCTGGGTCAGTGGACTCTTATTCTCTATGGTGAAATACAGATATAGGGTATAAAACATCTGGGGAATTTAACCCTTTAACTGCCAGCCTACCTAGCGATTTTGTAACACTCTGTTGCCAGACCATTTTCAGCATTTTGCGCTATATATGTTTAACTGTGATTGTTTGCTGGAATTTTCAAGGACATTCTATATTGTTTTGCTCAGCAGAGTTTGGGCTTGTCTGTATTTTTTTCAGTGCATTCTCAATATTTTTGGGTGAAGTATGTTTTTTTTTTTTTTTAATATATTTTTTAAATGATGTCACTTTTTAAAATAAAAAATGTACAACGGCACCACATATGTATCGGTAGACACCCATTCCTACCGAGGAGACGTCTCAAACTGAAAAGATTGCTTTATGGAATATTCAAATAAAATACAACTACTATACGCACTGTCAGGGGTTAAACCCTAAAAATTAAAAAAAATAAACATTGTGGGGTAAGGCAGCCTGGGCACCAGCTATGGGGGCTGTTGGCCAGGGCATGGTGCTATGTGGCCCTAAAAGTTACCAGCCCACATAGACCACATGGGCACCAAGCTCTTCTGGTCTGAAGTACCCCATACTGGTTCACAAAGGGTTAAGTGTAAAAACACACACACCTGCAAACGCATACGCTGGGTGCTGTCTCACACTGTTTATTTAAGCTGGGTGAGCAACAGAAGATCAGTGTCCTCTGCCCCCTGCTAAAGGGAGACCCAGCCGAATTGCTTTGGGGGCAGCTAGCCTGCAAACCCACATACAATACCTGCCTTTCTAGTCTCCCCCAGCCCCTCTGTACCTGACCCTACTATATCCCCACCCAAGAAACCCCAGCCCATGTTCTGCAATTCTATTACCATAAAAGGGGGGCATAACCTTAGCATAATGGGGGGCGGGCATCCCCACCCTGACACATTCTCTGCCCCTACATTGCTAAAGCCTTAATACATCAATTCAAGAGTGGCCCAGTTCACCCCTTCCCATGGTCTGTCCCTGCCTTCAGCCTTCAAGCTCACTCATTGACTGTCTATCAAGCACATTAGGGGGTTCAGCTGGGATTTCATGGGCTGGTAATATCCTGGGCTGCCTTGACTACCACTGCCTGGTTCCCTTCTCCTATAGTGACACATGTCATCCTTCTGTAAGGTTTGACTATCTGTCCCAAAAGTGTAGTCAGAAGCCAAGTGAACTCTCTGGACTGTTAAATGGATACTAATGACTAAAACGTTATTAAAGGTCATCCATCACATGGGACATACCCATCATTAGCCCAGCTGTTTTCCCATTTAGGATCACATTGAGGCAGGAAAAGCATGTATAGGCCCAGCCCCCAAAAAGGGATCTGATGGAGCCCATCCATACCCAGCTTTCCATACTTGAATGTGTCACTAGACTAGATGTGATGTTACCATACATCATGAATTTGCAGTTCCAAAAAGTAGCAGTTGGCAAGATGGGGTCTGCTGGGACTGATATCCTGTTTGTCACCAGTCCAGGTTTTTTTCTGGCCCTAGCCAACCTACCTTCAACTTGTGAGCTACTTAATCCCATCCCCAAGGTGCTTCTCAGCCAGTGAAAAATCATGTTTATCAGCTGAGGCTTTAAGCGGACCTTCACTCTGAATAAGAGTCTATCTTATATGTTTCCTACACCCTGTACATACAGATTGGTCACATTAAAAATCATCCTACCTGCATCTACTGCATGTTATGCAGCCTTTAAACATCCAAGATGGTGGCTTATGGAAGCTGCCATCTTATCAGGCAGCCTGCAAACAGGAAGTGCCTCCTGACTGTGCTGCTCTGATTCCTGGGATTGCTGACATTTACCTGACCCCAGCTCTGCTCTGTCTGAGCAAAGCACAGCTATAACCCGCCCCCCTGTACCTTATCCCACTCTCCTCTCCTCAGTAAGTGTGATGCTTCTGAGTCAAGATGGCGGCGCCCGTATCCTAAATTCCTGAACAGAGTTGCAGCCCAGTGGGGGAACGAATAATAAGTTAGTGACTAAAAACTTAAAATATATTAATCTTAGATGCTGAGGAACCGTTTTTTAAGAGTTTGGGCTTTTCATTAAATCACGCTGAAGGTCCGGTTTAAGCTTTGCAGAGACAGATCTTGGGCAAGGGCGGATATGGCCTCAGCTAAAGCAATAGTACTGAAACATTAGCATTTTAAGAGCTGATACAGAATTAGCAATTCTTAAAATCAGGAGCTTAAAGTGGACCAACACCCAGGGGGGATCGGCCCGGGAATCTATAAGATTCCCGGACCGATCAGATCCCTCCCCGCGGGGCATCCGAAATCGGGATGTCCCGCGGGGAGGAACCCCCCAGGAGGCCCACAAACCTTACCTCAGCCCCGTTCCACCCGCGCCGGCCGTTTGTGAATGGCCGGCGCAGGTGTGCTTCCTGTTAGAGGGAAGCGCGAGACGCGGCCTCCAGCGCTCAGAGCCGCTGAGCTGCTATGCTTGTCCAAGCGGCCTTGGACGCGCGCTGTGATTGGCTGGAGCGGTCACGTGGGAGCGGGGAGAGGTGAGTTTTTGGGGCGTTCTGGGGGGTTTCATACAGCGAGGCAACCCGATCGGATAGTCAAAATCCTGGGTGTTGGTCCACTTTAACTGAACTAATTTAGGTAGTTGTAACTTGTTAGAGGTAACTTGTTGAGTACAGTAGTAACTGAAAAGCATTAAAGATTTCAAGATATCTCACTGTGCATTAAAGCAGTCCCACATCCATTTTCCACTTAATGTCTTGGGGGAGCATCCAGATTGCTGGAGCCCCCCCCACCCCCCAGCCCATAGACCCCCCACAACCATAGCAAAATGCAGGCCTGCCATTACCCACCTGCTGTCAAATTGTCTGGATTTCACTGGCTGTCAAGCGAGAGAAAGTGATCCTGGGCCACTTTTAATCCAGGAATTGAGGTGCAGGTAAGCATTGTGGGGCATTGAAGTGGTCTATGCACAAAGGGGCACCAGCAATCTGCCCCCCCCCCCCAGATTGTCCCAGTGCAGCCACTATGTAGAAAATGAGTGTGGGACTGCTTTAAGTTTGATTTTAAAGAATGCTGCTCTGAACCGTGGCAGGGGGCATTGCCTTCACAGCCATGATGCTGAGACAGTAGCAGTGCAGGGTAAGAACATGGGCTGGTGGGGGTACAATTGGGCTGTAATGAATGGGAAGACAGGTTAGAAGGCAGGGAGTGGAGGGGGTTACATACTGGGGGCTACACTCAACTCACGTTGTAAACATTTTAATCTAATATCTCCTTGAACGGCTATCAAATTATGTAACCAATTTTACTTCCAAATAACTAAAATATTAATAATATTATATATATTTACCATATTTTGCCCTATAAGACACACTTATTTTTACCAAAAAGTGGGGGCAAAATGTCAGTGCGTGGGGCAAAAAAATAAAAAAAAGGTAAAAAGTTAACTCACCTCTCCATCATCAGTCCCGCTCACGCTGTCCCGGAAGCGGCAGAGGCAGCTGTATCCGCAGCACCAGACATTCAGCCTGTTACAGTGGTGGGCGTGACCGACGCTTGAGCATCGGCCACGCCCACCGCTATACCAAGAGGGGTCTTCACTCAGTGTGCTGGCGCCGCAGAGAGGAAGCAGCGGAGGCAGCTGTATCTGCTGGCACTTATAGGCGCTGCGGATAAGGTGGCAGATACAGCTGCCCTCATTGCCTCCTCTCTGCGGCACCAGCACACAGAGTGAACACCTGTCTTAGTATAGCTATACCAAACCAAGGATTAAAAGGTGAGTTTCCTTTTTTTTTTCCCTTTTTTTCCTTTTGCCTATGGGGAATGGGAGGGGGATGGAAATGCCACACTACCTATATGGGAATTGGGGGGATGCCACACTGCCTTTGTGGGAATGGGGGATGCTATACTGCCTATATGGGGAATGGGAGGGGGATGGAAATGCCACACTGCCTATATGGGAATGCGGGGGGTGCCACACTGCCTATATGGGAATGGGGGGAATGCCACACTGCCTATGTGGGAATGGGGGATGCTACACTGCCTATATGGGGAATGGGAGGAGGAATGGAAATGCCACACTGCCTATATGGGGAATGGGAGGGGGGTGGAATGCCACACTGCCTATATGGAATAGGAAGAGGGGGAATGCCACACTGCCTATGGGAATGGGAGGGGGCATGCCACGCTGCCTATGAGATGGGATGGGGGCATCCCACACTACCTATGGAAATAGGATGGGGCATCCCGAACACTGCCTATGGGAATGGGAGGGGAGAATGCCACACTGACCATTAGGAATGGGATGGGGGGACACCACACTGTCCATGGGGAATGGGATGGGGGAATGCCACACTGCCTGTAATGGGGTGTTTTAGCACATTTGGCTTAGAATATTTTTTTTTCTTATTTTCCTCCTCCAAATCCTAGGTGCGTCTTATGGTCAGGTGCGTCTTATATGGCGAGAAATATGGTATCTTGCCCAGCTCGACTAACATAGGCAAACAAATATATAAATATTAATAATATTTGGCCAATGATAACACAATGGATACACACAAAAGACTGTAGACTCTTTGGACGTCTGGCAAATATGGAGGACACTGAGACAAATAGTAAATATTGAGATATATTGTTGGAAAAATGCCAAAAGAAAATACAGCTTAACCTACATGCGACACCACATATATTAGCCACTAATAGGTGGATTTACAGCACAAACAACATGAACCAAATGTCACACAGGGAATCTACAGTTAACCATGCAGAAAAGAAAAGAACACCACAAGTTAAATAGACAACCAAAACAATGGTAGAAATAATGGTTATTGTTTGCAACACAGTGATATCCCCTGGCAGCACTAACCGGTGTTAGCTATGGCACAACATCAGTAGCAGCTATCTCTCGGTTACCTGCCTGGGTCTCCTCTAGCCAGTCTCCGCAGTTCCTCTCAGCTCTCTCAGTGGTTCGTCTCTCCCCAGGTCTATAGCAAGGCCGTCCTCATGTTCTAGCAGTTTCCCCTTCTTGCCTTCCTCTTTCCAAGGCTCCCCCAGTTATGCAGAGAAAAACCTTAGATCTCCAGACTGGTCTTCCTCGTCTGGCTACTCTGAACTTGTCCCAACCTGCTTTGCTGGCCTGTTAGGTGGGCACGGATCAGAATTTCCAGGCGACTGCTCTCCCAAGCCTGCGTGGCTTGTTTGGTTGTAACTGAATTTATTGTTTAAGTTCCGAATGCTGATACTATCTACTGCGAATACAGTTCCTGCCCAGCAACCTAGGCCTGCTGATATTCTAAGCAGCTTCCCACTGATGTCATGCCATGAACTATGTTGCTGTATATCCATATATTTATATATGAGCAAAATTATTAACAATATTTATTTTCCATAAAAGCCCCTTATTTACAACGTGACCTCCAAAGCAATGAGATCCATTGGTTATTTTGCTTATTCTGCCAATGGCCAGATCGCCCCTACCTGTCACTGTGAGGTCTGGGGGGAGGGGGGGGATGTTTCTTTGCAATCAGTTATTTGAATTGAGTAAAACATGCTGTAAGTAAATAGCCAAGAGGGCAGATAGCTGAACAATTCTGGGAATTGCAGCATTAAATGATCAACCACACGACTAGTGTAACATCAGTGTTTTATTGCTTTCACATTGAATTTCCAAAAAAAGTGAATATGTACAATTTAAATTTAACATCCAAATGCTACATTGATTTAAAGGCCATTAATAACCCTTGTCATAAACCGTCCTCTTCCTGCCCCCTCAAGTTGTCAACAAGTTTATGATTGGTCAGTCAAGAAGATACATCATTCTCCTTTAATTGGTCACATGACAAGGCATTGGCATTCACAGATTTTCATCTCACAAAAAAAAACCCCACAAACCATTAGGCTACATTCACGCCATAGTGTTTTGGCAGCGGTTCGGAACAGCCAGCAATTCAATCTGCTTTGCATGTGCACCACAAATTTGCAGTTCTGTGAGGTGCAAGCATGTTGATTTTCAGATGCTGCATGTTGTTTATATACACATCAAATATGTGAATGGTGGTCATGCCAAATATAATCTAAGGTTTGGGGCCAAACGGCAGCGCAAATGCGACAGTGTGATTGGAAATATTATAAACAAGTAAAACAAAAATAATACTTATGAAAGTTGTAATTCCTTTTAAGCACCATAACTCCTCCTACTGCGCCTATGTAACTATTCTCTATAGCTGCTAATGGTAAGTATGGTGACCCATTATGTTTACAGTATAATACAAAATGCTGTTTATTTGGATATTATGAAGTAGGTAACCCCAGGCACACATCTGCTTTGTTATGTTGGGTTAAGCAAGAGAGACTCATGGCAGAAAATGACCGAGTGGTCTATCGAGTCTTTCTCAACCTTTGTCTTCCCACTCATTAGGCTTGATTCAGAGCCCCTTTGTTGGCATTTTATAGGAGATCTTGCTGCCAAACGAAAAATCATGCAAAAATGAAAACATTTCACACTAAAATACTCACAGAAAAAAAGGCTCTGATGAATCAGATTAGGGGATAAAATGGACGAGAACGGAAATTTTCACGCAAAAAAATTGTGTGAAAGGGGCTCAGGGACCCCATTGTCCCTGCCAAGACCCCTGTTCCGGTCAATCGCAACCCCTGTAGGTCCTAACTCCTCTTCTGCTTCGGGAACAATGCTAGATGATTGGAGAAGGATCACAAGGCATTTTTTTCTTAGCTTTCCCAATCAGAGATTTCTAAGCTTGAGGAACAGGGGGTGGGGAGAAGACACAGGCCACAGGTCTTCATTAATTATTTTTAGTATATTTCTTTAATTGTCTATGGATAACCTTTTGTCTATACCAAGCAGGTACCCTCCATTGCTTTTAAACTTCCTTCTAGCGTTAGGTTATTACCCCTGGGTACACATTGAAAATATACTCTCACCTTTTCTTCCTCTCTTTCTATCAGCTGTCTTTAACTGCAGAACAGGACAGCTCTAGCATGCTCCCTGAGCCATAATAGAGCACGCTCCCTCACTAAATGGTGGTAGGGGAGTCCACGCACCCAATGGGAGCCATCTGCTGTGACTATGGGGTTATTCATCAAGGGATAGCGCCAGGTAGCGCCTCGTAGCGGCAGGAAGCATCTGGTGAACACCGGGCGCTGTACGCAAAACCACATTTATGAAAGCGAATCTGGTGAGCAACTCTAACATCGCCATGTAGCATCCGATTCATCATCACAGGTGGGTCAGCGTATAGCGCCATCGCTCTAGCTTCCAGAGCGCTAGGTATTACCTGTCGCTCCCCCAAATAATTGTGTCACATCTTCTGGCCTAGAAAAAGTCATTTTTGAAAACTTATTAGATTTTTTTGTTTTATGCAGAATTCTCATAACAGGTCTGGCATTAAAGTATTCATGTCACAATGTTACAACAATGTAATTCCATGTGTTTTCGCTTTGTTACTGGTGAATATGTGTTCAAAAACAGACTGTAATCACACAGCGTCTTGCACTCTATGCTATAGCGACCAGATCCAGAGCGCCGACGCTCTGTGTGTCTGTTTTTTTGTTGAATATGGTGTGAGTCGCTGAGAGTCGGTGGCACTGAGCTGGCGCTACCTTTTGCTCCCTGCAATACAGTGCCCAACATACATCGCATTCATCAATGCGGGCCAGGTTACTAGAGCAACCAAAGTGTTCTGTTACAGCACCCTATACCCGCTTACAGTGTCTACTAGCTGTCGCTCTAAGCGCTGCTATACAGACGCTCACCTGCCGATACCTGGTGTTGATGAATAAGCTTCCACGGAATTTAACAAAAATCTCTCATTGTTTTCCGCCATTCAGATAGGCTGGGACGGGAGTGCGCACTCCACTGGGGATGTAGCAGTAAGCTTCCTATTGAAGTCAATTGCCAAATTACATGACCCCTGGGAAAGTCAAATTCCCAGGTTTTGTTTGACTTTAAGAGTAAAGCAGCCGAGACGAATGGCGCTAACTTTCTATAAATGATGCCAAGTGAGCACAAATCTGATAAATAAGGCGAAGGAGGAAACATATTGTGGCCCCCTCTGGATTTCTGGGCAGGAGCGTAACTTGAGGGGGTGCACACTGGGGCCCAGAATGTCAAGTGGTTCACCGCAAGGTTCAGTCCTAGGTACGGCACTGTTGAATTTGTTTGCAAATGAAATAAAAGCATTTCTGGTTAGTACACTAAGGTGTGTAGCTGGAATGACATCCATGGTGGTGTCTGGGGTAAATCTATAGATAGAGATAAAACAATAGTCAGATCCCTATATAGAGCTATAGTTTAGAACTCTGTGCTGTTATAATGTCCTCACTTATAAAGTTGCTGATGGTAAACAAAATAGTTAACCAAAGTTATTACAAAAAAAAAAGAACAGTACAAAGGGCAGCAGGGGCAAATATTTATTTATACCTGGTCTTCCTAGAAATTGCCACATTGATCGCTGCTATGACTAACATCCAAGAGAAACATATCAGCCAGGATCAGAGCCCTGGCTCTTACTGGGATATAAAGCTCTGGTCCACACTAATGTTTGCTAAGCTATAAAGATTATGAGCCGTCACCTCAATATTGCCATTCTGGAATAGTATGGGATAAATTACCCACAGTTCATAGTTCTGTAGAATCAGATTGTTCAATAGCTTTGGGCTTGAAGCAGCTAGAAACATTTTGGTCAGGTGCCGTGGAGTAAAGGGGAGGCAGTTGCTGCAGGGCCCGTGGCATAGGGGGGCCCAAGCAAGCTGCCTCCTCCTGCTTGTGGGAATACTCGGAAACCGTACAGCCCCTGCTTGCTTAAAAGTTGCCATTCACAGGGACTGCAGGCAGCCAGTTTGTTTCGGGATGTGTAACCACATCAGGTGAGCCCAAAAGGCTGCTGGAAGAGGCATGTATGAGGCTTCCTGGGGCCAGGCTGCCTAGGAGAGGAATGCATAGTAGGCCATTCTGCTAAAACATCAAACCTAACCTCAGATTCACCATTAAAACAGACCTGTTAAACTCTAGGAACACTGAATTGCCTCCTCTGGAGAGCATCCGGATTCTGAATGGGATTAAGAATACTAAGGCCCTTATTTAACAAGGGATAGCACCAGGTAGTGAATGGTGAGCGAACGGTTATGGCGGTGACCGCCACGAGAACGCCGGCTCCCCTCCACAATCACACATTTATCAAGCCGATCCTGCTTAGCGACTGACAGAGCGCCAGATAGCCACTCATTCATCATTATTCCAGCCTCACCCCACAGCGCCAGCGTCCGACCTTGAACAGCGACAGGTATGACCTCTCGCTACCTGGCGCTCTCCAATGCATTTCAATGGAGCAATCTTTAAATATTCTTAATTAATTGCTATTAATGTTTTTTTTTTTTTTTTTTTTAATGTCAAAAATTCTGTGACCACTTCTGCCATGTTAGATATTTTTTTTAAGGTAAAAAAAAAAATAAAAAAAAATTTGTGCAGAATTGATATTACAGGTCTGATATTAATGTATTCATATTACAAAATGTTTTGAAAAACTTGTTTTTTTTTTCTCCCAAAAATATGGTTGTTTGGGGGTTAAAAAACTACTTTTAACCCATCGCCGCCAGCGCTCTGGGGTTTAAACATGCATTTCACTGCGCGAGAATTTTTTGAGCGTGATTTGTTAATGAATATGCTTGGAGCCGTTCGCTATGGCCATTTGCTATCATGCGCTCCCATCCAGCGCGGAACCTGTCAAATAGCGACTCCTCACCCAATATTCAACATTACGGCAAACCGACTGAGTCGCTATCAACTACCGAACAACGGCCAAGCACAGCGACTACTAGCGGGCGCTCTGAAAATGCCGCTACTGTCGCTCAACTGTCGCTACCTGGCGCTATTAATGAATCGGCCTCCTAGTGATGCCTGTTGCCCTTGTGTGGTGAGTGTCAAAGGACCTCCAGTCCACCTCCACCTAACCTTAAAGAGAAACAACATTCCAAAAAATACATTTTGGGGTGTTGTTCTGCCCTGATTGGACATCCTGATTTAGGACACCCCGCTGTGTGTATTCCCATGGATCACCCCAAAACTCACCTCTACCTCATGGGTCACTCCTAATCGAGCAAGTGCCACCAGCCGCTTCCCCACCCCTGAAGCTGCACATTTAGTGAAAGGTTTGCAGAGGATCCAGCAATGGCACAGAGATACTGCACGGCATGCACCACGGAATGGTGAGTGAAACAGGCGATTGGGGGGGGGGGGGGTATAACACAGCCAGACATTCAGTATGCCCCATAAAGAGGTAGCGCAACCCCCTAAGAGGCCTAAAGACTTATATGGGGTATTTCTCCTCTTTAGGTTCTGACCCTCACCACTAACACTTTAGGTCCACTGAATAGCCTCCTATGGGGGAGCATCCTGATTTTCAATGGGCTTACTGATGCCTAGGAAGCCTAAAAAAGGGGTTTCAACTTGTTCTTTCCGTAATCCTCCAGCTCCAGTGGCCATTCGGGTGTGTTTGCATGAGCACAGCACATATGTGCTCTGCAAACCCTCTGGCAGTCATGTGGGCCACAAAGCAGAGTTGGAATACAGACCAGTGGAGTGACTAGTGGGGTTATTTAAGAAGGGATAGCGCCTCGTAGCAGCAGGCAGCGTCTGATGAACGCCGGGCACTGTAGGAAAGACCACATTAACAGAAAGCGAATCTGGTGAGCGACTCTAACAGCACCATGTAGCATCTGATGTATTATTACAAGCAGCTCAGCGTATAGCGCCGGCACTCTAGCTTCCAGAGCGCCAGGTATTACCTTTCGCTCATTTCAATGGCCGTTCATTTGCTTGTGTTTAAAGTGGACCATCACCCTCCCGTGATCGGCCCGGGAATCTATAAGATTCCCGGGCCGATCACCTCCCTCCCCGCGGGACATCCGAGATTGGGAAACCCCCCCAAACACCCCAAATCCCCTTAACTTGTCTTCGGTGGCGGGCGGCCGCCACCGCCTCCCTCGCGCCCCTCTAGACGTGCGCGCGCCCGCGCCGGCCGTCTGTGAATGGCCGGGCGGGCGCGCGCGTCAAGAGTGAAGTGCGGGAGGCGGCGGCGGAGGAGCCACTTGTCAAATCGCTTGTCCGTCCGCGCTGGGAGCGGGGAGAGGTGAGTTTTTCAGGTGATCGGGGGGGTTTCACACAGCGGGGCACTCCGATCGGGGGTGCCCCCCGAAGTGGACCAAGACCCAGGATAGTCAAAATCCTGGGTGTTGGTCCACTTTAAACAGCATGGGTTTTTTTGCTACAATCATTGTGTGACGTCTCCTGGCTGCAAACAAACACTTTTAGAGACTTTTTTGACTTTTTATATTTTTATGCAGAATTGTCATTACAGGTCTGGCACTAAAGTATTAATGTCACAGTGTTTAAACAATGTAATTCCATGTGTTTTCGCTTTGTCACTAGTGGATATGTATTCAAAAACAGACTTTAATCACACAGCGTCTGGCGCTCTATGCTATAGCAACCAGCTTTAGAGCGCCGACGCTCTGTGTGTGTCCTTTTTCGATAAGTGTGGAGCGCCGAGAGTCGGTTGCACCGAGCTGGCGCTACCTTTCGCTCTGTGCAGTGCTGTACTGGTGTTAGAGTGCCCAACACACATCATATTCATCAATGCCGGCCAGGTTACTACAGCGACTGAGGCGCTCTGTTACAGCGCCCGATACCCATTAACAGCGCCTTCTAGCGGACGCTCTAAGCGCCACTATACAGATGCTCATCTGCCGATACCTGCCGTTAGTAATGAGTAAGCCTCCATGTCTGGCTTCGGGTTTCCTAAGCATTATTAGGAGGCAGTAGATGTATATGTATAGTATATATAGTATAGTATATGTAGATTAAGACATTTTTTATTTTAGCCATTTTAGTTTAAAAATAAGTGTGGAAGCGCGGTGTTTGATGCATTTTAGGAGGCAGGTCCATCCAAAATTCGGATGCTGCTAGAGGAGGCTATGCAGGGGACCTAAAGTAATTTATACTATAATATGCTAAACACTTTAGATATGATTTGCCTGGCAGTCAGAGACAATCTGGCATAGGGCCTTATTTATCAAGGAATAGCGACAGATAGCGACAGATAGCGGCTGGGGAGCCGGCCAGTAAAGCCCCTCCACAATCACACATTTATCAAGCCGATCCTGCTTAGCGACTGAGATAGCGCCACCTAGCGACTCATTCATCATTATCCCAGCCTCAGCCCACAGCGCCAGCGAACATCCTTGAACAGCGACAGGTATGACCTCTCGCTACCTGGCGCTCTCCAATGCATTTCAATGGCAGAATGTATTTTAATTAATAATTAATTTATAATATATATTTTGTTTTTTTAAATTAAAAAAATCTGTGAACACTTCTTCCTTTGAAAATGTATTTTTTGGGGATTTTTTCCAAAAAAATTTTTTCTTGCAGAATTGATATTACAGGTCTGATTTTAAACTATTCAGGTTTGAATTTTATTTCAAAATAATTCCACTTTTTTTTTGGGTGGTTAGGGGGTTAAAAAACTACTTTTAACACATCGCCTACTGCGCTCTGGGATTTAAACATGCATTTTACAGCGCTAGGAATTTTTAAGGCTGATTTTTTAATGAATATGGTGGGTGCCGGTCGCTATGTCCAGTCGCTATCATGCGCTCCCATACAACAGCGAACCTGTCAAATAGCGACTCAGCATCTTGTATTCAACATTACGGCATACCGACTGAGTCGCTATCATCCACCGAACAACGGCCAAGCACAGCGACTACTAGCTGTCAAAATACCGCTACAGTCGCTATCTGTCGCTATTAATGAATTAGCCTCTTAGTCTAAGCTGAGCAGGTGGTGACTCTTTCGATTACTCGGACTAAATGATGCGGGTCCATTAAAAAAAAAAACTTGGCACAAGGCCTTGACCTTAAATATGGTAAAGCATATTATCAAAGTGCTAGGCTACATGAGCAGTAAAGAACATACTGGATACACTGGAATGATGCCAGTGGCAATAATGTATAAGGTATACCTGTAAGAAGCTAAAAGACACAGTATAGCAAACAATATAGAACACACAGTTCCCTTCATTTTACGTCCATTTCTTTCTTTGGAAAACCTGTCTGCAATGCGATTTATCAAAGACGTCTCGTCACTTCATTTACTACAAATATTAAATACTTATTCTAATGCTACATATGAGGCTAATTTCACCTTTACATACTTCCCTTTGTCTTATTATATTTTCTGTATAGCAGAAGATCCTAAGAGAACTCTGTCATGCATTTGTTCCACATTTATTGGTAACAGATATACATTCATAAGAGCTACGGCCTGTCCTGTGGCAATATGCAACACAACATATACAATCTGACAGCTGACTGTGGCGGTTTGCTGCATAATATGGACATTCTATGAACTACTTGCTATTCATTTTCATATTATTGGAACTATTAGATTATAGAATAGAAGGGGCATTTTGAGGTTAACCTTATGGATTGAGATGGTATTTGCAATATAAGTAACACAAATATTAGAAATGACTATTTAGGTGTCATCGCTGTGCAGAGAGCCTCCTTAAAGTGGACCAACACCCTACCCGATTGGCCCGGGAATCTCTTAGATCCAATCCCTCCCCGTGGGGCATCCAAGATCGGGATGCCCCGCTGTGTGAAACCCACCCAGGACGCAAGCAAACCTTACCTGAATCCCGGTCCAATGGCGCATGCGCGGGCCTCGGCCGCATCTCGCGCTTCTCTCTAGCAGGGCGCATGCCCGCACCGGCCATTTGTGAATGGCTGGAGCGGGCGCGCTCTCTGTTACAAGGAAGCGCAAGATGCGGCCGCGAGCGTGCTCGGAGCTCCTGAGGTTAGACATGGCTTTGACGCGCATACCTCTGCGTCTCCGAGCGCGCTGATTGGACGAGCGCCCGCACATGCGCCGTTGGAGCGGGGTTAGGTGAGTAGAATCGGGCGATCTGGGCGGTTTCACATAGCAGGGCACCAGGGTGCCCTGGGGAAGTGGACCAAAATCCAGGATTGTCAAAATCCTGGGTGTTGGTCCACGTTGTTTCCAGTCTGCTTCAGTTTATTTGCCAAAGCTTCCTGTTGGATGAGATGCTCTCTGTTTTTTTCTCTGGCCCAATTATCTATGAAAACCACAATTGTTCCATTATTCATCTCTAATACTATAATCTACCCTGGCCCATTCATCTTACCGTTGTCTACTTTGACACAAGGGGATCCTTTATTTCTTTTTATTTATAAATTGTTCTAGTCTTAGCCACGGACATATCTCTATTTGGTGACATTTTACTCCAGTGCTTCATGGACATCAGATTAGGGTGCCAGCCGGGTACTAGGCTCCCCTGCTTACCTTTTGTCCATTCCTGCGGCATTTACCCAGTGCCAGGGCTAGGCTTTCTGGCACCCGGGGAAAAGATTCAAAATGGTGCCCCCCACCTGTGCTCAGGCCCCTCTTTGGTGCCCCCCTGACCTTCTGCTCCCGGAGGCACATGCCCCCCTGCCCCCCCTAGCTACACCCTTGCATTTACTTCACTCCTTTTAAATGGTGCCCCGGGGGGAGGCTAGCGATCAGCCCTGGGATCTTTTAGATTCCAAAGCCGGCTGCACTAGGTTTTAATCCACTTTAAGTCCACTTTAAGCCACCTCCAAATTTGTATTCTGCGGGTGCTGTATAGAGAAATATGTAGGCTTCTCTTCCCAATCTAAGGCAATGACAAAGACATCTGGGAGAATTCCTGGTGGGCTGCACTGCTTTAGGGCTGGCTTGGCTCCTTGTTTCTCCCAATGTCAATCAGTGAGCTTCTGCTTGCAACACCCTCCCTCCATGCCCTGCCTTCTGATTTCCCACACCCCAGGAAGGGCTGTATTTACCATTAGGCAACCCTAGGCACGTGCCTATGGTGGCAACCTGGAAGGGGGGGGGGACACTGCCCTTACTACTGTAATAAGGAAAATAAATTAAAACTCCCATAGCCAGAACATTAATACCTCCTGACAAGCACCCCCTCCCCCAGCCACAGAAGGATGCAGAGTATGTGTGAAGGAGGAGTGCAATGGGTTGAACATAGGCCAGAACATCTCCCCTCCACTGGTGTGGTCATGTGACTCCCGTATGTCACAATGCAGTAAAAGATGGAACATGCTTGTCTGCTTCTCAGCATTTCCCCCTTTGTGCCTTCCTCCACACACATACTCTGCATCTAGAGCATTGCAGCCTTTCCCCTTCCAAACTTTTTTTCATATGGACCATGACCTTAAATGGGGGCGCAAGCACTTAAAGTGCCGAGGGCACCATGAACCCCAAATACGGCCCTGACCACAGGCCCACTGTACCCCTGGCCGAGACAGCCTAGCCGATGTTACTGTATTAACTGTCCCTAACTGTTACTGTATTATCTACCCCTTTCCCATAACCACCCCTGTCCATGATCTGATGCTATAGATCCAGCTGCTGTTGATTGGCTGGAAAGCACATTGGGGGCGGGTCTTACTAGGAATGTCAGAGGCAAGCTGGTGGCCAGTGAATTCCTAGGCTGATATTTATCCCTGGTCTGCCCTGGTGCAAGACAGATGAACTATTAAGAAATATTCAAAGCAGTACCATGCACTATATAAATCTTTTAGGCTTTTAAAAGAACAATCATCGCAACACAAAAACTTGAATGTACAAATAAACCTGGCATATAAACCAAAAGATTTCATAACACAGGTTGTATAAGTGTAGTTTAGGGATTGTAGTGAAGTGTAAAGTTTTTTTTTATTGCACTGCTGAATGTAGTAAAAGTCCAAACTGTTGTGTTGCTGATAAGGGCCTAGTTTTTCCAGCTGCTGATAAGGGCCTAGTTTTTCCAGCTGCTGATAAGGGCCTAGTTTTTCCAGCTGCTGCTAAGGGCCTAGTTTTTCCAGCTGCTGCTAAGGGCCTAGTTTTTCCAGCTGCTGATAAGGGCCTAGTTTTTCCAGCTGCTGATAAGGGCCTAGTTTTTCCAGCTGCTGATAAGGGTCTAGTTTTTCCAGCTGCTGCTAAGGGCCTAGTTTTTCCAGCTTCTGATAACGACCTAGTTTTTCCAGCTGCTGATAAGGGCCTAGTTTTTCCAGCTGCTGCTAAGGGCCTAGTTTTTCCAGCTGCTGCTAAGGGCCTAGTTTTTCCAGCTGCTGATAACGACCTAGTTTTTCCAGCTGCTGATAAGGGCCTAGTTTTTCCAGCTGCTCGCGTCCAAACGCAGTGTAGATCAGATATATAAAAGCTAAAAAACTGATAATCCCTGCTTTCTCTGCGCAGCTAAATTGTGGCAATTAAAAAAAAACTGGACAATTTTGATGATGGCCCCTTCATAAACTTTCCATTAATTTAAGCATTCAGCAGGATATAGGAAAACTAAACATATTTCACGCAGATCAGGTAAGGCCTTGTATTCATAGATCCTGTTTATATCTCACACCATAGAAAGGCAATGTCACAGGGACAAAGAGTGCAAGAAGTCTAAATTTTACACCAAAGACTGGTGGGGTGATCACAAAGAAAAAACGTGAGGTTACATCTCTTTCAAGGGGGTCAACAACTAAAAGAACTTTAAAACTGGCCCTAACCTCACCTCAGCCTATCAAAAATCATAATGGCTGGAGTTCAGCTTATTAGAAACCAGGACAAGTATAAGCAATAAATATGATTTACTACAGTGATGATTTCTCTGGCTTGCCTTACACTATCATCTATGCTGGAAATGTAGATGCCCTTTAGGGTTCTCTTGCAGTCTCTTGTAGCTTCATCGTAATAAAAGAGAAGTCCCCCTGAAGCTGTTTGTCCTTATTGGGACACTACAGAGGTGGCTGATTTTCAAGTAGATTTTCCATGTATTATTTCTTTATGAACTCTGATGTCATCTGACAGTCTGGGTCAAGCAAAGGGTCGTAAGGTGCGGCAAGCTTGATGCCAGTTTTCCGCTCAACGCACCAGCATTTCCCGCGCTGCCCGTCAAGAGCTGGGTGACACTGTGAGGAATAGGAAAAAGACATGTTAGCACATAAACCCATCCGGTCTAATGGCCATACCCCAGGTAAGCAGACTGAGCAATAACTGGACAAAACCAAAAAGTCATTCAATATATTCATTCTGGTGCTTCAAGCTTCATAGCAATTACCCAGGATGCCATCACTACAATGAATAAATGAGTTAGTATATGTTGGATAAAATATTTTGATGATAGATAATTCACAGGCTGATTCTTAACTAGTGCATTGAGAGCGACCACTAGTAGTCGCTGTGTTCATCCATGGTTCGCTGTTTCAGAGCATCTCAGTCGCTGGCCAGCATTGATGAATATATTTTGTGAGTCGCTCTAAAACCAGTACAGCACTATATGGGAGCGCCAGCTCAGTGCGACCGACTCCCACCACATTCATAAAAAAAAAAAAGCATTCAGAACAGTTGTTCTGTATGTGGCTGAAGGAAAACAACGTAAAAGCGGATGTTCTGTATGTGGCTGAAGGCAAAAAAATTTCGCCACATCCCCTCTCATGTGATCCTTTTAAATGAGTCTGAACATTGGAAATACTGTGGAAGATTTTTAATTTGGAGATCAACAGATGTAGAGCACTTAAGTGTGCCTTAAAGGTCAAGTTATCATTGTGTTCTGGTAAGCGTGTGGGCACTTCATCTGGTGTGCGTCCTTGATGGTGGTGGAGCATGCACCGTGGGATCACATGTTAATGTTGTTGGACTACCTTTGAGCTCTGTGCCTTTGCTCTTAAATATACTATAAAGAGCAAGTGGTAATTGATGAACAGTTCAATCCAACATATCAAAAAGGCTAGTGTCAGAGGTGGGCACTGTATATGAGTCTGCCTGCCCACCTACCTACCCACCCGACCATCTGAATGTCTGCCCATCCACACACCTGCTGACCTACCTACCTAGCCACCCACCCGCCTGGCCACCCAACTATCTGTCCACCTGCTGACCTACCTACCTAGCCACCCACCCGCCTGGCCACCCAACTATCTGTCCACCTGCCTGACCACCTACCTATCCACCCACCCGCCTGGCCACCCAACTATCTGTCCACCTGCTTGACCACCTACCTATCCACGGACCTGAAACCTACTGATCCACTGACTTTGAGAACATGCTCATGCGCTTCGGGAGTGCGCACATGTGCTCTGGCAGTGTGCACATGTGCATTTAGGAGTGCACTCCAACCAAAAACAATTTTTCTCATTATTTTTTTTCCTTTGTGCCACTCAGCGCTATATTCAGCTGTGTAACTTTTTTGTAAAAAAATGCACAGCTAAATATGGTGCTGAATGGCACAGAGAAAAAAATCATGAGAAAAATAATTTTTTCACAAAAAGAGTGAGAAAATTAATTCTCACAGTGCTGAAGCAACCCTATAGTAATGGGGGTCATGCTAAATATTTGGTGAAGCCAGTGTAACTTGCAGTGTGCATTGTGGTGTGGATTGCAACCTGCATCATGGTGAGATTTTTAGTCCAAAAAAGCACAAAAGAAAGTCTTTGTCCTACATTTTCCCCCAAAAAAATCACCTGTACATGTGATGGCACATTTTTACAGTTTTTAAAGTTTTGGAAATAGCAGCACCCTATAGGCTATGCTAAAGATTTCACCATTTTTTCTGCATTGCCCATAGGGTTCTGTTGTTTCCATACTTAAAAACAAATACCCTTACCTCATTAGAAAAATGATGTGCCTAACCTGTAAAAATGCCCCATCACAGGTATAGTTACTTTTGGGGGAAAAAAAGGTAGAAAAAACATTTTTTGGTGTCTAAACACTAAAAGGCTCAACGAGATTCAAGTTGCATTCCACACTGCAATGCACACTGAAAGTCACACTGACCTCACCAAATAATCAGCATGACCCCTTAATTTTTTTTAAATGAGGCCCCATTCCTTGGCATTTTGATATCAGTGTCTTGATTATTTAAAAAATAGTCGTCCAAAGCGATGGTGCCCACACAGAAGCTTGTAACGGACACCCTGGGCACCTAATGCATTTATATAATGTAATATTTACACACAGAATTTGGGTCGATCTGCCTGTGTCCTATCTGCTCTATGAGGCACAGACATGTCACGCCTGGCGGCTGTCTCCAGCCCTGCCCTGTAGGTCTTGGCAAGGTTGGGGCAAGGCAGCCCACCCATCTAAATATTATTACTAGCAAATGTTTTCGAGCAGTTTTCCTACCTGTTTAGGATTGAATTGTCCATCCCGGTCACAGTTTGGTATGGGGATATTAAGAAAATCCTCCTGGGTTTTGGTCTTGAGCGATCCGAGTTTCTCCATGGCTATGGTCAATGCCATGTGACAGGAACCCTAGAAGAATACAAGCATTATACATTACAAGTCCAGGTAAAATAACTCAGGAACTCAGTGACAACCAGGGCTGCCATCTGGAATTTTCGGGGGGCGCCATGCAGCAGCAATGTCTGGTCCCCCCTTATAACCAGTGTGTCATGGCTTGGCCCCTAGTTTAAAGTAAGCCTCTGGCACCAAGGCAACTTCAAAATCCAGACCATATAGGAAACAAAAACTCTAGGGGCCCAGGTATCACATTATATGTTATGGGGCCCAGACACAATATAGGCTGTATAGATACTGGGCTATAGTATAAACTATATGTGATTGTAATAAAAATATTAAAAGAAAACCCTGTTTAAATAGAATAAATGGAACGTCCATTGAAATGTAAGGGAGAGCGACAGGTAATAGCAGGCGCTCTTAAAGCCAGAGCGCCGCTGGGATCCGCTGAGCCATCTGTGATGAATCGGTAGCTACATGACACTGTAAGAGGCGCTCACCGGAATCGCCTTCATAAATGTGGTATTTAGAGATGAGCGAACTTCTTGAAAGTTCGATTCGGGCGATTCGCCGAATTTCCCTAAGAAATTCGGGTTCGCCCGAATCGAACTTTCACGAATCGCTCATCTGAAAAAAATTTTTTTTTAAAAAGCAAACACTTACCTGCATGGTCGGAGCGTGGAGGCCGACGCCGCTCTCAGCTGTCATCAGAGGACGCGTCATCAGAGGACGCATCATCAGAGGGCGCCTGAGAGCGCCGTCGGCCTCCACGCTCCGACCATGCAGGTAAGTGTTTGCTTTTTAAAAAAATGCCGGCATGGTGGGAGCGGGCAGGCCGGCTGCGCTGTCAGCGGGCTGGCTTCCGCCACCCGCTGACAGCGTAGCCGGCCTGCCCGCTCCCACCATGCCGGCATTTTTTTTTTTATTTCAGGGAAAATTCGATCGGCACGAACCAAAAAAAATTCGGGTTCGTGCCGAATCGAATTTTCCCTGAAATTCGGAGCGAATTCCGGTTCATCCGAACCGGTTCGCTCATCCCTAGTGGTATTGCGTGCCGTGGCCGGCGTTCACCTGACGCTACCTGTCGCTTACAAGGCACTACCTGTCGCTATGCCTTGATGAATAAAGGCCTTTGTTGCGTGAAAGTTATTGTTTCTCCTATAAATGTAGCAAAGCACTTGATGATGTTTTTCTTGCAAATATGTATTTGTTCCCCTGGTTCCTTTACAAAACTAGCAACATGATTGTTGGCCTTCATTTTAATATAGCGGTTTGCTCTGCATGCTACATCTATGAATACAATGAAAGATTACCGCACTACACAAGTTAGAACATTAATAAAATAAATCTGGAGCTCAACGTTTGTACAAGAAGTCCTTCTTCTCAATGGTTACAATGTTCAATCAAAGAACAGAGCTCCAATCTTCCAGTGAAATAAAATGTCCATTTCAACATATATAAATCCTCACATGAATAATTTCAATATTCACCCGGGGTGTGTACATATATCAACATTCAGTGCCAGCCACCACAGTTAGTTGTATGGCCTCTTACCAGAGTTTAACAAATGGTTAAGCCTTATATGAAATATACAGGTATCCTTATTACGCAGCTTCTTCCAGATAATAGATGTCTTCTGGATAATAACTGCCCTCCTTTAGCTAGATCATATTTAAATGATGGGTTAACATAGATCAAATATCCAAGCATGGAAGAAAGAAGAGATCACATCTAGTGTGACACCGTTTAAGTAAAATGACATGCAGTTTATTTCACGATTTTGCACTTACAGTATAAAAAACATTCAAGAGCATTCATAAAAATAAGGTGGCACGTCTCACCACATCCTCATTAGTTTCCAACACTCTTCAACACACTGCTAACTCCAACGCGTTTCGTCCCCGACTGGGACTTTAACCCGGATCTGGTGATGATCTAGCTAAAGGAGGGCAGTTATTATCCAGAAGACATCTATTATCTGGAAGAAGCTGCGTAATAAGGATACCTGTATATTTCATATAAGGCTTAACCCTTTGTTAAACTCTGGTAAGAGGCCATACAACTAACTGTGGTGGCTGGCAATGAATGTTGATATATGTACACACCGGGTGAATATTGAAATTATTCATGTGAGGATTTATATGTGTTGAAATGGACATTTTATTTCACTGGAAGATTGGAGCTCTGTTTTTTGATTGAACATGCTACATCTATGACTTGAATTGAAAAATGGGGTTTGGCGGGTGGTGCAGGTCAGCTGCTGGGGAGCAGGTTAGATGATGGGTATGGGTCAGCAGCTAGGGAGAGAGGTCAGGAACAGGGTTTGGGTCAGCAGCTGTGGAGGGGGATTACAGGTCAGTTGCTAGGCAGGCCTGTATTTGCCATTAGCCAAAGGTAGGCATGTGCCTAGGGTGGGACTACAGCTTGGGGACGGGGATGAGGCAAAGTCCAGCAACGATTTAATAACAATAATATATGTTTGGCTGCCGCCTTGGCCAGTGATGCAGGAAGGACAGAGTTTTTTTTTTAAATACATTGGTGGATCAGTGGGACCCTCCTGTCCCCGCATGTTGCAGCCGCCGCTGCCCCCAAAGTAGTTCTAAGATCTGCCGGCAATACCCACCCGCTCGCCCCGCCCTGCTCTGCTCTGCCCAGCCCAACTGCCTGTCTCCTTCCTATGAAGAGCGTCTCGCTGGCTAAGTGCGGCATTGGGGGGAGGCGTGGTTTGATCTCTGCATCATCAGGCGGCGCCCGTAGGTAGGAGAGGTGGCGCCGTTCTATGGGAGAGGCGGGCTGATCCTCTAAAGATGCCGGCAGCTGACTGTGGGACCGGAACACCCTCGAGGTAAGCCTAACCGTATGAAGTTTGGGAGGGGGTTAACATTTTCTGTGTTTGGGGGTTAAAGTGGACCAAAACCAACTGAACTCATAAAATACATTTGGCCAAACACCTGCCAATCCTTAAGGTGTAGAACTAGAAATAGATGTTTCCACTTTTCGAACTGTCCAATTCTGCTTGGTCTGCTTGAACTTTTTCTGTGTTTGGAGTGGTTACTTTTTCTGTGTTTGGGGGGGTTACTTTTCTGTGTTTGGGGGGGTTACTTTTCTGTGTTTGGGGGGGTTACTTTTTCTGTTTTTTAGGTGGACCAACTATCAGGGCCGGCTGATCAAGTGATACATCCAGAATGCCCCATTGTGTGACCCCCCCAAGATCGCCAGGGTCAGAGTCACTTGCCAGGAAACTCACCGGCTCACCAGCTGCAGCCCCATACCTGGCCACCCTGTAGCTGAGGCTGGGGGCAGGAGTGTGCCGCACACAAAAGGGAGACCGGGCATGTGGTCGCTCCTGTACAAAATGCAAGTCAGAAAGTGCTGTTTGGGAGAGCTCGTGTATGTGCTCTGGGATCAGGGAAAGGTGAGTTTTTGGGGAAGAACTGGCGGGTTTCATACATTTCGGCATCCCAAATCTGGAAGCCCCAGAGAGAGAGCCAAATCCCAGTATAAGGAAAATCCTGGGTTTTGGTCCACTTTAAAGCAGAACACAACCCACTGGTGACAGCCCCTGGCCTTCCCCCTTGGGATGCCCTGCTGTTAGTCCCCCCCCCCCCCAGGGTGCCAGTAAAATCACCTTTTTGTAGACATTGGGTGGATACATCCCCTGCATCTTATGGCTGTGCACATGTTCCCACCCAGAATTATGCGCACTGCAGGGGATGTGGCCGCTCTGCTCAAGCTTACCGTTGTCATAAACATTGCATATGCAGGGCAAACAGCTCTGATTGGTCGAGAGCCCGCGCATGTGCCGTTGGAGTGGGAAGAGGTCAGTTTTTACAGGTGAACTGGGTGGGTTTCAAACAGTGGGGAATCCCAAAAGTGGATGCCCAGGGGGCAAGGACCAAAACCCAGGATGATCAAAATCACAGGTTACTTTTGCTTTAAAGCTGGTAAACCTGATTGGGATGCCCATTCGTGTGAAACCCCAGAGAATGCCGAAAATCTTACCTTGCTCCCATGATGCATGCACAGGCTTCCAGCAATTCTGAATGTTCTGGGTCACAGGGCAATCTATTTTCAATGATTGACTACTGTGCATGCCCACACTGGCCATTTAGCCGCCTTTGGCTTTGCATGCACTGTGGGATCGATGGAAAGGTACCATATTCGCCTCATAAGACACTCCTAGGATATGGAAAGGAGTATATTCCCAATACAGGCAGTGTGAGTGGCATCCCAAATACAGGCAGTGTGAATGGCATCCCAAATACAGGCAGTGTGAATGGCATCCCAAATACAGGCAGTGTGAGTGGCATCCCAAATACAGGCAGTGTGAGTGGCATCCCCAATACAGGCAGTGTGAGGGGCATCCCCAATACAGGCAGTGTGAGGGGCATCCCAAATACAGGCAGTGTGAGTGGCATCCCAAATACAGGCAGTGTGAGTGGCATCCCAAATACAGGCAGTGTGAGTGGCATCCCAAATACAGGCAGTGTGAGTGGCATCCCAAATACAGGCAGTGTGAGGGGCATCCCAAATACAGGCAGTGTGAGTGGCATCCCAAATACAGGCAGTGTGAGTGGCATCCCAAATACAGGCAGTGTGAGTGGCATCCCAAATACAGGCCGTGTGAGTGGCACCCCAAATACAGGCAGTGTGAGTGGCATCCCAAATACAGGCAGTGTGAGTGGCATCCCAAATACAGGCAGTGTGAGTGGCATCCCAAATACAGGCAGTGTGAGTGGCATCCCAAATACAGGCAGTGTGAGTGGCATCCCCAATACAGGCAGTGTGAGTGGCATGCCAAATACAGGCAGTGTGAGTGGCATCCCAAATACAGGCAGTGTGAGTGGCATCCCAAATACAGGCAGTGTGAGTGGCATGCCAAATACAGGCAGTGTGAGGGGCATCCCAAATACAGGCAGTGTGAGGGGCATCCCAAATACAGGCAGTGTGAGTGGCATCCCAAATACAGGCAGTGTGAGTGGCATCCCAAATACAGGCAGTGTGAGTGGCATCCCCAATACAGGCAGTGTGAGTGGCATCCCCAATACAGGCAGTGTGAGGGGCATCCCAAATACAGGCAGTGTGAGTGGCATCCCAAATACAGGCAGTGTGTGAGTGGCATCCCAAATACAGGCAGTGTATGAGGCATCCCAAATACAGGCAGTGTGTGGCATCCCAAATACAGGCAGTGTGTGATTGGCATCCCAAATACAGGCAGTGTGTGAGTGGCATCCCAAATACAGGCAGTGTGTGGCATCCCAAATACAGGCAGTGTGTGATTGGCATCCCAAATACAGGCAGTGTGAGGGGCATCCCAAATACAGGCAGTGTGTGAGTGGCATCCCAAATACAGGCAGTGTGTGAGTGGCATCCCAAATACAGGCAGTGTGTGGCATCCCAAATACAGGCAGTGTGTGGCATCCCAAATACAGGCAGTGTGTGATTGGCATCCCAAATACAGGCAGTGTGAGGGGCATCCCAAATACAGGCAGTGTGAGGGGCATCCCAAATACAGGCAGTGTGAGGGGCATCCCAAATACAGGCAGTGTGTGAGTGGCATCCCAAATACAGGCAGTGTGTGAGTGGCATCCCAAATACAGGCAGTGTGAGGGGCATCCAAAATACAGGCAGGCCCTCCAAAAAAAACTATTCCCTAGCTTGCCATGCCACAGCCATTTCCGAACCTACCTTAACACGTAGGGAGAGAGACACACACACACACAAACATACCATGCCCCAGTGCCCCCGCCAGCTGTCACTGCTGCTGTTCACCTCCTGCACATAAACAAGCTCACAGGCCATGTCCACCTGGTTGCTGGTGGAACCGATGCCCAGGGAACAAATGTTTATGTGCAGGCGGTGGGCAGAAGTGGCGACAGCGGACGGCAAGGGCAGCGGGGAGCAGTAATGTATTTTCTGTGTGTGTCTCTCTCTTTCTTCCTATGTGTTCAGGTCAGGGAGACAGCTGCAACGTGGGAGCTCGGGAATGTAAGTTTTTTTTATTTTATTTTTTTACATTCACTCGATAAGACACACTGACTGTCCCCCCCCCCCCCCCCAACACTTTTGGGGGGAAAAGTGTGTTTTATTGGGCAAAGAATACGGTATGTATTTTGGCTATTCCAGGGGGTTTCACATATTGGGGTATCCCAAATCAGGAGTTCTTTGACTTTAGGGCTGTCCCAAGTTGACTTTGATTTGCTTTAGCAATGTGTGGGGTTATTGGTGTGTGTTTAATAGGGATAATCCAGTGTTTGGGAGGTAATGGGGGGGGCAACAGTGTGTGTGCATAAGTGGGGTTAATTGTATATGGGGTTAAAAAACACTAAAACTTGGGTTTTTGCACCCCTTTACTAGGGCATCTTGATCGGGATGCCCCTGTGTGTGAAACCCCAGGGAATGCAGGACATCTCACCTACCTCCCTTGGTGCATGCGCAGGTTTCCAGCAATTCAGTATAAACTGCGTCACCCCACAGTCTATTCTGAATGAGTGAAAGGCTTCGAACCCTGCCCCCCTAAGCCAGGGGAATGCCAACACAGAATGCAAATGCTTTTTGGGATCAATGAAAAGGTATGTTTTATGGGGATCACAGGGGGTTTCACAGAGTGGGATGCCCTGGGGAGAGGGGTCTTTTAAACTACAGCACTGGACGAAACTGATTATGAACTGGATTAACATTGCGTGGGGTTAATAGTGTGTATGTGTGTAGTGGGAGGGTAGCGAGGTAATGGGGGTAATAATGTGTTTGTGGTATAGTATATAACTAGTATATTGGGTTCATGGGGTGTTGATCACAGTGGCGGATTGCTGATGCCCTTCCTGCTCATTTCAGGCCAATTTCTTACCTGCTTCTGTGGCAAAATGGAACCATGATTGGCCGCTAGCCGCCACATTGACTTTGGACCCAATGACTGCCAGTGTCTTATCACGGAGCGCCATTATACAGATGGAGTGAGAATCCGGTTGGGCTTGTAGGGGTGGTATGCGAGCATCGACACTGTGAGCAAATGCGATCAATCTTAATAAAATTGGCCTTCAATGGCTGTAAATGACAAATGTGAGCAGGTAAAACATGTCTAGCCTCCTGGACACAGGCCACTGCCTGGTGCTAAGCTGATTTGGCTCTTAAAAAACCTGACCTGGCCCAGAAATATGAAAGATTCCAGGGCTGGCGGCTGCTGGCTTTCCCCCCGGGGCATCCCGAATCAGGATGCCCCGTTGTGTGAAACCCCCCTCTTGTCCAATCAGAGCCGCCTGCTAAATTGACGCAATTCGCCAAGGTGGCTCTGATGGGGAGCGATAGCTGGCGCATCCCCTGGTTGTGTGCACGCACCTGCCCGAGGCAGATTCAGATAGGTTGGGACGCAAGCGCAAGGGATGTAGCCACTCTCGCTCCACATTCACACAAATCAGAGCTGCTCACCAAATGACGTCATTTCAGTAGGCAGCTCTGATTGGACAAGAGTACGTGCAGGTGCCTGTGGACCCCACACAGGTGAGTCTGCACACACCAATCTGGGGGGTCTCACACTCACTGCACCCCCCATGTCCTCCACTGTTGTAGCCTACTCTACTGGTTCTTCCGCTTGGTTGGGGGGTAACCACAAATAGTGCCTAGGGCAGCATAGACCCTAAATACTGCTCTGTTGCTAGAGATGATTAGGTGAGAGGTTTGGGTCAGTGGCAGGGGAGGGGGAGTTAGATGAGGGTTTCAGGTGGAAGGGACATGTCAGCAGCTGGACACGGGGGGGTAGTGAGGGGTTTAGGTCAGCAAATGGGAAAGCTGAATTAGGTGAGAGGTGTCAGGTATGCGGCTAAGGAGGGCAACAGGGGTTAGTTTAGGGGTTAGGGTAAGCAGCTGTGCCACAAGGCTCTGTCCTGGGTCCCATTCTTTTTAATATGTTTGTAAGTGACATAGGAGAAGGCTTGGTAGGAAAAGTTTGTCTGTTTGCTGATGATACAAAGGTTAGTAATAGGGGGATATTCCTGGAGGTGTCTGCAACATGGAAAATGATTTAGCTTTACTGGATAGATGGTCAAAACTGTGGAAACTAGAGTTTAATGTCTCTAAATGTAAAATCCTGAACTTGGGTAGAAGGAATCCCTGCTCTGAGTATCGTATGGGCAGCACTGTGTTAGCCAGGACCTCGGAGGAGAGAGATTTAGGGATACTGATTACTGATAGCTGCAAGATGAGTGGACAGTGTAGCCAGGCAGTGGGAAAAGCAAGCAGGATGCTCGGCTGCATAGCTCGAGGCATCACCAGTAGGAAGAGGGAGGTTGTGATGCCGCTGTATAGCGCCCTGGTGAGGCCACAGCTAGAATACTGTGTGCAGTTCTGGAGACCTTACCTGCAAAAATACATTATTCAAATAGAACGGGTTCAAAGGCCGGCAACAAAAATGGTGGAAGGACTTAAACTTAAAACTTATCAGGAGAGACATAAAGAACTTAATTTGTACAGTCTGGAGGAAAGAAGGGAGAGGGGGGACATGATTGAGACCTTTATATATGTGAAAGGATTGAATAAGGTTCAGGAGGGAAGTGTTTTTAAAGTGGACCAACACCCAGGATTTTGGTCCACTTCGGGGGTGCCCCGCTGTGTGAAACCCCCCAGAAAGCCCCGAAAACTCACCTCACCACGCTCCCACGTGACCGCTGCAGCCAATCCCCGCCGACAGACAAGCGAGAGGCAGCACCGGACAAGCAGAGCGCATCCGCCACCGCCTCCCGCGCGTCCCTCTTACAGGGAGCGCACCCACACTGGCCATTCACAAACGGCCGGCGCGGGAGCGCGCCCTGCTAGAGGGACGCGCGGGAGGCGGCGGCGGCGGACGCGCATGTGCCGCTGGAACGTGGAAATTGGGATTGTGGGCTTCCTGGGGGGTTTCACCCCACGGGACATCCCGATCTTGGATGCCCCGCGGGGAGGGATCTGATCGGCCCGGGAATCTTATAGGTCGATCCCCCCTGGGTGTTGGTCCACTTTAAGAAGAAACTTAATGACAGAACAAGGGGGCACAACCTGAAGCTAGTCGGGGGGAAGATCAGGAGCAATGTTAGAAAATATTATTTTACAGAAAGAGTAGTAGATGCTTGGAACAAACTTCCAGCAGAGGTAGTTGAAAAATTGGAAAGATAAAGAGAACATACAGTATACACATAAGATACAGAGAACATACAGTATACACATAAGATATAGAGAACATACAGTATACACATAAGATACAGAGAACATACAGTATACACATAAGATACAGAGAACATACAGTATACACATAAGATACAGGGAACATACAGTATACACATAAGATACAGGGAACATACAGTATACACATAAGATACAGAGAACATACAGTATATACATAAGATACAGAGAACATACAGTATATACATAAGATAAAGAGAACATACAGTATATACATAAGATACAGAGAACATACAGTATATACATAAGATACAAAGAACATACAGTATACACATAAGATACAGAGAACATACAGTATACACATAAGATAAAGAGAACATACAGTATACACATAAGATACAGAGAACATACAGTATACACATAAGATACAGAGAACATACAGTATACACATAAGATACAGAGAACATACAGTATACACATAAGATACAGAGAACATACAGTATACACATAAGGGCAGACTAGATGGAGCGTAAAGTCTCCTTCTACCAACACCCTTCTATGTTTCTATGTTAAAGGAAGGGTTTGGGTCAGCAGCTGGGGATAGGGGTTAGGTGAGGGGTTTCAGTCTGCCACCATAATCAGCCTCCTGGATAAGTAGCTCCCTTTCCATAGTGTAAGTCCAGTTCTTTTACGTGTTAGAGTGGACCAAAAACCATGGAGATCATCTATAAGATTCCTGGGCCTATTGATTCCCTTGTCCCCCAGGGAATCCAAAATCGGGATGTCCCGCTGTGTGAAACCCCCAGGATGCCCATAAACTCACCTTCTTTCCTGGACGAAAGGGGCTCTAGCGGATCCGAGCTCGCTGATTGGACAAGCGACAGCGCATTCGTCGTAGGACTGAGAAGAGGTTGCTTGCGCGACCTGGGGATTTCACACAGCGGGGAACCTCGGATCGGGGCGGCCCAGGTGCAAGGACCAAATCCTGGGTTTTGGTCCACTTTAAGAGAAGGTCTTGTATCATACAATATGTATTAATCACTCTGGACAGTAGACCTAGAACGCTACACAGCTTCCATTCCGCAACTGTAAACCTGATGTGGGGCAGATATACTTACCTACTTCTGTGTCCCCATGCTCCAGCTGAGCACCACTGCCCTATGTGACTCCCGGCAACCATAGGGGTAACCCAGATAGACACCCAACATTGTGCAAGGCTACACTGAGAATTCTGCTGACCGACAATCACAGCTCTCAGCTGGCTCAGCAGTCCTGTCCCGGTCCTGAAAGCGGACCTTCACCCTGAATAAGAGTCTATCTTATATGTTTCCCCCACCCTGTACATACAGATTGCTCACATTAATCCGGACCTTCACCCTGAAAAAGAGTTTATCTTATATGTTTCACACAAACTGTACATACAGATTGCTCACATTATCATCATCCTACCTGCATCTACTGCATTTTATGAGCCTTTAAACATCCAAGATGATGGCCCATTGAGTCTCAAGCTGCCTGCAAACAGGAAGTGTCTTCTGACTATGCTGCTCTGCATTCTGGGATTGTTGTCCTTTTCCTGAGCCCAGCTCTGCTCTGTCGGAGCAAAACACAGATATAGCCCCGCCCCCTTGTATATTTGCCCTCCTCTCCTCTCCTTAGTATGTGATGCTTCTGAGGCAAGATGGCAGCGCCCGTATCCTATAGTCCTGGACAGAGTTGAAGCCCAGTGGTGGTAAGAATAAAAAGTAAATGACTAAAAATGTCAAATATATTAAATTTAGATGCTGGGGAATAGTTTTTTTAAATGTTTGGGATTTTCATTAAATGATGCTGAAGGTCCAATTTAAGGCTGCCCTTGCCCTATATATATATATCTATATAGAAACATAGAAGGTTGACGGCAGAAGGAGACCATATGCTCCATCTAGTCTGCCCTTATATGTATACTGTATGTTCTCTTTATCTTATGTGTATACTGTATGTTCTCTTTATCTTATGTGTATACTGTATGTTCTCTTTATCTTATGTGTATACTGTATGTTCTCTTTATCTTATGTGTATACTGTATGTTCTCTTTATCTTATGTGTATACTGTATGTTCTCTTTATCTTATGTGTATACTGTATGTTCTCTTTATCTTATGTGTATACTGTATGTTCTCTTTATCTTATGTGTATACTGTATGTACTCTTTATCTTAGGATAGATGTGTGCTTATCCCAGGCATGTTTAAATTCAATGACTGTTGATTTTTCAACTACCTCTGCTGGAAGTTTGTTCCAAGCATCTAGTACTCTTTCTGTAAAATAATATTTTCTAACATTGCTCCTGATCTTCCCCCCGACTAGCTTCAGGTTGCGCCCCCTTGTTCTATCATTAAGCTTCTTCTTAAAAACACTTCCCTCCTGAACCTTATTCAGTCCTTTCACATATATAAAGGTCTCAATCATGTCCCCCTCTCCCTTCTTTCCTCCAGACTGTACAAATTAAGTTCTTTATGTCTCTCCTGATAAGTTTTAAGTTTAAGTCCTTCCACCATTTTCGTTGCCGGCCTTTGGACTCGTTCTATTTGAATAATGTCTTTTTGCAGGTAAGGTCTCCAGAACTGCACACAGTATTCTAGCTGTGGCCTCACCAGGGCGCTATACAGCGGCATCACAACCTCCCTCTTCCTACTGGTGATGCCTCGAGCTAGGCAGCCGAGCATCCTGCTTGCTTTTCCCACTGCCTGGCTACACTGTCCACTCATCTTGCAGCTATCAGTAATCAGTACCCCTAAATCTCTTTCCTCCGAGGTCCTGGCTAACACAGTGCTGCCCATACGGTGCTCAGAGCAGGGATTCCTTCTACCCAAGTGCAGGATTTTACATTTAGAGACATTAAACTCTAGTTTCCACAGGTTTGACCATCTATCCAGTAAAGCTAAATCATTTTCCATGTTGCAGACACCTCCAGGAATATCCACCCTATTACTAACCTTTGTATCATCAGCAAACAGACAAACTTTTCTTACCAAGCCTTCTCCTATGTCACTTACAAATATATTAAAAAGAATGGGGCCCAGGACAGAGCCTTGCGGCACACCACTTGTAACTCGCCTTTGTTCAGATTGCACGCCATTAACAACTCTCTGATACTGATCCTTTAGCCAACTGAACTATTCAGGGATTGAGTCCTACCTTCAATAACTTATCTATGAGCTCTTTATGTGGTGTCAAAGGCTTTGCTAAAATCCAGATAAGCGATATCCACAGCACCACCTTCATCTAACACTTTAGTGACATTGTCAAAGAAATCAATAAGATTGGTCTGACATGATCGGCCCTCAGTAAAGCCGTGCTGTTTTGGGTCCAATAGGTCATTAATTTTTAGATGGGAAATAATCTGTTTTTTTAAGAGTGTTTCCATTAATTTGACCACTATAGATGTTAAACTAACTGGCCTGTAATTACTGGCTTCTTCTCTACTCCCCTTCTTATGGATTGGTACGACATTGGCCATTCTCCAATCATCTGGAACCTCACCAGTTGAAAGGGAATGGTTAAGTAAATCAGTCAGAGGGGCTGCAATCACAAACCTAAGTTCCCTTAGAACTCTGGGGTGGATTCCATCTGGACCCATCGCCTTACTTACCTTTAGATGTGCCAGCTCGGCTAAGACATCAGCCTCCAGAAACTCCGGAGCTGTACCCTCCCAGCGGGATGCTGTGCTATGGCCATGCCTGCTACTATCTGAAAATACCGAACAAAAGTAGCTATTCAGATGGTCAGCCACAGCCTTATCTCCGTCAATATATTTATTTTCCCTATTTCTAATTTTTGAGACTGCATTGTTTTTCTTCTTTCTGTCACCAATATATCGGAAAAAGGTTTTGTCTCCCCTCTTCATAGATTTGGCCATTTCTTCCTCCTTTTGCCCTTCAGCAGTCCTTATAATTAGTTTTTCTTCCCTCTGTTTAATTTTATACCCCTCTCTGTCTGCTACACTTCCACTTACTTTATACTTCTTATCTCTCTCTCTCTCTATATTATATATATATATATTTTATATATCTTTATCTTTATATATATATATTGTGGTAATATATATATTGTGGTAAATTGTATCAAAATGTCTATTTCTCCCCTGCTTGGCTGTATAAAGCACAATCCGGCCCGGGTTTTCAGGACCCGGGTCACTTCCCCAATTCCATAACGGGTTGTTACATGTTCTAAGGCTTCCACAAGTGTGCACGCTGATTACAGGGGAAGCCTGTATAAGAAGAGAGCACACGGCCTTTCCTTTGTTGATGACCAGCCTGTTGGAGTGAGCCCAGGCTGAGCTGCACCGTGGTGAAGGATAGCACTGGACATTGAGCAGAGGGCTGATACGCCCTGTAAAGTGGACTGGAATTGATCAGCTTGCTGGAGTACCCAGCCCAGGACTATTTGGTTGGTGAAGTAACCCTTTTTGTTTTCTGCATTTATGCTGCAACCTTTGGACTATCTACTGAACTTTGCTGAATAAAAGCCGTTTTTCCGTTCAAATCCGTTGTCGTCACTGCTGATTGTTTGCCCGCTTACTATATATATATATATATATATATATATATATATATATATATATATATATATATATCTTCCACATTACATTATCTCAATTTCTCCCTCTCTTTGATTTCATCTCTATTTTTATACTTTCTCTCTAGCATTGTTTATGGGCCATCCAAAAAATTTTGCACAGGTTGCCGTTCTAGACTAAGGGTGGCCCCACCATGTGCAACCCCCAGATATTGCCACAATTCTTTCCTGACGACTCTCCTCTAATCAGCTGTGTCAGCTGCGCATATGAAAGAGAGGCTAAACCAGCTGCCTGGAGTTGTGGGTGCATGTAACTTCCCTTTGACTGGGTGTGCAGGCGCCAGCCGCTAGAGGGGAGCCAAGGGTGCCGGCAGAAGCTGCATGTGTTCTTTGAGAACTCCGATCCAGTAAGAATTGCAGTGATGTACAGGGCAAGGGCTGGCTGTTGTTCCTCGGTAAAAGGACTGGGACTGGGTACATGGGGCAGAAAAGCAGGGACTGTGCACGTAGGGAAGCTGTATAGGAACTGTGCACGTGGGATAGGATTAAAGGCACTGGGTATAGGGTTGTTATAATATTTAATGCCCACACTTGGGCCACACTTTTAACTTTGCCTAGGGCCAGACTTTGTCTAAAACTTGCCCTATTTGCACAAGGTGATACACAGGGCAATTTCTTCTGTAGCCTTTAAGTTATAATTACAGACATGGTAAAACATACAGTCATTGTCGGACTGGAGCACCTTGGGCCCACCGAAAAAATCATTCTTGGTGCTCACCCTTTAGCTAAAACACAATTAGATTGTTGCAAAATATAAATCTGATTTTAACTAAATACAGTAATTTTCACCCTATAAGATGCACTTTTCCCCCCCAACGTAGGGGGAAATCTGTAACTGGGATGCCTCACACTGCCTGTAATTGGGATGCCGCATACGGCCTGCAATTGGGATGCCACACACTGCCTGTAATTGGGATGCCACACACTGCCTGTAATTGGGATGCCACACACTGCCTGTAATTGGGATGCCACACACACTGCCTGCAATTGGGATGCCTCATACTGCCTGTAATTGGGATGCCATACACTGCCTGCAATTGGAATGCCCACACTGCCTGCAATTGGAATGCCCACACTGCCTGCAATTGGAATGCCCACACTGCCTGCAATTGGAATGCCCACACTGCCTGCAATTGGGATGCCTCACACTGCCTGCAATTGGGATGCCTCACACTGCCTGCAATTGGGATGCCTCACACTGCCTGCAATTGGGATGCCTCACACTGCCTGCAATTCGGATGCCACACATTGCCTTTAATTGGGATGCCACACATTGCCTTTAATTGGGATGCCACACATTGCCTGCAATTGGGATGCCTCACACTGCCTGTAATTGGGGTGCCACCCATACTGCCTGTAATTGGGATGCCTCACACTGACTGTAATTTGGATTCCACACACTGCCTGTAATTGGCATGATGTTCACACTGTCTGTAATGTGGGATGCCGCTCACTGCCTATAATGTGGAATGCCCCTCACTGCCTTTATTTGCGAGGTCTGTAAAGTATTAATTGGGGGGGGGTCTGCACAATGTCTGTAATGGGGTGATTGGTAGGGGGGTATTTTAGCACACCATTTGGTTCAGAGTATTACTTTTTTCCTCCTCCAAATCCTGGGTGCGTCTTACGGACAGGTGGAAAAATACAGTAAAACTATAGTAGTCTTGGATTTAGTGTCTGATGGTAGCCTCAGGTCAGTGCCTGGGGCACACCAGGAACCCCTCTATTGCTCTGGTGGGCCAGTCCAATGCTGCACAGTACAGAGATTATTACAAAGCTTCAAAATGTAAAGCAAATGTTATGGAAACAGGAGACACTAAGAAAGAGAACTTCTCTTACCATCTGGGTGGTTTGAATGACAGGGGAGCGGCCACCAAATTTTTTCATCCTCTGGGTGTTCTGGTTGTTGCGGTTGGCTTTTGCCTGCTCTTTTTGGAGGCATATTTTGTCATTCATAAGACATGGGCTTAAATTAATACTGGGGTAGTCCTCTTCAACTGCAAAGAAAAGAAGACTCAGATTAGTGTTAATGTTAGGTAAAATATTCCTGTAAAAGGAACGTATGAGAGATGATTCAGTTCCATTGAATAATAAGAAACACAACAATGACAATGGCTGCTTGGGATAATGGGGTCACTCTGCGGGAGTGTTCAGGATATGTATCCCAATAATTCTAGACAATATACGTTTAGTAAATCTTTTTAATATTCTACCTACAAGGGGTGGACTGGTCATCTGGAGACCCAGGAGAACCCCTTTACCTAGTCCAGCACCCCTTTACCTAGCCCCACTCTACCCCCCAGGCCAAGAGACCCACCAGCAATGGAGAACATTCAGATTGGGGTTCAGTGGGAATGCTGTGGGTTGGTCATTGGCTGACTGTTCCAGTAACTTCCTGGGGCATATTTTTGTCCTCAGTCCACCAGGACGCTATAGCCTCAACATTTTGGCTGTAGGGCGCCATATGCCTACCGCTGCCACATTATATGCATCTACAATGCAGTGTGCAGCTAATCCCTTCCCCCCATCAGACACAGTTTTATGCCTTTTATGACTTCTTAAGAAAATGTAACTGTAGATGTAAAAAAATTCAGGATCCACCAAAGGCACTTAAAGTGGGCCAAAACCCACAGTCCTGGAATCTATAAGTTTCCAGGGCTACCTGATTCCCTCCTCCTGGGGCATTCAAAATCTGGGTGCTCCTCTGTGTGAAACCCCCCAGGCCGCCCAGTATACTTACCGCCTTTCCTGATCCAGCGGCGCATGCACAAGCAGCGGCCACATCCCCGCTATCCTTTTAGCATATGGAAAACGTGAGTTAAATTGGGCGACCTGGGGATTTCACAAAGCGGGGCATCCCCGATCGGGGGGAAGTGATCAAAACCCAGGATAGTCAAAATCCTGGCTTTTGGTCCATTTTAAACTCATTTTTGAATGGAGGTCCACTTTAAACGCTGTTATATCCATCCCTGCCTATGATCTGCCCCCACAATGTTATAGCCTCAGCCTTGTAGAGCAATTCAGCCAAAAAGCACATGTTGGAGGGTTGGGAGGCTCAGAATCGAATCGAACAGGCTGTCCAGAAGCTGAAAAAGTCCCCGAATGATTGTTGCCCCCAGTTGGTCACTGTATGCTCGTGTCTATCATAGTTATTCTTAATTCAGTTTATTCTTGAAGGGACAGTAAACAATGCACTTAGCCTCCAGCCAGTAGGCTAGATCCCTCATAGTCCTGTTGCTTATTTCAGTAAAGGGTGCAATGTACAACTCAAGGTTCTAAATGATTTCAGGGTTCGCCCCTGGCCTTCCTCCAGGGCATTCCGAATTGGGCTGATGGCAGCCCTCTTTAAACTGCTCACCCAAGAGTACATACAGTATACACATAAGGGCAGACTAGATGGACCATATGGTCTCCTTCTGCCGTCAACCTTCTATGTTTCCACACTCTTGCACCCTTTGTCTTCACCAGTCATTGGGCTTCACATCCTCACCCGAAAATAGGATGCATGACAGGCGGCTGCTGCAGCCTGTGGTTATGGAAGTCTGAGTAATAAAGCCCAATGTTAGGCTTTAAATGGATTATTCACTTAGATCCACTTTAGGGCAAACCAAACTTTTGGGATGCCCCGTGTGTAAAACCTCCAGAATTAGTAGTTTTCTTACCTCCATTTGTGTGGTTTCTCGTCCAGACACAAAATATTGTGGTGCCTATTAATGCAATCTATTTTGAATGAACTGCTGCATGCATTGTGGGGGTGTATGCATCGGATGGAAAAGTGCTTGGGATGCCGCTGTAGGCCCAGGCATGCACAGTGGGAACTGTTTGCAAGGTGTGTATGTGGACGAAACCTGGGTGTTTCACACAGGAGTGCATCCAAAATCAGAAGGATCCAGGGGAGGGTTGAGTGGGTTTTGGTCCACTTTAAAAACCTATTCTCCCCTGCCAGCACCACGAGGGTGGGGAGTTAAAATATAGAATTGACTCACCGACAAGTAGTGCATTCTTACAGCAGCTGCGCAAACCACGTCAGTACGGCTGCACAGACCCATTCTCCACTTTACCGCCAGGAATACCAGGGTAACAGGTTGGCTGCTGGAACCAGGTGAGGTTATTTTTTATTTTAACCCTCCCTACACATCACTTTAGCGTCTCTTTAAAGTGGACCAACACCCAGGATTTTGACTATCCTGGGTTTTGGTCCACTTCCCCGGGGCACCCCGTTATGTGAAACCCCCAGATTTCCGTAAAAAACTCACCTCATCCCGCTCCTACGGCGCATGCGTGGCGGTTCGTCCAATCAGCGTGCTCGGAGCCGCTGTGGTATGCGCGTCAAAGCACCGTCAAACCCCAGCGGCTCCGAGCACGCTGGCGGCCGCATCTCACGCTTCCCTCTAACAGGAAGCGTGCCCGCGCCCTGGGTGTTGGGCCACTTTAAGCATCCCACCAGCCTAGAGTCTACAAGACTCTAAGGCTCGTCGTCTCCTTTATGGAGCATCCCAATTTGGAATGTTTGCGAAAACCCCACCAATCGCACTGGAGGATACATCCTTCTGGAGCACACACACGCCCTTCAGCGTTCTAGGCTGCTCATCACAATGCACAATAAATTGATTGGAGGATCCCATACATCGTGGGATCAACAAGTGATCAACATTTCCTGGGAGTTTCACACATACTCTATGTGTGCCATAGGACCAGGAAAAGGGGGGTTTCACACAGCCCAATTTGGGATGCCCCGGGGGGGGGGGAGGCAAGGAGCAAAACCGAAGATATTAAAATTTTTGCAAACTGAGATATTTTCTAAATTGAGATCTTTTTTAAAGGCCACCTATGGAGGTTTTGACCCCCCATTCACATGTGTACTGCTACCCAGAGATGGGAGATTGTGCCCAGGCTGTATGATTGCATCACATCCATCCTTGAATTTCAGGCTTGAACAAATGGAGTGTCTAGGAATTTCATAGCGGCAAGTTTCTTCCCTTTTCTGCAGGGTGGCAGATATCGGAGCAGGCAGAGCGAGGGGATAGCCAGAATAATCCAGCGACACAGACAGAGAGGAGCCACGACAAGTGTTACTACTTTGGGGAGTTGCTGATTTTGGCAGATATTCTTGTGAAACAATTTCAAAGCCCCAAGTGCAGACCCCAGTGTTGGGTCCAAGGTGTTAATGGAGGGTCACCCCTTGTTTCCGATGGCTCTCCGCCCCCAACTAAGTGTCTGCTTTCTGCCGCTCTACAGTTCCAGGTTTCATATGAGCTCATGGAAAGTCTTGACAGGCCCTGCAGAAAGTGTTTGGCTGGTCCTTAATGTATTTCTCTCGAGCAGCACTGCTGTGACCATGATCCAAGATGGTAATCTCAGAGAAACGCCTGGAGTCTGGCCAAGCTGGCAAGTGACTTTCCTCCTTTATAGACAATAAGGGAGGAAGGATGTAAGGAATTTTAACTTCTCAATTGCCAGATGATCATATAGGACATGTAAATGTTTGAGTCTGAGAGCTACTACAGGTTAATTGTAGGCAAATATTAATATCGTCATGTATATTTAACACCTTACATATCCCCCTTACCCAAATTTAAACAATGTTGCAGTGTAACCCCTATCTATTACCCTAACAGCCCGAAACAGCATTCAGAATGTAAATAACCCTCTCTAACTATAAATCCTGCATTCCTTTGGACCCTGGCGAGCAGAGCATTTAGTAGAACAAATCAGCATAATGTCTAGGCTGGGAGCTTGCCCAAGATTGAGATGATTATAGCATTTGCTCTTATTTGCTGTTGTTATGACTCAAAGTGGGACACTTCAGGTCAAACTAGCTCGTTCAATATGTTTGTCGCTTTATCTATCTTGCTTCAAGGTGGTTGTGATACACATTTAGACCAAATCAGCTCCCACCAAAAAATCAGCATAAACAATAAAATATATAAAAACCAGGGCCTGGAGCTGAAATGGTACTCAAAAAAGACAAATACATAGTAGCATGTATGCTATTGTCAGTCATTCCATATCATGATGTAAAATACATGATTATATTCTTAGTATACACTAGAGATGGTGCACCACTAATATCAAAAAATAAGGGCGTGCTCACTAATTCAAATCACAATGCAAGCAAAAGTGAACCCGAGGATCAAACAGACCCAGGGGTCACACAAAGGAGCACAACCAATGAAAAATCCATAAAGTTTTTATTGTACAAAAAACACACATTTAAAAACAACAAGACAAGTTAAAAAGCCACCTACACCTGCCCTGAATAAGTGTGTACACACCTGTCCTCAATAATTACCCATATGTGGGTTGATTCAAAGAAACATGTAACAGCTTGGATTTGGCTCACGATCATCCTATTTTTCACGTCCGCTCGTGCGTTCGTATGAACTTGCGAGTGATTCAATAAGCAAATACGTTTCTATCCTAAAAGATACGTCCGTTCGTATGGCAGTTCGGGAATCAGACCTATGTCAGTTTCCATCCTGAATTTTCCGTTTCATTTCTCAGGTTGCAACATTGGTTTTGTCCTTTTTCCTTTTTTGTCTGGACGTAAATCCTTCTGATCTTGCGGCTCCGCACTACAAACTTACCTCATTAAAGTGCATTCTAAATATTTGGTCTTTTATTTTTCTTTATTTCATTCATTTTGTAGTAACCAACCATTAATGAATGCATTTGCATAAGTAAATCTTACTTTGTTTAATTTTTACTTAACTTGCATTTTTTACTTGTGGATTTAATTTTAATATTTATGCTTCAAATGGTACAACTTTAAATTTTTAGTGTGGTTACCCACACCCTCTACATACAGATTGCTCACAAATATTAAAAAACACCCAGAAACTTCTGCATGTTATGAGCCTAGAAACAGCCAAGATGGCGGCTCAGGTATTATCGGGCAGCCTGCAAACAGAAAGGGCCTTGTGACTGTGTTGCTCTGGATTCTTTGATTTCTGACCTTTCCATGCCCCCAGCTCTACTGTGTCTGTGCAAAATACAGCAGTAACCCACATCCTGCACTTTATCCCGCTCTCCTCTCCTCAGTAAGTGTGATGCATCTGACCAAAGATGTGCTTAAATAATTAAACAAAGCAAAGGTAAACAACTACACCAATAAATGCAATCTAAAAATATTATTCTAGTACCTCAATTTTAAATTAAATAACAAAGGACATAAGTTTCTTTAATTAACGCAAATATATTGCCAAATAAAGGTTTACATGCAAAGGACTAATTAAGGTCCACATTACAATGCTTTTATAAGGCATACATGAATCAGGTATGCATTGCCATACAATTTATGGCCTCGGCCATGCTGATACATGCAGTTCATTGGAGCACAAGACGCGCAGACTCCTCCACTTAGCCAAAAAACCTGTTCACGAACAGCAATCCGGCTGCTAAAAGGTGTCGGCTGTGGCTTTCTTTTAAAACGCGTTTAGAGGTTTCTCTGAATCACACCTAAACACATCCAATTAACCTAAGTTTTACGTTTTGATCGTAAGTTTTACGTTTTGATCCTAAAATTTAGGAACGAACTTCCGCTGATCGTAAGAGCATATACGCATTCGTACGTAGGCTCGTGCGAGTCGTAAATGGCCAAAAAAACAGGAAAAAATGACTAACACCCACCCAAACTTACGATTCTCGATACGAAATCAATTAACTTTTGCTCTTTGAATCGAGGGGATGGTGTATAGTATATACTCATATCCAGTTCTTTCTGAGCTCAAAGTGATTTTATATAGTAACTAACACCTTTTTTTGTGCCGGCACAAATGCAAAAAGTACATAAACTACAGTAAATCAAGACCGTGTAAAAATATTATTCCTTATTTAATCCATTAAAGGCTAACCCAAAGTGAGATGTGCATTGTGCAAATAATGATACAATATTCATTTCCTGATTAATAATTAATTATATACTCCAAACACTATGACACAAAACATAACCCAACTAAAATAACATCAGTGCAAAATATAACATAAGGACACAAAAGAGAAACAGGCATGAATCCACTAGGCGCGGGTCTGTGTAACCTGTGCCAAACAGGTGCTTGAACTGCAATCCAGCCTTCCAGTCCGCAATTCGTTTCGCCTCACCTACCCTCCCAAGCTTAAATCTCACTCCCATTGAGTTGCATACAGGTGGGGATTCTCAGCCTGATATGTCTTCTAGACTGGCTAGTGTTGAGAAGTTAATTGCTAATACCTTGGCGCGTAAGGCCTCTGCAAAAAAGCGGCACTTAACGCCTGATGTCACTCTTTTCCCTATGGAAGATGATGAGTTTTTGCAACTATCTGGCTATACCCCTTTGGAGGAAGGGGAGCTATTCTCCGACTCAGGGTCATCTGATGAGAGAACCAGGGGTCATGACGATTCTTGCTCTGACCCCTGGGCCCCGGATGATACTGATCGACTGTTGGCTCAGATTTTTGAGGTTCTGTCTATCTCTCCCCCTGTTGCGGCTCCCAGGCAAAGGGGGGAACTTTTTCATACTGCTAAGTCACGCTTGGAATTTCCTGAGCAAGCACATTTCAATAACCTTGTGCTCAAGGAATGGGAGCGTCCCAGTAGACTTCCCGGTGTACCTAAGATTTGGGATAGGAAGTGTCCCTTTCCTGCTGATGTGGTGAAGTGTTGGTCATCCCCTCCCGAAGTGGATGCCCCAGTTCTAGGGTTATCTAACACCTCTGCCATGCACTCCCCTGATTCTACTACCCTGCGGGATGCTAAGGACCGACGCATTGACCAGCTGGCGTCCCATGCCTTTGCATGTGTGGGGACGGCGCTGTGCCCGGTCTGTGCCTCTGCCATTACGACTGTGGCTATTAGGACCCTGCTCAGAAGTATCCTTGATGGTGCCCCTGATGATTTGCCTTGTGAGGAGTTTAATGCACTCTCTAGTTGTGATGTTTTTGTGAATTTTGTCCTCTCTGCCTTGGATGATACCATTAGAATGTGTGGCAGAATCTCTGCCCTTGTGGTGGCTATACGCCGCTCGGTTTGGCTGCGCCAGTGGGCTGCTGACAATGCTGCCAAGAAGGCTCTCACTGGTTTTCCCTTCAAAGGACTACGCCTGTTTGGGGACCGCTTGGACCTATTTGCTAATAGAGGCAGATTACCCCAGCGCAGGCAGCAGTCTTGGCCCTTTCGGGGTCAGGGCTCTTTTTCTTCCCCCTACCGTGGTGCTAGACAAGGGAGGGGGGTTTCCTTTACTGGGGCCCGAGGAGACTTTTGGGGTAGGGGCAGAGGACGGGGACGTCCTGGCTCCTCCTGGGGCTCCAAGCTTAAGTCCTCTCCCAAGCCCCCTCAGGCATGATGGGGCGCCCTCACCCATCCGGGTGGGGGGACGGCTTCAGCAATTTGCTCACGTCTGGAGGCTTCATGTCTCAAACCGGTGGATTCAGGAGGTAGTGTCCTCCGGTTACAAGATAGAGTTTGCTGTCTGCCCCCCATCAAGGTTCATCAGCTCCCGGATTCCTCAGGACCCTGTGTCAGCTCAGGATCTAGTGCAGGCAGTGCAAAGCCTTCTGGAGCTGGGGGTCATCTGCAAGGTCCCTTTAAAAGAAAAGGGCAAAGGCTTCTATTCCAACCTCTTTACAGTGCCCAAAAAAGATGGGTCAGTCAGGCCCATCCTGGACTTGAAGATCCTCAACAAATTTGTCAGGTACAGGCGCTTTCGCATGGAAACTCTGCGCTCTGCCATCAGTTCCCTGCGCCCACGGGATTTCATGACGTCTGTGGACATCAAAGATGCTTATCTTCATATTCCTGTATTTCCAGTTCATCAAAGGTTCCTCAGGTTCGCTCTGTAGGATCAACACTACCAATTTGTGGCATTGCCCTTTGGTCTCACTTCAGCTCCCAGGGTGTTCACCAAGGTGCTGGCAGGAGTGATGTCTCTGCTCAGGTTTCAGGGCATCCGCGTGCTGCCCTATCTGGATGACATTCTCATCACTTCCCAGTCTCTACATCAGGCACTCAGCTGGTGGTGTCCACCCTGGAGTCATTTGGCTGGGTGATCAACCACCCCAAGTCTTCTCTGTCCCCCTCCTTGGTGACTTCATTCCTGGGAATGAATCTGGATACAGTTCAGGCAAGGATTTTTCTTCCTCAGCGGAAGGTGGACAGTCTGATTGCGCAGGTCCAGTTCCTGCTATCTTGTCATCATCCCTCAGGCAGGGAATGCAGCTGGTGGGCCTGATGGTGGCGTGCTTCGAGGCGGTCCCTTATGCTCAGTTCCACTTTAGGCCTCTGCAACTCCACCTCTTGTCAGTATGGCACAAGGACCCCCCCTGGTCAGGCAGTCCCTCTTGTGGTGGCTGGACTCCAGGAACCTGTTGGGGGCGGATCCTTTCTGACCCCCTCCTGGGAGACGGTCAACACGGATGCCAGTCTGTCAGGTTGGGGGGGGTTCTGGAAGTCCCTGCAGTTCCAGGGGAGGTGGGGCCCTCAGGAGGCCCACACACCTATCAACGTCTTGGAGCTGCGGGCGATCAGGTTAGTTCTGGCTCAGTTGACTCCTCAGCTTCAGGGCCTACCTGTTCAGGTGCGCTCGGACAACCAGACGGCAGTTTCCTACATCAATCATCAGGGAGGGACCCGGACCAAGAGGGCCCTCCAGGAAGTGTCTCTGATCCTGACCTGGGCGGAGGCCAATGTTCCCTGCATATCAGCGGTGTACATTCCGGGGGTGGAAAATCTGCCGGCAGACTCTCTGAGCAGGGGGACCTCTCGCCAGGCAGAATGGTCCCTCTGCAACAGGGTGTTCCAATCTCTGTGTCCTCGTTGGGGCCAACCAGATGTGGATCTGTTTGCGTCCCGTCACAATCACAAGCTCCCGGCCTTTGTCTCCCTGCCCCAGGAACCTCTGGCCTTGACCACGGATGCTCTAGCAATGTCATGGCAGGACTTTCAGTTCCTGTATGTCTTTCCTCCATTCCTCCTGCTGGGCAGGGTTCTGCGCAAGATTGCTCTGGAGGGGGTGCCAGCAATTCTGGTGGCCCCCAGGTGGCCAAGAAGAGTGTGGTTTGCAGACGTGGTGCAGCATGCAGTAGATCAGTATGTTCTGCCCAGGGTGCCAGACCTGCTCACTCAGGGTCCCTTACGCCATCCCAATTTACAAACTCTGGCTTTGACGGCCTGGCTGCTGAAACCTCCATCTTGATGGAGAAGGGGCTGTCTACCTCGGTTGTTGATACCATGATAAAGGCTAGGAAGAATTCTTCTTCCATTTACTATAGGGTTTGGCGTGCCTACATTGACTGGTGTGAGTCTAAGTCTCTTCCCTGTCGTGTGTTCTCTATTTCCAGGATTCTGGAGTTCCTGCAGCATGGGTTGGAGATGGGGCTCCAACTCAGTACTCTGAAGGGTCAGGTTTCTGCCCTGGCTGTTTTCTTCCAGAAGTCCTTTGCTCAGCATTCTCTGATCAGGACTGTTTTCCAGGGGGATACTCATGTGCGTCCCCCACGTAAGCCTATGGTGCCTGTTTGGGCTTTGATCTTGGTTCTGTCAGCCTTACAGGGTGCTCCTTTTGAACCTGTGCAGGATGCGGCTCTGGCCATTCTTACTCTCAAAGTTGTCTTTTTGGTGGCTATCACCTCTGTTAGGCGTGTGTCTGAGTTGGCGGCGCTTTCCAGCCCCCCTACTATGAGAGACACCAGGACAAGGTGGTGTTTCACTTCAAGCCAGATTTTCTGCCTAAGGTAGTGTCTGCCTTTCATTTGAATCAGGACATTGTTCTTCCGTCATTGTGCCCTAATCCTAGTTCTGCTAAGGAGAGGGTTTTGCACTCTTTGGATGTGGTTAGGTGCCTGAGGTACTATCTGGTGGCTACTACACCTTTCAGAAAAACTGATGCTCTTTTTGTGGTCCCTGACAATGTTCCCTCTAAGCCGGAGCAGCTTCTGTGCGGAGTAGCGAGGGAGCTGGGCAATGTCCCATGAAAGGTGGGCAATTGGAAACCTAAGATAAAAAAACTACTACTAATAAACCAAAATAACGTATTAAACAAAAAGATATGATAGAATAGTTAATTTACATACTAGAGTTGTACAATAAGCCCCCTCGTCAATGCCATGTGCCAAATTTCCCACCCATCGACACCATTTCACACTCAACCTGCTAGCACTGGCATTCAGTTCAAAAGAATTGCATTGGTATGCACGGCATACGGCACTGATTGGATGAGAGCCCACACATGGGAACAGCTGGTTGTGTGGGAAATCTTGGGGGTCTCACACAGCGGGGCAGCGGGGACAAGAACCCATCTCCAGGATATAGTAAACATTCCTGGTGATACCACTCCTGCAGCCCTAACGTATTACTTATAAATGAGAGATTGCAGAGAAAAAAAAACACACAATAAACCTGACCCAAATAACTCACAGAATATGCTGTATCCAGAGATAATAAAATGGAACACCTTCAACAATTCACTAACCAAACTACCTTAATTTTACCTTTTATCGAGTCAAGAGTCAAAACCTTCGAAGTCTGGCTGTTCGGCAGTTTTAAGCTCCTGGTGCAAGAACAGAGCCCACAATTATTAGGCATAGTGCATTCGGATCTACCCGGACCCCACAATTACTTATCAGAACCCCAAACAAGACAGTGCTATTCAGCAATTCAGCTTCTCACATTGATTAGCCAGTGGGGATTCCTCTTCTTTAACCCCGACACATACAGCTAACCTCCCACCTATACACAACACACTATTACCCCCCCAAACACTTTACTATTTACACACAACACTATTAACCCCGCACATTGTTACAGCAAATCAAAAGTCTAAAGGACTCCAGGCGCAGCCAATTCCTCTTCCGATTTGGGATACCCCACTGTGTGAAAACCCCTGAGAACATACCTTTCCATCAATCCCACAGTGCACATGCAGCTAGAGATGTTATCTCCCTGGCAGCGAGCACTGCATTCATACAGAATGGATTGTCAGGTGACGCTGTCTGCTTTCTGAAAGCCTGCACATACACCATGGGAGCAAGATAAGATTTTCACTGGGGTTTCTCACACATAGGGGCATCCCCAATTAGGTTTACTAGCTTTAAAGCCACATAAAATGTTTTCCCCTGCCCCCTCCCCACCTGAGTACCTCAGGTAATTCAGCGTACCTCAGGTAAATTGCTGGTTTGCTGATCTCATGAATGCTGGCTGACCTGACCCAATCCGCTGGCTGCATCCCTGGCTTCCCTGTAGAATTTGGAGCGCTCCCACCCCCAGCCTATCAGAATGGCTGAGCGCAAGAGCTACAGGGAGGCCAGGGATGTGACTGTTGGTGATGACAGCATTGTGGGAGGTAAAGGTCACTTTACCAGCAACCCATGGGTTTCACACAGCGGGGCATCCCAATTTTGAATGCCCCAGAGGCAAGCTAGCGGCCATCACTCAAGTGTTTCAGAAACCCAGGGTTTCCCCTATCCTGTGTTTTGGCCCTACAGATTTGGGATGCTCCCTGGGTGAAAAGTTTGCTCTAAACACTCACCTTTCCCCAGTCCCACGGTGCATGCACGAGCTCTCATCCAATCAGCACATATTAATGCACAACATAAAGTGCTGTTTGTATGGGAGCTCTGGCAAAGGGGAGTGGGAGCAGGCACATCCTGGTTACCCTGGAAATGGTGGAGCACTCCTGCCCCCAGCCTCAGCTACAGAGAGGCTGGGGATACAGCTGTGGGAGGCTCACACAACCACCAGCCCTGGACTTTGAAAGACTCTAGAGAGGCCCAATTAAATGACCTTTGGGCAGGGGTGGACTGGGGTTATTAAACGGCCCAGGACTTTTTTGGTCACACCGGCCCTTCTGCAGTGTGTCTGGCCCCATATAATACACCCCCCCCCCCCCCCGATAATAAGCGGTGTGCAGAATCCCCCCAATCACCCCTTAAAGAGCAATCCGGCAGAAAATCCAAATCACCACATAAACAGTGCAGTAGAGAATCCCCCCAAATAACCCCATTATTATGCTCCCCCCATTTTGATCCTATACAAGTTTACAAATATTTTTTTTTTGTCTTCAATGAAAAAAAAAACATTTGCCCAAAAGTGGACCAAATCCTGGGATTTTCACTATTGGGATAGTGGTCCACCTCCCCGGGGCATCCCAACCCAGGGTGCTGTGTGAAACCCATCATGGCCAACCCTGGAATCTAACTGATTCCATAGCTAACCACTAGCCTTCCCCCAGGGCATAGAAAACATTAGGAAGGTGGGGGGTGGGGCTGACGGGGAGGTTTTGCTAGCACAAGAAAACCTCTCTCTCATCTGCTGCTGTCCTCCTCTCCAGTCCTGCTCATGTGGCCTATGACAAGAAAAGCTGCAAAAGCTGCCTTTATAGTATAGGCGAGTGGATAGCGGCACCTGGGACTGGGAGCGAGCGTGTGCAAACCTGTGTTGCCCCCTAGGTACAGCGGCAGCGGCTAAGGTTGCCACCTTTCCCAGCATAAAATAACAACCAATTTGGGCATGGTTATGTAGGGAAGCGCCAACTAGGAATGTTGGTGCCCTTTACAGCCACAATGTCTGAACCCCTTAGAAAAAAAAAAGAAGAGAAATAGCCGAAAAGAAAACAAAAGAATACTGGTAGAAGGAGAGAAAACAGAGGGAGACTGTCAGGAGAGAGAAAAAAGGAGAAGTAAATAGAGAGAGGCAGAGGATGAGGGACAGAGAAAAAGAGAGCGAGAGAGAAGACAATGAAAGAAAGCTGAAAGTTAGGAGGAATGAAACAAAGGAAAGGGGGGAGTGAAAAGCAAAAAATGAGATGAAAACAGAAAGTGAGAAAGAGAGGTAAGAACAAAAGAAGGAAGTGCATGAAACAAAGAGCAGAGTAATTAAGAAAGAAAGAGAGAAAGAAAGAAAGAGATATAAACAAAAGAGATATAAAGGAAAAAGTAAGAAAGAGAAGAAAAGTGGGGGGAAAGCTGGGAGAAGAAGGAAGGTGTGAAAAGAAAGGTAAAGAAAGTGTAATAAAGAGTGAAAGAAAGAAGAAAGAGGGAAGGAAGCCATAAAGGAGTTAAAGGAAAGAGAGCTAATAAGAAAGAAATTTTAAAAAATGGAAAAGTGAGAAGAAAAGAAGAAGGTGAGAGAGGAAGTAAATGATAACTAAATAGATCAGCCCTGCACTTCCACTCTGGCCGCCTGCTCTCTGCTGTCCCCTTGCACTGGCCACCTGCTGGCCTTGAACTATAATGCCGGTTGGCCTGCCAGCCAGCCAGCGTGCACATGCAATGACGCCCCCCTCCAAAACTCCAACATGTAGCGGCGCGCTACTCCTCGTCAGAGGAGGCAGTAGACCAGCAGGGGGAATGGGGGCGGGGACTACACTCATCGTCGCTCCGGTCAGCCAATGCTGCGGCGGCAGCGACAGATGGGGGTGGGATGTAGGGCCCCCACTGAGCCACCAATGTGAAAAAAAAATGACAGCTGCATGACGTGCGTGGACGCCGGGCAGAGCTGCGCGGCCGGGGAGCTGGCTCCCGCGCACCTTACAGGGAACACTGATGACAGTAGATGGCGCTGTTACATATATCGTTGTGTAGTCTGCATGTTGTGTTTTCTGTACATTGAGATGATCCCTATGCCTTTTTTTCCTGTCTAGATTATCCACCATGTAAGGTGACCTCTTGCTGCACTCATGTTTCAGTAAAGCCAGCTGCTGTTACACCACAAATGTTTATCAGGCTTTGACTCCACTGCATCCAGCACTCATACTCTACAACAGGTTTTGGCCCAGTGACCAAATGAAGCCCCAGAGACTGGATAAAGCCCAGTGACCAGGCAGAGCAAAGTCCCAAACGGGAGACAGTGTGGCAGATGCGGAGATTGCATCCTGTATACAAGTAAGACTGTTCTTAAGTATAAAGGAGGGAGAATGTCCAGCAGGTCAGAGCTTAAACTCTCCATTTGGCCAAGCTAAATAATTACAATACTCAGCTATGGAAGTTTAAAGTGAAAATGCTATTAACCAAAGATGACTTGTGGGAGGTTATCACTACAGAGAGGCCACGGGACAATAATCAGGACTAAGACAGGAAAAACAGACATGCATGCCCACCATAAGCTTACTAGTAGAAGATGATCAGCTTATTCACATACGCAGTGGGAATTCAGTGAAATGCATGTGAGATCCAGTTTAAACAGCAGGGAAACTTTACAAAATGAGGCTTAGCAGAGAGAAGGACATGGCAATAGCATATAAATGCTATGCTGGAAATGATCGCATAACTGAGACTAATCGGTGAGAATGTAACAGGCAGTCAAGCCTGACACATATACTGCACTGATCAATGCACTGGAGACAAGGCCTGAGGCAGATCTGACACAAGCATTTGTAAAGACTAGGCACAGAGATCAGCGAAGAAAGGAGCTTGCCCATGACTCCACAGAAACCGACACCAGAACTGCTAAAAGGTTACAAAGGAAGGAAACCAGGGTGTTCTTTAGATGTCACAAAGAGGGACACATAAAGAGAAACTGTACTATATGGAAAGAGCAAATGGGACAGCATCCCTCTTATACTAAAGAGAAGGTCAAAGCCACACTTTTTGATCCATGTGAAGGAAACTAGAATGCCACATTTAACGTGACAGGCAACCATGACTTTCAAGTCTGGTGCACTGACCCAGAAGCAACCAGTCACAGGACAAGTGAAAGATGCTTTTTCACTGAACTTGATCTAAATAACAAAGAGGCTATTTACCTTGCAGGTGAAAGTAAAATACATGCAGAGGGATATGGGCATGGAACCCTTTATGCCCCAATGATGTTGAACCCAATTTAGCCATACCAGAAAAATACGTGCTTTATGTTCCTGATCTAGAAGGAGGGCTCTTATCTGTGAAGCATCTGACAGCCACTGTGAAAAAAAAATTCCAAGGTGACAAGTGTTCTATCCTGGATGGCAAGCAGACAATAACAAGTGCCAAGCTGGATGATCATCGGTATTGCCTCAACACAGTGAAGGAAAAGGTGAGACTATGCACCCATAAACACAATGACTGTATACACATGTGGCACAGGTGTCACTATGCCTACAGGAACTACAAAAGTGGAATCTGACAAAGGATCTAACAGTATCCCCTTGCACAGTTGCTGTTAAGTGTGACTGTTGCATCAAATCCTACAAGAACAACACTTTCTAAAGTCAGTCAAAGTGATGTTTGTGGTCCCCTAAACCCACCTATACCTGGAGGCAACAGGTACATAGACTTTCATAGACGACTATGAACAATGAAAGTGAATTCACAGGACACAAAGTGCTTAAGGCGGATCGAAACCCAAGCCCCCCTGTAGCGGGATGCATTGCTGTATGAAACTCCCAGGAACGTTGGTATACTGCGATGCTGTGCTCGCCAGTGCCGCAGCCCCGGCTCCCCTGTAGCTGTGCATGCCCCCCCGCGCCCATCTTAATGGCTGGGAGTGGGCACGCCCAGCGTGAAAGCCCAGGGATGTGTTCAGGGATTTTTTTGCCCTACAGAGAATATCCAGCAGGTATCCTTACCAAGGCCCTTACTGCTGAAAGACACACAAGGCTTACAAAGAAGCTTCAGCTGTTGAGAAGGGGTGTTGGAGATACTGTTCAACAGCTTACAGCTTGTCTCTTTGTGTGATCTGCATCTATATTGCTAGGTTAATGCCGTTTACATTTATGACAGTAGATGGTGCTGTCACATATATCTATGTGCAGTCTCTGTTGTACATTCTCTGCTGCATGTTGTGTTTCCTGTACATCTAGGTGATCTCTATCATTTCTTTTTCCGGGCTATGTTATCCACCATGTAAGGTGACCTTTTATTGCACTCATGTTCCAGTAAAGCCAGTTGCTGTTACACCACAAACGTCTATCTGGATTTGACTACACTGCACCAAGCACTCACACTGTGCAACATTTCCTTTCAGCAATAAAGTACAGGAAGTCAGTTATAAGCAGTAACCCCTTGGTACACAAGTATTGGACTGGGTAAAAAACACTAAGAGGCCGATTCATTAATAGCGCCAGGTAGCGACAGATGAGCGACAGTAGCGGCATTTTCCGAGCGCCCGCTAGTAGTCGCTGTGCTTGGCCGTTGTTCTGTAGTTGATAGCAACTCAGTCGGTTCGCCGTAATGTTGAATATTGGGTGAGGAGTCGTTATTTGACAGGTTCCGCGCTGTATGGGAGAGCATGATAGCGAATGGCCATAGCGAACGGCTCCCAGCATATTCATTAACAAATCACGCTCAAATAATTCTCGCGTAGTGAAATGCTTGTTTAAACCCCAGAGCGCTGGCGGCGACGGGTTAAAAGTAGTTTTTTAACCCCCAAACAACCATATTTTTTGAAAAAAAAAAAAACATGTTTTTCAAAACATTTTGTAATATGAATACATTAATATCAGACCTGTAATATCAATTCTGCACAATTTTTTTTTTTTTTTTACCTTAAAGAAAATATCTAACATTGCAGAAGTGGTCACAGAATTTTTGAAATTTAAAAAAAAAAAACATTAATAGCAATTAATTAAGAATATTTAAAGATTGCTCCATTGAAATGCATTGGAGAGCGCCAGGTAGCGAGAGGTCATACCTGTCGCTGTTCAAGGTCGCTCGCTGGCGCTGTGGGGTGAGGCTGGAATAATGATGAATGAGTCGCTATCTGGCGCTCTGTCAGTCGCTAAGCAGGATCGGCTTGATAAATGTGTGATTGCGGAGGGGAGCCGGCGTACTCGTGGCGGTGACCGTCATTACCGTTCGCTCACCATTCGCTACCTGGCACTATCCCTTGTTAAATAAGGGCCTAAATAAAACAGCTACTGACGTTATATAAGGTAACTTTTTTACCCTGGACTTTCCTTTAAATCGCAACCCTATCTTTTCCAGTCTTTTTAGTTTTGGTGTACTTTACTTGCAGGTGATGACTGCCTAGCTCATATGTGTTTCCCTCTGATATCCAGGAAATCCTTACAGATTACTCCCTGCTGAAACTTTATTGCTTTTAACTCGAGGAATGTGTGGCCGGACTCCAGCTGTCTCTGCTGCTCAGCTTCCAGCTGCTGAAAAGCATAGAGCAGATCCCCATATCCTCCACCTCCTTCTCCTCCACAATGAGAGCACACTTGCCTAGCTGCTATGCTAGCATCATCCACCTTGCAGCCACTTGCCCAATGTTTGCCCTATTCATGCTCATTCTCCTTAAACCCTAGAATAATTTTGTAAAAAAAAGTTTGATAAACTTAGCAGGTATAATACAAAGCCCCGACTTTGGCCATATTCAACCCATCCAACCTAGTGACAGGGAAATTCTCAGGATGAAATTAAATCACAGATCACATAAACTAAGCAGACCCTTCAAGCCACCCTTGTAGACCAGGCAGACTGGGGCCACTCAGTAGAAGGCTTTACTGGACCCCAGAAAGTCCATGCAATCCCATGCTCAAATGTGCTTCCCAGCTGGCCAATGAGTACACTCCACAAATAAGAATATAGCACTGCAGAGACACATTGTGAGAAGTGGATATGGTCACTCTATGTACTATTGCCAGTATCAAAGTGGAACAAAGCCCAGGATTTGTTTCATTCCCCCGGGGCATTTATGATTTTGATTTTAAATGTAATAGGTTAAAGTGGACCAACACCCAGGATTTTCACTATCCTGGGTGTTGGTCCTCTTCAGCGGGGCATCCGAGATCAGGATGCCCCGCTGTGTGAAACCCCCCCAAAAAACGTACCTTTTCGGCGACGGACAAGCCACCGCCGCCTCCCGCGCGTCCCTCTTACAGGGCGCGCACCCGCGCCGGCCATTCACAAACGGCCGGCGCGCGCGCGCGCACTGCTAGAGGGGTGCGCGGGAGGCGGCTGATCCGTCGCCGATAAGGTAAGCTTTTTTGGGGCTTTTGGGGGGGTTTCACCCTGCGGGACATCCCGATCTCGGATGCCCCGCGGTGAGGGAGGTGATCGGCCCGGGAATCTTATAGATTCCCGGGCAGATCACCCCTGGGTGTTGGTCCACTTTAACATATATTTTTCTATATTGTGCCTCCCAGTAGTACCTTTTTTGGTATATTGTATATTTTTTAGTTACTATTATTATTTATAAAGCACCATCATCTTCCATAGCACTGTACAAAGTAGTAATTACAGACGGGGTATATACATACAGTACATAGACTACTACAAATGCAGTGTTACAGAGTTTACAATGAATATCCTGAACACAAGATGCAATAGGAGAGAGAGCCCTGCCCTTTACAGTCTATGTTCTGTGGTTTATGGGAGTTGCACAAATTAGTTATATGGGTTGTGAAGACACATTATTCTTGTAGAGTAGTTAATCCCTTTAACACTAGAGCCCAACCCTAAATATTGATTGCTGTGGCTCCCAGGATCATAAACATAATGCAACGTAAGAATGTAAAAAAACAAAAAAGTTACAGAAAATGAGGTCATTAAAAGCAAGGAACAATAATGGATTTTTAGCGAAGCCAGACGGCAAAATCAAAAACAAGTTGGATAGGGAAACAGCAACATTTAAAATTAGTTGGATACTGTAAATAGTAGCTTATATAAGAACTTAACTCCAGCCTAAGATGAAAATATCCCAAGTTTTAGAAGTAGTTATTTTCCCTTGCCCTCCATTCAAAAGGGAACGTTCATGTAAAAACGACATGGCTCCTCTTTAAAGGGATATAGCAGGCAAAGGCAATTGTTTGCCTATTGTGTTTGGCTAAATCTGGCACTGTCTTACACTGTTTTCCATTTTTAAATAGAAGAAGAAGAGATATCAAGGTTTACAGTTTCACTTTATAATTTATTTTCCGAAGCATGTGGGCCCTTAGAGCTGTGAGGCGGCATAATAATCAACATTATAGGCAGGGCCTGTAAGAGCCCGACATTGTGACAGAATCCATTTATATGCACCAGCAGAGTAATTTCTAATACACAGTGTCCACAGTCTGATGATCAACAGTGAAGGATCTAGGATCAGTGTAGGATCTATTGTCATGTTCCAAGACTGTGATTGTGCCAACTAATCACAACCACAAGTTTATAGGCAGAAATAGGCAATTCAAATGCTAGGTGCCACGGTGATTGAAATGCCATTTAGGCATGATTATTCATATGCTAATTGAGGTTGAAGGGTGGAAGGCACAAGGAGAGGGAGATGGGAGAGAGGTAGAATGGAAAATGGAAAAGATGGTTGTTATGGCTCAGGCTGCAGAATACTAGTGTGCTCATTCTTAGTGAGGTGAAAAAATCGCATATGATTGGTGGTCTATGGCAAAGGAATTCAGGGGAAGTGTCACTACTCTTTGTTATGTTTCTACTTCCAGGAGCAGCTGTGTGCTGACAGGAAGAGAGAAGGCAGCAGTTAGGAGGTGAAGCCACTGAATCATAGTTCATTTTGCCTACAGAGTCCCCTTACGTTGATTATAGTTGCAGACAGGGTGGATGACTGCTCTAAATGCTCTGTAGCATTGACTGGAAAAGAGTGGTCACCTGTCCTAATGACTACAAAGCAGAAACTACTCTAAAACCAGGGTGAGCAATTACTCAATTAGAGCTTACTCTAGTGTTACCCAGACTCAAATACTATTTCACAATACTCTTGTTGCCAACCTGGGCCATGCCAAGCTCCAACAAAAAACGTTAAGACTCTCAAAGAATAGAAGTTAGAAGGATGTAAATGGAAAGCTTATTGTGGGAAATGTGGAAGTGCCCTGCCAGACAATAAAAGGCACAAAAGCAGAAAGTATTATTTCAAAGACTAGGCAGACCTGTGTAAATAACCTCTTTATAATTCTTAATGCTATCCCAAGTCCCTGGAACCTCTAAGTATATAAAACCTGGATATAGCTGTTAATATTTACACACCCATCAACTCCCAATTGTCAACATGTGTTTTGGGCTTTCTGCCCACAACAGCACAAATTGGACAGGATGTAACAGCAAGCCACCTAATGGGAATAGGCAAAAAAAAAAGGTAGATGGTGGATCCGCACTCCTTAAAACGTGATTCTTTATTTTATCAGTATTAAAATCATCAGCATCTCCAAACATGAATCCAAGGCTACAGCAGCCAGATAAAATCAATACAAGACTCGGGCGAAAGGAAAATGGGGTCCTCTGACGCGTTCTGGGTCCTTAACGGCCCTTAATCATAGATATGATTAAGGGACGTTAAGGACCCGAAACGCGTCAGAGGACCCCAGATTTTATCTGGCTGTTGTTGCCTTGGATTGGTTGCCTTGGTTGCCTTGGGACTGCCCCGGATCGTGCACCCTGCTGGACCGAAGCGCGGATATTTCTACCTCCATTTGCTCACCTAATGGGAATGTCCGGCAGGTGGCTTGCTGGTCTCCCTACCTTTAGTGCTGGTATGGGGTCTTTGGGACCACTAGTTAATCTAAATAAATTATACTCACCTCAGGCGTCTTCAACATCCACCACAGGCTGGGGCTCCTGGCCTCGTTGGGTGCCCACTCAGGCTTAGACTGGGATGCAGAATGATTCTCTAGTGAGCCACACCCACTCGACTGGGTTCCATGTGAAGACCTGCTCACGGCTGGCCTAAGGGCTAAAGAACCATCAGCGGCAATAGTGAAGGTGGCAAGGAATTGAGAGTGATCATGGCAACGTAGAAGGTAGTGAGGACCAAATTATGATGGACCCCTCAGCAGCAGTGAAGAAGGTGGCAAGGATGAGAGGACAACCGGCAGCAAAGATGAATTCTTCTGCATCAGTGGAGAAGGCATTGAGCACTGGAGCGTGATTGGCAGCAGTGAAGAAGGTCCAAGGACAAGAGGATGATCTGAGAAGCCAGCGAGGACTAGAGAACATTTGGTGGCAGTGGAGAAGGCAGTGAGGATTGGAGGGCTTCAGTGGCATTGGAGCTGAAGGGGGACATGTTGTGATGTTGCATGTGATATGTCGCACTGCAAAGAGGGCCACTGAAACTCTTTTGCCCAAGGGCCAAAAAAAAGGTGGAGCTGACCCTAGACTTAGGGACACTAGGGCCTTATTCATGAATGGATAGCACCAGGTAGTGCCTGTACAGCGGCAGGTGAACGCCGGAGACAGCACGCAATTACACATTGATGAAGCCGAATCTGGTGAGCGACTGGAACAACGCCATGTAGCGTCCGATTCATCATTATCCCAGGCTCAGCGTACAGCGCCGGCGTTCATCCTTGCAGAGCGCCACGTGTTACCTGTCGCTACCTGACGCTCTCCCATACATTTCTATGGACGATCCTTAAATCCCTTTCCTGATCCCAATTTTTTTTATTTTTCCCTTAAAAAAACAAACCTTCTGACATGTATTCTGGCCAAGAAAATGACATTTTTGAAAACTTTTTGGATTAATAATATTTTTATTCAGAATTGTCCTTACATGTCTGGTATTATAGTGTTCATGTTACAATGTAATAGCAATGTAATTCTATATGTTTTCCCTTTGATACTAGTGGATACATGTTCAAAATCAGCCTTTAATCACGCAGCCTCTGGCGCTCTGGGCTACAACTACATGATTTTGAGCGCCGGCGATGTTTGTGGCTGTTTTTTTGATGAATGTGTTGTGAGTCAGTCACACTAAGCTGGTGTTATGGTTGGCTCACATACAGCGTAGTGTAGCGACTCACATATCATATTCATCAATGCCGGACAGCGACTGAGGCGCTCTGAAACAATGATCCATGGCCGAGCACAGCGACTACTAGCAGTCGCTCTGAAATCCGCTCTACAGACGCTCATCTGTCGCTACCTGGCGTTAGTAATGAATCAGCCTGCCAGTCTCTCTCCTTCTTTTCTCACATCCGGCCAACGGGGTGAGGCTTTTATAATCGAGGTGCATGTCCTTGAAAAGAGCACAAGTTATAAAGAGGATGGAATCACAATGAGGAAAGCGATGGAAGTGACAGGTTTCAGAGAATCTTGAAGCTACAATTTGCTAATTTGAACCCTATACTTTGGGTAAATGGTAACCAGCGAAGACACTGAAGGAGGGGATGAGCAGGAGGTAGTTAAGATATTAATTAAGATACTATTAAGATACTGTATCTTGGAGACAGGAGTGTTGGTTGCTGTAATCAAGGAAATTAGTCGGGAAATAAGGGTACAACAATCATTTTAGTTTGGTAATGTGTAAGGACTGGACAGATACAGGAAATGTTTAGGACCGTTAGTGTGTTAATTTGTGGAGTAAAGAAAAGACTTGCAATTATTACTGGCTTACCACTGACCAATGATTGTTTGCTGCTGAGGTATACAGTTCACCTAGCGCTTGCCTATTTTATTAGCTGGTTATTCAAACTGGGTTAAAGTGGACCAACACCCTCCCCTGATCGGCCCGGGAATCTATAAGATTCCCGGACCGATCAGCTCCCTGACTGCGGGGCACCCCGATCGCTGTGTGAAACCCCCCCAGATCCCCGAAAATCCTACCTGATCCTCGTTCCAGCGGCGCATGCGCGGGACAGTTTGTGAATGGCTCCCGATCAGCTCCCTGACTGCGGGGCACCCCGATCGCTGTGTGAAACCCCCCCAGATCCCCGAAAATCCTACCTGATCCTCGTTCCAGCGGCGCATGCGCGGAACCGTTTGTGAATGGCCGGCGAGGGCGCGCTCCCTGTAAGAGGGACGCGCGGGAGGCGGCGGCGGCCCGCCCTCAGCTTGTCCGGTGCTGCCTCTGCTTGTCCGGCGGCAGCGATTGGACGAGCGAGTCACGTGGGAGCGGGGTCAGGTGAGTTTTCAGGGCTTTCTGGGGGGTTTCACGATCGGGGTGCCCCACGGAAGTGGACCAATACCCAGGATAGTCAAAATCCTGGGTGTTGGTCCACTTTAATAAAAGCACAATAAGATTAGTTACCAAAAGGGACAGATTGGGTGCAAAGCCTGGGATTTTACTAGCCCCAGCCAGCCCATGTCCAGCCCGATGAGACCTGTGGCGGGAGTGGGTATGGCCTCATAGCCATGGAGCTGAGGCTGCTATTATATTTCAGGGACAGAGCATAGGCCATGGATTTTAGGCTGAAGTGTTTTAACTGGGGAGGGGGGCTACAGTGGTACTGGCTATAGAGAGAGGGGTTGGGGGGGACACCAATTAAAGTGGACCAAAACCCACATTTTTAACTAGCATCCCATAAATTGCTCCCCCATGTAGAGGACCTTTTGCTAATTTTCACTACTCATCCTTCACTTTAATCCAAGATATTGGCGCCTGTTTTAGCTGTAAAGCTCAGCCCCCTCCATTTATTGCCACTGTTGTGCCTATGCAATCACTAATGCAATGACTGATCCCATGCCATATTACAGAGAGGGACAGCAAAGAAAATGTGTTCCAGGACTATTCGAATATCCGTTTCTAGTTCTACACCCTAAGAAGCTCAGTGGGTTTTGGTCTGCTTTAAGTGAGTGAATTCCATCACAGGCTTTAGCTTAGTTGGGCTGTGATAAATGCTACAACCAGCCTAATCAACCCGCAAGTGGTGCGGCCCACCAGACATTTTATCTTTGAACTATCTGTCACTGGATACAACTGTAAATGATTAAAGTGGACCAACACCCAGGATTTTCACTATCCTGGGTTTTGGTCCACTTCCGCCCGATCGGGGGCCCCCGCTGCGTGAAACCCCCCAGATCGCCCTAAAAAACTCACCTCACCCCGCTCCTATGCGAGGGCTTGTCCAATCAGAGCGCTCAGACCCGCTGTGGTATGTACAGAAGAGCGACGGACAACCACAGCGGCTCTGAGCACGCTGGAGGCCGCATCTCGGGCTTCCCTCTAACAGGGAGCGCGCCCGCACACCCATTCACAAACGGCCGGCGCGGGTGCGCGCCCCGCTAGAGGGAAGTGCGAGATGCGCCCGCGGCTCGCGCATGCACCGTTGGAACGGGGATAAAGTAAGGTTTCTGGCCGTCCTGCGGGGTTTCACACAGCGGGCCATCCCGATTTCGGATGCCCTGTGGGGAGGGATCTGATCGGCCCGGGAATCTTATAGATTCCCGGGCTGATCCCCCCTGGGTGTTGGTCCACTTTAAAGGGCTTGAGATGCAATATATTGGCATTCCTTTTATGCTTTTCTTTAATTAATATACAGCCCGCATAATGTACAGACTCTCTGTACAGTGATATATATATTTGTCGACAGGAATTGCCATTTATTAATAACTTTACATTTAAACTTTGAAAATATTCGAGATATATATGGAAGAGTCTAACCTCTTTTTCAAGCACTATGCATTTCCTCAAGGAAATGCAATTTAAATTAAAGCGGAAATCCAGGCAAAATTAACCCCTCCCTGCCACTCTTTCCTGGCACTGAGAAAGGGTGAGGGGGGGTTACAAAGCAAAAAATCTTATCTCAGCTGAGTGGAATTCCACTAACTAACCACACTAGCCCGTTCTTGCTGTGTTTTTAAAACCTTTACTAGAATCCAAAATGTATTAGATGTGCCTTATATTAAAGTGGACCAAAACCCAAGCTGATTGATTCCCTCCCCCCGGAGCATCCAAAATCGGGATGCCCCACTGTGTGAAACCCCCCAGGTCGCCCCATACACTTACCTTGTTTCCCGGCCCAATGATGCATTCGCGAGCCGCGGCCGCATCCCCACTATCCCTCTAGTAGGACGCGTGCCCGCGCCAGGCATTTGTGAATGGCACACGCAGGCATGCTCCTTGTTAGAGGTAAGCGGGGGATGCGCCTGCCAGCGCGCTCTGAGCCTCTGGCCTTAGACAAAGGCTTAGACGACCTGACGTCAGCGGCTCTGAGTGCACTGATTAAACGAGCGGCCGCGCATGCACCGTAGGACCGGGGAGAGGTGAGATGGTATCGCTGATCTGGGGGGTTTCACCGATCGGGGGGAAAGGACCAAAACCCAGGATAGTCAAAATCTTGGGTTTTGGTCAACTTTAAAAGCTTATTTAAAGGAAGTAAAGGGGGTGGGAGTAGCTCCATCACTATTATTTATACAAAATTATTATCATTACTATTCAGGGCCTGGGAACCAATTTACCGCCCAGTTTAACCCTCTCATCATCTAAGGATTAAGCACCAAACATGTCTAGCTATGTGGAAAGACAGAGATTTGGTTGCATATATCTGCAGATACATGTGGAAGCCACACCGCCCTGACAAGGCACTCTGTGTTTAGTGTGGTCCCTACTCTTATTTTTGAGTCCCCAAAGTGCAATGCAGTCAGAGCTACTCACCTGGGAAGCTGCCAGCCTCCCTTTAGAACACTCCGAAGGGAGAGATCCATATTGACTGAATCCCTCCCTGTGTGTTATTTAAAGGAACTGTAAACCCAATGGAAATATTAAGGCTTATCTGGGTATTATTCCGAGAAAAAAATGCGGTCAGTGCTCTCAGTGTGAGCATGGCAAGCCACAGTGGTCCCACAGCTGTCTCTCACTACAGTAGAGCATGCTCATGACTCATGAAGCATGACATGTCCTTCCTAGCTCAGCCATGACCCAGAAATGTAAGAGAAGAAAGCAGCTTCACGTCGAAATCATAAGGTCGAGATTTTGAGAGTCTTTGAAAAGGCACGGTTCCCAATGGGGACATGGTAGTATGTGTCTGGACAGGGACTTCATTTCTCTAATCTATTCTAGCAATGGCAAGTAGAGATGAGCGAACTTCTTGAAAGTTCGATTCGGGCGATTCGCCGAATTTCCCCAAGAAATTCGGGTTCGCCCGAATCGAACTTTCACGAATCGCTCATCTGAAAAAAAAAATGCCGACATGGTGGGAGCGGGCAGGCCGGCTACGCCTGTCAGCGGGCCACCGCCAGCCCGCTGACAGCGGAGCCAGCCTGCCCGCTCCCACCATGCCGGCATTTTTTTAAAAAGCAAACACTTACCTGCATGGTCGGAGCGTGGAGGCCGGCGCCGCTCTCAGCTGTCATCAGAGGACGCGTCATCAGAGGGCGCCTGACAGCTTAGCCGGCCTGCCCGCTCCCAACATGCCGGCATTTTTTTTTTTTTTCGTCCGAACCGGTTCGCTCATCCCTAATGTCAAGCTCAACCCTGCCAAGTGCCCTGTATCTGGAAGCTGGCAACATTTTTACCTTCACACAACCTTCACCCAAGCCAGTATTGAGTGCAGGGCCGGCTCCAGGGTTTTGTGGGCCCTTGGGCGACAGGGTCTCAGTGGGCCCCCTTTGTCTTGCTTTGCCTTCATCATTGACTGTGCTGCCTGTCAGTAGGCCCTAGCTCCACCCCGGGGGCCCTCGGCAGCTGACCAACAGTGCCGGGTGCTAGCGCCGGCCCTGATTGAGTGACAGGGGACTTCAGCAGCTTTGAAAAGGAGGCTTTACTTCTGCTTTAAAATTACACTTTGAAAATGATACACAATATAATTTGATTGCCCTATAAACTCTATAAAAAAAATTAAAACAAAATTGCCCCAAAAAACGCCAGTCTCCCTTTTAGTAAGGATAATAAGTGTGTGACTTGCATTGCAGGGCAGGCACATGTGATGAGGAAAGGAGGCAGATATGGGAGGCCTCATGTCAGCCGTCACGCTACATTCTGCAGTTCTTGGTATTTCTGGGCACTGACACTGCATAGTGTTTGTGTCTGGTTAACATTTAACTGTCCCAGCATGAGGTCACAGATTGGGTCACACAAAGAGCAATGTTCCAAATAAATGTCCCGCTGACATTCCACTTTATTTTAGACTAGTCTGTTCTGGCTTTAGCATATAGATTTGCATATGGGTTTTAATGTAAGTGTTGTCAGCTGCCCATGAGAATTCTGGAAATGTGTTGAAACTGCACCGTGTGCCCCGTCTATTACATCATTCAGCACTTTGTACATTTTAAGGATCGCATCCACAAATATATGATCCAAAGTCCAACAGTTAATGGATATCTCTGTTGACTGCTGATATGTACTTGTCTTTAGGCTGAAATATACTTGTCAGTTAGGGATGTTCGTAGGTTAAATTCATCCAAGAGGAACAATACCTTCCTCGAGTTCATAAGACTCTTGGCGTGATAGTCTCCCTTTCCTGAATTGGGATACCCAACTAATGTGAAACCCTCGAGGTCGCCTGATCAACTCCCCTCGTCCCCGAGTCCTCCTTACATCGGGCAGGCTGATTCATTACTAGCGCCAGATAGCGACAGATGAGCATCTGTAGCGCGGATTTCAGAGCGGCCGCTAGTAGTCGCTGTGCTCGGCCATGGTTCTTCGTTTCAGAGCGCCTCAGTCGCTGGCCGGCATTGATGAATATGATGTGTGAGTCACAGTACTACGCTGTATGGGAGCGAACGGTAGCACCAGCTCACACCACATTTATCAAAAAAATAGCCTAAAACAGTGTCGGCGTTTAAAATCATGTAGTTGTAGCCCATAGAGCCAGAGGCTGTGTGATTAAAGTCTGTTTATGAGCATGTATCCACTAGTAACAAAGCGAAAACATATGGAATTATATTGTTATTACATTGTAACATGAACACTTTAATACCAGACATGTAAGGACAATTCTGCATAAAAATATTATTAATCAAAAAAGTTTTCAAAAATGTCATTTTCTTGCCCAGGATAAATGTCAGAAGTTTTGAGGATTGGGATCAGGAAAAGGGATTTAAGGATCGTTCATAGAAATGTATGGGAGAGCGCCAGGTAGCGAGAGGTAAGACGTGCAAGGCTGAACGCACTGTACGCTGAGCCTGGGATAATGATGAATCAGACGCTACATGGCGTTGTCCCAGTCGCTCACCAGAATCCGCTTCATAAATGTGTAATTGTGTGCTGTGGCTGGCATTCACTACCTGCCGCTGTACAGGAACTACCTGGTGCTAGAGCTTCATGTAAGGCCCTCAGCGTTGCACACAGATAGAGATAAATGGGGATGCAGCCAGCGACGCTCGCTTAAAGTGGACCAATCACCAAGATTTTGACTATCCTGGTGATTGGTCCCTGCCCCAGGGGCATCCCTATGTAGGATCCACCCCTGCGCGAAACCCCCCAGATCGACCACTGTCAATCACCTTTCTGCCGCTCCCGCACCGCATGCACGGGCGTTTGTTCAATCAGCCGCTTATCTGAACCGGCAGCAACAAGATGCCATAGGATAGCTTCTGACCTCCTCCTTCACTGTCTGGTACAGCAGGACTACAGCCAAAGACAAAGAGGATTACCAGGACTGCTGAGCGGATCATAGGATGCCCCTTACCATCTCCAGAGGGACAATTCAAGAGCAGAATCTGCACAAAGGCTAAAAAAATAGCTATGGACCCAACACACTCTTTCTTCAGACTCTTACCCTCTGGCCGCAGGTACTTGTCTCTTTCAACTAGAACCTCCAGGCACAAAATTTTTTTTCCTTTGGCTGTTAAAGCAGACCTTCACCCTGAATAAGAGCCTATCTTATAAGTTTCCCACCCTGTACATACAGATTGCTCACATTAAAAATCATCCTACCTGCATCTACTGCATGTTCTGAGCCTTTAAACATCCAAGATGGCGGCTCATGGGACATCAGGCAGCCTGCAAACAGGAAGTGCCTTCTGACTGTGCTGCTCTGCATTCTGGGATTGCTGACCTTTTCCTGACCCCAGCTCTGCTCTGTCTGAGCAAAGCACAGCTATAACCCGCCCCCCTGTACTATATCCGTCTCTCCTCTCCTCAGTATGTGTGGTGCTTCTGAGTCAAGGTGGCGGCGCCCGTATCCTAGAGTCCTGAACAGAGTTGCAGCCCAGTGGGGGAAAGAATAATAAGTGACTAAAAACTTAAAATATATTAATTTTAGATGCTGGGGAATCGTTTTATAAGGGTTTGGGTTTTTCAATAAATCATGGTGAAGGTCCGGTTTAAGGCAATGAACATGCACTGAACTTTTACCTGTCACTACTATGTTACTGTGTTACTACTTTGTATTATATGTATTATATGTATTATATGTTATTGTTTATAGCTCTAATGGCGAATTTCCTGCCAAAAAGCATTCCTTGTATGTATCCTGTACTTACTTGGCGGTCAATAAAGTATTCAGTATTCCCAGCCCCCCTGAGGAGTGAGTGCTCCCGCGCGCCCGGGCCTACCTGAAGGGCTGGACGCGGAAAGCATGGACAGCTACAGCCAGAAGCCGGACATGCGGCTGCCCATTTGGTATCAGGTAAGATTACCGGCGTCCGGGGAGGGGTCACACAGCAGGGCATCCAGTATAGGATGCCCCACGGGCAGGCTAGAAGTCTTTTTAATTCTAGGCCTTGGAACAAACTTCCAGCAGAGGTAGATGAAAAATCAACAGTCAGTGAATTTAAACATGCCTGGGATAAGCCTCCATCTATCCTAAGATAAAGAGTACATACAGTATACACATAAGGGCAGACTAGATTGGCCGTATGGTCTCCTTCTGCCGTCAACCTTCTATGTTTCTATGTTTCTATGAACAGTCCACTTTAAGGCAGACCAACACTCGTGCAGGTGCGGGTGTTGGTCCCCGCCACTATAAGACAGAATGCTGGAGCCCCCCACACATAACCCTCAGAACGCAAATAATCCTTACCTTAGCCTCGATCCTCCACCAGAAATACAGCACCGCTATTGGCCATCAGTGCTTAGGTGGGCGGGGCTCCGGAACATCACTACACACCTGAGCACCATGTGGCAAACCGCGGTACTGTATTCCTGGCAGAGGATCGAGGCAAGGATTATGGAGTTGGGAGTTGGGATGGGAGTTCTGGAGGGTTATGTTCGGGGGGGGTGGCATTCTGGATGCCCTGCCCCAGTCTGTCTTGTAGCAGTGGTAGCAACACCAACATTCTCCAAATGAACCTGAATCAGAGGCATATCTATAGGGAGTGCAGGGGGTCCAACCGCACAGGGGCCCAGGAAGTCAGAGAACTCCATCAGTGTTGTTCCTCCATCTAAAAAAAAACTGACGGGATGCAGTGCCGCTCCCCAACTGTCTCAGGCCCAGTCATCATAAAGATAATGCACAGAGCGGCATCCACTGCCCTGTGTGAGGCCCCTTACCTGGGCGCAATGGGGGGGTGCCACACCGCCCATGCCCGGATGACAGTGCTGAATTACGGTAAGGCTACTTTTTTTTATAATGGATGGGTGGGGGGGATGGGTTCAATGGACATCCCCTTTAAAGTGCAGCAAAGTAACATAACAAAAAAAATGTTTGCTTTTGCTTGCACATGGGCAGGCTGATTCATTACTAACGCCAGGTAGTGACAGATGAGCGTCTGTAGAGCGTATTTCAGAGCGACAGCTAGTAATCGCTGTGCTCGGCCATGGATCATTGTTTCAGAGCGCCTCAGTCGCTTCATCATTGATGAATATGATGTGTGAGTCCCAGTACTATGCTATATGGGAGTGAACGGTAACGCCAGCTCAGTGCGACCGACTCACACCACATTCATCAAAAAAACAGCCTCAAACATCGCCGGCGCTCAAAATCATGTAGTTGTAGCCCATAGCGCCAGAGGCTGTGTGATTAAAGGCTGCTTTTGAACATGTATCCACTAGTAACAAAGCGAAAAACATATGGAATTACATTGTTATAACATTGTAACATGAACACTTTAATACCAGACATGTAAGGACAATTCTGCATAAAAATATTATTAATCAAAAAAGTTTTCAAAAATGTAATTTTCTTGCCCAGGATACATGGCAGAAGGTTTGAGGTTTTTTTAGAAAAAAAAAATTGGGATCAGGAAAGGGATTTAAGGATCGCCCATAGAAATGTATGAGAGAGCACCAGGTAGCAAGGCTGAACGCCGTCGCTGTACGCTGAGCCTGGGATAATGATGAATCGTACGCTACATGGCGTTGTTCTAGTCGCTCACCAGATTCGGCTTCATAAATGTGGAATTGCATGCCGTGTCCGGCGTTCACCTGGCGCTGTACAGGCACTACCTGGCGCTAACCCTTCATGAATAAGGCTCTAAACATAATGTCAGATTCAGTCCCCTGTGCCATCCTTGCTATATCATCTCTGTGATAAACAGGCCACGTCATCCGTCATCACAGTGATGCTGTCACACCCACTCCATTCACTGCAATAGAGGGGACATGCCGAGGCTTACTTCTCCTCACCATGCCCCTTCCCTGTAAGACCAGTCATTGCTCCTTGCTCCAATCACTGTAATGATCATAACACTGCATGCTACCAGTGTATACACACGTCAGTAACCAACACCATTAAGAAATGAAACACAAGCCAATTCCTGCTGGGTAAGCTCCTGTTTAAAACCACTCTACCTAGTGCTGTACATCTGTGCTGTGTTAGGTGTGTGTAAGGACCCCACCCACCAAAAAAAGACATTGTCCTAGGTAGGTAGGGTATGTTAGGAAAGTAGGCAGGCATATAGGTGAGTGGCTAGGTAGGTAGGTAAGTGGGCATTTAGGTGGGTAGGCAGGTAGAAATATGGGTAGGTGGAGGTAGTCAGGTAGGTGGGTGATCAGGAAGGTAGGTGCTTAGGCAGATAGATGGGTAGGTACTCATATGGACAGGTAGGGGGTAGTCAGGTAAAGGAGTAAGTGAGAATTTAGATTGGAATAGATAGGAATTTAGGATAGGCAGGGAGGTGGGTGCAGGGCCGGCACCAGCACAGGGCAAACCTGGGCAATTGCCATGGCCCTTCGCATCTTCAGGGGCCCACTCAGGCTCACACTTGGCCATGTTATTATTTTACAGTGGACCTGAACCCCTGAACGGTGGGTGCTGTGTGCAGACCTGCTCATGGCTTGGCCTCAGCAACATGGGATAATCAGCAACATTGGAGAAGGTGGCCTGGAATGGAGGGCAATTGATGGAAGCTCACAAGGTGTCGAGAACCAAGTGACAGCTGATAAGGACTGGAGGGGGATCAGGAGCAGGGAATGACCTATTTGTAGCAGCTGAGCTTTAAGGTGACATCGTGACTCACTACTTTGGGGCCCACTAAGACTCTCTTGCCCAAGGGCCCCCACAAACCTGGAGCCGGCCCTGGGTGGGTGGGTAGACGTAGACATATAAATACATAGGTCAGTAGGTAGGTAGGTGGGTGGGTAGGCAGGTATATAGTTGGGTAAGTTGGTGAGTAGGTCGGAAGGTGGGTGGTTAGGCACCTGAGTGGGTAGGTAGGTGGGAGGGCAGGTAGGGAGGTGGGCAGGCAGGTAGGTGGGTGGGCGACTGTCACCTCAGCTCCAGGATCTGATGATTCTGCTTTTGCACCAGAGCTGCTAGCTGCCACTCCAGGTCCTGGGTAGGGACGCAAGTGGGCAGGTATGTAGATAGGTGAGTGGGTCAGTAGGCAGTTGGGATAGGTGGGTTGGTAAGCAGGAATGTAGACAGGTAAAAGTGTGAGTGGGTGCGTGGGTAAATTGGTGGGTGGGTCATTAGGCAGGTAGGTGTGTAGGTAGATAGGTAGGTGGTTAAGTTGGCAGGTAGATAGGCTAGTAGGTAGGTCAGGTGGGTCAGTAAAAATATAGATTAGTAGGTAGGCAAGTGTGGGGGTCAGTAGGCAGGTAGGTGTGTAGGTAGATAGGTAGGTGGTTAAGTTGGCAGGTAGATAGGCTAGTAGGTAGGTCAGGTGGGTCAGTAGAAATGTAGATAAGTAGGTAGGCGAGTGTGGGGGTCAGTAGGCATTTAGGTGTGTGTGTAGGTAGATAGGTGGGTGGTTAAGTTGGCAGGTACATAGGCTAGTTGGTAGGTCAGGTGGGTCAGTAGAAATGTAGATAAGTAGGTAGGCGAGTGTGGGGGTCAGTAGGCAGTTAGGTGTGTAGTTAGGTAGGTGGTTAAGTTGGCAGGTACATAGGCTAGTAGGTAGGTCAGGTGGGTCAGTAGGCAGGTAGATAGGTATGTAGGTGGGTGGGCAGGTAGGTATGTGGGTGGGTTGGTAGGCAGGCAGATAGGTGGGTGGGTCAGTAGGCAGCCAGTCAGGATGTGAACATCAACACAAGGCACCATTTTTTTATCTGTCTTATACCACAACATCCAACATACCTCAATGACTATCATCGCTGCTGATCTGGCTGGAGAATCCTGTTGTGTGCTGTCCTCTGCGCTGTCCATTCCACCACTTGTCTCTGCCGGCTCCAGTGCTCACCACATCTCTGCACTGTCCTTGGTGCCTCCAGTTGGTTGCTAGCCCCCCTAAAGTCCAGAGAATTGGGGCTCCACCTTGGGAATCGATACACCTCACCCAGGCAGGGCTACTTCTGAGCCCAAACTCACAAGGAATGAGCTGCAGAACAAGCCCCTCCCACGATTTTTAGACCACAGCTCCGGCAAGCAACAGTACCAGGACTTTGAAGTACCACCAACTGGATCCACATGCCCCTGCAGATATGCATACCTGAAGTCCACCTCTTTCCGATGACACCTCCAATGAGTTGCTATCCCCCTGGATCAGGAGAACCGAGGATCCAAATCATCCTGGTAATCAATGTACCTTGCCCTGAATGGTTCATTTCCAAGTACCAGATCTCTAGATCTAGGGGCGCTAACAACTCACTGGACATGTCGTTAAAAAGGGCAGCACCTCAGATACACACTCCTGTAAGGACATGAGGATCAGGACCTATTGGACCAAGCAGCGGTACTTCAATGGGAACGGGGTATGGATGAAAGCCCACCAACAGAACTTAGATTCATGCAAAAAAAAGTGCATTTACAAAAAATAATCTTCATCTATGGTTATACCAATCGTCAGGATGGTCACTTGTCCACCTCTTAGACCATTTTGGTAAAACCTGTTTACCTTTGATTTAGCCTATACTCCTGTTTAGAGTTACATTGTTTACTGCACCTTTTCCTTCATTAGAGGTACTGGACAATTCTGATGATAGACGTGGTGCCATACAAAGACCCTTGTACCATATCTGTTTTGTGACATTTTCATACCATATAGAATACTGTGTATATACTACACTAATTGGTACAATGCCTATTGTCTGATGTATTTATATACCATGTATCTTGTGACTTCTATTTTTTGTAAATACAATTTTTTTGCATGAATCTAAGGTCTGTTAGTGTTCTTTCATCCATACCCCATTCCCATTGAAGTGTTAAAGGTGCAAGGTGGCGAGGCACCTTGGATTGACTGCACCCACGACTCCTTTTCTCTATATGAATAATCCTTCAGGTGTGCTAGAACCTACATTTGCTTTCCCTCAAGCAGCGGTACTGCAAATTCCCAGTACTGTCGCTCACGGGACCTGGGGGGGGTTAACAACCCCTTGGAGGTGTTGTTGGAAGGGGGGATCTCATGTATACATACCTGCAAGGGCATGTGGATTGTGGCCAACCGGGAACAAGCAGCAGCACAAAATCCTGGTACTGTTGCTCAAGGGCACCAGGGTTGTACATTTCCGAGTGCTACATCTCTGGACCTAGGGAAGCTAACAACCCACTGGAAATTGTTGAAATAGGAAGAACCTCAGGTATACACCCCTACAAGGGCATGTGGATCAGGTCGGACCGGACCAAGCAGCAGCACTGCAAATTCCCAGTACCGCCAACCATAGCCTCAAAGTTTGTGGATGACCTCTTGCAGGGAAATGATGTAGGCGTTAATAGAAAAAGGTTGTAGCACACTGGTATAGTATTAATTTCAGTAACATAAGCTCATATCAAGAATGCAAAAAAGTGTGGGTTCAACACTCCCCGGTACCTCTGCCTATACAGGTACCCAATACAATCCATATACACAAAATAGGGAAGAATGAACACCAAAGAAAGTTATGCCATTAAAGTCATGTTTTGAATGGCCATAAGTGTAATTATACAAGCAAGTGCGATATATTTACAGTGTAAGTATAGAGGTTCTAAAGTACAACAGCGATGACCTACAGTAAGGCACATGAGTATGTAGCATATCAGAGGGGTCATACAAGCACAGCTAATATGAGAAAGGTACAATAGACATACTCAGAGTCCATGGTAAATAATTCATTAATTATGGTATGGCCCCTTAGTATGAAAATCAATAAGCATAACAAGCACAATATGAGAGAGCATAGAACACAGGAATAGGTTTACAGGCTGACCGCAGGACAATAAAACACCTCGACGTTTCGGTCAAATGGGACTTTTATCGCATCCTCTCGAAAAAGGTCCCATGTGACCGAAACGTCGAGGTGTTTTATTGTCCTGCTTATTGATTTTCATGCTAAGGGGCCAAACCATAATTAATTCTTTGAGGCGGCCATACTGAGGAGCACAGTAACCTTAGTGTTGTAGTTCTGTCACACTACCACAAATCACTGTAACACATTCTTGCCCTGGTACCTCATTAGGTACGATATTGACAACTAAAAATGTCTAGGCAAAACTACAGCTTAGCCACACAAGCTCAAACAAGAGACCACTCTGTACTGAAGGGTGTTTCCCAAAAAAGCACTGACTACTGAGTTCCAAGAACTGTACATATTGAACGTTATGACATGTATTGCAATGACCAAGCTGCCACACACAAACCCATCATCAGCTCATAAAAAGTAAAAAAAGGTTGTAAAACGTGCTGCCATGGCGGTTTGGGACAGTGGTGAAGGTAAAGAGTGATTTTTTTAAAACGTCCAAGTTTTTCATGGTACTTACAGACCAGAAATAACAAGCTATACTCATTATGCTTATTATGTGAGTGAAGATTACCTCTTTTTATCTCTATGCCATCCCAAGAGTTCAGAAAGAAGCTGCTGAGCATGCAATGCTTGGGTGTAGCTTCTAATATTTACGCAAGCATCACTTCCATTAAATTGGCGAGCAAAAAATGTAAAAAAACAGGTGTACCGTTGACAAGTGGAGTAAGCCCAATAAAGCCCAATAAATTGCTGATATAACATACAAAAGGCCAATAGCTATTTATTTCCCTGGATAGACCCTTTAAGATTTTCTTTTCAGTTCTGCATGTGTATTTTTTAAGGCTTTGTCAAAACCGTGTATGCTTACCTGCCATGCAGTTTCCGTTGGCACCTTTCCTGTAGCCCATCACTTATTATTCATGACCACAATCTTTTAGGAAATAGAGAGGCGGACATATCGCCATCCCTCTTACACCATACTGTGTGGGACACCGCAATGCTTGTGTGTGTACAGAGGAGGATAGAAGCTCCTAGTTCTGCTGGTCTGTTTTTTATCTGCTTCTTTGCATTGGTCCACCATTCAGTGCTAAAAAAGGTGGCCTCCAATAAATACAATCCACTGGCAGAAGAGAGGCTACATATTAAATATTTAATATTAAATATGCATGGCAAACAGCTCCGATTGGATGTGACCCCATGCATGCGGCATAGGACCAGGGAGAGGTGAGTTTGTAAGGGCAATATGGGGGCAAGGAACCAAACATGGGATAGTCAAAATCCAAGGTTTTGTTCCTCTTTGAGTACAGATACTAACATATTTTCATAATAAAGTGGCAAAATGATTTCAAAAATACATTGTGGCCCACATTGACAAAACCATAGCCAGCAAAGTGGTGCCAGACTGCAATAGTTGCCAAGGCAAACCAATTAGATTTCAGATTGATTGGCCTTTGCAACAGTTTTTCTCCATATTTCCTTTGCTGTTCCTCCTTATATTGGGCCAGCAAGTCTCATTGCTTTTGTATTTTTCACTGCAGTTATACTATAACCTGAATCCGAAAAAACCTTCACAGGCATGGCTAACTGCATTTCTACTTTTGTTGGTTTTTGGAGGCTGTTGGGGTTAAGGTCAGCCTTGCAAATATTTGACATCATCCCTGTATTGTCTACCCAGTTCCATGAATTTCAAAGCCACGAGGGTGTTCACTGGAAACATTCCTCTCCCGAATGAAGTAATATGACTCAGCCAATTTTTTTGGTATAATATTCTAGACCCCCTGACCCCTGATTGCAAACCCTGATCTAAAACAATTTTCTTTATCATGTTTATCTGAGCAATTTATGTTGGCTGCCCCCCAGGAGCAAGCTACACTGTGGCTGAATATTTTATTTCATGAGACTGCAAAGCTGCAAAAACCTTTAACTCTTAAAGCTTCAGAAACTCTATGAGCCTTAGGGCTCGATTCAACAAAGGTAGAAATAAATTTGTGTCACTCGAAAAATCAGATCGCATGCACAAAGTTTTAACTTTTTCGAGTAATTCAAAAATGGGGTTGAATTAAATACTTGCACTCGAAAATGCAATCGTAAAATTTTCTAATCACTAGCAAAATTTTCAAAATGCTCGTAAAATGAGTTTTCTCCTGCTGAATGCTGCATCAAAAAACTAGTGTGAAACACTCTAATTTATATCATGTGTGTGGCTCATCAAGTCCACCTGAATCAGTAGTAAAATTTTCGAATTGTAAAATGCAGTAGCAAATTTTTCGATCCACTAATTTAATTCGCACTTTTACAGTCGCACTTGAATTTAATTCAAGTGACTCATGTTTTACAATGTTGCAGGTAACTGAATCACTCGTAAAAAAAATATAGCAAAATTGCAACTTTTTAAGCACAAAGCACACGAAAAATCCATTTTCGACCGTTGTTGAATCGAGCCCTTAGTGATTATATTTTTCCGCAGGTGCCAGATGAGTGGCTGGTGCTATGGCAGTTCTATGTCTGCGCTCCCTCCTAGCTGGTGGGATGGCGCAGCGCAAAGCCGATGAGGATGCGATCCCTAGCGCCGGGAGTGCTTCAAAGCAGCTGCATTCATTAAAAAAAAAAAACAACATGGTGCCCGAGTGGGCATTTTCAGAAGGGGAATCCAGGCACCCTGCACCTGTAGTAAACCCTATTTTTATTTTTTTGGTGGTTTGGAGGAAAAAAAATTAAAAATACCAGGAATTGCATTGCGGACACATGAAATACATGAAACATGATTTGCATGGTCCAATTCACAAGGTTGCAGCGCAACACAAAAGTTAAAAAAATACTTCCAAAAACAATTCCACACAGCCAAGGGATCCCATGGCCCATGCACAGCCAAAAAAAATGTAACAAAAGTGGGCAAAATAATTTTAACCATCCCAGCCCATTAAAATGTATGGAATAAGTCATGAATGCCGGCACTCATCTCAATGCTGGCGCTGTTTATAGATGGGACACTACGTGCCACTATCACAGGTGTTCTGGCTTATTGACTTGATAAATACACCTTTTGCACTGGGACCTGACATTCCCCTGACACTCATCTGGCACAAATGCCTTAGCATTTCTTAAATAAAACTCTCTAACTGAGATTTTCACCCTTACTTCCAAAAAGAACCTATATTCACTCTATAGGCCCCTCTGAGCCTTCAGTAATTTGTATTAAGTTTGACAATCCTAAAGAATAGGTATAAAGCAACCACAATGGCAGATTGTGGATTTCCATTACAAAAATCATGTTTCTATACAAACATTATAAAAGTATATTAACAATGTGAATTGGGCAAAAAAAAAAAAAAAAGCCTCTGACATGTCTTGCTTCCTCTTCCAAGGACCTCTACATGCAGGGCCGGCACCAGCACAAGGTAAACCTGGGCAATTGCCAGGGCCCCTGGCATTTTCAGGGGCCCACTAAGGTTCTCTCTTTTCCATAGTATTATTTTACAGTGGACCCGAACCACTGAATGTCGGGTGCTGTGTGCAGACCTACTCATGGCTGGCCTCAGCAACTGGGGATGAACAGCAACAATGAAGACGATGGCATGGACCCGAGGAAATTCAGACTTTGTCGAGAACCAGGTGACAGCTGACAGCAATGATAGAGTCTTAATTGGCAGCGGAGCAAGCTGTAAGGGCTGAAGGGTGCTTGGTGACAATGCAACAAGAACTAGAGGACGATTTCTGGCTATAGGAAAGGCAATACGGACTGGAGGGTGATCAGACCCATTTGTGGCAGCGGAGCTGAAAGGTAATATCATGTGACTCACTACTTTAGGGCCCAATAAGACTCTTTTGCCCAAGGGCCCCCACTAACCTGAAGCCAGCCCTGTCTACATGGGAAACACTTCAAAAGTAAAATACAGGGTCGGTGTCAACACTGGGCTTATCACGGCAGGCGCAAATTCAGCTGCACCATGGGAGGGTCCAAATCATATGGAGGTCATATGACACACCTATTTCCAGTAGTGGATAGGGTGATTCCCTTCCCACCATGAGGAGGGACTGGCAAGTGGCAACCAGGAGCAGATGATTGGCCATTGGTAAACTTCCCAGTTCTTTTTTCTGGTGCATCCATGGCATCCTTATAAAGGGACATCCCAGGCAAATGGTTTATTTAGCCTGCTTTCTTCTCTCCTCAGGCTAGCTGTGAGAAGCTACATCTTTCATTCACAATGTTTTATATTTTCTAACGAGCCCAAGTGAACTCTCTTTGCCTGAAATGTCCCTTTAAGGGATGGATTTGGTAAGAATGGCATTCTCTGCTTTTTGGAATCCCCAGATTTCCTCTAGCAGTGTAAATCTCATCTAAACATTTTATTTTTCTTTTCATTTCTTCTTTTTATCATTTTTGCTTTTCATTCTTTCTTATTCAGTCTTATTATTCTTTCTATCCTTCTTTCTATTCCTTCTTACTTTCCATGCTTTTGTCTAGCTGGTCAGAAATGCCAGAATAGGAGACTGAAACCTTTAGCTTTTTTGCAAGTTTTATTTTTCATTTTGAAATGAAACATTAAATTACAGTGGATAAAACCCGCAAGCGGCAGCCCTGGATTTTAAAAGTCTGGTCCACTTTAAGGAGAAACTGTACCGACTAGTCCAAGGCAGAGGAGGTGAGGCAGTTAGCAATGGTATTGGGTCAGCAGGGGGCTGGGGCTGGAGCTGTGGGTGAACCCTGCCCTGCTTCCACTGTGATAGTGGTGGCACAGGTTTTTCCCCCAACTTCTGCTTCGAATGGGAGTGTCGGTCAAGAGTATAATAGATGAGTGCAGCCAGAGATAGGCCCTCTTGATGAAAAAGTGCCACACTGCCGAGTAGCTAATTTTCCCTCCAACAGTCCACACTAATGCACTGCTACTGCTGCCAACTCCAGGAACCCCTGCTCCACTACCTCCCGGGAAGGCAGCTTGCCTCGCAGCAGGTGGTCTACCCCGCCCCCAGCCATGTGTGGCTCCAGCCATCCCAATTCTGCCACCATGCTGACTGCCAACACTACTGCCACCATGCTGACTGCCAACCCTACTGCCACCTTGCTGCCTCAGCTGCTGACTCTGGGGCAACATGGAACCCTCTTCTGCTGATAAAGATGAAGCCCCTTCTGCATAAGATACGTCGGCTGGAGGGGGGGCGTAGGACAGAGGCAATGGGAGGACAGGGGCTGCTTCCGGGCCATGCCAACTCAGGGTTGTGTCCGAGGAACCTACGGACTGTTGACTGGGGGTGTCAGATGTCACTTGTGATGAGGTCGATGACCGCGTTAACCAATCGATGGTGGCAGATGCGTTGCTGGTCGAGACACGACTGCTAGCAGATACAGAGAGATCAGGCCTCTCACCCCGACTCCAGCTGCCACTCGCACCTAGTCTGCTGCAACCTCTGCCTGATGAATCTAGGCCTCTCCTCGGTGCACATCCTGGCACATCTCTGCTTGACTTTTTTACTGCATTTAGGAGGGGAAAACAATATACTGCACTACACCTACAACAGTATTTTTGTAACAGCAGGTGTGTAGAAAAGTTAGATCAAAATAGGCAGACACTGTAGCTAAAAGCTAACGCAAAAAGACACTGTCAGATGGTCTTACACAGGATGCCCCTGGTCAGAGTTAAATGCAGCACAGGCAGTTTTAAAATGTGTTTTTTGTTCAAAATGTAAAAAAGGTAAAGATTCAGGTACTATTAAAAGCTAAGTGCTAGTATTCGGGGTGCTAGCACTGACAAAGGCCCCCGGTGAAAGGCAATGGGTGCTTTAAACTTGTAAACTAGACTTAATTTATACAAAAGGCAAAAGGTTAGGAGGCAGGTACTCTTAAAAGACACGTGCTAGTATTTGGGATGCCCCCTGCTCACATACAGAGGTGGCCTCTTTTGATTGTGGAAAAATGACTTTGCTTATAAAATGCAAGCAGGTATTAGACAGGTAGTCTTCAAATATTAATGCTAGTGTTTGGGATGCCCCCTGCTCACATACAGAGGTGGCCTCCTTTGATTGTTGAAAAGTGACGTTAATTATAAAATGCAAGCAGTTATTAGACAGGTAGTCTTGAAATATTTATGCTAGTGTTTGGGATGCCCCCTGCTCACATACAGAGGTGGCCTCCTTTGATTGTTGAAAAGTGACGTTAATTATAAAATGCAAGCAGTTATTAGACAGGTAGTCTTGAAATATTTATGCTAGTGTTTGGGATGCCCCCTGCTCACATACAGAGGTGGCCTCCTTTGATTGTTGAAAAGTGACGTTAATTATAAAATGCAAGCAGTTATTAGACAGGTAGTCTTGAAATATTTATGCTAGTGTTTGGGATGCCCCCTGCTCACATACAGAGGTGGCCTCCCTTGATTGTGGAAAAGTGACGTTAATTATAAAATGCAAGCAGTTATTAGACAGGTAGTCATGAAATATTAATGCTAGTGTTTGGGATGCCCCCTGCTCACTTACAGAGGTGGCCTCCTTTGATTGTGGAAAAGGGACTTTGCTTACAAAATGCAACCAGTTAGTACACAGGTAGTCTTGAAATATTAATGCTAGTGTTTGGGATGCCCCCTGCTCACATACAGAGGTGGCCTCCTTTGATTGTGGAAAAGTGATGTTGATTATAAAATGCAAGCAGTTATTAGACAGGTAGTCTTGAAATATTAAAGCTAGTGTTTGGGATGCCCCCTGCTCACATACAGAGGTGGCCTCCTTTGATTGTGGAAAAGGGACGTTAATTATAAAATGCAAGCAGTTATTAGACAGGTAGTCTTGAAATATGTATGCTAGTGTTTAGGATGCCCCCTGCTCACATACAGAGGTGGCCTCCTTTGATTGTGGAAAAGTGACGTTAATTATAAAATGCAAGCAGTATTAGACAGGAAGTCTTGAAATATTAATGCTAGTGTTTGGGATGCCCCCTGCTCACATACAGAGGGGGCCTCCCTTGATTGTGGTGATTATAAAATGCAAGCAGTTATTAGACAGGTAGTCTTGAAATATTACTGCTAACACGCTTTTTAAACAATGACACCAGGTAAAGGAAAAACTAAATAGGCAGGAGTGTTATTAACACTAAATAGGCTTAAAAGCTAATGCAAACAGTTTAAACTGTCCCTGTCTTTATCTGTCACTGTCACAGGCTCTCTCCTTATCTATCTGCCCCTCGCTTTGCTTCTTCTAGTCTATCTATCTATCTCTTCCTCTCTGTGTCTATCTGTCTGTCTGTCTACCTGTCCCTCGCTCTCTCCCTGCCTGATCTGCTCTGGCCGCAATACAGTGTCAGAATGATCTTCCGCAAGATGGCCGCCGTTTATATGGGGCTGTGACATCATCGGTAAGCCTGTCTGCTGATAGGTAGCATGTGACACCTACCCAGGATTCCTTGCCCCATGGGACATGTCCTGACATGTGGATCCACCATTTTAGATGGGCTGTATAGCAGTAAATGGAGTTTTAAGGAAGCGATTCGAGCGATCGAATCACGGCGATATTCGGAATCGTAACATTTCATTAAATTTGTAACGGATTCGGGTTATTCAGAATCAATTCACTCATCTCTAATTGTAAGAAGAACACCAGTTTATTAAGTGCAACGCCACCCCAAAAGTCAACTGGAACGCCACCCCTCCCCAACCACAGGGAAGCTTCTATATCCAACACATGGCCTACTAGATTTTGCTTTTATCATTTTGTACTTCAATAGTAATACTATTGGTGATATAAAAGAAATGTATGTAGCAGCCATGTACATCCACACTGGGTCATAGCACACACAGCTTGTTCTGATCACCATTCACCACCTTTCTGGCCAATTTACACATAGACATTAACTTTTTGTGAAATTACCTATTTCCAGTAACTTCCGCTGACTTCTCATAAAGTGATATTACAGCTCCCCACTGGGGTCATATGCAAAAAGAACATTAAAATAGTGGGCTGTGTTAAATCAAAGCAAAATTTGGCCAGTAAAGCCTCATCTACCATACAGCCATCATTTCCAGCTTTGTGCTTACGAAGGCTACCACTAGCCTGGAACACAAGTCAAAAGGGGTAACTGTGTAAATATTAGAAGATATACAATATATATGTTAGGGCGAGCGCTGCACGCCCGTCTCACAGCAAGTCACTTACCTCCATGGCTGCATGCAGCCGTCATCCATCTTGCCGCCCTTCCCCCCCATGCTTCCTCCTCACATGCTCAGGTGCACGCACGTCTCTGTCCACTAGAGGGCGAGCGCACTGGATTCCTGAGATTTAAAGAGCCTGTACAGCACTGATTGGTGCCTGTTCATCCAATCCTGCATCCACTTCCCCTATTTAAAGAGGCACTTCCTTTCCTTCAGTGCCAGATCTTGGTCTCTCCATGCCTGTTGAAAGTCAGACATTCTTGGATTGCTCACCCGTGTACCGACCTCTGCCTGTCCCCGACTCTGAACCTTTGCTGCCTGCCCCGACCTCGGCGACTCACCTTTACCGCGAACCTGTGCTGCCAGCCCCGATCTCTGCCTGTACTTACTACGCCTTTTTGCCTGCCACTTGTGTACCTCACTGAACCTCGGCTGACTGTGGGACTGGGCCGCTGTTAGGGGGTAGCGACCTGGGAGTCACTCGCCGCACAAGACCAACCTGCCTTGCGGTGGGCTCTGGTGAATACCGGTGGCTCCTTAGACTCCGCTCCCCTGACACGGTACCCGCCATCGGTTCCACAGTTAAAGCGGATCCACACCCGAGTCCGCTCCACCCGGTCCGTGACAATATATACTTCTAGATACCTGATATATCCCAAAGGTGAAAAGAGATGATTTGCCTGGCTCCACCTACTGCTAGGAATCATCGGTAAATTTTGGTATTCTTGGTCTGTACATGCCATGTAAATCTTTACATAAATGTAAAATCTTTAACGCACGTTTTAAAAAATATATATATATATATATATATATATATATATATATATATATATAGATATCTTTTAGCCCACTATATTATGCCCATCATGGGTCTCTCTCTAAAGTTGCTTGCTGAACATAAAGCTCTGATGAACTTAAACCGGACCTTCACCCTGAATAAGAGTCTATCTTATATGTTTCCCCCACCCTGTACATACAGATTGCCTGCATTAAAGATGATCCTACCTGCACCTATTGTGTATTCTGAGCCTTTAAACATCCAAGATGGCGGCTCATAGAGCATCAGGCAGCCTGCAGACAGGAAGTGTTTCTGACTATGCTGCTTTGCATTCTGGGATTGCTAACCTTTTCCTGACCCCAGCTTTGCTCTGCCTGTACAAAGCACAGCTATAACCCACCCCTCTGCACTTTACCCCACTCTCCTCAGTGTGTGTGATGTTTCTGAGGCAAGATGGTGGCGCCCGTATCCTAGAGTGCTGAACAGAGTTTCAGCCCAGTGGGGGAAAGAATAAAAAGTAAGCGACTAAAAGCGTAAAATATATTCATTTTAGATGCTTGGGAATATTTTTTTAAGGGTTTAGGCTTTTTATTAAATGATGCTGAAGGTCCGGTTTAAAATTAACAAAAACTGCGTTTACCAACCAGTGGTACGCAATAGCCTATAAAGTACTGGTAATATATGGCAATGCAGCAGACTGATATTTAGTGCAACCCCATCTGCTGCCATCCATAACTTCTCCAGCCTGATTTTCTAACTTAGGGCCTTATTTAAGAAGGGATAGCGTCAGGTAGTGGCTGGTTAATGAGAGGTAGCGACAGATAGCGACTGGTGAACGCCGGACACGGCACACAATTACACATTTATCAAGCAGAATCTGTTTAGCGACTGGGATAGCGCCATGTAGCATCTGATTCATCATTTTCACAGCCTCAGCGAACAGCGCCGGCGTTCAGCCTTGCACAGCGCCAGGTATGACCTCTCGCTACCTGTCACTCTCCCATACATTTCAATGGACGATCCTTTTCTTCTCTTTAAACGGGGTTTTTGGTTTTTTTCAAAAAATCACAAATAATTCTGTGACCTATTCTGACATTGAAAAAGCAGTTTTTTTCACAATTTTTTCATTTTTTATATATTTCTTCAGAAATGACATTACAGGTCTGCCATTAAAGTGTTCATGTTACAATGTTATTACAATGTAATTCTATATGTTTTCGCTTTGTTAGTGGATAGATGCTGAAAAACAGACTTTAAACACACCGCCTCCTGCGCTCTGGGCTTCAAACAAGCATTTTTCAGCGCCTGAGTTTTGTGAGGCTGTTTTTTTGCTGAATATGGTGTGAGTCGGTCGCTATGACCAGCGACTCCTCACAATGTATTCAACATTACTGAACAGCGACTGAGTCGCTATGAAGTAGCGACCCACGGCCGAGCACAGCGACTACTAGCGGGCGCTCTGAAAATGCCTGCTACAGACGCTCATCTGTCGCTACCTGGCGTTAGTGATGAATCAGCCTGCCCGTTTTAGTTGAATTGATAACCCATGTGTTGTGGTACATGGGACTATTAAAAAATGTAAAGTTGCACTTGACACAAAGAATGTTGGGGACCCCTAAAAAGTTTTTTTCTTTAGCACCATGCTTGTGGGCCAACATTAGCTGCTTTTTTGTCTGCAGTTGTTTGTTAACATTCTTCAGTGGTGTCCCTGCTCAGCTTTAAAATGACAATAAGCTTTGCTTTGCTCTGGTTAAGCTCAAGGCACTGATTGCTGGTGATCTTTTACTCGGGATGCGTTTGCCAGTTTGCTCATCTGCTAATGTTCCTTTGCTATAATTGCACCCAATAAACTTTAATCACAACAACATTCCTGCACCTTAAAAGCGTAAAGTGTAAAATGTTTATTCAACAAGGCAGTGCACCATGAGCCATGATGATGCACAAACTGCGCTAACCCATAGCGACCAATTAAATTCAGCTGTGGGTCGTTCACAGTTCAGGGCAATTATGTCCAGAACACCTCACCGGGGTTGGACTGAGGCTAAAAATTAGCCCGGGATTTTACCAGCCCATCACTAACAGGCTGATTCATTACTAACGCCAGGTACTGACAGATGAGCGTCTGTAGCGAGGCATTGAGAGCGACCGCTAGTAGTCATGTGCTCGGCCATAGTTCGCTGTTTCAGTGTGTTTGCCCTGGTGAAGTGACGCGCGGTCGTCACGCAACGCGTCGGCGGGAGTGTGGGGTGTCCATGCTGGTTGGCCATTTTTGACATGTGAGCTTATTAGTGTTTATCTGGTCTGCATTTTTCTGTTCCCTGGCTGTCCTCTTATCAGATATATTAGTTTTGTATACTGTTTTGTATTTATACTATATGAATTGTTGCACTGGCACATAGCACCTTTTTTGGCACATTGCACAGGTTTTTAGACTATGCACAGTAAGGCATATTAGGTTAGTTTTTAGTAATTTTAGTACACAGCATTATATGTAGACAGTCAGGGTTTATTAAATAGCAGAGATATAATTCATTATCATTTTATAGTTATGGCTAGGGATGAGCGAACCGGTTCGGACGAACCGAAATTCGCTCCGAATTTCAGGGAAAATTCGATTCGGCACGAACCCGAATTTTTTTTGGTTCGTGCCGATCGAATTTTCCCTGAAATCTAAAAAAAAAAATGCCGGCATGGTGGGAGCGGGCAGGCCGGCTACGCTGTCAGCTGTCATCAGAGGGCGCGTCATCAGAGGGCGCCTGAGAGCGGCGCCGGCCTCCACGCTCCGACCATGCAGGTAAGTGTTTGCTTTTTAAACAAATGCCGGCATGGTGGGAGCGGGTAGGCCGGCTGCGCTGTCAGTGGGCCGGCTTCCGCCGCCTGCTGACAGCGTAGCCGGCCTGCCCGCTCCCACCATGCCGGCATTTTTTTTTTTCAGATGAGCGATTCGTGAAAGTTCGATTCAGGCGAACCCGAATTTCTTGGGGAAATTCAGCGAATCGCCCGAATCGAACTTTCAAGAAGTTCGCTCATCTCTAGTTATGGCGCATACGCTATTGCCATCTTAGGGGGTTGTGTGTGTACCCCCCCCTTTTTTTCCTTCACAGGTGTATATATATGTATTTTAACTGTTTTTAAAGATTGTATATTTGTATATAGCTTTTTGCCTTAATTAATAAAGAAGGATTATATTCATCTATATTTCTGAGTGGTGCCATTGTTTAGAGAGGATAGATTGAGGAGTTGTGGGACTCCTCTGGGTTTGTTTAATCCACTAGTAACAAAGCAAAAACACATGAACACTTTAATACCAGACATGTAAGGACAATTCTGCATAAAAATATTATTAATCCAAAAAGTTTTCAAAAATGTCACTTTCTAGGCCAGGATACATGTCAGAAAGATTTGTTTTAAAAAAAAAAATGGGATCAGGAAAGGGATTTAAGGATCGCCCATAGAAATGTATGGGAGAGCGCCAGGTAGCGAGAGGTAAGACGTGGCGCTCTGCAAGGCTGAACGCCTAACCTGTCGTTTCCTGGCGCTCTCCCATACATTTCTATGGACGATCCTTAAATCCCTTTCCTGATTCCAATATTTTTTTTTGTTCCCTAAAAAAATACACAAACCTTCTGACATGTATTATGGGCAAGAAAATGACATTTTTGAAAACTTTTTTGATTTATAATATTTTTATGCAGAATTGTCCTTACATGTCTGGTATTAAAGTGTTCATGTTACAATGTAATAACAATGTAATTCCATATGTTTTCGCTTTGTTACTAGTGGATACATGTTCAAAAACAGCCTTTAACCACACAGCCTCTGGCGCTATGGGCTACGATTACGTGATTTTGAGCGCGATGTTTGTGGCTGTTTTTTGATGAATGTGGTGTTAGTCATAGTAACATAGTAACATAGGCCCTTATTTAACAAGGGATAGCGCCAGGTAGCGACTGGTGAGCGAACGGTAATGACGGTCACCGCCACGAGAACGCCGGCTCCCCACCACAATCACACATTTATCAAGCCGATCCTGCTTAGCGACTGAGCTAGCGCCAGATAGCGACTCATTCATCATTATTCCAGCCTCACCCCACAGCGCCAGCGAGCGACCTTGAACAGCGCCAGGTATGACCTCTCGCTACCTGGCGTTCTCCAATGCATTTCAATGGAACAATCTTTAAATATTAATAATTAATTGTTAATAATTTTTTTTTTAATGTGAAAATTTCCACTTCTGCCATGTTAGATATTTTTTTTAAGGTAAGAAAAAAATTAAAAAAAAATTTGTGCAGAATTGATATTACAGGTCTGATATTAATGTATTCATATTACAAAATGTTTTTATAAACTTGTTTTTTTTGGTTTCCCAAAATATGTTTGTTTGGGGGTTAAAAAACTACTTTTAACCCATCGCCGCCAGCGCTCTGGGGTTTAAACATGCATTTCACAGCGCGAGAATTTTTGGAGCGTGATTTGTTAATGAATATGGTGGGAGCCGGTCGCTATGGCCATTCGCTATCATGCGCTCCCATACAGCGCGGAACCTGTCAAATAGTGACTCCTCACCCAATATTCAACATTACTGCACACCGACTGAGTCGCTGTCAACAACCGAACAACGGCCAAGCACAGCGACTACTAGCGGGCGCTGTGAAAATACCGCTACAGTCGCTCATCTGTCGCTACCTGGCGCTATTAATAAATCAGCCTCATAGTAACATAGTATGTAAGGCTGAATAAAGACTTTAGTCCATCCAGTTCAGCCTGTTTAACTCCTTCCAGTGGTCTAGTAGCCATAGCTGGAAATGTTATTACATGCCAGGAAGGCATCAAGGCCACTTTTGAATGTTTTTACTGTATCCATCATTACTACCTCCTCTGGCAGCGAGTTCAGTCGCACTGAGCTGGCGTTACGGTTCGCTCACATACAGCGCAGTATAGCGACTCACATATCATATTCATTCATTCAACGACTGAGGCCCTCTGAAACAATGATCCATGGCCGAGCACAGCGACTACTAGCGCTCTACAGACGCTCATCTGTCGCTATCTGGCGTTAGTAATGAATCAGCCTGCCCAACTGCACTTCTGCTTCAACAATAGCTGGAGTTCTCCTATAAGTGATGACTATAGCTGTGTAAATAACCAGCCATTCACAGCCTTCCCGAGTCCTTAGTTTGCACACTTCACCTAAACAGAGCATCAGACACAAATGCAAATGGCATATAAAAGCAGCGCTGAGGCATAAACACCGTAAAACAATGACATTTACAGGCTGCACGTTCCGTTAAGCTTTATGAGGCGAAGAAGAATTTTTTGAAGAGGAGAAGGAATTTATCCATACAGCCGAGCAGAAGAGGGACTAACGGCAAAGTAATCAGGGTTTAGGTAATGGAATCCAGAACAAGGGCCATCTCTGCAAAACTGGCCTGCAGGGTAGTACAGCGTCTTATTCTTTAACCCTTTAACTAAAATGACCATTTTTAGGGTCTTCAAAGTGGGACAGTTTAAGCTGGTTTGTGTGTGATGGATGTGGTATCGGTGTGGTTTAGCATATGGCTTAAAGTGGACCAACACCCAGGGGGGATCAGCCCGGGAATCTATAAGATTCCCGGGCCAATCAGATCCCTCCCCACGGGGCATCCAAAATCGGGATGCCCCGCTGTGTGAAACCCCCCAGGAAGCCCACAATCCTACCTTTTCCGCCGCCGCCGCCTTCCGCGCGTCCCTCTAGCAGGGCGCGCTCCTGCGCCGGACGTTTGTGAATGGCCGACGCGGGTGCGCTCCCTGTAAGAGGGACGCGCGGGAGGCGGCGGCAGACACGCTCTGCTTGTCCGGCGCTGCCTCTCGCTTGTCTACCGGTGGGGATTGGCTGCAGCGGTCACGTGGGAGCGGGGAGAGGTGAGTTTTCGGGGCTTTCTGGGGAGTTTCACACAGCGTGGCACCCCCGATCGGGGTGCCCCACCGAAGTGGACCAAAACCCAGGATAGTCAAAATCCTGGGTGTTGGTCCACTTTAAAGCAGACCTTCACCCTGAATAAGAGCCCATCTTATATGTTTCCCCCACCCTGTACATACAGATTGCCCACATTAATCCGGACCATCACCCTGAATAAGAGTATATCTTATATGTTTCCCCCACCCTGTACATACAGATTGCCCACATTAATCCGGACCATCACCCTGAATAAGAGCATATTTTATATGTTTCCCACACCCTGTACATACAGATTGGTCACATTAATCCGGACCTTCACCCTAAATAAGAGCATATTTTATATGTTTCCCCCACCCTGTACATACAGATTGCTCACATTAATCCGGACCTTCACCCTGAATAAGAGCCTATCCTATTTGTTTCCCCCACCCTGTACATACAGATTGCCCACATTAAAAATCATCCTACCTGCATCTACTGCATGTTATGAGCCTTTAAACATCCAATGGCGGCTTATGGAGCATCAGGCAGCCCGCAAACAGGAAGTGTCTTCTAACTGTGCTGCTCTGCATTCTGGGATTGCTGTCCTTTCCCTGACCCCAGCTCTGCTCTGTCTGTTCAAAGCACAGCTATAACCCCACCCCCTGCACTTTAGCCAGCTCTCCTCTTCTCAGTAAGTGTGATGCTTCTGAGTCAAGATGGCGGCGCCCGTATCCTAGAGTCCTGAACAGAGTTGCAGCCCAGTGGGGGAAAGAATTATAAGTAAGTGACTAAAAGCATAAAATATATTAATTTTAGATGCTGGGGAATAGTTTTTAAAGTGGACCAACACCCCCCCCTGATCGGCCCAGGAATCTATAAGATTCCCGGGCCGATCAGCTCCCTCCCCGTGGGGCATCCGAAACCGGGATGCCCTGCTGTGTGAAACCCCCCAGAAAGCCCCTAAAAACGTACCTTATCGGCGACGGACAAGCGACGGATAAGCCGCCGACGCCTCCTGCACGTCCCTCTAGCAGGGTGCGCACCCGCGCCGGCCGTTTGTGAATGCCCTGTAAGAGGGACGCGCGAGAGGCGGCGGCGGCGGCTTATCCGTCGCTTGTCCGTCGCCTATAAGGTAAGATTTTAGGGGCTTTCTGGGGGGTTTCACACAGCGGGGGGGGCCCCGCAGAAGTGGACCAACACCCAGGATAGTGAAAATCCTGGGTGTTGGTCCACTTTAAGGGTTTGGGCTTTTCATGAAATTATGCTGAAAGTCCGGTTTAATTACTGGTCACATGTTCTAGGAATATTTAGTCCTAAAAAGATGTTGGTGAGCCAATGCTCAGAAGTCCATGCATCCCACTACCACCATTCAACCAAAGAGTCAGAGCAGCTGTAACCCACCCAGACATCCAGCGTTCTGCATTTGGTGAGACAGTCTTCCTGTGGACATTTAGGTTTCTCTAGCGCAGTAGTCCTCAAACTTCCTCCTCAAGGGCCGAGACAGGCCAGGTTTTGCAGCTCTCTATGCTGATGCACAGATGTAATAATTAGGGCTATCGCTCTGTCTGAGCACCAGTTAATTCACCTGTGGAGTAGCGCGGAGAGCTATAAAACCTGGGCTGTCTCTGCCCTTGAGGAGGAAGTTTGAGGACTACTGCTCTAGCGTTTTCGGAGGAAAAGTGGGTCTCAAAGTGGGACTGTCCCATTGAAAGTAGGCAGACAAGCATCACTCAGCTAATAATTTCTCTTAAAGTTGACCAAAACCCACGGCGATCCATTCCCTCCCTCCGGGGAATTCAAAATTGGGATGCCCCACTGTGTGAAACCCCCCCAGGTCGCCCATACACTTACCTTCTTTTACGGTCCAATGGCGCATGTGCTATCTCATCTAGCAGGGTGCGTGCCCTCACTAGGCATTTGTGAATGGCTGGTGTGGGCACGCTCCCTATTAGAGGGTAGTTGGGATGCGGCCGTCAGTGCGCTTAGAGCCACTTGTCTTAGACGAAAGCCTAGACGACGTGACATCATCAGATCCGAGCGCTCTGATTGGTTGAGCAGCTGCGCATGCCCCAATGGACCGGAAAGAGGAGAGTTTGTTTCGGCGACAAGGGAGCAGGAACCAAAACTCAGGATAAGCAAAATCCTGTGTTTTGGTCCACTTTAAAGCAGACTATAGTAAAAAAAAAAAGTTCAGGTCTGCTTGCAACCCCCCCACCTCCCCAAGGCACCCTTATTAGTACCTCTAACTATAGTAAATCAGGTTTTGATGCTCACCCTTACCACAGTCGTAGGAATGCAGTTGCTGTGGACCAGTCTGCAGTCTGACAGGTGAGTATGCTGACCCTGCCCTAATCTTATTATATGCCGGATTAGGTGTGGTGGAGGCCCCTGGGCACAAAATCTGGTGGAGGCCCCAGATTCAGTATTTTTTTTCCTTTAAAATAATAGTCCAGCTAAGTAACTGATTGGTAGTTGTCTGGCACCCGCCCACTTACTGGAACATCAGATCGAGTCCCTTGTGCCACCCTTGTGCGGGTGCTCGGGAACTCCTGCTTTGCCATTCTGGGGGGGGGGGGTAGTGTAGTCGCCCGGCTGGTCCAGCAGAAAACAGTTCCCTGCATTGAGCTGCCAGTGGCTGTGCTTGGTGGCTTATGTGCAGTGACAGCTCTGCACCCATCACTGTAGCATTGCTGATGGCGGCTTTGCTGCTCTAAGCTCTCTGTCCTGCCCAGGCACAAGGGGGCCCTGAGTACCGCCAATAGCTTTGTTGCTGGCCCATCAGACCAAAGACTGAAAAACAGCAGCACAGAAGGGGCAAGTCATTTTGCCTGACTTTGGGCTTCACAGGGAAAAGTATTTGGAGGAGTGGTGGGGGTCTAAGTGGACCTAAAGTCTTTCTTTATTTTAGATCCAGTTTGAACAAAGGAGGAGTGTCCTGGTCGTTTAATTAAAGCTCCTAAAAACACACCTGCAGACTCGATCTCACATCCTACGGTTTCAGTGTGGGCTCCCACATTTCTCCCCTGTTCTCTCTTCACATCCCCTGCTGCCTGGTCAAGAAGGCTCCCACATTTGATTGGAAACAGGGGGCGTATTGCGAGACTGCTCGAGGGTAAGGTCTGGGGAGGGGGGCATAGGGACCGTTATTGCTGAAAATGGAGCACAGGAGGCCACATGACATGGCGGAATTGAGCCTTTGGAATGGCAGGTAAATATTTTCCTATATTGCCTTGACTGACCCTTTAAAGATAAGCAGAGCCCATATAGTAGGTAACAAGAACAGTGCCGGATTATCAGGGGGGCGCAAGGGGCTAGAGCCCTGGGGCCTCCACCACTTGCCCTGCAAAGGGGGCCTCCACCAAACTTTGAGTTATGGTCTGGTCCAGGAGGCTTTTCAGTCTTTGGTCTGACGGACAGCAAAGCCACTGCAAACAACACTACAGTGATGGGTGTGTGCAGAGCTGTCACTGTACATAAGCCACAAAGCACAGCCGCTGGCAGGTCAATGCAGGGAACTGTTTTCTGCTGGACCAGCCGGGTGACTACACCACCCCCCACCCAGAATGGCAAAGCAGGAGTTCCCAAGTAGCACGCACCCAAGTAGCACGCACCCGCACAAGGGTCTTGATCTGACGTTCCAGTAAGTAGCTGGGTGCCAACCAATCAGTTACTTGGCTGCACTATTATTTCAAATGAAATAAGAAAAAACTGCATCTGGAGCCTCCACCAGATTTTGTGCCCAGGGGCCTCCACCACACTTAAAGTGGACCAACACCCACTGCTGATCGGCCCGGGAATCCATTAGATTCCCCGGCCGATCAGCTTCCTCCCCGCGGGGCATCCGAAATCGTGATGCCCCGCTGTGTGAAACCCCTGGACGCCCACAAACCTTACCTTCTCCGTCGCCGCCGCCTCTCGCGCGTCCCTCTAGCAGGGCGCGCACCCGCGCCGGCCGTTTGTGAATGGCCGGCGCTTGTCCGCCGCTTGTCCGTCGGCAGTGAGGTACATTTTTGGGGGCTTTCTGGGGGGTTTCACACAGCCCCAACCCCGATCGGGCTGCCCTGCGGAAGTGGACTAACACCCAGGATAGTGAAAATCCTGGGTGTTGGTCCACTTTAATCCGGCCCTGAACTATTTAAAGGGATTGTCCAGGCATAATCATTATCATTTGCAACTGATCACTCCTATTACGAAACTTGAAAACTCATTCAATCACTTTTAAAGAGGAACAAACCCCCCGATTTTTACTATCCCGGGTTTTGTTTCTTGCCCCCCCGGGGCATCCCAATTTAGGATGCCCTGCCGGTCTTTTACATTTCAGGGCCAGCCTGCTTGGGTTTTGTTTGGCTTTAAAGGGATTGCCAAAGCATAAAAATAAAAAAAAAAGCTAAACTGATCCCTCATAGCTGATCGCTTCTATTCCAGCGGCCACCTGCTCCATTGGCGTGAATGGAGTGGGCATGGCAGCATCACTGTAAATGAAGGCCAGGGCTAGTGTGGGGGTTGGAGGCAGAGTTGAGAAGCAACAGAGCTGGACCAATGGGGAGTATGCAAGAGTCGGGATCTGAAATCACCCAAAATATCTTACATCTGATCTGCCTAAGCAAGACATTCCCCAACTTGGGAGCCTTTCTTGCCCCAAATAATTCCATGTATGCACCACTTCCATTGAAGGATTAAAATACAACATCAACACAATCAAATTGAGCGAAATATGAATAACCACCCTAAAGAACAAAATGAATTGAAATTATTCATAGATCCTAACAATGACAAAATAATTAAAATAATTTGATACAAAAGTATATAAATGAACATTTTCACTCATTAAAGTGGACCAACACCCAGGATTTTGCCTATCCTGGGATTTGGTCCACTTCGGTGGGGCACCCCGATCCCGCCCCGCTGTGTGAAACCCCCCAGAACGCCTGGAAACACTCACCTCACCCCGCTCCTACGCGGGCTCTCGTCCAATCAGAGCGCTCAGAGCCGCTGTGGTATGCACGTACAAGCGGTGTCGAACCACAGCGGCTCTGAGCGCTGGAGGCCACGCCCCGCGCTTCCCTCTAACAGGGAGCGCGCCCGCGCCGGCCATTCACGAACGGCCGGCGCGGGTGCGCGCCCTGCTAGAGGGAAGCGCGAGACGCGGACGCGGCCCGCGCATGCGCCGTTGGAACGGGGTTAAGGTAAGGTTTCTGGGCTTCCTGGGGGGTTTCACCCCGCGGGACATCCCGATTTCGGAGGGATCTGATCGCCCCTGGGTGTTGGTCCACTTTAATATTATTATTTCGCAATCATTTTTTTTTCCGTTCTTCCCAGCCCCCACCCCCCCACACCAAAAAAAACACCTACATCAGATGAGATCAGGATAACAGTGCCCGATGGGCGATGCAGAAAAATACATTCTCGGCATGTCCCACATTACTTAAAAGATACCCATCGCTCATTGCCAAAAATTCGGTAGCTCATCTGTAAACATGCCACATTGCAGGTGCTTTTTTATTGAAAGAAATGTTATGGGTGTTCACAAAAAGCGCAAACAAAAAACATGCAGCGTTGCCTCAATAAATAATTAGCATGACCCCTCCCCCTTTCCCAATTGGGCTGTTGTCACCATTAGGTGTTGACATGTTTCGACCAATCAGCAGTTCTTCTACATCTGCCAGCCCCCAATATAGATCCACAGTGTGCCAGCATCACTAAACTGACCATTTCTGGGGTCTCAAAGTGGAGCAGCTTTAACCAGTTTATATGTTATAGGTGTTGGGGTGTGTTTTATCTACGGGCTTTTAGGAACAAATATCCACAGCGTTTTATGCTACCAGTGTGTATAAGTAGGTGTAGCTCCACCCCCAATTACAGGCCCTAGGGATCCTTTCCTTTTCCTTTTTCTTTTTCATCATACAGTTCCCTGTTTGAGTCTTTCACTTTTTAAGGTGACCTCGCTATTTTTCTGTATGCCCCTTTTTTCAACTCAGATTATACAGATTCCCTCCTTCTCTCTCCAATTTCCACAACCCTTCATTCTTCTTTTTTCACATTTGCTTCTTCTTCTCTTGTCAACATTCCCCTCTCTTTACCTTCTCTATGTCTTCCTCTCTTTTCACCTTTTTATGTATTTCTCTCTTTTCACCTTCTCTATGCCTTCCTCTCTTTTCACCTTCTCTATGTATTTCTCTCTTTTAACCTTCTCTAAAACTTCCTCCCTATTCATCTTTAGGGGTTGGTGGCATAGGGGGAGGGGAAGGGGTGGGTTGGTGGTTGACTATAAGGCTGGGCTGACACTTTAATGTGAAAAATGTCCCAGGAACTTCTTAAAGTGGACCAGCACCCTCCCAAGATCGGCCCGGGAATCTATAAGATTCCCGGACCGATCAGACCCCTGATTGCGGGGGTGCCCCGCTGTGTGAAACCCCCCAGGATGCCCGCAAATCCTACCTGTTCCTCGTTCCAGCAGCACCCGCCGCCGCCGCCTCCCGCGCGTCCCTCTAGCAGGACACGCACCCGCGCCAGCCGTTTGTGAATGGCCGGCGCGGGCGCGCGCCCTGTAAGAGTGACGTGCGAGAGGCGGCGGCAGGCGCGCTCTCTTGTCCGTCGCTGCCTCCCGCTTGTCCGTCGACGGAGGTTTGGCTGCAGCAGTCACGTGGGAGCGGGGAGAGGTGAGTTTTTCGGGGTTTCTGGGGGGTTTCACACAGCGGGGCACCCCCGATCGGGGTGCCCCACCGAAGTGGACCAAAACCCAGGATAGTCAAAATCCTGGGTGTTGGTCCACTTTAAGAAAGTCAGGCTGCAATGGTAAGAAGGAGTCAGCCATTAGTGAGAGATACTCACCTTAGCATACCTTCTTCTGATGATCCCTCATCATACAAAGCTCCATGAGGACATTTTTGGCTCACAGTCATCAGGGTTAGGGTTTTTATGGACCTGGATTGTACCTGGCACAGAGCTGCCAGGGGTGGTTTAGGTCTTCTTCTATGCTTTTTCCTTGGTAATATTGTATATACACAAGGAATTTCTTTGCAGGTTCAGTTTACAGCTCACAACTATGTCCAAGTTCCAAGCGGTAACGTTTCCTTGGTCTTTGCTCTTGACAAATGGGCCTAAATCATTGGTATTAAAGTTGAAGACCTAATGAAGACATCTTGAGACCTCATTGCCCAAACATGAGATCAACCGGCTTCTATTTCAAGTCTGTATGTACTATCCATTAATATATATATTAAGTATATAGTACTTATCCATTATTTTCCCATTTTGGGAGCCAGTCAGTCCAATCTATGAGCCAGCAGACCATTTCTGAAGCCAAAGAACATGTGCTTTCAGTAAAAAGAAATAAGGAATTAAAAACTGTAATGCATGGAGCACCGGCTTCATGGCTCCCGGGCTTGGCTATGAACCAGTAGATGCCATATAGACCTAAGTATACATTGCAGAAAACATGTTGAACCAATAATATAAACTATATACTTTAAAAATGTGCCTTCAGAAGTAAAGGTTTATGGCATTCTGCTGCATAAGGAAAAAAAAATAAATAATAGACCGGCCTGTTCTATACGGGGATATTTTAAGTGTTTTAATTTGAGCTGTCAACCACAAATCACGCACACACCTTCCAGAGCGAGCTTACGGCCATGCTAAATTGCAGAGAGAAAACCGAGCATTATAAAGGGAGCAATTAACTCTGCTCCTTAACACATTATTTTTCCTAACACTGGTGACCGTCACTCCATCCTATAACTATTTATGCAGATGTGGAGCAAAGTTAATGATCTATCAAGAAAAAAAAAGTCTACATTAACCCTTTACGGATGCTATGCTTGTATGTATGTAAAGTCAGTTTAGTTGCTACATTGTTGTTTATTTATATAGCGCCATCATCTTCCGTAGCGCTTTACAAAGTACATATTTCTAAACCATTAGAGCAAAGCACAGACTGATCAAATAATGGTTAAACGGATTGTCCAAGCTAAGTGTAAAGACAAATTATTTGCAAACCTGCCATGGAAAAGATTAATCTTGGTAAGCTGCTGAATAAAGTGGTTGTTGCCAAGATCCAGCCCATTTTCTATTGCCCAGACCCGGGATTTTTTTTATTCGTGACCACGTTTTTTTAAATGCTGAAAGGTGGACATATACAAATAGGCAAGGAAAAACCAGACAAGCAAAACTAGGAGCACCTCAATGTTAAAAAAGGGTGGTCATGAATAAATAAAATCCCCTGGCGAATCTGGAAGGCGATTCGCCAGGGGATTTTATTTATTCATGACCACCCTTTTTTAACATTGAGGTGCTCCTGGTTTCCAGGGATAATTCCAGCATTTTTTTTTCTAGGGCAGAGGGGTTGATACTACAATGGGCTTCCAGTATAAAACCCAGTGGTTTGTAGTTCCAAAGTCATGGGTCTCTCACGTTTAAGGCTTTAAAGACCTATTGTCACGCTCGGGGTAACTCCAGCCCTCCAGATAAGCCCTCAACCCCCAATCTCCGCAGCCAGCTTCACCTGTAGGAGCCCCCGCTTGCCGGGACGCAGAATACGCCTGCCCGGGATCAGTTGCCCCCAGGACTTCAATGGCTCAAAGGATCAGAGCTTATTAATAGGAGATCTGGAGAACCAAATGGCTAGAGCGTTAGTAGCGGAAGTCCTGAGACAGGCCAGAGGTCGACAACGGGAAGACAGAGATCGTGGCGGTACAGAAGGATTAGGCAATTCGTGGTCAAGTTTCTAAGCAGAGGTCGGCAACAGGAGTTCAGATCAAGAATGGTCGGTTCAGGCGGTGGTCGGCAAAGGGGGTTCATATCAAGGATGGTCGGTTCAGGCGGTGGTCGGCAACGGGGGTTCAGATCAAGAATGGTCGGTTCAGGCGGAGGTCGGCAGCAGGATCAATAACAAATACACAGAGGTCAATACTAGGTACAAGGCGCTATCACAGGCACTGAGTAAATGATGGGGTAAGGCTTTATAGGGACCAGACATGATTGGAGAGCGCGTGATTGGTGCAAACTTAGAACCTTAGAAAGATTGGGCCAGAACCAAGGGGCGTATAGCCCAGAATCTCCCTACCCGGGCTCATTGGCCCAAACCCAGAACTTTAGGGCTCATTGGCCCTTTAACAACTCCCCTCCGGCGGCCGCGCTGAGAGCAGCGCCGCCGGAGGGAATAAACAGGACATGCTCGCGCGCGCGAGCACGTGCACGGCAGCCGGCCCCGCCGGCTGAGGACGCACAGAGCGCGGGCAAACCGGCCGAGATAGGAGCCACCTGCCGCCGCGGCTGCGCGGCGGGGACATCGCTGGACCGGGGGTCAGGTAAGCGAATCCTGACACCTATACTGGCAACTGTGCCAGGGACGATCCTGGCTGTAGACCCTAATTTAAGACTTACCTTTTCATTTTGGTGCTCTGTATGGTGGGGAGCCATACAGCTGTTATATGTGTGTATAACAGTTTCCTGTCCCCTATTTAATGGAGCTGTTCTAGAAAGAGGTGGGTAATAGAGTTAGGGGGTAGATTAGGTTAGTTCAGTGCCCCTGTGAACCAGGCACCTCCCTTGTGTTGACTTTAGCCCTCTCCAAAGAGAATCTCAATTTAGGCCAAACCAAATTGACAAGGGTCATAAGAAAGGGGCACAACTCCACAAATACCATAAAATAATAATATTTTATTAAATGTTACACTATAGCAGAAATAAAAACACACACATGCAACACAAAGACACTGTTAAAATCAATTCATCCACTATTCCTGTGATGCTAAAATACTTAGCAATCCATATTATAGAAGACCACAAGGTATCAAAAAGTACAAATAGAAGTCAGTATTAAATAGCTCCACAAATTGCCCAAGAAAAAAAAAAAAAGAAGAAATGATGTATATATTTTTTTATATATTTCTAATTACTCAAGTGAGTGTTCAATTACTCCACTTTGTGCAAAAAAATATATGTATAAAAAGGTAATTACTACAAATAATTCATCAAGACCAAATGCTAGATAAGAAGGCTATATTCACCAAATAAAGCATTGGATGAGACCCCCAATGCCGACCCAATACACAAAAGTGCTGTTGGTGCAGAGGGCTATTTAAGGGAGCTGAGGTAGTAAGCAATCACTGGAAAGAAAAAGTAAAGATCATACTGTCCTTGTGGTCAAACGTGACTAATCATCAGGCAGTGGATTGAAGGCAGGAGACCCCACGCGTTCCGCCGATCCGCTACGGCTTCTCCAGGGGGAATCTCAATTTAGGATGCCCTGCTTTTAACACCATTTGTGTTCCCATCTCTCGCACCCAGGAGCAAAATCAGACTGCGATATTAGTGGCCCATCAGCTGCCCTGCCCCATCCCCTATTAGTTTCCTAGTTGGTGAAATATGATTTTGTTTGCTGAGGCTATAGCATTGCAGAGACATATCATGGGCTGGGGTAGATATGTCCACTCTTAAAGAGATGTTAAAGAGCTTTAGTATTGTAGTGGCAGATACTGTGGCAGGAGTAGACATGAAGCCAACAGTCATCATACCAAGGCTATAGCATTACAGTGGCATTGCAAGACAAGCTCTGGGTGAGGTGGGCTGTGTGCCAAGGGCTACACCCCTCCCAATCAGCCACAATGCTATGCAGTCCACTGGGAAGGCGCACTGTGTTCCTTATGGCAAGTCCACCCCTACTTGCACCCCCAAAACCACTGGACGCCAGTCAGGTTTGCACAGTGTCTGACACACCCACCCATCAAGCCCGACCAGTCATATGGGTTCATGGTGCTTTAAAGTGAACCAATCACCGGTCTGGCTGTCACTGGATTCTAAGACTCCAGGGTCAGCCTACTAAGTGCCCCTGGGGCATCCTAACTTTGGATGCTCTATCGTGTGAACCCACTGGCCAGGCCCGCAAAACCCCTTCTTTGCAGCAAAGCACGCTCCGGTGTCCAGCCATTTGGATAGGCTGGGCGAGGGAGTGCACGTACGTCATGCCGAAATGCGGCCGACACTCTGTCCAAAACGATGGCGGTTTGCCATGTGGAAAGGTAAGTTGAGTGGGCAATCTGGTTTCACACAGCGGGGCATCACCGGGATAGTTAAAATCCTGGTATTTTCCCGCTTTAAGGGATCACATCCACCTGGCAAAAAATGAAAGACTGTTTTCAACAGCACTCTTCCAGTCTTCCTTGCTGACAAAGGAGCAGGGAGAGCTCATAGGTTGGCCACTATGAGGACTCTTAGCATTGCCAGTCTAAAGGAGCCCCTGGCTGCAAGGGAGTGGGTGGTTCTGAAGAAAGCTGATCCTTCACTGCCAGCTTAGCGCTGGATCAGTTAGCCAGAGGGTAAGGCGAGGTTTGTTATTTTAACCTACTAATAGGGTTTATGGACAACCTGCTGCCACATTTTCTGTATAGAGGGCAAAGACTCATTGTATCAGTGTATAACTGCAATCACGGCACTGTTAACCCTTAAACAAAAGGTGGCCCGGTCACTCCGACCAATAGACAATGTCTGTTCTGCAAATTAGAATGTCTAGGAGTTTTCCCAACACATTAACCCCTTCTTTACCATGTTCTAAAATACAAATTGCTCATCTCATTTTAGGCTCATAACAATGCTTGAATTTGGATAGTACAGGCATTTTTATTCCTTTAGGGGAGGGGGGGGGGTTATAAAATGACATATAGTTATTATTAATGTTTTTTTTCAATATAACTAATATCTAAAGAACTGTAGTATTTAATTTAATAATCATTCGATCCTGTCCTGCAATTTTCAATTTGCATTATGCAGTCTCTATGTATTTACCATTTTTTTTAAAGGTTATATGTTGCTGAATACATACTGGTACACCTGTAATTTGAACAACTGAACATCATTTATTATTTATATCAAGGAAAAAAGATCTTTATGTATTGAATAGAAATCCAAACTGATCATAAAAATAACATAGAATATCATACCAAAGCTTAAGTGTTGCTGCACTAGGAAGTTCATTTTCCTCTGGGCATTGTATGTACAGGTATTTTATGATTTTATTTAATCAATTATTGTAATGACGTAATCATTAGTTGGCACTAACTCGCATGTACAGATTCAACTTCATTCCCTGCATTGTGGCGTCAAACCTCTATTTTTATTTATTCTACTTATTATATTTTAACATTGTATTAATTGGTTAAGAAAGCTCTTACTCACAGCTCTAACATAGAAGCAATATCCATTCCTGCATTGTGGGATCAAATATCTATTTTTTCTTTTTTATTCTACTATTTATATTCTATTTTATCATGAATATTAATTTTATCATTGTATTCATTGATTAGGTAAGCACAGACTCAAGCACAGAGTACAAGGAACCTTCTACATCAATTGCTTTATTCAAATGGAGCGATTATATGCCTCTACCACACTCCAGGCTGCCTTTAGTGGGACATCAAACCTACAAGTAAGTCCTTGGGGTTGTGGTACAATCTGGAAAAGCCATACAACCTTAGAAGACACATACAAACGTCATGCAGGGGGTAAACCTACTACCTTTAAAATTGCAAATTCAGTTCAAGTTTTTGAAAATTTGGGATTCTCACCTGTCGCCTGGAAACTTGCCTGAATTGCTTCTATCTCCGCAATGTCAGTGCAGACCCCCTGGCCATTCATAAGGGTCTGTAGGGGCTTTTCGGTACCCTTGGTCGGATAACAGCGCAGCCCGGAGCCGCATCGGGCAGTGTAGACCCCACATGGCATCCCTTTCTGGAGGGCGCAGGTGGCGCAGCAACCGCAGCCAGGTTCTTTGACCAGCTCCAGGCACCCAGTTTGGTCCAGACAACGAATGAGCTTTTCCTGTGAGCAGGGAGGGCACTGTATGGCATCCTCCGCTCTTCCAAGTGATGCCAGAGAGATGAGGATCAGGGCAAAGCAGCAACACCCATGCATGGTAAGCAGTTAGTCAGGAAGGTTACAGGTGAAAAGGCGGATGTAGCTGTGGGCAGAGACGGTGGCCTGTCACAGGAGTCACTCAGCACACGGGGACATGGAATGATCCTGCTTTAGCTGTGCTGCTCTCCATAGCCAGAAAGAGGGGGGCTGAAAAGTTACTGCACTGAGCAGATAGAAGTGGATTTTATACTGGCGGCAAGCCACTCCTATCTCTAGTCTCACTGCCAGGAGAAGGGGGGAGTGTGCACACAGTAAAGGAGACACGCAGGACTTATAGAAGAAAGACTAAAATGAAATTCAAGCTAGCAACGACGGGACTTAGAGACACGAGGCAGAGGGCAGTAACTGTTTCCAGACATTAGAAGAGCAACATGCAAAGACTGACTGCAGTTAAATGTCAACTAGTGATCACTATTTTTTCGTCCCCATACTGATTTTAAGCTGTGTTCAAATATAACTGAACATACATAGCTGAACACTACGAAATCTCTCCGAATGAGCCACAACCAGCAAAGACCAAAGAGGCTAACAAACAATTTTCCATTGCAAAAAAAATAAAAATCTAAAATCCCTAGACAGATATAGACAGATATCTATAATATAGATGCAATAATGAAAACTTTTTATGAAATCGGCCTGTATATTTTAAAGTGGATCAACACCCAGGATTTTGACTATCCTGGGTTTTGGTCCACTTCGGTGGGGCACCCCGATCGGGGGTGCCCCGCTGTGTGAAACCCCCCAGAAAGCCCCAAAATCTCACCTCTCCCCGCTCCCACGTGACCGCTGCAGCCAATCCCCGCCGGCGGAAAAGCGGGAGGCAGCGATGGACAAGAGAGCGCGCCTGCAGCCGCCTCCCGCGCGTCACTCTTACAGAGCGCGCGCCCGCGCCGGCCGTTTGTGGATGGTGCGCATCCTGCTAGAGGGACGCGTGGGAGGCGGCGGCGGGCGCCGCTGGATGGAGGAGCAGGTAGGGATTTAGGGGTGCCCCGCAGTCAGGGGGCTGATCGGTCCGGGAATCTTATAGATTCCCGGGCCGATCATGGGAGGGTGTTGGTCCACTTTAAAAAGGAACAACGGACCTCTGCACAAGCAGGTTCTATTAGCCCACCACTGTCATATAAGGGTCGATTCATGGTCAGTGAGCAAAAATGCTTAGATGGGGAGCATGCGATTCCGCATTCGCTTAGGTGCATGATTCACACCGGGGGGCACGTGCGAAGGGCACAAGCGAACCGCTAATAGAGTCTTTTAACGCCAATTCCTTCCTTACTTACTTTCCTTCTGCAAGGAAAATCCACTGTTTTGAAGCGCAAATGGCAACAGCCCTCGTGCATTTGGCCAGCTAAGGGCTTAACTGCTCCCAATGGTCCTCCATGTTTCTCCCCTTTCCTTTACTGTTTCTCCATAGCGATTTGAGGTTTGATCTCTCCAGCTTCTGTGTTTTCTGTGAAGCTCTATTCGCCATTTTGGAGTGTATTCTCGTAAAAACCTGTGTTCTCCATTTTTTTTTTGGGGGGGGGGGGGGTTAGGGGATATCCTAATTCCAGTTAACCTTTAATATTTCGTTGGCGAATGTTTTGTCCCAGATGTTCCCTTTAACCTTCCCTCCCCTGTTTGGCTTGCATATTAATGCTTAATAATTAAACAATTTTTTTTGTTTCTGCTAAACTTTGGGGCCCAATATCCACATTTTTGTTGTTTTGATCCTAATTGTTGTGATTGTGGACAAATTCTTATCTTTTTTTCAAAGAAAAAAAAAGGGTTCAATCCATAAAAAGAACTTGCATCTGACACTTTCATTGTTCATAAACATGCCTGATGTGGCATGTGTTTTCGGAATGAAATAAGGCTGTTATTCATTGGAAACGGTTTTCTCCACATATTTGCAGGAGGAAATTTAGTCTTCAAATTCCGACATTTGCACATACTTTTCTGCCCTCTAAACGTAACATAAATCAGGCGCTGGAGACAGTTTGGTGTGCCAAAATGGCTCTAGCAGAAAATTTCAGGTGCAAATTGGCGCATTGGCAAACACTGCACAAATTGGCACAAAAACAAATGCACATCCCATTTTGATGGCCATGAAAAGATGGAAGCCCGAGCACGGCTTGGCACACCAAAAAACATGTGCAAATTCATTTGACCCAATAGAATAACTTTTGGATGACGGTGTCTTCCAGTTCGCGAACATCCTGCTGTTTTTTCCTTCCCCCCCTGGCTTTTTTGCCATCTGTGACAGGCAATGGGGAGCTTACCTTACCTGCTGTGCTGCCACCCTCGCTATCTACTCAGAAATTTTGTGCCTTTTGCGTGTGTCCCCTGCCCGGTGATGAGCAGCTCAGACAATACACTGCACAGGCACGTGATCTCAGGGACCACGTAATGCATCCTGGGATTGAAGACTGAAGAAAAGATGGCACTGTCCTACAGCTAGCGCCAGGAGAAGAATGGATGAGCACAGAAGTTAGGGCAGAAGACAGCTAGGTTTAAACTGCCAACTGTTTAAGTTTTTGAGAATTCTCCAGACTGTCCAATGTCCCCATGTTTTTTTAGCAAAATGGTTTTGGGTGCTATAGTGACGCGGGGGGGTACTTACCTTCACAGCAATCCCCCAGCAAAATCCAGCTCTGTAATTGGCTGCCAGTGATCTGTGCATCTATCCAGGAAACTGTAATAGACCATTAGATGACGCCATGGGATTGCGGTAGAGACAAGGTAAACGTGGGGTTTGCGGGGGCTGTATGCGCAAGAGGCTTCAGCATTCTGGACGACCCCCTGTGACTGTCACTATAGCGCCCAACACTCATCTTCTAAAAAATGACTATTGAACTGCTTTCAAGTGGACCAAAACCCACTGTGTGAAACCCCATCGCTTTCCGAGCCAACTCACCTTTCCTCGAGGCCATGGTATGGCTAGAGCAGCAGAATGGAATCCTAGCCACACTTGCGTGCAGCGAGCGGCATCACTCTCTCCTTTCGCCATTCAGTTGTGGAAGGGGAGCCTCGCACAGCCGAGAAGAGAGTGATGCCAACGCTGGTCGTGCATGCCCCATGGGCTCAGAGAGAATGTAAGATTTCCGGGCGGTTCAGTAGGTTTCACAGAGTAGGGCATCCCAATTCCGGATTGGTCCACTTTAAATAGGTAAAAGGATTAAATAATGTGGGAAGAAGACACTTAATGACTGAACAAGGGGACACAACCTAAAGCTAGTTGGAGTGGAGATCAGGAGCAATATTACTTTTCTGAAAGAGTAGTAGATGCTGGGAACAAACTTTCAGCAGCGGGGGCTGCAAAATCAACAGTAGGTGAATTGCCTGGGATAAACATACATCTGTACTGAGATAAAGAGTAATGGCAGGTGGAGATGGACATAGATGGACCATTTGGCCTCCTTCTGCTGTCAACCTTTTGTGATCTATGTAACTTAACCACGTAAACTGTACTTAGCCAAATAGTGCAATCAAACAAATAGTCATGATGCTTTCATAAACGGTTAATAAAGATGTATATTCTTTCTTATCAATATGGGTTGATATATCACTTGGGCCAAGAGAACACCAGGGGGGTTCCAAGTGGTTGACATGGGGAAAGGTGGGACCGCTGAATGTCGGGTTAAAGCAGGGGTCCCCAATCCTCCTCCCTCAATGCCCATCAACAAGCCAAGTTTTGTGGATCTCCACATAGACACACAGGTGGAGTAATTCATGCGTTAGCAGGGCTATAACGCAAGCTATGTGGAGATCCACAAAACATGACCAGTTGCTGGGTGTTGAGGAGGAGGGTTGGGGACCCCTGGGTTAGAGGATTTAAGCTGGGGGGTGGGGGAGATGCAGAATGGCAAGAGTCTTGCCAAGGACACTCTTACCCTAGCTAGTGGTGCTAACCTACCCTACACCCATTCTCTACTCTCTATTACCATATACTCCAGGCTAAGGGGTACTAATCAGACATTTGGAGCTTTATGGCTTGCTCTATACCTAGGCTGAGGCATCTGTTTATATATTGTAGCAGGAAAGGGTTCAGGGCTGGGCAGTGGTGAGCTAAGGAAGCGGCGACTTTTCACCAGAACAGCTCAACCCCCTACAGGTGATTTTATGTGTATACTACAGAATTTGAAGTATAGTCCTAATATGGGCTCTGTCCCCGGGAGAACTGGACCTACACCAGCCCTTACAAGTAAATGGGTAGCACAGAAGATAGATGCATTTTATGTGGATCTACTCATTGGTGCACTATAGTTTACCTATCTACTCTGTGACATGTTATATTTGTCAAGAGCCTCGCCAGCAGCTAAAGCAGTAATTCAATCGGTATGTCTGCACTTAAACTATACATTCCCAATCACAAAGGATTAGAGATGTGTCACTTGATCTACCTCCCTAGGTGGTCATGTATCAGAAGAATGTACACAATCCTATTCCCAAGGTCAAGAGAATGGAGCCACGCGTGATTCCAAGGAGTATCGTAAGAGGAGCAGTAAAGGATGTGGAGATCCACAAAACATGACCAGTTGCTGGGCCTTGAGGAGGAGGGTTGGGGACCCCTGGGTTAGAGGATTTAAGCTTAGAGATGTTTCACTTGATCTAACTCCCTAGGTGGTCATGTATCAGAAGAATGTACACAATCCTATTCCCAAGGTCAAGAGAATGAAGCCACGGGTGATTCCAAGGAGTATCGTAAGAGGAGCAGTAAAGGAATCATATTAGTTTACCCTTAATCTTGGGGCAATATGAGCCCTGCATTCAATGCTGCCACACTTACTGTCACCACAATACTGGGATCAGTTCAAACAAGGGATCCATATATGACATTATAGCTTTTGGGGGCTTAGACAAAATATAAGATTAAAATATACAGTCTGTACCCACCATGTACCCTCCATAAGCTATAGTGTGATGGGAAACTGAAGCCCCGCTGTGTGATACCCCCTAGGGCGCCGATGATCGCTTACCTTTCCCTGGTCCAACACACAGCACACACACAGCGGGATACCATACCCAATTCAGGATGCCCCTGGGGAATGGAAGAAAACCTTTTATCATCATTTTTGACTATAGTGTCATCTTCGGAGCGCCGGCATTCCCATCTTATCTGGTGCGGTGCTTTGTACTACATTGGCGCTAGCAGCCACTGCACCGAATGTTGCTAATTAGCTTTGATTGTTGCATTTAGGTATTGGCCTGGCTATGTCAGCGCCTTTTGGACCCACAGGCCGATTATGCCAGCGCCAGTAAGCGCCACTTTGTAGTGTATTGCCGTGCTCCCCAGCATATTTATTTTTTCAAATATTAATTATAAGCTTTTAACACTACAACCCAGTTCTGCCCATTGTGCTCTATGGCAACTGGAGCGCTAAGTTTTAATCTAGTGCTACTTCAACCAGAGCTTCATCATTTTCGGCTCTAGCATTAGAAAAATGCTAGATGGCGGACGCATTGGAGCTACCGTTTCTTTTTTCTTAAATTCTACGCTGAGTTCCCCTGAGGCCCAAAAAGTGCTGCTGTGTGGTGCTGACGCTTCTTAGAGTGGACCAAAACCCACGGTGATCCAAAAATGAGATGCCCCGCTGTGTGAAAACCCCCAGGTCGCCCACACACTTACCTTCTTTTCTGGTCTAACGACACATGTGCAAGCCGGGGCCGCATCACCACTATCCTGCTAGCAGAGCTCGTGCCCGCACCAGGCATTTGTGAGTTTGCTTCAGCAAATCCTGGGTTTTGGTCCACTTAAAATAAGGTCAGGGCCGGATATAGAGTGGCAGAGGCCGGTAGTGGTCTGGCAACGGTCTACTTACTGGAACGTCACATCGAGTCCCTTGTGTGGGTGCGTGCTGCTCCGGAACTCCTGCTTTGCCATTTTGGGTGGGGGTAGTGTAGTCACCCAGCTGGTCCAGCAGAAAACAGTTCCCTGCATTGAGCTGCCAATGGCTGTACCTGGTGGCTAATGTGCAGTAAGCGCATGTCAGCTCTGCACGCACCCATCACTGTAGCGTTGCTGACGGCGGCTTTGCTGCTCTAGACTCTCCGTCCTGCCCTGTGGTGGCTTTGGCTGCTGGTTTGCAAAAACAAAAAAAGGCTTGCCCGTGCATGAGGGCCCCCACACCACCAATAGCTTTGTTGCTTGCCCCGCGGACCCTCGAACCAAAGACTGAAAAGCCTCCCGGAACAGACCAGACAAACATAACCCAGAGGTTGGTGGAGGCCCCTTGTGTCCCCCTCATAATCTGGCCCTGAATAAGGCTTAAAGTGAGGACCTTTCCTAGCATGGAAGCTAGGTAACTGGGAAAATCTGCAAAAGGTGGGTGTGCTTGCAGAGGTATTAGTCTATGTCAGGCTTAGCAAGTTTCTCTAGGTTCCTGCTAGACTATGATGTGGTTTGTTGCCCTTTTTGCCCAGGCATTCACCAGTAGGCTGGCAGAATGACTTGACTTGCTAGTGATGGGTCTGCACTGGACTATGTGATTATGAAAATGTCTAATAAGTCTCATTTGGTAGGGAGATGACCTTCTTGGAGAACTTGGAGAGCACCTGGATGATATTGTCAAGCAGGTTCCAGATGGCATAAGTGAAAGGCAAGAACAAGCCAGGAAATAAGTCAACTTGGGCTTGAAGGTGTACCTTCACCATTTTCAGGTGAGTTGCCTGCTACATTATGCAGAGGTCTAGATGCAAGTGTTGGATGCCTGGACCTGGCTACAAGATCAAGTTCAGGACCATTTCTCCTTACAGGTTTTTCAAGTGCCGCCCAAACTCTGAGACCACTGAAGTTAGGGTGGTAATGCAAGGAGCAGGAAGTTTTACTGAAACCTGATAAAAATGCCCATAATGGATGGATTAGCTTGTCCAATCCTAGATCTTAAAGAACTGGAAACATGGAACCAGACAATCAAGATTGAAATCTCTGAGATGTATAATTGCAACCCTGAACCAATCAAAAAATGGGAGGTAATTAATTGGTGAAGAATCATGAGTAAAAACATATCCACCTGTCAGGCTTGGGAGGTGTACTGGAAGAACATAAGGCTGTTGGTCCCCACAGAAAATGGTCCTTCAGGTAAATGTTGTGGGGTTAAGAGCTGTATACTCTACAGTAATACACTGGATGGCAGAGGTAAAGTTTCACCAGTCCGAATTCAACTGTACTAGAGGTTCCTAAGCGGTGGTACACGTACCACTAGTAGTACTCAAGGTCCAATCAGATGGTACTTAGAAAGGCTTCAGACTGCCTGTAACTGGTCAAACTTGCCCACCAGAGGATCTTCCATTCGGCCCAAACACTGCTCCCAGGCCACTATTGGGGTACTTCAAGAGATCCAAGAATAAAACAAGAATAAAAATTCTGGTTTGCCGGGATGTTCTCTGAGTTTGTTATTTCTTTAGTAAGTAATCTAATTGTGTTTTAGTCAAATAGTGGGCCCAAAAGATCGGTTCCGCTAAGGGTCCCAAGAATAACTATCCCTGGTAGGCTCAAGGTGCTTCATTATAACCCTGTCTGCTGCCGTCTAACTTTAACCAAGCCTGACTTTCTTGGCTGCAAAACAAGATGAAGAATATGCACCACCATTTTTGTGCATTTCATGCATTTTTATATGGATTTTTAACACAGTTTAAGGGGCTGATAAAATAATTAAAAGATGGAAGTTGGTATTTGATGAAAAAAAGATTGGGAACCTCTAAACTGGACAAACATGAACCAATGGAGGAACCAAAAGCATGGGGGGGGGGTCATCACTAGTTCTTGAGGGGATGCACAAGTCTTTGGTCGACAAGTCTTAATGCAAGAGATGGAAAAGGCCAGACTTTGTTGACTTTAAAGCACAACAGGAATTTGGAGCTGTTGGGCAGAACCAAGGATCCACCTGGTATTCATTGTAGATGTCCTATGTGACAAAGACACAACCTCAGCCATCAGTCAAAGTGACGCTGGCAAACCCCTTCTTTTACTGCAATTACTGATGACTGGGGGTTTGGCACGGAGGCACCAATGACTCAATACCGCGCCAGGGTTGCTGACCGGACAAGGAGTGATCAGCTGTGGGGCACAAAAGGCAAGTGTCCTTTGCCCTTTTCAATGGTAAAGTAGAGTTTGTCCTCTACTTTAGGACAGAAGGGAAACCTTACAAGATGTGTTGGTCAGTACTGCCTTTACCCATGATTAATGATAAACAGTAGTTAAATTAGATTAGATGATTTAGACATTCATTTTATGCTTTTGAGTGAATAATATGATTCTGGAAGAGATTAAAATAGCAAACGAGACATCTCAACACCAAGGAAATATAAATATAAGTCACCTGTCTAGATTGTAGAAAATCAGATGTAAATGAAAACATAGCCACCATTTGGGGAGATTTATTGATTTTTTCGATCCTAGAAAGCATTTTGGTCATAATCTGCATTTATTATGTCGTAGTATCCATAGGTAACGGTAATCTACTCGCAGGTCCAAAATACAGCCCATATGTCAATGACATATTATGCAGCAATACACCTCTAGTTATGAAATCCTTCATTTACATAGGCAGTGATTATATGTTTCCAAATTTGGAATGTTCTCCAGATGGTTTTATATATGATAATTACTGGTCTGGTCACTCCAACAGTCAGGCACACTTGTTTTATATTACCATCCTATCTTGTTAACGCTCTTTCCCCTTATTTGCAGTGAGCTTGCTCTGGCCTATATATTTAAATAAAGCATTTCATTTGGTGGGATGCCACAATATATTAGTCAAGTCAGTGCTGAAATTAACATTCCAATAAAAGCAGATCTTCAATCTAAACAACCTATTCCCCTCTCTGCGCAATTTTGGGGGTTTAAACAAAAGACCTATCTGATCGATGTAAGCTGCCTGATCCTACAGCAGAAAGGGGGCACCTAGAGCCCTTCTTCTTTCCAAATTCATAATGGCTGCCACACAGATAGACAGATTAAGTGGTTCCTCACAAGCCGTGCAGCAGCTTGCTCAGAGGAAGAAGAGCTGCACAGACTTAGCTCCAGCTGGGGGGCCCACTGCCGACACCATGGGATTCTTTTTTAATTCCCAAAATAGGATTAACAGAGTGTAAGGGATGGGAAGAAAGGGCTTGGTAAGGAGGCACACAGTACACTGGACAAATGATTCAAAGTTCCTGTTCAGGCAAAATATAAAACTCAACTTTTGTTCCCTAATGTCCGAGATCGAGTAACGCAGCATTCACATTCACTGATGACCACCATAACATATAAACTAAGGGGTTATCAGGTGGGTTAGGGTATCTGTGGACCAGGACCTTCAACATTTTTAACTCGCTTTATTTAACCAGATCCACATATTCGCCAAAGGGTATACCTGCCTACCACAAAGTGCCCTCCCCATCTAGCTTACTCACCTCACTCAGCTTCAGTTTCCAGTCCCTCAGATCATGAAGACCTGCTGATAGATGAGTCAGTTTTTTAAATTTCCTTTAGACCTTAAATGATGCAGTCTTGACAATGTGAAAGCATGATCATGAGGCACTTGAAGTAACATCCAGGTCTGCCGCCACAAGCATTTATGTGGTCAACCAGTGCCATGATGATCTTACAGTCTGATTCTTGTTCCCCAGATTAATTTCACATACTGGATTATTGGGGATTGTCAGTCAGGATGCTGCAGATTCCTTTGTTGCTTTTGAAAGTAGAAAACTGCTGGCAGCCACCCCGTTCTGGATTATAGCGCTGGCAGATAACGAAGGCTTTGTGTTATAAGAAAAAACAAGGCCTTGGCAGCCACCACAAGGGATTATGGAGGATTGACAGACAAAGTCTTATTATTTTGATAAATAGTTTTGACAGAACTTTGGTTCTGGATTAGCAGGCGAAACACAGGGAATGCTTAAAGGATGTTGCTTTGGAAGGAAGCAGGTTCTGGATTAGAGGACACTGACAGACAAGACAAGGGGGATTGCAATACAGTGTTCATGTTTCTCATAAACCAAGGCCATGGATCTAAGAAGCAGTAATTTCAGAATGAGATCTACTGTGACGGGAACTGTCAGCTTCAAGTTAAACTGTAACTTTAATTTTTAGACACATTAGCTCTTTTAAGTGTGGAAACATCTTAGGACTTTTCCATAAGGGGGATGGGATTCAGTGTTCCACCGAAGCACCAAAAGTACCATTCACCAGCTTTGATGGGATGTCTGTTAAAACCAGCATGCTAGAAAAACGGTATTTTCCCTGTTATACTGTCCATACAGAGATTGGGATGTACCAAAGAAGTGCCCAACAGGGAGGGAACACTGCAACCGTGAGAATTAAAAAGACAACCTTGTGCATAACTGTGATTTTTGCAAGAGGTGCCCCCTGGTCCCCTGCGGCCTAAAGATTTCAGGGCCAGCCACTAGCCTAACTTAGCCGGCACCACTAATCTTACCTTTTCCCTGATCCCCGGCTTCCCTGTAGCTGTGCGCGCTCCCTGCGCCCAGCCATTCATATAGAGCGTGCTCCACAGGGGAGCCAAGGATGCGGCAGCCGATGTCACCTATGCTGGCACATGGATTAAATCAGTGTCTTCATGTCGCACATTTGTATGCGACACATAAAACACTGATTGGAAGAGCACCCTCACATTTGCCTAGTGAACAGCAGAAATGTGAGTGAAAATGGGTTATCTGGTGAGGTTCATACAGGGTGGCATTCAACATTAGGATGTCCCAGGGCAAGGACCAATCACCACAATAGTCAAAACCCTAGTGACTGTCCCACTTTAAAGAGAACTGAATTGCCCCCTGAAGCACCTTCTGAACACTTCATCTGCGGATGCGGTATATCCCCTTATAAAAAGAATAGGCAGAATAGGCCGGAGAAACAGCCTGCCTGGTCCAAGAACTAATAGAGTTTGGTAGCTGCCGAAGCCCTTTATTTGACCCCATAGGGATCACAAACAGAGCATCTGTTTTCCACACAGATGCTGTAGCCGATAAGTAGTATTTTAAGGCATGAACCACATCAAGAGAGTGCAGAATCCATTCCTTTGGATGAATGGGATTTGGACAATAAGAAGGTAGAATAATATTCTACATCAAAGGAAAAGCTAAAACTGCTTTCAGCAAAAAATCTTCCTGAAAAACAGGACCATCTTGTTCTTGTGAAAGGGAAGTATGACAGACAATGCCGCCAGCTCAGACACCCTGCGAACTGATGTGATGGCCATCAGAAACACCACTTTCAGGGTTACCAGGAATAAGAAAGCCTCAGCCAAGGGCAAAAAGGACGGTGATATTTTCACTAAAGCTCCAAAAGAATTTTCAAGTAGTCCAAAGCTGCGTAGGCGGAACCTGAGAAAAATATCAAGTGATTTATCAGGCTGGGAAACAGAAATATCTGAGGATAATTCCCGAACAAGGAGACAACAAAAGGGTTTGGTCTCTTTTTTAGAACCTACAAATTTGAAAGAGGGCGAAATGGTTGGAGACAGTGTGAAGAAGTTGAGGGGGATCAGGAGAGAGACAAGAGCACAGCTCGGTATAGAAGTAATCAGAGGAAAAAGGAGAGAATGAAGAGGAAGAGGCAGAGGGAATTGGTCCCAATTTGTATAATAGGTGAAGAAAAGGGAAACCAAGGTGAAGATCGTATATTTGATAAACAACAAAATCTGATCAACCTAACAGAGAAAAAAAAAATTAATGTGTTACATGTTTCCCTCTGGAATTAGGGCATCTCATTCTCCCCTACTGCCCCAGGTGACCCCTTCACCATGTATAATGATACTATGTTATTACTGAAGTGATGTAGACCCAGATTCATATTGGGGAAGAAAATCAAGCAATTGTAGATGTGAATGATCTATGGCAGGAAATAAATATTTCATAATATAAGGTGAATCTTTCTCAACTAACCCTTAAGTCAGACCTGGGCATTGTACGGCCCGCGGGCCGTATACGACCCTTTGATTGGCTCTCACCGGCCCGGGCTGAGTTGGCTGGTGGAGTCCCTCTGCTCGTGACTCAGCGTCCCTCCGCTCGTACTGCCTGCGAGGCGCCCGTCCGTCCCTCTTCGCAGGGGAAGGAAGGGAAGGGAGAACTTGAAGAAGGGAGAACACGCCAGACCAGACAAGCCGAACGGCCGATCGGCTGCTGCTTAAGTGATCGCCTGTGTACAGTAAAGAGGGACGGGCGGATGCCCGAAAGTGAAGAAGAGCCCAACCAGGGGAGGAGAAGGAGGTAGGCTCCAGCGCCATCTTGCCTGGGGGGAGGGGCGGGAAATAAAATTAATATTATGCAGAATTGAGTTCTGCCTTTTGGCCCGGCCCTTCACAATATTTTTAGTTTCTTATGTGGCCCCATGGAGAATTGCCCACCCCTGCCTTAAGTAAAAGACTTAAGTATAAGTATGAATAGACATCTGCAAATTTTCTTGGAATTGGTGGAAAATGATATCAGTACTATTGACTGGGTGTGTGATCATAAGGTCAATTTCATGAAACAGGAACGCCTGGCACCCAAAGAGCTGAAAGAATATAAAGGTATGTTGATAAAGCCTAGTGCTAAAGGTGTAAATATAAGGCTCGATTCAGAGAGACAAAAAAAAACTTCCGTTTTAGTGCCCATCTGGTTTTTTTTTGGAAATGTTTCCGCTCTCGTATGAGTGTGCAAGTGACTCTGTGCATGCATTGAAAACCTTCTGTAAAGTTTCCGTCCGTTCGTACGGCAGAGTACGAATACGAGGATGTCATTTTCCATCAAGACTTTTCCGTTTCATTTTCACATGTTACAACGTAGCCTTTTGTTTTTGCCCTTTTCCCATCGTATCCTCCCACGAATCCTTTACGTTTCCCGTTAGATTCTGTTTCCCTTTTTCAATAAATATTCGTCCGGATGGAAATCCTTACGATCTTGTGCCTGTGCACTACAAACTTAACTCATTAAAGTGCTCGCCTACATATTTGCCATCCTCACTTCTACTACAATGTTTAGCTAAATCACTTAGCACTATCCTCCATCTTCCCTTTTGGACCCTTAAAGCTCACCCAAACCACTTCTCGGTCATGTGAATATTCACCTTTAAATATTTCTGGGCCCATTCATTTTGTGTTAATGTATTTTGTAAATGAAATGACACTGTAACATTTTTTTTTTTATTCCATCATAAAATATAAATTTTTGTAAAAATTTAGAAAATGTCACATTTTTACAACTATAAAAAATAAAATGCATAGCAATGGCAGGCCACATAACATTATTCTTCATCTGTGGTCCCCAACGAGTTGCGCAGCTCCAGCATCTCGCCCACCAACTGAAGGACCCTGACACTCAGTTGTGCCAGGCACGTGTGGTCCCTGTTAAAAAACGTAAATTAAAATATTGGTATAACTTTGTTGGGGTCATACTGCAGTGCCCCCCCCCCCCCCCGTATGGTCCAAACACCTAAATCTGGACTTCAAAAGCCAGAGGGCCCTCGCCACCACGGCCCGGGTTTTGCATAGGGCCCGATTAGAGAACCCCTGGCCCCCATTCTGCAGGCAAAGAACGGGCATCAGGAGCAAGGGCAGGAGTGGATATCCAGAATCCCCTGAAAGAATTTAAAAATACTAACATAAAATACACATTCTAAGCTACAATATTGTTTAACATGTCATCAAGGGCTGAAAACAGCCATAGGTTAAAGTCATGAGTCATCAACTATATTCATTGCCATACAGTGAAAATGGATTGATGGAATGTGAGCAAACTTACCCAGGAGCCATCCACCAGATAATTCTCCTGACTCAAACTGACGAAATAAGCCGGAGCTCTGCAATATATAAGCATCATGGGACGACCCTGGATGCCCTGCAAGAACACTGAGGAATCGCATATCCGGACCAAACACTGCTTGTATGTTTTGTGAGTGGCACATCTTGCGGTTCCTGCAACCAAATATAAAATAATTACACAAAGCAAAGGTAATCAACTAAAACAATAACTCCTACAACAAATTAAGATTCAAGTTCAACAATCCAAATATAATTCACAAAGGACATAAGTCTAAAAAAATATAGCAATTATATGGATGTGTGGGAAAATAAATGTTTACATGCTAAGGACTAATTAAGGTCAGCATTAAAATGCATCTAGAAGGCATACATGAAATGTATTGATTCAGGTATGCATTGCTATACAATTTATGGCCTCGGCCATGCTGATACATGCAATGCCTTGGTGCTAAAGGCGCGCAGACTCCTCCACATAGCCGCAAAACATGTTCAACAATAGCAATCCGAGCCCTCAAAGGTCCCGTAAGTGGATCGGAAATGAAATGGATTTATAGGGTGGTGGTCCGTCGGAAATCAGCTCTCTGAATCAGACGGGAACCCATCCCAATAACGGAAGTTATCTGAACGAACGGAAAATTTCCGATTTGGATACGGAAGTCCAGACGAATGTGTCTCTGAATCGAGCTATAGTCCTCCAGTCAAGTGAAGATTCTAAAACTGAGGTTTTGAGGTTATTGTCAGATGGGACATCTTATAGGCCTCTACAGTATAATCTATTTTCACAAATAGTAAAGTTCTTGACAAACTTATTTGGCTAAGGAAGAAAAACTAATAAAAGCAAAACAATGTGACTATTTGAACCAACAGAGAAAGTAGCCACATTTGTGGATGCTTATTTAAAACCTCTAGCTAAGATGCTGCCATTATTCATTTGGATACACAGGATCTAATACGGGTCCTCCAAGATGTAAGGCTTGAGGAAAAATATGCAATTTTGGGGGTGGATGTGGACAATAGGCTCGATTCAGAGGCCCATTCGTCTGGACTTCCGTAGCTGTCTGTGAAAGTTTTTGTGTGTGCCAAATGCGTATATGCGCTTTCGATGAACGAAAGCAAATCGGATAATTTGCGTTAGTTCGGATCATTTTCCCATCAAAATCTGTAATATGTTTCGTTCGTTCAGATAACTTACGTAATTGCTATGGGCTTGCGTCTCATTCAGAGAGCTGATTGCCGATGGACCACCACCCTATAAACCCGTTTCCTTAGCGAGCCCCTTACGGGACTATTTTGACCTCGAGACTAGCAGCTATGGACGACTCTAGTGCATTTGAGGAGCATGAGGATCTGCAGCTCATGGGCATTGAAATTGTTCAGAGGGCTGAGACCAGATTGCACCGGCGACGCATGCACATCGATGGCATGCATGACGTTGAGCTGTTCGCGCTCCCCAGACTTAATCGCACTTCCCTCCATAAATTGTATAGTGAGCTGCGGCCATGGCTAGCCCGCACCACAAGGAAGGGGCAAGCAATTTCATGACCAAGATGCTTGGCTGCCTGCAATTTTTGGCGAACGGCTCATTCCAGATGCTGGGTGCCCTCTCCGTGGGGATTTCCCAGCCTACGCTGAGCCGCGCGCTATCCAAGTTTTTGGAAGGCATGGCTACCATTACTCGGAAATATATTTTTTTCCTGACGACATGGTAGCCTGGAACGCGCTTAAGCTGGCATTTTATAATATCGCCGACATGCCCAACGTCATGGGTGCCATTGATTGCACCCACGTTGCCCTGGTGCCTCCGGCAGCCGACGAGTATATCTACAGGCAAGTACAATCTGTCATTTTTACCATTTTTTATTTTTTTTTTAAATTTAAAAAAAAAAAAAAATGGAAAAAGTCTCTCCTTGTAAAATGTCTCTCCTTGTAATGTATCCCTCCTTGTAATTTATCCCTCCTAGTAATTTATCCCTCCTAGCAATTAATCCCTCCTTTTAATTATTCCCTCCTTTTAATTATTTCCTCCTTTTACTTATTCAATCCTTTTTATTATTTCCTACTAGTAATTAATCCCTCCTTGTAATTATTCCCTCCTTGTAATTTATCCCTCCTTGTAATTATTCCCTCCGTGTAAAGAGGCCCTGTGAAACAATGGACCACATTTCATTTCATAAAAATTTCACGTGTTCACAAAGGAAACATTTTAATGTGTACCTGAAATAGACACTTCAAAGTTACTCTTTACTTTTTCAAACATACATATTCTTTTTTTGCTGTCCAAAATACTTATGTACTTGGTTATTGTTATTTGTATTGGGCCACAGGTTTTGCTTAGGGTGTGATTAGTTAGTGTTTCACTTTTTTGCCTTGCTAATGTTTTTTTTTTTTTTTATCCCAGGAACCGCAAAATGACGCCAATAACGTCCTTTTTTTTTATATGTATGCCTATGAATTTAGTTTGTGTCCCATGTATGAAACTATGCCTATTTGAACACCTTGTTTACATGTGAAACACGACCTTAACCATTAGATTTTTCAAACAACAAAGCCTTGCCAAATGTTAGTCCTGCATTAGCAAAATGTTAAATTTGAATTTATAGTAAAGTAATCATTAGTCTTCCCCACACTCTGCTGAAATTATGTTCTTGAATTTATGATAGGATAGGATAGGAAAAAGTGCAGGGGGCGGGTTAGAGCTGGTTTTGACTCAGACAAAGCAGATACAGGGTCCTGAAAAGTTAAGACATCCAAGAATGCTGAGCAGCACAGTCCTAAACCAATACCTGTTAGCAGTCTGGCTGATTGGCCATCATCCGCCATCTTGGATGTTTAATTTGTTCCCACATCTATTAGATGTTTTTTGGCTTTTTTTTGCCTGTGCAATATGTATGCTCATGCTGTGTAGCAAATGTGACCTAGGCTCTCATGTTGATGGCCCGTTTTTTGGATTCCATTTATTGAGTAATGTGTAATTTATGTTTTAAATATTAAATTTTGACAGGCGATTCCGGCTATCCACTCCTTCTGTGGCTGTTGACGCCCGTCCTGCGGCCCCAGAATGCAGCCGAGGAGGCATATAATAGGGCACACAGGAAGACCAGGGCTGTGGTGGAGAGGGCGTTTGGCCTATTGAAGACCCGCTTCCGATGCTTGGACCATACCGGGGGAGCACTTCAGTATGACCCCAAAAAGGTCATAGATATTATTATGGCCTGTGCAGTGTTGCATAATTTTGCTATATTGCAGCGTGTCCCCCGGTATGTGGATTTGCCCCCCTCTCCACCCACCGATGACCCAGAGGAGGACTACCATGGCCCACCGAGTGCGTCTGCCCAAGCCGTGCGGTCTAATTTAATAGACACACATTTTTCTTAATTTGGGGTTCCTTTGTTTGTTTTGTCCCTTTATTGTTTGTTAATTGTGTTTTTTGCCCTTTGTGTTTGTATGTTTGTTTCTTACTTTTACAAACAGTAATGAATTCATTACAAACAACCTCACACCTCATGGGTTTTTTTTTGTTCCCAATTTGTTAGTGCAAACTTTAAAATAAAAAAAATAAAATTTAAAAATAAAATCTTTATTCACCAAAAACCTAAAGACATCAACTTAAGTCAACAACAGGTTAAGTAAAAATGTATGGGGTTTATTTGAAAAGCAAACATTGGAGTTGATGGTCACTCCCATAGTTCATGAAAATACATGGTCAAACAACAAATGTCATTTTGGGAAAATCATGCCACATAGCAATTGGCCACAGGCAGGAGTTTCAAAGTAAGGCTCTCCAGGCCAAAGTTTTAAACGAAATTTCCAAACAAACACATATGTGACAACCATTGGCATTTACAGAATTTGAACCAAAAAAATAGGGCCACAGACACACCCTCTCCTGCTTGGCCACATTTGCCACAGGCACAGGTGTAAAGCAGCCAAACCTATGCCACATCTACACCTGTTACTCAGTGGCCCACACAAACAAGAACCCCCAGTCCCAATCCAAGTCCTGTTCAATCTCAGCCAGGGGTCAAGGTATTATTTTTTAAGCCCAGAATGTCCCCCAATCATGCCTACAAACAGGAGGAGCCAGAACCAATGTAATTAGGCCCAAGCCTGCAGCGCAACAGCTTGAGTGGCAGGTTCATTAAGGCTTCACCTCCGGCATTGGCTAGTGGGCTATCTCAGCACTCTAATGAGCTATATGGGCGCAAATCCAAAGCATACAAGCAAAGCCATAACCAAAGGGTATATTGGTAGGGCTCACCAGACAGGTCAATACAGTGTGGCTGTAGAGCAAAGATGTGGAGCAGTTACAGGCCAAATAGGCCTTAAAATGGGGGATGCCCATAAAACCCAGGTTGGGGCCCTTGGAGCTGGGCCCTCACCTGTGCCTGTGTGGCATTCAGAATCTGCAACTGTTCCAACATGTTTCTATTGGTAGTTCGAAAATCAGCCATCATGGCACTGAGATAGTTAGATAAGGTGGCCATGTGGCTGTTGCTATTTCGAACTTCCTCAAGCATGGCACTGTAATAATTCGATAACGAGCCATGTGGCTGTTGTTGGACCTAAATTCAGTCAGCATGGAGTTTAAGGTGTTATTTAATGTCTCTAATTGTCCATGAAGATGCTCGTGGTTTCGTTGATTTTGTAGGCGAAATAACCGCCTCTCATGGTGCCATGCTGACTCCATCATCTGCGCGCCCCTCCCCTGGGCAACTGGGCGACGTAGCTGACTACGCCTCCCAATTCCCCGGGTTGGGGGGCATGCAGATGATGGGCCTCTAGGTCCACCAACAGCCACAGGTCTGCTTGGCAAATCCTCAGCAGCAGAGCTAACACTGGGGACTGTCGGCTCAGTCTCTGCATGCTGCCCACGATGGGCTGGCAGCATGTAGCCAGCTTCACTCTGCTGCTGAGCATTTGGTGGAGAAACATGTTGGGACAGTTGCAGATTCTGTCCCAGGGGGGGCTGTTCAGAAGGTCCCATGAAGGTTCCATCCTCCTCCAGCCCCTGGATTTCCTCCATCAGTGTGTGGGTCTGTTGGGACATGTAAATTAAAAAGGTTCAGTTTGGGCAATACATATGTAATTCCGCAAAAAGAAACATGCCAAGTCACATGCATAAGCAAAATCACAAAAAGCAAAAAACTTACCATATATATCGGATCCTGGGTCCGAGGCAGCACGGAAGTTGACGGCATGCTTAAACTGGCTGAGGCTTCCCCACTAGCTGAGGGATGATGCTGGGCTGCATTGTAGAAAAAAAGGCATGTAAACACACAACTATGCATTGCTGATGTGTAATAACACATGTGCTTCACTAAAACACGTGGTCAAGCATGAATGGCAACTCCCCCAACGGACCAAGTTGACGTTGACTATGAATGCCATTAACTGTTAGATGTATTATTTAACAAGTACATACACATTGGTCACCTTAACACAACTAAACATGCATGTACTGGCTGTTCTGAGGCTTCACACATCCCTAAAAGCCCATTATGGGACCACACTCAGCTTGCAAATAGCATTTGGCATCAGATTATGCTGGTTGCCATTCTTTCTAGGTCAAACTTTCAAACACCCCAGATCAAGTCTTTCAGACCAAAGCACAGCTCCAACAAAAGTGGCCTACAGATAACGATGGAAGTGTTGGATGTAATTGACTCTATATACATAACAGGCAGTCCTTTGCTAATCTCAATAGTGTTCCTAAAGACTCTCAAAGCTCATGTATGGGCAAGCAAATTAGCAAATGATGAGTCCACACACATAACACACCCTGTTTAAATTGTTACCTCCACTACAAGGCACACCCTAGGGGCATGTGTTAATATATGGCTTGGAGCCCCTCCTTTTACACGTAGCTCACATTTCACATACACACTAACATTACTAACCTGCAGGAATAGTAGGGATGTCCGTGTCCTGTCGGGCCGAGTGTCCCTCTAAGGCCACAGGATGTAGCAGGCCCAGCACCATCTCCTCAGCTCGGGTAAATTGCAGTTTAGTGGGGAATCCTCCTCCAGTTTGTAAGCTGCAAAAGAGAGTTGGACACATTTAGCTAAATGGTGCCAATACAAGACGAAGACAAATCCACAAAGTATATATGTACCTGTAATGACGCCGTTTATTTGTTTTCTTCCATGCTGCATACTTGAGGTCCGATATCTTCCTTTGAATCTGCTCCACATCTTTTAGCTCTTTCCCCGCTGCATTGACCTGTCTGGTGAGCTCCTCCAAAATTTCTGCTTTGTGCTGTTTGCTGGTAGCTTTGGATCTGCGCCCATATAGATCATCATAATACAAGGTGAGCCCACTAGCCAATGCCAGAGTTTGGGCCTCCCCAAACCTGCCACTCAAGTGGCCTCGGCGCAATGTGTGCCCTGTTGCTAGACGTTCTGGTTGCAGGCAAATCGGGGGACATTTTGGCCTGGCTGTGTTGGGGAGAAATGTAGGACAGGTGGCTGGCTTCAGATTGGACTGGACTTGGATATGGACTTGGGGTTCTTGGCTGGGTGGCCACTGAACTAGCAGGCGTAGCTGTGGCATATGGAGAGTGCCTTGCCACCTGTGCCGGTGCCAAATGTGGGCGGGGAGGAGAGGGTGTGGTGGATGATGTTGGGCTTCTTGGCCTGTGCCTCTGTGACCCCTTCACACTTTCATGCCCCTGGGAGGTTGTTGCACGTGGGTGGGGTGATGGTGAGCTCTGGCTGCTGGGGCTTGGGGCCTGGTGGCTTGGCCTCTTGCCATGGTAGCTTTTCCCACGTGGGTGGGGTGATGGTGAGCTCTGGCTGCTGGGGCTTCGCCCCCGGTGGCTTGGCCTCTTGCCATGGTAGCTTTTCCCACGTGGGTGGGGTGATGGTGAGCTCTGCCTGCTGGCGCTTCACCCCCAGTGGGTTGGCCTCTTGCCATGGTAGCTTTTCCCACGTGGGTGGGGTAATGGTGAGCTCTGGCTGCTGGGGCTTCGGGCCCGGTGGGTTGGCCTCTTGGCATGGAAGCTTTTCCCACATGGGTGGGGTGATGCTGACCTTTGGGGGCTGGGGCTTCTCACCCTCTTGGTGTGCTTTTTAGGGGCCGTACCTGTGTTCTTGCTAGGCTGGGCCTTCTTCTTTGGCGCTGGCTCCTTTGTTTTGGTGCTTGTGGGTGCCTTTGTGGTCGCCTTGGCCTTGTGGGTGCCTTTGCGGGTTTCCCGCAGCTTAGCCTTTGACATTTTTGAGCGAGTGGTGGGGCCTGCAGAAGCCTCCTCACACTTCTCTGCCTTTTTTGCTGCTGGCTTCTTTTGCTGCTTTGGCCTTAGCGGCGGCTTTTTTGGGTGCCATAATGTTGAGGCTCTGAAAGAGAATGAGCTGTGGGTCCAGGACCCTTTAAATACTAATGCGGGGGTCTGACGCTTACGTGTTCGCGTACGCGTGCGTATGGCCGTTCGTCCGGCCGTGCGGAACCCGGAAACCGCAGGGGCATTACTTATCTGCTGTAGACAAGAGGCAAGATGGCGCCCACACTCTTCACCCGCCAACAAGAAGAGATCATCATGCTTGTAAGTGTCTTTTAATGCCTTTGATTTGCCATCTAAATGCATGCCTAGCCCTTAAGGAAGCGCATGAACAAACGGTTGTTTTAAAAAGTGTCTAAAACTACGTGCCAAACAGAAGTGAGGGCCCACACGTGCGAACAAAGACTTATGGCAGCTACAAGGATTGTATTAGGCTACAAATGTGTCTGTTAATGTCATTTAGTCAAATGATCGATTTGTGACAGATATTTGTATGCAGTTTGATCGAAATCCTATGTTTCTTTTTTGTTTTGTAGACGATGCTGGAGTGCAGGTACGACTACCTGCCCAACTAATTTGAGAAGTGCACCGTCGCCCTGGAGATAGTTTCCAGAATCCAACATGAGACGGACACCACCTTCACCCACACGCATATCATGCAGCATTGGTCGGACCTGAAACGGCTGCACATGCCCCGGGTGCGGCGCTTTTTCGGACTCCATTTCCCAAGTAAGTACATAGCGCTTGCATGCAAGATGTAACTAAGACAGAAGGTAGGCCTTTAGTTATAATTGCTTTTCTTTTCTAGTGTTGGAAATGGAGTACCAAAACCGACGCACCTGGAGGCGCACAGGCCGACCAGTGCTGCATGAATCTGCAGCTGGAAGTGAAGGTGGTGGATCTCCAGGGCGACGGTCCTACCCCTCCCTGGACCTTTCCACAGAGGAGGGGCGGCACGGCGTGGGCAGGGAGTCGTACCCAGCGACGCATGCGGGAGCCTCTGGTATGTGACTCTTCATGTAACCGCACACACATATACATGCAATTTCCACCCAAGCTGATTCACTTAATCTGTTTTTGTAGATGCTTCTGGAGCGGGTGAAGATGCGCAGGCTGCAGCAGGTCTCGCACAGGAGGCACAGGGAGAAGGTGAGTGATGTGACACACACACTGAAACTGAATTTTGATTACTGTTGACTAAGACATTATGAGTGACCCTATTTGCCATGTCTCTACAGCCTCTACTTCACAACAGTGGCAGGGCCCAGGACGCAGGGTTGTCCCCAACGAGGCATCCGTCGGCCACCAACCAAGTAAGTTGTAATGTCATTCTTTGCAGTATGTGTTAAGTGACATGATCACCTAGATTCCTAAAGCCAGAGTCAATGGCATTAGCAGAATGACCTGTGCCCACTTGCTTAAATTAATGACTTAGCAGACTGACATATGTCGTCATGAGTTAGGTTGGCAACTAACAAACATTCCACCCACAGGTGAGAAACATGTATTTGTCGCAAAATATATATATATTTTTTTATTTTATACAGGGACCACACGGGCAAGAGTGGAAGAAATGAATCAAAGGGTCCTTGAGTTGGTGGCCGATATGCAGCAGCTGGTTGACTCGTTGGGGACAACAGAAGAAGAATAGTGTTCTGAATAGTCCTGTCACTGTGTGTTTTTTATGTAAATAGTTTTAACATTTTTGAATTTTTAAACATTTTCAAGTTTTTTGTAACAAAAAGTTTTTAAAACATTTGTAAAAACAAAACATTTTAAAAAATGCAAAAAAAGTTTCATTGTCATTTTTTTTACACAAATACATTAACACCAAACGAAGGCTGAAATAGGCTGAAAAGGCTGAAATAAATATTTAGAGGCGCAAGATGGTAAGGATTTCCGTCTGGACGATTATTTATTGAAAAAAGGAAACAGAAACGAACGGGAAACATAAAGGATTTGTTGGAGGATATGATGGGAAAAGGGCAAAAACGAAAGCCTACGTTGTAACATGTGAAAATGAAACGGAAAAGTCTGGATGGAAAATTACATCCTCGTATTCGTAATCTGCCGTACGAACGGACGGAAACTTTACAGAAGGATTGCAATGCATGCATAGAATCGCTCGCACACTCATACGAGAACGGAAACATTTCACAAAAAAAAACAGATCGGCACTAAAACTGAAGTTTTTTTTTGTCTCTCTGAATCAAGTCTATTCAGCGAATCGGCCGAATCAAATTTTTCAAAAGTTCGCTCATCTCTAGTGTCGATAGCTCTGACACTACAACAGAGGTTTAATTTGGGCTCTAATCCAGAGATCCTCCATCTGTCCCCCACAAGGGCCAAGGCCTGTGTCCACTTTTCTGGAACAGCCTCTCTCTCTTTCCATCTTTGTTTCCTTCTTTCTTTGTTTCCTTCTTTCATTCTTTCTTCCTTCTTTGTTTCCTTTTTTCTTTCATTCCTTCCTTCCTCCCTTCTTTCTCTTTCTTTCCTTCTTTGTTTCTTTCTTTCCTTCTTTCTTCCCTTCATTCTTTCCTTCCTTCCTTCTTTCTTTCATTCTTTCTTCCTTCTTTGTTTCTTTCCTTCCTTCCTCCCTTCTTTCTTTCTTTCCTTCTTTTTTTCATCCTTCCTTCTTTCTTTCCTTCTTTGTTTCTTTGTTTCCTTATTTCCTTCTTTCTTCCCTTCATTCTTTCCTTCCTTCTTTCATTCTCTCTTCCTTCTTTGTTTCTTTCCTTCTTTCATTCCTTCCTTCCTCCCTTCTTTCCTTCATTTTTCCTTCCTTCCTTCCTTCCTTCCTTCCTTCCTTCCTTCCTTCCTTCTTTCTTTCCTTCTTTCTTCCTTTCATTCTTTCCTTTCTTCCTTCTTCCTTCTTTTTTTCATTCCTTCCTACCTCCTTTCTTTCTTTTTTTCTTCTTTTTTCCTTCTTTCCTTCTTTCTTTCCTTATTTCTTCACTCCATTCTTTCCCTCTTTCTTCCTTTTTTTCTTTCATTCTTTCTTCTTTCTTTGTTTCTTTCCTTCTTTCTTTCATTCATTAATTCCTTCTTTCTTTCTTTCCTTCTTTTTTTCTTTCTTTCCTTCTCTTCCCTTTATTCTTTCATTCCTTCTTTCATTGCTTCCTTCCTCCCTTCTTTCTTTCCTTCGTTTTTTCCTTCATTCCTTCTTTCTTTCTTTCCTTCTTTGTTTCTTTCTATTCTTCTTTCTTCCCTTCATTCTCTTTGTTTCATTCTTTCTTCCTTCTTTGTTTCTTTCCTTCTTTCTTTCATTCCTTCCTTCCTTCTTTTTGTTCCTTCCTTCCTTCTTTCCTTCTTTCTTTCTTTCTTCTCTTCATGCTTTCCTAACTTCCTTCTTTGTTTCTTTCCTTCTTCTTTTCATTCCTTCCTACCTCCCTTCTTTCTTTCTTTCCTTCTTTTTTCCTTCTTTCTTCCCTTCATTCTTTCCTTCTTTCTTTCTTTCTTTCATTCTTTCTTCCTTCCTTGTTTCTTTCCTTCTTTCTTTTATTCCTTCATTCTTTCCTTACTTCCTTCTTTCTTTCTCTTTCTTTCTTTCTTCCTTCTTTGTTTCTGTCCTTCTTTCTTTCATTCCTTCCTTCCTCCCTTCTTTTTTTCCTTCCTTCCTTCCTTCCTTCTTTCTTTCTTTCTTCCCTTCATTCTTTCCTTCCTTCTTTCTTTCTTTCCTTTGTTTCTGTCCTTCTTTCTTTCATTCCTTCCTTCCTCCCTTCTTTTTTTCCTTCCTTCCTTCCTTCCTTCCTTCCTTCCTTCCTTCCTTCCTTCCTTCTTTCTTTCTTCCCTTCCTTCTTTCCTTCTTTCTTTCTTTCCTTCTTTATTTCCTTCCTTCTTTTTTTCCTTCCTTCTTTCTTTCTTTCCTTCCTTTCTTTTTTCCATCTTTCTTTCCTTCCTTCTTTTTTTCCTTCTATCTTGCCTTCTTTCTTTCTTTATTTCTTTCCTTCTTTTTCTTTCTTTCTTTCCTTCTTTCCTTATTTTTTCTTTATTTCCTTTTTTCTTTCTTTCCTTCTTTGTTTCTTTCTTTCCTTCTTTCTTCCCTTCATTCTTTCCTTCCCTACTTCCTTCCTTCTCTTTCCTTCCTTCTTTCTTTCCTTCTTTCTTTCTTTGTTTATTTCTTTCCTTCCTTCCTTTTCTTTCCTTCTTTCCTTCCTTCTCTTTCTTTCTTTTCTTCCTCCCTTCTTTCTTTCTTTCCTTCTTTTTTCCTTATTTCTTTCTTTCTTTCCTTCTTTTGTTTATTTCTTTCCTTCCTTCCTTCTTTCTTTTTCTCTTTCTTTCTTTCCTTTTTTCCTTCTTTCTTTCTTCCTTTTTCCTTCTTTCTTTCTCTTTCTTTCCTTCCTTGTTTCTTTTTCTCTCTTTCTTTCCTTCTTTCTTTCCTTCTTTGTTTTCTTTCCTTCTTTCTTTCTTTCCTTCCTTCTTACTCTTTCTTTCTTTACTTCCTTCTTTACTTCTTTCTTTCTTTATTTATTTATTTCCTTCTTTTTTTCTTTCTTTCTTTCTTTCCTTCCTTCTCTTTCTTTCTCTCCTTCTTTCTTTCTTTCCTTCTTCTTTCTTTCTTTCCTTCTTTCTTTCTCCAAATGTCCATCTAGCTCCTCTCTGCCATCACAGGACAGCGTCCTGGGCCTCCCTTTTATAGGCTCAATTACCAATCAGTTTTTTGGGGGGTGTGACCACTAAACCTTTTACAGATAACTCCCTAGAGACAGACACAGACACTTCAGCCCCTGGTGTCTCTGCATCCACCCTAACAACACCCCATATCCTGGTGCACAGGAACAATTTACCCCCTGACAGGCTGCTCTCTAGTCCCCTGCGACACTATTATCATCACCAAGGATGAGACATTGTGGGTTTTATTGGAGGTCTCTGATTTGCACCCTGGTGTGGCCGCCTAATTGAAGCCCCTTGATGAGACACTCACTAGCCATATGGAATAGTATAAAATATTCTTGTGGCTTAATTCCAGCCCAACTTCCGCTTATGATCTCATAATAATCCAGGTTTTTACTGGGTGTAGAAAACTTACCTGCATTCCTGGGATCACAATCTTGTGTTCCAGTAGCTAAAGGGTGACTGGCAGTGCTCTTCTCTAGGAAGGGATATCTGTTACTGCTGCCTGATATTTCCAAGCTTTGCTATGTGGGGGAGCCCACGCTTGCCAGTGGAAGGATGCTGGGATTTGTAGGGAGAAGCTATACTAAAGAGCTTTACTCGAGGCCAGGAAAGTCACACCCATTCGAGCAACACAGAGCCACAAGAATATAAGAAACTTGGAAACTACATGCTTATGGGTCATTCACAGGCACTATCCTAAATGTTTATTAAACATTCCAGAAAAGAGAAAGAATAAGGCAGAGCACCAAAAACCTGACAAAAATGGAGTTTTCCTTTAAAGTGGACCAAAACCCAGGATTTTGACTATCCTGGGTTTTTGTACTTTTCCCGGGAGCACCCCGATGGGGGGAACTGATCGGTCCAGGAATCTTATAGATCCTATAGATTCCTAATACGATTACAGTGCACTTTAAAGTGGACCAACACCTAGGGGGGATCAGATCCCTCCCCGAGGGGCATCTGAAATCGGGATGTCCCGCGGGGTGAAACCCCCCAGGAAGCCCACAATCCTACCTTTTCCACGATCCAGCGGCGCATGCGCATCTGCTGCCGCCTCCCGTGCGTCCCTCTAGCAGGGCGCGCTCCCGTGCCGGCCGTTTGTAAATGTCCGGTGCTGCCCCTCGATTGTCCGGCGGTGGCAGGGATTGGCTGCAGCAGTCACGTCGAAGCGGGGAGAGGTGAGTTTTCGGGGCTTTCTGGGGGGTTTCACACAGCGGGGTTCCCCACCAAAGTGGACCAAAACCCAGGATAGTCAAAATCCTGGGTGTTGGTCCACTTTAAGAAGATCTAGCTTACTGTTCAGCCAGAACAGTAACGCGAGTATTGTGGTTTGCTGCCACCTTCTGGACATTAAGATTATTAACATTTCTCATTGTCAAGGAAAAGAGCAGCTTTCCTAGAATGGAAAGTATTTGCACAGTACCCAGTCCAAGGACAGATAGCATTACCCATCTACCCTTGCAGTAGGCGGAGCTATGCAAATCATCTCTTTACGTCTCTGTGCCATCCAAGGCTCTTAGAACCACTAAGGGTGCAATGCAAAGGATTAGCTTTAAATTTTATACAGCCAGACACATCCAACTAGTGGACACGTGTTTCGAGCTTTAGGCTTTCATCAGCACTAGGGCGGATGGTTCTGGCTGTATGGGGGGGTGAGACTTGGTGAGTATCAAAACATAGTCGCAAGCCAGTATGTATCCTTTACCTAAGTAGAGTTTTTTTTGGTCTCTTTAGCCTCCCTATATTAAGCCTAACATGGGTCTCTCCACATACTGGCTTGTGACTCTGTTTTGGTACTCACTAAGGCCCTTAATTAACAAGGGATAGCGCCAGGTAGCGACTGGTGAGCGAACGGTAATGACGGTCACCGCCACCGCCACGAGAACGCCGGCTCCCCACCACAATCACACATTTATCAAGCTGATCCTGCTTAGCGACTGAGATAGCGCCAGATAGCCACTCATTCATCATTATTCCAGCCCACAGCGCCAGCGTCCGACCTTGAACAGCGACAGGTATGACCTCTCGCTACCTGGCGCTCTCCAATGCATTTCAATGGAACAATCTTTAAATATTAATAATTAATTGTTAATAATTTTTTTTTAATGTGAACATTTCTGTTACCACTTCTGCCATGTTAGATATTTTTTTTAAGGTAAGAAAAAAATTAAAAAAAACTTTGTGCAGAATTGATATTACAGGTCTGATATTAATGTATTCATATTCCAAAATGTTTTTATAAACTTGTTTTTTTTGGTTTCCCAAAATATGGTTGTTTGGGGGTTAAAAAGCTACTTTTAACCCATCGCCGCCAGCGCTCTGGGGTTTAAGCATGCATTTCACTGCGCGAGAATTTTTGGAGCGTGATTTGTTAATGAATATGGTGGGAGCCGGTCGCTATGGCCATTTGCTATCATGCGCTCCCATACAGCGCGGAACCTGTCAAATAGCGACTCATCACCTTGTATTCAACATTACTGCACACCGACTCAGTCGCTATCAACAACCGAACAACGGCCAAGCACAGCGACTACTAGCGGGCGCTGTGAAAATATCGCTACAGTCGCTCAACTGTCGCTACCTGGCGCTATTAATAAATCAGCCTCCCCGTCTCACCCCCCATACAGCAAGAGGCATCCGCCCTAGTGCTGATAAGAGCCTAAAGCTTGACACACGTGGCCACTAGTTGGATGTGTTCGGCTGTATATAATTTAAAGCTAATCCTTGGCATTGCACCCTTAGTGGTTCTAAGAGCCTTGGATGGCACAGAGACATAAAGAGATGATTTGCATAGTCCCGCCTACTGCAAGGATAGATGGGTAATGCTGTCTGTCCTTGTATTGGGTACTGTGCAAATACTTTCCGTTCTAGGAAAGCTGCTCTTTTCCTTTACCTAAGTAGAGGGTTTTTTGGTCTCTTTAGCCCCCCTATATTAAGCCTAACATGGGTCTCTCCACATATTGGCTTGTGACTCTGTTTTGGTACTCACCAAGTCTCACCCCCCATACAGCCAGAAACATCTGACCTAGTGCTGATGAGAGCCTAAAGCTTGAAACATGTGTCAGACGTCATAGGCCTTTTGGACTCGCTTCCGGCTCCTGCCCAGTGCTCCCCCCTGAGGCTCCTAGTGAGTAGAGGGCGGCGAACCCCGGGAAAGCAGCTTCCAAAGCTTGTCCAAGTACTCGCATTTGAATCCGAGGAAAGGCTGCAGAGGCTGCTAGTACTGGGCCTAGCTACTATCAAAAGCAGGGGGCCGAAGCCGAAGATCCAAGTACCCGGACGGGCAACTGCCGGGGAAAGGTAGGCTGAGGGAGTTTACGCCTTAGTCCACGGGGAAAACTTTTGTTAGTACTCGAGGGCGAAAGCGGCCCCGAGGTCTTCGGACTGAGGGGGTAGTATGACCCAATCCTGTCAGGGGTTCATCCCCCTGGGAAAGGGATGGGTTCTTTCCTGCGGGAAGGAGCCTGAATGGGCGCCTAGTGTGTTTTTTAATGCACCCGCACTTTTTCACATTATGGCTTCACGTTTGACGGTGCTTATGCACACACGACCGCTCAATAAAAAAAGTGTGTCCACTAGTTGGATGTGTATGGCTGTGTAATATTTAAAGCTAATCCTTGGCATTGCACCCTTAGCGTTTCTAAGGGCCTTGGATGGCACAGAGACAAGAGATGATTTGCATAGCTCCGCGTAGGACAGCATGAACACAAAATACAGCCCTTATAATTTATAGAGAGAAGCCAGGGGGGGCGTAGCTAGGGGGGGGCACTTGCCCCGGGTGCAGCAGGTCAGGGGGGTGCCAAAGAGGGGACTGGGCACAGGTGGGGGGGCTCCTCTGAGAGAAGCAGCCTCCTCGGCTCTGAAGCTCTTTGGTGAAACACCAGTCAGTTTGGGGACCAATTATTTTAGTTCAGTAGTCAAATTGGAATAAGCAATTTATGAAGGTTTTAAATCCACTTTAACTAATTTAAAATCAGAAGCTCTTTTATAAAATGGATGTTCCATAATATACCAAATGTCATAATATATCATTTTAATTAGCATAAAAATATATTTGATATTATATAGAACAGACTGAAGAATACGTGTAAAAAATAATATACATATTAGGCAGCAATAATTATACATTATTTGTAATTGTGAAATGACTGTCCTGCAGTAGTTTCATACATTAAAGTGGACCAAAACCGGTCTATGAGACTCCAGGGCCGGCTGATTCCCTCTTCCTGGGGCATCACAAACTGGTATGTCGTGGTCAGTGAAACCCCCCGAGTGGCCCGCAATTGTTACCTCTCTCTCTCGCCCATGGAGCATGCACGCCAGACTGCGGCATCACTTGCAGCACCTTTCGGCTGTGCGTGGCCATGCCCGCTGCAATCGTGGTCGCACACAGCCGAAGGATGAGAATCAATGTGTGCAGCTGTGGTTTCCATTCAGCTTCTCCAGCCGCACATTAATATGCACACCTGGAAGAGCTGATTGGACACACTTTAGCTCATGCATCATAGTACATAGGAGAGGTGAGTATAGGGGACAGACCAAAACCCACAATAGTGAAAAACCCAGGTTTTGGTCCATTTTATTAACCCCCCCCCCCCCAAAAGGAATTTTTACCTTGTGGTTGGTTATACTTCTCACACGAACTTCCATTGCAAGAGGGATCAGCCAATGAGAATGCTCTATGCTATTAAATCATGTGACCAGCAACATGGTGACATCACAGTCAGGGCAAGCCAGATAAAACAGAAATACTCTGCATCAGGTAATTAAGCATCAGGACTTGCTTTTATGTCATGCGAGGGCATTAAAAGTGTAAAGGGTGGGGGGTTACATTATGGTATAGGTGAACCTAGAAGCTACTGAACCATTTAAGTCCACTTTAAGATTGAAGTATTATCGTTATCTATTTTCAGTAGTGTATAGTATTTTATAGCGTTAAAAGGGGAGGCATAAAATCCATTCCTCTAATTACAGTAATAATAATAATTTTGTATAAATAGTGATTGAGCTGCTCCCACCCCCCTTTATTCATATGAATTGCCATGAGCACAAGCAGGGAGGAATTCAGTCAATATGGATTTCTCCCTGTGGAGTGTTCTAAAGGGAGGCTGGCAGCTTCCCAGGTGAGTAGCTTTCAAATATTTGTTTGCATTGCATGTCCCAACTTTGGGGACTCAGAATTAAGAGTAGGGACCACACTAAACACAGAGTGCCTTGCCGGGGCAGTGTGGCTTCCACATGTATCTGCAGATATGTGCAACCAAATCTCTGTCTTTCCACATAGCTAGACATGTTTGGTGCTTGATATTTAGATGATGAGAGGGTTAAACTGGGCGGTAAATTAGTTCCCAGGCCCTGAATAATAATAATAATTTTGTATAAATTAAATAATTATAAATAAAATAGTGATTGAGCTGCTCCCACTCCCCTTTATTCATCTCTAATTACAGTAACACGGCTTAACTGTTTGATAAACCTAGCCTGCTGTTTGGTCACAGTGGAGCATCCCAAATCAGGATGCCCCAATGCTCAGGGACAAGCTGTAACCTGGTCCTGTAATGTTTTTAGACTTCTAAGAACCTAAGATTCCTAAAATCTGGGGGTGGATGAACATAAATTACCTAACACAGGTGCTAAATACAGCTCTGAGGGTAAGCCTGTCTTAAAGAGACAGAGACATCATTGTGGATGTAGGTCCACCAAGACATATTTAAATTCCAGCAAAATTTCTTTCCAGACATGTTTTTTCGATCTGTGGCATAATCAGTGGTTAATATACATTTTTCTAAATGGCATAAGAGAGAAATGATCATTGGAAACGTGACAATTTAAACAGTAGATATTTGTAGTAAAACACCAGTATCCAGCAGTGGACAGTGAGTCATTAGTTACTGATTATCCAAAATCTCTAATGTCCTCAGAATTTGTTCAGAATATTTGGTTCATAGCTGTTGGCAGAACTTACTCATTGAAGTTTGAATGGTCGATATTTCTGGAAGTTTTTCACAAAGTTAGTTAGGGTCTCCAGCACTTCCATCCCTAGTGGTGGCACAACATCCCTGGACTTGCCACCGTTGACGCCTGTTTCATAGCTGTTGGTCGAACGCACTTATTGAAGTTAGAATGGTCGATTTTTCTGAAAGTCTTTCACAAAGTTAGTTAGGATCTCCAGCCCTTCTACAAGACCATCACCGCTGGTTGCACAGCATCCCTGGACATGCCACTTATGACCTCGTAGGTTCCTCAAATTCAGCTCCTCAGCCAATTCAGCTGGATTTCTGGCACCAATAAGGTCCTGCTTATTAGCCATTACTACAAAGGGCACTCCTTTCATTTCATCAGATTCCATGATAGACTCTAATTCAGCCCTGGCCTCTTTAAATCTTTCAGAGTCGGCACTGTCCACCACAAATATAAGACCATCAGTGTTTTGGAAATAATGCTTCCACAGTATACGGATCCTGTCCTGACCGCCGACATCCCATACGGTGAAAGTCACATTGCGGATGGGCTCCACAGTCTCCACGTTGAATCCGATGGTGGGAATTGTACAGACGGTCTCATTCAGTTTCAGCTTGTACAGAACCGTTGTCTTTCCAGCGGCATCCAGGCCCAGCATCAGGATCCGAGCCTTGGTACCAGAGAAGTTCATAATGGCTTGGTAGAGACGGCTTACAAGCATGCCCATTTCTGCAGATGTTTCTCTCCTGGTCACAAAGGATCTTCGTGCTTTTATCTCTATGGATGTTCATGCTTTCAGCTTACGGAGCAGCTTTATATATTACTGTACTCTGGCCAAGCCTTCAGTAACCCGGCAACCTGAGAGACATTGAAAGCACTTCCTGTTCTGTCACATTGTGCTGTGCTGGAAGATTCTCACTCATCTTGTTCTGACAGTAACACAAGTGAGAGAAGCACAGGAAGTGACCTCAGAATCACAACATAAACAACTTTATTGAAGTAGCAGAGCTGCCTTACACTTGTGCAAGGCTATTTTGATATTTATACAGCTTACAGGATAAGATTCTAAATACGTCTGCTCTGGATTAGCAAGACTACTTTTCTCATGTCAAAAAATCAATCAATCAACGCAGGGAAGCTCAGGCTGTGTTCCTCAGCCCAAATAAGCTAGGTGAACGCCAGACACAGAAAATTTACATGGCTGGTGTTTAATGGTAGGAGGGGCAGCCATGTAAGTTATAAGTGGCTGGTGTTAGAAGGGTTAAAGGGAAAGTCCACTTCCCCAGCACCAGGATTTGAAGCTGGACTGGTGGGTGGTCAGGGCCGGCGTCAGCACCTGGCAAGGCGGGCAGCTGCCGGGGGCCCCCGGCCTCCAGGGGGGCCCACTGACAGGGCCAGCCCTTTGGAGTGTGCAACGGCATTTGACCCGTGGCGGACTGGAAGTGGCAGTGAAACTTCAGTCCCTCCCCCGGACAGTTTGCAACAATAAGGTTCCACTGCTGCCTGTGCTGTCCCCACTGGGGAGGGAGGAAGAGGCTTCCACACCACGTGACAGGCGCCACGTGGCTGCAGGTGATCAAACAGCAGGTGGCAACAAGGAGACCGGGAGTGCATGCCGTTTTTTTTTTTTTTTTCTAAAGAAGGTTTCTTTTCTTTTGATCCTTAGGGGGCATCCAGATTTGGGAAGTCCCTCAGTGATGTGAGGCAAATCTTCACCACAAAGGGGCCCACTGAGACCATACCGCCCAAGGGCCCATGTAAACCTGGAGCCTGCCCTGTGGGTGGTCATGGCCTATGTACGCACACAAGCCACACCCATCCAGTTTCTCATAGTGGTGATGATCAGCATGAGGGTGGATGGCAGGAAAGTGGATGTATTGAGCCTTCTGGCACAATATGACTTGAGGTCTGTGAGACGGTCCACAAAAGTGATTTTTTCCCTTTAAAGAGGAAGTCCAAGCTTTTTGTAGCCCATCAACCACCCTTCCTGCTGTGCTAAGCCCGATTTGGGCAGTAAAATATAATAAAAAAACTCAGCTGATGTGGGGTGGGGCTCTGAATGGCAGCAATAGAATTGAGGGACAATTGCACACGAGTGACAGACCAGTACAATACACTGCTGCACAGGATTGGGTGACTGACCTGTCACTCAAGTTCCCAGATTCATCTTCCGTGCAGATTGCCACCCCCCTCCCAGTGTATTGTTTTTTATGTTTCTCCAAATTGGGCTTAGCACAGAGGGATGGAGGGGCGGGCTGAGTGCAAACCTCCCAAGTGTTCCTGATTTTGGATGGAGTGTCCCTCTTTTGAGTCCGTGTCCCCCCGTCTCTCATTCTCATTTGTCCCTTTTTGAGGTTTAACATGCAGATCTGCACCAATAAATGATTCATTTGCCTATTTAAAGTGTTTATATTGTTTTACCTGTTATATCCTATCACCTATCCATCCCTTAGCAAGGGGTCAAAGCTGGGTGGTCACAGAAACGCGGTATCCAAGGGGTAAAGCAGAGGCGAAGTCAGACAGGCGGAAGATCGGTGCATGCAGCGGACAGGGGTAGTCAAGGACGGAGCCAGATCAGAAACTCAGAGACTTAGTTCAAAAGCACACCCAAGCTAGAAATGGCTATAACGGGCACTGGTGGCCCGGGCAGGAATATATTTAAAGGGGAACTGGCCAATGGGAAGGGGGAATGTACTGATTGGTGCAACAGTGTTGTGATTGGTGCAACTTGCAAACTTGCCCCTGATAGGAGCGACCCCAGGGACTGGACCGCCCTGGCCAGTCAGGCTGTCCAGGCCCTGGGCTCAACAGAGCCGAGGACCCCCGGCTAATTAGCTGAGAGCAGCGCGGCCGGAGGGCATAACAGGAATGTGCTCGCACGCGCATGGCTGTCGGGCGCGCCCCCTGAGAAGAAGGGAGTGGCCGCCCGGTGTGCCCGACGCAGAGATCGCGTGGAGGCGCCGCGGGACAGGCTCCCAGGTAAGTTCCTTACATAAACTTGCTGAATGGGGGGGAGGGAGGGGTAAGTTACACACCCTGCATCAAGAAATACAGCCAGGCTTGTTTTTATTTCTTTTAATGGAAACAAAAGGGCATCCAGGGTGACAGGCTCTGTCACCCCTGATAGACTAAACCTGTCCCATTTGGATTTTATTCCTACAAGGAGAGGAAAACCACAACCTTGGTGGGAGTTTTATTCAGTTCGGGTTTATAAGTGAACCCTCCTCTCATATGTATTTTAAATACAACACTATTTCATGATAGTGCTCCTTTAACTACTGTACTTTTGCTGAGCTTTCAGTAACCCAGCAAACAGAAAAGCATTGAAAGCACTTCCTGTTTGATCGTCACACTGTGCTGCGCTGGAAGATTCTCGCTCATCTTGTTTTGACAGTAACACAGAGGCACAGGAAGTGACCTCAGGATCACAACATAAACAACTTTATCGAAATGGTAGAGTGACTTACACGTGTGCAAGTATATGCTGCCAGTTGGTAAACTTTAAAATAGTTCAAGCTAAAACTTGTCACAGATAATAAGAGTCATCAATGTGTACCCTAAATTTGTATTAGCTGGATACCTACCTGGAGTGGAGGTGGCACCATCATTTCATCAGCTCTGGTTGAAAGCTCCAGATGAATGCTCCTAGCCCAGCCACAGTGAGCTGGGAAGCAGACACCATTCAGTCCATGCTCCACTCCCTGCTACCTTTCGTACACATAGGAATGTGTCCTCCTCATTTAAAGTGGACCAAAACCCAGGATTTTGACTATCCTGGGTTTTGGTCCTTCCCCGGTCAGGGGGTGCCCTCTGTGTGAAGAGAAAAAACTCACCTCTTCCCAGTCCTACGGCGCACGTGCGGCTGCACGTTCAATCAGTGCGCTCGGAGCTGCTGACGTCATGCCATCAAAGATGGCGTCTAAGGCCAGTGGCCGCATCCCCTGCTTCCCTCTAACAGTGAGAGTGCCCGCATCGGTCATTCTCAAATGTGGGCGCTGTTGGACCGGGAAGCAAGGTAAGTGAACGGGGCGACCTGGGGGGTTTTACACAGTGGGGCATCATGATTTTGGATGCCCCGGGGGAGGGAATCGATCGGCCTGGGAATCTTATAGATTCCTGGGCTGATGGAGCTGGGATTTGGTTCACTTTAACTCATCTGAGCAGTAAGAACAAACACAACCCCCCCCCCCCCCACCACCACCACCACCACTAATGAACTACTCATGAGCACTCAATGAACACTAAGTGCCTGGAATGGTGGCTTCCCAGAGACGGAATTGAACCTGCAACCCTCCAGCCACAAGATCAGTCCCTTAACCACCAGACCAAAAAAAGCTAGGAAACAGTGCTCTACATTGTCCCAAACTCTGACAGCATAGGGCATCGCAGATTGGTCAGAGGTGGTTGCATGACCGTTTGGATGCAAAAGAGGCGATTGTCAATATGAGCAATGGCTTGCAGTGCCACGCTACACAGCCGGACTTTCTGATTCACAATGTACTATGCTCTTGTGTTTGGTGTAGTAAAAAGAAAGCAATAGTCTTTTTAGACCTTTTTATTAAAAAAAAAAAAGTTTATGAATCGGATAAGTCTGCCCCAGTCCTCTCTGGTCTCTGGTGTATGGGCTGGTTCGCTTTCCTATGCTTTCATCCCTGAATAATTATAAAACCCAGGGAGCCGCCCAGCTTAGGTTGCACAATGAGCTCTGTAAAGTGATACCAGATAAATTGCTCAGAGATTAGGAGCTCAGAGAGCCCACACCCAGTCTCTCCTAATTCATTCTAAATTGCAGTAATGCACAATGTAGCTTTTACTAAAATCCTGCCGACATTTTTCTGTTTTGGGGAAAGGTTAGAACCCATTAAAAACTGAAGGCCTGCTTCCATCGCCACCCCTGTATTTTCCTATACCATTGTGTTTCAATACTCACCCTTCTGCTTTCCTGGGCCATGACTGTGCTAGCGTTCCATACGCCTTCAGCTGTCACCAACCCACCCACACTCCCAAAAAAACGAGCCAACAACCATTTCTTTGGAATGATGGAATTTTAATAGACCACAGCTCTAACATAAAAAAACAGTAACAAATGCACTCCCGTTCTCCCCGATCCAGGTCTGAGATTCCACCATACCATAACTACCAACAGGAGGGGAGGGGAGGCAGCCCAAAGGCTCAACTACCTCCCGAATCTGAAAACAGAAGCCGATTCATGAGCCCGGCCGCATCCTCCTAGGCCTGGTAGCTCAACAGCTTTACACCAATAGAATCTGCACAGCCTAAGACTGGTAACAGGTGCAGGCTACGGGGGAAGGAAAACACTGTACAATAACTTACCACAAACCAGTAGAGCCCCAGAGCTAGCCCCCTGCACTTCCCATACACAAATAGCCGCACACTAAGATAACTTTAATAAGAAATTATGCCAGCAATGCAAAAAAACACATAAATAAACACACATAAGACAATATAAAATCAAAAAAAGTTTGGTGGGGAGGAATTCTAGGGCTAATGCATATCTACAACCAATTAACCTCCCTGGCGTTGCGATATAGTCAAATGCAATGGCAACGAAAGCGTTGCCATTGCATTTGTCTCTCACGCTCGGCTCCGCCCCCATGAGCCTCTGCGGCTCACAGAGACGGAACCCGGAAGCGGAGAGGGACGCCGCAGCCCCGGCTCTCACCTGCGATCGCGGCGGAGACATCGCTGGATCGCAGGGAGAAGGTAAGGAGGCTGCGCTGCCCGCTCTTGCTCCCAAATCGATCCCGAGCGTGACTCGGGGTCACCGCCACTTACAGCGCAAATTGACCCCGAGTCACGCTCGGGATCGCCGCCAAGGGGGTTAAGGTCAAATTGTTATCATAACTGATAATAATTGAATTAATATATTCTGATGCCGTTTGTATGGATGGCGGCTACAGAGAAAGTGCTAGTGCAATATAGAATAGTGCTATAAATTTACAAGAATTAATAAAAAACTACGTGTCCTATATAGAGATAGATAGTTTATACAACTGATATACAATTATTATAAACTAAAGTGCAAAGTATTATGTGCAAACCTTCATGTGCAAATAGACCAATAGCCTCTAACCATAAGCAGTGCAATATCAGTGAATACCCATTCATACAATATGCATCAGAATGATCATTAACTATATTTACGCCAATCAGTGACTGTCCCCTTCCTCCGCAATTACCTCACCGACGTGTTGCGTGGTTCTCTCACCACTTCGCCAGGGTGCAGGCACGCTGTGTTCCCCTGCCCTTTATATACTCCTCCTCGCTGTCCTGATCGTCGGGGCGGAAGTGACGCACGGCACACCTCCGCGCGGCACACCTCCGCGTGCCCCGTGGAACACAATGCGGAAGCGCGAGCACGATCCACCACCTCCTATCATTCCTGCGCAGCGGCAATGTCACCGTCGCTCACGCAGTCCATGTATGGAGCGTACGGGACCAGGTGAGTATACAAATGGGTTAGCACAGTCTCCAGCTTTACCATCCACCACAACAATAAAAATAAAACAAAATCCAAAGACAGACATTACATACGTTATTTTACATTGCCTATTACCAACAGGTTAACCAATATTCTACATCATTATCTTATATCCAACATGCCATTGGGGTGATCCTATTCCATACACATTAAATTACATTATTCCTAATAATTTTCCTAATTATTCCTAATAATGTTATCTTAATGTGCGTCTATTTGTGTATGGGAAGTGCAGGGGGCTAGCTCTGGGGCTCTACTGGTTTGTGGTAAGTTATTGTATGGTAGCTCAATGGGGCTAACTGCCAAGATCCAACTTACCCCCTTTATTTTGTCCCTCCCCTTAAAATCAGTCACCTATCCTCCTGGCCCGTTTCAGCCGGAAGAGCCGCTTCCTTGTAACCCACCCCCACTTTCCATGCCATCTCGAACTGAGCAGAGGAGACCGCCAAAGCTGTGACAAGTAAAATAATACAGTAAATAATGTATGTACAACAATCCCCCGATACATACGCATTGACGCATATACCCAATAAATAACCCCACAAATTATACATAACCAAAACCCTAATTTAAGTACCCCAGTAATTTAAACAAATATCTATATATATATATATATATATATATATATATATCCTCTTTCTCTATTTCTTTTTTATTTATTTTTTTGTTTATATATATAAAAGATCCTCTTTTTTTTACATACATATGAAAATGCACCTCTCCTCTTCCTCCTTTTTTTTTTTTTACATATAACATAATACAACACACCTATCCCAATCTGTATGTACAGGGTGGGGTAAACGTATAAGATATACTCTTATTTAGGGTGAAGGTCCGCTTTAAAGTGGACCTACACCGTTTTCCCTCAGGTGCTGGTACGCTGCATAAGACAATCTCGCATCACCTCCCAGAACACCCGATAATCTTAACTTATCCTCAAACCTCGCTAAGAATGCAGCCAAGCAATTGCCCGGCGGCGATCACGTGGGTAGTTGGTGTGTCTCAGTTACGGGCACCGGAATGCTCCTCCCACTTGAGTGCTGGCGGACAATCGCACAGCTGCATTCTCGGCAAGGCTCGAGGATAAGGTATATTGGGCGTTCTGGGGGTTGATGCAAGAGGGGGGGGCTCCAGCAGTCTTAATCCAATGGTACCAACACCTGTAACCGATAGCAGAAAAACTGGTACTGGTGCTTTAAGCAATTTGGAAACTGGTCGTGGGCCGGCTGGGACTTCGGGAAGATAGCAGTGGGCGTTCAATGCCGCCAGCTGTGAGACCGCCAACTTCGGGGGCTGGAACCGGGGAGAAGGTGAGTGTCTTTTTTTTCCTTTAATACATTAGCAGGATCGCTATTTGGAGGGGGCAGGGCGGGGGTTATGTTTTTTTTTTTTTCAGGAAAAGGCTGGAGTGGCCCTTTAACTTCCTTTACACACCAGTTCTATTTACCCCTCCTACCTTCCACACAGCAGGTCAGATGGCTCCGAGGCCACAGGTTGAGCATATGTGATCTAGATTCAGACATGCCAAGTCGCCCTGTTTTTCAGGGAGTCACCCTGTTTTGACCCCCCACCCGGTCACCCTGCAGCAGGACTTGCTGCCTCCCGGCCTGATGCTCCAGGAGAAACATGTCCCTGTAGGCACTCACAGCCCCTTGCCTCTTGTAGAACGAAGAGTCCAATGGCACATGCGCGAACAGCAGCCGCATCCCCGCTATCCCTTTAGCAGGGAACGTGTCCATGCCAGGCATTTGTGATTAGCCAGTGGCCATGCTCGGATCTGCTCGCCTTAGATGAGCTCTTGAACAAAGGGGCGGGATCCAGGCACGCTGACAGTACGAGAGGCTGCGCATGCGCCGTAGGACCAAGGAAAGGTGAGTGAGATTGGGTGACCTGGGGGGTTTCACACAGCAGGGGATCCCCGATTGGGGCAAAGACCAAAACCCAGGATAGTCAAAATCCTGGGTTTTGGTCCACTTTAAGCCGGGTTTAGATTTTGGGAAGGTTAAGAGTACACTTAATGACAGTAGGGGAAATGAAAAACAGTTTCACATAATTTGGCATCCATGTTTGGACTATACAGCCGCACGGGGTTGACTTAGGGTGTATGTGCCGAGAAGCGCAAAGCTATTTTTTTATTTCTCCCATTCTATTTTCTTTCTTTCTTTTTTGTTTTTTCCTTCTTTTCTCTTATTTACCATCCCATCCCTCTTTCCTTCATTTTGTTCTTTTCCTTATTCTTTCTCCCTCTTATTGTTGTCCTATTAGTCTATTTGGTCATGTTTCAGGAGTAAGTAGCTTCTGAAGCCATGATTTCTTTTAACCTTTCCCTTTCAACCGCTTTTATAGACTATAAATGTGTATTGCTTTCTCGTCTATGTGTAATGGTTTAATATATACAGATGTTTAAATTCTGCACAACCTGTATTTTATTGGTCACTAAAAATGATTAAAATTGAACAGAACTTTATCTAGCTGTATATACTGGTAGCTGTATATAATGTATTTCATATTTCTCCCCCCTCCTTTTATGTATGTAATTTATACTGGCGTATAATGCATATTATTTGGGCCACAGATAACCAGTTCCGATATAGCGGCAGGCTCACGTCAAGTATTATAGATTTCGTTTGGGTTTTTTGTTCTTACGCGCTTGATAAAGCTGCGTTTGTTTTGAACTCTATTGATGACGTCAGATCCTGTGCTGCTTTCAGCAGCGTCGCTGTCACAACAGGTTAACAAGGAATCTTCCAACACGACAGGGAACAGCTAAGCACCAGGAAATTGCTTCTAGGTGTCGCTGGGTTTTCCAGACAAGGGATCATGAGTGCATATATAACGATGGAGCACGCTGAGCTGCAGACATCAGAACAGACATTTCTACCTACGAGCAAGAAATACTCAGTGCAGCATGGGTGGCCTCCTGAGCAGCATCTACAAAACTCTTATGAACTTTAACGGCACCAAGGCTCGGATCATGATGCTGGGTCTGGATGCTGCTGGCAAGACCACCATCCTCTACAAACTGAAACTGAATGAGACCGTCTGTACCATCCCCACCATAGGATTCAACGTGGAGACTGTGGAGCCCATCCCTAATGTAATGTTTACTGTATGGGATGTGGGAGGCCAGAGCAGAATTCGACCTCTGTGGAGACATTATTTTAGTAACACAGATGGACTTGTTTTTGTGGTGGACAGCACTGATGCTGAGAGGTTCCCAGAGGCCAGAATGGAGCTCCAAAGCATCCTGGAAGATGACCTTATGAGGGGGGTACCATTCCTGGTGCTGGCCAACAAGCAAGATCTCCCAGGTGCCAGACAGCCCGTGGAGGTGGAAGAAGAGCTGGGGCTAACGAAGATACAGGGGCACCAGTGGCATGTCCACGGCTGTTGTGCAACTGCTGGGGACGGACTGGTGGAAGGACTGGAGGTCCTCACTGCTTTGGTCAAACAGTTTCAGAAAGACATTGTAGCTGCTAGGAGTCAGGTCACTTTTACTGGGCCAGTGCCACCTCCTTATTTTTCTATAGGCGATTCCTAATTATTGTGACTGCTTTCAAATAATGGTGGACATTTTGCAAACCAGTGACTGAATCGAATGCGGAAGAATTGCGGGATGGCCGCTAGCTTCAGAAGAAAGGTTACACTGCTGAGAGACCGGGCACTTACTCTGATCACACTTGAAGTTGTGGGTGGCCATTACTGGAGGTTGGAACTGGCTAAAAAATAGAAATGGATGTTCATTTCAATATAATTGCCAGGAGAAAATCTGGGTAGCAGTACTTTTCAATTTATTTATTTATATATATATATATATATATATATATATATATATATATATATATACTGTATAATTTGATGTTATCTCATCCAGAAATGTTTGATACATACCCTTGTTGAGATTATTCAATTAATCATCTTGCATGTCATAAAACATGTCAGCATGCCATAAAGTCTTGATATTATATTTCTATAAAATATTATTTTCAAAATTATTTTTTAATAAATGGTTCAAACAGGATAATAGTTTGCAATACTGTTTTGTTTAAAAGAGACAACATAGGTTGTGCAGTGACAGTACAGATAATCGCATGTCAATATACACACAGGCTGTTAAAGTGGACTCACACCCAATGCGCGCGCGCGCGCGCACACACACACACACACACACACACACACACACACACACACACACACATACCACTGCACACCCACGGGCATCAGAGTAATGCTTCTCATTGCCTGGATTTGTAGGGTCACTGTCTGGCATGGCCAAGGAATAGTAGCTCCAGGACAGGTAAGTACAGTGCTGGGAAGTGTATGTGTGTGTGTCGGAGGGGGCAAATACAGATATATATATATATATATATATATATATATATATATATATATATATATTACAGTTTAATTTAAAAGGGACCAAATCCCCTAAACGGGCCACACCCCCCAACCACCAAAAGGTCTAGGTGAAAACCCTCCCCTGGAGCAGCCCAATTTGGGTAATCCCCCTGTGTAAACCCCCCGTGCCATATACTCATTCAAGAATCGATTCAACAGCACATGTACGGACCTCCGGCAGTATCTCCAATACTTCTTCAAAACATATCTGAATAGCTGACAGTGGGTGGACACAGCAAAGGGGAGTGGCCAACGGGGGGATGCGCACTAATCTGTTCATGATTGGACCCACTGAGATAAGCAAACTGGAGATCCCAGGGGTTTTTCACACACAGGGCCATCCCAAATCATGTTCCCTCTATTAATCAGACAAAAGCCCAGGAAGGTGAAAATTCTGGGTTTTAGTCTGCTTCAAAGATAACCAAACCCCCTTTTCGTTCAGCTCTAGAGTGTAGGGCCGGTTGATTGGTGCATCCTGACTAGGGCTGTATCGCAGTGTGAAAACCCCTGATTTCCCCTGTATAATTGATCCACAATCCCAGTGTGTGTGCAATGCTTCAGAGTGCAGTAAAGCTTAAGGGAGTGAAGGGCATTTACAGGGAAACCAATGATTTTTCACACCAGGGGCAATCTCTTAAAGTGGACCAAAACCCAGGATTCTGACTATCTTGGGTTTTGCCCCCGGGTGCTGTGTGAAACACCCCAGGTTGCTTGAACCAACTCACCTCGTCCATCAGCACGCTCAGATCCGCTCAAGCCCCTTCACCGGGAGCTCCTCTAACGCGAGCGGATCCGAGCACGCTGGTGGCCACATCCCCCACTACCCTTTAACAAGGGAGTGTGTTCGCACCGGCCATTCACAAATGCCTTGCGTGGGCACGCGCCCTGCTAAAAGGGATAGCGGAGCCCGGGAACACGTTTTCGGGCGACCTAGGGGTTTCACACAACAGGACACCCCCGATCGGGGTGCCCCGGGGGGAGCAAGTATGCATACTCTGGAGTCTGAATGGCTGGGTGCAAGAGTGTGCACAGCTGCAGGGAAGCTAGGGATGTGTCTGTCGGCTGGACCGGCCCCTGGCCCTGAAGGCTACCAGCCCACATAGCCCACGTGTGCTGCGGACTCTTCTGCACCCCCCTGGGCTTTGGGAATGCAGGTAATGGGGTCAAGGGTTAATTCCAGCCCCTCCTGGCCTGTGAACTGGTATAGGGGTCTTAAGGACATCTTATCTGTTAACAGAGGGTTAAATGTAAAAAAAAACAAACACACTGAATAAAGTTCTTTATTTTTACTACTTATCTCCTTCCAGTGGCGTAGCGACCCGGGGGCGGGGGGGGGCGGACCGCCCCGGGTGACACCAGACCTAGAGGGTGACACCTCTCGGCCGGTCACCCCTCGGTATAGAGACACTTACCTGCAGGTCCGGAGCGTGGAGGCCGGCGCCGCTCTCAGCTGTCATCTGAGGGCGCGTCATCAGAGGGCGCCTCTGATGACGCGCCCTCAGATGACAGCTGAGAGCGGCGCCGGCCTCCACGCTCCGGACCTGCAGGTAAGTGTTTGCTTTTTTTAAAAATGCCGGCATGGTGGGAGCGGGCCGGCCGGTTCCGCTGACAGCAGAGCGGGCCGGCCGGTTCCGCTGTCAGCGCGGAACCGGCCGGCCCGCTCCCACCATGCCGGCAAAAATGCTTTTTTTTTTTGTTTGTTTTCTTTGGGGGGGGGGGGGGGGTTGACACCATTGGGGGGTGGGGTGGGGGTGACACCATTGGGGGGGGGGGGGTGACACCATTTCCTACCGCCCCGGGTGACACCAGCCCTAGCAACGCCACTGTCTCCTTCCATTGCTGATCAATGTGTCCCACACCGTCCGCCGCTGCTGTCACTGACAGGCGGAAAAGCTCGGCAGGTGTTCTCTGCCCTGCTGAAGAGCCCAGAGAGGGGATTGGATGCCTTCCGGGGGAGGACGAGACCCCCAGCGCTGGATCCTGAATGGAGGTGGGCAACTTTTTTATGGCTGTAAATCCCAGGAAACGCCAGGCACACTTGGCAGTTAACGGTAGAAAAAGCATGCACGTAGAATCTAGGGTTAAAAAGACACGCAGGCCAGTTTTCCATTCACAGACAGCCTTCATAAAGAGCAGCCACCCACCATTATTAGTCATAGTGACTGCAGCATGCCCACTCCATTCACTGCCCACTCCAAGGCATGCTGCAGTAGCTGCCCATGAGTGATGACCATGGTGAAGCCATTCGCCATGGAGGCTACCTGCAAATGGAAAACTGGTCTGCACATCGTTGGAAAACAATCATGGGAAGTTTTAAACTGTGGCACTAGGACTGCTCAGCTACGTGGGAGAAAAGATGAGTAAGACCCCTTAAAGTGGACCAACACCCAGGATTTTGACTATCCTGGGTTTTGGTCCACTTCGGTGGGGCACCCCGATCGGGGGTGCCCCGCTGTCTGAAACCCCCCAGAAAGCCCAAAAAACTCACCTCTCCCCGCTCCCACGTGACCGCGCCAGCCAATCACAGCGCTCAGAGCCGCTGTGGTATGCGCGTCCAGGCGGCCAGTTCAGCTGGCTCTGAGCGCTGGAGGCCGCGTCTCGCGCTTCCCTCTAACAGGGAGCGCTCCTGCACCAGCCATTCACAACCGATGGAACGGGGCTGAGGTAAGGTTTGTGGGCCTCCTGGGGGGTTCCTCCCCACGGGACATCCCGATTTCGGATGCCCCGCGGGGAGGGATCTGATCGGTCCGGGAATCTTATAGATTTCCGGGCCGATCCCCCCTGGGTGTTGGTCCACTTTAAAGTCATCCACTTGAAGATCTGATTGGCTGATCACCAGCAACTAGCCCTATCTATGTATTCTGTGAACACCAAAGAGTAATTTATTTATTTAATAGTGATTTGTTGTTTAAAAAAAACACATAGAACAGGAAGGAGTTCCTTTCTGCTTAATAACTCTAGTCTCATTTCTGCCCCTATACCCAACTCACTGTACCTCCCCAGCCAAGAAACCCCAGGCTATAATCTTCCCCCGTGGCTAAAGCCTCAGCATCATGGCTACCAAATTATCAGCTCCCTACAATACCAAAGCTTTAATAGTGTCAAGATCTATCCCAGCCCATGACCCCAACGCTATAGCTCAGCCTTGTCGATCAGCTGACAAGCTCATTGAAGGCCTCCACGGAGATGTTGTGGATTGGTGAATGGCTGACCAGGAGTCAGTAAAATCCGAAATACATTTCTTATCTGTAAAGTGTATGGTCTTAGGTCTAATTTAACGTGTTCTTAGTCACATCAGGCATGTTTCATACGCAAATCCATATTGATGTGTAATGACTTCAGCTCCAAGACAGGCTGTGCTCTGAAAGGATAAAAGTCCAGGTGCCAAAGGTTGCTCATTTAGTTGCAGTGCTGTCTAGGGACAGGGAAGACTATGAAAGACTGTTGGACATAACAGTGTGTGACTCCCCGATAGCTTTCTTGCAGTGGCAGGTATGGACAGTCGGGCCTTGCTGTTACTTTTGATCATACTGGAGGGTTTCATCCCACTTGGACGGACACAGTGGCTAATATTTGGTGCGAACAAAGGCAAGGAGACCACTACAACTGAGCCTACAGGGATTGACGATACAGGTACTGGAAGAAAGGATAATGATGCATTACTAATTGTTACATATAGATTATTTGTAAGTGTCCTGATCCTGTCCGGTTTTATATCCTGAGGAGCAGTAGTTTCCTTTGGTTGGCATGTAAAATGATATACTGGAAATAGTGAATATGGCAATAAATAGCAAATCAGGACCTCTACTAGAGTGCAAAAAATAGCATATTTTCCCATTACATTTAACACTGAAGCAATTAGGTTTTGCTTGTCCCAAGCATGTTAAATACATTTCCACGATTATTCTTTTGTCTCTGTAAACAAACCTAAACTCCTAAACTGGCTCTATTGTCTTAAGGTATGTGTTTAACTGTACTGTTGCCCCCTTTGTACCCTTATTATTTTTAATACTTGTGGGGGGGTCTATTTACTAGAGCAGCGGTACTCAACTGGTGGACCGGGGTCCGAATGCGGACCTTGAAGCCAGATTTCTTGACCCCTATCCTGACAGCCCTGCACTCAGTTGCTTCTTTGTTTCCGTGCTCAGCGCTGCCCCCTTTAGTTGGTCGGCAATGTAGTGCTTAGTCTCCCTGCCAATGCCATGACACCTAGTATTGTAATATAAAGTACTGCACAAGCTGGAATTGCCATTGCAAAGTACACACAAACTTTGAGGCCGATTGATCAATAGCGCCAGGTAGCGACAGATGAGCGACTGTAGCGTGATTTTTTCAGCGCCAGCCAGTATTCGCTGTGCTTGGCCGGCATTAGCTTGATGACAGCGACTCAGTCGGTGTGCGGTAATGTTGAATACGGGCTGGGGGGTCGCTGTTTCACAGGTCCAGCGTTGTATGTGAGCACCTGACAACGAATGGCCAGAGCGAACGGCTAGCTTCATATTCATCAAAAAATCACGCTCCGAATGTGCTGTCGCTGTCCATTCCTTGTTTAAACCCCAGAGCGCTGGCGGCGATCTGTATTAACTAGTTTTTAACCCCTAAACAACCATATTTTTTGAATGTAACATTATACATGTTTTTAGAATCATTTTGTTATATGAATACATTAATCTCAGACCTGTTAGATCAATTCTGCACATATTTTTTTATTTTTTTTTTTTACTTAAAAATAAATCCTAACATTGCAGAAGTGGTCTCCGATTTTTTGACATTAAAAAAATATAAAAAAAAAATAATACCAATTAATTATGATTCATTATAGATTGCTCCATTGAAATGCATTGGACATCGCCAGGGAGCGACAGCTCATACCTGGCGCTGTGAGGGAATTTGCAGCGGCGCTGTTCGGTCCAGGCGGCTTCATGATGAATGCCGCGCTAGCCGTCGCTCTCGCCGGCGCTAGCCTCATTTTGCTTGATAAATGCGTCATTGTGACCGCCGCCGGGCGTACTTGAGTCGGTAGTCGCCGTTAGCTGCCGCTACCTGGCGCTCGTCGGACACTACCTGGCGCTATCGCTTGATGAATAAGGGCCTTTGTTTCTCAGTCTCTTTGCCCCATCCAATCCTGTCCCGCTGCCCCAGCTAAGCTCCATCCATCCCTGCCCCCCGCCAGCTTTGCCCCATCAATTCCATCCCCATCCATTCCTGCCCCCACCCCCAGCTCTGCACCTTCCATCCCAGCCTTTTTTAGTTTTGCCTGTGAAATCTATATTTCTAACTATCCACCCCCTGCGACAACCTCTCCGCCTGGACCTTCACCTCTCACTGGATGCCTGTATATGGACCTTTACAAGAAGTGGTTGAGTACCCCTGTACTAGAGGGTTACAGGACTAGACTCTGGTTTGTAGCTACAGCTATGTTTTTGAGAGTGAAGGTGTTTGTTCTTATGATCATTTAGAATGCATTCTTTTAAATCTCTGACCTAATTTATTTCATTCCTCCCACTTTGTACAATTTCTTCCAGTAGTAACACTATGTAAGGCACCTTAGGTGACCTCTTAGGATCATCACCTTATATTGCAGGTTCATATAGGTTAAGGCAGAGCCATTTGGGCAGTGCGGGTATAACTACAGTTGGGATCCATCCAGTTTTCTGCTGTAACTGGTGCTACAACTGCACTGCATAAAACTTACTAAGATCCTATTTCTTTGCAATATTTTTATGGTGTGCAATGAATCACATTAATAAGTCAAATGCTCTGGATGATATAGGAAGTACCAAGTAATGCACATGGGTGACTAGTACAGGCATAATAATGTAACAGGGCCAGCCTTAGGGTAGGTGTCTTGTGCAGGATCTCAGGATGATGCCCCCCTTCCCCAGACACACACGGAAAGTGAGCAACAGAGGAAACACAGAAATGAAGGAGCCAGAGAGATGGGGCGAGGAAAAAGACTGAAGGTAAATGAAAGAAATAAGAGGAAATGTGAAAAGAGAGATGGAGAGAAGGAGAAAGAAATGTAATATGAAGATAAGGCAAAAAGAGAGAGGATGGAGAGAAAGTGGAAAAGAGAAAGGGGGAGAAAAAAAACAACAAAATGAAGCTGACAAAGAAAGAATGAGATTGAAGGAATGTAACAAGGGAAAGATAGAGAGAATGTGAAAATGAGAGCAAGATGGGAGTGAATGCAGAAAAACAAAAAATGGAGGAAAAAGATAAGGAAAAAAACAAGACAGAAAGACTAATGAGAGTGAGAAAGTGAGAGAGAAAATAAAGAAACAAACAAAAAAAGAAAGAAAAGAGGGAGTGAAAAAGAGAAAATGGAAAAGTAAGTTGGAGGGAAGGTAAAAAATGAGAAATATGTGAGGAAGCTGAAAAGAGAGGCAGACAGGAGGAAGGTGACAAGACACAGAAATAGAGTAAATGGAGGGATCATGAAATAAAAGATAAAGGTAAAAGACAATTATAAAGAAATGTCCCCCCAAAAAGGTAGAGAGATAGGGGGTATTTTAAAAAAAAAACAGAGGCTTGCTAATCCAGTTGAGAGCTCCTGGTGCCTTCAGGAGTGTTGGGTGTTCAGTAAAAACATGCAGCTCTTTCCACATAAGCAAGTAACTGAGACACTTATATTTTGCACTTTGGTACAAAAACAATATTTGATGGCCCGACACGTTTCGCCCAATACACCATCATCAGAGGGCTTCCAGATTCATCACATGGAGCTGAATTAAACTGGACTGTGTCACCAGTCTGTGTCCATCAGTTATATGTGGCAAAGGTGCATTGCCAGTTCTTAGCCCTGTGAGGTTTCTTCAGTATGGTCCCCATGGGGGTTACCTACAGTGGATGAAGGCACGGTTGCACTTTAGGTGTCCTGGTAGGGGGTCTACAAGTTGAGTGGTGGTCAGGACATCAAATTGTGTCCCTTGTTAAGTATGCTTGAGAGTGCCATAGTATAGCTCAGTGCTGGTGATGGTGGAGAACCCAGACCTGGGCAGACACCACCTTACCAGCATTGAGCCACACTACAATGTACCTTTGTCAGAAGTTGCTGATGTACTAGCGAGGTGCAACTGATTTAGGCATCCCAAACACACATGAGACATACTGATGACACAGTCCAGTTTTATTCATATTGGCATGATGAATCTGGAAGCCCTCTGATGATGCCGTATTAGGCAAAAAACATCAGGGCCATCAACTATTGCTTCAGCACCACAACGTTTCACCAGCCCCCAGTGCATTAACTGAGGACCCCCTAGCCTGGACTGCAAAATATAAGTTACTTACTTATGTTAACAGTATGCTCTGGCTGAACACCCAATGTATATTGTTATGCCTGTACTAGTCACCCATGTGAATGAAATGTGACCTCTATCTTGTTGAAGGTGATGTGATATATTTAAACCGGACCTTCAGCGTGATTTAATGAAAAGCCCAAACTCTTAAAAACTATAACGCAGCATCTAAAATTAATATATTTTATGTTTTTAGTCACTAACTTATTATTCTTTCCCCCACTGGGCTGCAACTCTGTTCAGGAATTTAGGATACGGGCGCCGCCATCTTGACTCAGAAGCATCACACTTACTGAGGAGAGGAGAGTGGGATAAGGTACAGGGGGCGGGTTATAGCTGTGCTTTGCTCAGACAGAGCAGAGCTGGGGTCAGGTAAAGGTCAGCAGTCCCAGAACGCAGAGCAGCACAGTCAGGAGGCACTTCCTGTTTGCAGGCTGCCTGATAAGATGGCGGCTTCCATAAGCATGGAAAACATACAGTAGATGCAGGTAGGATGATTTTTAATGTGGACAATCTGTATGTACAGGGTGTGGGAAACATATAAGATAGGCTCTTATTCAGAGTGAAGGTCCGCTTTAAGTTTATTTGCACCTTAGCCAAGTAAATAAAAGGATTCTCTAACATTTTATTATGATGCCAAGGCCATATTTTGGAGCTTTATTATCTTTTGTTCTGGGATAGATAAGGTTCAGTGGTGATGCATATGAAAGGCGGTTCTTAGGAGTGAGATACAAGGTTTAAACCGGACAATCACCATGATTTAATGAAAAGCCCAAACGCCTAAAAAACTATTCCCCAGCATCTAAAATTAATATATTTGTAGTCAAGTTTTTAGTCACTTACTTATTATTCTTTCCCCCACTGGGCTGCAACTCTGTTCAGGACTCGGGGATACGGGCACCGCCATCTTGACTCAGAAGCATCACACATACTGAGGAGAGGAGAGCAGGATAAATTACAGGGGGTTGAGTTATAGCTGTGCTTTGCACAGACAGAGCAGAGCTGGGGTCAGGGAAAGTACAGCAATGCCAGAATGCAGAAGACACTTCCTGTTTGCAGGCTGCCTGATGCTCCATGAGCCACCATCTTGGATGTTTAAAGGCTCATAACATGCAGTAGATGCAGGTAGGGCAATCTGTATGTACAGGGTGTGGGAAACATATAAGATATGCTCCTTTTCAGGGTGAAGGTCCGGTTTAAGAAGGGCTCTTGGAAAACATTGGGTCGGGGGGGAGGGGGGCAAAGATAGATACGGTTTGCTATAGCAGAATTTCAACTGGGGACCAAAAATCTCATGGGCATTATTACAGGGACTTCTTAAAGTAGAACAAAAACCACTGGGTCCAGCCTTCCCTTGGGGCATCCTGAATTGGGTTGCTCGTGCTCCCCATTCACAATAATCAGAGCTGCTCGCCGAATTACATCAATTCAGCAGGTGGCTCAGATTGAATGGCAGGCACCCTTGGACAGGGAAGAGGTGAGTCTGAATGTGCCGATTTGGAGGGTTTTACACTGTGAGGCAGTCTAATTAACCCGGGGGGCATGAAACAAAACCCAGGAAAGTGATAATCCTCAGGTTTTGTTCCGCTTTAAATGGCATCTATCCTGCTCTATCCTCTTGTCTCAGGGTGGCTTGTATAGAATGAAACCCCATACAGAGGCACCAATTATTTTCTATGAGTGCCTAAGCTAGGTCCTATCTTGTCATACACATCTAGCAAGAAATGGGGAACCCAATGTGTGCAGCTCAAGCGGAACACAACCTGGGATTTTCACTTTTCCGTGTTTTGTTTTGTGCCCCCTGGGCAACCCGAATTGGGAATCCCCACTGTGTAAAACCCCCGGATTGGTGCGCTCACCTCTTCCCAGTCCAACGGCCCTGTACGGGCTCTCGTCCAATCTGAGCCACCCACCGAACTGAAGTAATTCATCGAGCAGCTCTGATTATTGTGAATGGGGCGCACAAGTGGTGCATCCCCTGCTGCCCACGGCCGCTCTTCATTTATAACAAACATAGCTGCCTCACCGAATTACATCAGTTCAGTGGCGGCTTCAATTGGACGAGAGCCTGTCCAGTGGCCTGCCCTAGAATCTTGTAGATTAGTAGGTTTTGTTTCCCTTTCATTTAGATGATCTGTGGGGGAATGATAGATGCCCGGGTGTCTCTGCAGGTAATCAGGGGAGCCTTGTGCTTTCAGCACTCCTGAGCTGGGATCTTAAAAAAGTAAAAAAGTTTAAAAAGCTAATAAAAAGCTTTAAGGATACGCAGGATGGTATTAGTGAATTGCATGGTATGTGAGACTGGACTATTTGTTGCAAAACATGCCCTTGGAACATGCTTGTATAAAGGCCCCTAAACTGTTTGGGTGAAAGCCTTGTGTGGTAAAAAGAGGCAGAGTGCCATTGGAGATATATACAACTGTATGGGGAGCCCATGGAGATACAGTAGTCTTCAAGATCTGGAAATAAATATAGCCCTTGGGTTTTAGGGGCACTGGTGATTATTTCTTATTTGTATCCATCTAGATGTAGATGAAGATGATGTAGATGATCTTGAAGATGATGACTGGAATGATATCCTCCAACTTGAAATGTCCTCCCATCTACCAGAAATCACTCTTCCTACAGACCTGCCTACAGAGAATAAGGGGACTATAGCACCAACCGAGCATCCCACCACCCTCAGGAGGACCACCCAGCTAAGACAACCCTCAACACCCCAGAAAGAAACCTCTACTACTATTGAGGATATCCTAGATATTCAAAAGGCAATAGACATTCTAGAGGAAGAGGATACAGAGGAAGAAACAGACGATCCCACTCCCTCTTCTGCTCAGCCAGAAATCAAAGAGGTGCCACATAAACCCACCACTGAAACAAAGATCGTATATTCACTAACGTCTACATTACAAGATGTTAACCAATTTAGGATGGAGGTAACGTTTTATAAATGCATTCAGGAAAAAAAAACATTATTCCAAAGCAGCCAAGAATTGTGCCATCTTGGGCTCTAACTCACTGCTTACCTATAAACGTGGTGGAGACCCCTAGGTACAAAATCTGGTGGAGGCCCCAGATACAGTATTTTTTTTTTCCTTTAAAATAATAGTCCAGCCAAGTAACTGATTGGTGGTTATCTGGCAACCTCCAACTTACTGAAACATCAGATCGAGACCCTTGTGCGGGTGCGTGCTGCTCGGGAACTCCTGCTTTGCCATTCTGGGTGGGGGGTAGTGTAGTTGCCCAGCTGGTCCAGCAGAAAACAGTTCCCTGCATTGAGCTGCCAGTGGCTGTGCTTGGTGGCTTATGTGCAGTGACAGCTCTGCACGCACCCATCACTGTAGAGTTGCTGGCGGCGGCTTTGCTGCAGTAGACTCTCCATCCTGCCCTGTGGTGGCTTTGGCTGCAGGTTTGCAAAAACGAAAAAAGGCTTGCCCAGGTGCGGGGGGGGGGGGGGGGGCACTGCCACCATTAGCTTTGTTGCTGGCCCTGCGGCCCTTCAGACCAAAGACTGAAAAGCCTCCTAGACCAGACCATAACCCAAAGGCTGGTGGAGGCCCCCTTTGCAGGGAAAGTGGTGGAGAACCGGAGGTGCGTGCCCCCCTCATAATCCGGCCCTGCCTATAAGGGCTGTACTGTGCATGGCACGGCATTGTGTAAAATCAAATCATTGTTTTCTTGCTTCTCATGTAGCTGAGTCATTGTGCTGTACTGCTGAATAAAGCGGTTGAAGTTAAACGGTTGTTAAAGTGGACCAAAACCTACACCTATCGGCCCGGGAATCTAAAAAATTGATTCCCTCCCTCCGGGGTATCCAAAATCGAGATGTCCCGCTGTGTGAAACTCCCCCCACCCCCTGTCGCCCCATACACTTACCTTGTTTACCGGTCCAACGGCGCATACGCGAGCCGTAACCCCGCTATCCCTCTAGCAGGGCCCATGCCAGGCATTTGTGAATAGATGGCACGGGCACGCTCCCTGTTATAGGGAAGCAGGGGATGCGGCCACCAGCGCGCTCGGAGCCGCTGGCCTTAGACGAAGCTTAGACAACGTGACCTCAGCTGTTTCGAGTGCGCTGATTAGATGAGCGGCAGCGCATGCGCCCATAGGACCATGGAGACGTGAGTTGGCATCGCGATCTGGGGGGTTTCACAAAGTGGGGCATCCGGGAAAAAGGACCAAAACCCAGGATAGTCCACTTTAAACACAAAAAAAAAATAAACAGACCTTCACCTTCTCTCCAGTGTAGCAGGTCCAGGCTGGTTCACCGCTCAGAAACCCCACATGCTCCTCCCCCCAGGCTGGAGTTGCTGTGCAGGAGAGAAGGTAGGTGCTCTTTTTTTAATTTGTTTTGGGTTTAGTGACCCTTTACGGTTTAGCTTTGATTTTTACATGAACACCTATTTTCCCGGAGATGTGGTTGGAGTTCCACCCATTCTGCATCATACTGTGGGACAGTGGCAGGCTGGGGCCAAAAATCAGCCCTAGATTTTATCAGCCCCTGGCCGGCCCAGGACATCACTGCTGAGGCCCTCCCACTCCCCACAACCATGATGCCGGGGCTATAGCATTGGGGGCTGGGGTTCCTTGGCTAGTGGCTTCAGTAGGGCTGGGTACAGTGGGCTGAGAGGGAGACTATGGGGGTAGGGATTGAATGTGAGCAGCATCCCAACTAGCCCCAGATCACTGCAGCCCACCGAGCATTGTCCCGGGTCCCCTTATGGCCAGTCCACCCCTGCTGAAGGATACCATTCCCTGTGTCTTGAGTGGGTTTTAGTTTATTCCTCTGCATTTTACTTAGGGCCTTAGTCATGAAGGGATAGCGTCAGGTAGTGCCTTGTAAATGACAGGTAGCGACTGGTAGCGTCAGGTGAACGCCGGACACGGCACACAATTACACATTTATCAAGCAGAATCTGTTGAGCAACTGGGATAACGCCATGTAGCGTCCGATTCATCATTATCTCAGCCTCAGCGTACAGCCCCGGCGTTCAGCCTTGCAGAGCGCCATGTATTACCTCTGGCTACCTGTCACTCTCCCATACATTTCAATGGACGTTCTTTTATTTCTCATTAAACAGGGTTTTTGATTTATTAATTTTTTTTGTTTCTTCTCAAATAATGTTGGGATCTTCCCTGGCCCTGAAAAAGCCATTTATTCATATTTTTGGTAAATTTTATATATTTCTGCAGAATTGATATTACAGGTCTGGCATTAATGTGTTCATGTCACAATGTTATTACAATGTAATTCCATATGTTTTCGCTTTGTTACCGGCGTGTGTGAGGCTGTTTTTTTGATGAATATGTTGTGTGTCGGTCGCACTGACCAGTCGCTAACATTCGCTCCCATACAGCACTGTACTGGTCATATAGTGACACCCCATAATGTATTCATCAATGCTGCACAGCGACTCAGTCACTCTGAACTAACGAACCACGGCCGAGCACAGCGACTACTAGCGGGCGCTCTGAAATGCCTGCTACAGACGCTCATCTGTCGCTACCTGGCGCTAATAATGAATCAGCCTGCCCATTTCTTGTGAAGTAAAATGCCGGCATTGGTGTAGTTGTAATCTGTGGTCAATAAGTAGCCCATCTAGCAGGGATAGCCGCTAGGGATGAGCGAATCGATCCGGACGAACCCGGATTCGATCCGAATTTCAGGAAAAATTCGATTCGGATCGAATCCGAATTTCCCCGCGATTCGATCACTCGAAGTTTTCCTTTAACATCCATTCATTTACATTACAGGCATTCTAAGATGGCGGGCGGGACATGTCTGGACATGTATCCCGCGCCAGTGCAAGCTGGGGCAGTCACATGCAGCCTATCAGCAGCCAGCAAGCCCGGTGACGTCACACAGCGGTATTTAACGGCGGCCATCTTGCTTTTCCTCATTTCTCTATTGCATTCGTGACAGACAGACAGAACGCTGTGTAGCTGAGGCAGTTAGACAGGCTGGAGACAGGCTGGAGACAGGGACAGACAGGGACAGACAGGGACAGGCTGGAGACAGGCAGGAGACAGGCAGGAGACAGACAGGAGACAGACAGAAAGCCAGGGAAAGGTAGGAAAAACGGAGCTGGCTGACAGGGAGATTTTTTTTTTTTCATCCAGCCTTTGTTAGCGTTTTCAGGCTGCTTATAGTAACTAACTGTGCATATATACTGAACTGATCTTAAGTCTGCTGTGAGGCATCCCATTCTGTGACTAAAGCAGCCTCTGTTTAAGACCATATAAGCATTTGCTCTAATCATATTTGAAATTAGGCCTGATAAAGACACTTTTGCTGGCCAAAGCACTACTGTACCCTGGCAGCTCGATTCCTGCCCGGGGCATCCCATTCTGTGACTAAAGCAGCCTCTGTTTAAGACCATATAAGCATTTGCTCTAATCATATTTGAAATTAGGCCTGATAAAGACACTTTTGCTGGCCAAAGCACTACTGTACCCTGGCAGCTCGATTCCTGCCCGGGGCATCCCATTCTGTGACTAAAGCAGCCTCTGTTTAAGACCATATAAGCATTTGCTCTAATCATATTTGAAATTAGGCCTGATAAAGACACTTTTGCTGGCCAAAGCACTACTGTACCCTGGCAGCTCGATTCCTGCCCGGGGCATCCCATTCTGTGACTAAAGCAGCCTCTGTTTAAGACCATATAAGCATTTGCTCTAATCATATTTGAAATTAGGCCTGATAAAGACACTTTTGCTGGCCAAAGCACTACTGTACCCTGGCAGCTCGATTCCTGCCCGGGGCATCCCATTCTGTGACTAAAGCAGCCTCTGTTTAAGACCATATAAGCATTTGCTCTAATCATATTTGAAATTAGGCCTGATAAAGACACTTTTGCTGGCCAAAGCACTACTGTACCCTGGCAGCTCGATTCCTGCCCGGGGCATCCCATTCTGTGACTAAAGCAGCCTCTGTTTAAGACCATATAAGCATTTGCTCTAATCATATTTGAAATTAGGCCTGATAAAGACACTTTTGCTGGCCAAAGCACTACTGTACCCTGGCAGCTCGATTCCTGCCCGGGGCATCCCATTCTGTGACTAAAGCAGCCTCTGTTTAAGACCATATAAGCATTTGCTCTAATCATATTTGAAATTAGGCCTGATAAAGACACTTTTGCTGGCCAAAGCACTACTGTACCCTGGCAGCTCGATTCCTGCCCGGGGCATCCCATTCTGTGACTAAAGCAGCCTCTGTTTAAGACCATATAAGCATTTGCTCTAATCATATTTGAAATTAGGCCTGATAAAGACACTTTTGCTGGCCAAAGCACTACTGTACCCTGGCAGCTCGATTCCTGCCCGGGGCATCCCATTCTGTGACTAAAGCAGCCTCTGTTTAAGACCATATAAGCATTTGCTCTAATCATATTTGAAATTAGGCCTGATAAAGACACTTTTGCTGGCCAAAGCACTACTGTACCCTGGCAGCTCGATTCCTGCCCGGGGCATCCCATTCTGTGACTAAAGCAGCCTCTGTTTAAGACCATATAAGCATTTGCTCTAATCATATTTGAAATTAGGCCTGATAAAGACACTTTTGCTGGCCAAAGCACTACTGTACCCTGGCAGCTCGATTCCTGCCCGGGGCATCCCATTCTGTGACTAAAGCAGCCTCTGTTTAAGACCATATAAGCATTTGCTCTAATCATATTTGAAATTAGGCCTGATAAAGACACTTTTGCTGGCCAAAGCACTACTGTACCCTGGCAGCTCGATTCCTGCCCGGGGCATCCCATTCTGTGACTAAAGCAGCCTCTGTTTAAGACCATATAAGCATTTGCTCTAATCATATTTGAAATTAGGCCTGATAAAGACACTTTTGCTGGCCAAAGCACTACTGTACCCTGGCAGCTCGATTCCTGCCCGGGGCATCCCATTCTGTGACTAAAGCAGCCTCTGTTTAAGACCATATAAGCATTTGCTCTAATCATATTTGAAATTAGGCCTGATAAAGACACTTTTGCTGGCCAAAGCACTACTGTACCCTGGCAGCTCGATTCCTGCCCGGGGCATCCCATTCTGTGACTAAAGCAGCCTCTGTTTAAGACCATATAAGCATTTGCTCTTATCATATTTGAAATTAGGCCTGATAAAGACACTTTTGCTGGCCAAAGCACTACTGTACCCTGGCAGCTCGATTCCTGCCCGGGGCATCCCATTCTGTGACTAAAGCAGCCTCTGTTTAAGACCATATAAGCATTTGCTCTTATCATATTTGAAATTAGGCCTGATAAAGACACTTTTGCTGGCCAAAGCACTACTGTACCCTGGCAGCTCGATTCCTGCCCGGGGCATCCCATTCTGTGACTAAAGCAGCCTCTGTTTAAGACCATATAAGCATTTGCTCTAATCATATTTGAAATTAGGCCTGATAAAGACACTTTTGCTGGCCAAAGCACTACTGTACCCTGGCAGCTCGATTCCTGCCCGGGGCATCCCATTCTGTGACTAAAGCAGCCTCTGTTTAAGACCATATAAGCATTTGCTCTTATCATATTTGAAATTAGGCCTGATAAAGACACTTTTGCTGGCCAAAGCACTACTGTACCCTGGCAGCTCGATTCCTGCCCGGGGCATCCCATTCTGTGACTAAAGCAGCCTCTGTTTAAGACCATATAAGCATTTGCTCTAATCATATTTGAAATTAGGCCTGATAAAGACACTTTTGCTGGCCAAAGCACTACTGTACCCTGGCAGCTCGATTCCTGCCCGGGGCATCCCATTCTGTGACTAAAGCAGCCTCTGTTTAAGACCATATAAGCATTTGCTCTTATCATATTTGAAATTAGGCCTGATAAAGACACTTTTGCTGGCCAAAGCACTACTGTACCCTGGCAGCTCGATTCCTGCCCGGGGCATCCCATTCTGTGACTAAAGCAGCCTCTGTTTAAGACCATATAAGCATTTGCTCTAATCATATTTGAAATTAGGCCTGATAAAGACACTTTTGCTGGCCAAAGCACTACTGTACCCTGGCAGCTCGATTCCTGCCCGGGGCATCCCATTCTGTGACTAAAGCAGCCTCTGTTTAAGACCATATAAGCATTTGCTCTTATTATATTTATATTATAAGACACTTTTGCTGGGCATAGGCTTACTGCTGCCTGCCAGGTGCACTTCTGTTGAGGCATCCCATTCTGTAACATAGCATACCCCTCTTTATTTACACTAAGCAGCTCTCTTATTTACACTAAGCAGGCCTGTTGGAGGCTGAGTGTTACTGCTCACTTTTGGTGTGCATTATATTCTGTTTCATATAGACCCACCGCTGCCCGGGGTTTTTTTAAATATCACCTACTACCACGCCAGTTAGACTATGTCGGGCAGACAAGTGCCTGGAAGTGAAAAGAGGAGTGGCAGAGGCCAAGATTCCGCAGGAAGAGCTCGCATCAGACTGGGGGCCAGTAGCAGCAGGAGTCACGCTGAGAGACCTAATCTGCCAGTATCTGCTAGCGGTCGGGTCTCCACCAGTAACGCATCTGCCGTGGTAGATTGGTTGACGCGCTCATCAACAACATCATCACAACTTACGTCTGAGACCCCCAGTCTAGGGTCGGTAGGTTCCTCTGACACAACCCTGAGTTGGCATGCCCCGAGAGCAGTCCCTGTCCTCCCATTGCCTCTGGCCTACGCCGTTCCCTCCCCCAGCGACGTATCCTATGCTTTGGGTTCAGCTCCACTCTTTAGTGAGGAGGACCATCAGATAGAGGACAGTCAGCAGCTACTGCCCAGCCAAGAAATGGAGGTGGCTTCTTTAGCTAGGCAGACAAATAGTGATGTGGACAGTGTCGTGGGTGCTGCGAGCGTTCCAGCTCCTGCGCCAGACACTGTTGACGAATCCACGAACATCAGTGACGTACAGCCACAACCCGGTGATGATGATGATGATGACGATGAAGCCGATCGCACTTGGGAGCCGGGTGATGAAGGGGCTTCATCGTCATCATCAGGAGAAGAGGGGTGCAGGTTGCCCCGGAGTCAGCAGCTGAGGCAGCAAAGTGGTAGCAGTCAGCATGGGGGCACAATTCCAAAGGCTGGAGCCGGCCGGGGCCGGGGCCGGGGTAGAGCACCTGCTGTGCGGCAGTCTACCTTATCGGGAGGTAGTGGAGCAGGGGTTCCTGGAGTTGGCAACAGCAGCAGTGAATCAGTGAGGCCAGGGGGTGGGAAAAGTAGCTACTCGGCAGTGTGGCAGTTTTTCCTGAGGCATCCGCAGGAGGGTAACATGGCCACATGCAAGATATGTAGGCAAAAGGTGAAGCGTGGCCAGGGTCCAAATGTTGGCACCACGGCCCTGCGTCAACATATGATGCGTCACCATAAAACGACCTGGGAGAACCGAGGCTCCCAAGGGGTGGTCCAGTCTGCTTCCTCACCAAGTGAGCTCCCAATTTCTGCCAGCCAAGGCTCCAGCACCTCAGCCGAAGGCAGCTGTGCGTCATACCCATCCTCTGTCGCTCCTGCTCCTCCTCCTCCTCCTCCAAGTCATGCATCCCGCCAGCAATCCATCAGCGAAGCCATGTCCAAGAGACAGCAGTATGCGCCCACTCATCCTACGGCGCAGAAGCTGAATGTGCTCCTGTCCAAGTTGCTGGTGCTGCAGTCGCTCCCTTTTCAGGTGGTGGAATCTGCACCTTTCAGAGAACTGATGGCTTGTGCCGAGCCGAGGTGGAGAGTCCCAAGCCGTCATTTCTTTGCCAAGAAGGCAGTACCAGCGCTGCACACTTTTGTTGAACAGAAGGTGGGCCAGTCCTTGAGCCTGTCGGTGTGTAGCAAAATACATGGCAGCGCCGACATCTGGAGCTGTAACTACGGTCAGGGGCAGTACATGTCGTTTACGGCCCACTGGGTGAATGTGGTCCCTTTGCAGCAGCAACTTGGACAGGTCACGCCGCTTCGGCCTCCGCGCTCTCTGCCCATTGGGCCTGTGACACCGTGCGACTCGGCCTCCTCATCCTCCGCCATCTCCTCACCCTCCACTGTAGGCTCAAGTCTCAGTGCCCCTCCAGTCTACCATGTGTGCAGGGCACGGAGGTGTCACGCAGTGCTTCACATGGTTTGTCTTGGCGAACGGAGTCACACAGGGGAGGAACTGCTTAAATGTATTCATCAGGAAATCCAAACATGGCTTACTCCGAGAAAACTTAAAATGGGAATCATGGTTACCGACAATGGGAAGAACATTTTGTCTGCGCTGCGCCAAGGAAGCCTGACCCATGCCCCCTGCATGGCTCACGTCTTCAATCTGGTTGTCAAGCGGTTTCTGAAGTGTTCCCCCCATCTGCAGGACATCCTAACAACTTCACGGAAACTTTGCATGCACTTCAGCCACTCCTACACTGCCAAACACACCCTTCTTGAGCTACAGCGTCAGAATGGTATCCCCCAACATAGTCTGATTTGCGATGTTTCCACCCGTTGGAATTCCACCCTTCACATGTTGGACCGATTATATGAACAGAGAAAAGCCATCACGGATTTCCTGATGATCCAAGCAGATAGGGGGACTCCCCTGTGTAACTTCAATGTCAACCAGTGGCAGCTCATACGTGACACCTGCCGTTTGCTCAGGCCCTTTGAGGAAGCCACTTTATTTGTCAGTCGGCAGGATTACGGGATGAACGACGTGATTCCACTGCTTCATGTACTGCAGCACATGTTGGAAACCATGGCTGGTCAGGGCACTGGAGACATGGCGTTTACATCTTACGGCCACATGAACCCCCTTGGAGCTGAACTGGAGGAGGAGGAGGAGGAAGAGGAGGAGGAGGAGTTGCCCAGCGAAACACAGTTTAGGCTTGGCGAAATGGCTGGTTTATCTAGTCAGCGGACAGGAGAGGAGGAGCAGGAGCAGCCAGAGGAGCTAGAGGTTTTTGAGGAAGGAGAGACAGAGGACCCGGGCACACCGTGGCAGTATGCAGTGGAGATGGAGACAGGTAGTCCATCCGAGTCACTTGCGCAAATGGCACGAAGCATGCTCACGTGCTTGCGTAGTGACCCCAGAATTGTTTCCATCTGTCGGCGGGATGACTTCTGGCTGTCCACCTTATTGGACCCTCGCTTCCGGCACAAAATGGGGGCATTTTTTAAACCCACCGAGAGGGAGGACAAACTCAACTACTACAAAGACATTCTACGTAGGCAGTTGGCCGATGCCTATCTGCGCCATGGTCCATACTCTCGCAGGTCTGACTCGAGGGGACCTCTGCGCTCACCTTCCACTGCCATGGCCGCTGGGGGGGTTGGCAGCAGCAGCAGCAGAAGCTCCATCAGCAGCAGCAGCCTCAGTCTTCAGTCGCTAATGAGTAGCTTTCTACACCCGCATAGTGAGGCTACTCATGAGCAGCAGGAAGACCTGGAGCAGGACCTGAACCAGCAGGTCATGTCATACTTTGACATGACCATGCCAACACACCTTGAGGATCCGCTGGACTTCTGGGCAGCCAAACTTGATTTGTGGCCGCAACTAGCAGAGTTTGCCCTGGAAAAGCTGTCCTGCCCGGCAAGTAGCGTGCCATCTGAGCGGGTGTTTAGTGCGGCGGGGGCCATAGTTACGGCGAGGAGAACTCGTCTGTCAACTAAAAATGTGGAGAGACTCACCTTTGTCAAAATGAATCAGGGATGGATCAGCCAGGATTTCCACCCACCAATGCCTGATGCATGCGACTAGATTCAGCATGGTGCCACGTTTTACACTTTCCAAATGGTGCAAAACATATTTATGTCTTTAGGCCATTTTTTGGGCTCCTGCTGCTGCTACTGTCAACTCCTGCCAACTCCAGGGTGTGATTCATCCAATTTTTGGGCTCCTGAAGCCAACTCCAGTGTATATTTGGGCTCCTGCTGCTGCTGCTGCCAACTTCTGCCAACTCCAGGGTGTGATTCATCCAATTTTTGGGCTCCTGAAGCCAACTCCAGTGTATATTTGGGCTCCTGCTGCTGCTGCTGCCAACTTCTGCCAACTCCAGGGTGTGATTCATCCAATTTTTGGGCTCCTGAAGCCAACTCCAGTGTATATTTGGGCTCCTGCTGCTGCTACTGTCAACTCCTGCCAACTCCAGGGTGTGATTCATCCAATTTTTGGGCTCCTGAAGCCAACTCCAGTGTATATTTGGGCTCCTGCTGCTGCTGCTGCCAACTTCTGCCAACTCCAGGGTGTGATTCATCCAATTTTTGGGCTCCTGAAGCCAACTCCAGTGTATATTTGGGCTCCTGCTGCTGCTACTGTCAACTCCTGCCAACTCCAGGGTGTGATTCATCCAATTTTTGGGCTCCTGAAGCCAACTCCAGTGTATATTTGGGCTCCTGCTGCTGCTGCTGCCAACTTCTGCCAACTCCAGGGTGTGATTCATCCAATTTTTGGGCTCCTGAAGCCAACTCCAGTGTATATTTGGGCTCCTGCTGCTGCTGCTGCCAACTTCTGCCAACTCCAGGGTGTGATTCATCCAATTTTTGGGCTCCTGAAGCCAACTCCAGTGTATATTTGGGCTCCTGCTGCTGCTGCTGTCAACTCCTGCCAACTCCAGGGTGTGATTCATCCAATTTTTGGGCTCCTGAAGCCAACTCCAGTGTATATTTGGGCTCCTGCTGCTGCTGCTGCCAACTTCTGCCAACTCCAGGGTGTGATTCATCCAATTTTTGGGCTCCTGAAGCCAACTCCAGTGTATATTTGGGCTCCTGCTGCTGCTGCTGTCAACTCCTGCCAACTCCAGGGTGTGATTCATCCAATTTTTGGGCTCCTGAAGCCAACTCCAGTGTATATTTGGGCTCCTGCTGCTGCTGCTGTCAACTCCTGCCAACTCCAGGGTGTGATTCATCCAATTTTTGGGCTCCTGAAGCCAACTCCAGTGTATATTTGGGCTCCTGCTGCTGCTGCTGCCAACTTCTGCCAACTCCAGGGTGTGATTCATCCAATTTTTGGGCTCCTGAAGCCAACTCCAGTGTATATTTGGGCTCCTGCTGCTGCTACTGTCAACTCCTGCCAACTCCAGGGTGTGATTCATCCAATTTTTGGGCTCCTGAAGCCAACTCCAGTGTATATTTGGGCTCCTGCTGCTGCTGCTGCCAACTTCTGCCAACTCCAGGGTGTGATTCATCCAATTTTTGGGCTCCTGAAGCCAACTCCAGTGTATATTTGGGCTCCTGCTGCTGCTGCTGTCAACTCCTGCCAACTCCAGGGTGTGATTCATCCAATTTTTGGGCTCCTGAAGCCAACTCCAGTGTATATTTGGGCTCCTGCTGCTGCTGCTGCCAACTTCTGCCAACTCCAGGGTGTGATTCATCCAATTTTTGGGCTCCTGAAGCCAACTCCAGTGTATATTTGGGCTCCTGCTGCTGCTACTGTCAACTCCTGCCAACTCCAGGGTGTGATTCATCCAATTTTTGGGCTCCTGAAGCCAACTCCAGTGTATATTTGGGCTCCTGCTGCTGCTGCTGCCAACTTCTGCCAACTCCAGGGTGTGATTCATCCAATTTTTGGGCTCCTGAAGCCAACTCCAGTGTATATTTGGGCTCCTGCTGCTGCTGCTGTCAACTCCTGCCAACTCCAGGGTGTGATTCATCCAATTTTTGGGCTCCTGAAGCCAACTCCAGTGTATATTTGGGATCCTGCTGCTGCTGCTGCCAACTTCTGCCAACTCCAGGGTGTGATTCATCCAATTTTTGGGCTCCTGAAGCCAACTCCAGTGTATATTTGGGCTCCTGCTGCTGCTGCTGCCAACTTCTGCCAACTCCAGGGTGTGATTCATCCAATTTTTGGGCTCCTGAAGCCAACTCCAGTGTATATTTGGGCTCCTGCTGCTGCTGCTGCCAACTCCTGCCAACTCCAGGGTGTGATTCATCCAATTTTTGGGCTCCTGAAGCCAACTCCAGTGTATATTTGGGCTCCTGCTGCTGCTGCTGCCAACTTCTGCCAACTCCAGGGTGTGATTCATCCAATTTTTGGGCTCCTGAAGCCAACTCCAGTGTATATTTGGGCTCCTGCTGCTGCTGCTGCCAACTCCTGCCAACTCCAGGGTGTGATTCATCCAATTTTTGGGCTCCTGAAGCCAACTCCAGTGTATATTTGGGCTCCTGCTGCTGCTGCTGCCAACTTCTGCCAACTCCAGGGTGTGATTCATCCAATTTTTGGGCTCCTGAAGCCAACTCCAGTGTATATTTGGGCTCCTGCTGCTGCTGCTGTCAACTCCTGCCAACTCCAGGGTGTGATTCATCCAATTTTTGGGCTCCTGAAGCCAACTCCAGTGTATATTTGGGCTCCTGCTGCTGCTGCTGTCAACTCCTGCCAACTCCAGGGTGTGATTCATCCAATTTTTGGGCTCCTGAAGCCAACTCCAGTGTATATTTGGGCTCCTGCTGCTGCTGCTGCCAACTTCTGCCAACTCCAGGGTGTGATTCATCCAATTTTTGGGCTCCTGAAGCCAACTCCAGTGTATATTTGGGCTCCTTCTGCCCCTCATAGTGATGCCACTTCAACTCTCTGCAATTGTGCCGCTCTGCGATTCTATTAGCGATGCCTCTGATCTGCATGTGATATTTCTTAAAAGTATTATTTAACTAACCCAGCACGCATCCTGTGCGTGTTACAGCAAGGCTGAATGGTTTACAACCCTATTGAGGCTGTAGGAGGCTCAGAAATAGCCGTTTTTAATAGCGATTCGTCGCGAATTTATTCGGGTCGAAACGATTTTTGTCGGAAAATTCGGCGAATCAGTCGAATCGAATTTTTCAAAAGTTCGCTCATCTCTAATAGCCGCATTCTTTGGCAGCTGCTATTGGTGCAGAAGTGATCATTTCATGGTAAGGACACATTTGTTACTTACCCAGCCCCTGGTGACACATATTTCTGTGCTGACACTAATCTAAGGAATGATTACCAGATATAAACTAAGAGCAAAGTCTTCAGATAAGCCCGGGGGCCACTCCTTCGTTGTAAAGCTATTGTAAAGCAATCATTCATATTTTTTTTTTCATTTATAACCACAAGCATAAATGCAAACTGACTCCACTGTCTCTCAGGTGGAGACAGGACATGTTTATAATGGAGACAGGTTAGTTCAGCTAGAAGCTTAGTGGATGACGCCACTATTAAACCGGACCTTCAGCATGATTTAATGAAAAGCCCAAACCCTTAAAAAATTATTACCCAGCATCTAAAATTAACATATTTCAAGTTTGTAGTCACTTACTTTTTATTCTTTCCCCCACTGGGCTGCAACTCTGTTCAGGACTCTAGGATACGGGCGCCGCCATCTTGACTCAGAAGCATCACACATACTGAGGAGAGGAGAGCGGGATAAAGTACAGGGGGCGGGTTATAGCTGTGCTTTGCACAGACAGAACAGAGCTGGGGTCAGGGAAAGGACAGCAATCCCAGAATGTAGAGCGACACATTTAGAAGACACTTCCTGTTTGCAGGCTGCCTGATGCCGCCATCTTGGATGTTTATCCCTTTTGTTGCCAAGCACGTAACACCTACGTGCTGGCATGTCCAAGCGTTAAGTGTCAAGCACGTAGGTGTTACGTGCTTGACTTTCCCTCCCTGCTAGCTAAAAAAAAATTGAAAAAAATGCTCACCTGACCCCTCTATCGATCAGTCCGGGTCTCTTCTTTAATTTGGTACCATCCAATCACCCCCTCTTTGCTAACTCTAAAAAAAAAAAAAAAATCACATTTACTCACCTGAAGCTGCGATGGCTCCCGCAGGCTCTTCTCTGCTTCGGGGGGGGGCTTCGATCAACCCCCCAGGCTGCTTAGTCTTCAGGAGAGGACTCAACATGCCCTCTCCCCCTGCTTCCCGATGGGCGCCGCCATCTTGACGACGCCCCCTTGGGGGCGGGGCTTATCACCGGGTGTCGTCCTGGCTCCCCTCTGCCCAGCTGTCAGATGCCCTGGTGATCGCTGGGCAGAGCACTAGAGGGGTAGGGGATGATTTGATCCCCTGTCCCCCCTCCTCTGGCCAGCGATCACCTGGGCATCTGTCATCTGATCGACACAGGAGCTGACAGGGTGAGTAAAAAAAAATATATATTTTTTTTTAATAAATGACATTTTTGTGTGGTGTTTTTTTTACTGTTAACCCTTTGTGAACTGGTAAGGGGTCCATGAGACCCCTATACCAGTTCACAAGGCTGGGGTCTGGCAAGTCACCTGCGGCTAGCGGGTGACTTGCCATTAACCCCGAGCACCCTCATTACCTGCCTCCTCAAAGCCCGGGGGGGGGGGGGGGGGGCAGAAGAGCCCAGGCCCACACAGGGTATGTGGGCTTGTAGGCTGCAGGGTGGGGGGCCCCTGCACCCTGTTCCTACAAGCCCCCATAGCTGGTCCCGGGCTGGTTATGACGGGCAGGGGGGACCCTACGTCATTTTTTGGGGGATTTTTAAGGGTTAGGGTTAAGGGGACCCTATGACGTTTTTTTTTTTAATTAACCCCTTATGCTCTGTCGCCCAGCAGCTATAAAAGGCTTCCAGCAGCAGCAGGAGATCAGAAGCCAGATTGATCAGCGTGGGACACAGTGCCCAGGGATGGATGGGAGGTATGTATAAAAAATAAAAAAAACAAATAAAATATTTTTCTCCATGTGTCTGTGTTTTTTTACATTTTACTCTTTGTGAACTGGTAAGGGATCCATGAGACCCCTATACCAGTTCACAAGGCTGGGGGCTGGCAAGTCACCTGTGGCTAGCGGGTGACTTGCCATTACCCCCCGGCAGCCCCAATTACCTGCCTCCCCAAAGCCCAGGGGGGGGCAGAAGAGCCTGGCCCACGGAGCTTGTAGCCGGCAGGGCCACCAAAACTGGCCCCTTCGCCCTGTTCCTACAAGCCCCCATAGCTGGTCCCGGGCTGGTTATGATGGGTAAGGGGGGACCCTGTCATTTCTTTTTAATTAACCCCTTATGTTTATAGTGTGGATAGTAGTATTTTATTTGTAAATGTTATAAAGTGCTCTTTTCAGTTTGGGGGGTCTCCTGGGCAAGAATGGGGGGCTACCAATACATATGTGGTACCGTTGTAATCTGGAGAAATGGGGCTTTCACATGCAATATGGTTTTCATTTATAAAACAAATGTTTTATTTAAAATAAAGGGGACAATTGTCTAAAAATATTATTATTTAATTTATTTTTTTGTTTTTTTTACTCAAAAATATTTAAAAAAACAGTAGAAAAATTACAAACAAGACATTTCATGTTAAAGCCTAAACTCTGCTGCAAATATATATATATATATATATATATATATATATATATATATATATATATTCCTGGAAATTCCGGCAAAAATCACGGTTAAACATGGCGCAAAATGGGGAAAAATGACCTGTCAACAGAGGGTGACAAAATTCAAGTAGGCTGGCAATTAAAAGGGTTAATAGTACCTATGCATGTTGGGTATTGTTCTGCTCGGGGGACCTTGCGCTTTCAGATTTAGCTTGTTTTTTCTTGTTTGCATATTGATATTTTAGGAAAACGTGTTTTTATTCTGCTTTTTTATAATTTTTTTAGGGAAACCCTGTGCAACCTAAGAATTCTTCAAGGGATTACTTCCAGAAAGATGAGCCCACTACAACAAGCTGGGTACGCTTAGAAAGCTTAACATGTGTACTTTCAGGCAATATATGGTTTAGGGGGGATATTCCAACTGTAAAGGGTTGTTTTGGTTGAAAAATTGCAAGGTGTGCACTTTGTCTGCAGAGCTGAAATTGTCAAGTAAAATTACCATTACGCGCATGCTTTACTTTGTGGTGTTTGGCAACTCTTCCCTTGAAGATGCATGCTATGCATGCTGGGTATTTTTCTGTTCGGGGGATGTTGCTTTTTCAGATTTAACTTGCTTTTTCTTGTTTGCATATAGTTTTTTTTTAGAAAAATGTGGCTTTGATTCTTCTTTTTTATTCTTTTTTAGGGAAACTCTGTGCAACCAAAGAAATGATTGAGGGATTACTTCCACAAAACTACACCCACATCAACAGGCCTGGTATGCCTAGAAAGCTTGAGGCGTGTACTTCCAGAGAATATATAGTTTGTGGGGGGGTATTTCAAATGTAAAGGGTTGTTTTTCTGGAAACTCTGCAAGGTGCACTAAGCGCATATCACAGTTGTATTTTATCTGCAAATCTCCTAAAGCGCTGTTTCAGTTTGGGGGCGTATTCTGGGCAGGAAATGGGTGTCTACCAATACATATGTGGTACCGCTGTAACCGGGAAAAATTGGGGTTTCACGCGCAATAAGAGTTTATTGACAAACTTACATTTTTTATTACAAAAAAAACACTACAATTTGCAAAAAATTATTTTTTTTATTTTTTTTGCACATATTTCACCCAAAAGTATTGAGAATACACAACAAAAATGCCAAACAAGACATTTCATGTTGGAAGCTCAGACTCTGCTTAAAAAAAAACAATATATAATTTTCCTGGAAAATCCCTGAAAATCCCTTCAAAAATCAAAGTTGAACATGTGTAGCGCAAAATAGTGAAACATGGTCTGGCAACAGAGGGTGACAAAAACTCCAGGTAGGCTGGCACTTAAGGGGTTAAAGGCTCATAACATGCAGTAGATGCAGGAAGGATGATTTTTAATGTGAGCAATCTGTATGTACAGGGTGTGGGAAATATATAAGATAGACTCTTATTCAGGGTGAAGAAAATGGTCTAGTAATAAAAATTCACATAATTATGCTAGAAAGCAATATGAAGGGTTACATATAAATCCTATATAAAAAATCCAGCCAAGCTTATTCCCCTTTATTACTAGAAAGAAGGTGAATCGTGTGTTAAACCTTCCATTCTGGTTTTATGGAGAAGAACTGCTCAAATCTAATGGCCTATCCTCTTAGCCAGCCTGTGCAGCCATAGCGACTTATTGCAGTTCTGTGAATGTGTGTAGATGCTTTTACACATCATGCAACGTGCTTGGTAGATATTTAAATTGGACCAACAGTCAAAAATGAATTAAATCAGACCAACACAACAAATAGAGCACATATGCAGGCTGATTCATTACTAGCGCTAGGTATCGGCAGATGAGGCGCTTAGAGTGACCGCTAGTAAACGCTGTGATTGGCTATTGGGTGCTGTAAAAGAGCGCCTCAGTTGCTGTAGTAACCTGGCCGGCATTGATGAATGAGATGTATGTTGGGTGTTCTAACACCAGTTCAGCGTTGCAGGGAGCGAAAGGTAGCACCAGCTCAGTGCGAACAACTCTCAGCGACTCCATATTCAACAAAAAAACACACACACAGAACGCCGGCGCTCAAAATTGGGTCGATGTAGCCCATAGCACCAGACACTGTGTGATTAAAGTCTGTTTTATAACTTATATCCACTAGTAACCAAGCGAAAACATATGGAATGACATTGTTATAACATTGTGACATTAAAACTTTAATACCAGACTTGTAATGACAATTCTGCATAAAAATATAAAAAATCAACAGGAGAGGTCACACAGTGATTTCATAAAAAAAAAAAAAAAAATAATAAAAAAAAATGGAAAAGAAAACCCTGTTAAAAGAGAAGAAAAGTAACATCCATTGAAATGTATGGGAGAGCGACAGGTAGCGAAAGGTAATATCTGGCGCTCTGGAAGCCAGAGCCGACGGTATACGTTGAGCCGTCTGTGATGATGAATCGGACGCTACATGGCGCTGTTAGAGTCGCTCATCGGAATCGCTTTGATAAATGTGGTATTGCGTATAGTGCCGGGCGTTCACCATTCGCTACCTGTCGCCAGGGCCGTATTTAGGACTCGGGCTTGTTACGTTCAAGTCACTAAGCGGACTTGGTCTGGCTTCTGTTGTCCGATTCCCAATTACTATATTCTAAGAGAAATCAATACACGCGACAAGGTGTGTAGCAAAACCTCAGAGAAACACACTGAGCAGGGGGAGCTTCTGACCCCTGATTTTATTGAAAACTTTCATAGTTAGAGCATGCGCAGAACAGACAATTACCTAAGTTAAAAATAATGAGAACAGAAAATTTATGACTATGTACAAGGTTGAATTCAGGGAGTATTTTATAGTTTTCTCAGTTCCCAGAGGCCCCCATGCGAAGCAGCACATTCCTTAGATAAGGAATAAGGGATAAGAAGAAGCCTTGCAAAAGCAATTACAGAAAAGTCCAGTGTTAAAGCGTTACTCTAACATACAGAAAATAAACCATAGTCTTTCAGAACTATGTTTCTTAAATCTGGATCTTCTCATTTCCCCCCTTTGACATCTCCATCTGTCTTTCCTTTGACTGTGTCCACTTCGGAAGGTTTATAGCCAGTTCAGTCACTCAGGTACTATCCCAGGCCGGCGAGTTGCCTAGGGGAACACAGGTCTTCTCCAACTGGTTCCATCCCCCAAGTACTTGAACAGCATCCTTCCAAAGAAGAGTCTCGAATTTTGACAGATGATATGTCAATTCTAAAGGAAAGAAACATAGTTACTCATTTAGAAAGCGCATTATCTGCAATAAGATACGTTTATGTGTTACTTTAGGTGTCTTGATCCTGGCTACAAGGCAAAGAGCTAGTTTTACTAGAACATAAATCATTATGCCCAGAAGGCACAATGCCAAAATATTAATCAAGATATTCTTGATCCATTGTAGTGGACCACTCCAGTTTCCCCAATCTCCAAAAGGAGACCAGTCTTTTGCAAATGTCCTGATTTTACTCTTTAAACTCTCTCTCTCCTTAAACTCTTTGAACTTCTTCTCTATGACCTTTTATTACTTCATAATAATCAGGTATCTCTAATGAGGTATTATGTATCCAAGTACAGCACTCGTAATCCTCTGTCATTTCACAAAGTTATTTAACAAACTCTCTTTACAAGTAGATGCTCCTATATGGGTGTGGTTTTTATTTCCTAATAAGAAGCACCAATCTGGTCTATATGCTCTTCCCGTTAAATGGTAATTTATCTCATTAGCAGAACTATTGACTCTCTCATACTGTAATTGAATAGGGATGGCTACGAGGGGTACCCGGGAAGACGAAGGATGTAACTTACTACATATGCAACATTTGTCAAAACCAGTTTTTCTAGCAAAAGAGTATTTATACTTTAGCAAAAGTAACTTTTGATGATGAGTGCCTATCTCCCTTCTATTTCTTATAGGTGCAGGGGATGAAATATTGAGGCAGAAAGCCATTATCATTGTTAAGAGGAAATATTTAATTTTCCCTCTGGACCTGTAACCTTTTTACAATGACTTGCGTGTATCCAAGTGGATTTTCCTTCAAGTTTCACTGAAGTAGGCGTTGTCAAAAGAACTTGAAAGGGTCCTTCAAACCTTGATTCCAAAGATTTTCTAGAATGTTTCTTTACATAGACAAAGTCTCCTGGTTGGAGATTATGAGTTCCTGTTATCTGGTCGGGGTCTGGAAGAGAATCAAAAACACTTTTGTGCAGTTTAGTGAGATGTTTCTGCAACTGTATCACATAATCAGTCAATTCATCACATTTTAGGGCAAGATGTTGTGGAAAGTACAACCCAGTTCTGGGAGCACTTCCAAACAAAATTTCATAAGGTGACAACCCTGTTTTCTTTGTAGGGGGGCATCTTATTGAAAATAACACAATTGGTAAACAATCTATCCATGGTTTACCTAATTCCTTCATAGTTTTCTGTAACTTCAGTTTAATGGTGCCATTCAGTCTCTCCACACTCCCAGAACTCTGTGGGTGATAGGGTGTATGGAAGGACTGTTGGACACCTAGCATTTGCATCACGTTTTGCATTATTTCACCTGTAAAGTGCGAGCCACGGTCTGACTCTCTAGGGTCTCGAAGAGACCAAAACGTGGTATTAATTCTGTGATTAATTTCTTAGCCGTGGTTTTAGCTGTTGCTGATTTTACTGGGTAAGCTTCTGGCCACCCCGAAAACAAGTCAATACACACAAGTACATACTCAAAGGGTCCACTCTTAGGGAGTTGGATGTAATCAATTTGAAGCCTTTGAAATGGATAGAGAGACCTAGGTTGATGTCTTACCGGTGTCTTAACAACCTGTCCTGGGTTCTCCGTCAAACAGATAGAGCATGCTGCACAGTATTGTCGTGCCATGCTACTAAAGTCTGATTGGTACTCCTTACCATAGAGTTTGCACTCTGATGTGTAGGCAGGTGTGATACCTGTGCCTGTTCTGGGTATAGGAAGCTAGGCAAGCACAATCGGCTTCCTTTGACCCATAATCCATCATTTTGCTGGGCTCCTGCTCTGAGCCATTTTTCCTTTTCCTCAGGCATCACTTTGTCCTGAAGATTTTTCATCAGTTCCATACTTACCGCCGATTCCTGGGTAAGATTTACACTTACACTCTCTATCTTCTTCAAAGCTGCTTGTTTAGCTGCTAAGTCAGCTTTTTCATTACCTTTAGCCTCTTTGGTTGTTTGTTTTGTGTGGGCTGCTACTCTTACAATAGCTGCCTTTTTGACATTGTTCAGGTTGGTCAGAATTTCTTTAACTAAATCAGCATGTCTAATGGGGGTTCCTGCAGCTGTTAAGAAGCCCCTTGCTTTCCACAGGTGGGCGTAATCGTGGGCAATACCCCAAGAATAGGCGGAGTCTGTCCAGATCGTGCCTGTAGTGTCTTTTAGCAGCATTAATGCCCTAGAGAGGGCTGTAAGTTCTGCTTCCTGAGCAGACATATGAGGTGGTAATGGCTCAGCTTCTACAACTTCATGTTCAGTTACTATTGCATAACCTGTATGAAACTGTTCTTTTTCATCAGCATATCTGCTGCCATCTACAAAAAATTAAAATTCTGGGTTTTCTAGAGGTGTATCATGCACATGTGGTAAACCCATTGTTTCTTGCTTCATAAGTTCAATGCAGTCATGTGTGTCTTCAGTATATTCAAATTCTAAAAAAATTATCAAAATCTTCACTATTACTCCCCCCTTCAGAATCTGAAGAAATTGGTAACAAAGTCGCCAGATTCAGAGAAGTACATCTTTGAAACTTAATTGTTGGGGGTAGTAAAAGGGTACACTGCAGCTTAAGCTGTCTAGCCATTGACAGGTGTTTGGGATTAACTTGTGATAATATCCCATGAATGTCGTGATTGGTAGACACAGCTAATTCATTATCAAGTACAATTTTAGAAGCTTTGTCTACCAATAGAGAAACTACTGCTACACGAATAATAAGCAATAGGTCTTTGTTTTGTGCCATGTGCCTGCCTTAAAACTCCTGTAGCGTGTCCTTGTATTTCAGTAGCCATAAGTGTAAATGGCTGAGAATAATCAGGAAGACCTAAAGCTGGTGCTTGTGTGACTGCAAGTTTAAGTTGGTCAAAAGCATCTCTTGCTTCTGGTGTTAGGCAAAAAAAAAGTGTGACTTTGACACAATCATACAGTGGTTGCATAAGTGAACTGGCATGCATAATCCACTGTCTACAGTAAGAGATGAGTCCTAGAAACGCTCCTGTTTATGTGTCTTAGGAGGTGACATGTTCTTGACTATTTCCACTCTGTCTTTAGTAAGGTGTCTAGTGCCTTGTGAAATGCAGTGACCTAGAAAGGTAACTTGTGTTTGGCAGAATTGTAGCTTTTCTTTGCTAGCCTTGCAGCCATTCTCAGCCAAAAATGTAAGAAGAGACAAAGTACCCTCCTCACATGTGATTTTGTCTGGGCAGCAAAGAAGCAAAACGTCTACCTATTGTAGAAGTACACAATCTGTTGATGGTTTCCATCCTGCCAAGACTGAAAAGCGAAGAGGTGGTAACATTCAGGTACTAAAGGAACCGGAAAGAAAGCTCCCATTTGATCCACGCAAGAAAAATACATGCTTGTACTCGGTATTTGAGAAAGCAATGTATGAGGGTTTGGAACCACTGGTGTTATTGGAGCCAAAATGTTATTAATGGCTCTTGTACCATCCTGTATTTCACAGGCTGTCCTGGTTCCAAAACCTTTTTCTTGACTGGGTACAAAGGAGTATTAGCCCCTGATTGCATCCGAATCAAAGCACCCTTGGCCAAAAGCTCGTCAATTTGTTCTCCTATAGTTCGTTCTTGTGCAGCACTCAAAGGGTACTGCTTAAGCTGTGGTAGGGTAGATCCTGGTTTGATATGGACCTCTACTGGTGAGACAGGGAGAAGTCCTATATCAGACCCTGACTTAGACCATAAATGGTCAGGTACAGTTCTTAGTAAATCTTGATCATTCTCTGTAAGTACATTAGTGAGTTCAAAATCTTCAAGAGCTTGTACTTGCATACAATATTCTAAATCATCAGGATGGTCAGGCAAAGTTAGAACAACTTGACCATCTTCTTGAAAATCAATTTTTGCTTGTAGCTTATCTACACCCAATAAATTGTAAGGAGCTGAATCACAGACTAAAAATTTAGAAATAAACATGTGTGGACCAAGCCTGCCCTCTAGTGGCTTAGAAATGGGCATGACTCTGGGTAGTCCATCAAAACCTGAAGCTATAGTTTGGGCTTCTGACTGCTGTTTCTTACTTAAAACTTTATTACTAATGACAGATTTAGTCGCTCCTATAGCAATCAAAAATTCAACTGTTTTGCCATCAATTTCAATCGGTATTATGGGTGTTTTGGCTGGTACTGTGAATGTTACTGCCGATAGTCTTGTTCTTTACTTTTAGATTCTGACTTATTGGGGGCTGTTCCTTGATCAGCAGCAAACTTTCTACAATTCCTCTTAATGTGACCAGGTTTGTCACAGTAGTAACATTTTAAAATTTTACTCTGAAAATTACCTTGAGATTTAGGTCTAACATCAGTGTTAACCTGGGCAACCATACGCACCTTGGGCTTGTCATGCATATACATTTCAATACCCTGTGCTTTAGCTAACAATTGTGCCATAGTATGGTTAGTTCTCCAATCTGGGGTAGAAGCCTTTAACTTTTCCTTAATGGTTGGTTTTAAACCATCAATATAGGCTCTAACAAACAACCTTTGAACTCCAATATTTCCAACATCTAAGCCTTCATCAATATATGTTTGTTCAAAATAAAAAATCAGTTCTACTGTCCCCAAGTCTAACATTCTGTGGTACATGTGCTCTCATATAATCAGTAAATTGATGAAACATAGTAGGGGACATTTTCATCCTACAAAGATCTTCTCCATCCAACCAGGTGGCATTATGTGACTCCATCATTTGTACTACATACCTGCCAAACCTAGAAGGGCTAGTACGGGGATCAGGTGCATTCTGCAACAAAGCCATACATTCAGCTGGAGTCCATGGCTTATAATAAGGGGTTTCTTGGTTAATAAATTGACAAACTGTCCTGCATTTTGAGCATCTGGACTCTGCCTGGTATGGGTAAACACAGGCGCAACTAATTTATATGTGTTGTTCCTGGGAGGGGGTCCTGTGTACCTATAAGTTTTACACCTTGGACAATGTGTAACATTTTCTGGTAAACCATAAGTCATACAGTGATGGCAAGTCCATGATTTTTCAGTAACTAAATTTACTTTTTTCTTTCTTGTGCTAACACCATTTATTCTCTCATCTGGATCCCCTCCTTGCTGATCTGCTCCACAAACATTACATTCTTCTAAACCCATCCCCCTACAACCACAAACTTTACATTTCCATGTTCCTTCTTCATTTACTACTTTATCCTGCTCCCTTACTTTACACTGAGTACACATTCTGTCCCAACCCTTATTTATCATTCCACAATAGCATTGCCATAAGCCGCTATCGCCATCATCTGGTCCTGGATCTGGACCATACGTACTGTTACTGGCCAATGGGGAGTCTAGGATACAACTTACTAGTTTCTTTCTTTTACTGTCTTTTCATATGGGGGTGGCGGTACTGGGTTTGTTGGAACATCAGGTATGGGGTCTACTTGGGGATGAAGCAATGGTGTAGTATTCCATTGTTTCCTATGTGGACTGTACGCCCAGCCTTCCTTTTCTGCTAAACTTGAAAGTTTCAGAGCACATTCCACTTGATGATCCCATCCTTTGTCAAAAATAATTCCATGTTTCCCTTTAGCTATCTGTTCCCATTTCCCTAAATCTAATTGTCATTTATGAACTAGCTTAAATTCCTTCCAAATCTTTTTCAAATTCCTAGCGGCATCTAAGCCACACCTTTCCCTGGTGATTTCTTCTAATGTCTGCCACTTCTCTTCCTGGGGTATCTCTTTGGACCGTTCTTTTCCCACCTTCCTAGCAACCTGCCTCAGGTACCTTATTGGGGTCTAACCTCTCTGTGGGCTAGCCTTCTTTGGCTTCCTCCTGAGGAACTAGGAACTGGAGTACCTCTCTGTGGGTCTCTCCTGGTAATGTCTAGTGATCCTACACGCTAACCAAATAGCAACACATAATCCAAGACAAACAATTAGGATCACAAACAACACATCACCTATCATATGGGTAAGTGACAGTCCTAGATACACTAATTGTATCTTATTCCCATCCCAGTAATATTGGCTTTAATTTTCTGAAATCACCACAAACAACACATCACCTATCATATGGGTAAGTGACAGTCCTAGATACACTAATTGTATCTTATTCCCATCCCAGTAATATTGGCTTTAATTTTCTGAAATCACCTATCGACTAGTCCTGGTCTTCTAACTAAGCCTGGGAACTGTGGTTCTTATAACTTAACAAAGTCAAGATCGGCTGGCATGCACCGTGAAGGTGCCGTCAAATCCGGTCAACTTGACAAACTAGCTCACACCTAAATGAGCTATGGAACCATACAGGGTAAAATTTTTATCTAAAACTTCTTCTGGTCACCACTTGCGTTCACCGTCACTGGGTTATAGCGGGTTTTCCCTCGCCAGTGGGATGGGGCGTCTAATGACCTTCCAAAGTTTTTAACTAAATGCCAGGCTCATGATATCACAATTATACCTATCTCAGTATATTTAACTATCTAAAAGAGGAACAGACAGTACAAACAAATACAGACAGACAAAACAAATGCAGACAACAGAAGCGCCTTAGGATTCTTAAAATGACCCTCTTTCGCAGAGGCTGGCTATGCCTATCTTACCTTAGAACGGACCCGCTGATGCCTCACAGGGAAGAGCAGAGTATAAGAGTACATAAAAGCTGTCTCTTACCTGGCCAGGTTTTGAAGTCTGCTGTTCCGAGGTGGCATCAGTTGATGTTCCGTTCGGCGGGTGCGACACCTCTTGCGACAAAATAGAGAGTCTCTGTTCGGAGCGCCACGTAATGTTACGTTCAAGTCACTAAGCGGACTTGGTCTGGCTTCTGTTGTCCGATTCCCAATTACTATATTCTAAGAGAAATCAATACACGCGACAAGGTGTGTAGCAAAACCTCAGAGAAACACACTGAGCAGGGGGAGCTTCTGACCCCTGATTTTATTGAAAACTTTCATAGTTAGAGCATGCGCAGAACAGACAATTACCTAAGTTAAAAATAATGAGAACAGAAAATTTATGACTATGTACAAGGTTGAATTCAGGGAGTATTTTATAGTTTTCTCAGTTCCCAGAGGCCCCCATGCGAAGCAGCACATTCCTTAGATAAGGAATAAGGGATAAGAAGAAGCCTTGCAAAAGCAATTACAGAAAAGTCCAGTGTTAAAGCGTTACTCTAACATACAGAAAATAAACCATAGTCTTTCAGAACTATGTTTCTTAAATCTGGATCTTCTCAGGCTGTCCTAGGCACCTTTTGGTCATGCACCCCCTATTGATACCCCTGGGGAAACCTGATTTGGGTTGCCCCGCTGTATGAAAGCCGCAGGATCACTGTGAAATCTCATCTCTGTGATCTGTGATCCCATGGAACATATACAGGCTTTCCTCCAATAAGCGGCCAGAACTGCATTCAGCTTTTCTTTGCTGCTTTGACATCAACGTGACAAAGGAAAGCGCAATAGAGTGTCAGCAGCTGCCCCCTCCCTGCTACCCCCTCACACCATCAGTGAGCCCTGCATTAGAGAGATACTCACCTTTTCCTAGCAGAGCTCAATCCGATGGGGACAGGAAAAAGCTACACTTACATAACTCCTAACTTTTGAAAACTAGAAAGAGAGACATGCAGAATTTATTTGCACTTTAACGCCCCAAAAATGCCCCCAGATACAGGGAAACACCACCTCAAAATTACATAATAATAATACAGGCAAGCCCTCCGCACACACATTACATTAAAGAAATAAACAAAAATTGTTTAACAAATACCGCGCTAAATCATAATCCTAACAGAAAAAGCTCAACGTGTGTGACTCAAGTCCAGATAAAGTCCAAAATACATCCAAAAATATAAATTAAAACACAGAGCTCAAAAAGTGATTAATTAGGTGAAAAATGTCCCAATTAGAAACATATGTGATATCCACCGTTGTGTGCCCGTCACCAGTCTCACAAAGCGCTTACCAGATAAGGGTTTAATCTTTGCAATAAGATAGGTGCAAACACCTCCAGTATCCAAATTCAAAAACTCCAAGAGATTGGATAATAATTGCTCACAACATAAGGGAAATCCAGTTAGAGACGACTTCAGTTCTCCTTTAATGTAAGTATGTGGCTCAAAATGTGAACTTCAATACCACAAATCCTTATAACCAAGAATGTTACTCCTTTTGTTGAGTTGAGAGTCAAAACTTTAATAGTTTGGCTGTTTGGCAGCTTTAAGCTCCTTAGTAGTACTAGAGCTCCTCCTCGCACAGCTCGGGAGAGCCAGGCAGCAGTCTGATGATGCGTCTCTCACATTACATTACAGTGGTTCAGTGCCCACTCTTCCAATGATACGCATAGGCATACACACAAACACACACACACACAAACACACACACACACACACACACACACAAACACACACACACAGGCACATACACAGGCACACACACACACACATAGGCACACACACAGGCACATACATAGACACACACCCACACAGGCACATACACGTACACATACACACAAACACACACACACCCAGGCACACACACAGGCACACACACACACACATAGGCACACACACAGGCACATACATAGACACACACCCACACAGGCACATACACGTACACATACACACAAACACACACACACCCAGGCACACACACAGGCACACACACACACACACATAGGCACACACACAGGCACATACATAGACACACACCCACACAGGCACATACACGTACACATACACACAAACACACACACACCCAGGCACACACACAGGCACACACACACACACACACATAGGCACACACACAGGCACATACATAGACACACACCCACACAGGCACATACACGTACACACACACACACACACAGGCACATACACAGACACCCACCCATACAGGCACATACATAGACACACACCCACACAGGCACATACACACACACACACACACACACACACACACACACACACACACACAGACACCCACCCATACAGGCACATACATAGACACACACCCACACAGGCACATACACGTACACACACACACACACACACACACACACACACACACACACACAGACACCCACCCACACAGGCACATACATAGACACACACCCACACAGGCACATACACGTACACACACACACACACACACACACACAGGCACATACATAGACACACACCCACACAGGCACATACACAGACACACACAGGCACATACACAGACACACACAGGCACATACACATACACACACACACAGGCACATACATAGACACACACAGGCACATACACAGACACACACAGGCACATACACATACACACACACACAGGCACATACATAGACACACACAGGCACATACATAGACACACACAGGCACATACACAGACACACACAGTCACATACACACACACACACAGGCACATACATAGACACACACAGGCACATACATAGACACACACAGGCACATACACAGACACACACACATGCACATACACCCACACAGGCACAAACACACACACAGGCACATACACAGACACACACACAGGCACATACACAGACACACACACAGGCACATACACACACACACAGGCACATACACAGGCACACACACACACACACAGGCACATACACAGGCACACACACACAGGCACATACACAGACACACACACAGGCACATACACACACACACAGGCACATACACAGGCACACACACACACACACAGGCACATACACAGACACACACACAGGCACATACACACACACACAGGCACATACACAGGCACATACACACACACACAGGCACATACACAGGCACACACACACACACACACACACACACAGGCACATACACAGACACACACACAGGCACATACACACACACACACAGGCACATACACAGGCACATACACACCCACACAGACACACAGGTACAGACACATACACACATACCCACACACACACACACACACACACACACACACTCCCTCTTGGGTGGAAACTCCTTACCTGTCACTTGTCATGTCTCTATGGGGAGAGCGGCCCCTGCAGCACCAGGCCTCCTCCCCCGCACTGTGCTGGGAGGGGCAGTGAGGCCAGGTGGGCGGAGCCGGCTGCTCTCCCCTCTCATCTCATGTGCAGGAGGAGGCCCTCCACAGCAGCAGCAAAGGGAACCAGACAGGTCACATTGTCTCTGGCTGGTTCAGGAGACTGTTAGAGATAGGCAGTTCTCTTTAAAAATGGAATGATACACTTAAAAACCTGTCATGATTTATTCATAGCAAGAGAAAAAATACAAGTTATGTGGCAATATCAGGGTGTTTAAAGTGCACCTATACTCAGGAAGTTCATGTGCTCACCTTCTATGCCCAGCCCTGTGCCCCAAAACCGCCTGTGTTTCTTTTTTTTTTTGCTCAATATCCATAACAACACTAGGAAAAAAACACAGAAAATAGTATTATGATGGATGGCAGTCATATGCTAATTTATTCAGTTACAACCAAACTGTCACATAATGGCAGTTAGGTTGAAGTGCTCCCCATTGATGAGCTGTGTGTACTCTAACTGATTGCATTATCACTTGGGGTGGGGCTGCTCAGCCAGGAAGCAATATGGCCAACTGCATCCAGTTTGTGGTGTTATGGGTAATGGGCAAAGGCTGAGGTAAAAAAAGAAACAGGCTGGTTTGGGGCACTGGGCTGAGGATAGAAGGTGACTACATATACTTCCCTCTAAGCAGTGGCAGAGTGACTGGGGTTACAAAATGCCCTAGGACGTTTCTGGTCACACCGGCTGTAGCGATAACCTTTATCGCCGGAGGGCTTCCCCGCCAGAGATGTCCTTTTCCCAATGGTGAGAGGTGCTGCAGGAATCCCAGAGTCATCCGTGAGGAAACAGGAACAGCTCTTACAAGGGCTAGTGAATTGTAATATAGTGTTTCCCCCAATAAGAGACAGAACTCAGTATTGAGGGTGAAGATGAACTTAACTTTATTAGTGCCACCCTGTGCCTTATATGCCAGTCTCCATGCAAGGGGACCTCCCCCGTGGACCTGATGGAGAACTGCATGACAAACGCACAGACCAATGGGAGCAGGCCACACAATCCCTCAACTCTGCCGGTAACACAATCAGTAGGACAATAGCAGTCTGTAACACAATCATCAATACAATGACAGTCTGTAACGTAATCAATAGCACAATGACAATAGCAGTCTGTAACACAATCATCAATACAATGACAGTCTGTAACGTAATCAATAGCACAATGACATTGTCTGTGACATGCTCAAGAAAATGGAAGTAATGAGTCTATGCAAAAGTCCAAGGGCAGAAACAGGGCCTTTAAAATCCAAAAGGCATAGAGTCTGTCACAATGCCCCCTTTTTGTGGAACACCCAGCAGACCCGGATTGACCCTGTTATGGGCAGAGTTCTGTGTAAGGACAAGTCTGCAAATAGTGAGTAACAGGATTAAACATTGACGTGGGCTGTACATAGGAATCGGTCATGGGTGGGGTCCAAACACTGGGATATTGTGGCGTTGGTGAGTTCAGCACCAAAGTCCTTGGTTGGATGTGTGCACAGGTGCTTTGCTTTCTTATAGCTGGTCCAAGTTTCAATCTCTTTTCATGGAAGCTGATCGGAGAATCCACAATCTTCTGCACATCTATATCATCGTAAAAGGAGACAAAACCATAACCCTTAGAAACGCCAGAGGCATCCCTAATAATTTTGACATTCTTTACAGCGCAATACTTTGAAAAACAATCCTTAATTTCAGGCTGATCAATCCGACGGTCAATGCCCCCAACAAAAACAGCGTTTGGCATAAGTTTCCCTTCTGGAAGGACGTAACCTGATGGCTGATCCTCTTCTTGGCTTCGTGTAACAGACATGACGTGATGCAGACGAAACCCCTGGGTCTCCCCTACCAGTGGGCTGGAGTCGGCAGCTCGGGCTGAAGCCCGGGTTGTAACAGGGTTGATGCTGGCTGACACAGAGGTAGCGTAGGCAGAAGTCATTGGCCCTAGATCATTTCCCAATAGTACTTCTGCTGGTAAGTTGTCCATAAGTCCCACCTGTACCCTGCCGGATCCAGCGCCCCTGTCAAGATGTACTCGGGCGGTGGGGAGTCGAAACACAGCTCCTCCCGCCACCCTTACTGCAACGGTGTGTCCGATGCGGTCTTTGTTCTTGACCAAATGAGGTTGGAGCAAGGTAAGTGTGGCTCCGGTGTCGCGTAATCCTTGAGCAGTGCGCCCATTGACTCGTACCTCCTGTCGATGGTGCTGTCGGTTGTCTTGGATGGCCGCTTGTACGGGATCAGCTTCATACAGTACCCCCAGATACTCTTCCGAACTGCTCTCAGCTTCCAAACAGTGTGCCGCAGGAGTACGGGAGGTGGAAGGTTGTGGTTGCCTCCACGGGTTTCGGGGAGGCTCTAGGGCGCAATCCCTGCGATAATGTCCCCATTGTTTGCAACAATGGCACTGAACTGTGGAGAGGTTCGGTTGCTGCGCTGGCCTATGTGGCCCAGAGTAACGAGTTGGCGCGGAAGCCACAGGTGCTTGAAATTTGATGGGAAGTGGTGGTTTTGGAGCGGACTGTTCTGTCCGGCGAGCATCGGTGTACTCGTCGGCTAGACGAGCAGCCTCAGGTAGCATTAGAGGCCTCCGGTCACGTACCCACTCTCTTAGCTCTGGTTGCAGGGCATTGAGAAAATGTTCTAGTAAAAACAACTGTAGTACCTCCTCAGCGGTCGTGGCTTGGCATCCAGTGACCCAGTGTGATGCTGTACGATGGAGGTGACATGCCCACTCCGTGTAAGAATCCCCTCCCTTCTTTTGGGATTCCCAAAATCGTCGCCTGTAGGCTTCCGGGGTGACAGCGTACCGGGCTAACAAAGCCTCCTTTACCAGATGGTAGTGTGGTAAGTCCGCATCAGGGATGGCCCGGAAAGCATCGTAAGCTTTCCCAGATAGTTTCCCATTCCTCTGTGGGTACCTGGTGTAAAGCGCACTGCCCTTCAAAATCGGCCGAAAATCCGTCAATCTCATCGTCACTTTCCTGGAAGGACTTAAATGCTGCAAATGGAATCTTTCTCCCCCCAGTGTAATTGAGGCTGAGAGGCTGCTGGGTTGAAAGTCGACGATCTTCCCTTCGCTTACTGGCCTCTGCCTCCGCTGCGGCGAAGACTCGGTCGATCAGTTCCTGTGATGGATTCGGGCCATAGACCGACAATCTGTTCTGAACCGCTTGAATGAGAGCAGCGTCTTCATCGATCTCTATATAGGTTTCGGTCCTCACTGCTGCACGATCCATTTCGATCAGCTCGGCTATCAGTTCCTGACGTGGGCGGTTGCTAGCTGACCTTCCCCGGCTCTCGAGTACATCCCTCAGGGTCAGCCTTTTCAACTTGTCATACTGACTCTCCATCAGGGTAGCACTCTCTCTGGGTAGAAAGGACCATCCCGCCGCTTGCCACCAATTGCAATAACCTTTATCGCCGGAGGGCTTCCCCGCCAGAGACGTCCTTTTCCCAATGGTGAGAGGTGCTGCAGGAATCCCAGAGTCATCCGTGAGGAAACAGGAACAGCTCTTACAAGGGCTAGTGAATTGTAATATAGCATTTCCCCCAATAAGAGACAACTCAGTATTGAGGGTGAAGATGAACTTAACTTTATTAGTGCCACCCTGTGCCTTATATGCCAGTCTCCATGCAAGGGGACCTCCCCCGTGGACCTGATGGAGAGCTGCATGACAAACGCACAGACCAATGGGAGCAGGCCACACAATCCCTCAACTCTGCCGGTAACACAATCAGTAGAACAATAGCAGTCTGTAACACAATCATCAATACAATGACAGTCTGTAACATAATCAATAGCACAATGACATTGTCTGTGACATGCTCAAGAAAATGGAAGTAATGAGTCTATGCAAAAGTCCAAGGGCAGAAACAGGGCCTTTAAAATCCAAAAGGCATAGAGTCTGTCACACCGGCCCATCTGCAGTTTGTCTGGCCCAGTATCTGCACCCCCCCGTAACACATTGAGCGACAGAATGCCCCATAAGACACTGAGAGGCAGAACCCCCTACAACCTGCTGAGAGGCAGAACCCCCCCACATAACACGCTGAGAGGCAGAACCCCATCCCCCAGTCTCACCTCCCTTCCTTTTGCCGGGGATGCCGCCACTGGGAGGGGAGCCAGGGTCCTGGGGTGCCACTGCTGGGAGGGGAGCCAGGGTCCTGGGGTGTCACCGCTGGGAGGGAAGCCAGGTTCCTGTGGTGCCACCGCTGGGAGGGGAGCCAGGGTCCTGTGGTGCCACCGCTGGGAGGGGAGCCAGGGTCCTGGGGTGTCACCGCTGGGAGGGAAGCCAGGGTCCTGTGGTGCCACCGCTGGGAGGGGAGCCAGGGTCCTGTGGTGCCACCGCTGGGAGGGAAGCCAGGGTCCTGGGGTGCCACCGCTGGGAGGGAAGCCAGGGTCCTGGGGTGCCACCGCTGGGAGGGGAGCCAGGGTCCTGGGGTGCCACCGCTGGGAGGGAGGCCAGGGTCCTGTGGTGCCACCGCTGGGAGCGAAGCCAGGGTCCTGTGGTGCCACCGCTGGCAGGGGAGCCAGGGTCCTGTGGTGCCACCGCTGGGAGGGAAGCCAGGGTCCTGTGGTACCACCGCTGGGAGGGGAGCCAGGGTCCTGTGGTGCCACCGCTGGGAGGGGAGCCAGGGTCCTGGGGTGCTGCCGCTGGAAGGGAAGCCAGGGTCCTGTGGTGCCACCACTGGGAGAGAAGCCAGGGACCTGGGGTGCCACAGCTGGGAGGGGAGCCGGGGTCCTGGGGTGCCACCGCTGGGAGGGAAGCCAGGGTCCTGGGGTGCCACCGCTGGGAGGGAAGCCAGGGTCCTGTGATGCCACCGCTGGGAGGGAAGCCAGGGTCCTGGGGTGCCACAGCTGGGAGGGAAGCCAGGGTTCGGGGCGGTCTGCCACTGGGAGGAGGCGGGACTCTCATGTTAATGCTGTGCGCCACCCAGCTGTCATAGGGAGGCAACCACCTACCTCACACTGGCAATCTGCCCTAGCCACGCAAGAAGCCAGAGCTGGCATTCAACTAGGGAATTTCCAAACGGCCAGTGCAGGGGAGTTCCGGTATGCCCTATGGCCAGTCCGCCCCTGCCTCTAAGTATAGGTGCACTTTAAATAACCCCTCCTCTCACTATCTAGCATGTTTACATGAATTGTTAGACAATTTTACAATTGAGCACCATTAAGCAATAAGTACTTTTTTTTTATTTACCGTACATTTTTCCTATTTCTGTATTTTACTTTTAGATGAGCTCAAAAGGATCTACTACAGGACCAAAAGCCTCCATGTCTACTACTACAACTCAAGATGGTCTCTTCAGTGACACGGAAGAAGTTCAGAAAAAAAGCAATGGAGAGGACATTGGTGAGTTTAAGGAGTTTTCATTTAGATGCAGAGTATGCCCTAGGATCCCTGATCTCCCCACATTTTTGAATGGTATTGGGTGGGTCAAGGTCTGTAAATTAGCCAGCAGGATCCGGCCAAAGTTGAATCAATGTGCAGAGTTGTAGAAGAAATTAGGCCACAAGTCTGATTCATAAGGTTGGGTTGCAGCATAGTACATCTGCAGGTTGGACATTTCTGAGCTTAGATTATGGTTATATGATATATGGTTTACACAGCAGCGGAGAAAACAGGTCTCAAGAATGGTCTATGGAACTCTATGGTGGTCCCTGAGTACAGTGGCGATCTGGGGCCATTATTCAGCCCTGGAGTTTACCAGTCTCTGGCTGGCCCAAGACATCCCTGTTGAGGCCCCCACAACCATGATGGCAAGCCGATAGTATTGGGGGCTGGGGTTTCTTGGCTTGTGGGTACAGTGTGGCTGGATACATGGGCCTGAGAGGGAGAATAAGAGGACAGGGATTGAATGTGGGTGTTAAAAGCAGCAGCCCAATTGGCCCTAAAGCAGTGCGGCACCATGCATTGTCCGGGGTGTTCCTATGGCCAGTCTGCCCCTACCTGAGCATGTTTCTTTGGCCCCCTATAAGGCTGACTTTTATTCTTAGCTTAAAATAATAATTACACCTGCGTTATACAAACAAGTATTAATCTCATTCCATTCTCATGGGTGACAATGTTCACATTATTTTCAGCTTATTAGGTCATCCAGCCTTGCCCTAATTCCTGATCTCACCTTGATTAGCTTGGCCGTGCCTCTCAGATGAACACTGGTAACTGGATCTGTTGGGAATCAATATGGAGCCCTTAGCTTTATAACCCATGTGACATGCAGAGGAGCTGCCTGTAGCATTTTAGTGTGATCCTGTTATTGGTTTGTGGATCAAGTGAAACTTGAGGGAAACACTGTTATCCACAACCACAAGTTATTTTACGCCATCTGCTATTAAAGTGAATGTCCAGTCGAGGAAAAAAAACTCCTCACCTCATCTGGCGACGGCCGCACAGTGCACAAAGCACCTCCCCTGTGTATGTGTCCACCGGGGTCTGCGCCCAGAACTAGGTCCTGCCCATGGTAAGGAGTTTTTTTTTGTTGTAACCCCTCACCCTGCCTCAGCACTAGGGGAGGGTGGCAAGGCGGGGTTACATTTAGACAGGACTTCTGAAATTTTTGCTCTCCCGAGGGTTGATCCTCTCTGGAAGGGCATACAAATTTGGTATGGCCAACAGTGTCCCCACAGATCGCTGAGGATTGCTTATCTTCCCCCCAGTCCCATGATGCAGGTGCAAACAGGCAGCCAATCAGGGTGCTCGCCCCTATTCAGCTTCTGCTAGCCGCTCTGATGTCAGAGTGGTGAGAAAGCTGAATGGAGCTGAGCTCTCCACTCACCTCTATCTTGGGGTGGATTCACATCTAGCTAAAGGTACAGCAGGGATGACCGGATCACCGGTTGTGAGTTTATTTGTGATCGTCAGTGTGAGGATATATAAAATATATGGCCAGATAAAAAATGACCACAACTATGGTTGTTAAACATACCTTGTCAATCAAAAGCATGCTAGTACATTTGTCTGGAGTTACCAACAGGGAGCCATTTACATATGACAGGACAGAAGAACAAGCCACGTTGGAAGCATGTGCTAACTAGGTCTTCTGGCTAAGTCAGATGACACCTCCCTATGTGGTAATTGACATCTACTTACTACAATACTACAAAGCAGTGAATGAGACATTTGCTGCACACCTCTCTTCAAAAGAAAACAGACATTAAAGCATAACTCTTTAACAATGGAACACCCCTGCAACCTCATTGGCTACATCCAGCATGCTGCCCGCCCCAATAACCAGTTTAAAAATGAGAAAGTTGGGCACAGATGGGATGACATGCCAGGGGATTGCTTCCAATAATTAGGCTGTTATCATTACTTTCTGTGTACCCCTCACAACAAGACATTATCTTCACAAGAGGCAACGGATTTCTGTTTATTTCTCCCTTTTATTTTATAAGCAATTTGCCGTATATTGTATGTCTGTTATTTTTATTGTACATCTTTGTTTCACATGCACTGCCCCTTATGGGTGAATTAAATCCTAAAGATTTATAAAGTTGTCTTCTGTGTGCTAACCCGCTAAACTTCAGGAGGGACATTGTATGTGTGCTAAATCTTGTGCCCTGTGTGCTTGCCTATCGCTACTAGTGCCGGTCTGGGGGTGTGAGATTACTTTATCATCAGTAAATCAGAGTGTGACTTTATTGCTGTATAGTCGAGCCTATGACCTTATTGTGTGATTGGGTATATTAACTACATAAGGTGAGATCTTAGCTTAAAGATCCGTGTGAGTATGTGGTGTCTGGCTATTAGGGCCAGGTCCCAAAGACCGTGTGTGTGTAAACGATTGTTTGCAGTACAATCGAAATCCGGTCTGGATCAAGGCATAAAACCTCCTTGATTCATGACAGTCAGGGGTTCAAACAGTGAGGGCATCCCAATTTGATGAGAAAATCGGGGAGTCATTTACACACCAGGATCAGCCCCAGAGACTGATGTTCCTCATTAACGGCCAATAACTTGTTTGTTAATTTCAAAGATTTAATGGCATGTAATGGTTTTGTTGTTTGGCTACTGTGGTTGTCTATTTTCCTGTAGGACCTCCACCAGACAAAGAACATGAGGAACCAACAATACTGAAAACTATTGAGGCAATGCTTGAAACTGCTGAAGCTCAGCCCACTACTAAAAAGGTTGTACATTGTATCTGAAGACTTTTTTTCTCTAGATACTGTACTTAAGAAAATCCTTGCTGTTGGATTTATGGTATATGAAAAAAATCATAGAAGCTGCCAGGTTGTTAATCATATACTTCAGGGCTTCAGAAGTAATGTTTTGTTCCTGCTTTTCCTTTGGTTGGCTTTTGACTACCAATCAAAGCATAGAACTGTGGAGAACATTTATAAAACCGTTTGGTTTTTTGACAAGACATGAGCCTCGATTCAAAGACACATTCGTCCGGACTTCCGTAGCTGTCTGTGAAAGTTTGGGTGGGTGTTAGTCTTTTTTTTGCTATGAACGTAAGCAAATCGGAACATTTCCGTTAGTTCGGAACATTTTCCAAACAAAATCGGAAATTTTTCGTTCGTTCAGATAACTTCCGTTGTTGGGATGGGTTTCCGTCTGATTCAGAGAGCTGATTTCCGACGCAACACCACCCTATAAATCCGTTTCATTTCCGATCCACTTACGGGACCTTTGAGGGCTCGGATTGCTATTGTTGAACATGTTTTGCGGCTATGTGGAGGAGTCTGCGCGCCTTTAGCACCAAGGCATTGCATGTATCAGCATGGCCGAGGCCATAAATTGTATAGCAATGCATACCTGAATCAATACATTTCATGTATGCATTATAAAAGCATTTTAATGCTGACCTTAATTAGTCCTTAGCATGTAAACATTTATGTTCCCACACATCCATATAATTGCTATATTTTTTTAGACTTATGTCCTTTGTGAATTATATTTGGATTGTTGAACTTGAATCTTAATTTGTTGTAGGAGTTATTGTTTTAGTCGGTTTGCTTTGTGTAATTATTTTGTATTTGGTTGCAGGAACCGCAAGATGTGCCACTCACAACATACAAGCAGCGTTTGGTGCAGCTATGCGATTCCTCAGTGTTCTTGCAGGGCATCCAGGGTCGTCCCATGATGCTTATATATTGCAGAGCTCCGGCTTATTTTGTCAGTTTGAGCCAGGAGAATTATCTGGTAGATGGCTCCTGGGTAAGTTTGCTCACATTCCATCAATCCATTTTCACTGTATGGCAATGAATATAGTTGTTGACTCATGACTTAACCTATTGCTGTTTTTAGCCCTTGATGACATGTTACACAATATTGTAGCTTAGAATGTGTATTTTATGTTAGTATTTTTAAATTCTTTCAGGGGATTCTGGATATCCACTCCTGCCCTTGCTCCTGATGCTCGTTCTTTGCCTGCAGAATGCGGGCCAGGGGTTCTCTAATCGGGCACTATGCAAAACCCGGGCCGTGGTGGCGAGGGCCTTCTGGTTTTTGAAGTACAGATTTATGTGGACCATACAGGGGGGGGGGCACTGCAGTATGACCCCAACAAGGTTATACCAATATTTTAATTTACGTTTTTTAACAGGGACCACACGTGCCAGAGTGGCACAACTGAGTGTCAGGGTCCTTCAGTTGGTGGGCGAGATGCAGGAGCTGCGCAACTCGTTGGGGACCACAGATGAAGAATAATGTTCTGTGGCCTGCCATTGCTATGTATTTTGTTTTTTATAGTTGTAAAAATGTGAAATTTTCAAATTTTTTTAAATTTTTATATTTTATGATGGAATCCAAAAAAAAATGTTACAGTGTCATTTCATTTACAAAATACATTAACACAAAACTAATGGGCCCAGAAATATTTAAAGATGAATATTCACATGACCGAGAAGTGATTTGGGTGAGGTTTAAGGGTGCAAAAGGGAAGATGGAGGATAGTGCTAAGTGGTTTGGGTGAGCTTTAAGGGTCCAAAAGGGAAGATGGAGGATAGTGTTACGTGGTTTGGGTGAGCTTTAAGGGTCCAAAAGGGAAGATGGAGGATAGCGCTAAGTGATTTAGCTAAACATTGTAGTAGAAGTGAGGGTGGCAAATATGTAGGCGAGCACTTTAATGAGTTAAGTCTAGATCGTAAGGATTTCCGTCTGGACGAATATTTATTGAAAAAGGGAAACAGAATCGAACGGGAAACGTAAAGGATTCATTGGAGGATACGATGGGAAAAGGGCAAAAACGAAAGCCTACGTTGTAACATGTGAAAATGAAACAGATAAGTCACGCTGGAAAATGACATCCTCGTATTCGTAATCTGCCGTACGAACGGACGCAAACTTTACAGGTTTTCAATGCATGCATAGAATCGCTCGTACACTCATACATTTCACAAAAAAACAGATCGGCACTAAAACGGAAGGTTTTTTTTTGTCTCTCTGAATCGAGCCTATTGGCTCCTCCAATTTTTTAATGAAAATCCAACAGCACGGGGTGATCTTATAAGTTTTACCTAGATGCTAAGATGCCAGAAAACCATTATGTAGGCATCCTCAGAATTGATAAATCTTCTCTATCATTGTTACATACAGAGCAGTTCAAAAGGATCAGTTACAGAAGATTCTGCAACTAAAGCTTCAGAAGGTGTCCACAATAAAATTATCACAACTCATGGGGAATTAAATAGAGGAGACATTGGTAAGTTTGAATAGCTCAAACTAAAAACTATTGCAGCAGTTATGGCATACCTGGTCCACCAATGTTTTAAAAAGGGGTATTATGTGAATCATGGTCTTTTAGCAGGCTTAGATGCAAGACCAATTAGAGTTTGTTTTTTGTACAATGGGTTTATCATAGGACTGGGCCACATGTCAGATTATAGAAGAGATTCATACAATTGCACGTTGGGCTGCAGCATGGTAGAGCATAAAGCTAGAGATTGATCATATAGTTTCCTTTTCTTTGAATATGTGAGCACTTTGTCTTGTGACATGACAGTGGTGAGCCAAGTTTTCATTAATGGTGTTAGATTATGTATAAGGAGTTTAGGGTTCCAGGTGAATTGTGGGTATTGTGCATTAGGTGTTGGTCTGCAGAATTAAATCTCTACTGGTTTCTGGTCTCTTGTAAAATGTGGCTGCTGGTTGTCTGAACGCATGAACAGCTTTTTTCTTTGGTTGGTTTAGAAGTGAGATACGCACCTACAGTACATCTCCACTGTATTAGTTACAGTGGCAGGGGCTGTAGTCTCTGTTAGAACATGAATTGCCTGTCTCATTAAACTATACGTATTGGCATAGTGTCAGGATCTTCACACCAAAACATAGGGGTTGATTTAGCACAAGGTAAAAAAAAAGTTAAAACAGAAGTGTTCTATTTACATCTGGTACTGAATCACCCTCAAGGTATACAATGAGAATGTACATGGGAATAGTGGTTTTGTACACCTGGTGCTAGATTTTTAGAGAAAACCGCCATTCCCTTTCAAGACAGCCAATCACAGAGCTCAATTTTGCCAAGAGGAGCAATTTGAAAGGTAAGATTTTGTGTTTTACCGGACGTTACAGCTCAGATCTACAATTGGGATGCTCCCTCACAGGGAACAACACCTACTTTTAACAAATGGTTTAAGCACAGATCGGCCCTTACCAAAATGAATAGGCTGGTTTGACATTTTTTGTAAAAAATCAGGACATTTATGCTCATTTTAAATGAGGCAAAATAAACAAAATAGAAGCAGAATGAGGCTTTTTCAGAGGGTCATATTTAGTGACCAGTAATTTTAAAGCGCCCCGGCCCTGCAATCCCCGGGGGCCTTGCGCATCTCAGGATGCCCCGCTGTGTGACCCCACCAAGTACCTGTAAACACTCACCTTTCCCTGTTCCAATAGCGCATGCGCGGGCTCTCGTTTAATGAGAGCATTCTGCCGTGACGTTCAGCAAACGGCTCTCATTGTTGTGAATGGGGAGTTTGTGCTGCTGCATCCCCTGTGGTGTACTTGTGCTCCCGTTCCGGCCATTCAGATAGGCTGGGGTGGGAGCACGCATGCAACCAGGGATGCAGCAGCGAGCATTCCCAATTCTAGTCAATGAGAGCCATTTGCCGAAGAACATAGTCGCGGTAGACGGCTCTCATTGGACGAGACCCCTGCCCATGCGCCAGTGGTACTAGAAAGAGGTGAGTCAATAGGGGAGTTCTGGGGGGAGCTTCACACTGTTGGGCATCCCAATTCGGTGGACTGGAACTAGACCAAGGAAAGGCAAATTCACGGGTTTTGTACCGCTTTAGGGAGAGTCTGTGTTAGATTCCATGCAAGTGTCAAGCCGAAGTTGAAGCACGCAGCACCTTGTAAGCAATCAAACAATGTTTTTTGGGTATCCAATTTAGAAAAACTCCCCTGATTGGCACCCACACGGTGTATTCCACCTTTATTAATAGCAATAGTGGCCGATAGAACTTCAAGTTTGGCTAATAAATGGGTTTAGCAATCACAATGTTCTTTTTGGAATACCCCAGATGGCATCCTAAACTGGTCAATTCACCATACCTTGTTCATTAAGTTACATACAATACAATAAGTTAGATTTCAATAATAAATTACATCAACAATCAATAACAACATTCACCATCCTTATAAGAAGTACATTAATTCATGAACAGAGCATCTTAATTTATGTCTTTATCTGTGCACAACTGTGTGCTTCACTGGTACAGTGTATTTGATTATATAAAGAGGACATGTTTCGCTGTAGGATCTGCTTTATCAAACTCCCGCATCAGGATGCCCCACTGTTTGAACCCCCGAGGCCGCCCATACCATTCACCTTTCCCCAATTTGATTTGATTATCATAAGAGGACATGTTTCCTGTAAGATCTGCTTTATCAAACTCCTCTCTTCTCCAAAAAAGCTGCAAAGAGGATATATAATAAAAAAGCATAAGTCCACAAACAAGATTGGTAGGTCTAAATAGAAAATGATCTCCTTCTGGAAGCCCCTTTTTCTGACGTGTGCCACCTATATTATTAAGCCCTCACATTGTACACAGACTGTCGAGCACTACCCGAGCACTACCCAGGTGGTATTTAATGTCAATCTCTCAAAACTGTGTTCAAAATATAAAAAGTGCATGTAGCACACAGAATGCACATAAATAGTCTCCATCACCCTTTGGATCGGTTCTGTATTTATGGAGCAAATTATTTTGGGGTACATATGGGTTTGCAGCTTTGCCATGTACCATGTGAGAGGTTGTTCCTTAGCAACAGCCTTACACGTACTGCTGGGTGAGAAAAACTACTGGCCTTGACCATAATGGGGGAAAAACAGAAACGTCTTAATTTCACCATCTCATCTATTCTTGTCTTTCTGCTGGTCCAGACCCTTTCACTTGTTCCATTAGAATATTTTTATCAATGTGGTATGTCTGATTTCCTGTAGGACCACCACCAAACCAACCAGCAGTACTGGAGATAACTAAGGGGATGCTTGAAATCACCGAAGCTCAGCCAAGTTCTGAAAAGGTTGTACAGGTTGTAGATTTCCTTTTCCACATACAGTACAGTTAAACTGACCAGATGTTTCATGTGGGACAGTCCAACTTTAATGCCCACGATCCCTCCAAAAACAATGAAAACACCTAAATGTTCCACTTTGCTGACATCAGGAAGACTATCCTACCTAATGCCGAATTCTGGATGTCTGGGTGGGTTACAACTGTTCTGACTCTCTGGTTGAATGGTGGTAGTGAGATGCATGGACTTCTGAGCATTGGCTCCATCACCAACATCTTTTATGGGCCAAATATTTCTATAGCATGTGACCCGTAATTAAGCCACATGCTAAATTACACCCCTACCCTGCCCATCACCCACAAACTGGTTTAAACTGTCCCACTTTGAGGACCCCAGAAAATGGTCAGTTTAAGTACAGTACAAACCTTTAGGCACCACTCACTACGCCAGCAGCTACACAGAAACGTTTAGGTATAAGCATTGACTAATAATGTGTTTTGTATTTTTAGAGCAATTTTTCATCCTGTGTCTGTCCTGCTTTACCAGGACCCCCAGGACCTAAGGTCAGTAAAATGTCATAGAATTACATAAAAGGTATGCTTTATAAGGACATTATTTTCAGCATGTATGCTTTTGAATGCTTCCTCTAACCTAGCTACAAATTTGGGATGCCCCACTAGTTGAAAATGATAAGAACGGCCAAAATCAGGCAGAATACTTTAACAGCAGCAGAACTTTGTCTTCGTTCCTGCTTGGCTCTTGTGTTCCCTACTCATTCAGGGACCAGTAGCATTGGCTACCAAACTGTATTGGCTGCAGTTGGTCACATGGGACATATTAATTGTCATGAGTAAGAACCCGCAGGGTTCTAAATGCATAGACGTACGTGTATATTACTGGGGGATTTAAGTCTGAACCATGCTTTTTTACTATTGAATTAGAATAAAGGTTTTTGGATTTTAATGAGAAAACACTTTTGGCTGGCAATACTTGTTGTGTTGTACATATTAATTGCTGCTGATTGCTGTGACAACAATTTGCTAGCAATTTACACTGAATCGCTATCCCATCTAATCGGCCCAGTGTGAACCCAACCTAGGAGTAAAAGTTTAATGCTAGATCTGCTCCAAAATCTCTGTAGTCCAAAACGTAAGCTTGGTTCCTAACCCATGTAGGACAGATGCCGCTACTTTTAGGCATCTTTCACACAGGGGCAAGGTAATTCCGGTTTCAATCGCCCCACAATCGGCAGTGAAATGCCGCCCATAGAAATCTATGGATGCTTTCACATACTGGCGGGGCAACTGCGGGGCAATTCCACTCACACTGCAAAAGCCCTTTTTGCAGCAATGGCAATTGCGATCGCTGTATAGCAATAGCGATCACCTCATCCTAGTGTGAAGTGAGCCTTACAGAGGGAGCTTGTCAAGCAGGGGTGTAACTTGAGGTGGTGCAGAGGGCAGAAAAGGCCCGCCCTGGTTACTCCTCCATCTTATTTATCATATTTGTGCTCATTTGGCTTCTTTTAGGTAAAATAAGCAGTTATTTACGCTGTTTCAGTCTAATTGCTAGCTAGCTGCACCCAACTGAGTTAAAAGACAGAAAAAAAACGCTTGATCTGTGGGAGGATCCAATTTAATGTTCGCACCAGGGCTCCGTTATGTTTAGTTGCACCACTGATGCCAAGACTAGTAGGCCCTTCTGTTACTGTGAATGGAGCCACATGTTTTGGACACATTGAGAAAGGCCAGAGTTTCCACCAGCAATTTGCCTGTAAATAATGGACGAGCTTCTGAAAAATTTCTGTACATATGCATGCTGTGAGACCGGATCTACAATTCAAGTTTCATATGCCAGGGACCGCACGGGTTTCCTAGCAGAACCAAGATTGCTTGTTTTTCTTAAATGTGTCGGTGTACCTAACCTTATGGCACACCAGTTACACAAAATCCCCCTTATCTCAGTCTACCTAAGTCTTAGCCAGTGGTGGACTGGACATAGGGACACTAGGAAGAATTCCCAGTGAGTCGCACTGCTTTTGGACTGGCTAGGCTGCTGCTTCTAACACCTCTATCCAATCCCTGCCTCCATAGTGCCCCCCTAGCCTCTCAGTAACACCCCCCCTGTGCCCCTCGCCACGGCCAAAGGAATGAAGCTGCTCCCAATGCTATAGCCTTATCCACCCCTTCCCCTATGATCCGTCCCTGTAAGCATATAGCCTCTGGCTTGACACTTGTTGACTGACTGGGTAATAGGGTCAGTGGGGTTGTCACAGGCTGGGTGGGGACTGGTAAACTCCTGTCCCGATTCTTGGCTCCAGTGCAACACTAGCCTTAGCTCACATTATTTTAAGTTATATGTTCTATTTTAATGCTTGATACATTCCAAAACCACAGAAATCAGTGTGTATGCACATGTGTCCAAAAATATTGGGTGCCGAAAACAGCTTCATGTAAAGTTTTCATGCTTCTGGCCAGAAATTACCTAAAGCTGACCTTCTTCCAAATCCAACCCCCTTCCCCCCTTTTACATGGACCAGTTCCTCCCCACCTCCTCCATATTGAGCATCATAATCAACATCATGTCTGCCCTTACAGCCAGGCATCTATTTCCCCTGACTGCCTAAAAGTTCTCCAGTCTACACTATGGGCTTTACGTATATTAGCTTTTGTGTGCTCTTAAGGTACCACTGTATACAAATTTGACCCTCAGTGAAAGCAGCACATAAAAGGTCTGCTAATGCTTTGCTATTATTGTATTCAAATTAGGCTCCACCCCATAGTAAATAAGCATCAATGTCCTTTTTGGGAGTCAGACCGGCCTAATGATTCCAGCAGAGCCCTACCTGCTAAGTCATGTGCTGAAGATTCCAGCTGAGCCTTCCTGGTGACTTTAAGTTTCAGGACCCATTTTACATGGTTCTATTTTTTTTCACTAGGGAGACAGAGGAGATATTGGTCCATCAGGACCTCCAGGAAGCCCAGGACATATTGGAGAGAGAGGATTACCAGGTCCCGATGGTCCACAAGGGCCACCAGGGCTCCAAGGACCTCCTGGACTGACCAGCATATTTAGCGGCCTGGATTCTGAGAGCAAGGTAAAGTCCTAAAAGGATGACATAAAAATATTACTATCAGCTGGATCCCTCTACTAATCTAAAAGTCTCAGTCAAGGCAAACATGCTACTTTCTGAAACCAAAAAGATGTATATATTTTATATTACAAAATAGTTCTACTCTTGCCATAGAGTCAACTAACTTTTTATTGTTGGTTCCGGTTTAGATACTTACTGGTCCTCCAGGACCTGACGGCCTACGTGGACTACCAGGTCCCCCAGGAAATCCAGGACCACAAGGACCTGACGGGCCATGGGGACCACCTGGCCCTCTGGGACTTCCAGGGCCTCCAGGTCAACCAGGACCCCCAGGACCCCCTGGATCAAGGGGAGAGCAGGGACCAGTGGGGCCACCAGGACTAAGAGGATTTACAGGTCCACCAGGCCCCCAAGGATTTGAAGGACCATCAGGGGCAGAAGGCTTGAGAGGACCAGAGGGGCCTCAAGGACCACCAGGTCCACATGGTATCCAAGGCCCACAGGGCTTACCAGGGCCAGAGGGTAGTCCTGGTGTTCCAGGGCCACAAGGTATACCAGGATTGGAAGGACCTCAAGGTGAACGAGGATCTCCTGGTATTACTGGAGCATCTGGACCAAAGGTATTTTGTAATCATGTAAATGTCTACATAAAATAAGATTTTAATAGAATTTCTCGTGTTCATTGCCGGGCTTTTATAGTAAATTATTAGTTCTAAGGACGTTCATATATAATATAATTCTTAAAAAGGTACTTGAAAAAACGTTATTCTCCCCCGTAAGCTTGTTACTTACAGTACCACAAGTTCCCTCATATGGCTGTGATTATGTGACCACCAGCGGCCATTTGGGTGCACTGGAACAGGCACTGCAGGGCACGGATTTTCTTTCAGAAAGGGTGACTTCCTGTGGCCATGTGAAGTTTAAGGGCATTTTACAGCAAATTTTGCCTAAACGATTAGGTCCACCCTGGTCCATATTCCTTCTGGATGATGGAATTACATTTTCCTTAGTCACAGTTGCTACACTCTACATTATCAAACATTGTACTGATATTTGCATTTTATCCCAAGGGGGAAAAAGGAGACACTGGAGAACTTGGCCTACCTGGAAATAAAGGACTACCTGGTGAAAAGGGGGCTCAAGGGCCACCAGGACCACCAGGGCAGAGTTGTTCAGCAAACTCCAAGGTAACTTTCCTGTGTCTATGATAAGAAACACCAACCTTTGAAAGTCTAATATATATCTTTTGTATGAAAGAGCTAATTAGGGGCCTCCAGTCTCACCTCAAATTCATAAATAGGTATAGAAGTGGGAGCTGTACTTTTATCTCCTGGTACAAAGTCAGTTTTCAGTGCCATCTTCTTTAATGCTCTTGTGGGTACATCGCCAAATAGTGATGTCTAGTCAACGATTCAAGTGGCAAATAATGTGATACCATATGTACTACAGAGCCACATAAGGCAGTGTAATTCAAACACCTCTACCGACCACAGACAGCCAAACGGTGTTCTAATAAATGTATACATTGTCAAACCGGACCTTAACCCTGAATAAGAGTCTATCTTGTATGTTTCCCCTGCCCTGTACATACATTAAAAATCATCCTACCTGCATCTACTGCATATTCTGAGTCTTTAAAGTGGACCATCACCCTGGGGTGATCGGCCCGGGAATCTATAAGATTCCCGAACCGATCACCTCCCTCACCACGGGACATCCGAGATCGGGATGTCCCGCGGTGAGGGACCCCCCCGAAAACCCCCCCTAATCAGGGTGCCCCCCTGAAGTGGACCAAAACCCAGGATAGTCAAAATCCTGGGTGTTGGTCCACTTTAAATATCCAAGATGGCAGCTGACTGTGCCGCTGTGCATTCTGGGATTGCTGTCCTTTTCCTGACCCCAGTTCTGCTCTGTCTGTGCAAAGCACAGCTATAACCCTGCCTCCTGTACTTTTTGCCCCCTCTCCTCTGTATGTGATGCATCTGAGGCAAGATGGCAGCACCCGTATTCTAGTGTCCCGAACAGTGTTTTATCCCAGTGAGGGAAGAATTAAAAGTAAGGGACTAAAAACAAAAAATGTATTAATTTTAAGTGCTGGGGAATAGTTTTTGAGGGCTTTGGACTTTTCATTAAATGATGCTGAAGGTCCGGTTTAAATGCAGTAATATAGTTGTGCCAGAAACCGGTTGAAAAACTGGTTCCATGTCTTAACCATATTTAACAAGCCTTAGTGTGAAATAATAAGAGTTGAAAAAAATGTAATGGTAGTAAAAAAAATCAATTCATGAGAAAAAATGAAAGTCAATGGCACTATTTTACTTTTTTCACTTTTTTACTACGGGTAAAAAGTTCAATACTTTTCGCAGGAGTAAAAATGCTGCCATTGACTTTCATTGTCTTACTATCTGGTGATTCACTAACATTGACATTCTCAGGCTTTTTTCTCATGAATTACATTTTTTACTACCAAAATTTTTTTTTTCTACTCTTAGTGAATCAAGGCCAATGTCTGTAACACAGACATTTCTACAACACAGTTTGTTGTACAGTATATAACATTATACAAGACTTCTAGCAAATTCTATGACATCTTGGAATATTTTAGTTTTCTTACTGTGGACACTGAATCTATGTCTATTGTTGTTTCATAACAGATTACTCTACTTGCTCATTGTCTCTGCAGGGTGATGGCGGAGTACACTATGTTGAGGTTCCTAGGTCCCCGGGACTAAAGGTGAGAACCTCCTTTTGGAGTGGTGGAGCAAGACATTAAGGTTATCTCTAGCGGGAATATGAAACAGAGCCAATACCGTACTTGGGAATGCCTCAATTGAGGTAAAACCTTGTTTGGAATTGGTTTAGGCGCGCTTGAACCACGTGTCAGAAATAATGCTCTGCCTAGTCAAGGATATATGAATTATCCACACTGGACAGATATTCTCTGATGTGTTGATATATCTGCCAGGGTAAACTTTAGTACAGATTTATCAGTATATGACTAGCAGAATATTAATTTCATATATAACTGTTTATATCATCCACAAAAGGCAAGATATTAATGTAGTACAATATTATGAAGCAATGGTTTTGTTTGGGCACTTACCGCCGCGGCCCGGGGGTTCGTAACCTTCCCAGGGCCTCTGATGGTGTGTGTCTCTGGTAAGTGCAGAACCGCAGTGTGAAGATCCCTTTTAGTTGGTTATGCTTTCAGGTGTCTGGACGTCTGGATAATCCTTAAATGAATCGGTGGATGATTTTCACCTTCAAACACACTTTTAAGTCCAGGTGTAAAGCAAACCTTAATTGTGCTGATTTTAGATCATCTTTAGTTGGATCTTCCAATTCTCAATAAACACACCTTGAAGTAAAGTGCGATTTCTTTATTTGATTTATAAAGCTTAACGGTGCGCCAATAAAAGTGTAATGGGAATAGGAATGGGGGAAAGGATAGGGGTCAGTGAGGGAGTGTGGGCTCCAACAATCCTCCAAAGTAAAGCGCTCTGTGGTGTTCAATGTGAGTGAACACCGAAACGTTGGGATGAGTGAGTGAGCTGTGCTTGCATTGGCGGGGAGGAGTAAAATGAATATAAAAAGTCCACTCTCGCTCTGTTGTCCGTGGTATCGATAAAATCCTCTATTATCCGTAATTAATAATATCCGCTGTATCAAGTTTGAAGTGGAATCGATGGTTGCTTAGATGAGAAGGTTAGAAGTTGGAGTGGTGACTCCTTGTCCCACTCCAGCTACCTGTATTTTTCTATTGCATGGCACGGCCTGCTTCAAGAAGTCCTTACGTATGGGATATTCCGCCACAAGGTGCTACCTGTATTTTCTATTGCATGGCACGGCCTGCTTCAAGAAGTCCTTACGTATGGGATATTACGCCACAAGGTGGCGCAGTGTACTGCAGAAGAGTTGTGGCTCCTCCCGGTACCATATAAAAACAGGATCACCAATAGACTTCTCCAGTGTTTCCTCTGCAGTGTATACTGCGAAGATAGAAGATGGCTCTTTATTTTGCGCAGGTCAGCGGGGCAACCAAGCCTGCGGCCCTGCATGGCTATTTCCACCTGTTTCCGGACCCTCTGTGCCTCCCAGCCTCGGCTGACAGATCGGGTGAAGGTAGAGGAGCACCAGGGTCAGGTGCCCAAGGAGCGCTGCTCCAAGCCGCAGACCCTGTCCCACAAAGGGTAGCCGGCCATAGGCTTTATGGTGAACCTACTGAGGGATGCAAAGTTCCTGTCCTAGCTTCTGAGGGGGTGTGTATTTTGGGGACTGTGTGCCTTGTTCTCTGGTTTCTGGGCCCCCCCTCCCTGGCCCGGCTCTCGCCGCTGCCTGCTCGTTCTCCTCCCCCCTCTCCCCAGCGTGTGTTCGGTGGGGGGCGGATGGTAGCGACGAGTGATGTTTAACAGTGTTTTTCCGCCGCTTTGTACTCGCTCCGCGGTGGGCAGCGCTATATCTGTGAGGCTTTTTTTGTCTTGTGATGGCGCCGGAGCGGTCACATGAGCACCGTTTTCGCGCTCTTCGGGGGGGCCGGGGGATGACGCGTATCGCCCGCCCCTCGAGGTTCTTCTGCCGGCGCCATTTTTAGTCTACTGCGCGTCTGGGGCCCCTCTTCCTCCCTGGGCTGCGGCGGTGATCTCCTCCTGTGTCGCTTCCTCCTGCAAGCTGGTGGCTTGGTGATCCTTTGGTCTACTTGGTCCGTGAGTCCCCTTTGGGGGGTCTTTTGTTTACTTGGGGCATGGACTGCCAGATGTTTATGTGCCTTCTATTTATGTCTTTCAGGCGGGACAATTGTGGGTTGTGGGTTATTCCGGCTCTACTCCCCCCATCTCCTGGTCTGGGGACATCCCTTGGGGGGGGGCATCCCGGGTGGCTTTTTTATTAGCTTTTTTATTAGCCCTTACCCTGTGCTGGCCCTTTTTCATTTGCAAAGATGCGGTGCTTCTATGGGAGCACCGTTTTCTCCTTCCCTTGCCAACCTGTATATGGGTTGGTGGGAGGAGAAATATATTTATCATCATTCAAACCCCTTTGTATCGAACATAAAATATTATGGGAGATACATAGACGATATTGTCATCATTTGGCAGGGGTCACCAGAGTGCAAGGATGAGTTTGTATCATATTTGAACAACAATGAATTAAATCTAAGATTTACTTCGGAATGTCATTTAAATACAATTCCTTTTTTGGATCTTCTACTCCAAGTGTCCATAGAAAGTAATAGGATAGAAACCATTACATACAGAAAGCCAACGTCCGGCAATACAATACTAAGGGCCGAGAGTTGTCATCCGGCACATACTATTAGGGCCATCCCCATTGGGGAAATGATTAGAGCCCGACGGAATTGTTCAACGGAGTTGGGCTTTCAAAAGGAGGCAGAGACCATACAAAAAAGATTGGAACAGCGGGGTTATCCCTCTGGGTCTATTCTAAGAGCCAAGAATATAGCAAAATCCAGGGATAGACAATCCATGATTGATAAAATAGGTCAGAATAAGAAAAAGATCTAAAAAAGAGCATTTCCTTCATTTAATAAAGATAATACTGTAACCATGGTTACAACATATAGTATGGAGTTTTCAAGAATTCGGGGGATTATTTTAAAACATCTACCTATATTATATGGAGATCCCCAATTGAAACAAGTAGTGCAACGGGGCATTAGAGTGATCAGTAGGAAACCTCCCACTTTAGGTAAGAAATTGTCTCCGAGTTTTTATAATAAAGAAGGTATGGCTTCGTCTACATGGCTACACTGTAAAGGTTTCTTTAGGTGTAATGGGGCCAGGTGCAACATTTGTAAGTTTGTATGTCAAGGAAGTGAATTTAGGTCTACAGTCACTGGAGACAGATTTTGCATAGAGGATTTCATGAACTGTAACACGAAAAATCTGATATATTTAATAACATGTAAGGTTTGCAATGTTCAATATGTGGGATGCACCACGAGGTTATTCAAGAGGAGAATGGCGGAGCATTTAGCCACTCCACATTTAGAACGCCTGAATATGGCGTCTAGCGTGAATCGTCATTTTCGCAACCAGCATGCAGGAGATTTTTCAGGTTTTTCGTGCATGGCCATAGAAAAAGTGAGGGTAGGACCCAGAGGGGGAGATTTACAGGCGAAAATTTTCCAGAGAGAAGTTTACTGGATTTTCAAGCTGCAGACCCGCATCCCGTCTGGATTGAATTCCAGATGGGATGTGGATCTGTTCTTGCGGGATTAATGTTAGGATTATTGATCCTCTTCTGGTGTTTGGATTTTCCTGTTATGCTTCCCCTCTTTTTGTGTTCCTTCTCTTCCTTCGCCTTTTCCTTCTCCGTTTTCTTGTTGCTCCCGGATTATAACTTTTTCTTCTCCCAGTTTCTTCCAGTCTTATTGGAGGTCTGGGTCAGCTTTATGTGTATAATTATTCTTGGTGGCTCTCCAAGTCAGTTAACAGATTAATTATTTTTAAATCTCTGTTTTGAATAGATCAGAATATGATGGTAGCTACTAAGACAGTGCTGTATCAATTGTAGAAATGTCTGTCTATATTATTGTTACATTTACTCTTTCATTATAGAAAAGATGCACGCAGATAAATGGTGACACTATGTTGCTTTTAGTTAGACATGTAAATACTATGGAGGTATGGGATGATGCAATTTAATTCTATTAGGGCTAGGAGAGTGATATTGGTAGTAGATATGTTACCGCAAATACAACATGTAGATATCATATAGGTACATAAACCCCTGTATTTGTAGGGTGGAACTTTTTAAAGTCCCCGTAGTATAAGCATACCTGCTATTATTATGCCTAATGCTGGTGTCTGAAAATGTATGGGTTTACCTCAGCTTTTGTCTCGCGGGCTTGATATACTTCCGCCCTTCCTTCTGTCTATATCATGGTGAGTTTCTTTCCCTTCTAATGATGCGGTATGACGAGAGCCAATGAATTTGGCACACGTCATGGATTGCATCTCATTGGCTTGTGATGTCAGTGATTGTATGCAGGAAAGCCCGCGCAATTTATGGTATGGGATTAGATAGGAGAGAAGTGGCGGCCACCACACATTTTCATACAGGTATGTGTGACGTTCACGGTGTTTTCTCATGTGTAATGTATTATATAATTAAGCAATTAAGAGTTCCAATTATGGTCTGCTGATCTGTAGATGTATTTAAGGGGATTTTCACCCCCATTTTAATTGTCATGATTAAGGGCAGGAAGCCCGAAACGCGTCGACGTTTTTCAATGTCTTGAATGCCTGTTGTATCGTTTTTTGGATGGAACATTTTAATTCAAGCTTCAAATAAAAATTGGATGTTTTTATTCACACACCGGATATCGGCTGGCCTTAATGCTGTGATGTTTTGACCACATTGGAGGTGAGCGCTCGTGGCCGTGCAGTGTCTTGTGGGATGTTTCAGAATCGCAATTCAGAGCTGGCAATCTTCTGTCTACCTGTGCTGGCCTTTTGCGCCTGTGTTAATCACCATATGGAGGCTTCTGGGGATAGCGTTCTCGGGGGTCCTTCGGGGCAATCCCGGCTGTGTGTCATGTGCGGGGTATCCCTTTTGAGTAACAGTGCCACGGTGTGCGTGCCGTGCGGCCCAGGCTGGGCTACCCACTTCTCTTCCCAGTTCTGCGCCCCCTTCGGCATCGCCTACCCCCCCGCACCTGCATTTAGCCCCCAGTGAGGGGGATACTAGCAGGGGGTCACAATCTGATCTGACACTTATGGCCAGTATTGAAAGGCAGCTTGCCGGGCCTGTTCCACGTAAGGCCTCTGGCAAGAAGCGGCACCTGGCTCCCACACCCTCCCTTTTTACTGAGGAGTATGAGGGAATTGATGCTTTAGGAGGCCGTTACTCCCTAGAGGAGGGGGAGCTTTTCCAGGGCTATGACTCCTCTGGGGACCAGCAGGAGGGTTACGACAGTGACCCTGGGTCTGCGTCTGGGGAGGACTCATGGTTCCCTGATGACACTGATAGACTGTTGACTCACATTTTTGAAATCTTGCACATTGACCCCCCTGAGGTGGCTAAGAGGAAGCAGGATGAGCTCTTTCGTCCTGATAAACAGCATCTGGAGTTCCCTGAGCAGGGCCATTTCACTAATATGGTGCTCAAGGAGTGGGAATGTCCTAATAGATTGCCCGCGGTGCCCAAAGGGTTGGATAAGAGGTATCCCTTTCCTGCTGACCTGGTCAAGCGATGGTCGTGTCTCCCTGAGGTGGATGCTCCCGTTCTAGAGCTGACCAAGACCTCGGTCATGCCTTCCCCTGACACTACTACACTGCGGGACAGCGAGTACCGGCGTATGGATCAGCTGGCCTGCCATGCTTTTACATTTGTGGGGGCTGTGTTGCATCTGCTCTGCGCCGCTGCCATTACAGCTATTGCCCTTAAGAAACAGCTCAAGCGTCTCCTTGATGGGGAAGGATTATAGGGCCCTCTTGCTTTGCTCTGATTTTGTTGCCCTTGTCCTTACTGCCATGGATGATGCGGTACGGCTGAGTAGTAGGGCCTCTTCCCTTTTGGTGGCTATGCGCCGCTCTGTTTGGTTGCGTCAGTGGCCAGCTGACGCTGCTGCTAAGAAGGCTCTCACTGGGCTCCCCTTTGCAGGGCTGCGGCTCTTTGGTGAGCTTCTGGATGTTCTAGCCAAGGATGGTAGGCTGCCTCAGCGTAGGAGGCAGCCTCGGCCTTTTTGGGGGCCCTCCGCTTCCCTCCTCTCCTTTCGTGCTCCCAGAAGAGGTTGTGGCTCCCTCTCGGGGGAGATTCTTGGGGCCGTGGCAGATCCCGTGGTTGTCCCGGTCTCTCATGAGGTTCCAAGCCCAAACCTTCTCCCAAGCCCCCTCAAGCATGAGGATGCGCCCTCACCAATCCCGGTGTGGGGACGGCTTCGTCTGGAGGCTCCGCGTCTCAAACCGGTGGATTCAGGAGGTGGTGTCCTCCAGTTACATGATAGAGTTTGCAGCCTGGCAGCCACCAAGATTCCTCAGATCCCGGATGTCTCAAAACCCTCTGTCAGCTCAGGGTTTGTGTCTTGGGTTTCAATGTCTGTTGGAGTCATTTGCCTGGTGCCTTCCCAGGAACGGGGTCAGGGGTTCTACTCCAATCTTTTCACGGTCCCCAAAAAAGACGGGTCAGTGAGGCCCATCCTGGACTTGAAGGGTCTCAACAAGTTTGTCAGGTTCAAGCACTTTCGCATGGAGACGCTACGCACGGCTGTCAGTACCCTTCGCCCGGGCGACTTCATGACCTCCGTGGACATCAAGAATGCCTATCTTCACGTGCCAATCTTTCCGCGTCATCAGAAATTTCTGAGGTTCGCTCTAGAAGATCAGCATTACCAATTTGTGGCTTTACCGTTCGGCATCACCTCGGCGCCTCGGGTGTTCACCAAGGTGCTGGCGGGCAAGATGGCTCTGCTGCGGAATCAGGGCATTCGCATCCTCCCTTACCTGGATGACATTCTGATTGTGGCTCAGTCTCTTCGTCAGGCCAAAAAGGACACTCAGGTGGTGACCTCCACTCTCGAGTCCTTCGGCTGGGTGATCAACTTTCCAAAGTCTTCACTGTCTCCGTCTTTGGTGAGGTCCTTTCTGGGCATGACTCTGGATACCTATCAGGTCAAGGTGTTCCTGCCTCAGCAGAAAGTGGAGGGCCTTCAGAAGCAGGCACGGTCTCTGCTCTTGTGTCCTCGTCCCTCCATCTGGCAAGGGATGCAGTTAGTGGGCCTGATGGTGTCCTGCTTCGAGGCGGTCCCCTTTGCTCAGTTTCACATGAGACCTTTTCAGTTGCACCTCTTGTCAGTTTGGGATCGGGCCCTGTGTCCCAGGATCAGGAATTTGCTCTGTCCCCCCTGGCCAGACAGTCCCTCTTGTGGTGGCTGGACTCAAGGAACCTTCTAGTGGGCAGGACCTTTCTGCCTCTGTGCTGGGAGACTGTCACCACAGATGCCAGTTTGACTGGTTGGGGGGCTTTTGGAAGTCTCTGAAGTTCCAGGGTCGGTGGGGCCCCCAGGAGGCCCATGCTCCCATCAATGTCCTGGAACTGAGGGCTATCAGGTTGGTTGTTTCTCAGCTGACCACACACCTTCGGGGTCGGGCTGTTCAGATCCGCTCGGACAACCAGACGGCGGTTGCCTACATCAATCATCAGGGGAGGACTCGGAGCAAGTGAGCCCTCAAGGAAGTGTCCCTGATACTGTCTTGGGCGGAGGAGAATGTCACTTGCATCTCGGGGGTCCACATTCCGGGGAGAGGAGAACCAGGAGGCAGACTCTCTGAGCGGTGGGACGTCTCGGCTGGCTGAATGGTCCCTCAGCAACATAGTATTAGTATTACAGTACAGTATTTCACTCCCTGTGTCTCCGCTGGGGTCAGCCGGATGTGGACCTGTTTGCGTCCCGCCACAATCACAAGCTTCCCAGATTCGTCTCCCTGACACAGGATCCTCTGGCCTTCGCCACAGTTTCGGCTCCTCTATGTGTTCCCTCCTTTTCCTCTGCTGGGCAGGGTGCTGTGCAAGATAGCCCAGGAGGGGGTACCAGCCATCCTGGTGGCCCCCTGTTGGCCAAGGAGGGTGTGGTTCGCAGACGTCGTGCAGTTGGCAGTAGATCGGTATGTCTTGCCCAAAGATCCAGATCTTCTCACTCAGAGACAGCTGCGCTATCCCAATTTACAAACGCTGGCTTTAACGGCTTGGCTGCTGAAACCTCCGTCTTGATGGATAAGGGGTTACCGGCCTCTGTTGTTGATACTATGATATAGGCTAGGAAGAAGTCCTCGTCCTTTATCTACTACAGGGTCTGGCATGCTTACATTGCCTGGTGTGAGTCCAAGTCGCTTCCTTGTAGGGTGTTTTCTATCCCCAGGATTCTGGAATTTTTGCAACATGGTTTGCAACATGGTTCGGATTTGGGCATTCAACTTAGTACCCTCAAGGGACAGGTGTCAGCTCTGGCAATTTTTTTCTAAAGATCCTTTGCCAATCACCGGTTAAGACTTTTTACTCATGTGCGTCCGCCACGTAAGCCTATGCTACCGGTTTGGGACTTGAATCTGGTGTTATCTGCTCTGCAGGGTCCTCCCTTTGAGCCTATCCGTGGGGCTGCGTTGTCCATTCTGACTCTTAAAGTGGCCTTTTTGGTGGCTATTACTTCGGTCAGGCGAGTTTCTGAGCTGGCGGCGCTTTCCATCAAACCTCCTTATTTTGAGCGGCATCAGGATAAGGTGGTTTTTCAGCTTAAGCCGGATTTCTTGCCTAAGGTTGTGTCTGCTTTTCATCTCAATCAGAACATTGTTTTGCCTTCTTTGTGTCCTAACCCTGCTAATTCCAAGGAGCGGACCCTTCATTCTCTGGATGTTGTCAGGGCTCTGAAGTTTTATTTGGTTGCTACTGAGTCTTTCAGGAAATCTGACGCTCTTTTTGTTCTTCCTGCTGGGCCTAGGAAGGGTTTGCCTCCGGCTATCAGCAAGTCGATCCGTCAGACGGTGGAGCAGGCCTACTCTACCAGGGGGAAGGTTCCTCCTTTTAAGGTTACTGCTCATTCCACTCGTGCTATTGGTGCATCTTGGGCTTTTCAGCACCAAGCTTCTGTTGAACAAGTTTGTAAGGACGCAACTTGGTCTTCTGTTCATACCTTTTCCAAGTTTTACAAGGTTGATGTTAAGGCCTTTGCTGATGCTGCCTTTGGTCGCAAAGTACTTTTGGGGATCCCACCCTTACGGACACTGCTGTTGGACGTCCCATACGTAAGGACTTCTTGAAGCAGGCCGTGCCATGCAATAGGAAAAAGACAATTCTGTGAGTACTCACCTGTAGAATTGCTTTTACTATGCATGGCACGGCCTGCTTCACCCCACCCTGGTTATCGTTATTCTTGGTTGCCTCTTTATGGTGATTGTTCCAAGTTAGTTGGGGTTGTTACCTTTTTTACCTTTATTATCTCCCTGTTTCTTGTATAACTGCTTGTCAACGCTGGAGAAGTCTATTGGTGATCCTGTTTTTATAGGGTACCGGGAGGAGCCACAACTCTTCTGCAGTACACTGCGCCATCTTGTGGCGGAATATCCCATACGTAAGAATTTCTTGAAGCAGGCTGTGCCATGCATAGTAAAAGCAATTCTACAGGTGAGTACTCACAGAATTGTCTTAATTATATGGCTTGCAATTATAACAAATAACCACTAGTAAGTATACCTTTTATTTGATATATCAGTAACTTGCTGACTGGCACTAGCTACATTTCTTTGACAAGTTTATTATCACACAAACAACCACAGTAAAATATACTCACAATAAGTTCCTGGGTCTCAGGTGCCTCTCAAGTCAATAAAGTCGTGCACAGTCACCAACCTGTATGCTAAATAAAAGCTTAGCTCAAACTCAAGTATCTACATCCAATTTTTCATATTGTCATTTCAGGGAGAAAAGGGGGACCCAGGAGAGGTAAGTGAACAGTAATATAAAATAACATGCTTTACTACTTATACTTCTACCACTTCTTCTACTTCTTTATATTATACACTAATTCCTGTGTCAAATAATAATTTATACTAAGCACAGATAATAGATGCTAAATGAACACTCTTATTTTTTTATGACAAAAAGGGATGTGATATTTGTAATGAAAAACGTGAGAGAGAAGTTCCTGCAGGTCCACCTGGTCCACCCGGCCCACCGGGGCCTCCCGGGCCTCCTGGTACACCAGGTCCAAATCTAAACTCTGATACAAATCTCCCATCCAAATACAAGGTAAGATCCAAATGGTTCACTGATATTACGGTTTGATTTAAAGACCAACCACTGGGCTAATGGTCTCCCTTTTTGCTTGCAACTTGTAAGTATGAATGGGCCACACAGAATAACACCACAATAAAAGGCCCAGCTGGGGCTTTAGTTAGTTTATGCACATATACCCATGTAGATAGTCAATAGCTAAATACCTCCAGGAGAAACACAAGATGCAAGCTGCGGGGGCCCCTGATGTTGACTTGAGATGATTCACTCCTGACACGCAGAAGGCAATGAGGAGATATGCAGCAGCAGTTGAAGATTCTCCACAAGACACACGCAGGTTAACAGGCAGAAGGCAATGAAGTAGTTCGGAAGCAGCAACAGAAGATCCCCATGTAGCACTAGCAGCTGGACTATGATTAATAGTGTAGCAGTCTGGGAAGTGATTTAGGTTCCACTTTGAAGCCATATATGCAAGTTGCAGTGGCACAGCTCCTGGCAGCAAGCCATGTGCTAAGTTCTCTCATACAGGCAGTCTTTTCCATATATAGTCTTTGATACCTCCAGTCAGGGGCTGAAAACCCCAACTTGCAGGGGAAGGAAGTGTGTAATCAGCAGCTATAGAAAAATACCATTTTGTGAATACTCACCTGTAAAATGGGTATTATAAGTATGTCACACACCCCACTTCAGTCATTGATTATTACACTTGGGTATTACCTACCGCTAGGTGGCAGTGTTGCAGAGAATCTCCAAAAAAGCAACAGGCCCCTCCCGGTCTATACATACCTGGTACCTCCCAATAATCTCCCAGTATTAAAACAGCAGTAAGACAAGGTACCAGGAACAAACAAATGTAACCCTCAAACGTAAAGAACAAAACTTCACCATATAAAGAGCCAGGATACCAAAAAGGGCGGGTGAAGTGGGGTGTGTGACACACTTATAATACCCATTTTACAGGTGAGTATTCACAAAATGGTATTATTCTAAGTATGTCACACACCCCACTTCAGTCATTTATTATTACACTTGGGACATCCAACAGCAGTGTCCAGAAAAAAGGGCAGGTATCCAAACCAGGCAATAATACAGAAAACTCAAACCACTGCAGCCTGCAGAACCTTGCAGCCAAAAACAGCATCCGCTGAGGCCCGCACATCAACCTTATAAAACTTAGAAAAAGTATGAACCGAAGACCAAGTCGCAGCCTTACAAACTTGTTCAACAGAAGCCTGGTGCTGAAAAGCCCAGGACGCTCCAACCGCGCGAGTAGAATGAGCAGTAACACGAAAAGGGGGGTCCTTCCCTTTGGCCGAATAGGCTCCAACAATCGCCTGACGAATCCATTTGCTAATGGAAGACTTAGCCGGAGCCAAACCCTTCCTAGGCCCACAGGGCACAACGAAAAAGGCATCAGTCTTACGAAAAGAAGACGTAGTACGTAGATAGTACCTGACACAACGTACAACATCCAAGCAGTGCAACGCACTCTCCTTGACATTCTTAGGCTTAGGACACAAAGAAGGAAGAACAATGTCCTGGTTAAGATGAAAAGCAGAGACCACTTTAGGGAGAAGTCTGACTTGAAGCGAAAAACCACTTTGTCCTGATGTTCCTCAAAATAAGGAGCCTGAATAGACAAAGCTGCCAACTCCTAAACACGCCGAACCAAAGTGATGGCCACCAGAAAGGCAACCTTCTGAGTAAGAGTGGACAGAGCAATATCCCGCAAAGGTTCAAAAGGAGGAGCCTGAAGGGCAGAGAGAACCAAATTCAAATCCCAAACAGGGAGCAACGGCTTCCTAGGAGGCCGCAGATGCGAAACCCCCTGGAAAAAAGTCTTGACCAAAGAATGGCTAGCAAAAGACCTCTGAAAAAAGATAGACAAAGCAGAAACCTGCCCCTTCAAAGTACTCAGCTGAAGAACGGAGTCCAGCCCTGATTGAAGAAATTCCCAAATCCTAGAAATAGAAAAGACCCGGCAAGGCAAAGACCTAGCCTCACACCAATCAATATAAGATCCCCAAGACCTATAATAGATGGAAGAAGAAGATCTCTTCCTGGCACTAATAAGAGTCCGAATGACCGAATCCGAAAGACCCTCCTCCTTTAAGATGGAGGTTTCAGCAGCCAAGCCGTCAAAGCCAGCGTTTGTAAACTGGGGTAACACAGTTGGCCCTGAGTGAGAAGATCCGGCCGAAGAGGCAGATCGAACTGATCCACTGCCAGACGAACGATGTCTGCGAACCACACCCGCCTTGGCCACCTTGGAGCCACGAGAATGGCGGGAACTCCTTCCAGAACCAACTTTCGCAGCACCCTGCCTAGCATGGGAATCGGAGGAAACAGATAAAGAAACCCCAGGTCCCTCCAGCTCAGGGCCATGGCATCCACCGCCAGAGCCAGAGGATCCTGGGACAGTGACACGAATGTCGGAAGCTTGTGATTGTGACGAGAGGCAAACAGATCCACCTCCGGCGTCCCCCATCGGAGACAAAGCGACCGAAACACCTGGGGATGGAGAGACCATTCCCCCCGGCGGGACGAACACCGGCTCAGAAAGTCCGCCTCTGTGTTTTCCACTCCTGGAATGTAAACTGCCGAGATGCAAGGGACATGAGTCTCTGCCCAAACTAGAATCAGAGACACCTCTCTGTGGGCACCCAGACTGCGAGTCCCTCCTTGGTGATTGATGTAAGCAACTGCCGTCTGATTGTCCGATCGAACCTGAACCGGCAGGCCCTGTAAATGATGCGTCAAGCGAGACAGAACCAACCTGATAGCTCGCAACTCCAGAACATTGATGGGCAAGTGGGCTTCCTGAGGGTCCCACTGCCCCTGAAACTGCAGATCCTTCCAGAAACCTCCCCATCCTGACAAACTGGCATCCGTGGTGACAGTTTCCCAAAGCAGGGTCAGAAACGACCTGCCCTTCAGAAGGTTGTCCGAGACCAACCACCACAGAAGGGACTGCCGAACCCGAGGGGACATCCGGAAGGACCGATCCAACGACCTCGGACGCCGGTCCCAAGACGCCAAAAGATGAAGCTGAAGCGTCATCGTATGAAACTGCGCAAAGGGAACTGCCTCGAACGAGGCCACCATCAACCCCACCAGTCTCATCCCTAGCCGAATGGACGGGCGAGGATGGGAGAGAAGAAGCTGAGCCAATTCCTGAATCAACAGAACCTTGGCCTGAGGGAGAAACACTCTGTGCTGGCAAGAGTCCAACGACATCCCCAGAAAGGTCACCACCCTGGCCGGAACCAGAGAGGACTTGGGGTAATTGATCACCCAGCCGAACCTCTCCAGCATAGACACCACCATGCTGGTGTCCCCCTCCGCTTGACTGAAGGAAGGTGCCATGATGAGAAGATCGTCCAGGTAAGGCACAATGCGAATCCCCTGAGCTCTGAGCAGGGCCATCACCCCCACCAACACCTTGGTGAACACTCTCGGAGCAGAGGTGAGGCCGAATGGAAGGGACACAAACTGAAAATGCCGATCCTCCACCACAAAACGAAGGAGCCTCTGATGAGCTGGAAAAGTCCCCCTGCCGAAGCGAACCAATCGCAGACCGCAGGGTTTCCATGCGGAACTTCCGGGGACGAATAAATCTGTTGAGAAACTTCAAATCCAGAATCGGACGGAACGACCCGTCCTTTTTGGGAACAGTGAAGAGATTGGAATAATACCCGCGCCCTACCTCCGAAGGAGGAACCGGGCAGACGACTGCTAATTCCAGAAGATTCCTTACCGCCGCCAGGAGCCCCTGTGCGGCCAAAGGATCCGAAGATACCCGAGACCTGAAGAACCTTGGAGGAGGGCGGGACTCGAACTCCAACTTGTAACCGGCCGACACCACCTCCCGGATCCACCTGTCCGAGACCTCCTGGTCCCATACCCGGGAGTCGCAACCGTCCCCCCACCCGTACGGGTGAGGGCGCCCCCTCATTGCTGAGCGGGCTTGGCAGCTGGCTTGGGCTTGGCGCCCCAGACGTGAACGGGACTGCCACGGCCTCTACCCCTATTCCAACTGGCGCCCCTGGAGGCCGAGAAACCCGCACCCCTGCCGGCTCTGGCTCCCCAAAAGGACGGATTGAAGGGGGCCGTCCCCCGAAAGGAACGGCGAAATTTCTTGCGCTGAGGTAACTTACCTCCCTTGGCAACAGAATCCAGCCACTCACCAAAAAGCCTCAAACCCAAAAAGGGAAGAGCCGTGAGCGATCTTTTAGAATTAAAATCAGCCGTCCACTGTCTCAACCACACACAACGACGGATAGCTACCAGCAGGGCAGTAGCCCTGCCACACATCAACATGGCATCCTCCTGAGTGGCCAGAATAAACGACAAGAAGGAATCACAACGCTTAAGAGCGAGAGACTCATCACTGGTAGGCTCAAGATCCACACATAAGTCCCTGACAATAGACCTAACCGCCAATGTCAAAAGAGCCGAAGCACAAACAGGCCTCAACACCGAACCCGCACAGACAAAACCATGGCGGGCCAGCTGATCAATCCGGCGATCCTCGCCGTCCCTGAGAGAAGTCGTGTCAGGAGAATGTACAACCGCCGTATTGGACAGTCCCAAGACTGGAGTATCTACCTCAGGAGGGACAGACCAACGCTTCATCAAGTCCGCCGGAAAAGGATACTTTTTATCCCAGCTAGGCGGTACCCCGACGAGACGCGTAGGTTGCTCCCATTGCTTAAGTACAACCTCTTCAAAATGCTGTTGACTGGGAAACTCCAAGCGCTGCTTGGACACCCCAAAAAGCTGACCCTTAGGCCGAGGAGCAACTTCCGGAGGATCCAAATCCAAAACCTCAAACATTTGAGCCAGAATAGTAGGCGTATCGGGAGGGGGGCCTTCAGCCTGGTCCCGCTCAGCAACTGCTGAACCTCGGAATCCTCTTCCTCAACGAGCTCACCCTCTTCAAGGGGACGATCTGACCAATCCAGGTCCCCAATAACTTCCTCATCTGAATCTGGCGGAGGCGGAGACAGATGCTTCCGCTTAGCTGGAGCCTTCTGAGCGACCACTGCGGAAAACATTTTCTCGAGGCTGGCCAAACGGGCGCATACCTCAGATTGCGAATCCCCACCCATGACAACGTCACACGGGGTCCGGAACAAGCGAGGGGGAGAGGGAGATGGCGCGGCCGATGAAGTACTAGGCACCGGAGTGCCGGACTGTCACTCAATGTTCCGCTGTGCACATGAAATACATAAAATGACATCATCCCCCTGGAGTGGTGCCCCACAACCCCCACACAGCCTGGATTGTCCCGAAGGACCGTTTCCGGTATCTTTGGCAGCCTCCATATGGTGAAATTTATGGTATTCGCAGAACCCAGGGATTTACGCAGTAAGCGACCCGGGATGCCCCTTTAATATCTATATAATTCTTTAAAAATCCTGACCATGGGAATTTAGCATAAAAAATAACCCAATAAATGGAACAATGGCCTAGAAACAACCCCCACTAGCCAGGTATATAAGACTGGGAGAGCCCTGAAAGATGGGGGTCCCAGGATCTGAAAAACAAAACAAGAACAACAATCATTCCAGCACAGCAGCACACATGTCAAAATACAGTGCTTATAAACAATAAGGCCGTCCCCCCCCCTTTAACCACAAGCCCTAGGCTGCTGGTTAAACAGTCACCCAAACAGCGGGATCGAGGCGAGGGGGAGGGGGTGGGGGGGAGAGAGAGAGAGAGAGAGAGAACAGCCAAAATACTAATATAGTTAAAATATGATTGCAAAAAATAATAATAATAATCGCGGCGGTGCTACCGCAGGCCCAAGTGTCAAGCAACGAAAAATAGACAATGAGAGAAAGAGGGTACCTCAGATCTTCTACCAACCCGCGGGGCTACTTCAGGCCGAAATGGCGGCCCCAGCCAGTAAGAAACGCCAGCACCGTCCAGGAGAGGGGAGAAGAAAGGCGGGCCCATGGAAGCGCGGGAGCCGCGATAACCCCGCCCCTCCCCAAACGGCCAATCACGGCGCGGGCCGCGCAAGATGCGGAGCCGCCCCCCACTGTGCTGCAGAGCCGCGGGCGTCGGTAAAGATGGCGCCCGCTTCCCCCATGACCAGACCGGCGGAGTAACCGCCCGGTCCCCCACGAGCACCTGTCCCGAAAGACACGCCGCAGCAAGCGCCGACCTCGGCGCTCCCCATTCAGGCGGGCCCGCGGCGCAGAGCGCCGCCCGGCCCCGCCCACCGAGAAGACCTGACAGGGGTACCGCGCCAACGGCGCCACCATGACACCCAGGAGTCACACAAACGGCGGGCCGGTAACACACGCCCGACCCGCCCGCAATAAAAGCAGAGGCCCGACCAAGATAAATAAAAGTATAGCAGCCCCTGCCACCCGTCCCAGCACACACACTACACAACACACAGCCACACTAAAGGACCAGTAAGCTGGGAGGAAAGGGCATCACCTTATGTGCAGAACTGACAGGCTCGCTTGATGAGCCAGTACCTAACTGCTATGGAATTAGGGGCATCCCACGTCCGGATCACCACTCCGGAATCCCGTTATGCCCCATAATATGGGGTCAAACGGAGTAGCTAATCTCCTAGGCACTCAAGGTGCCATCTACCCTTGCCCAGCCTACAGCCTAAGCTGGGAGGCTGCCAGTTATACAGGGAGAGAAAAGCAAACGGAGCTGGGCAGAAATAGACCGTAGGGGGGGGGGCGGGGTGATACCCCGGCTACCTGCAAGCAGGAGACTTCTTTCTTCTGTCTTGTCGCCACCTTGCAGAGAAAAACACTGGGAGATTATTGGGAGGTACCAGGTATGTATAGACCGGGAGGGGCCTGTTGCTTTTTTGGAGATTCTCTGCAACACTGCCACCTAGCGGAAGGTAATACCCAAGTGTAATAATCAATGACTGAAGTGGGGTGTGTGACATACTTAGAATAAGAGTAATCTGCAACAAGCCCTCTCATTCTGTGATCTCCAGGAGGCTCCATTTGCAACTCTGTGGTAACTGATCACTTACCTACATATGGTTTGTTGGGGGTATTTCTTTAATTTGATAGTCTGTAACGTGTCTGAATGTGTTTGCTTTACCTTTTTAGAATGGCATATCGGATTTGTATGGCTCTCTAGTCTTTTCGGTGAGTTCACGTCATGAATTGTGTAGTTGGGAACATCCAGTTGGTTGGAAGGAAAACAAGATTGCTGTTTTGATGCTACATATGTAACGTTACTTGGTGGTTATGATGTGAAAAACCTACCACATGGCACAATCCTTAATAGATTCAAAAATCAATTAATTACAAATACTAGTTTTAAAGTTTAAAAGTTAAACTGGACCTTCACCCTGAATAATAGCCTTATTTTATATGTTTCCCCCACCCAGTACATACAGATTGCTCACATTAAAAATCATTCTACCTGCGTCTACTGCATTTTATGAGCATTTAAAGTGGACCAGCACCCATGGCTGATCAGCTCCCTCCCCACGGGGCATCCGAAATCAGGATGCCCCGCTGTGTGAAACCCCCCCAGGACGCACACAAACCTTACCTTCTCCCCGTTCCAACGGCCCATACGCGGGCCGCGGCCAACTCTTGCGCTTCCCTCTAGCAGGGCGCGCACCCGCGCCGGCCGTTTGAGAATAACCGGCGCGGGCGCTTTCCCTGTTAGAAGGAAGCGCGAGAGGCGGCCTCCAGCGCGGTCAGAGCTGCTGTGGTTGTCCGTCGCTTGTCCGTACATACCACAGCAGCTCTGAGCGCTCTGATTGGACGAGCGCTCGCGTAGGAACGGGGTGAAGTGAGTTTTTTTTGGGTGTTCTGGGGGGTTTCACACAGCGGGGCACCCCGATCGGGGTGTTGGTCCACTTTGAGGCTGTTCCGCTTTACGAATGGGTGGGGGGGTGGGTGTGTTACCAAGAGGTGCCTAGGGCAGCATGAATCCTAAATATAGCCCTGCTTGTGCCACTGAGATGTGACAAAATAAGGAAAGAGTAGGCAACTAAGATATATATATGCATGTGAAAATACAGGAAGAAAATAGTGGTTCTAAGCAGTTCTATCTATATAAACTAGGCAACCTGCTGTCCGATAATGAACCTAAAACAGCAATAAGGTCGTAGGTATGGCCAGAAATCATATAAGAGTCTTTGAATTGGTAAACCTTAATTCAGAATGATACTCAAGAAGGTAGGTTAGGGTTTAATAAAAGGCCCAGGCAGTATGCATAGTCAAAGGTAGAAAGAGTATGGCCTCGATTCAATAAAGGTAGAAAAATTCTCATGGTAGTAAAAAATTCAATTCACGAGAAAAAAGCCTGAGAATGTCACTGTTACTGAATCACCAGATAAAAAGACAATGAAAGCCAATGGCAGCTTTTACTACAGTGTAGAAAGGAGGAAACAGTTCTCTACTTTTCTTAGGAGTAAAAATGTGCCATTGACTTTCATTGTTTTCTTATCTGGTGATTCAACAACCGTGACATTCTCAGGCTTTTTTCTCATGAATTGAATCTTTTACTACCATGAGATTTTTTTCTACCTTTATTGGATCAAGGCCTATTTCTCCAAACAGCAATGGTTCACAGGCTAAAAGTCAAGGCAGGATTATTTACAGGATATGCAGAATACCAACAGCAAACTCAATAGGAATGCTAACACAGGCACATTGAGCCATTCAAAGACAGAGCAAAGTAGGTAGCAGGAAGCATCCAGGGGGCAATTGCAGGAGCACCCTGTTGGAGGTCCGTCTTGCTATGTGTGTGGTCCATGACAGGCACTACAGTTGTTTAAACCGGGCCTTCAGCATAATTTAATAAAAAGTCCAAACCTCTCAAAACTATTCCCCAGCATCTAAAATGAATATATTTTATGTTTTTAGTCACTTACTTTTTATTCTTTCCCCCACTGGGCTGCAACTCTGTTCAGGACTCTAGGATACGGGCACCACCATCTTGCCTCAGAAGCATCACACTTACTGAGGAGAGGAGAAGGGGGCAAAAGTACAGAGGGGCAGGGCTTTGCTTTGCACAGTGCCAGGGTCAGGAAAAGGACAACAATCCTAAAATGCAGATCAGTCAGAAGACACTTCCTGTCTGCAGGCAGCCTGAGACACCATGGGCAGTCATCTTGGATGTTCAAAGGCTCAGAAAATGCAGTAGATGCAGGTAGGATGATTTTTATTGTGAGCAATCTGTATGTACAGGGGGAGGAAACATAAAGATAAACTTTTATTCAGAGTGAAGGTCCGGTTTAAAATCATTGCAAGGCTACATCTGACTGCTGTGTAAATGCATTTTATCATGTATCATAATCATTTATTGTGTGAAAAGAGCAGTTTAGTAATGTAGTAAGTGAATTTATTTAGTCTAGAAAAAAAGACGATTGAGGGGTGATCTAATAACTATGTATAAATATATTCGGGGTCAATACAAAGATCTGTCCCCATCTATTTATACCCTGGAGTGTAACTATAACCCGAGGGCATCCACTTAGGTTAGAGGAAAGGTGCTTTCTCCACCGACATAGGAGGGGATTCTTCTCTGTAAGAGCAGTGAGACTATGGAACTCGCTGCCAGAGGAGGTAGTAATGATGGATACAGTAAAAACGTTCAAAAGTGGCCTTGATGCCTCCCTGGCATGTAATAACATTACCAGCTATGGCTACTAGACCACTGGAAGGAGTTAAACAGGCTGAACTGGATGGACTAAAGTCTTTATTCAGCCTTACATACTATGTTACTATGTTACTATGTAATTGTATTTTTTTCTTTTCACAAACTTCATTGTTGACTTTGTTCACAGGGTCTTCCAGGAAACCCTGGGCCTCCCGGACCTCCTGGTCCACCTGGTCCTCCAGGAGTGGTGTACCTCAATGTAAGTGTTATTCTAACAAAGAGGAGAACACCTATACAATTATTTGTGGGTATGAAAAGTATTATTCTGTTGTGCGTTACAGATCTTTAAGGAATTGGCTTTGGTGCTTACTTGGGGTTACTATGTGTCTCTCCGCAGAGAGTGTTGCCTGTTCCCCCACGGTTTCATTGCAAGCAGGCGGTAAGATGAGAATCTTCAGGAGCATGAGCATGTATGATTTATATGTTTGAATCTGGGTAAAGGAACTGAGGGCCATTATGGGCTAGACAGAATTTGGGGCATCAACACCCAACCACCCACCCAACAATCTTAAAGCAGACCAAAACCCATTGAACTTGTGAAATACATTTGGCCAAAGCCCCTGCCAATACTCCCCTCTTAGGGTGTAGAACTAGAAATTGATAGAAACATAGAAGGTTGACGGCAGAAGGAGACCATACGGTCCATCTAGTCTGCCCTTATGTGTATACTGTATGTTCTCTATATCTTATGTGTATACTGTATGTTCTCTTTATCTTATGTCTATACTGTATGTTCTCTTTATCTTATGTGTATACTGTATGTTCTCTGTATCTTATGTGTATACTGTATGTTCTCTTTATCTTAGGATAGATGTGTGCTTATCCCAGGCATGTTTAATTTCAGTGACTGTTGATTTTTCAACTACCTCTGCTGGAAGTTTGTTCCAAGCATCTACTACTCTTTCTGTAAAATAATATTTTCTAACATTGCTCCTGATCTTCCCCCCGACTAGCTTCAGGTTGTGCCCCCTTGTTCTATCATTAAGCTTCTTCTTAAAAACACTTCCCTCCTGAACCTTATTCAATCCTTTCACATATTTAAAGGTCTCAATCATGTCCCCCCTCTCCCTTCTTTCCTCCAGACTGTACAAATTAAGTTCTTTAAGTCTCTCCTGATAAGTTTTAAGTTTAAGTCCTTCCACCATTTTTGTTGCCGGCCTTTGGACACGTTCTATTTGAATGATGTCTTTTTGCAGGTAAGGTCTCCAGAACTGCACACAGTATTCTAGCTGTGGCCTCACCAGGGCTCTATACAGCGGCATCACAACCTCCCTCTTCCTACTGGTGATGCCTCGAGCTATGCAGCCGAGCATCCTGCTTGCTTTTCCCACTGCCTGGCTACACTGTCCACTCATCTTGCAGCTATCAGTAATCAGTATCCCTAAATCTCTCTCCTGCGAGGTCCTGGATAACACAGTGCTGCCCATACGGTGCTCAGAGTAGGGATTCCTTCTGCCCAAGTGCAAGATTTTACATTTAGAGACATTAAACTCTAGTTTCCACAGTTTTGACCATCTATCCAGTAAAGCTAAATCATTTTTCCTGGAATTGTCCAAGAACACTGTTTTGTTTGGCTGTCCCTCTGTAAGATTGCAGGCTATCAGTCATTACATCGCTGTGGCAATGACATCATTGCCACACACAACAGTGGCAATGAATGGAGGAGGTGAAGCTTTACAGCTAAAACAGGCGTCATTATCTGGGATTAGATTGAAGTAGGGGCAGTTAAAATTGTCAAAAGAAACTCTTCAAGGGAGGAGCAATTCAGGGGATGCTAGTTAAAAATGTGGGTTTTGGTCCGCTTTCATTTGAAAATTACGTTGAAACAAGACAGGCCACCCGCTGTCGCAACCTTATATTTGTAGCCAATAGTTTCCTCACTAGAGGATTGACTATCCTACAATACTTCAGTTACCAGATTGAAGCTGAATGGAGCCTGGGGATCCAGGGGGGTTTCACACAGCAGAACATCCCAAATTAGAGTGCCCCAGGATCAAGACCCGGGATAGTCAATATCTCGTATTTTGGTCTACTTTTAAAAAAATCAGCAACAACACACTGTAATTTAGAGAATGTATTAAAAAGCAAACAAACTAAGCCTGAACAGACTTTCTGTTCTCCAACCTAGTTCTCTAAGGGAGATCCTGATATTGGGATGCCCCTGTGGTTTTAAACAAAAAAAATGTGTGATATCAGGCTAATTCAATGAACTATTTCCTCCTTCCAAAGCTGCTCTAGTACAGCATTGTAGTGAGCCTCCGGCCTCCCCTGCTACCTTCTATGTGCGTCTCTGGGCTTCACTGCTGCCAAACTAGTCAGGTTTGCTGGCACGCAGGAAGGGGAGCAGGGGTGTCAGAGGAAGTAGGCAAGTTCTTTTATTTAAAATCGTAACAATACCCCCGAGAGTACTATGTTACTGTATTGTTCGCTCTATAAGACGCACCTAGGATTTGGAGGAGGAAAATAAGAAAAAAAATATTTTAAACCAAAAACGCACCATTACAGACAGTGTTGCATTCCCCCTATTCCATTCCTCATGGGCAATGTGGCATTCTTCCCTCCCATTCCCACAGGCAGTGTGGCATGCCCCCATCCCATCCCCATAGGCCATGTGGGATGCCCCCATTTCATAGACAGTGTAACATGTCCCCATCCCATTCCCCATATAGGCAGTGTGGCATCTCCCCCCTCCCATTCCCCATATAGACAGTGTGGCATTCCCCCTCCCATTCCCCATATAGGCAGTGTGGCATCTCCCCCCTCCCATTCCCCATATAGGCAGTGTGGCATCTCCCCCCTCCCATTCCCCATATAGGCAGTGTGGCATCTCCCCCCTCCCATTCCCCATATAGGCAGTGTGGCATCTCCCCCCTCCCATTCCCCATATAGGCAGTGTGGCATCTCCCCCATCCCAATCCCCATATAGGCAGTGTGGCATTCCCCCCTCCCATTCCCCATATAGGCAGTGTGGCATCTCCCCCCTCCCATTCCCCATATAGGCAGTGTGGCATCTCCCCCCTCCCATTCCCCATATAGGCAGTGTGGCATCTCCCCCCTCCCATTCCCCATATAGGCAGTGTGGCATTCCCCCCTCCCATTCCCCATATAGGCAGTGTGGCATCTCCCCCCTCCCATTCCCCATATAGGCAGTGTGGCATCTCCCCCCTCCCATTCCCCATATAGGCAGTGTGGCATTCCCCCCTCCCATTCCCCATATAGGCAGTGTGGCATTCCCCCCTCCCATTCCCCATATAGGCAGTGTGGCATCTCCCCTCCCATTCCCCATATAGGCAGTGTGGCATTCCCCCCTCCCATTCCCCATATAGGCAGTGTGGCATTCCCCCCTCCCATTCCCCATATAGGCAGTGTGGCATCTCCCCCCTCCCATTCCCCATATAGGCAGTGTGGCATCTCCCCCCTCCCATTCCCCATATAGGCAGGAGCCCGCCGCTCCTCTGTCTTCATCTGGCCTCTCGCAGTGTGGCAGGCAACGCGGGAGCGCCGGTAACGGGCGCACTGACATTTTTCCCCCACTTTTGGGGAGAAATAGGTGCGTCTTATAGGGCGAAAACTATGGTATATATGTAAAAATGAATACAAAAGTTTCCTTTCTACTCCCTTTATCTAATGCTGTGTGGCTCTCTACTTATCTTACAGCCGCTCCTGTGCCACCAATCGTGCATCCGTGAGCTGCACTTCCTTGTACCTGCAGGTGGGCATAGTCTGTGTATGGCTGGTGTATGGAGAATGTTAAGAGCTTTGTACACCAGCATACACTGGCAATTTCCACCCACTAGATAGGAAATACAGCTCACAGGTTTGCATATGGGGGCTCTAGGAGGCTGAAATGTAGTGTGGGAGCGGTGCAAGGTATGTGAAGAGCCTCATGGTTTATAGGGCACACCTGAGCTGAGGATTTTCGTGGACTTAAAGCGGACCTTCACTCTGAATAAGAGTCTATCTTATATGTTTCCCACACCCTGTACATACAGATTGTCCACATTAAAAATCACCCTACCTGCATCTACTGCATGTTATGAGCCTTTAAACATCCAAGATGGCGGCTTATGGAAGCCGCTATCTTATCAGGCAGCCTGCAAACAGGAAGTGCCTCCTGACTGTGCTGCTCTGCATTCTGGGACTGCTGACCGTTACCTGACCCCAGCTCTGCTCTGTCTGAGCAAAGCACAGCTATAACCCGCCCCCCTGTACCTTATCCCACTCTCCTCTGCTCAGTAAGTGTGATGCTTCTGAGTCAAGATGGCGGCACCCGCATCCTAAATTCCTGAACAGAGTTGCAGCCCAGTGGGGGAAAGAATAATAAGTTAGTGACTAAAAACATAAAATATATTAATTTTAGATGCTGAGGAACCGTTTTTATTAAGAGTTTGGGCTTTTCATTAAATAGCGCTGAAGGTCCGGTTTAAGCCAGACCTTCATCCTGATATGTTTCCCCTACCCTGTACATACATATTGCCCACATTAAAAATGATCCTACCTGCACCTATTGCATTTTCCAAGCCTTTAAATATCCAAGATGATGGCCCATGGAGTCTCAGGCTGCCTGCAAACAGGAAGTATCTTCTGACTGTACCGCTGTGCATTCTGGGATTGCTGTCCTTTTCCTGACCCCAGCTCTGCTCTGTCTGCACAAAGCACAGCTATAACCCCGCCCCCTGCACTTCTGCCCCCTCTAAACTCCTCAGTATGCAATGCTTCTGAGGCAAGATGGCGGCGCCCGTGTCCTAGAGTCCTGAACAGAGTTGCAGTCCAGTTGAAGAAAAAATAAGTAAGCGACTAAAAACGTAACCTAAAATCTATTAAAATTTTAGATGCTGGGAAATAGTTTTTAAAGGGTTTGGGCTTTTCATGAAATGATGCTGAAGGTTCATTTTAAAGTGAGAATGCGGACAAAAATAAAAAAAAAATCCACACTTGCCCTTTTCCAACATGCAACATTTTCGGGGGCCAGTTTGAAACTGTTATTGGGGTTTCTTTCAATAAATCTGAAATGCCTGTCCCCAGTAATCTGGTGTCAAAGGATTAGTATTAGAATATTAGAAGAGAAAGCGAAAATAGCAACTTATTTTTCCACTCCCAGGGAGAGGACCATCAGCAGGGAGAGCCCTGGAGTCTTAAAGACCTTATAAACCTTATAAATACACAAGGGATAACCAAAATGGCCAAATACATATTCAAAATCTATATGTGAAGTGTAAAATCAAAGCATGTTTAACTTCCCCAGCAGCAAATCTGCCCTCACAAAAGGGTGTAGCTTCTGAGTTTTTGGCCTTGCTCTAAGCTTATAATATCTCTAAGCTTATAATATGGTAGTTTATAGACTAGATTTATTATAGCTAATATTTCATGGCTCGAATAAATTGGAGGAGATCTCATGCTGAATGGGGAAATATGACTTTTATGAATCGAGGGTGGGTGATGGCAAAGTCCATCGTTGTGTGCATTTTTGAAATTGTGTATTTTTACTCTGTTTGACACAGGTAACTGAAGGAGAGCAGCCACATGAAGGTAAAATATTGGTTATCTCACCTAATTATTCATAAGCCTTATGCCACTTAAAGTTTGACTATCCTGGGTTTTGGTCCACTCCCTCAGGGCACCCCGATTGGGGGTGCCCCGCTATGTCAAACCCCCCATATCTCCCACATCAACTCACGGCACCACAGTCCTACAGTGCATGTGCGGCCGCTCGTCCAATCAGTGCACTCGGAGCCGGTGAGCTATGCATGTCTGAGCGACGCCTTAGCTTAACGGCTCCAAGCACACTGGCGGCTGCATCTCGTGCTTCAAGGGCTCACAGGGGGCAAAGTCACGCGCCCTCAGGGCCGGATTAAGTGTGGAGGAGTTCCCTGGGCACAAAATCTGCTGAAGGCCCCAGATACAGTATTTTTTCCTTTAAAGTGGACCAACACCCAGGATTTTGACTATGCCCTGCTGTGTGAAACCCCCCAGAAAGCCCCAAAAACTCACCTCACCCCGCTCCCACGTGACAGCTGCATCCAATCCCCGCCGACGTACAAGCGAGAGGCAGCGACGGACAAGCAGAGCGCGTCCACCGCCGCCTCCCGCGCGTCCCTCTTACAGGGAGCACACCCGCACCGGCCATTCACAAACAGCCAGCGCGGGAGCGCACCCTGCTAGAGGGACGCGCGGGAGGCGGCGGCGGACGCGTATGTGGCGCTGGAACGTGGAAAAGGTAGGATTGTGGGCTTCCTGGGGGGTTTCACCCCGCGGGACATCCTGATTTCGGATGCCCCGCGGGGAGGGATCTGATCAGCCCGGGAATCTTATAGATTCCCGGGCCGATCCCCCCTGGGTGTTGGTCCACTTTAAACTAATAATCCAGCCAAGTCACTGATTGGTGGTTGTCTGGCACACACCTACTTACTGGAATGTCAAATCCCTTGTGCCCCCCTTGTGCGGGTGCGTGCTGCTCGGGAACTCCTGCTTTGCCATTCTGGGTTGGGGGGGGGGGGTGTAGTCGCCCGGCTGGTCCAGCAGGAAACAGTTCCCTGCATTGAGCTGCCAGCGGCTGTGCTTGGTGGCTTATGTGCAGTGACAGCTCTGCACGCACCCATCACTGTAGCGTTGCTGACGGCGGCTTTGCTGCTCTAGACTCTCCGTCCTGCCCCGTGGTGGCTTTGGCTGAAGGTTTGCATTTTCAAGGTGGGCCCCCACTGCCGCCAATAGCTTTGTTGCTGTCAGACCAAAGACTGAAAAACCTCCTGGATTAGACCATAACCCAAAGGTTGGTGGAGGCCCCCTTTACATGGCAAGTGGTGGAGGCCCCAGGCTCGAGCCCCTTGCACCCCCTTCATAATCCGGCCCTGCTAGAGGGACAGCGGGGATGTGGCCGTGGCCCGTGCATGTGCCGTTGGACTGTGATTAAGGTAAGTGTAGCCGGCGACCTGGGGGGTTTCACACAGCGAGGCATCCTGATTCTGAATGCCCCGCGGGGAGGGAATGGATCGGCCTGGGAATCTATAAGATTCATCTCTCTTTGGAATGCCCCGGGGGCATGAAACAAAACTCAGAAAAGTCAGTTTCCCGGGTTTTGTTCCACTTTAACCCCTGACATTGAAATGATCACTGTACTCACTAACAACATTTATTGCAATCAGTCAGAATAAAATTTTAGGCTCTGTTTACACCTTTCTGTTGCCTTTTGTAAATATGACAGGGGGTAGTGTATCAAAACAAATAATGTGATATTGATGAGTTAGAAATGCGCTAAAAGAAAACATTTTTTTGCATAATAAGTAAATGGTAAAGTCTATGGTAACGCAAATGTAACGCAACGCAGGTATACTGCGTTATACGCGAGTTGCACATTACCTTATGCTCTCCGCTTTCTCTGCATTGTTGCGCTACGTTGCAACACAGGGCCTTATTCATGAAGCTCTAGCGCCAGGTAGTGCCTTGTAAGCGGCAGGTAGCGTCAGGTGAACGCCGGACACGGCACGCAATTCCACATTTATGAAGCCGAATCTGGTGAGCGAATGGAACAACGGCATGCAGCGTACGATTCATCATTATCCCAGGATCAGCGTACAGCGCCGGCGTTCAGGCTTGCAGAGCGCCACGTCTTACCTGTCGCTACCTGGCGCTCTCCCATACATTTGTATGGACGATCCTTAAAGTGGACCAATACCCATGGCTGATCGGCACGGGAATCTATAAGATTCCCGGGCCGATCAGCTCCCTCCCCGCGGGGCATCCGAAATCGCTGTGTGAAACCCCCCAGGACGCCCACAAACCTTACCTTCTCCCCGTTCCAACGGCGCATGCGCGGGCCATGGCCGCCTCTCGCGCTTCCCTCTAACAGGGCGCGCACCCGCGCCGCCGTTTGTGAATGGGAGGCAGCCTTCAGCGCGCTCAGAGCCGATGTGGTTGTCCGTCCCTTGTATGTGCATACCACAGCGGCTCTGAGCGCTCTGATTGGACGAGCGCTCGCGGGGTGAGGTGAGTTATTTAGGGCGATCGGGGGGGTTTCACGCAGATAGTGAAAATCCTGGGTGTTGGTCCACTTTAAATCCCTTTCCCGATCCCAATTTTTTTTTTTTTTACTCAAATCTTTCTGACATGTATCCTGGCCTAGAAAATTATATTTTTGAAATCTTTTTTGATTTAGATCTTGCATGTAGGTGGGTATCCTCCATTTTCTTGCCTAAGGAAAAATATTAACCCTTTATGTTGCACAGCAAGTTTCTGCATCAAAAGAGAGGCTCATAAACTGACCAGATGTCCCACTTTCGGTGGGGCAATGCTACTTTAAGGCATATTAGCCCTGAAAGCTCTTTAGGGCGTTTAAATGTCCAAATGTGCTGCCATTATAGGGAAGACTATCCAGATGAATCCTGGGCTTCTGGACGATTTTCTACTTTGTCCATCCTCTGGCTGATTGGCTGAATGGTAGTAGTGAAATATATGGAGTGGATGAGCATGTGTAAGTCGCTGCCTTGGTACACCCCCTTCCATTGCAGTGAATAGTCATGCACAGGCACAGTGACTGATGTGGAGTGGGGCCAGAGCCTCTGCAGATAACAAGCGCTGGCTGGGCACAGTGAATTCTGGGGTGCCTGCTCACCACGGGGACCAGAGGAGTAGCTAGGCTTTCTTGCACCTGGGGCAAAGATTCGAAATGGGGCCCCCCACCTGTTCTCAGGCCCCCTTTGGCACTCCCCTGACCTACTGCACCCATGGCAAGTGCCCCCCCCCCCAGCTGCATCCCTGACAGGGACATTTCTAAGGAAGCAGTTGCTAGGTGCAGGACCAGAGAAAACTGATGATTTATCACATTAATGAGATATCATCAGTATGATCCTTCTCCTGTCCTGCGCCTACAACAGCATTGACAAATGTCCCAGCAGAATGAAGAACCAGAGAAAAAATACACCAAAGTAATGGGTCAGGCTTATATATGGCAGCTGCTGAGATAAAGGTAAAAACCGAAACGTTGAGGGTTACTTCTTGTTCACCTTGTGGCACTGTCTGGAAGCCTGGTTTCTTTATATGTTCTTTCACTAATGGCATGCCTCCCAACTGTCCCGATTTTCGCTGGATTGTCCCGATTATTTTCCCAAATCCCGCGGTCCCGGATGTTAGTGTGATGTCCCGGGACGCCCTGCAGTGTGCCCAGGGGCGGACTGGGACCAAAAAACGGCCCTGGACTTTTTGGTCAGACTGGCCCTTCTGTACTGTGCTCGGCCCGGTAAAGTGAGTCAACGCCACATTAATATATATATATATATATATATATATATATATCTGAGCGGGATCGGCCCGGGACCTCCACCCGGGCATCCAAAATTGGGATGCCCCACTGTGTGAAACTCCCCAGGTTACCTGCTACACTTACCTTACTTTCCGGTCCAACAACACATGCGCGGGCCACGGTCGCATCCCGGCTATCCCTCTAGCAGGGCGCCTGCCCGTGCCAGGCATTTGTGAATGGCCGGTGCGGGCACGTTCCCCGTTTGAGGGTAGCTGGGGATGCGGCTGCAGCTCACGCATGCGCCACTGCACTTAGGACGCTGGCTTAGGATAGTCAAAATCCTGGGTTTTGGTCCACTTCAAAGAGTTTTGGTCCTTTTCTGTGGGGCGCCCTGATTTGGGATGCCCCATTTTGTGCAACCCCCTCAGATCACCAGTAAAACTTACCTGACCAGCGATCCACTGGCTCATGCATGGGTTCTCCTCGCTAAGGGCTGGGTGGAGCTGAGCTGGCTGCCAGCCACATCCCACCAGCCTCTAGCTGGTGCAGACACATGTTTGAACCACGCATGTGTTTGATTAGCGGCCAGGTATTTTTACTGGGAATTTGACACAATGGGGCATCCCAAATCAGGATGTCAGGGAGGGGCCATGTAAAGAAGCTTCCATCTGTCTATACAATACATTGCTACACCACAGTCCAGCTCCCCAGGCGCTGTGTGTCCTCGATAGATACTGGGTCATACCATGTGCGGGCGGGGGGGTACTCAAGGAAAAGAAAATCAACAACCACAAACTGTAAAAATTGTACAAAAAAAAACCCATAAAACAGCATTGTCCATGCTGCTGGGGCCCCATAACAATACTGGTGCAATGCAAATGCTGAAAGCAAACTTTTTTAATGCCCCTGCTGCCGCCCTATTCTATTACACTCTATTAGGGTATAATGAAGGATACAGGAGGAGAAGAGCTTACACTCTATTAGGGTATAAGGGAGGATACAGGAGGAGAAGAGCTTACACTCTATTAGGGTATAAGGGAGGATACAGGAGGAGAAGAGCTTACACTCTATTAGGGTATAAGGGAGGATACAGAGGGAGAAGAGCTTACACTCTATTAGGGTATAAAGGGGGCGGGTTGACAGGAGGGTTGGTTGGTGGGTATTTAGATGTGTGAGTGGGCAGGTGGTCAGGCAGGTAGGTAGGAAGGTGGGTGGGTGACTGCCACCTCCACTTCAGAATCCGCTGATTCCGCCTGCACACCACTCCATACTGCTGCTGGTTCAGGGTCTGGGTAGGTAGGTAGGTAGGTGAGTGGCAGGTATATAGATAGGTGGGTGGATTAGGCAGTTGGAATAATAGATGGGTGAGTGAGCAGGTGGGTAGATGGGCAGGGCAGGGTGCACCATTAATTAGTATTAGCATTTAGTTTGAGGTTTATTGGAACACAGTACAGCAACAGCATGGACTCACCTGGAGCCACTTCACTGCCAAGTTGGAGAATCCTTTTTGTTGTTGAGTTCTTCTCTCCTTCATGGTGTCTGCAGGCTGCTAACTTGTCCTCGTGGGTGAGACAGACACACACACATCTCTCTCTCCCTCCCTCCCCCCTTCCTCTCCTCTATGGCTGCAACTCACACTCACACTCACACTCAGACTCAGACTCTCTCTCTCCCCCCTCCACACTCACCGACCTCTGCATCAATCACACTTTCTCTCGTTTGATCATTCACGTCATCCTCTCCCCGCGCTGGCCGGCCAGCATGACAGGAAATGGAAGTGCTGGCCTCTGCTGTGCTGTGCTCTGGGCTGTCCTCCGCAGTAGGGGAAACAGGAGAGGAGTTTTTGGTTCCACTGAGCCACCAATGTAAAAAAAAAAAAAATGACAGCTGCACAACGTGCGCGTCCGCGCTCCCACGCATCTTACAAGGAACACTGCGACTTTCGGCCCTCCCTGGCACCGGCCTACCGGGATTTTGCCCGGTATGCCCTATGGCCAGCCCGCCACTGTGTGCCCAGGGCCGCCACGACAAGGCCGGCGCCTTCTAATTAGTTTACACTGTCCGGCAGGTGATTAAACAATGGCCGGTGCCTGACAATGACAGTGAGCGTGGGGGGGGGTGGTCGTAGCTCGGCTGGGTGGTCAGGGGGGCGGGCGTAGGTCGGCTGGGTGGTCAGGGGGGCGGGCGGGGGCTGGTTTAACTGTCTGAAGGCAGCAGACATTACATTGCTGGAGGATCTGCTAGCAGCAGGGCGGGGCAGTCATTCTTATGAGCGGAGTCCATTGTGCAGGCAGCAGATTTAGATTTAGTCTAGACCCCGCCCAGAAGACGTCTGCCCCGCCCCCTACTCCCAGATAGGCTGAGACCCCTTAGGGGGGCTGTGCTGGGAGTGATGGAATAGGATGGGGCGGGGCTGAGCTGCATAGTGAGGCTGCAGCCTGGCACGTAGCCCAGATCATCCATCCTCCATCACCTGGATAGCAGCAAGTATGATCCCCTGTGTGTTCTTCTGTCTTTTATACATGTACACTGTTATATTACACAGTTATATCATCAATCTGCACCCCCTTACCCCCCTCCACAGCAGTCAACCCTCACCTTAAAGTGGACCAACACCCAGGATTTTCACTATCCTGGGTTTTGGTCCACTTCCCCGGGGCACCCTGATCGGGGATGCCCCACTGCGTGAAACCCCCCAGATCACTCATATCAACTCACCTGACTGCGGTCCTACGGCGCATGCGCTGCCGCTCGTCCAATCAGCACCCTCAGAGCCGCTGTGGTATGCGCGTCCAACCACAGCGGCTTCGAGCGTGCTGGCGGCCACATATCACGCTTCTAACAGGGAGTGCACCTGCGCCGGCCATTCTCAAATGCCTGGTGTGGGCATGTGCCCCCTGCTAGAGAGAAGCACGAGATGCGGCCCACGCATGCGCTGTTGGACCTGGAGTAAGGTAAGGTTTCTGGGCGTCCTGGGGGGTTTCACACAGCGGGGCATCCCGATTTTGAATGCCCCGCAGGGAGGGATCGGATAGGCCTGGGAGATTCCCGGGCCGATCCTCCTGGGTGTTGGTCCACTTTAATACCCCCACCCTGCCTTCCAATCTGCACCCCCACCTAAACCCTTTCCCTAGCCTCCAATCCACACCCTTTGCCCCCTCTCTACCTGCTGACCTACACCCCTACTAAAACCCACGCCGGGATGCCCCACACAGCAGGGCATCCTGATTTTGGATGCCTCGGGGGGAGGGAATCGATTGTTCTCAGGGCGATCTATTCCCTCCCCCCGGGGCATCCCAAATCAGGATACCACACTGGAGAGTGAAAAAACTGGGGGTGGGTCCTTTTTAAAAGTGTACAGTATGACAATTAACGTTAAATATACATTTAGAAATGTCTAGTAAATACTATTCTTTATTTTTTTAATAATGTTTTCTAAGGAAAGAAGCTCCTCAGGTTCAATGTGTGGGAAATATGGCATGGTTGGGGGGCGTGACAGGGGGTGGAGTCGGGGGGTGTGGCAGGGGTGGGGTCAAGGGCGTGGCATGGGTTGGGTCAGGGGCGTGGCTTGTCCCTCTTTCATATCTTCAGAAGTTGGGAGGTATGCTAATGGTTGTACTCTGTATTGCATATGCTAAACAGTGTTGGGGTCCCTAGGGGCCATCCAGACCCTTTGTGTTTATTGTCATTTCTGCCTTCTGTTAAAACTATGCTTTAACAATTTATCAGTGTCTGGTTGATAGGTGTGCCTACACTTTGGTTGCTGGTTATTACTACAGCGCCATCTATTGGTCATTGTCTGCATTACTGTTATAATATTTTTCCATGTTATATCCCGTTTTTTTATCCTGATTTATTTTTGCTAGCACTATTGTTGTTAAGTACACTCTTACTCTCTTATTAATCTCCCTTCACTATTTTGCATTTAGCTGACAGTTGTTCGTCCTTTTATTCAATATATTGTACTTCTGGGGGTTATTCATCAAGGGATAGTGGCAGGTAGTGCCTCGTGACGGCAGGCAGCGTCTGGTGAACGCAGGGCGCTGTACGCAATACCACATTTATAAAAGCAAATCTGGTGAGCATCTCTAACAGCGCCATGTAGCGTACAATTCATCATTACAGGCAGCTCAGCGTATAGCTCTGGCGTTCTAGCTTCCAGAGCGCCAGGTATTACCTGTCGCTACCTGTCACTCTCCCATACATTTCAATCGACATTCCTTTTCTTCTGTTTAAACAGGGTTTTTTGTTTTTCATTTTTTACCTCTCCTGGCCTAAAAAGTCATTTTTGAAAACTTTTTAGATTTTTTTGTTTTATGCAGAATTGTCATTACAGGTCTGGCATTAAAGTGGACCAACACCCAGGATTTTGACTATCCTGGGTGTTGGTCCACTTAGGTGGGGCACCCCGATCGGGGGTGCCCCGCTGTCTGAAACCCCCCCGATCGCCGCAAAAACTCACCTCTCCCCGCTCCCACGTGACCTCGTCCGGCCAATGACAGCGCTCAGAGCAGCTCTGGTATGCGCGTCCAAAGCCGCTTGGACGCGCATACCAGAGCGCTGTCATTGGCTGCGTCTCTCGCTTCCCTCTAACAGGGAGCGCGCCTGCGCCGGCCATTCACAAAACGGCCGGCGCGGGAGCGCGCCCTGCTAGAGGGAAGCGAGAGACGCGGCCGCGTCTCGCGCATGCGCCGTTGGATCGCCGGTAAGGTGAGGATTGTGGGCCTCCTGGGGGGTTCCTCCCCGCGGGACATCCCGATTTCGGATGCCCCGCGGGGAGGGATCTGATCGGTCCGGGAATCTTATAGATTTCCGGGCCGATCCCCCTTGGGTGTTGGTCCACTTTAAAGTACTATTGTTACAATGTTACAACAATGTCATTCCATGTGTTTTCGCTTTGTTACTGGTGGATATGTGTTCAAAAACAGACTTTAATCACACAGCGTCTGGCGCTCTATGCTATAGCGACCAGATCCAGAGACGCTCTGTGAGTTTGTTTTTTTCTTGAATATGGTGTGAGTCGCTAAGAGTTGCTCGTACTGAGCTGGCGCTACCTTTCGCTCCCTGCAACGCTGTACTGCCCAACATACATCTCATTTATCAATGCCAGCCAGGTTACTAGAGCGAATGAGGCGCTCTGTTACAGCGCCTGATAGCCGATCGCAGCGTATACTAGCGGTTGCTCTAACCACTGCTATACAGACGCTCATCTGCCGATACCTGGCGCTAGTAATGAATCAGCCTCCCCTGTCACCTTGAGATGAATTTCTCTCTATATATATCAGAGGGTGTGCTTTGAGTTTTTTTTCATGAATTAGCTGCTGAGAGAAACACAGAATGGAGGGAGAAATGTTGTACCTCACACGTCTGCTCACATAGCCAACTACTGTCGATTGGGACAGCCAACCAATCCATCTTGGTGCCGGCCCTGGCCTGCAAATCAGCCCAACTCCAGGCACAGTACACGCTAGCCCTAAACAATGGAAGACGGGGAGGCCGATTCATTAATAGCGCCAGGTAGCGACAGATGAGCGCCAGTAGCGTGATTTTCTCAGCGCCCGCTAGTATTCGCTGTGCTTGGCCGGGGTTTGCTTGTTGACAGCGACTCAGTCGGTGTGCGGTAATGTTGAATACGGGCTGGGGGGTCGCTGTTTCACAGGTTCAGCGTTGTATGGGTGCGCCTGACAACGAATGGCCAGAGCGAACGGCTTGCTGCAGATTCATTAACAAATCACGCTCCGAATTTTTTAGCGCTGTGAATTCCTTGTTTAAACCCCAGACCGCTGGCGGCGATGGATTTAAAATAGTTTTTAACCCCCAAACAACCATATTTTTTGATTGTAAAATTATACAAGTTTTTATAAACATTTTGTAATATGAATACATTAATATCAGACCTGTAATATCAATTCTGCACAAAATCATTTTTTTTTTTTTTTTACCTTAAAAAAAAATCCTAACATAGCAGAAGTGGTCACAGAATTTTTGACATTAAAAAAAAACAAAAACCATTAATAGCAATTAATTATGATTAATTAAAGATTGCTCCATTGAAATGCATTGGACATCGCCAGGGAGCGACAGGTCATACCTGGCGCTGTGATGGGATTAGCAGCGGCGCTGTTCGTTGCAGTCGGCTACATGATGAATCCCGCGCTAGCTGTCGCTCTCGCCGGCGCTAGCCTCATTTAGCTTGATAAATGCGTCATTGTGGCCGACGCCGGGCGTACTTGAGTCGGTAGCCGCCGTTAGCTGGCGGGACCTGGCGCTCGTCAGACACTACCTGGCACTATCGCTTGATGAATAAGGGCATTTGTAAACTGCACAGTTACTTGGCGCTAAAAACCTTGATGTGAAGGCTTTGGACCAGCATGGGATAAGTGTGCTATATAAATACCCAGAATAAATAAAACATTACAAAGAGGCACAACTTCAAGTCCACACCAATGGGGGCTCCTTGGTGGGGAAATGGTAGAGACATTGTCCATAGCAACCAATACAATAGCTACTAATGGCAACAGCTTTTTTTCCAGCCATGTTCCTTGCTTCTTTACACAGGGGCCCCTGGAAGTCAGCGAGGATGCCCACCCAGATTTTTTTTACCTCACAAACTGCCCTTATTATGCAGCCAGAAAGAGTTGGCACCCAATGCTTAGCTTTTTTTGGGCAGTCAGGCAGTAATCACATGGCCATAGCATTTTAAGAAGATTGAAAGTAAATGCATGTACTGATCTCTATGGCATTGATGTTGCCTCCTAGGTCAGGGGCCCAGGACAGAGGCCAGCAGTCTCCAGACTCCGATAGGAGGCCTGCTGCAATGATTGTAAATGGCCAAGCAGCCCCAGGGAAGCCACGGAGAGGCCTGCTTGCCACTAGACTCCCCACAGACGTACAGACTCAGGTTCGGGTTTGGGTTCAGATACAGACTCAGATTCAGATTCAGATTCTGAGCGCCAGCATAAACAGCCACAAACAGATTTCAAACAAACCACACAAAATCCTGCTGCACCAGGATGGAACCACTTAAACTGGACCTTCACCATAATTTATTGAAAAGCCCAAACACTTAAAAAACTATTCCCCGGCATCTAAAGTTAATATATTTTAAGTTTTTAGTCACTTACTTATTATTGTTTCCCCTACTGGGCTGCAACTCTGTTCAGGACTTTAGGATACGGGCGCCGCCATCTTGACTCAGAAGCATCACACTTACTGAGGAGAGTGGGATAAAGTACAGGGGGCGGGGTTATAGCTGTGCTTTGTACAGACAGAGCAGAGCTGGGGTCAAGAAAAGTTCAGCAATCCCAGAATGCAGAGCAGCACAATTAGAAGGCACTTCCTGTTTGCGGGCTGCCGGATGCTCCATGAGCATCTTGGATGTTTAAAGGCTCATAACATGCAGTAGATGCAGGTAGGATGATTTTTAATGTGAGCAATCTGTATGTACAGGGTGTGGGAAACATATAAGATAGACTCTTATTCAGGGTGAAGGTCCTGATTAATGTGAGCAATCTGTATGTACAGGGTGTGGGAAACATGTAAGATAGACTCTTATTCAGAGTGAAGGTCCGCTTTAAATAGCCCTCACACCAGGTGCAGCAGTAGAGGGGGGGAGAGAGCAGCCAGGACTCTGCTGACACCCGCTGGTGGCTGATGGAACTGCAGACAGGGTGATAAATAATGCCAGCCACCAGTCGGGCATCAGCCAAACCCGGGAATCTTACACTAATAATCCCCCCAGAAAAGCTGTCAATAGGCAAGAATCACAGCTAGAGCTCACAATAAGAGGCACAGTTGTGGCCACTTTTCTTTAGCTTACAGAAATGTGTTCTTTGTTCAAACAACAGCCTCATAATAATGATATTTCTTTAATGCTCGTCATTTTGGACCCACACATACTTTGTATTAATATTTTTTTCTATCTTTCAGGTCCCAATCCTGCTCATCATAACCAATATAACAAGGTATTATTTTAGCCTTCTTCCCTTTTCACTTACACATAATCCACATTTAGGATGTCTCGAGTAAATGGGTTTTATTTACTAACATGGGGAGAGCTTTATTTAGAATCTTTACTGGATGGGCTAAAGTTTTTATTCAGCCTTAAAGTGGACCAACGGGGATAAGGTAAGGTTTCTGGGCGTCCTGCGGTGTTTCACACAGCGGGGCATCCCGATTTTGGATGCCCCGCAGGGAGGGATCTGAAGCCCCCCTGGGTGTTGGTCCACTTTAAATACTATGATACTATGTTACTTTTAGAGCTTCCACGCCTCACTACAGACATTGTAACTTTCCAATTCTGTAACTGCACCAAAAAAGGTCTTCTGGATCCCTAAGAGATGGAACCAACTTTTGCCTTGTCTGCAGTTTCCCAATGATTTAATTTATGCCGTATTTATTATTATGGCCTTTTCTCTCCATACCATGGCTCTGCATTTCTCCTGCTACAACTATGGTTATTTCTGAGTTTTACTACCTACTGAGGTGTAAATGATTCCCTAAGAGATTTAAAGTGGACCAACACCCAGGATTTTGACTATCCTGGGTTTTGGTCCACTTCGGTGGGGCACCCCGATCGGGGGTGCCCAGCTGTGTGAAACCCCCCAGAACGCCCGGAAACACTCACCTCACCACGCTCCTACGCGGGCGCTTGTCCAATCAGAGCGCTCAGAGCCGCTGTGGTATTCACGTACAAGCGGCGTCCAACCACAACGGCTCTGAGTGCTGGAGGCCGCGTCTCGCGCTTCCCTCTAACATTCACAAACGGCCGGCGCGGGTGCGCGCCCTGTTAGAGGGAATCGCGAGACGCGGCCCGCGCATGCGCCGTTGGAACGGGGTTAAGGTAAGGTTTCTGGGCTTCCTGGGGGCTTCACCCTGCGGGACATCCCGATTTCGGATGCTCCACGGGGAGGGATCTGATCCCCCCTGGGTGTTGGTCCACTTTAAAGAGGACCAAAGCTTGTGTTGTCCTTCCCTGGATTCTAAGGTACTCTACTGTTGATTCCCAATTTGGGATGCCCTGCTATGTGAAAGTCCCTGGATCACCTGTTATACTTACATATATGGCGATCACGGCTTCCCTCGGGCTTCCGCACCCAGCCTGAATGGTTGAATTAGGGCGCGCCGAACCTGAGAGAATTGCCAATAGGACCCTTTTCAATGTTCTATCCCCAGTAAAAAAAACAGTTATATGCAATACATTTCAAAGAATAAAGTGACACATACCGGATAGTAGATGAAATTCGGCGGTGCTAGAACCTCTTTATTTCAGAAGCATGAACGACTGGGTGACAAGCTGACCTGAACTGATCTGACAAAGAGCTTATCCCGAAAGCTTGTCATCAAACTGCTCCCCCCCCCCCCCCCCCGAATTGCATCTACTATCTGGTATGTGTTGCTTTGTGTTTTGAAATTAATTGCCAAAGGGGTGCCAGATGCTCCTCACATTCTATGTCGGGCTCTGTGTTAATATGGCATTAAAGCGGACCTTCACCCTGAATAAGAGCCTATCTTATATGTTTCCCACACCCTGTACATACAGATTGCTCACATTAATCCGGACCTTCACCCTGAATAAGAGCCTATCTTATATGTTTCCCACACCCTGTACATACAGATTGCTCACATTAATCCGGACCTTCACCCTGAATAATAGCCTGTCTTATATGTTTCCCACACCCTGTACATACAGATTGCTCACATTAATCCGGACCTTCACCCTGAATAAGAGCCTATCTTATATGTTTCCCACACCCTGTACATACAGATTGCTCACATTAATCCGGACCTTCACCCTGAATAATAGCCTGTCTTATATGTTTCCCACACCCTGTACATACAGATTGCTCACATTAATCCGGACCTTCACCCTGAATAAGAGCCTATCTTATATGTTTCCCACACCCTGTACATACAGATTGCTCACATTAATCCGGACCTTCACCCTGAATAATAGCCTGTCTTATATGTTTCCCACACCCTGTACATACAGATTGCTCACATTAATCCGGACCTTCACCCTGAATAAGAGCCTATCTTATATGTTTCCCACACCCTGTACATACAGATTGCTCACATTAATCCGGACCTTCACCCTGAATAATAGCCTGTCTTATATGTTTCCCACACCCTGTACATACAGATTGCTCACATTAATCCGGACCTTCACCCTGAATAAGAGCCTATCTTATATGTTTCCCACACCCTGTACATACAGATTGCTCACATTAATCCGAACCTTCACCCTGAATAAGAGCCTATCTTATATGTTTCCCACACCCTGTACATACAGATTGCTCACATTAATCCGAACCTTCACCCTGAATAAGAGCCTGTCTTATATGTTTCCCACACCCTGTACATACAGATTGCTCACATTAATCCGGACCTTCACCCTGAATAAGAGCCTATCTTATATGTTTCCCACACCCTGTACATACAGATTGCTCACATTAATCCGGACCTTCACCCTGAATAATAGCCTGTCTTATATGTTTCCCACACCCTGTACATACAGATTGCTCACATTAATCCGGACCTTCACCCTGAATAAGAGCCTATCTTATATGTTTCCCACACCCTGTACATACAGATTGCTCACATTAATCCGGACCTTCACCCTGAATAATAGCCTGTCTTATATGTTTCCCACACCCTGTACATACAGATTGCTCACATTAATCCGGACCTTCACCCTGAATAAGAGCCTATCTTATATGTTTCCCACACCCTGTACATACAGATTGCTCACATTAATCCGGACCTTCACCCTGAATAATAGCCTGTCTTATATGTTTCCCACACCCTGTACATACAGATTGCTCACATTAATCCGGACCTTCACCCTGAATAAGAGCCTATCTTATATGTTTCCCACACCCTGTACATACAGATTGCTCACATTAATCCGGACCTTCACCCTGAATAATAGCCTGTCTTATATGTTTCCCACACCCTGTACATACAGATTGCTCACATTAATCCGGACCTTCACCCTGAATAAGAGCCTATCTTATATGTTTCCCACACCCTGTACATACAGATTGCTCACATTAATCCGGACCTTCACCCTGAATAATAGCCTGTCTTATATGTTTCCCACACCCTGTACATACAGATTGCTCACATTAATCCGGACCTTCACCCTGAATAAGAGCCTATCTTATATGTTTCCCACACCCTGTACATACAGATTGCTCACATTAATCCGAACCTTCACCCTGAATAAGAGCCTATCTTATATGTTTCCCACACCCTGTACATACAGATTGCTCACATTAATCCGAACCTTCACCCTGAATAAGAGCCTGTCTTATATGTTTCCCACACCCTGTACATACAGATTGCTCACATTAATCCGGACCTTCACCCTGAATAAGAGCCTATCTTATATGTTTCCCACACCCTGTACATACAGATTGCTCACATTAATCCGGACCTTCACCCTGAATAATAGCCTGTCTTATATGTTTCCCACACCCTGTACATACAGATTGCTCACATTAATCCGGACCTTCACCCTGAATAAGAGCCTATCTTATATGTTTCCCACACCCTGTACATACAGATTGCTCACATTAATCCGGACCTTCACCCTGAATAATAGCCTGTCTTATATGTTTCCCACACCCTGTACATACAGATTGCTCACATTAATCCGGACCTTCACCCTGAATAAGAGCCTATCTTATATGTTTCCCACACCCTGTACATACAGATTGCTCACATTAATCCGGACCTTCACCCTGAATAATAGCCTGTCTTATATGTTTCCCACACCCTGTACATACAGATTGCTCACATTAATCCGGACCTTCACCCTGAATAAGAGCCTATCTTATATGTTTCCCACACCCTGTACATACAGATTGCTCACATTAATCCGGACCTTCACCCTGAATAATAGCCTGTCTTATATGTTTCCCACACCCTGTACATACAGATTGCTCACATTAATCCGGACCTTCACCCTGAATAAGAGCCTATCTTATATGTTTCCCACACCCTGTACATACAGATTGCTCACATTAATCCGGACCTTCACCCTGAATAAGAGTCTATCTTATATGTTTCCCACACCCTGTACATACACATTGCCCACATTAAAAATCATCCTACCTGCATCTACTGCATGTTATGAGCCTTTAAACAACCAAGATGACGGTTCATGGAGCATCAGGCAGCCTGCAGACAGGAAGTGTCTTCTAACTGTGTCGCTCTGCATTCTGGGATTGCTGCCCTTATCCTGACCCCAGCTCTGCTCTGTCTGTGCAAAGCACAGCTATAACCCCACCCCCTGTACTTTATCCCACTCTCCTCTTTTCAGTATGTGATGCTTCTAAATCAAGATGGCGGCGCCCATATCCTAGAGTCCTGAACAGAGTTGTAGCCCAGTGGGGGGAAAGAATAATAAGTGACTAAAAACTTAAAATATATTAATTTTAGATGCTGGGGAATAGCTTTTAAGGATTTGGGCTTTTCATTAAATCATGCTGAAGGTCCGTTTTAAAACAGACCTTCAGCTTCATTTAATGAAAAGGTCAAATCCTTAAAAACTATTCTCTAGCATATTAATTAATATATTTTACATTTTAGTCACTTACTTTTTATTCTTTCATCCACTGGCCTGCAACTCTTTTCAGGGCTCTAGGATACGGCCGCCACCATCTTGCCTCAGAAGCATCACATATTGAGGAGAGGAGAGGGGAGAAAACTGCAGGCGGTGAGGTTATAGTTGTACTTTGCACAGACAGAGCAGTGCTGGGGTCAGGAAAAGGACAGCAATCCCAGAAAGCAGCGCAGGCAGCCTGAGACACCATGTGCTGCCATCTTGGATGGTTAAAGGCTCAGAAAATGCATTAAATGCAGGAAAGATGATTTTTTAATGTGAGCAATCTGTATGTTCAGGGTGGGGGGGACATATAAGAAATGCTCTTATTCAGGAAGAAACTCCGGTTTAATATGCATCGCATAGAACACTGATTGGATGAGAGCCCGCACATTTGCCATGGGATTGCTGGTGAGTATACTGACATTCCCAGGGGGTTTCAAACATAGTGGCATCCCAAAGCAGGATGCCCTGGGGACATGGACCAAAACCCGAGATGGTGAAAATCCAAGGTTTTGGTCTATTTGAAGAAATCATTAAGCCTTTTGGTTCCCAGCATCTCCCATAAATCGGTTCTGGGGATGACTTAGCAAAGTATGTGACATGGCAGACTGCCTTTAACCATCTGCTGAATGGGGCCTTTACGTGTCCACAGCTTCCGCATTTGTCACCCTTTATTGGTAATGACACAGCAGATCAGAAAGCATACAGGCAGTTACACCTTAATTATGGTACCCTGTTTCCTCCAAAATAAGACAGGCCCTAGATTAATCTTTTGCTCCGAAAAAGGCGTTATATTCAGGGGATGTCTTATTTTTTCCATAAACACCAGCTGTCCCAATCCCTCCACAGCAAGTGTTCCTGATGAGGGAGGGGGCAGTGGCAGCCCAGTCGCCCCCATCACGCCACAGCAAGTGTTCCTGATGGGGAGGGGGCAGTGGCAGCCCAGTCGCCCCCATCACGCCACAGCAAGTGTTCCTGATGGGGAGGGGGCAGTGGCAGCCCAGTCGCCCCCATCACTCCACAGCAAGTGTTCCTGATGAGGGGGGGCAGTGGCAGCCCAGTCGCCCCCATCACTCCACAGCAAGTGTCCCAGATGAGGGGGGGGGGGGCAGTGGAAGCCCAGTCGCCCCCATCACTCCACAGCAAGTGTCCCAGATGAGGGGGGGGGGGGGGCAGTGGCAGCCCAGTCACCCCCATCACTCCACAGCAAGTGTTCCTGATGAGGGAGGGGGCAGTGGCAGCCCAGTCACCCCCATCACTCCACAGCAAGTGTTCCTGATGAGGGGGGGCAGTGGCAGCCCAGTCGCCCCCATCACTCCACAGCAAGTGTCCCAGATGAGGGGGGGGCAGTGGAAGCCCAGTCGCCCCAATCCCTCCACAGCAAGTGTCCCTGATGGGGAGGGGGCAGTGGCAGCCCAGTTGCCCCCATCACTCCACAGCAAGTGTTCCTGATGAGGGAGGGGGCAGTGGCAGCCCAGTCGCCCCAATCCCTCCACAGCAAGTGTTCCTGATGGGGGGGGGGGCAGTGGCAGCCCAGTCGCCCCAATCCCTCCACAGCAAGTGTTCCTGATGGGGGGGGGGGCAGTGGTAGCCCAGTCGCCCCCATCACTCCACAGCAAGTGTTCCTGATGGGGAGGGGGCAGTGGCAGCCCAGTCGCCCCCATCACTCCACAGCAAGTGTCCCAGATGAGGGAGGGGGCAGTGGCAGCCCAGTCGCCCCCATCACTCCACAGCAAGTGTCCCAGATGAGGGAGGGGGCAGGGGCAGCCCAGTCGCCCCAATCCCTCCACAGCAAGTGTTCCTGATGAGGGAGGGGGCAGTGGCAGCCCAGTCGCCCCAATCCCTCCACAGCAAGTGTTCCTGATGGGGAGGGGGCAGTGGCAGCCCAGTCGCCCCCATCACTCCACAGCAAGTGTCCCAGATGAGGGGGGGGGGGGCAGTGGAAGCCCAGTCGCCCCCATCACTCCACAGCAAGTGTCCCAGATGAGGGGGGGGGGGGGCAGTGGCAGCCCAGTCACCCCCATCACTCCACAGCAAGTGTTCCTGATGAGGGAGGGGGCAGTGGCAGCCCAGTCACCCCCATCACTCCACAGCAAGTGTTCCTGATGAGGGGGGGCAGTGGCAGCCCAGTCGCCCCCATCACTCCACAGCAAGTGTCCCAGATGAGGGGGGGGCAGTGGAAGCCCAGTCGCCCCAATCCCTCCACAGCAAGTGTCCCTGATGGGGAGGGGGCAGTGGCAGCCCAGTTGCCCCCATCACTCCACAGCAAGTGTTCCTGATGAGGGAGGGGGCAGTGGCAGCCCAGTCGCCCCAATCCCTCCACAGCAAGTGTTCCTGATGGGGGGGGGGGCAGTGGCAGCCCAGTCGCCCCAATCCCTCCACAGCAAGTGTTCCTGATGGGGGGGGGGGCAGTGGTAGCCCAGTCGCCCCCATCACTCCACAGCAAGTGTTCCTGATGGGGAGGGGGCAGTGGCAGCCCAGTCGCCCCCATCACTCCACAGCAAGTGTCCCAGATGAGGGAGGGGGCAGTGGCAGCCCAGTCGCCCCCATCACTCCACAGCAAGTGTCCCAGATGAGGGAGGGGGCAGGGGCAGCCCAGTCGCCCCAATCCCTCCACAGCAAGTGTTCCTGATGAGGGAGGGGGCAGTGGCAGCCCAGTCGCCCCAATCCCTCCACAGCAAGTGTTCCTGATGGGGAGGGGGCAGTGGCAGCCCAGTTGCCCCCATCACTCCACAGCAAGTGTTCCTGATGGGGAGGGGGCAGTGGCAGCACAGTCGCCCCCATCAGTCCACAGCAAGTGTCCCGGATGAGGGGGGGGGGGGGCAGTGGAAGCCCAGTTGCCCTATCCCTCTGTAGCAAGTGTCCCTGATGGGGAGGGGGCAGTGGCAGCCCAGTCGCCCCCATCCCTCCACAGCAAGTGTTCCTGATGAGGGAGGGGGCAGTTGCAGCCCAGTCGCCCCCATCACTCCACAGCAAGTGTCCCAGATGAGGGGGGGGGCAGCGGAAGCCCAGTTGCCCTATCCCTCTGTAGCAAGTGTCCCTGATGGGGGGGTAGCACAGCCGTCCCATCCCTCTGTAACTAGAGCTTATTTTAAAGCATTTGTGAAAATGCCCTAGAGCTTATTTCCAGGGAAACACTGAAGTAGTTTTAAAGGAATACATCCTCACACTGCCAGACATGGACATTGGTACCTGCAGAAGACATGGGTGGATTTTGTAAGGTTCTGCAAATGTTTCTACCCCACTTTCCCCTATTATTACAGGTAATGGAAAGACCCTTTATCGGACCACCTTCTGGGGTCACTTTAGGCCCCAATGCTTGAGGATATGATTTTAAAAACTGTGAAATGGTCTCTATTTATCTTTCCATTGGACATGGTCAACCCTATTTTTCTGAAATTTTTGTTGACTTCATCTTGATATGACTTTCTTTTTTTTTGACAGGTTCACAGTTGGGTGTTTGGGACCAAAGATGAAATGTATCAGGCCTGGGATGAAGTGGAAGAAGGCAGCCTGGTCTATGTGAAGCAACCCAGCAGTGCCTTCTTTAGGACTAGCCTAGGGTGGAGTAAGATTATGGTAGGTTCTTTCCTAGATTCAGCCATGTATGAAGCAACAGAAACAATAATTATCTGATAATTCTGGTCGCTGCCATAACATGGCTGACTCCCTGCACTTGATTCACGACACTCTGTGTGGCTAGTCCCCTATATGATTAGCAGCCACTAATTCTACCTGGATACCTCCCCACTACTTGTGTAGTCAACCGCAGCTCCTCAACCAGCTAAACCTCTGTTGTACTCCTGAGCTACCTCCAATGTAACGATAAGGGCTCAGAGTGCAATGTGAACTTACTAAATTTACAAATGTATGGTTTTCGGTTGTAAAGCTAGATCCTGTTGCACACTTAGGCCCTTATTTATAAAGGAATAGCGACAGGCAGCGAATGGTGAGCGGCCGGTAATGACAGGCCCCGCCACGAGAACGCTGGCTCCCCACCACAATCACACATTTAATCCTGCTTAGCGACTGAGATAGCGCCATATAGCGACTCATTCATCATTATTCCAGCCTCAGCCCACAGCGCCAGCGTCCGACCTTGAACAGCGACAAGTATGACCTCTCGCTACCTGGCGCTCTCCAATGCATTTCAATGGAACCATCTTTAAATATAAATAATTAATTGTTATTAATGTTTTTTTTTGTTTTTTTTATTTTAATGTAAAAAATTCTGTGACCACTTCTGCCATTTTAGATAATTTCTTTAAGGGAAAAAAAATTTTAAAAAAAATTGATATTACAGGTCTGATATTAATGTATTCATATTACTAAATTATTTAAAATTTTTGGTTTCCAAAAATATGGTGGTTTGGGGGTTAAAAAACTACTTTTAACCCATCGCCGCCAGTGCTCTGGGGTTTAAACATGCATGTTACAGCGCGAGAATTTTTTGAGCGTGATTTGTTAATGAATATGGTGGGAGCCGGTCGCTCTGACCAGTCGCTATCATGCGCACCCATACAGCGCGGAACCTGTCAAATAGCGACTCCTCACCCAATATTCAACATTACGGCAAACCGACTGAGTCGCTATCAACTACCGAACAACGGCCAAGCACAGCGACTACTAGCGGGCGCTCTGAAAATGCCGCTACAGTCGCTCAACTGTCGCTACCTGCCGCTGTTAATGAATCAGCCTCTTAATCACCAGGAGTGATATCATCTGAGCCTCTAAAGCCATCACTCTCAGTGATTCAGTGCGCATCAGGCGTTTTTTTAAGGATTTCTATTTAAAAGAAAGAAGTATAACAATTTTTTGCCTGTGATATTTACCCTAATGTTATATGCGCTGAAACAGTTGATCACTAAATATTTATTAGAGTTTGTCTGGTTTATTAACAGTTGTTAGTAAGTTAGGAAAGATGCTATAACGGCCATCCACTTGCCCCGAACAGGTGATCTACCCACCTCTGCCTTGAGAATAGGATTTGAGTCAATGTAGTATGAGGCACTCCAACCCCCATTGGCATCCCCCACATCTCCTATCACAAGGGTAATGGGGACGGTGAGGAATAAACATAGGGCTTTATTCATGAAGGGATAGTGGCATGTAGTGCCTTGTAAGCGGCAGGTAGCAACACGTGAACCCTGGGCACCGGACGCAATTCCACATTTATGAAGCCGATTATGGTGAGCGACTGGAACAACGGCATGTAGCGTACGATTCATCATTACCCAAGGCTCGGCGTAGAGCGCCGGCGTTCAGACTTGCAGAGCGCCGCGTATTACCTGTCGCTCTCCCATACATTTCAAAGGACAATACTTTTCTTCAATTTAAACACTTTTTCTTTTTTTTTTTTTTTTTAATTATCAAATATTTGTGTGACCTCTCCTGGCCTATTTAAAGTCATTTTTTAAAACTTTTTTGATTTATAATATGCAGATATTTTTATGCAGATTTGTCCTAACATGTCTGGTATTAAATTGTTCATGTTACAATGTAGTAACAATGTCATTCCATATGTTTTCACTTTGTTACTAGTGGATACATGTTCAAAAACAGACTTTATTCACACAGCGTCTGGCGCTATGGGCTATAACGACCCGATTTTGAGCGCCGGCGCTGTGTGGGGCTATTTTTTTGATAAATATGGTGTGAGTCGGTCGCACTGAGCTGGCGCTACCGTTCGCTCCCATACAGCGCTGTACTGGTGTTAGCGACTCACACAATATATTCATCAATGCCGGCCAGCGACTGAGACGCTCTGAAATAGCGAACCATGGCCGAGCACAGCGACTACTAGCGGTCACTCTCAAAGCCTTGCTTCAGAGGCTCATCTGTCGGTACCTGGCGCTAGTAATGAATCAGCCTGCCCGATGTTACTGAACTTCTAACAATACAAACTTTGTCCCCGTCTATAGATTGAAGAACCGGAGCCCACCCTTCCAGCAGATGACCCTTTAGTGCCAGAGGAATTACCTGTGAGTACAAAGATCTAAAAGTCTTCCAGAAATTATGAGTTTGGCCTCGATTCATTAAGAGTTGATAGAAATTCTCATGGTAGTAAAAAATTCACTTTAGGAGAAAAAGCATGAGAATGTCACTGTTGCTGAATCACCAGCTAAGATGACAATGAAAGTCAATGGCACTTTACTACAGTGTAACAATAAATAAAAAGTGCACTACTTCTTAGGAGTAAAAAGTGTCATTGCCTATCATTGTTTACCTAGCTCTTGATTCAGCAGCAGTGGAATTCTCATTTTTTTTCCTAAAGTGAATATTTCACTACAATGAGAATTTCTTTCAACTCTTACTATATTGAGGCCTATTTATCTGTATGACAACAGTTATGGATGCTGCAAATTTTTGGGGTATGTGTAGATCTTTAAAGTGGACCAACACCCTCCAAAACAACATGTCTCTGATCACTTTAATATAAAAAGACACTTACCTTTTGATGACTTTTGCAGCCTTCTGTCCCTCGCAGCGCCTGTATTCTTCAAAAATCTCCGCCGCAAGTCCCGCCCTCCAGCTCTTGTCCGTTCATTTGCATGGTGTCCGTCTTGCTTGTCCGTTCATTTCGCGCGATTTCACTTTCTGTTTTTCTCGACGCTCTCGATAATTTCCCATCTAAAAATTAATGACCTATTGGACCCAAAACAGCCCGGCTTTACTGAGGGCCGATCATGTCAGACCAATCTTATTGATTTCTTTGACAATGTCACTAAAGTGTTAGATGAAGGTGGTGCTGTGGATATCGCCTATCTGGATTTTAGCAAAGCCTTTGACACTGTACCACATAAGGAGCTTATAGATAAGTTATTGAAGGTAGGACTCAATCCCTGGATAGTTCAGTGGATTTCCAGTTGGCTGAGGGATCGGTATCAGAGTGTTGTTAATGGCGTGCAATCTGAACAAAGGCGAGTTACAAGTGGTGTGCCGCAAGGCTCTGTCCTGGGCCCCATTCTTTTTAATATATTTGTAAGTGACATAGGAGAAGGCTTGGTAGGAAAAGTTTGTCTGTTTGCTGATGATACAAAGGTTAGTAATAGGGTGGATATTCCTGGAGGTGTCTGCAACATGGAAAATGATTTAGCTTTACTGGATAGATGGTCAAAACTGTGGAAACTAGAGTTTAATGTCTCTAAATGTAAAATCCTGCACTTGGGTAGAAGGAATCCCTGCTCTGAGCACCGTATGGGCAGTACTGTGTTATCCAGGACCTCGGAGGAGAGAGATTTAGGGATACTGATTACTGATAGCTGCAAGATGAGTGGACAGTGTAGCCAGGCAGTGGGAAAAGCAAGCAGGATGCTCGGCTGCATAGCTCGAGGCATCACCAGTAGGAAGAGGGAGGTTGTGATGCCGCTGTATAGAGCCCTGGTGAGGCCACAGCTAGAATACTGTGTGCAGTTCTGGAGAACTTACCTGCAAAAAGACATTATTCAAATAGAAGGTGTCCAAAGGCTGGCAACGAAAATGGTGGAAGGACTTAAACTTAAAACTTATCAGGAGAGACTTAAAGAACTTAATTTGTACAGTCTGGAGGAAAGAAGGAAGAGGGGGGACATGATGGAGACCTTTATATATGTGAAAGGATTGAATAAGGTTCAGGAGGGAAGTGTTTTTAAGAAGAAGCTTAATGATAGAACAAGGGGGCACAACCTGAAGCTAGTCGGGGGGAAGATCAGGAGCAATGTTAGAAAATATAATTTTACAGAAAGAGTAGTAGATGCTTGGAACAAACTTCCAGCAGAGGTAGTTGAAAAATCAACAATCACTGAATTTAAATATGCCTGGGATAAGCACACATCTATCCTAAGATAAAGAGAACATACAGTATACACATAAGATAAAGAGAACATACAGTATACACATAAGATAAAGAGAACATACAGTATACACATAAGATACAGAGAACATACAGTATACACATAAGATAAAGAGAACATACAGTATACACATAAGATACAGAGAACATACAGTATACACATAAGATATAGAGAACATACAGTATACACATAAGATATAGAGAACATACAGTATACACATAAGATATAGAGAACATACAGTATACACATAAGATATAGAGAACATACAGTATACACATAAGATACAGAGAACATACAGTATACACATAAGATACAGAGAACATACAGTATACACATAAGATAAAGAGAACATACAGTATACACATAAGATACAGAGAACATACAGTATACACATAAGATATAGAGAACATACAGTATACACATAAGATATAGAGAACATACAGTATACACATAAGATACAGAGAACATACAGTATACACATAAGATAAAGAGAACATACAGTATACACATAAGATAAAGAGAACATACAGTATACACATAAGATACAGAGAACATACAGTATACACATAAGATATAGAGAACATACAGTATACACATAAGATAAAGAGAACATACAGTATACACATAAGATAAAGAGAACATACAGTATACACATAAGGGCAGACTAGATGGAGCGTATGGTCTCCTTCTGCCGTCAACCTTCTATGTTTCTATGTTTCGGGAGCGTGCACGGGGCCTCCCTAGCACTGGCCAGGTCGGTGAGCGGCAGAACCAGGGTGGCTGTGGGTGAGTGGCCCATGTGCGGGAGAGTGGCGGAGGTAGCGGCCGTCATGTGCGGGAGGGTGGTGGAGGTAGCGGCCGTCATGTGCGGGAGGGTGGTGGAGGTAGCGCATGCACAGTAGCGCTGATTTGGGTCAGGTGAAGCGCCGATTTGGGTCACCTGGCCTAAATCAGCGCTACTGCACATGCGCGAGATTTGCTTTAGGAAGAGGTCAAACGATCTCTTCCTTTTTGAAGCAAATCAAAGATGGCGGTCAGATATTCAAATGGAAGCGACGCAGCGATGGAGCATTATAGGTAAGTAATTTTTCTTTAATATTTATAACGTGTCCGTCTGCATATTTGCCATATTTTTAAAAGACATTAAAAAAAAAAAGGCCAGGGTGTTGGTCCACTTTAAAGCGTAAATTACGTTTTCTTACCAAGCTCTCTATATTATATTGCTTGTTAAACCTTCCTTTGCAAACTCAGCCACCATTTTCTTCTATACATGATTGGAGCAAACAGGATGCAGAGGTATAGACAGGGTCCAGGTTTAACACAAAAAGTGGAAATCCTCCCAGGGACTGGTGGCTGGGGTCGGATGCCCATGCAGGCCAATCATTATACAAGGCTAGGTTTGATAATAAATTGGATTAAGAGCTACAGTCTGCACCATAACTGGAAATTCCTGCCTATTTTGTGTAACGCCCCTGTTCACAACCTGCATACTCAAAAGCTCTTGCTAAAGTATGAACAAGCCTAAAATGTTCCTATGCCTATGAAGAAGGCCAAAAATAAAAATACATTATGGACAGATGTCCTGCAGGTTAAAACACTGCCCACCCCATATATACGCTGCCTCTGCTTTGCACATCCCTGCCATGACAGCATTCAGGTCTGTTAATCATCAGTCTGAGTGATGCAGGGCCAGGTTAGTTTTACACTGGCCCTGGGATGTCCCCTGGAGTGGGTGGTTCAGCCAGACCTAGGGCCTTATTCATGAAGGGATAGCGCCAGGTAGTGCCTTGTAAGTGGCAGGTAGCGTCGGGTAGCGGCAGGTGAACGCCGGACACAGCACGCAATACCACATTTATGAAGCCGAATCTGGTGAGCGACTGGAACAACGCCATGTAGCGTACGATTCATCATTATCCCAGGCTCAGCGTACAGCGCCGGCGTTCAGCCTTGCAGAGCACCACATATTACCTCTCGCTACCTGGCGCTCTCCCATACATTTCTATGGCCGATCCTTAAATCCCTTTCCTGATCCCAATTTTTTTTTTTTTTTAAACACAAATCTTTCTGACATGTATCCTGGCCTAGAAAATGACATTTTTAAAACTTTTTGGATTAATAATATTTTTATGCAGAATTGTCCTTACATGTCTGGTATTAAAGTGTTCATGTTACAATGTCATAACAATGTAATTCCATATGTTTTCGCTTTGTTACTAGTGGATACATGTTCAAAAACAGACTTTAAACACACAGCTTCTGGCGCTATGGGCTACATCGACCCGATTTTGAGCGCTGGTACTGTTTGAGGCTGTTTTTTTGATGTATGTGGTGTTAGTCAGTCGCACTGAGCTGGCGCTACCATTCACTCCCATACAGCGTAGTACTGCCAATCACATAACGTATTCAACAATGCCGGACAGCGACTGAGGCTCTCTGAAACAATGATCCACGGCTGACCACAGCGGCTACTAGCGGGCGCTCTGAAATCCGCTCTACAGACGCTCATCTGTCGCTGCCTGGCGCTAGTAATGAATCAGCCTGCTAGAGTCTTTGAAATTCTAGGTCTGGTTTTATAGTCCACTTTAATACTACAAATGCACCAAAATCTTTGTAACTAGTGTCTTCTCTTTCCTTGTATCTATGATGGATTCTGGGTGCTTTACAGAATGATGACCCTGGCAATAATTATGTTTTAAAACATAACACACATTATAAAGCACATAGCAGAAACATAAAAAAAATTCAGTGTTTCAACAAAAAAATTAAATAGAAAAAACACATTTAATAGGGTTTATGCACTCACATATATACAATCAGTAAAAGCAGTATGGATAAAATCATGCAGCTGATACAATCGCTGGATATTATGTATAATATCACATAATATCCAGTTGTGATCTGGGTATTTGGACGAGAGGGTACCTGAGAGCGATTGTATCAGCTGCATGATTTTATCCATACTGCTTTTACTGATTGTATATATGTGAGTGCATAAACCCTATTAAATGTGTTTTTATTAACCTTTGGGGTGCTGCACTAGATTTTCTCTTTATTGATTTTCTTTTACATGGGATCTATTGTGGAGCATTTCTCAAAGTTTATTGGAATAGTGGATTAAGTCTCCCTTTTTTATGATTGGGGAGTGAAGTGTCATATTATTGGGCTGCTTTACTGGCTGCTATATGAATACTGCTCATTAAGGAATATGAAGATTGCGGAGTTAACCTTTATGGCTCTTTCTTAAAGTTGTTTTGGTAAGAGTCCCATTCAGATGGTGGTGGAGCACTTGTCCTTGTTAAAAACTACACTGGTGGACACTTTTATTTGATGGTCATTATTAGACATTTGGATTTATTCACGGACTTGTTTCTTCTATTTAAGTTTTTTGTTGAAACACTGAATTTTTTTTATGTTTCAGCTCTGTGCTTTATAATGTGTGTTATGTTTTAAATCAAAGGGTTGGGATCCTTTTTGCACGTTTGAGCTTATTCGTTGAGGCAGCGCGGTATTTGTTATTAACCATTTGCAATAATTATGTTTTATTATATGTATTTTTTCAGGATGAAGACTATAAAGACTTTTCGGAATCTGTGGTGGCACTGCCCAGTATTACTCCCAGAATTCCTTCAGTAAGATAACTCTTCTGTCTGCTGAGCAAACACAAGTACATGGACAAAAAGCAGTGCAACTGAATACCCCCTCCCCATGGGGTTTCCTGATTTGGGAATCCCTGCAGTGTTAAGCCCCCTGGTCTCAGCATATACTCATCTCGATCCTCAGTCCCATAGCACATGTGCTGCTGCCCTAGTGTGGACGCAGGGATGCCTAGCCTCAATCTGCTGCATCTCTGCCGCGAGGCATCTCCACCACCAGGCATTTAAATCTGCCTGGCCAGTGTGCTGCGCCCGAGCTGTGTTTGCACCATGGGATCAGATTTGAAATTATGGTGAGACCAGGGAGTTTCACACCACTGCTCATATCAGGTTATCCCTAGGGGGAATTCACCTGGCTTTAGAATCTAAACTACACAGGATTTTGGTCCTCTTTAACAATGTAATGTGATAACTGTGTACCCATAGTTGCCATCTGTGCCAGCTTTGCATCTCAACAGGTTTTACACTGTCCTATATTTACTAATGCCCTTATTCATCAAGCGATAGCGCCAGGTAGTGTCTGACGAGCGCCAGGTAGCGGCAGCTAACGGCGACTACCGACTCAAGTACGCCCGGCGGCGGTCACAATGACGCATTTATCAAGCAAAATGAGGCTAGCGCCGGCGAGAGCGACGGCTAGCGCGGCATTCATCATGAAGCCGCCTGGACCGAACAGCGCCGCTGCAAATTCCCTCACAGCGCCAGGTATGAGCTGTCGCTCCCTGGCGATGTCCAATGCATTTCAATGGAGCAATCTATAATAATTCATGATTAATTGGTTAAATTTTTTTTTTTTTTTTTTTTAATGTCAAAAAATCGGAGAACACTTCTGCAATGTTAGGATTTATTTTTAAGTAAAAAAAAAAAAAAAAAAAAAATATGTGCAGAATTGATCTAACAGGTCTGAGATTAATGTATTCATATAACAAAATGATTCTAAAAACATGTATAATGTTACTTTCAAAAAATATGGTTGTTTAGGGGTTAAAAACTAGTTAATACAGATCGCCGCCAGCGCTCTGGGGTTTAAACAAGGAATGGACAGCGACAGCACATTCGGAGCGTGATTTTTTGATGAATATGAAGCTAGCCGTTCGCTCTGGCCATTCGTTGTCAGGCGCTCACATACAACGCTGGACCTGTGAAACAGCGACCCCCCAGCCCGTATTCAACATTACCGCACACCGACTGAGTCGCTGTCATCAAGCTAATGCCGGCCAAGCACAGCGAATACTGGCTGGCGCTGAAAAAATCACGCTACAGTCGCTCATCTGTCGCTACCTGGCGCTATTGATGAATCGGCCTCTAACTTTATTCATTGGAGAGAATTTCTCCAGCTCATCACCCAATTAAGTGTGATTTTAAGAGTTCAGGCTGGTTAAAAAACAAACCTAACCTACCTGTCAGCCTAAAGACGGGGAGGCCGATTCATTAATAGCGGCAGGTAGCGACAGTTGAGCGACTGTAGCAGTATTTTCACAGCGCCCGCTAGTAGTCGCTGTGCTTGGCCGTTGTTCGGTTGTTGATAGCGACTCAGTCGGTGTGCAGTAATGTTGAATACAAGGTGACGAGTCGCTATTTGACAGGTTCCGCGATGTATGGGTGCGCATGATAGCGACTGGTCAGAGCGACCGGCTCCCACCATATTCATCAAAAAATCACGCTCCAAAAATTCAAGGGCTGTGAAATGCATGTTTAAACCCCAGAGCGCTGTGTTAAAAGTAGGTTTTTAACCCCCCAAACCACCATATTTTTGGAAACAAAAAAAAAAAAAATTTTTTAAGAATTTAGTAATATGAATACAATAATATCAGACCTGACCTTTTTTTTTTTTTTACTTTAAAAAAATTATCTAACATGGCAGAAGTGGTCACAGAATTTTTCACATTGAAAAAAAAAAAAACATTATTAACAATTAATTATTAATATTTAAAGATTGTTCCATTGAAATGCATTGGAGAGCGCCAGGTAGCGAGAGGTCATACCTCTCGCTGTTCAAGGTCGGACGCTGGCGCTGTGGGCTGAGGCTGGAATAATGATGAATGAGTGGCTATCTGGCGCTATCTCAGTCGCTAAGCAGGATTGGCTTGATATGTGTGATTGTGGTGGGGAGTCGGCGTTTTCGTGGCGGGGCCCGTCATTACCGGTCGCTCACCATTCGCTACCTGTCGCTATTCCTTCATAAATAAGGGCCTTGGTCCCACTCAACTGGGCTCCAGCTGCGCATTGCAGCATCCACCGCAGAGGATGCGGACATGATGCTCCCAGGGCCGTATTAGATGTTCACGCTGCCCTAGGCACTTCAAGTGCTGGCGCCCCCTTTTGTTAATGTTGAGCAGGGCCAGCTCCAGATTTATGCGGGCTCTTGGGCGATAGAGTATCAGTGGGCCCCTTGCAGTGTGGTATGATTCTATACATGATGATAAAGTTGCATGTATGGCGAATACTGCTATAGAACAAAATAAAAATAGAAGGTATGAAAAATATAAAAGGAATGACAGAAAGAAATAAGGAACATCGTAGAAAGAAAGAAAGAAAAATGTAAGCAGAAAAGGAATCGCAAAAAAATAGATTGAACGAAATAAAAAATAAATACGAAGAAAACAGCACAGAAAAGCACAAAATGATAGAAACAAAGAAAGAATAAAGTGAAAGACAGGAAATAAGCAGGTAAGAAGGAAAGAGAATAGAAGGACTGACAAAAAAGAAGAAAAGACAGAATGACTAGAAGGAACAACAGAAAAATTGAAAGGAAAAAAAGGAATTGACATAACAAATAAAAGAAACAAAGACAAGGGGAGGCCGATTCATTAATAGCGCCAGGTAACGACAGATGAGCGACTGTAGCGTGATTTTTTCAGCGCCAGCCAGTATTCGCTGTGCTTGGCCGGCATTAGCTTGATGACAGCGACTCAGTCGGTGTGCGGTAATGTTGAATACGGGCTGGGGGGTCGCTGTTTCACAGGTCCAGCGTTGTATGTGAGCGCCTGACAACGAATGGCCAGAGCGAACGGCTAGCTTCATATTCATCAACAAATCACGCTCCGAATGTGCTGTCGCTGTCCATTCCTTGTTTAAACCCCAGAGCGCTGGCGGCGATGTGTATTAACTAGTTTTTAACCCCTAAACAACCATATTTTTTGAATGTAACATTATACATGTTTTTAGAATCATTTTGTAATATGAATACATTAATCTCAGACCTGTTAGATCAATTCTGCACATATTTTTTTTAATTTTTTTTTTACTTAAAAATAAATCCTAACATTGCAGAAGTGTTCTCCGATTTTTTGACATTAAAAAAATAAAAAAATAAATTAATACCAATTAATTATGAATAATTATAGATTGCTCCATTGAAATGCATTGGACATCGCCAGGGAGCGACAGCTCATACCTGGCGCTGTGAGGGAATTTGCAGCGGCGCTGTTCGGTCCAGGCGGCTTCATGATGAATGCCGCGCTAGCCGTCGCTCTCGCCGGCGCTAGCCTCATTTTGCTTGATAAATGCGTCATTGTGACCGCCGCCAGGCGTACTTGAGTCGGTAGTCGCCGTTAGCTGCCGCTACCTGGCGCTCGTCAGACACTACCTGGCACTATCGCTTGATGAATAAGGGCCTAAGTAAAAGACTAGAAAGAAAAGAATAGACTAGAACAAAAACAAATAGTAGAACTTACTAAGAAAGGCTGACAGCCCTTAGTTCTGTTATTGCCTTGCCCTGCATAGCGGCAGGGAGGAGGGAATGAGGTGGGACCCTCGCAATGTGCAGCGGCCATGGCACCTGCGTTAGTATGCCCAGTGCTGATGCCTGCCCGGACATTGTGGTTCCCCAATATAAAAAAATGTATAGAGAGTATAGGTTTCGATGGGTGAAATGCAGAGGAGGCTTAAACCTACCAACAATTTTTTTTTTAAACTATAGCCGTAACATCAGCGCCCCCCTCCTGCAGGTGGCCACCCTAGGCACAGGCCTAGGTTTGCCTAATGGTAAATACAGCCCTGGATGCTCCCTCTGCTCCCTCTACTGCCTGGTAGCCGGGACACACGCTGAGGCTAGGTGGGGCACATGGTGTCAGTTCTACAATTGAAACCAGACTACAGCAGCCCACAGGACTCCATGGGATCAATCCATGGTCTGGCAGGTAGGTGAAGTTTTTTTATTTTTTGAGACTGTGCGGTCCCTTTAAATAATTTAATCATCGAAAGCAGGGATGCCCACCTGTGATAAAGGAAAGATAAATACCCAAAATCTGGCTAAATTACCCACTATGTCCAATGTAACCACTGGTGGCCAACAGGTATTGCCAACTAGATAGAGCTGGTGATATGCAGAGCACATGCAGGACTAGTTGCGGCTTCCACAGGCCTGAGAAAGCATATGGGTGAGTATTATGCCCAATAATTTTGCACATTGTCTGTGACATTATAGTATATAAGCATTGTAGATTTGGGTGCCTGGGGACACCTTGTAGACTATTCTAGATTTAGGTCCTATTGACTCCCTACCCCTAGGACAGACCAATTTCTTTTTTGTTTGTTATATCTTCAGCTTCGGCTGGTAGCACTTAATGTTCCCCTGTCTGGGGACATGACTGGAATTCGTGGAGCCGACCTTCAGTGTCATCGCCAAGCCCAGGAGATGTCCCTCTATGGGACATTCAGAGCCCTCCTTGCATCCTCCAGCCAGTCCCTGAAGTCTATAGTGAAGAAGGCTGACCAAGGGCTTCCTATACTGAATTTAAAGGTAAGTCGTTTCTATTTTACTTTTCCCATAGGGCCAACAAAAGCTGTTTCATGAATTTTTTGCTACAATGTTTTTTCAGGGGGAACGCATTTTAAGGAACTGGCTCTCCATTTTTGATAGTAAATTAGCGCTTCACAAATCTGATGTCGCAATATACTCCTTCAATGGAAGAAACGTCCTTACTGACCCACTCTGGTGAGCACCATAAGCATTCAAGAAAATTAAAGTAGAACTCTTATTGAATTTTAGATGACGGGAAGACCAAAATATTTGTTTACATGAGCATTTTTTAAAAGCAACGTTTCAGTTTGACATTTAAAAACCACCTGGTAATAGAGCCTGACTTCTAAAGACTTACCCATGAACCTGCCATGACAAGTCAGTGTCCAGGCATCAAACAATAAATGGTATACTCACCTTTAATCCCCCGCAGACGATCACTCCTAGTCTCGCCCATGAATAGATGCCAACCCTGCTTAGGCCACGTCCGCCTGCCGGCGCTGGAGCGCGGTAAGGTATGTGTGTGTGGGGGGGCGCCGTACATTTGAGGACCAGTGGGCGTGCAGGAAGCAAGTGTAACTGCTCAAATGTCTAGTGCCCCCTTCTCTGACACGTGGGGGGGCGTGGCCATGACACACGAGGCAATGAAGGGGGAACTCTGCCACACTGCGATATGAGGGGTTGAACTGTATATGGTGTTGGGGGGGGACTCTGCCACACTAACTGTATATGGGGTTGGGGGGAATGCTGCCATACTAACTGTATATGGGGTTGGGGGCAAATGTCGCCACTCTGTATTTGGGGGTTATCCCTATATGGGGTCAGGGGGAATTGTGCCACAATGCCTGTAAATGGAGTAGGTTGGGGGGGTAAACTCTGCCACACTGCCTGTATATGGTATTGGGGGGTTCTGCACACTACCTGCTACTATTGGGTTTCGCGAGGAGGTAGCTCAGCACACCATTTGGTTCAGAATACTTTTTTCTTATTTTTATTCCCTCTAAATCCTAAGTGAGTCCTATAGTCAGGCGCATCTTATGGAGCGAAAAATACGGTAAATATGGTAGTAGCATCTATATGCCAAAGTATTTCCTTAACATACAGTTAAGTACTTTTATCCACAGCCATAAAGTAGCAGAAAACTATAATATGTATACAAATCTTTTTATCATATTAATGTAGACCCTTCTAACCCTTCTAGGCCCGACAAGGCATTCTGGCATGGATCTAGTCAGAGGGGGACACCTGTTCGTAGCAGAAACTGCAGGGAATGGCGAAGCTCAGCTAACGCAGAAGGCTTGGCATCACCCTTAACGAATCGCTGGCTTCAGCAAAATGACTCCTTCAGCTGTAGTCACGCCTTAGCTGTTCTGTGTATTGAGATTGCTTTCCCTTATAACTATATGTGGTGAGCACCGAGACTGAATAATCAATCCACTTGTTATTTCTAGAGACAATATTTCCAATTTGTGGATTCTAGGGGCAAGCTGGAAACATCAGTGCAGTTTATACATATTATAATGTTACTTGTACTTTTATGTTGCTGAGCGGCAAATATATTGTCATTTAACCTTTTAAAAGTTCCCTAATTTCAATATCTATGAAAACATAAACCTGATTGGTGATCCCAGACACTAAATTCCAAACCACCAAACCATTCCACAACAATATGTCCGGAGGAAAGCACAATTTATATTTGTCGTTTCAAGGGTCAGTGGTCTGATTGTAGATGGCGAGCTCTAATTACTAACAGCGCACTGTGCCGTGCCTCTATGTACAACCAGCAATCTGTGTTGTTCATTTATATGCATGGCATAGAACGCTGATTGGTGAGACCGCGCATGCACTGTGGGTTCACCTGCGAGATAAGTATACTAAGCAGGCCAGGAGTATCACACAACAGGGGCATCCCAAATCTGGATTCACAGGTTGTTATTATTATGGAGGATGGTATAATTATTATAAGTTTAATGATTATTGGGTGTATTATGATTTTGTATTAGAGGTATTTTTTGTGCTTTGTGCTTTGCTCACTTAGGTTATAGATTTACTTAAATGCTAGTAAAACCTATAAACTCTTAGTCGTATATAAGTTTATATGTATTTAAACCTATAGGTTTTTAAATTGAGTACCTATAAGCCAGCGATGGCAAACCAGTGATGGGTTGCCCAAACTGCAACCCAAACCTTAATTTAAAGTGGACCAACACCCAGGATTTTGACTATCCTGGGTATTGGTCCACTTCCCCGGGCACCCCGATCGGGGGTGCCCTGCTGCGTGAAACCCCCCAGATCTCCTAATAAAACTCACCTCACCCCACTCTTACGGTGCATGCGTGGCCGCTCGTCCAATCAGCACGCTCGGAGCCGCTGAACTATGCTCTGGCCATTCACAAATGGCTGGCGCGGGCACGCGCCCTGCTAGAGAGAAGCACGAGATGCGGGCGCGGCACGCGCCGTTGGATCAGGATGCAGGTAAGGTGAATGGGGCGTCCTGGGGGGTCTCACACAGCGGGGCATCCCGATGCTGGATGCCCCACGGGGAGGGATTGGATTGGCCCGGGAATCTCAGAGATTCCCGGGCCGATCCTTCAGGGTGCTGGTCCACTTTAAAGCAACCCAAAGATTTATTAAACCGGACCAACAGCAGGGCACAGTTGGAAAAGATAACTCCCCAAAACTCTGCATGCATGATACTGGAGCATTGTCAGCACTTACATTTGCTCCTGCACCCATTTAAAGCTGAAACGCATCCTCACCACTTTTCTAGTGGTAGCAGCCATATTGGATTTTCTTTACCCAGCATCTCAGCCATGCTGCTGCCTAGATTCAAATGACATAACTGACAATGCACAGTAACAGAAAACCCTAGCAGCACTTCCTGTTTGCAGATGCCCTGCAGATCCATGGGCCGCTGTTTTGTTTTTAAAATTTACAGCGGTAGGAGTTAGACATTTTTATGTGCATCTAAATTGCCTTGGGGATGGATGCATATGAGCACTGCTTGTTGTGTTGGTCCAGTTTAAGTCAATTTTGACTGTTGGTGCGCTTTAAGCTCCCATGAATAAACTGTTAAAATTATTAAAATAAAAAGGAGTCATCACTACTGCATGCTTATCAATAAATTGGGCCCCCTTACATGGCTGGTGGCTCCCAAATTCGCTGCTGCGGGCGCCGCCATCTTGCTTATTGCCAGAAGAAACTGCACTGATGGTCACAGATCTCGTATCCCCCCTCATCTCCCGCTGGGTATAATACCATACTTTATTCACTTGTGGGCGGCGGAAGCTCTTTACACTACTGCTGCGTCGGAATCTGCATTTGAAGGCGGTGAGCGGGCTGTGAATGGCCAGCAAGAGCTCCTATGAAGTTTGTACTGACGCGGTGCGTCTACATGGATGCCGCTGGTGCTTCCTCATCGCGGTGGCATTCCACCCTTCAGGTTGGTTTCTTCGGACTGCCGGCGGTTCCCCGGGCCATGGCGGTGAGTGCAGCTGGGATACACTGCAGAGGCAGCAGAAACCTTGAGATGTTCTGGACAGCAGGGAAGGGTCCTGATAGGCTTAGGAGGTTCATTAACTGCACTGCATAAATGCAGTAGCAAGTTTCCAAAGTAAGAAGCACAGCCTTTGCATTAGGGCAGCATTTATGGTGATATCCAAACCTGGGCTGCAGCGGTGTGTATATCTTTTTGGCCCTGCCTTGTAATTGGACTTTTGGTCCACCTTAAAGTGGACCATCACCCTCCTGTGATCGGCCCGGGAATCTATAAGATTCCAGGGCCGATCACCTCCCTCCCGATCTCGGATGTCCCGCGGGGTGAAACCTCCCCAAACGCCCCAAATCCCCTTACCCGCCTCCCTCGCGCCCCTCTAGACGTGCGTGCGCCCGTGCCGGCCGTCTGTGAATGGCCGGCGCGGGCACGCGCGCGTCAAGAGGCGCGGAGGAGCCGCTTGTCCGTTCCTGTCAGATAGCTTGTCCGCCCACGCTGGGAGCGGGGAGAGGTGAGTTTTCCGGTTGATCAGGGGGGTTTCACACAGCGGGGCACCCCGATCAGGGGTGCCCCACCGAAGTGGACCAAGACCCAGGATAGTCAAAATCCTGGGTGTTGGTCCACTTTAAGTGCCAGGGGGAAGATGGAAAAAAAAGAGTGCCGTCTCTGACATGGGTTATATGGGTTTACCACCACGGCTATAGGAGATCCCTCTTTTCTTGTTTCCTGTAAATAGGTCTTGTAGCCACACCCACCCTGCACATTTGCAATCACTGATTGGTTGACAGGTTGATATCAGAAATGCGGGGCAAGCCACTGGCCACATCGCTGGAGTTGCGCTCCTATCTCCAGCCTAACTGACTGGCTGGGCGCGTCTCAGCCCAGAAATGCTGGGGATGAGGTCGCAGCTCGTGGGATTGCCAGCGAGGTGAGTATACTGGCGATCCCTGGGGGTTTCACACAGCGGGGCATTCCTAATCAGAATGTCCCAAGGAGAGAAGGCTACAGGATGTAAAACTTGCTTCCTCCCAATTTGCTGGCTCCCACAGCTTATTTAGAGGCATCAACTTCCAACTTTTTGTTTGGACATAGATGGCCATTGTATGCTTGCACACACACAGGCATTTTTCCTCTGTATTTAACCCATCTGTGCAGCGAGACAAACACAAACAGACATGTGCAAGTCGGGATTCAAACCTGCCATGACTGCTCCACAGTGTTGCTCTTAACGATATAGGGCGACTCGGGGGATTTCACAGAGCGTGGCATTCTAGTTCGAGATGGAGTAGGCCTCATAGACTCCAGGGTTTTGGCCCACTTTAAGTTCTCATTAAACTGGACCAACAGCCTGGCACAGTTGGAAAAAAAAAGTAGCGGTCATTTTACCAGCATCTCAGCCATGCTGCTGCCTAGATATAACTGACATAACTGAAATGCACATGAATGCATGAGCCACCATATTGCTTTTTAAATTTACCGCAGCACAAGTAAGAATAGGGTAAATGATTTTTTATGTGCAGCAATCGAAATTGCCCTGGGGAGCACTATGAGCACTGTTTGTTGCGTTGGTCTGGTTTAAGTCATTTGTGACTATTGGTCCGCTTTAAGATTGATTTTTCCCTGGGCTGGCCATCTTGAAGCACCTGGGAGACTTCCTTTCCCAGCATCCCAGCTGTGCTGCTGTCTGGATTGAACTGTCATAGCCCACAATGCACTGCGGCAGGGAACCCAGCAGCACTTTTTTGCCTGCAGCTCCATAGGTTGCCATTAAGGGGGATATCGACCTGAAACCTCTCATATTTGTTGACCAGCAGCAGTATAAAGAGGAACTTCAGTCAAAACCAACAAAAGGTCCTCTCACCCTTGTGGCATGGAGGCACCCCACGGGAAGCCTGAGACCGGGCAGCTCATACTCACTATTTCCACGTTTACATGAGGCCCAATTGGATTCAGCATGTGCACGGGGTGAGAGCTGCTAGCACTCATGTGGGGCAGCAACTATATTCTTGAACCCAAAGATTCTATTTACAATCCTAGTTTATATAATTATGCAAAATGTAATAAATTAATAAATATATTTGTCCAATTCATCAGTGTCGTCTCCAATCAATGATGTATAGCACCGATCTATATACAACATGTCATTGTGGAAATAGGCTTGGTTGCACAAAAGCTTTCTCAATATTTCAAGGAACCAGGGCCGGTTCTAGACAAAGTGGGGCCCTGGGCAAAATTAAAAGTGGGGGCCCCAAATTATGAGAAAAAAATTTCCTTACCTTGTTTCCCGGTCCAACAGCGCATGCGCAAGCCGCGGCTGCATCCCTGCTCTCACTCTAGCAGGACGCATGCCTGTGCCAGGCATTTGTGAATGGCCGGCGTGGGCACGCTCCCTGTTAGAGCTCGCTCGGAGCCGCTGGCTTTGGACGAAGGCTTAGACGACTTGACATCTGATTGGACGAGTGGCCGCGTATGTGCCGTAGGACCGGGAAGAGGTGAGTTGCACTCGGCGATCTGGGGGGTGCCCCAGGGGAAAGGACTATCCTGGGTTTTCCCTACATCCAGTCCAGGTCGTCCCATTATCCTCACGATTGGGTGTTCGCCCCTAGGGGGCGCTTGACTGCAAGATCAAAGATGTAGCTCCTCCCGGCCCCCTATAAAGACAGCTGTCCCTCTATCATTCCCCAGTTGTTCATCTTGCAGTTTGGCTGCATAAGATCGTTGGCACTCTCTCTCAGATAATTGGCAGCAGAGCGGGGCCACCTAGCCCGTCGGCCGCTGCGAACTCTATTTCCATGGATCTCCGATGACCCATTCCTGCCTCCCAGCCCTTGGCTGCTACGGGATCCGTGACGGTAGGGTGAACGCCGGGGTCTGTGGCGTTCGGCAGAGCACATGCCACAGGCTTATGGTAAACCTGAGGGGGATCCACTATGAATATTCTTGTATATGTCCTTCCTGCCCACAAGCTTTATTATGTGTGCGTGTGCTGATGATCCCTCCTGTCGGTGTCATGAGTCCCTCTTATGATTGCTGTTGCATTCTACTATTGTATATTATGCTAAGGCTGACATGGGTCTCTCTTTTTTGTTAGATTGTGGGCTAAGGTTGAGGGTTGTGGTTCCTCACGGTCCCTCTTTTTAATAAGAGGGATCATATATAGGCTTAGGCCGTTAGCGTCTGGTAGCCTTATTGAATTTTTTACTATCCTAATCACCATAATGGAGGCAACAGGGGATAGTGAGCTGGGAGCCCCATTTGGGCAGGACAGGCTCTGCCCCTTGTGCAGAAGGAATCCTCTGGGCGGATTCAGCACTATTTGTCCCACTTGCGCCAGAGGCATGTTTTGGACCATGAGCGGGCGGTCGCCCCTTACCCTAGCCCTGTATTACCATCGGCCTCTCCGGACCCTCCGCTGCTGCATTCAGCCCCTAGTGAAGGGGGAGCCAGCAAGGGGTCTGATTTTGCGCATAGGCTGGCTAGTCTCGAGAAGCAGGGTGATTTATTTCGTCCTGAGAGGCAAAGGCGGGTCTTCCCGGAGCAGCCTCACTCTTCTAACATGAACCTTAAGGAATGGGAAAGGCCCAACAAGTTGCCGTCGGTCCCTAAGGGCCTGGATAGGCGGTACCCCTTCCCTGCTGAATTGGTTCAGTTTTGGTGTCACCCTCCCGAGGTGGATCCTCCCGTGTCAGGCTTGTCCAATACCACTGTTATGCCATCACCTGATAATGCTTCCTTACGTGATCCTGCGGACAAACGCATGGATCAGCTCGTCTGCCATGCGTTCACCTTTGCTGGTGCCCTCTTCCGCCCGGCGTGTGCCTCGGCTATTGTCTCACTGGCCAACAGGAGAAAGGTGAGACACCTTGTGGCTAGAGCTAAGGCTCGCAAGCGGGCTGAGGAGTATAAGGAACTTAAGGCTTGCTTGGATTTTATTGGCTTTGTTGTTACTGCCATGGATGATGTGGTCAGGCTTGGCGCCAGAATTTCAGCCTTTCTTGTTGCTCTGCGCCACTCGCTCTGGATGAAGCAGTGGGCGGCTGATGCGGCTGCCAAGAATTCCCTCACAAGTCTACCTTTTGTGGGAAGTCGGCTGTTTTGGGAGCGCCTGGACCTTTTGTTCAAGGATGGTAGACTCCCTCAGAGAAGGAGGCCTGCTTGGCCGTTTCGGAACCCCTCTTCCTTTTGTACCTTTTGAGGAGGAAGAGGATCTTCGTTTCCAGGTGGCCGCAAAGATACCTGGAGCAGAGGTAGGTCCCGCAGCCGACCCAACTCCTCCTGGGGAGCTAGGTCCAAACCCCCTGCCAAGCCCACTCAGGCATGAGGGGGCGCCCTCACCCATCCGGGTGGGGTGACGGCTTCTGCTGTTTGCTCAGATCTGGAGGCAGCACGTCTCGGATCGGTGGATTCAGGAGGTAGTGTCCTCCGGTTACAAGATAGAGCTGGCAGCCAGGCCACCCTCAAAATTCCTCCGTTCAAGGATATCTCGAAGCCCGATAAAAGCTCAAGCTCTGAGAACAGCTGTTCAACACCTCCTGCGGATAGGTGTGATTTGCCCTGTACCCCGGCAAGAGCAGGGTCAGGGATTTTATTACAACCTGTTCATGGTTCCCAAGAAGTACGGAACGCTACGGCCGATCCTGGATCTGAAGGGTCTCAACAGGTTTGTCAGAGTCAGACATTTCCGCATGGAAACATTGCGGTCGGCCGTGAGATAGCTGCAGCCCGGCGACTTCATGACTACGGTGGACATCAGGGACGGGATTTACACCTCCCGATTTTCCAGGGACATCAGAAGTTTCTGAGGTTTGCGCTGGAGGATCAGAATTACCAGTTTGTAGCACTCCCATTCGGGATATCCTCAGCTCCCCGTGTGTTCACCAAGGTGCTGGCGAGCATCTTGGCTATCCTGAGGAGTCAGGGTATTCGTGTGTTACCCTATCTGGATGATTTGCTAATCTCGGCCCAGTCCCTTCAGCAGGCCGAGAGCGATACTCGGATGGTGCTGTCAACCCTGGAAGCCTTCGGATGGGTAATCAATTACACCAAGTCATTTATCGTTCCCTCAACAGTCAGATCCTTTCTGGGAATGACGATAGACACCGCTCAGGTCAAGGTTTTTCTGCCACAGCAGAAGGTTTTGGGTCTCCAGATGCAGGTGCAGGCCTTGCTGTCTTGTCAGCAGCCATCGGTACGTCTGGGGATGAAATTGGTGGGCCTAATGGTGTCATGCTTTGACGCAGTGCCTACGCTTGACTCCCCATTTAAGAGGTTGTGCGATACAGGTTCGCAAGATATCCCTCAAGGAGGTAAACCAGATTTTTACTTGGGCAGAGGAGAATGTTCCCTGCATCTCAGCTGTCTACATCCCCGGGGTGGAAAACCAGGAGGCAGACTCCCTGAGCAGGAGTTACTTGCGCCTGGGGGAATGGTCCCTCAGCAGCGAGACCATTCTGGCTCTGTGTCTCCGCTGGGGGCAGCCGGACGTGGATCTATTTGCGTCCAGACACAATCACAAGCTTCCAAGGTTCGTCTCCCTCTCAAGAGATCCTCTGGCCATTGCAACAGACGCTCTGGCGATTCCTTGGACGGAGTTCAAATTTCTGTATGCATTCCCTCTGTTTCTGCTCCTGGGCAGAGTGCTGCGCAAGATAGCCCAGGAAGGGGTACCAACCATCCTGGTGGCTCCTCGCTGGCCGAGAAGAGTTGGTTTGCAGACATAGTCCAGATGTCAATTGATCATTACATCATGCCCGACGACCCAGGGCTTCTCTCACAGGGGTCGCTGCGGCACCCCAATTTACGGATACTGGCTTTGACGGCCTGGCTATTGAAACCTCAATCCTGACGGAGAAAGAGTTATCGGCCACGGTTGTGCAGACAATGATTCAGGCACAGAAGAAATCTTCTTCTATGATATACTACAGAGTTTGGCACGCCTATATCACTTGGTGCGAGGCCAAGAGCCTTCCTTGCCGAAGGTTTGCTATTTCTAGGATTCTGGAGTTTTTACAACACGGTTTAGACTTGGGTCTTCAGCTGAGCACCCTCAAGGGTCAGGTCTCGGCTTTAGCCATCTTTTTCCAAAGATCCATTGCCAACCATAGGTTGATCAAGACTTTTTTCCAGGGAGTTACCCATGTCCGGCCACCGCGTAAGTCAGTGTTACCGGTGTGGGACTTGAATTTAGTACTATCTGCTCTCCAGGGTTCTCCCTTCGAGCCATTGAGCGATGCTGCATTGTCTTGACTCTCAAAGTGGTCTTTCTGGTAGCGATCACCTTGGTGCGTTGTGTATCAGAGCTGGCCGCGCTTTGTATGAAACCACCCTACTTTGAGCTGCACAGGGATAAGGTGGTTTTTCGCTTTAAAGTGGACCAACACCCTCCACTGATCGGCCCGGGAATCTATAAGATTCCCAGACCGATCAGTCCCCTGACTGCGGGGCACCCCGATCGCTGTGTGAAACCCCCCAGAAACCCCTAAATCCCTATGTGCTCCTCGATCCAGTGGCGCCCGCCGCCGCCTCCCGCGCGTCCCTCTAGCAGGACGCGCACCTGCGCCAGCTGTTTGTGAGAGTGACGCGCGGGAGGCGGCGGGCGCGCTCTCTTGTCCGTCGCTGCCTCCCGCTTGTCTGTCGGCGGAGATCGGCAGCAGCGATCATGTGGGAGTGGGGAGAGGTGAGTTTTTGGGGCTTTCTGGGGGGTTTCACACAGCGGGGCACCCCCGATCGGGGTGCCCCACCTAAGTGGACCAAAACCCAGGATAGTCAAAATCCTGGGCGTTGGTCCACTTTAAACCTGATTTTTTGCCTAAGGTCGTTTCTCCCTTTCACCCTAATGAGGAAGTTGTCTTACCTTCCTTGTGTCCAGCACCGGCTAATTCCAAAGAACGGACCCTCCATGCTTTGGATGTGGTCAGAGCCATAAAGTATTACCTGGCTGCGACTGAATCCTTCAGGAAATCGGATTTGCTCTTTGTCCTAACAGAGAGTTCCAGGAAAGGATTGCCACCAGCCAAGTCCACTCTCAGTAAGTGGATCAGACAGGCGGTGGCACAAGCATATTCTGTCAGGGGGAAGGATCCCCCTTTTGGATCACAGCTCATTTTTCCAGAGCTATTGGTGCCTCTTGGGCTTTTCAGCACCAAGCATGGGTGGAACAAGTTTGTAAGGCCGCAACTTGGTCTTCTGTTCATACTTTTATAAAGTTTCACAAGGTGGATGTCAGGGCTTCAGCTGATGCTGTTTTTGGCTGAAAGGTGCTTCAGGCGGTAGTGAAATGAACTACATGCTGTTCCGCACTGGGGATCCCGCCCATATGGACACTGCTTTTGGATGTTCCAATCGTGAGTATATTGGGACGGCCTGGACTGGATGTTGGGAAAAATACAATTCTGTGAAACTCACCTGTAGAATTGTTTTTGTATACATCCAGTCCAGGCCGTCCCACCTCGCCCTTATGTTCATTATGTCCTGTATGCCTGTTATGGTGATCAACCATTTTATTGTTTCATAGGACACTGGTTTTTCTAGTTTTTTGCTTAGAGAGAGTACAAGCTGAAGCTATGTGAAGTAACATGGTTTCTTAGGCCTCCCGGCCTGCTCTCTTATGTTGAATACTGCTTTTAAACCACTGGGGAATGATAGAGGGACAGCTGCCTTTATAGGGGGCCGGGAGGAGCTACATCTTTGATCTTGCAGTCAAGCGCCCCCTAGGGGCGAACACCCAATTGTGAGGATATTGGGACGGCCTGGACTGGATGTATCCAAAAACAATTCTACAGGTGAGTTTCACAGAATTGTATTTTTGGTCCACTTTAACAGGGATTTGGGATGCCCCTGTGTGTGAAACCCTGGGGATTGCGAGAAATATTGCCTTGCTAATGTTTAAATCTCCGTAATGGTGCATTGTATGCCGATCCTGAGGGATTTCACACAGTTGGGTTTCCCAAATTGGGATGCCCTGGGGAGAGGGAAACACTTGGCCTAAATTGGCTTTGGTCAACTGTAAAGATGAACAAAACCCACCAGCGGACGGCCTGAAATCTAAAAGATACCAGGGTTGTCCACTGTTTCTTTCTCTGGGGCATCCAGAATTGGGATTCCCTGCAGTGTGAAACCCCCCAGGATGCCCATAAAAACTCACCTTTTCCCACTCCAATGATGCACGCTCTCATTCAGTCAGAGCCCCTCGCTGTGTTTACTTTGGGCAAAGAACTATATTTGTTGTGAATGGGGAGCATGTGCAGCCGCATCCCCGGTGCCATGCGTGTGCAACTGTCCCAGCCAATCAGATAGACTGGGGCGGGAGCTCGTACATGGCAGCGAGCTAACCCAAATCAAGTGTATGGGAGCCACCTGCCGAATTACATAGTCACAGCGGACGGCTCTCATTGGACTGGAGCCCGCAGCGTGGAAAGGTAAGTTGTAGTGGGCGAACTGGGGGTCTAACACTGTAGGGCATCCCACTTTGGCCATAGGTTCCTCTTTAAACCAGACCTTCACCCTGAATAAGAGCCTATCTTATATGTTTCCCCCACCCTGTACATACAGATTGCCTTCATTAAAAACCAGTCTACCTGCATCCATCCGAGCCTTTAAACATCCAAGATGGCAGCCCATGGAGTTTCAGGCTGCCTGCAGACAGGAAGTGTCTTCTGGCTGTGCCGCTCTGCATTCTGGGATTGCTGTCCTTTTCCTGACCCCAGCTCTGCTTTGTCTGAGCAAAGCACAGCTATAACCCCGCCCCCTGCACTTTTCATCACTTTCCTCTCCTCCATAGGTGATGCTTCTGAGGCAAGATGGCTGCGCCTGTATCCTAGAGTCCTGAGCCGCAGTAAAGTGGATCAAAACCAAGGTGAGAGACAAGCTTAGGTTTTGGTCTAAAGTGGATCAAAACCCTGGATTATGTTTTGGGATGCCTCCTGTGGGAAACCCCCTGGGAATGCCGGTATACTCACCTACCAGGCAATCAGCATTCTATTCAGTGCATATTAAAGTGGATCACCTAATTCCCTACCCCGGGGGCATCCAGATTCAGGATGCCCCACTGTTTGAACCCCCGAGTTCTCTGTAAAATGCACCTTCTCCTGATCTATGCATACACCGTCAGCTATACATTTAGCCGGGTGCGTGTCCATGCCAGCCTTTTATGAGTGGCCGGTACGTACATGTACCCTAATAGAGAGCAGCGGGGATGCGGCAACCGACGTGTTCAGCTCCTTCGGCTAGACTTAACCATTGTTAGCCAAGCCTAAGCCGATATTGACTAGCGACCCCGAGCACGCTGATTAGACAAAAGCTCGAGCATGTGCCATAGGACAGGAGAAAGGTGGGTTTCACGGGGTGACCTGGGGGGTTTCACACAACAGGGGCATCCCAAATCAAGGACCAAAACCCAGGATAGTTATAATCCCGGGTTTTGGTCCACTCTAATGCATGTAGAACCGTTTAATCAGATAGGCTAGCCCAGGGCCGGCTCTAGGTTTGTGGGGACCCTTGGGCAGGAGAGTCTTAGTGGGCCCCAAAGTAGTGTGTCACATGATCTAACCTTTCAAATTGGTCATCTTCTGCTGCTGATCGGCCCTCCAGTCCTTACTGCCTTCTCTATAGCCACCAATTGTCCTCTAGTCCTTGCTGCATTCTCTATTGCCACCAATCACCGTTCAGCCCTCACTGCTTGCTCTGCTGCCACTAAAGACTCCATTATTGCTGTCAGCTGTCACCTGGTTCTCACCACTTTCTGAGCTTCCATCAATATCCCTCCTCCATTCCATGCCACCTTCTCCAATATTGCTGACCATCCCCTGTTGCTGAGCCCAGCCATGAGCAGTTCTGCACACAACACCCGGCATTTGGTGGTTCGGGTCCACTTTAAAATAATACCATGGCCAAGTGTGAGCTTGAGTGGGCCCCTGGAGACGCCTGGGGCCCTGGCAATTGCCCAAGTTTGCCCAGTGCTGGTGCCGGCCCTGTGCTAGCCACAGGAATGTGCATCAGCCTGAAATGCGGCCGCTACCCGTACATGTGCCGTGGGATCGCCAGATCTGTGAGTATAGCAGGGACTAAAGGGGAGCGTGTCAAGGCGTGGAATCCCCAGTCCTTTGTGAATAGAGTAGGCATGCCGGGGTCACTGTGATGAATAGAAGGGGAATGATGTCTGGCAATTGTGCACGAGTGGCACGGGAACCAATCTGATGGTAAAGTCCGATACCGAACGCTGAACTAGGAAAACACAAGGCGAGTATTGAGGGTTTTCAATGGCCAGAATAATTAAAGCGGACCTTCACTCTGAATAAGAGTCTATCTTATATGTTTCCCACACCCTGTACATACAGATTGCTCACATTAAAAATCATCCTTCCTGCATCTACTGCATGTTATGAGCCTTTAAACATCCAAGATGGCGGCTTATGGGACGTCAGGCAGCCTGCAAACAGGAAGTGTCTTCTGACTGTGTCGCTCTGCATTCTGGGATTGCTGTGCTTTCCCTGACCCCGGTTCTGTTCTGTCTGTGCAAACCACAACTATAACCCCGCCCCCTGCACTTTATCCCACTCTCCTCTCCTCAGTAAGTGTGATGCTTCTGAGTCAAGATGGCAGTGCCCGTATCCTAAAGTCCTGAACAGAGTTGCAGCTCAGTGGGGGAAAGAATAATAAGTACCGTATTTGCCGGCGTATAAGACGACTTTTTCCCCCTGTAAAACATGCCTTCCAGTGGGGGGGGTCGTCTTATACGCCGGGTGCCGCCGCTCTCATACACACTAACACACACACATTCATGCTTACTTCACTTCCTGGCTGTTGCGCGCTGGTCGTCGGTGGGCGTGTGCCAGATGGCCGCCGTCCAATGAAAACAATGGACGCCGGCCATCTGGGGCACGCACACCGACGACCAGCGCGCAACAGCCAGGAAGTGCCGGTAAGAATGAATGTGTGTGCGTGTTTGTGTGTATGAGAGCGGTGGCAGCGGTGGCAGCGGCGACGGCGGCGCTGACAGGAACAGCAGGGACGGGCAGATCGGCCCTCCGACCATCGGTAAGTGTGTGAGCGGTGGGGCGGGGGGAGGAGGGAGTGGTGCCTGTACTGAGGGATGCCCCCATGCCTGTACTGAGGGATGCCCCCATGCCTGTACTGAGGGATGCCCCCATACCTGTACTGAGGGATGCCCCCAATACCTGTACTGAGGGATGCCCCCATACCTGTACTGAGGGATGCCCCCATACCTGTACTGAGGGATGCCCCCATACCTGTACTGAGGGATGCCCCCATACCTGTACTGAGGGATGCCCCCATGCCTGTACTGAGGGATGCCCCATGCCTGTACTGAGGGATGCCCCCATACCTGTACTGAGGGATGCCCCCATGCCTGTACTGAGGGATGCCCCCATGCCTGTACTGAGGGATGCCCCCATACCTGTACTGAGGGATGCCCCCATACCTGTACTGAGGGATGCCCCCATACCTGTACTGAGGGATGCCCCCTTACCTGTACTGAGGGATGCCCCCATACCTGTACTGAGGGATGCCCCCATGCCTGTACTGAGGGATGCCCCCATGCCTGTACTGAGGGATGCCCCCATGCCTGTACTGAGGGATGCCCCCATGCCTGTACTGAGGGATGCCCCCATGCCTGTACTGATGGATGCCCCCATGCCTGTACTGAGGGATGCCCCCATACCTGTACTGAGGGATGCCCCCATGCCTGTACTGAGGGATGCCCCCATACCTGTACTGAGGGCTGCCCCCATGCCTGTACTGAGGGATGCTCCCATGCCTGTACTGAGGGATGCCCCCATGCCTGTACTGAGGGATGCCCCCATGTCTGTACTGAGGGATGCCCCCATGCCTGTACTGAGGGATGCCCCCATGCCTGTACTGAGGGATGCCCCCATACCTGTACTGAGGGATGCCCCCATGCCTGTACTGAGGGATGCCCCCATGCCTGTACTGAGGGATGCCCCCATGCCTGTACTGAGGGATGCCCCCATGTCTGTACTGAGGGATGCCCCCATGTCTGTATTGAGGGATGCCCCCATGACTGTAAGAAGCCACCCAGGGACTCTGGGGAAGGGAATTAACATGTTGAAATAAAATCTGATGTTCTTTTACGTTTTATTTGGTGTGCGGAAGAGGGAATAGTCTTATACGGTGAGTATATAACATATATCTATATTTTGAGTGGAAATGTTGGGGGGTCGTCTTATACGCCCAGTCGTCTTATACGCCGGCAAATACGGTAAGTGACTAAAAACTTAAAATATATTAACTTTAGATGCTGGGGAATCGTTTTTTAAGGATTTGGGCTTTTCAATATATCATGGTGAAGGTCCGGTTTAAAGTGGACCACCTGATTCCCTACCCTGGGGGCATCCAGATTCAGGATCCCCACTATGTGAACCCCCCACCCCCGAGTCCTCTGTAAAACGCACCTTCTCCTGATCCATGCATACGCCGTCAGCTATACATTTAGCCAGGTGCGGGTCCATGCCAGCCTTTTATGAGTGGCCGGTACGTACATGTACCCTAATAGAGAGCAGCGGGGATGCGGCCACCGACGTGTTCAGCTCCTTCCGGCTAGACTCAACCATTGTTAGCCATGTCTAAGCCGATATTGACTAGCGACCCCGAGCACGCTGATTAGACAACAGCTTGAGCATGTGCCATAGGACAGGAGAAAGGTGGGTTTCACTGGGTGACCTGGAGGGTTTCACACAACAGGGGCATCCCAAATCAAGGACCAAAACCCGGAATAGTTATAATCCCGGGTTTTGGTACACTCTAATGCACTTAGAACTGTTTAAAGCGGTCCTTCACTCTGAGTCTATCTTATGTTTCCCACACCCTGTACATACAGATTGCTCACATTAAAAATCATTCTACCTGCATCTACTGCATGTTATGAGCCTTTAAAGTGGACCAACACCCAGGGGGGATCGGCCCGGAAATCTATAAGATTCCCAGACCGATCAGATCCCTCCCCGCGGGGCATCCGAAATCGGGATGTCCCGCGGGGAGGAACCTCCCAGGAGGCCCACAAACCTTACCTCAGCCCCGTTCCCTCTAGCAGGGGGAAGCGCGAGACGCGGCCTCCAGCGCTCAGAGCCAGCTGAGCTGGTATGCGCGTCCAGGCGGCCTTGGACGCGCATACCACAGCGGCTCTGAGCGCTGTGATTGGCTGGCGCGGTCACGTGGGAGCGGGGAGAGGTGAGTTTTTTGGGGCTTTCTGGGGGGTTTCAGAGAGCGGGGCACCCCCGATCGGGGTGCCCCACCTAAGTGGACCAAAACCCAGGATAGTCAAAATCCTGGGTGTTGGTCCACTTTAAACATCCAAGATGGCGGCTCATGGAGCATCTGGCAGCCTGCAAACAGGAAGTGCCTTCTGACTGTGTCACTCTGCATTCAGGGGATTGCTGTCCTTTTACGGGGGGGGGGGGGGGTATAGCTGTGCTTTGCACAGACAGAGCATAGGTGGGGTCAGGGAAAGGACAGAGTGACAGTCAGAAGGCACTTCCTGTATGCAGGCTGCCTGATGGCCCATGAGCCGCCATCTTGGATGTTTAAAGGCTCATAACATGTAGTAGATGCAGGTAGGATGATTTTTAATGTGAGCAATCTGTATGTACAGTGTGGGGGAAACATATATGTTCTTATTCAGGGTGAAGGTCCGCTTTAAATCATGCTGAAGGTCCGGTTTAACTATTCCAGTCATGGAAGTGAAACAAAACCTGGGATTGTGATTACACAGACAACAGTCAGCACTTTGTGTGGTAAACAAACATTGTCGCTCACTAGCAGCAGTCACAACCATCCTTCATAAAATTAAACCCCGCCCTTCTGCCCGGATTGGTCCAGTGCTTTGAAGAACTGAGAACTGGCGCACTGATTGGAAGATTTGTCATAGCACCGCCCCCCAGATGCAGGGATTGGAGCATTCGGAGCTGGTGCTGGCCTGGGATTGGTTGCAGCTTTCGGGCGGCCTGAGGAGGTTTGAAATTGGCGCGGTAACGGCTGTTCTCTCAGAGCAAACCCGGGGACAGTGAGGACGGAGCTGACAGGCGCCCAGCGGCGGACATTTATTAATTCTTTCTAGTTTTATACGGTCGGTAACAGCAGCAATGGACACCGAGCCTTTCCGGGTGAGTGGAGCGGCGACATGTTAAAGGGGACGCTCGAGGCTGTGCTTATATGCAGCTCTGCGGCATTAACAGTTTAGTGTTATAATAAGATAGTTGTGTTTGGGGTTTATCTGCGTTCTCCGCCATTTTGTGCTTCTCCTCACATGTGATTTACTCCCTTTGGTCCACTTTAAAGGACAAATAATTTGAAACGTCTGAAGATCATGTTCTGGTCTTATATTAAAGTGGACCAAAACAGTGTGAGAATCCTGGGCTAATTGCTTCCCCTTGTGGCAATCAAAATCACAATGCCCTGTTGTGTGCCCCCCTATGTTGCCCTGTTCACTTACCTTGCCTTCCTGCTAGTCCTCTAGTAGGGTGCATGCCCGTGCCAGCCATTTTTAATGGCTGCCAGGGGCACACTCCCTCTTAGAGGGATGTGGCTGCCAGTGTGCTTGGAGCTGCTGGTCTTAGACACCTGCATGGATGACATGTCAGCGGCTCCGAGCGTGCTGATTGGACGAGCGGCTGGGCATGTGCTGCAGGACCGGCAAGAGGTGAGTTGCTCTGTGTTCTGGGGGTTTTCACACAGTGAGAAGGACCAAGACCCAGGATAGTCAAAATCCTGGGTTTAAAGTGGACCAACATCCAGGATTTTTACTATCCTGGGTTTTGGTCCACTTCGGGGTGCCCCGCTATGTGAAACCCCCCAGATTTCTGTAAAAAACTTGCCTCACCCCGCTCCTACGGCCCATGCGCGGCCGCTCGTTCAATCAGCGCCGCTCGAAACTGCTGTGGTATTTGCGTCAAAGCGACTTCAAACCCCAGCGGCTCCGAGTACACTGGCGGCTGCGTTTCACGCTTCCCTCTAACGGAGCGCGTCCGCAGTTCATAAATGGCTGGCGTGGGCACGCGCCCTGCTAGAGAGAAGCGTGAGGTGCGGCCAGCGCATGTCGTTGGACCGGGATACAGGTGAGGTTAACAGGCGTCCTTTGGGGTTTCACACAGCAGGCTATCCCGATTATGGATGCCCGCGGGGCGGGGGGTCGGCCTGGGAATTTTATTGATTCCTGGGTTGATCCAGGAAGGTGCTGGTCCACTTTAAAGTGGACCAACACCCAGGATTTTGAATATCCTGGGTTTTGGTCCACTTCGGGGGGGCACCCCGATTGGGGGTGCCCCGCTGTGAAACCCCCCAGAAAGCCCCAAAAACTCACCACGTGACCGCGCCGTCCAATCCCCGCCGACGTCCAAGCGGGTGACAGCGGCGTCCAAGACAGCGCGTCCGCCGCCTCCCGCACGTCACTCTTACAGGGCGCGCGCCGGCCATTCACAAACGGCCGGCGCGGGAGGCGGCTCCCGCCGCCGCCGATGGGGTAAGGTTTTTTGGGTTTTTGAGGGTGTTTCACCCCGCGGGACATCCCGATCTCGGATGCCCCGCGGTGAGGGAGGTGATCGGCCCGGGAATCTTATAGATTCCCAGGCCGATCACCCCTGGGTGTTGGTCCACTTTAAAGACCTTGGAAAATGAAAATGTTTCATCAACCCCCCCCACTTGAAAATCATGAAACTTGCTGAGTTAGCAGATACACTGTAAATGATGTACACAAAAATTGCACTTATACTTGAAGAGATTGTGATGTATCTGAGGATATAGCACCGTGCCTGAAGTCTTTGAGAGCAGACACACATTGCGTGCAAACCTCCTGTCAGACATGACCCTTTTTATAAACTTTGTCATGCCTCACAGAAGTAGTGTCTGCTCACAAAGATTTCAAGAACAATGCCGTATCTTCAGACACACACATCGCAAGCCCTTGTCCATCATAAGTGCCAGTCTTGTGAATAGCCTTTCTAGAGATTTCTGCAGACTCTGCAAGTTTTGTGTCTTTCAAATGGGAAAAAGTTCATTAGGATCTCTTCAAATCGCCCTAAAAAAAAATCAAACTTTTCCACTGATACCTCAGATTGCAGGCCGCAAACAGAAGACTCCCCATTGTAAACAATCAAGCAAACATGCACCATTGAACTGGAATGGTGAGATTACCAGCACAGTGTAATTGCAATAACACTTGACGCAGATCCCGAAAAGATTTGAAGAGCAACAGGCTAGTTTTAAAGATCAAGGATGAGTACGGCTGGAGGCGCTGCAATTAGTCAGTGACATTCAATGGAGTGAATAAGTAACAGCTGTTTTTAAGGGGTTAAATGGCTTTGGGCCACAGATGTCAGTTCTGTCTCACAGGATCCCCTGCACCTTATACAGTTGAGCTCAGCCTAGCCCAAAGTGGTTCTGGTCTTGAAACTTGCATTAACTGGACACAAAGCCTGATTAAGAATGAATCAAATAACAGCCAGCTACCCTGCATACATTTGGGATCAGCCTGGTCAAGAGTGGTTCTGGGTGAAAAACTTGCATTAAACTTGGTACACGGCCCTATTTTCACAGTTTTAAGGAGTGACAGTTGTATTTAAGGGTTTAAATTGCTTTGGGCCACTGATGTCTGCTAAACCAGAGGGGCCCCCTGCACCACATACAGTTGAGTTCAGCCTGGCATCAAACTGGGCATCATCTGTTCAATGGTGTGAACAAGTAACTCCCATTCTGAAAGGGCTAAATTGTTTTGGGCCACTGATGTCAGATTGCCAACTCAGAAGGGTACCACGTTGGGACACTAAGGTCATTGCTCCAACTCACAAAGCCAATAAACCACTGAAATGTGCCCACTTTGATGCCAGTTTAAAGGCAGAACCATTATGGGCCAAGCTTATCTCAACTGTATGTGGTGCAGGGGGCCCCCTGTGTGAGTTGGCATTGTGACATTTAAAGTGGACCAACACCCAGGATTTTGACTATCCTGGGTCTTGGTCCACTTCGGTGGGGCACCCCCGATCGGGGTGCCCCGCTGTGTGAAACCCCCCCCCCCCCCGATCACCCTAAAAACTCACCTCTCCCAGCGCCGACGGACAAGCGATTTGACAGCCGCTTGTCCGTGGCTCCTCCGCCGCCGCGTCCCTCTTGACGCGCGCGCCCACGCGCCAGCCATTCACAGACGGCCGGCGCGGGGGCGCGCACGCCTAGAGGGGCGCGAGGGAGGCGGCGGCCGGCCGCCGCCGAAACTAAGGTAAGGGGGTTTTGGGGGGGTTTCACCCCGCGGGACATCCCGATCTCGGATGTCCCGCGGGGAGGGAGGTGATCGGCCCGGGAATCTTATAGATTCCCGGGCCGATCACCCGAGGGTGATGGTCCACTTTAACCCTGAAAAACAGCTACTTATTTGCACTGAAAATGGCTTTTGTACCCACTTTGATGCCAGATTTATTGCCAGAACCACTATGGGCCAGGCTGATCACAACTGTATGCGGTACAGAAACCGGATGCCCCGATCTGTGAAACCCAAGTCGGCCGCTCACAAGTGAGACTAGGATTCCATTTAGCTTCTCTAGCCGAACATTAATGTGTGTCAGGAGATGCTTATTGGACAAGCGGCTGAGCCGTGGGCTCGGAGAGGAGTGAGCTCTATGTTCTGGGGAGTTTCACATGACGGGACACCCTAAACCGGGGTTTCCTGGGTGGGTAGTTGAGTAAAATTCTGTTCCACTTTAAAAACGGCTGTTATCAAAAACTGTGGAAATGGGCTGTGCACCCATTTTGATGCCAGTTTCAAGGCCAGAACCTCTGGGTCAGGCAGATCTCAGCTTTGTGTGTCATCCCAAATTGGCATGCCCTGCTGTTTATCCCCCAGGTCGCCCCATACACTTGGGGTGTATGTGGGTTCACAAAGTAGGGCATCTATCAGTTATTTGGCTGGCCCTGTAATCCTAGACTCAACAGAATGGAGAATAGATTTTTTTGCTTTTAACTTGTATTGTATGCTCACGTTGTGTGGAAACATAAATGATTGTTTTTTTTTTCAGCCTCTCTTTGAGGAGAACAAGAACTTGGAGAAGGTGAAGAAGGGGGATAACAAACGCCTTTCTGTAGAGCGCATTTATCAGAAGAAGACACAGCTGGAGCATATATTGCTCCGGCCTGATACCTACATTGGCTCTGTAGAGCCGGTCACCCAGGTGAGGCCTGGCCAAGCATCTGGCTGCATTTCTGTGCCTGTACCCCATTGTGATAGAACCAGAACCTAATGTGACTTTGGTTGTTTCTCCTGTCAGCAAATGTGGGTCTATGATGACGAGGATGGCCTGAACTGCAGAGAGGTGACGTTTGTCCCCGGATTGTACAAGATATTTGATGAAATCTTAGGTAAGCTTTTCATAACTGCTCTTAATATAGGGAGGAAATGTTCTATAAAATACTATTATTTTGCTTGGTTCTAAATGGATTATCTATTTTAGTAAATGCTGCTGATAACAAGCAGAGAGACCCAACAATGTCTTGCATCAAGGTGACGATTGATCCGTAAGTAACTTGGACATTTCCTGCTTGCCATGGGTTGCCTGTGGTTTCGGTATTGTTGGTTGAAGCTTGTACTTTTGTCTTTTAGGGAGAATAATACAGTCAGTGTGTGGAACAATGGGAAGGGTATTCCTGTTGTTGAACACAAGGTAGAGAAGGTTTTCGTTCCTGCCCTGATCTTTGGACAGCTGCTAACCTCCAGTAATTATGACGACGACCAGAAAAAAGTTACTGGTGAGTTATGGCGCCTGGAGCAAATTGGAAAATTGGACAACTAGATGGGATGACCAGTAAGCAATTCGATTTTTTTTTTTGTGAAGCTGTAGCTGACCAAGACAACCTTTATCCACTTTGCAGGTGGTCGTAATGGTTATGGTGCCAAACTGTGTAACATCTTTAGCACCAAGTTTACAGTGGAAACTGCCTGCAAGGAGTACAAGAAGGTTTTTAAACAAGTAAGTGCCATTCACTTGCAACAGAATGCCACTAAGCCACGGGTGTAAATTTACTTCAAAAAATCCTCTCACCCCACTTCATAACTTCGGATTCATGGACCCAGATTATCTAGTTACATCTTACCTGGACAGGGCACCTTTAGTGAAGCATGAACATGATTTAGGCTAATGTGTATCTATCCTGTGCCTCTTTCCACAGTCCTGGACTAATAACATGTCCAATACAACTGAGCCCAAGATAAAAGCATTTGATGGGGAGGACTACACCTGCATCACCTTCCAGCCTGATCTAAGCAAGTTTAAGATGCAGACATTGGACAAAGACATTGTTGCCCTGATGTCAAGACGAGCTTACGATGTCGCTGGCTCTAGCAAGGGCGTGAAGGTCTTCCTGAATGGCAAGAGACTTCCTGTAAGTGTCGCTAATGCTTTTGGTGTAATTGTAAATTGGCCGCAGTCTAATGTTAATGTTTCCTTCAGGTGAGCGGCTTCCGCAGTTATGTGGAAATGTATGTGAAGGATAAGGTGGACGAAACTGGGAATCCTTTAAAAGTCATCCATGAGGCTGTGAATGAACGTTGGGAAGTGTGTCTGACCATGAGCGAGAAGGGCTTCCAGCAAGTCAGCTTTGTGAACAGTATTGCTACCACAAAGGTAGGTCTCATGATGACTGCATGCAACATGACTTGTACCTAATAGAGGGACGGGTATACTTGTCCCACTGTCTGGTAGAATTATTCAAGCTATAGGATCACTCTGCTGGAATTCTCTGGCGATCATTGGATCCAACTTGGGATCTCAACCTGGTCCTATCGGTGCTTCAGTGGCTCCCCCTTTGAACCCATGGCAGAAGCCTGTCTGGCAACGCTCACTTTGAAGGTGGCTTCTGTGGTGGTAATCGCCTCCATCTGCTGGCTTTCGGAATGGGCAGCACTCAAGCCACCCTTCTTGGTGCTGCATGAGGTGTTTTGCTTTGTTTTACATTTCAGAGGAGGTAAACATTTGTGAGGATTGTGCCCCTCATCTTTGATTTACTTATCAGCATGTGGTTTCCATGCTCCTTCAATCGTAAAGTTCAGCACATTGAGCACATAATTTTGCCTCACAATGGAAACTTTTTTAAAAAGGCCATTAAAAGTGGAATTGCCCTCTAAGTAAACCATGTCGTCTTAAAATTTTCAATGCCATTCAATGTCATTTGTTTGCTTAGCCATGGATATATCAGAACCGTAGGACAACATAGGGCATCACAAGGATGTTGGTCAGGGAGGTGTTCAGTCTTTACCTCTGATGTAAAGTCCGTGTAGGTTACACTGTCTGGCTACACATCCCTGAAGTGATCACTGTTCTAGAGTATTGCTGCCATAAACTAAGCTTGCATAATGTATTCCTATTGATGCTCTTGTCCTCTCTAGGGTGGTAGACATGTTGACTATGTTGCTGATCAGATCATCGCCAAAATCATTGATGTTGTGAAGAAGAAAAACAAGGGTGGAGTGGCTGTCAAGCCTTTCCAGGTAAGTTTCCTGTGTTTTTTTTTTTTTTTCTGTGGGGGCGGTATCTCATTTTGCCATTTTCTATAGTAAGAAGCTGTTTGTTACAGGTGAAGAACCACATGTGGCTATTTGTGAACTCTCTGATCGAGAACCCAACCTTTGACTCCCAGACCAAGGAAAACATGACATTGCAGTCCAAGAGCTTTGGATCCAAATGTGCCCTGACAGAGAAATTTATTAAAGCTGTGAGTATTTCCTTTGGTAAAGATCCATGTGGTCCTGGATTTTTTCCAATGGATACTGGGTTGTCAGTCAATGTTTTTTTATGGAAACCGTTTTCACTACCTATTGGCATATGTACAGTCTGTACACAAAGGAGAGAAGGCAATTGTGTACACCCAAAACACTGCTGCTATGGCCACTGCTGAGGTGAGGGATCTCGCTCAACCTTACATATGCCCAGCAGCAGTGTTCTATGCAAGCTGTTGCTACTGGCAGAAAACACCAAGTTTGATCTTGGTGTATGTTGCCAATAGTAACAGATTGCAGATGGTAAAACATCCATAAACATTTGCTAACATTAGAAAAATCATACTAGATTTTTGCCACACAAGTTCAGAAATCCAATCGAAAGAGGTCTTGTCCGGCAGTGACAGTAAGGAGCTCACCTGAAGCCTGCCTCATGCAGTGTTGCAGATGCTGTAGTAGGCCTCTAAATTTTGCCCTCCTTTTTTACCATTCCGCTATGACCACCCCAAATGTGCTTGCATCGCCGCCCCTGTTCCTCTGCCTCCAGGAGGAGTCAGCCTGGCAAGCCATGCAGCATTTGACGTGTGGCCATGGGGGCTGGGGGAAATGGAGAGCCACATTTTGGAGACCTGCTACAGCATCTAGAGCGTGCTGCAGGAAATTGAGGGGCTCATAGGTAATAAATAGCTCATCTGAGGCCTGTCCTAAGACTCCCATGGCCAGCTGATTCACTAGGGACAATACCTACTGTAAGATTCCCTGGTTCCCCTCGCCACTGCTACAGTGGCATCTCCAGCTCACGTGCACACCAGACACTTCTGAATGGCTGGTGTGGGAGTGCAGAGCTAAAGAGGAGCAGCTTGCGCTCTGCATTCAGCATAATGGAGTGTTAGGTGCCATGGGATAACCTGAGGGATGCTTCACTAAAGAGAAACTTATCAGCAGTTGTTGTGCTCTGTGTATGTAACACATGGTAATACCATGTATATTATATGCATTGTTGTATCCTCCTTTTGTACTAAACTCCCAAAAATTACCGTTGCTGTACTGTGCAAGACTGGCGCACATAACGCAACATTTAAATTAAAAATACTAGTGCTAGAACTCGTGTTCCCTAGTTCAGGTCATTGTGTGCTCTAAAGCATATTTAAAGCTTATACAGGCCTGCGCCTTCTATGCTACAATCTGTCATCTATGCTAATTGCCAAGCACTTAATGGCTAAACAGGCACTTACACTTTAGTAAATGACGGCTGCACCAACTTGTTTTCTGCTGATGAATGTAAGTCAGGTGCCATGATAGGAGCTCAAATTTGCCTAATCAAAAGCTTTGTAGTGATGGCTTTGGGATTCTAAATTGTGGTTATCACAACATGAAGTGCATGCAAAAAGTCTTATTTGATGCCTGTTGCTGAATTTCTGCTTTCCTTTAGGTAGTTATCCTGGATGTAAATGTGTTTAACTTTTTCTGTGCTTTGCTATTTAGGCCACAGGCTGTGGGATTGTTGAAAGCATCCTGAACTGGGTGAAGTTTAAGGCACAATCCCAGCTGAATAAGAAATGCTCTGCTGTGAAGCACACAAAGATCAAAGGCATCCCTAAGCTGGATGATGCTAATGATGCTGGTGAGTGTCTAGGGAAGAATTTGCATCTTTGCAGTCCATCTACAGTGTCCTTCCCCCCAAACCACCATGTGTCTACTGGCTCATGAAGGTAGCTTTATCATGTCACGTCACAGCTCCACTTTAAAGCGGACCAGCAGTCAAAAATGACTTAAACCAGACCAACACAACAAATGGTGCTCATATGCATCCTTTCCCATGGCAATTTAGATTATGCCATATAAAAATTAAGTTGCTTTTTTTTCTAACTTCTGCTTTGGTAAATTTTAAAAGCAAAATGGCAGCTCATGAATCTGCAGGCTGCATGCTAACAGGAAGTGCTGCTGTTTCAGGTTACTGTGCATTGTCATGTATGTCAGTCGAATCCAGACAGCATCATGGATGAGAGGAATTTCCAAAACTGCCTCCGCTAGAAAATCGGTTAGGAGGTGTTTCAGCTTTGAGTGGGTGTAGGAGCAAATGTAAGAGCTGACAATGATTCAGTATGCAGATGAGGCAATTGAGTTTTAGGGAGTTTTTTCCAACTGTGCTAGGCTGTTTAAAGGGCCAGTTCAATCAGTTTTGAAAGTCCCTGTCCTGCCACCCTTCCCTAGTGCTGAAGTGGGGATAGAGGAGGGGCAGTTACATAGACACTGGTTAGCAAGTAAGCTGTTTTATCACCAGGCGTCACCATCTTTCCCAAATCATATCTGGGACGGTCCAACATCAGAGCACATGGTCCCACCTTCCCTGGAAACCCAAACCAGATATCAATTCAAGGCCCTTTACACCCCACTTAAAGTGGACCAACACCCAGGACTTTGACTATCCTGGGTTTTGGTCCACTTTGGTGGGGCACCCCGATCGGGGGTGCCTCGCTGTGTGAAACTCCCCAGAAAGCCCCGAAAACTCACCTGACCCCGCTCCCACATGACCGCTCCAGCGAATCACCGCCGAAGGACAAACTAGGTCCGTCGACGGACAAGTGAGTGCGCCCGCCGCCGCCTCCCGCGCGTCACTATTACAGGGAGCGCACCCACCATTCACAAACTGCCGGCGCGGGTGTGCGCCCTGCTAGAGGGATGCGCGGGAGGTGGCGGCGGCCCGCGCAGGAACGGGGAGAAGGTAGGATTTGTGGCCTTCCTGGGGGGGTTCACCTTATAGATTCCCGGGCCGATCCCCTCTGGGTGTTCACATTAAGTTCTGAGAGAGAAACTCCTGTGCTACTAGATGAAACACAAACCGAACTGAAGTTCAGAATTTCCAGGGGGCAGCTGGAGTCTGCGGAGGCAGTTCCTGACAGGGTTACAAATCCACTGTCAAGGCTCTGGGGTAGGTATTGGTCGAGGCCTATGTGTTACCTGGGCTGCTTCTGCAGAAGTGGTCTCTCCAGGTGGATGGTGCAGATAAGCTTGCAGGAGGCGGACGAATTTCAGCAGTGTCCGGGACGGCCCTCAGCTCCGGGCCTGCTGGTAGAACGGCTGTTCTACAATACTTTTCCTTAAATTACATACCTGGTTTTGACACATAGTTTGTACTTAAATGGTCTGAATGCCTGCTTTTCCCTTTTTTTTATAGGAAGCAAACACTCCAATGAGTGCACACTCATCCTTACTGAAGGAGACTCAGCCAAGACATTGGCTGTGTCTGGTCTGGGCGTGGTTGGAAGAGATCGGTTTGGCGTCTTCCCACTGAGAGGCAAACTGCTTAACGTTCGGGAAGCTTCACACAAGCAGGTGAGTTGTCATACAGGTGTGAAAGTGCCCCTTTTCATGATTTAAAGCTGAACAAAACTTAAAAGGACTATAGCTCCACTGTATTATATAGCATCGCTGACGTTAAAACAAGAAACCGGGTGGCCGGATACTCCTCTCTTCTGGGCCTCTTCTGCGGCCACTGCAATGCAGGCTGTCTGCCTTCCGGGCCGGCGCTGAAGGGTTGCTCACGGTCACGCAGGAGTTTCCTAGAGGAGCTACTTAAGAGGTCTTTTTTTTTTTTTTTTTCAGATTATGGAGAATGCCGAAATAAACAACATCATTAAGATCATGGGTCTGCAGTACAAGAAAAACTATGAAGATCAGGAATCTTTAAAGAGTCTTCGTTATGGAAAGATCATGATTATGACAGATCAGGTAAAGAGCTGCATCTGAACAGCTGCTGTTACCATACCTGGGTTTAGTGCCACTATGTAAAAGCCTTACTAGTACTTGGTTCACAGCTGATTATACAGCTCTCAATGTAATTCAGATTGTCGACTCCTGTGTCCTGTTTCCTAAAATGCGGCCTGTTGTGTTAATGAAGGTTGCTAGTGCTTGCAGCACCATGACATTATTATGCTGCCAATTATGTCCTGTAGGATCAAGATGGCTCCCATATCAAAGGTTTGCTGATCAACTTCATCCACCACAACTGGCCCTCCTTGCTGAGGCACTGCTTTCTGGAAGAATTCATCACACCCATCATTAAGGTGAGCAGCCCAGGTCTGAGGTGTGTATGTGCAACATTAAAACGGTTCTTTAACATCACGTCTGCTCTCGCAGGTCTCTAAAAACAAGCAGGAGCTTTCCTTTTACAGCATCCCTGAGTTTGAAGAATGGAAGAACACCACAGACAGCCACAAGACCTGGAAGATAAAGTACTACAAAGGTTTGTTCTAAACCCTGTGTGGTAGTGCTAACCAGGCAAGTAAGAGTTTCCCGCTTTTTATCCTGGTGGTGGCTGTGTGATCATTGTTTAGTGTACACTGTTTATGCCAGATAGCTTTATTGTAGTCTCTGGGCACTGATGAACTCTGGTGATAACAGGTGGCTTTATTGAACCTTTAGGTTCCCTTAAAGGACACATTACACTACTTGGCAGGTGTTCCATTTGCCGCAGTGTGGTGAAGCTCTGTTCTGCAAGCCAAGTGTGAAGTTTTGATGAAGTTTACATTTCACAGCCAGGCATCCAGCTTTTCCAGATAGAATTTTCGAGCATCTTGTGCTCGTGGGTAAAATGTCTAGACCAAGGTTTTCCCAACCGGTGGGAACGGTACCACTGGTGTTAATGCCCCCAGGGAGACGTTAAACACAAAACAGGCTGCTCCAATAGGATGCAATAAGTTGCAGCCATACAGCATCTTGGCATGAGGACATTGCTGGCACAAGAGTTTGCATTGTTGGTCCAGGTGGAGTACATTCATTATAGGTTCTTTGAAGCGGACCTCCTCCGTCCCCTCGGTATTGGTTGGTACTGGCGATAAATAAAATTTGGTTTAAAAAATAAGTTGGGGAAACCCTGATCTTGACTGTAATGTATGCTTGCCCTAAGTTGCTGTGACTGACCAAGGGAATGTTTTTTAGCCATAGTTTGCTTATTTTGGTGCCTCTTCCATGATTTCACTGCTATTGTACCGTGTCCCTGGCTATGTGCACCCTGCATGCACTGACAGTCATGATTGTGAAGCCCTCTGTGTGAAAAAGATAAGGTTACAAGTGGGGCCACAGCAGGGCATTCCAAATCGGGATGGCCTGCTACGGGCCATTTTAAAGGACAGTCTCATTCTTATCAGTTTTGGTCCTCCGTTTAAACCCTCTAGGTATTCTAAATGCACATGGGTTATTTTTTTATAAACTTAACTCATGTTCAGCACTATAAACCTACACCCATTGCTGCTGACACCAGCTTTGGTGGAAGGTCTTGTAATGGCAACTCGACCACGGAGCATGTTCTAAGTACTACATCCTATCCTAAACAGTTACCTTGACTTATTAGTACCGATATACAAAATGCTCTGGATAACCTAGAGCTTCACACAGAGGTCACCTTGGCAACATTGTCGTCGTATGGTCAGTCTTGTTGGCCAAGCCGTCAGACCAGTGCCTTCACTGTCCTCACTGAGCGATTTTTCTTCCTCCAGGTCTGGGGACCAGCACGGCTAAAGAGGCAAAGGAATATTTTGCAGATATGTCGAGACATCGAATTCCTTTTAAATATAGTGGCCCAATAGACGATGCTGCGATCACCTTGGTAAGCGCAGAGCTTTGCTGCAATCTGGCCTCCTGTCTCCAGTTGACCTTTAGCTCGGGTAACCTCTGACTTGTTTCTGTTTAGGCCTTTAGTAAAAAGAAAGTGGATGACCGCAAAGAATGGCTGACCAACTTCATGGAAGACCGCAGGCAGAGAAGACTGCACGGCCTACCAGAGGTGAGCTGCACTTGGCTTTTGTAGCTGTATAATAGATGCTCTGATCCCTTCCCTAACCTTTAGTTCTATGTTGTGCTGTCACAAGATGTGGCCATCCTTGATTGCTGTGCACTGAAAAACAATGGTCCTCACAATCCTTATTTCCCTGTTTTTGAAGGAATTCCTTTATGGGAAGACCACAAAGTACTTGACATACGACAGCTTCATTAACAAAGAGCTGATTCTGTTCTCCAACTCTGATAACGAGCGATCCATCCCATGCCTGGTTGATGGTGGGTGTCTGTGGCAGTTGTCTTATTGTAGTGTAATGTGGTGTCACGGATGTGCCATACTTACCTGTATGCTGTCACTAGGATTGAAGCCTGGACAGAGGAAAGTGCTGTTCACTTGTTTCAAGAGAAATGACAAGCGAGAGGTCAAGGTTGCTCAGTTGGCTGGTTCTGTAGCAGAGATGTCTGCTTATCATCACGGTGAGGTAAGTAGACGCTTTTTCAAGGTGTTTGGCACTGCATACGTTCAGCCATGTTTATTGATGTTTCTCTACACCATTCAGGCTTAGTTTGTCTAACCGTGTGTTCATTTTTTGCCCAGACTTCCTTGATGATGACCATTATCAACTTGGCCCAGAACTTTGTTGGTAGCAACAACATCAACCTCCTCCAGCCTATTGGTCAGTTTGGTACTAGGTTGCATGGTGGCAAAGATGCAGCGAGCCCTCGATATATCTTCACCATGCTCAGGTAGAGCAACCTCGATGCAAATGCTGGTGACTGGGTGGTAATATACAGACTTTCATGCGGCCCTGTTTTTATTTCCAGCACACTGGCCCGTCTCCTCTTCCCTGCAGTGGATGACAATGTCTTGAAATTCATCTATGACGACAACCAGAAGGTGGAGCCAGAGTGGTACATTCCCATCATCCCTACAGTACTAGTGAATGGTGCAGAGGGTATTGGTACCGGCTGGTCTTGTAAAATCCCAAATTATGATGTCCGGGAAATAGTGAATAACATTCGCAGGATGCTGGATGGAGAAGACCCCCAGCTAATGGTGAGGGGAAACTTGACTTCCTAAACAAAGCAATCCCACAGGTTATCTATGTTCAGACTACCTACCATCCGGAAGGCTTAAAGCGGACCTTCACGCTGAATAAGAGTCTATCTTATATGTTTCCCACACCCTGTACATACAGATTGTCCACATTAAAAATCATCCTACCTGCATCTACTGCATGTTATGAGCCTTTAAACATCCAAGATGGCGGCTTATGGAAGCCGCCATCTTATCAGGCAGCCTGCAAACAGGAAGTGCCTCCTGACTGTGCTGCTCTGCATTCTGGGATTGCTGACCTTTACCTGACCCCAGCTCTGCTCTGTCTGAGCAAAGCACAGCTATAACCCGCCCCCTGTACCTTATCCCACGCTCCTCTCCTCAGTAAGTGTAATGCTTCTGAGTCAAGATGGCGGCGCCCGTATCCTAAATTCCTGAACAGAGTTGCAGCCCAGTGGGGGAAAGAATAATAAGTTAGTGACTAAAAACGTAAAATATATTAATTTTAGATGCTGAGGAACCGTTTTTTAAGAGTTTGGGCTTTTCATTAAATCATGGTGAAGGTCCGGTTTAAACAAAAGATGGTGAATAGATTGTGTTGAAAAATTCTGGTCTAGAGGCCTTTTTGCAACAAGTGATCAAAGCAATAATTCCTCAGGTGCCTCCTACAGTGTAGCCACCTATTTCCCCAGGGCATTACGGGGAAGGTTGTGACTGCTGCAAGCAGGGGCCCACTAGAATCCAATCTCTTGGTTACCAGTTTATTGGCTGGTTTCCACCCCTGATTTGCTTTCTGGTCTTCATACCTTCCACAATTTCATCAGAGCTCTGTGGCTGCAGTAGCTTTTGAGAAGTTAGTGATGTTTACATACCGTGTTATCCCCTTTACTCCAAATGTGTTCTAACCAAATGGATCCCTGCTTCTATTACAGCTTCCAAGTTACAAAAACTTCAAGGGAGTGATCCAGGAACTCGGCCCCAACCAGTTTATCCTTAATGGCGAGGTATCCGTCCTGGACGCGACCACTATTGAAATATCTGAACTGCCAGTTAGGACATGGACACAGGTATGTTTTTTAGTTTTACATGTGTAAAGATTTGAATTCTCACCAGACTCTTCCCCGAGCTGCTAGTTAATGGTGGAAACTACAAGTTTCTGCCTGTAATGTGGAATTTACTGGTCATTGCAGAATTACAAGGAGCAGGTGCTGGAGCCTATGCTGAATGGCACTGACAAGACACCCGCTCTGATCACAGACTACAAAGAATATCACACAGACACCACCGTGAAATTCATCGTAAAGATGACTGAGGAGAAGCTGGCTGAGGCCGAAGCGGCGGGTCTGCACAAAGTCTTCAAGCTCCAGGCGCCTCTTACCTGCAACTCTATGGTGAGCTGTGCTGGTGTTATGTCATGTATCCTTCTAAACATGGATGGTTGTCCAGGTGGGCCTGGGCCTCAGACTGAAAGCAGTCCATATGCTTCCAGTAAAGGTGTTGGCTCTGCCTGCACAGCCAATAGGGTTTACCACCCAATAAATCACATCACTGTTACTGTTTGCATATTGGCATAACCATGCTGTGTTTTTAGGTGCTCTTTGACCACACTGGGTGTTTGAAGAAATACGAGACTGTCATGGATATCCTGAGGGAGTTCTTTGAGCTTCGTCTTCGCTACTATGGCCTCAGGAAGGAGTGGTTGTTGGGTATGCTAACTGCTGAAGCTTCCAAGCTGAGCAATCAGGCACGCTTTATTCTGGAGAAGATCGAGGGCAAAATAGTCATTGGTAAGAACACCACCAAATTTTAATGACTAAGTGGCTAATGGCGCAATTCCCTAATACTTGTGTTCAAATAGAAAACAAGCCAAAGAAGGAGCTCATTCAGATGCTGGTCCAGCGGGGCTACGACTCGGACCCTGTCAAGGCCTGGAAACAAACACAAGAAAAGGTACACAATCCATGTTTGATTAGGGCTTTTAATGCGGATTGCGTGACCTGAATCTGGTATTGCAGCATATCTAAACTGCTCCTTTTCTATTGGCTGCAACTGCAACATTTGGATGGTTGCAATTTCAGAGCTTTAGGTTTCTTCAGGCAATCTAGAATTTTAGCTGCTTAATTGTTATATCTATGGGAAAGAATCTAAGCGTTGGCTCTTAGACCCTCCCTGTATCCTCTGGGATTGTAAAGCCACATGTGTGTTAGTCTGTAGTAGTTGGAGGTCAGGTATTTTTTTTTTCCTTGGCCTGTACTTTCTATTTTGTTCTTGTGGCTGTTTATGCTAATTAAGAAACAGCAACTCGAATGTAGCTTTCTAACTGAACCTTTTCTTTCGATGCTTTGTCTTTCACAGGAGGAAGCTGGTGAGCTAATTGAGGAAGAGGAGGCAGAAGCGTCTAGTGCTGGGCCAGATTTCAACTATCTTCTGAACATGCCAATGTGGTACCTGACCAAAGAAAAGAAAGATGAGCTGTGCAAGCAGAGAGACACAAAGGTCTGTCTAGAATGAACACTATATATAATATTTTATCTCAAACCTTGTGTGCGACCCTGACCCCAGTTGCTAATACAGCTACAATTCCTGTCTTCTGTGGCCATTCAAAGATTTACAGACGTGGAAAACCACCAAAAATCAAATGCAGATCTGCTGCCATCTATATTTCAAGCCTAAAAAAAAACTGCTCCAAATAGTGATGCTCATATAGCCACATAGTTTGCACTTCGTGCCCTAAAAATGGCTGTTTTGTGCACTCGCATGTACAACGCGGGTATCATTTAGCTTAGAAGCGCTTGAGCGTCCTTTAGGTCTCCCCTAAACCTCTTTTCATTCACAGATTGCAGAGCTGGAAGATCTGAGGAGGAAATCGCCACCCGATCTTTGGAAGGCTGACCTTGCTGTGTTTGTTGAGGAGCTGGAGGTAAGTTATCTGCTTTTGAAGATGTGTGTAACTGCCGATTTTGAATGACTTCTCAACTTAAATGGGACCAACAGCCTGACAGTTGAAAAAATGGTAGCGGCCATTTTGGAGATTCCTCTCCCAACTGACATAACTGAAATGCACAGTAATAGGAAGCCCAGCACAACTTCCTTTTTGTAGGTGGCCTGCAAGCCCATGAGTGGCCATATTTTTAAAATTTATCCCAGTAGGTGTTTAAGGTACGTTGTTGAAGGTAAATATTCCTAAATTGCCCTGGAGAGGGATGTAGGCCTGTTTGTTGTGTTGGTCTGATTTTATTTATTTTTGTCTTTTGTTCTGCTTTAAACCGGACCTTCACCATGATTTATTGAAAAGCCCAAACCCATAAACTATTCCCCAGCATCTAAAGTTAAAATATTTTACGTTTTTAGTCTTATACTTTCCCCCACTGGGCTGCAACTCTGTTCAGGACTTTAGGATACGGGCGCCGCCATCTTGACTCAGAAGCGTCATTTTTTTGAGACTGGGATAAAGTACAGGGGATGGGTTATAGCTCTGCTTTGCTCACAGAGCAGAGCTGGGGTCAGGAAAAGGTCAGCAATCCCAGAATGCAGAGCAGCACAGTCAGAAGGCACTTCCTGTTTGCAGGCTGCCTGATGCTCCATGATCCGTCATCTTGGATGTTTAAAGGCTCATAACATGCAGTAGATGCAGGTAGGGTGATTTTTAATGTGAACAATCTGTATGTACAGGGTGTGGGAAACATAAGAGACTCTTATTCAGAGTGAAGGTCTGCTTTAAGGATTCGATCCACTTAGAAACCAGCCTACATGTGGTATCGCCTAAGAATTATAATGGGTACAATTCAACTTGTCATTTTATCTAGTTGGTGTCTAGTATCTAATCCCTCACTTGAATAAGCACAGCTATGATTTTATTCGCCATGGGGGTCTTATCGTTTAGAGCCCTGTGGACTCTCTGATAAGGAAATCTTATTCTAGGTTTGCTTTAACAAAAGTTAATGGTTAAACACTAGTTTTGACAGTTTTGACACAAGTTGTATCAATACCATAGACCTATTTGCCATTTTTTTTCAATTTCACATAGACCAATGGGTCTAAGCATCGTTTGGCAAACTCGGAAGCTGAGAGGAAATGTGGTGCTGGCCTCATACAAAGGAATGTATGATTATGGTCCTACCAAGAATTAGATGGGTTGGTCACCAGACCTTATGGTCACCCAGGGGCGTTCAGAACATTCTTTCAGGACAGTTGTAGCTGCTTTTCCTTGTTTTCGAAGGTTTAATAAACCCTTTCAGATTCCCCCCTCGTTAAGTCAGTTTTCCTGTGTTCCTTTATACTGGTTTCTTGATCTTGTCAGCGTGTTGAGGAGAAGCAGAGAGAAGACGAGGCTTATGCTATTCAGGGGAAGATGGTAAAGGGTAAAGGTGGCAGACCACATCTGAAGAAGATGCAACATCAGGAGACTTTTCCATCACCTCATGGAAGGCGTGTCATTCCCCGGGTTACAACTGCCATGAAGGCCGAAGCCACCAAGAAAATAAGAAAGAGAATTAAGGTCAGTACTGGTAGCTTACAAGTCCTGCTATTTCCAGCAGCCAATAGCTGCATGTTGCCTTTATCGGCTGTCAGGGCTATTTACCCTCAGGAAATTTTAGGACGGTCCAGCCAAGCATTTGTGGTGTCATAGTTTGTGTTAAAATAATGCACGGTACTTCTAGGGGGAGGACGTTGCCAAGAAGGTGGATTTTGAGGATGATGCCCAAGGGAGTCCAGGAGTCAGCCCCGAGAACAGTCCTGAAGGAATGAGCCTTACCGAGAGGCTGGCCCTGAAAGTGAAGACAGAACCAGGTAAGCACTTTTATCTGAGGGAGATTGAAGAACTTGTGTTTGTGAACGCACAATGATGTGGTTCACTTCATTCCCAGGCACTAAAGCCAAAGCAGCCAAAGGGGGGAAGAAGCAGCTGACTCTTCCGTTCAAACCTGTGAAGCAAGAGCCAAAATCCAGAATGGATTCAGACAGCGAGTTTGAAGCAGAGGAGATTGTTCCGCGTGCTGTCCAGCCGCGCCGAGCCGCTGGTAAGGCTTCCTGGGTGCTGCAGGCCTGTAGTGTGCAGTGCCCGTGGACTACTTTGAGACTTTTACTTTTAAATGGTCTCTCTCCACTTTCCCCCCACCCTGTGAGACCCTGGAATGTGTTGTAACCTGTCCATTTCTACCTTAGCTAAAGCAAAGTACGTCCTGTCTGATGAGGATGACGAAAGCTTCTCCAAGGCCAATGATGCCAGTGACCTTGATAGTGATGATGCGTTTGACCCTTGTGTGGAGTCTGATGAAGACTCGTTTGTTGTCTCTAAGCCGGCCAGCAAGCCCAAAGCTGCCCCCAGGTGAGTCTGCTCTACTGTTTCAGCTTCTGGAAGGGGTTAAACCGGACCTTCACCATGATTTAATGAAAAGCCCAAACTCTTAAAAAACAATTCCTCAGCATCTAAAATTAATATATTTTACATGTTTAGTCACTAACTTATTATTCTTTCCCCCACTGGGCTGCAACTCTGTTCGGGAATTTAGGATACGGGCGCCGCCATCTTGACTCAGAAGCATCACACTTACTGAGGAGAGGAGAGTGGGATAAGGTACAGGGGGGCGGGTTATAGCTGTGCTTTGCTCAGACAGAGCAGAGCTGGGGTCAGGGAAAGGTCAGCAGTCCCAGAATGCAGAGCAGCACAGTCACTTCCTGTTTGCAGGCACTTCCTGTTTGCAGGCTGCCTGCAAAAATGGCAGCTTCCATAAGCCGCCATCTTGGATGTTTAAAGGCTTATAAAATGCAGTAGATGCAGGTAGGATGATTTTTAATGTGAGCAATCTGTATGTACAGGGTGTGGGAAACATATAAGATAGACTCTTATTTAGAGTGAAGGTCCGCTTTAACTGGTTTGCACACTTTGCAATACATTTATCCTAACCTCAAGCGTTGACTGATCGTTTTAAAAGTAGGACTTTGGTCAAAGGTATTTGAGACTGCAATTTATGCACCAAAATCTAAATTTCCCTTCTCCCACGCCTGGGCCTCAAAACCAGAAATTGAGCTCCCAGGAGCCACAGTTCTAAAGCAAAGCGCCGAGCCTTTGTAACTGAAAGAAACCTAGAAGAACTTTTGTATGAAATGCCCAGAGTTCTCCTTTATTTTGGCTCCAATGCTCTGTTCAAGCTAATTGTATTTGTATTGCAGAAATGTTAAAAAGGATTCCGGCTCTGAAAAGGAGTCGGTGGCGCCTAAGGCAGCTGCAAAGAACCAACCGGCAAAGGTTCCCAGTCCTGAACCAGTGCCACCCGCACCAGGTATGAGAATTGCCAACTTTACAAAGATTCCACATCCTCGGCCACTTGGTTTTTATTTTGCCCTTGACTACAGCCACACTGCACCATGTTAGAAGTAGGAAGGGATTAAGAACCCCCCTTGTTTAAAAGAACAAGAATGCTGCAGTAGCATTAGGTTTGTGGGTTCCCTGTGACAAATGGTAACTTCTGGTCCAGAAAAATGAAACCCTTTTGTTCAAATTAAGCCCCACATGTCGCTTTTTTGTAAGATTTCTGTATGCTAATTGGCTTTGTTTACAGTCACTGATTGGTTTTCTTAATCACATGTAGTTGTCCTGGACAGTGGTGATGAGGAGTCGCCCAAGCCAGTGGTGTCTGCGCCGCCAGCTGCCAAGAAACCAGCCAAAGAAAAAGCTGCAAAGGCTCCTAAAGAGAAAGTGGCCAAACCGGCCACAGAAAAGGCTGCACCTAAAAAAAGGGTCAAGAAAGAGTCCACTGCTGCAAAAAATGGTAAGAACATTATCTGCATTAAACTGCTTCTGTCTTCTGACCTAGATGGTTCTCTCTGGAAGGGGCTGCCCTGGCTGTGATTGGAAGGGGGGCCCTGGCTGTGATTGGAAGGGGGGGCCCTGGCTGTGATTGGAAGGGGGGCCCTGGCTGTGATTGGAAGGGGCTGCCCTGGCTGTGATTGGAAGGGGGGGGCCTGGCTGTGATTGGAAGGGGGGGCCCCGGCTGTGATTGGAAGGGGCGGCCCCGGCTGTGATTGGAAGGGGCGGCCCCGGCTGTGATTGGAAGGGGCGGCCCCGGCTGTGATTGGAAGGGGCGGCCCCGGCTGTGATTGGAAGGGGCGGCCCCGGCTGTGATTGGAAGGGGCGGCCCCGGCTGTGATTGGAAGGGGCGGCCCCGGCTGTGATTGGAAGGGGCGGCCCCGGCTGTGATTGGAAGGGGCGGCCCCGGCTGTGATTGGAAGGGGGGGCCCCGGCTGTGATTGGAAGGGGGGGCCCCGGCTGTGATTGGAAGGGGGGGCCCCGGCTGTGATTGGAAGGGGCGGCCCCGGCTGTGATTGGAAGGGGCGGCCCCGGCTGTGATTGGAAGGGGCGGCCCCGGCTGTGATTGGAAGGGGCGGCCCCGGCTGTGATTGGAAGGGGCGGCCCCGGCTGTGATTGGAAGGGGCGGCCCCGGCTGTGATTGGAAGGGGCGGCCCCGGCTGTGATTGGAAGGGGCGGCCCCGGCTGTGATTGGAAGGGGCGGCCCCGGCTGTGATTGGAAGGGGCGGCCCCGGCTGTGATTGGAAGGGGCGGCCCCGGCTGTGATTGGAAGGGGCGGCCCCGGCTGTGATTGGAAGGGGCGGCCCCGGCTGTGATTGGAAGGGGCGGCCCCGGCTGTGATTGGAAGGGGCGGCCCCGGCTGTGATTGGAAGGGGCGGCCCCGGCTGTGATTGGAAGGGGCGGCCCCGGCTGTGATTGGAAGGGGCGGCCCCGGCTGTGATTGGAAGGGGCGGCCCCGGCTGTGATTGGAAGGGGCGGCCCTGGCTGTGATTGGAAGGGGTGGCCCTGGCTGTGATTGGAAGGGGTGGCCCTGGCTGTGATTGGAAGGGGTGGCCCTGGCTGTGATTGGAAGGGGTGGCCCTGGCTGTGATTGGAAGGGGTGGCCCTGGCTGTGATTGGAAGGGGTGGCCCTGGCTGTGATTGGAAGGGGTGGCCCTGGCTGTGATAAAAAATTGTCGCCAGGCGGATAGTCCCAGAGACGGCCACTGGTAGCTAAAGGCCTCATCTCCCATTGACCATAACTATCCAGTGTGACCACTGCTGCTAAAGTTTGTCTTGTCTCTACAGTTAAACAGCCGTCCATCTTGGACGCGTTGTCAAAATCACAGCCATCCAAGTCCACTGCTACAGTGAAAGCTGCAGATGATTCAGACAGTGACATAGCTCCGCCCAAAAAGGTCAGCAAGCCACGCAAGAGGAAGAACTCTGACTCCGACTCAGACTGTGCTCCCAAGCAGAAAAGCAAGACCGCCAAGGTAAAGGCTGGAGGAGAACCTGGTTTAACAGTACTGGGAACAAATATTTGCAATGCCAGGAACTGCTATTTAGAGCCCGCCCCCTTTGCTAAAGGTGGTCAACAATGGCAGCTCCCTAGTTTAGTGGGTGTTCTAATCTATTCCTATCTCATAAGATGTCACTGGTGTCAGCCACTGGACACTAAAATCAATATCTAACTTTCTATGTTTGAGTCCAAAGCCTGGCAGTGTGGTGCCCTCATTTAGTTGGTGGGCTCTTCACCAATAGAGGCTGGTGTCTAGTCTATTCAAATGTGGTGCACGAAGAATCCACAATGCTGTGGTGTCGCTGTTCTCTGCAGTTCCGCATCAGAGATTAGCGGACCACAGCAGCCTTTGCTTTAAACCGGACCTTCGTCATCATTTAATGAAAAACCCAAACCCTTTAATAACTATTCCCCAGCATCTAAAATGAATATATTTTAAGGTTTTAGTCATTCTTTCATCCGCTGGGCTTCAACTCTGTTCAGTGCTTTAGGATACGGGCGCCGCCCTCTTGCCGCAGAAACGTCACATTTTGAGGGGAGGGGTGGGAAGTGCAGGGGACGGGGATATATCTGTGTTTTGCATAGAGCAGAGCTTGGGTCAGGAAAAGGACAGCAAACCGCATAGTCAAAGGCACGTCTGTTTGCAGGCTGCCTGCAGCTCCATGGGGCACCATCATGGTGTATCAGGTGTATCCCACATGCCCCGGGCAGGCTCGTGTCCAGGCCTGTATTTTACATTACAGGGCCTGGCCACTGGGGTTTTGCTAAGCTTTAAGCGTAAAGCTTGACTGTAATTGTTTTCACGGCTTATATTTTATTGCGGCCCCTTAAAGTGGATCAAAGACAATGTGGCCCTCAGACCAAAAAAAGCTTTAAGCAGATCTATTGGTGAAGATGCCGTTTGGCTCCTGGGATTGGTTGACATGACGTTTGCCTAGCCTGTGATTTACAGTTTAATTTTTTTTCTTTTAGAAATCCAAAGCAATGGATGACAGCTTCCATATCGATTTCTCCTCCGATTCAGACCAAGGGCCGCGTGTTCCAGCCGCGTCCCGAAGCGCTCGCACAAAAAAGCCCATCACCTACCTGGTGGATTCGGACGATGACATGTAAGTGGCAGGAAGGACTGGTTTCCCGTCTCGGGGTTTCTCTTGAAGACTGATGGCAGCTACTTCATATGTTTACTGTTGTACAGAGCTCTTATCTGACGTCCTGAAGCCTTGTGTATATTAAGTGCTAAATATAGTTTTTAGGCTGTTTTTAACCACTATTTATAGATCACCCGGCTTTTATGTTGGCAACTAAGCGGTGCCGGAGTTTGACAAACTCGCCTTTTTGAAATTTGTCTACAGTCACGTGTCTGACACCTGGCCAAACTGGCCTGTTTTTTAATAACCTTTTGAATTTGTCTGCACTTGGAATTTCAGTGTTGTAGACAATTGTCGTTTAATATGACTGGAACATTCTCAGAGGCTTCAAACGACAAAGACTTTGACAAAAAACATTTCACCAATGTACTTTAAAAAATCTTTCCTTCTGTACTTTTGTCCACTTGAAAGTCACCAAATTGGCAGTCAGCAGAAATCACTATAAATGGTAGAGTATGTAACTGGCACTTATAAGTGAGGGATTGTGATGCATGTGTCTGAAGATATAGCTCTGTACTTGAGGGATTGTGATGCGCGTGTCTGAAGTTACAGCTCTGTACTTGAAATATTTGTGAGCAGATACCTACTGGGTGCGCTCCTCCTGTCATACCGGACAGCAGTGTCTTCTCACATAAAGCACAGTCCTGTATCCCCAGACCCCCTGGTGAAATGTTTTCTTCTGAAGTATAGAATATAACCTACAAATGTTCAGAGTTTTTAAATGTCCTTTAAGAGGTTTTGTTTATGTATATAATATATAGACTTATTGTGTATTTTTAGCTACTTTGTGTGCCACTGGTATGTATTTGAATTATTTTGCCTCGATTCACAGAGTTGAAAAACCCTCATGGTAGTAAATTCTATTTATGAGAAAAGCCTGAGAATTTCACTGTTACTGATCACCAGCTAAGAAAACAATGAAAGTGGCAGCTTTTACTACAGGTAAAAAGGGATAAAAAGTTCACTACCTTTTTTAGGAGTAAAATGGTGCCATTGACTTTCATTGTTTTCTTAGCTGGTGATTCAGTAACAGTGAAATTCTCAGGCTTTTTTCTCATGAATTGAATTTTTTACTACCATGAGTTTTTTTAAACTTTGTGAATCAAGGCCTTTCTGTGAAAAATACCATGTGAAAGCAACAAGGTTTACACAGTAAACACAGTACACATGATTTCCCAGTTACTACCCAGCCTCCCCACACAAGGCCCAATTTTACACTATTCTTACTTTGTATATATTTTTCTTGTTGTCTGTCATGTTTCTGTACAATTTAAAATTAAAGACCTCAAAACTTGTCTCTTGTCTACTTACCTGGGCGTCGCATCGAGCATGCTGGGGGGGTTGGACATTGCAAGAAACCTCCCCATGTAACATGGGCATGTAACCGAATGGGTATTACAATAAAGGTGGAATGCTACTATAGGTGGAATGCTACTCTATAAAGTGGACTCTGCCTGGGGGTCCATCCAAGACCAGGGCCCTGGAAACAATCTGTTCCAGGCGGGGCCATAGCAATTGTCCAGACTTTGGTGGCGGCTGGTAGTTATGTGGGACCTCTGCCTGGGGGTCCATCCAAGACCAGGGCCCTGGAAACAATCTGGACAATTGCTATGGCCCTGCCAGGAACCGAATGGCGGCTGGTGGTCATGTGGGTTGGAACGCAGAAGGCCATGGCACTCGAGGTTCTTCAGTAAGGTGTGGCTGGCCCCTGTTTGGAGTCCAGCAGCCTCGTCCACACCCACGGCAAAGGTTTATCTGCCTCTCAACCCAGGCCCAGTTCTCTTCTTGCAGTGGTGCTGCACAGATCGCTTACACTCTCTCAGGATTTAGCAGCAGAACGGGGCCTCCTAGCCTGTCGGCTGGCTGCAGCACCCTATTTCCGCGGATTCCTCTGACCCATCCTTGCCTCCTAGTCTTGGCTGTTTTTGGCATCCGTGTACAGTAGGGTGAAACGCCGGGGTCTGGGGTGTTTTGGCAGAGCATATGGCTCTGGGCCGCAGGCTTTTTACAAGAAGCAAGTCGGCCCGCAGGTATCTTATGGTGAACCTGCTGAGAAACCACTGTATATTGTATATACACTCCCTTCTCCCACGTTTTATTGTTTGTGTGTGTGCTTGGTGCTACTTAGGGGAGCAGTGGAGAGTTCCGTAGCCATAGCACGCTACGGCGAGGAGCGGTAGCTCTCTCTCAGATATTGGCAGCAGAGCGGGGCCACCTAGCCCGTCAGCTGCTGTGGACTCTATTTCCCTTCTGACCCACTCCTGCCTCCCAGCACTTGGCTGCTAAGGGATCCGTGACGATAGGGTGAACGCCGGGGTCTGTGGCGTTCAGCAGAGCACATGCTCTGGGCCACAGACCTTATTCTAAAAGGTAGCCGGCCACAGGCTTATGGTAAGCCTGAGGGGGAACTACTATGTATATGTTTTTTCCCTATATCCAGTCCAGGTCATCCCAGTGATGACATGTTGGTATTCCACCCCCAGGGGGTGCTCAACTGCAAGATCAAAAGATGTTGCTCCTCCTGACCCCCTATAAAGGCAGGTGTCCCTCTATCATTTCCCAGTGTTCATCTTGCAGTCTTGACTGCAGAAGATCATTGGATATTCTTTCTTGGATATTGGCAGCTGAGCGGGTCCTCCTAGCCCGTCTGCCGCTGCGGGCCCTTTTTCCACTGATCTCGTCGGACCCACTCCTGCCTCCCAGCCGCTGGCTGCTTCGAGATTGTGATGGTAGGGTGAACGCCAGGGTCAGGCATTCGGCAGAGCTAGGCTCTGGGCTGCAGACCCTGTTTTAAAGGGTAGCCGGCCATAGGCTTTTGGTGAGCCTAACGGGGGAGTAACCACTAGCTAGGGCTATATGATTGCCTGTATGTCCCTCCCTGCCCACCAGCTTTATTATGTGTGCTGTGTTTTGACTTTGCATCGCTTCCTGCTGCCCGCTGGAGCCTTGATGCTTACCTCCCTCGCAGTTCCTCGTGGGCCTTGTGGTTTCTTCCTCCCTCCATCTTGACTCTGTCACGTACGCTGTGGAGGGGGCATGGGGACGCCGTGCGATGCAGGAGGCGCGTGGTATAGGTGCGCTGAGCTCTAAGTGCTGCTGCGGCTCCTGCTGCGGGAGCCGCGCTGTTTTTGGAGCACAGACGGCCATGCCTTTCAGTGAGGGGGATAATGGGCGCTATTGGTTATTATGGGTGCGTTTTTTTTCACGCCGGGGGGCGCATGCTGACGCGTTCCGCGTCATCGCGGCGCGACCTGCCCCTCGAACGTGCCAGAAGCATGAGCATGCCTGTGTGTTCCTGCGCTTTGTCCCTGGTTACTCTGCTGCTGCTGTCTGGATCCCATCTTGCCGGTGTCGTGAGTCCCTCTTTTGAGCGATCGTATTGCCTTTTATCATGCATCTCGCTGTTTAGGAGTCTGATGGACCTCTCCTCTGTTATCTTTTGCATAGGTCGTGGGCTTAGTGATTGAGGGTTGTGATTCCTCCCGGTCCCCCTTTTATTAAGAGATCATATAGGTTTGGGCTGTTAGTGTCTTGTAACCTTTCAATTGACAATTTTTAATCACCATAATGGAGGCATCGGGGGATAGTGAACTTGTGCAGCATAAATCCTCTGGGTGGATTCAGCACTGTTTGTACCACTTGCGCCAGGCGCATCCTTTTGGACCATGACCGGGCGGGCGTCCCTAGCCCTTCCCTGCCTGCGGCCTCTCCGGACCTTCCGCTGCTGCACTCAGCCCTCAGCGAGGGGGAAGCCAGCAGAGGGCCCCATGTTGATTTGGCGCATAGGGTGGCCAATCTCGAGACAGATCTTGCGGACAGCTCCTAAGAAGGCCACGAGTAAGAAACGGCACATCGAGCCCGTTTACTTGGATAATGATCTTTTTGAGGATCTGGGCTCTGTGGAGGAAGGTGAGTTGCCAGATGATTCCCGTTCCACGGATTCTTCTGCTGGCGATGACAGTGTCTGGCTCTTCCTCGGATGAGGATGCGTGGCTCCCTGATGATACGGAGAAGTTGCTTACCTAGGTGTTTGAGACACTACACATTGTCCCTCCCAGAGCGGCTAAGAGGAAGCAAGGTGATTTGTTTAGGCCTGAAAGACAGAGGCGGATCTTTCCGGAGCAGGCCCATTTTTCTAATATGATTTTCAGGGATTGGCCTAACAAACTACCGTCGGTACCTAAGGGACTGGATAGACGGTATCCCTTCCCTGAGGAGTTGGTTCGGCTGTGGTCTCGTCCTCCCGAGGTGGATTCCCCTGTGTCGGGGTTGTCCAACACTACTATTATGCCATCACCTGATACCGCTTCTTTACGTGACCCGGCTGACAAGCACATGGATCAGCTGGTCTGCCATGCGTTCACCTTTGCTGGTGCCTTGTTTCGTCCTGTGTGTGCCGCGGCTATTGTCTCTCTGGCCATCAGAAAGAAGGTGAGACATCTTGTGGATAGAGCTAAGGCTCGCAAGTGGGCGGAGGAGTATAAAGATCTCAAGGCCTGCTTGGAATTCATTGGCTTTGTTGCCTCTGCCATGGGCGATGGTGTCTGGCTTGGTACCAGGATTTCGGCCCTGCTTGTTGCCCTCCGTCGCTTGCTCTGGTTGCGTCAATGGTCGGCTGATGCGGCGGCCAAGAAGTCGCTTACGAGTGTCCCCTTTGTGGGGCACAGGCTGTTTGGAGAGCGCCTGGACCTTTTGGTCAAGGATGGTAGACTCCCTCAGACTGAAGCCTGCTCTGCCCTTTCGGAACCCCTCTGCCTATCGTTCCTTTCGAGGAGGAATTCTCATCGTTCTCAGGTGGCCACAGAGATACCTGGGGTAGAGGTAGGTCCCGTGGCCGACCCAATCCCGCCTGGGGAGCCAAGTCCAAGCCCCCTGCCAAATCTCCTCAGGCATGAGGGGGCGCCCTCACCCATCCGGGTGGGGGAACGGCTTCTACTGTTTGCTCAGATTTGGAAACGGCACGTCTCGGATCGGTGGATTCAGGAGGTAGTGTCCTCCGGTTACAAAATAGAGCTGGCAGTCAGGCAGCCCACAAAATTTCTTCGGTCTCGGATTTCCCAAAACCCATTGAAGGCTCAGGGTTTGAGAACGGCTGTGCAACACCTCCTGTGGATAGGTGTGATTTGCCCTGTACTCTCAGGAACAGAGTCAGGGATTCTATTCTTGGTGTGCCACACACCCCGCTTCACCTTTAATTATTCACGATTGGGTTACTCACCGCCAGGTGACGCCGTTGCAGAGAGGAAGTCTTGTAACGAGCCCCCTTCCGGCCTATATATACCTGGTACCTCCCATTTATCACCAGTGTTTTTCTCTCTGCATGACAAGACAGAAGATTGAAGTCTCCTGTTTGCAGGTAGCCGGGGTCTTACCCCGGCACCCCCTTTTGGTCTATTCTGCCCGGTTTTGATTGTTTGTTACCTTTGTGGTTGAATGGAAGCCTCCCAGCCTAGGCTGCTCACTGGGCAATTGGTAGACGGCACTATAGGTGCCTAGGAGCTTATCTCCTCTGCTCGACCCCCTGTTTTGGGGGCAATGCAGCTATCCGGCATGGTGATCCGGAGGTGGGATGCCCCTGTCCCGAGGGTCCCCTTGGCCCCTTGCTCTCCCGTTTCGGTCCCTTCACTATGGGGGGGGGGGGGGTAAAGGGATGTGTATTGTGTGTTTGGTTTACTGTATGTTTGCTTATTTCAATGTTGCCAGGCTGCACCGCAAGCGAGTGTGCGTGTGGCCTGACTTAGATTCCTCCTCATATGGCAGTCTCTGTTATGCGGGCTGCTGCTGGCCTGTAGGGCCAGAGCTTTGAGTCAGCTTTAGGGGTGACCGGGGGGGGCTGTACGGTGTCAGGCTTGCTGCCTGCGCCCTTCTCACTTATTCAGCTCCCCCTCCCCTTGCCTCCTTTGTTTTTAATCGGCCGCCGCTTGGCGGGCCGTGGGTTTTTATTTGGGGGCAGCACAGGCTGCCTAGTATCTCCGGTTTCCCCTCCCCCCCTTTCTCCTTTTTACTGAGGGCTTGTTAGCCCTCTGATTGCTTTGACACCGCCGTTCTGTTCATATTTGGTGGGGGGGCGGGGCCCGGATGACATCAGGGGTGGCGGCGTGGTCCGGCGGCACGTCGTTTACCGGCCCCAGAGCACTTCCTTCCTGTTCATTAGGAGGCTGCGTGCGGGGCTCGTGGCCGCATATGTCTGCTGCTACTGCTGCCCGCTCCGCCGCCTCTTCCGTTTGTGCGAGCTCTGCCGCTTCGGCTCCCACCGCTGCCACTGCGCTTTCGCTGACATTTGCTGCCAGTCCCTCATTACTTCTATGGTCGGGTGCTGGGCCTTTGTAAGCCTAATTTGGACAGGTAAGCGGCCTCACCTGGCGTGAGGCCGTCTATTTTTTATGGTCTCTGACTGTTTTTATTTAAAAAAAAAAAAAAAAAAGGTTAAACATTTAATGGAGAAATACTTTTATTAAAAAAAAAAAAAAAAAAAGAGGAAAATCAGAGGCCAGTTTTCCTTGCCTCTTCAAAGCACTCTAGTGCTGTGTATGTATGTCATATTGCATGTTGCCATTTCTGGGGGTCTTACTGTTGGTTTGTTTGTTCCCCACAGATCCTGGGATTCCCTCAATACAGTGGCCTCCCGGTTCTATTTTGCCTGGCTAGTCCTTTCTTTTCCTCCAAATTGGGACATATATATATATATATATATATATATATATATATATAATTATTTTAAGGGGATCTTTATTATTAATTAAATCCTCCCTCCCGGGACATTAACATAAAGGGGCATCCCAGGTGGCTTATGCCTTAAACCCAGAATTTTGCGAATACCATAAATCACCATATGGAGGCTTCCGATAATACCGGAAATGGTTCTTCTGGGCCATCTAGGGTGTGTGGAGGCTGTGGGACTCCGCTCCCAGGCAATGTTTTTGTATGCATTCCTTGTGCAAGGCAGAATATTGTGCGTCAGTCCGTTGCTCCCGCTGCTGGCTCTTCGCAACTTCCATCATCCCCTACCCCTCCCTCCCTGTTCCGGACCCCGCGTGACATTGTCAAAGGTGGGGATTCACAATCCGAGGTGGCGGCACGGTTGGCCAACCTTGAAGATAATTTCCGTTAAAGCAGGGTTAATGCTATTGGCGATTTGTCTGCGGGGGTTTCCCGTGACACCCCCTCCATTCTGGCTCAAATGTTTGAAATTTTGAATTTAGATCCACCTGAGGCCGTCACCCTGCCTAAGGGTCAGTTGTTTAATGTGCCTCAGCCGCGTTTGGTTTTTCCCAGACAACACCACTTTGAGAGAGTTGTGCTTAAAGAATGGGAACATCCCACGCGGTTGACTGGAATTCCTTCCAGTTGGGAAAAACGTTATCCCTTTCCGCCAGAATTGGTGAAGCTTTGGTCGGTTCCTCCTGACGTCGATACCCCTGTACTAGGGCTCTCCAGCACGGCTATGGTGCAGTCTGCTGAGACTACTGCCCTTAAGGATGGTGAGGATCGTCGGATTGACCAGTACGCTCGCCATGGTTTTAGTTATGCCGGGTCAACGATGTGCCCGGTGTGTGCTTCGGCGCTTCTTCTATTGGCGGTTAGATCTGTAATTCAGGGTCTGTGTGTGGATCTTTATCCCACTTGCAAGGAGTTTACTGCTCTCAGGCAGTGTGAGTCTTTTGCTTCCTATGTTCTGTCCGCTCAGGATGATGCGCTGGCTATGAGTAGCAAGACAGCGGCAATGCTGGTGGCTATTCGTCGGGCAGTATGGCTGCGCCAGTGGTCGGCGGACGCAGCTTCTAAAAAGGTGTCCCCTTTTTGGGATTGCGACTGTTTGGTGATAAAATTGATTCAGTTGCAAAAGGTGGTAAAATGCCGCAACGTAAGAGGCCTCGTCGTCCCTTTCGGGGGGCAAGTTCTGGTAGGCCTTCCTTTCGGTGATTCAGAGCGGGTAGGGGGCTTCCTTTCTCGCTACCAGAGGTGCAGGTTGGACACGGGGGAAGGGCCGTGGCCGCCCCGCACAGTCCTGGGGCACCAAGCCCAAGCCTGCCGGTAAGCCCGCTCAGCAATGACGGGCTGCCCTCACCCGTGCGGGTGGGGGGACGATTACGACACTTCTCCCAGGTTTGGGACCAGGAGATTCTGGACAGATGGATCCGGGAGGTAGTGTCGTCCGGTTACAAGCTGGAATTCGAGTCTCGCCCTCCTTCACGGTTCTTTCGGTCTCGGGTGCCCATCGATCCTTTGGCCGCACAGGGGCTCCTGGCGTCGGTAAAGAATCTGTTAGAGATGGTGGTCATCCGGCCGGTGCCACGTTTAGAGATGGGCCTCAGTTTCTACTCCAATCTTTTTGCAGTCCCCAAGAAGGACGGGTCAGTTCGTCCCGTCCTGGACCTGAAATTACTCAACAAGTTCATCCGTTTTCGGAAGTTTTGCATGGAAACTTTGCGTACGGCCGCCGGTTCCCTTCGGCAGGGGGACTTCATGACGTCCATAGACATCAAGGATGCTTATCTGCCACGCTCATCAACGTTTTCTTCGATTCGTGATGAAAGATCAGCATTTTCAATTCGTGGCACTTCCGTTTGGCCTTACCTCGGCTCCAAGAGTGTTTACCAAGGTGCTGGCAGGGGTGATGGCCAATTTCAGATCTCGGGGCATTCGGGTCGTACCTTATTTGGACGACCTTCTCATCATGGCTCCGTCACTCAATCAATCGGAGACAGATACCAGGTTGGTGGTCTCCACGCTGGAAAGCTTTGGTTGGGTGATGAACTTCCCCAAGTCCTCCCTCGCTCCGGCCAGGGTGGTGTCCTTTCTGGGGATGCAGTTGGACTCTCTTCAACACAGTGTTTCTCCCCCAGTCCAAAATTCATCTGATTCAGGAGTTGGCTCGGGTCCTTCTTTCCAATCCTCGGCCGTCCATCCGTCTGGGGATGATGTTGGTAGGGTTGATGGTTGCCTCTTTCGAGGCAGTTCCTTTTGCTCAATTTCACACGAGGACGCTTTATCTGTTGGCGTCCTGGGACCGGCAGCCTCGGTCGCTGGATCAGCCCTTCCAGTTGTCCTCCCGGGTCCGGCAGTCCCTCCAGTGGTGGTTGGTCTCGGCCAATCTCGTGAGGGGCAGGTCCTTCCTGACCCCTCTTTGGGAAATTGGCGTCCATGGTGACAGTCTTTCGGGATGGGGCGGTTTCTGGAAGGAGCTTCAGTTCCAGGGGCAATGGGGACCTCAAGAGGCCCACTTACCCATCAATGTTCTGGAACTGAGAGCCGTCCGTCGGGTGCTTGCTCTCCTGACTCATCACGTTCTGGGCCTTCCAGCCCAGGTGCGTTCAGACAATCGAACAGCGGTTGCTTACATCAGGGAGGGACTCGCAGTCTGAGTGCTCTCAGAGAGGTGTCCCTGATCCTGACCTGGGCAGAGGCCTATGTTCCTTGTCTCTCGGCGGTATACATTCCAGGAGTGGAGAACCAGGAAGCGGACCGGTTGAGCAGGGGCCACCGGAGGTGGACCTGTTTGCCTCTCGTCACAATCACAGGCTCCCGAACTTCGTGTCGCTCTCCCAGGATCCTCTGGCTCTGGCAGTGGACGCCATGTCCCTGAGCTGGGGGAGATCTGGGATTTCTATACCTGTTTCCTCCGATACCCATGCTGGGCAGGGTGGTTCGGAAGTTGGCTCTGGAAAGGGTGTCTGCCGTTCTCGTGGCCCCAAGGTGAACAAGGCGAGTGTGGTTCGCAGACATCATTCGGCTGGCAGTGGACCAGTTCGTTCTGCCTTTTCGGCCCGATCTGCTCACTCAGGGTCGGTTGTGCTACCCCAATTTACCAGCGCTGGGTTTGACGGCCTGGCTGCTGAAACCTCCATCTTGAAGGAGGAGGGTCTTTCTGACTCAGTCGTTAAGACTCTATCATCTACTATAGGACTTGGAAAGCCTATATCGCTTGCTGCGAGATTAGATCTTTTCCTTGTAGGGTCTTCTCGGTCTCCAGGATTCTGGAGTTTTTACAATCTGGGCTGGACTCTGGTCTTCAGCTAAGTACTTTGAAAGGGCAAGTTTCTGCCTTATCTATCTTTTTTCAGAAGCGTTTTGCGCTTTATCCTTTAGTTAAAACTTTTTTCCAGGGGGTTACCCATGTGCGGCCCCCCTGGAAACCATTACTCCCTGTTTGGGATTTGAATTTGATTCTTTCAGCTCTTCAGGCTCCTCCCTTTGAGCCTTTGCAAGATATTGCTTTGTCTACCCTGACTCAGAAGATTGTCTTCTTGGTAGCTATCACTTCGGTCCGGCGTGTCTCGGAGTTGGCGGCATTGTCTATCCAGGCGCCTTACTTTGAGAGGCATCAGGATAAAGTGGTCTTTCGGTTCAAACCAGACTTTCTTCCTAAGGTTGTTTCTGCTTTTCATTTGAATCAGAATATTCTTCCCTCCTTGTGTCCTAATCCTAAGAATGACAAAGAGAGGGTTTTGCATTTTTTGGATGTAGTACGCTGTGTTAAGTACTACTTGATTATCACGTCTCCTTTTCGTAAGATGGATGCCTTTTTTGTTGTGCCCTGTGGGCCTAAGAAGGGTTTGGCACCAGCCAAATCTGCCATTAGCAAATGGATACGTCAGGCCGTTACTGCGGCCTATTCTGCTAAGGGGAAAGTTCCCCCTTTTCGTATCACTGCTCATTCTACTCGCGCCGTTGGAGCGTCTGGGCTTTTCAGCACCAAGCTTCTGTTGAACAAGTTTGTAAGGCCGCCACTTGGTCTTCTGTTCATACTTTTTCTAAGTTTTACAAAGTTGATATGCGAGCCTCAGCGGATGCTGTTTTTGGCCGCAAAGTTCTGCAGACTGCAGTCATTTAAGTTATGCTTCACCTGGCCTTGAGATGCCCATCCCTTGTGGACACTGCTTTTGGATGTCCCAATCGTGAAGAATTAAAGGTGAAGCGGGGTGTGTGGCACACCAAGAATACCATTTTGTGAGTACTCACCTGAAAAATGGATATTGTTGGCGTGCCACACTCCCCGCTTCACTCCCACCTTTTTCGGTATTCCGAATCCTTTATATGGTGAAGCTTTGATTTATTTTGAGGTTACCGTTAATTTACTGGTACCTTGTCTTTCTGCTTTTTAATACACTGGTGATAAATGGGAGGTACCAGGTATATATAGGCCGGAAGGGGGCTCGTTACAAGACTTCCTCTCTGCAACGGCGTCACCTGGCGGTGAGTAACCCAATCGTGAAGAATTAAAGTGGACCAACACCCTGAGGTGATCGGCCCGGGAGATCACCTCACACACCGCGGGACAAATCCGAGATCGGGATGTCCCGCGGGGTGAACCCCCTCTGAACACCCCAAATCCACCTACCTGGTCTTCGGCGGCCGGCCGCCGCCGCCTCCCTCGCGCCCCTCTAGGCGTGCGCGTGCCCGCGCCGGCCGTCTCTGAATGGCCGGCGCGGGCGCGCACACGTCAAGAGTGATGCACGGGAGGCGTCCACGGGCAAGCTGCTTGTACGTTGCTGTCAATCAGCTTGTCCGTCGGCGCCGATTGGACGGCGCGGCCACGTGGGAGCGGGGAGAGGTGAGTTTTGGGAGGTTTCACACAGCGGGGCACCCCCGATCGGGGTGCCCCGGGGAAGTGGACCAATACCCAGGATAGTCAAAATCCTGGGTGTTGGTCCACTTTAAAGGTGAAGCGGGGTGTGTGGCACACCAACAATATCCATTTTTCAGGTGAGTACTCACAAAATGGTATTAATCCAATCTGTTCACGGTTCCCAAGAAGGACTGAACTCTAAGGCCGATCCTGGACCTGAAGGGTCTCAACAGGTTTGTAAGAGTCAGACATTTCCACATGGAAACATTGCGGTCGGCGGTGAGATCGCTTCGGCCTGGCGACTTCATGACCATGGTGGACCTCAGGGATGCTTATCTGCATATCCCGATTTTCCAGGGACATCAGAAGTTCCGGAGGTTTGCTCTGGAGGACCAACATTACCAGTTTGTAGCTCCTCCATTCGGGATATCCTCAGCCCCCCGTGTGTTCACCAAGGTGCTGGTGGGCATCATGGCTATCCTGAGGAGCCATGGCATTCATGTGTTACCCTATCTGGACAATTTGCTCATTTTGTCCCGGTCCCTTCAGCAGGCTGAGATCGATACTCTGATGGTGTTGTCAACCCTGGAGGCCTTTGGCTGGGTAATCAATTACCCTAAGTCTTTATCACTCCCTCAACAGTGAGATCCTTTCTAGGAATGACGATAGACACCGCTCAGGTCACCGTCGGTACGTCTGGGGATGAGATTGGTGGACCTAATAGTGTCATGCTTTGAGGCAGTACCCTTTGCCCAATTTCACATGAGACCTCTACAACTGAACCTGCTGACCGGGGGGAATTGGATGCAGGAATCTCTGGAGCAAGATTTTTCGCTTTCCCCTCTGGCCAGGCAGTCCCTTTTGTGGTGGCTGGGCTCCCGGAACCTGCTGGTGGGCAAGTCCTTTCTGACTCCCCATTGGGAGATAGTTACCACTGATGCCAGTCTGACAGGCTGGGGAGGTGTTTGGCAGACCCAGAAGATGTAGGGTCCGCAGGAGAACCATTTACCCATAAATCTCTTGGAGCTGAGAGCAATCTGGTTGGTTCTTCCACGCTTGACTCCCCATTTAAGAAGCCGTGCGATCCAGGTTCGCTCGGACAATCAGACTGCTGTGGCCTACATCAACCACCAGGGCGGGACTCGGAGCAAGAGATCCCTCAGGGAGGTAACCCAGTTTCTGACTTGGGCAGAGGAGAATGTTCCCTGCATCTCAGCGGTCTACATCCCTGGGGTGGAAAACCAGGAGGCAGATTCCCTGAACAGGAGTTCCTTGCACCTGGGGGAATGGCCCCTCAGCAGTGAGACCTTTCAGGCTCTGTGTCTCCGCTGGGGTCAGCCCGACGTGCATCTGTTGCCTCCAGACACAATCACAAGCTTCCAAGGTTCGTTTCCCTCTCAAGAGATCCTATGGCCATTGCAACAGACGCTCTGGCGATTCCCTGGACGGAATTCAAATTTCTGTATGCATTCCCTCCGTTTCCGCTCCTGGGCAGAGTGCTGCGCAAGATAGCCCAGGAAGGGGTACCAACCATCCTGGTGGCTCCTCGCTGGCCGAGAAGGAGTTGGTTTGCAGACATAGTCCAGATGTCAATAGATCACTACATCATGCCCGACGACCCAGGGCTTCTCACACAGGGGTCGGTGCGGCACCCCAATTGACGGACGCTGGCTTTGATGGCCTGTCTATTGAAACCTCAATCCTGACAGAGAAAGGGTTATCGGCCACGGTTGTGCAGACAATGATTCAGGCACGGAAGAAATCTTCCATGATATACTACAGAGTTTGGCAGGCCTATATCGCTTGGTGCGAGGCCAAGAGCCTTACTTGCCGAAAATTTGCTATTTCTAGGATTCTGGAGTTTTTACAACACGGCTTAGACTTGGGTCTCCAGCTGAGCACCCTCAAGGGTCAGGTCTCGGCTTTAGCCATTTTTTCCCAGAAATCCATTGGCAACCATAGGTGGATCAAGACCTTTTTCCAGGGAGTTTCCCATGTCCGGCCACCGCGTAAGTCAGTATTACCGGTGCGGGACTTGAATTTAGTACTATCTGCACTTCAGGGTCCTCCCTTCGAGCCATTGAGCGATGCTGCATTGTCTTTGTTGACTCTCAAAGTGGTCTTTCTGGTAGCGGTCACCTCTGTGCGTCGTGTATCAAAGCTGGCTGCGCTTTGTATGAAACCACCCTATTTTGAGATGCACAGAGATGAGGTGGTTTTTCGCTTTAAACCTGATTTTTTGCCTAAGGTCGTGCACAGAGATAAGGTGGTTTTTCACTCCCTTTCACCTTAATGAGGAAGTTGTCTTACCTTCCTTGTGTCCAGCACCGGCTAATTCCAAAGAACGGACCCTCCATGCTTTGGATGTGGTCAGAGCCATAAAGTATTACCTGGCTGCGACTGAATCCTTCAGAAAATCGGATTTGCTCTTTGTCCTAAGAGAGTTCTAGGAAAGGATTGCCACCAGCCAAGTCCACTCTCAGTAAGTGGTGACAGGCGGTGGTACAAGCATATTCTGCCAGGGGGAAGGAACCCCCTTTTCGGTTCACAGCTCATTCTACCAGAGCTATTGGTGCCTCTTGGGCTTTTCAGCACCGGCCATCGGTGGAACAAGTTTGTAAGGCCGCAACTTGGTCTTCTGTTCATACTTTTACAAAGTTTTACAAGGTGGATGTCAGGGCCTCAGCTGACGCTGCATTTGGCGAAAAGTGCTTTAGGCGGTAGTAAAATGAACTACATGCTGTTCCACACTGGGGAATACCGCCAATATGGACACTGCTTTTGGATGTCCCAATCGTGAGGATATTGGGACGGCCAGGACTGGATGTAGGGAAAAATACAATTCTGTGAAACTCACCTTTAGAATTGTTTTTGTATACATCCAGTCCAGGCCGCCCCACCCCGCCCTTGTGTTCATTATGTCCTGTATGCCTGTTATGGTGATCAACCATTTTTTGTTCATAGGACACTGTTTTTTCTAGTTTTTTGCTTAGAGAGGGGTACAAGCTGAAGCTATGTGAAGTAACATGGTTTCTTAGGCCTCCTGGCCGGCCCTCTTTTGTTGAGTACTGCTTTTAAACCACTGGGGAATGATAGAGGGGCAGCTGCCTTTATAGGGGGCCGGAAGGAGCTACATCTTTAATCTTGCAGTCAAGCGCCCTCTAGAGGTGAACACCCAATCGTGAGGATATTGGGACGGCCTAGACTGGATGTATACAAAAACAATTCTACAGGTGAGTTTCACAGAATTGTATTTTTATGAATATTTTAATATTCAAATCACCAAAATGGAGGCATCGGGGGATAGTGAGCTAAGCACCCCACTTGGGCAAGACAGGCTTTGCCCCTTGTGCAGACGGAATCCCCTGGGCAGGTTTAACACAATTTGTTCCACTTGCGCCAGAGGCATTGTTTTGGACCATAAGTGGGCGGTCGCTCCTGCCCCTAGTCCTGCATTACCACCAGCCTCTCAGGATCCTCCAATGCTGCAGTTAGCCCCTAGTGAAGGGGGAGCCTGCAAAGGGACACACTCAGATTTGGCACAGAGGCTGGCTAGCCTTGAGAAACAGCTCTCGTTGGCAGCCCCTAAAAAGGCCTCGAGTAAGAAGCGGCACTTGGAGCTGGTTTACTCAGACGATGATTTGTATGCTTCTTTTGGCTCCAGATGACTCTCGGAAGGTGAGTTGCTCTCCGCTGGAGAAGACAGCATCTCTGGTTCCTCCTCGGATGAGGAATCCTTCCTTCCGGATGATACGGAAAGCTTGCTTTCTTCCGTTTTTGATACCTTGCACGTAGTTCCTCCCAAGATGGCCAAGATATAGAAGGGTGATTTGTTTCGGCCTGAAAGACAGCGGCGGGTTTTTCCCGAGCAGCTGCATTTTTCCAATATGATACTTAAGGATTGGGAAAGGCCCAACAAGCTACCGTCGGTTCCTAAGGGCCTGGAGAGATGGTATCCTTTCCCTGCCAAGTTGATTAAGTTTTGGTCACATCCTCCCGAGGTGAACCCTCCGGTTTCAGGCCTATCCAACACCACTGTTATGCCATCACTTGACAATGCTTCCTTAAGAGATCCTGCAGACAAACGCATGGATCAGTTGGCTTGCCATGCTTTTACCTTGGTTGGTTACCTCTTGTTTCCCTAGCCACAAGGAAAAAGGTTAAGCAGCTTCTGGCTAAGGCTAAATCTCGCAAATGGGCGGAGTAGTTCAAGGAGCTCATGGCCTGTTTGGATTTCATCGGCTTTGTTGTTACTGCCATGGATGATGTGGTCAGGCTCGGTGCCAAGACTTCGGCCTTGCTTGTAGCATTACGCCGTTCGCTGTGGTTGAAGCAGTGGTCGGCTGTTGCGGCTGCTAAAAGGTCCCTCACAAGTTTACCCTTTGTGGGGGGTCGGCTGTTCGGGGAGCGACTGGACCTTTTGGTCAAGGATGGTAAGCTCCCTCAGAGAAGAAAACCTACTCGGCCTTTTCGGCACTCCTCTGTTAACCGGTCCTTTTGGGGGGGGGGGGGGAGAGGTTCTTCATTCTCCAGTGCCCGCAGAGATACCTGGGGCAGAGGTAGTTTCCGCAGCCGGCCCAACCCCGCCTTGGGAGCTAAGCCCAAACCTCCAGCCAAGCCTACTCAGGCATGGGGGGGGACGGCTACTGCTGTTTGCTCCAATCTGGAGACGTCACGTCTCGGATCTTTGGATTCAGGAGGTGGTGTCGTCAGGTTACAAGATCGAGCTGGCAGCCAGACCACCCACAAAATTTCTATGTTCAAGGGCATCCCGAAATCCTCTAAAAGCAGAGGATTTGAGAGCAGCTGTTCAGCACCTCCTGCAGATATGGGTGATTTGCCATGTGCCCCGGCAGGAACAGGGTCATGGATTCTACTCCAACCTGTTCACGGTTCCCAAGAAGGACGGATCGCTGCAAAAAAGGGTCTCAGCAAATTTATAAGGGTCAGACATTTCCACATGGAGACATTGTGGTCGGCGGTGAGATCGCTTCGGCCCGGCGACTTTATGACTACGGTAGACATCAGGAACGTGTATCTGCACATCCCGATCTTTCAGGGACATCAAAAGTTTTTGAGGTTTGCACTGGAGGATTAGCATTTCCAGTTTGTGGCACTCCCCTTCGGCATATCCTCAGCTCCCCTTCCTGGGGGATGACTCTAGACACCGGTCAAGTCAAGGTCTTTCTGCTGCAGCAGAAAGTCTTGGGACTCCAGACGCAAGTACAAGCCTTGCTGGCTTGTCAACAGCCATCTGTGCGTCTAGGGATGAGATTGGTGGGTCTAATGGTGGCTTGCTTCGAGGCAGTGCCCTTCGCCCAATTCCACATGAGACCTCTACAGCTGAACCTGCTAGCAAGCTGGGATTGGTTGCCAGAATCCCTGGAACAAGGATTTGTCTCCCCCCCCCCGGCCAGGCAATCCCTCTTGTGGTGGTTGGATTCTCAGAATCTGCTGGTAGGCAAGTCCTTTTGGACTCCCCAATGGGAGATTGTTACCATGGATGGCAGTCTTACAGGCTGGGGAGGCATTTGGCAGACCCAGAAGATCCAGGGTCAGTGGGGTCCGAAAGAGAACCGGTTGCCCATAAATCTCTTGGAACTAAGAGCAATTTGGTTGGTTCTACTACGTCTGACCCCCTATTTAAAGGCCATGCGGTTCAGGTCCCCTCGGACAACCAGACGTCTGTAGCCTACATCAGGCACCAGGGCGGTACTCGGAGCAAGAGATCCCTCAAGGAGGTAAGCCGGATTCTTAGTTGGGCAGAGGAGAATGTTCCCTGCATCTTGGCGGTTTACATCCCGGGGGTGGAGAACCAGGAGGTACAGACGCTCATCTGCTGATAGCTGCCGCTAGTAATGAATCGACACGTATTTCCTACACCCTTCCTTACTTTAAAGTGGACCAACACCCAGGATTTTGACTATCCTGGGTCTTGGTCCACTTCGGTGGGGCACCCCCGATCGGGGTGCCCCGCTGTGTGAAACCCCCCCGAACCCCCCGAACAACTCACCTCTCCCCGCTCCCAGCGCCGACGTACAAGGGAAGATCTTGAACGTCTAAGCGGCGGCGGCCGCCGCCGCCTCCCTCGCGTCACTTTGAACGCGCGCACCCCCGCGCCGGCCATTCGCAGACGGCCGGCGCGGAGGCGCGCACGCCTACAGGGGCGCGAGGGAGGCGGCGGCAGCCGGCCGCCGCCGAAGATAAGGTAGGTGAGTTGGGGTGTTTGGGGGGGGTTTCACCCCGCGGGACATCCCGATCTCGGATGTCCCGCGGGGTGGGGGGTGATCGGCCCGGGAATCTTATAGATTCCCGGGCCGATCACCCGTGGGTGTTGGTCCACTTTAAAGTAGACAGCAATAACACTTAAACTACCGGCTTATTGTCTGCCACCCTGTGTGCTTTAGTCATCCAGCATTTGTTGTACAGCTGCCAGTTCTCACTGAAGTGTCCTTATCAGTATGGACCATCTTCACTGTATTACACTTTGCATAAAAAGAATTGTAGATATCTATAAACAAAACTACAGCTTTAACTGAACTATTAAAGTGGACCAACACCCAGGATTTTGACTTCCCCCGGGGCAGCCCAATTGGTTGTGCCCCGTTATGTGAAACCCCCAGATCGCTAGCTTCAACTCATTTCCCCCCCCCTCCTACGGCACATGTGCGGCCACTCGTCCAATCAGCGCGCTCGGAGCCACTGTTGTATGCACATCAAAGCAACGTTTAAGCTCAGTGGCTCCGAGCATGCTGATGGCTGCATCTCGTGCTTCCCTCTAACAGGGAGCACACCCATGCCGGCCATTCACAAATAGCCAGCGCAGGCACGCGCCCTGCTAGAGAGAAGCGCGAGATGCTACCCGCGCATGCGGCATTACGCTAACCGCAGTGTACAAATCCCTGTCTATGTGGAAGAATCTTATTGGACCTCACTTTATGGATAGACAAAGTGGACCAAAACACAGGATTTTGACTATCCTGGGTTTTAGTCTTTGCCCCACTGTGTAAAACCCCCCAGGTCACCCAGTCTCTCCCCCGGACCTATGGCACATGCGCAGCCCTCTTGTCCAATAAGCGCGCTCAGATCTGCTCCAGACTCTTCGTCCAGAAACTTGTCTAATGTGAGCGCATCCAAGTGCACGGACTGCCGCATTCCCGGCTAACCTTTAACAGGGACTGTGCCTGCACTGGTTATTCACGAATGCCTGATGTGGGCAAGCACCCTGATAAAGGGATAGTGGGGATGCGGCAGTTGCTTGCAAATGCACCATTGGATCAGGAATGAAGGCGAGTTTTCGGGCAACCTGTGGGGCTTTGGTCCACTTTAAGTGCAATAGAAAGAATTAGCAACCAAAGACGATGCACCTTTTTCTAGCCTTTGCCGTCCAATTTAATTATACGATTGGACGGCAAAGGCTAGAAAAAGTTACAACATCTTTGGTTGCTAATTCTTTCTATTGCTCTTAAAGTGGACCAAAGCCCCACAGGTTGCCCGAAAACTCACCTTCGTCCCTACAGTAAAGATTCTTGGTCACTTTGCCGTCCAATCTTATTAAATGAGTGCAAAGTGACTAAGGCTCTTTACTGTAGCACAAGTTCTGGGCTTTCTGAACCTGTGTTATTATGAGACAGTCCACTGGATCCATTGATCAGCTTGTAAGAAGCTAATGTAATGCAGTCGGGGTCATGCTACAGAGAGCACAAGAGAATGCACATTTGAGTGTACAGCACAATCTGTATCTCAGTGAGTTTATTCTAAGTATACAGCACGTCCTGTTCCAGAAGATATTCCTTACATCCAGTAGATGGTGCTGGACTGCAGAGACAGAAAAGTGGCTCCTCCCGGCCCCATATATACCAGGGACCTCCCACAAATTCCCCATTTCTTCTCTGTAGTCTGGGCTGCAATGACTAGAAGATGGCTCTCTACTCGCAGGTGAGCGGGGCTATTAGCCTGCGGCCCTGTAGGACTATTCCCACCCGTTCCTTTTCACTGCCTCCCAGCTTAGGCTGCACTAGTTCGGGTGAAGGTAGGCAGCACCGCTGTCAGGTGCTAAGGAGCGCTGCTCCAACCGCAGTCCCCCACCAAAGGGTAGGCGGTATAGGCCTATGGTGAGCCTTATGGGATGCCCCTCCTGCGTCTTCTGCCCCTCGCCCCCTGTCCCAGCAGTTGGCTCCCTTTAGGCTGGCCTTCGCTCTCCCTGGTAGATCTCGGGGGGTGCATTCTTGACTATATAGTTGTGTATGATCCACCTTGAATTGATTGCACTGGTTTCTTTTGCCGCCGCCGCCGCATGCTTGTACTACGCTCCGCGGTCGGCGGCGACATCGCTTCAGGCGCTGCTGCGCCATCATTGGCTGGGTGCATTTTCGCGTTCTTCGAGGTATATGCGGGCGCCATTTTAGCTCTCTGCTGTGTGTGTCTGGTGTTTCCCTATCACTGTCTGTAAGTGCCCCTGCGGGCTGATTTATTTTGTATTTCTCTGTCTTGCATATTGCTTATGGGGTCTTTTTGCTTATGTCTTGCAGGCGGGTCAAACTTTGTGGTTTCTCCCGGTCCTATCCCCTCTATTTAGTGTTAACTCTTATTGGAGGGCTATTGTGTTCCCTTACCTCCCACTTCCCTAGCGGGTTATTGGGGCATCCCGGGTTGCTTTTATTAGCGTCAATCCCTATTGGCATGTTGTGCCATGATAATCGCCATATAGAGGCTTCTCAGGATAATGTGCTCGGGGTTCCTTCGGGACAAGCCCGGCTGTGTGTGGCGCGTGGGGTATCCCCTGTCAGTGACGACGTCAGGGTTTGTGTACCCTGCGCCCAGCAGACGCTTGTGCTGCAGTCTGGTTTACCTGCGGCTGGGCCTAGTGCTGCGCCCCCACTGGCTTCGCCTACCCCCCCATACTTACACCGGACTCCCAGTGAGGTGCATACCAGTGGGGAGTCTCAACCTGATTTGGCTGCCCGGCTAGCCAGCATTGAAAGGCATATTGCCGGGTCTGGTCTGCGTAAGGCTCCTGCTAAGCGGCGGCATCTGGCACCCAGTATTACTCTCTTTCCTGTGGAAGCTGATGAGTTTTTTGATATTACTGGATATACCCCCCTGGAAGAAGGGGAATTATTCTCTGATTCAGAATCATCTGAGGATCAGCCTAGGGGTTATGCTATGTCTGGGTCTGACCCATGGGACATACTGACAGACTTCTGGCTCACATATTTGAAGTACTCTGTATCTCTCCTGTTTCATACTGTTAAGCCATGCTTGGAGTTTCCTGAACAAACTCATTTTAATAATCTGGTGCTCAAAGAGTTGGGATAAGAGGTATCCCTTTCCCGCTGAGATAGTTAAACGTTGGTCATGTCCTCCTGAGGTGGATGCCCCAGTTCTGGGGTTGTCTAACACATCTGTCATGCATTCCCCTGATTCTACTACACTGAGGGAGGGGTAGGACAGGCGCATTGACCAGCTGGCTTGCCATGCCTTTGCCTGTGTGGGGACCACGCTCCGTCCGGTCTGTGCCTCTGCCATTACGACTGTTGCTATTAAAAGCCTGCTCAGGGGTCTCTTAGATGGGGCTCCTGATGATGCAGGTAGTGAAGAGTATAGAGCTCTTCTGCGTTGTGAGGAATTTGTTGCATATGTTCTCTCTGTCTTGGATGATACCATTAGAATGTGTGGCAGGGCTTCTGCCTTGTTGGTGGCGATACGCCGCTCGGTATGGCTGTGCCAGTGGGCAGCTGACAACTGTCGGGGTTTATGAAGCAAAGCTCATAAGGATGATTCTATAGCTAGGGTTAAATTTCTAAGGCGGACATAAAACACCTTATAAAAGAGATCTCTTGAGGTAATTTAGTAGTGCAATAATAAAATCTATTAACGGTTAAAGATAAATAACAAGCATTTATTATAAATACAAATAGTAATCAATAACCAATAAAACAAAACAATCAGATCAAAATCATATATCCTGCACTTATCAAATTCAGCCACAAGATGGCTCACTACTAGTACCATAAAATATCCTTATAACCAATCAATCCTAAATCGATCTAATAGACAATTTAACTTAATTGCTATACCAAATTTAAAGATTAAAAATAAAATAATTATCCCCAGAACACAATGCTCCGACAAGTATAAAATTCAACCAAAGATATTTTGATAGTATAGTTCAATTATTGGACTGGAATTTAGCTCACGGGAAGATGTGTTCCAGTGAGAAATTTCGCAATGCCCAGCTAATTAACTATTAATAAATGAGAACTATACTTTACCAGAATTTCTATGGTAGGTCGGTCTTCAATTATGCAAGGCCTGTGGGATATGTGGATCTGATATGCAATCACCAAGTTAGCTAGGAGCTGAGAGCTGAGAGCTTAAATGCTGGTCACTGAGATTGGGATCTTTCTGTCGACCTCTGCTGCTGATCTCTCTTGATGATCCTCCTTGCCCCTAAGAATTATCCCCATTATATTTAAATTTCTTATCTAAATCCATCCCTCTAGCAAACATGACGTCATTGGGGAATGGCTAAGTGTCCGGTGACTTGACCAATTCCATCTCCGGCCACAAGGGGTCATCGTAGGATAAGAAATGAATTTGGCACTATGTTGGAAAAATATTTAAAATCTAGGATAGGGAAATTACATATACCCATATATATCCAGGTGTATGGACTTATTTAAAATGTATATAGAAATACCCAAATCTATATATGTATATAATATATATATATATATATATATATATATATATATATATATACTCCCACATATCCCAGAATCGTCCTTACATAATTATTCAGCATTAACTGGAACTAAAGGAATAATTATTTGTCTTAAATGACATTCTATCGACTATAGAATTGTTATCCTGGGGGTAATTATCATGGTATATATTTAACACATTTAAAATCCTATAACATATCTATTAGTCACAAAAATATGATTTAGTAATATTATAAATCTATAATATAGATCATTCCATCTATAATAACTAACTTAAAAGTCATAACATTACACTAACATAAATTTCAACATATATATAACTATAAAAATAGCTACTAAACCTACTTAATTGAGACAACAATTCTTCATAAAAATACAATAATTATTCATACCCTGGGCATTAACTATATATATATATATATATATATATATATATATATATATATATATATATACACATATACACATATACAAACAAATGGTATAAATGGCATATTCTAAAGGACGACATTATTACTGATAATTTTAACTGGCAAAGCATCCCTTTCCGGGAATCCCCAAACAAGCTCAATTTTGCTGAAACATCATTCCCTTGAAATTGTGTAACCATTTCAGTCTAGAAAGGTGTTTATTTGTCTTGTAAAAAGAAGAAAAAAATCTCAGGGTCTTGTCTTACAGCGGGGCTTGTGAGCTTTTCCTCAGCTCAGCAAACATTTCTCCTGGAACTCCATTGTCTCAAAAATAATCCTTATGTGGAAAACTGATAATGGTGATCCCCGTAAGCTTTCTACATGGACCACAGACATATAGTCTGGTATTATATTGTGAAGAGACTTCTCGCCAAATAAACCCTTAGTCTGTGAAAACACAGACCTTCAAATACGCAAATATGCAGGTTTCACAACAGTGAATTCCTGACATCAGCAGAATTTAGTATGGCCTTGCATAGGCTTCTTAAGGAAAAAAGTATATATGTGAATAGACCCTCACTAGGCCATGGCTTCTACTAATTTTGTGTTTAAAATTATATATTAATACATATATGGATATTGAGAAATAGCCTGACATAATCCCCCTTCGTTCCAATTTAATATTTGAGTATAAAGTATGAAGTTGGAACGCTAGAGGAAGGCTTTTTATATTAGTTCATCGAGAACCATTGTGTCCGAGTTTGGCTTATAATGTTCAAGCCATAATTTCGCCAGCGTGCTTCTAATGAAGTGTATCCATGGTATCATCTTGATAGTTAGATAACTCAACCATCCGATAATCATAAAGAACAACACGCTCCCAACGTAACCAATCCGGGTTTGTTGAATCTAAAACGGTGAATATAACTTGTTGATAAAGATGGTATCCTTCACGTCGAATGTAGATCCGATAAGCGTTGTTTCTCGGCGATTCCACGTTCCGCTGGCCTCGTTCCTGGGAATGGTCGTCACACGCTCGATCTCCCGTCCTCCTCTCTGTCGATTGGACGATCTGGCTGATGTAGACCCTCTCGGACAAAACCCTCGCGTTCGTCAGACTGGATCCTGTAGTTCTCTGCGACACGATTCCAGACGATGGTCCTGATACAACGATCGGCTCGACTTGGCACTCTTTCCCCGTCATCAGGATGATGTATAGGATGGCGACACTTCTCGACGTCATCTCAGCTCCGTCAACTGTAAAATATTGAATGACACATATGAGCATATACATCTTTTCATATTCCTTCTTATCAATCGGGTACTAAAATATGATTTTACTATCAAAATTCTCCAATTCATATGGCTTGTTACGGAGAAGATTCTCGGTATTTTAATTTAATTAAGATTATAATTATTTTTTATAATTGTAATCAATTTTTATAATTATTAAAATCTATTAAGAGATATAAAAGTACGGAGGAAAATATAAAATAAAATAGGATAGGTCGATACAGTTCTTTATACTACACCAGTCCCGATTTTCCGTCTTCAGCTGGACTCCGATATCTCTTTATTCTTCTTCATCCGGTCTTCTTTCCAGTCTTTGAAGTTGTGACCTAGGATGACAAGCTCGCAATTGATTAATATGGACCCATTTATCCACAAATTCATCCCCCTTTGGAATCTTGACCTTATAGACCACAGGAGATAATTTATCAATAATGCTATATGGTCCTTTCCATGAAGGTAAAAATTTCTTTTCCTTTACCTGATCTCGGGCAAAGTTGTAAAGATATACCTGATCGGAGACTTGATACTCCTTCTTTGTAGTCTTCAGATCATAATATGTTTTATTGCTCACAGCAGCTTTCTCCAGATTCTTCTGGGCAAACGCAAAAGCCTGCTGAAGATGCTTACGTAGATTCTCCACGTATTGATGAGCATTTGAAGCGTTTAACAGATTATGATCCGTTGTCCTATAAAGCAAATGTTGTGGTAGTACCATTTTCCTACCAGTGATCATCTCAAATGTGGATAATTTGGTAGCAGAACTGGGCGTGGCTCTAATAGCCATCAAGACTAAAGGCAACTTCACATCCCAGTCCTTACCAGATTAATTGACAAACTTCTTTAGAATGTTTACAATGGACTGGTTGTAACGTTCTACTCCACCACTAGAGGCTGGGCGATAAGCTATATGTAGCTTTCTTTTTACACCCAATATTTCCCACATTTTCGTCATCACCTCACTGGTGAAGCTGGATCCGCGGTCCGATTCAACCCGCTGAGGCAATCCAAATCTGGAAAATACGTGGTTAATGAGTAGGGATGCACAAACACTTGAACTACACGTTTTGCACGGCAAACATTCCACCCATTTCGTGAATAGACAAGTTACGGTTAACATGTACCGATTTCCTTTTGATGAGGTTGTTACTGGTCCAATAAAATCTATTTGGATATCCGACCATGGCATAGACATTCCTCTTTTCATCAGTGGTGCCCGATGAGTGGGTGCTTGTGGCTGGAATTGAGGACAAATTAAACATCCTTGGCAATATGTGCGAACATCTTGCAACATATGCGGCCAATAAGCATAATCCCGTAACAATTCATATGTTACCTTCTCACCTCGATGTCCAGCAGTTGGAGCATCATGGGCATGCTGTAGCATCAAACCTCGGAATGTTATGGGAACCACCCATTGAGATATGCCATTTTTCGATGTTCTGACTAACAACCCATCTTGTAAAGAAAATTGGGACTTACCCTTCATCAAAATCCGTAACTCTTCCTTGTCTTTACAATCTTCCACAGTTATGGGATGGTTCTGTGGATCTTTGATATGTTTATAAAATACCCCAATGACAGGATCCCCCTTTTGGCTTTCAATGAGATCCTCACTAGGGAAATCCTGGCTCCACTGGGCCACATTGGCTTCGGCCTCCTTTTGGGCCTGCCTCCTGGTTAATGCCTCTACCTGTATGGTACCCATGAGGTCATCAATATCCAGGACTTCTCCTTCAAGAGCTCCTCGCTTGGCTAGGGTGTCTGCCAAGTCATTTCCCTCTTTATCCATACCTGGATATTTTGAATGGCCCCTGGTCTTTTTCCAATATATGGTAAGTCCATGAGTGGTAACCATCTCATCAATCCTGCAAAACATTTTACCATGTTTAACTGGTTTGTTGTTGCTTCTTACCATATTGGACCTTTTCCATCCAGGGAGGTATTCCACAAAACTGTTACGAATATAATTAGAATCTGTAATTATAACAAACTCTTTAATATCATATTCGATAGCCATCTGTACAGCTTTTTATACAGCAGTGAGTTCTGCAATCTGGCTACTTTTTGGACCAATGCTGTATCCTACAGAGATCTCTGGGAAGTTGTTATTCCACACTATTCCAATACCTGCAACCAACTTACGGTCTGATCCTACAGTTGTATGGAAAGAACAACCGTCAACATAGACACGGGGTAAAGATTTGCAATACTCTTCTTCAAATGTCTTATAGGGAAACAAAGATTGTTCTATTAGGAAATCATTTTCCGCTGGTTCATCTTTAGGGCCTGTATCGGTACAATCATGAAGATCAGCTAACCCTTGGGCAACTGGATTCTTATTATTTTGTTTGTACCTTATCTCCAATGGCCATCCCATTAAGGACATTGTCCATGCGGTTATCCGACTATTGGAAAGATTTCCATCCCTGATCTTACTGCTTTGCAAGTATTGCAATGGTTGGTGTGCAGTTTCCACAATGATCTTTTCGCCTTGGATAAAACTCCTGAAATATTGCAAAGCCCACACAGTTGACAATAATGCTTTTTCACAATCATTAAATTTTACCTCAACTGGTGATAATGACTTGCTAGCATAGGCGATGATCTTATTCAGGGTTTCCTGCTTCTGGAATAGTACAGCACTCATACTTTTATCGGTGAAGCCTGTTTCAACAAAGAAAGGTTTCCCCCCTTCTGGGTATGCAAGGCATGGGGCCTGAATGAGTCTAGTTTTCAGCTCAGTTACAGCTTCCTCATGACATTCATTCCATTCCCATTTTACGCCTTTCACTGCAACTGCAAAAGTGGTTTTGTAATTTCAGCATAGTTGTCTATGAACTTACGTGAATAGTTCATCATACCCAGGAAGGATCTTAATTCCTTCAGGTTGGTTGGTGACTTTGTCTTGGTCACAGCTTCCACCTTCTTCTTTTGTGGGTTAATTCCTTCCGCAGAGATTTCATGACCTAGGAAATTAACTTTGGAACGACACCATTGAGCTTTCTGTAAAGACAGTTTTACGCCAGCTTTTCTCAATTGGGTTAGTACATGCCTCAGTTCTGCAATATGTTTCTCAAAAGTCGCGCTTTTGATCAGAATGTCGTCCACATAAATGAAGGTACCTCGTTCAGCGGCATCAGGCATTGCCTTATGCATAAACACAGCAAACTCATGACCTGAATTTACATAACCAAAAGGTAATCGTTGCCACGCCCATTGTTTGTCACCAAATGAGAACGCCAGTTTGTATTGGTCCCTCTCATCCACCTTAATGGTCCAGTATCCCTGTGCACAGTCAAGAGCAGTGAAAATCTTGGACCCCTGTATTTGTGCCAAACACTGGTCTATATATGGCACGGGCCACCCAGACATATATACCCGTTTATTTAACTGCCTAAGGTCCGTACATAGACGAAATTGACCATTTGGCTTGAGAATTGCCAATATAGGAGAGTTAAATGAACTATGCACTGGGCGTATGATACCCCGCGCTTCCAAGTTCTTGACTATTTCCGCTAACGACTCATAAGCGGCTAATGGAAGTCGGTATTGTTTGACATATACAGGTGGTGCATTGGGATCTGTTTGGATTCTTGCTACATGTAGGTCAGTGACCCCACAATCATAGGAATCCTTGGCAAACATATCTTGGAAATCTATGAAGAGTTTCTTTAACTGTTGACGCTTCGATTCATCAGAGCATGCATCAGCTAAAGAAATTTGCTCTGCGGCCTGTTCCTGAAATTCAGGAAAAATTTCAGGTTGACTTAACTCATAAACTTCTTCCAGCTCAGTTGTTAAGTCGCCTTTAAGTCCGCTTACCATTTCCTTTTCTCGTTGGTATGACTCATATTCTTTCTCATCACTCTCGTGATTGAAAACCAATAAGGCTTCTTCAATATGGCATGTACCTTCTTCAGAACTGAAAGGATAAATAGAATGAATATTAAATAACCCTTCAGGTATTGAGAAAAAGTGTTGTTCCAATAGTTCTTCCTCTGATAGATATTCATCAGGGATAAGTCCAATAACCTGATTCTGAAATCCAAAAGTGTAATATTCAGAATCCATACCTAAACCAAGTATAGTTCCTTTCTGTAAAGCTATACTATGGGAAGCCATATTATGAATAATTATATTCAATGGTTTATGATAGATATTTACCATAGGAGTATGTGTTACCTTAAGTCCGATTTGTTGTATCCTGTTAGACAAATAGATCAAAGCGTCTGTATTCTTTAATGTCTGTCCCTTCTTTACCTGTATGGGAAGAATAAAAGGCTTACCTCCTTCAGGGATCTCGACATCCTCAGCAACCAGAATACTTACGGCATAAGGCATCTGTTGTCCCCATTTCAGGGTTTGTTCCTCATTTTGAAATCCCTCTGGATCCCCAGATAATCTAGACCACAAATTATTGTTCACCAGATCGATCTGTGCAGCAAATCGGTGTAACAGGTCATTCCTATATATATCTGGTGCCGTGGTTCATTCAACACAATGAATGAATGTTCAGTGGTCTTATCTCCTATGGAAATAGATAATAAACATCTTGCAATTACATTATGACTCTGGGAATCACCATCCAGATCATGAACCCATTGGTCTTGTGGAGAAGAATATCTAATCATTTTAGGATTGGCGAACTGTTTCAAAAGACTTAGGCTAATGTAACTGGCTTCGGATTTTAAATCCAGTTTGGCATATTTCATCCGAGCCATATTGTTCACCTGTACGGGAATCAATAGGTTATTACTTACCTTTTCAATCCGGGTCATGGATTGAGTATGCCTGGTCAGGTCTGCTACCTCGGAACATCTCCCCTCAAGCAAAATGGTTAACACATCCTCATTCAGGGTCACCTTTTTAATCCTATCCTTCTGGATGGTTATAGTGTTTTTTGCTATCCTTGATAGCTTTCTCAGGATCACCATTTTTCAGGATCGTGATGTCCGGGATCTGATTGTTCCTAAAATGAATTTCTATAAAATTAGATCTCTCTTCAACCACATGGCAGTTATAGTGGGTTTGCATATTGCAAGATCGGTCATAGGCAATAGGTGCCTTCACTTGAGTCCAAATTGCTTCATTAATGAAGTCAATAATGGAGCTCAATCTTTTCAAAATGTCAACTCCTATGATTAATTTATCATTAGGAATATCTACAATGATGGTGGGATGTCTAATTACTTTCTTGCCAATCGTAAACTTTAACCATGCTGTGCCTTTTACCTGTAAAGCGTCTCCACCTACACTTATCAAAGAGCCATCAAATGCTTTCAATTTAGGCTTTTTCTCTGTCCTATCCATAATTTGTTGGAAATAATTAAAGGACATTATAGTAGCTTGTGATCCTGTATCAATTAAACCTTTGATGGGACCTATACATTCATCTTGGAGGTATGAATCAATATAATATCGGCCATCAACATTAAACAGGTCACATAAATAATTAGGATGCTCTCGCATTTGATGTTTTTTAAGGCTATGGTTCTTCTGTAGGGATAAGACCTCTGATGAAGCTATGTCATTCCTGCTGCACACAGCAGCCCCCACCTTTGGGGATACCTGGATTACATCACAGTTTACAGACAATAGCTCACAGCTTGACGCTGACATCAGCTTTTCACTCTTTGTAGAGGAATCTTCAGCACACACATTCTCACGGTTAAGTTTCAAGATAGGTAACATATTAGACCCATCCCCCTTCTCGGATGAGGGGACAACAATTTGACACACACCATCTTTGGCCACTATTTTAGGATCAACAGCATTGCAAGGCAAAACAATAGTAGAATTCGCATCAGATTTACCTACAACCAATTCAGTAACCTTGCACAGGCCTAAGCTTTGATCCTGCCCTGACAATTTTATACAGTTGGACTGGGACCTGCAGCTGTTGCTAAAAAAGGCTTTTGGTTACTCTCATTGGAAACCTGAGCAATTTTACTAACCATTTCAGTTAGCTTGGCTACCTGATCGGCCAACTTATCGAAACGGTCGCTAAATTCAGGCCTATCTTGGTTTTGAGGCCTTCTCCTGTTATCAGTAGGTGACCGACCCCTAGGTGAGGTATGTGATTCAGGCCTATTATCCTTTTGGGATCTAGGTTTATTATCCCAGCGCCTGTATCTTGGGGGACCCCCATTGTTATACCGGGGACGGTAAAAATACCTTTTATTACCGCTATTTTCCCCCTCTGACCCATTGGGACTACGGGGTTTTATTGGCCTGGGTCCTGATTGGTTCTGCTGGGGCTGTTTGGAAGGTTCTGTAGGCTTAGGATACTTACGCTGTTGCGTTTCAAAACCTAATTTTTGATCTATCTTAGTCTCTGCGACATGTTGATCTGAGGACCGGTCATACCTTCTCTCACCTATAGGGTTACACTCACTGATATTATACAGTGTAGTGGCAGCAGTCACTAACCTGTCTAATGGAGCGTCAAGATCAAAATCTCTGGCCAAACTAAACTTAATCTGCACCGGCATCGCATCATAAAATAACTGCTTAAATTCACAGGACTCCCAATCAGGATAACTATATGCTAAACCATAAGCAATTTTAAGAACATACAAAAACTCCCGGGGACTTTGATGAGGTTTGCATCTTAATTTGTAGATGTCACGTCTGGCCGCCGTAATGGATTTATAAGGCCCAAATTCCATTTTAACCTTATGTAAAACATCCTGCCATTTCCTAATCCCCCTTTCTCTGAATGAGGTGAAATAATGGCGGTACCTGTTTTCAAATGCCCATGGTAAAAACCTGATTCTATCTGCATCAGCATATAATTGCAATGAATCCATAGTAGATTCATATAATTCCAGATGGTTAGCAATTTCTATAGATCCCTTTTTAGAAAACGTAGGAACAGTGGCATTTAAGAATTTGATAATCCCAGATGAATTCTGATCCCCCTTTGGAGACTGAGTGTCCCTCTTTCTAGGGGAAGCCTGGTTATCCCGTCTTAAAATCTCATCCCTCTTACGGGCAAATTTGTCCCTACGGGTTGATGAATATTCTTTACTCCTCTCCCTGTCAGAATCAAAATCACTACTGCTTTCCTCATAGTAATAAGATACAGGTGATTTAATCCTTACAGCCCTCTCTGGGGAAGAGTGAGATACTTCATGCCTTAAGCCTTTTGTGTCATTAGCACTTTGTAATGCCAATACTGCTTGACACGCCTGGGTTAACTGAGTCATTAATTCATTGGTATCTAAGCTATCATTTTCTGAGGTCTGACTAACAGGATTTTGGTCTGATTTTGCTTTAAGAGCATATGATTTTGAGGGAATATTTTGGGGAGTAAGAGTGGGCGGTTCTGGGAAGCTTCCACTGTCTGGCAAAGCACTTTCCACCTTGAATGCAGTGGGGCTTTGTCTTGCTTGCTGCAGCCTATAATAACAATGATTAATTTCATCAGCTTCTTGCTCTACTCTTTGATATGCCGTTTTACAATGGTCAATCTTACTTTGCAATTCTTTAACTGCTAACTTTCCTGATTCTACTTCTTTTTCTAAACTGTCTATATAAACTTGTACATTACTTAGATACATATCCTTTTTAGTTGAATGGTTATTAACTTCTAGTAGTGCGAATAAAATTATTGGTACCAATCTTAATAAGTGTCGATCCTTATTAGTATTGCTTTTAAGTGCAGACATATATGTTAAATGTCTTCTAACCGTTCCAGACAATGCCCATACATCTATACATTCTCTCTTGGAATCTTGGCATAACCCCTGTTTCCAAGCTTCTATATCTTCACTTAAATTCAATCTCTCATGTACGTATTCCATGATACTATAGATTAATTGTTCCGGGCTAGATGGACCACCCAGAGCGGCTTCACAGGAGCCGGTATCGCTATTGACGGTACTCATTTTTACTACTGATAATTTCAGATTACAAATATGTCAATATAAATTTAGACTCGAGGTGAATATAGAATATAGTATAGAGTTTTACTATTGCACAAACAAATTAACGCTACAAGATCTCACTGGGGCCTCCAAATTATGTCGGGGTTTATGAAGCAAAGCTCATAAGGATGATTCTATAGCTAGGGTTAAATTTCTAAGGCGGACATAAAACACCTTATAAAAGAGATCTCTTGAGGTAATTTAGTAGTGCAATAATAAAATCTATTAACGGTTAAAGATAAATAACAAGCATTTATTATAAATACAAATAGTAATCAATAACCAATAAAACAAAACAATCAGATCAAAATCATATATCCTGCACTTATCAAATTCAGCCACAAGATGGCTCACTACTAGTACCATAAAATATCCTTATAACCAATCAATCCTAAATCGATCTAATAGACAATTTAACTTAATTGCTATACCAAATTTAAAGATTAAAAATAAAATAATTATCCCCAGAACACAATGCTCCGACAAGTATAAAATTCAACCAAAGATATTTTGATAGTATAGTTCAATTATTGGACTGGAATTTAGCTCACGGGAAGATGTGTTCCAGTGAGAAATTTCGCAATGCCCAGCTAATTAACTATTAATAAATGAGAACTATACTTTACCAGAATTTCTATGGTAGGTCGGTCTTCAATTATGCAAGGCCTGTGGGATATGTGGATCTGATATGCAATCACCAAGTTAGCTAGGAGCTGAGAGCTGAGAGTTTAAATGCTGGTCACTGAGATTGGGATCTTTCTGTCGACCTCTGCTGCTGATCTCTCTTGATGATCCTCCTTGCCCCTAAGAATTATCCCCATTATATTTAAATTTCTTATCTAAATCCATCCCTCTAGCAAACATGACGTCATTGGGGAATGGCTAAGTGTCCGGTGACTTGACCAATTCCATCTCCGGCCACAAGGGGTCATCGTAGGATAAGAAATGAATTTGGCACTATGTTGGAAAAATATTTAAAATCTAGGATAGGGAAATTACATATACCCATATATATCCAGGTGTATGGACTTATTTAAAATGTATATAGAAATACCCAAATCTATATATATATATATATATATATATATATATATATATATATACTCCCACATATCCCAGAATCGTCCTTACATAATTATTCAGCATTAACTGGAACTAAAGGAATAATTATTTGTCTTAAATGACATTCTATCGACTATAGAATTGTTATCCTGGGGGTAATTATCATGGTATATATTTAACACATTTAAAATCCTATAACTTATCTATTAGTCACAAAAATATGATTTAGTAATATTATAAATCTATAATATAGATCATTCCATCTATAATAACTAACTTAAAAGTCATAACATTACACTAACATAAATTTCAACATATATATAACTATAAAAATAGCTACTAAACCTACTTAATTGAGACAACAATTCTTCATAAAAATACAATAATTATTCATACCCTGGGCATTAACTATATATATATATATATATATACATATACACATATACAAACAAATGGTATAAATGGCATATTCTAAAGGACGACATTATTACTGATAATTTTAACTGGCAAAGCATCCCTTTCCGGGAACCCCAAACAAGCTCAATTTTGCTGAAACATCATTCCCTTGAAATTGTGTAACCATTTCAGTCTAGAAAGGTGTTTATTTGTCTTGTAAAAAGAAGAAAAAAATCTCAGGGTCTTGTCTTACAGCGGGGCTTGTGAGCTTTTCCTCAGCTCAGCAAACATTTCTCCTGGAACTCCATTGTCTCAAAAATAATCCTTATGTGGAAAACTGATAATGGTGATCCCCGTAAGCTTTCTACATGGACCACAGACATATAGTCTGGTCTTATATTGTGAAGAGACTTCTCGCCAAATAAACCCTCAGTCTGTGAAAACACAGACCTTCAAATACGCAAATATGCAGGTTTCACAACAGTGAATTCCTGACATCAGCAGAATTTAGTATGGCCTTGCATAGGCTTCTTAAGGAAAAAAGTATATATGTGAATAGACCCTCACTAGGCCATGGCTTCTACTAATTTTGTGTTTAAAATTATATATTAATACATATATGGATATTGAGAAATAGCCTGACACAACGCTGCTAAGAAGGCTCTCACTGGGTTTCCCTTCAAGGGGCTGCGCCTCTTTGGGGAACGTTTGGACTTGTTTTCTAAGGGAGGCAAGTTGCCTCAGCGTAGAAGGCAGCCTCAGTCCTTTCGGGGTTCAGGTGCCTTTTCTCCTTCCTTCAGGGGCTCCAGAATTGGACGGGGAGCTTCCTTTGCTGGAGCCCGTGGAGATTTTTGGGGCAGAGGACGTGGCCGCCCTGGCCCCTCCTGGGGTCCCAAGCCTAAGTCCTCTCCCAAGCCCCCTCAGGCATGAAGGGGCGCCCTCACCCATCCGGGTGGGGGGACGTCTTCAGCTCTTGGCTCATGTCTGGAGGCTTCATGTCTCAGACAGGTAAATTCAGGAGGTAGTATCCTCCGGTTACAAGATAGAGTTTGCAGCCTGGCCGCCCCGAAGATTCATCGAATCTCAGTTAGCTCAAAACCCCCTGTCAGCTCAGGGTCTGTCCCTGGCTGTCCAAGGCCTTCTGGAACTAGGTGTCATCTGCCGGGTGCCCTTGAGGGAAAGGGGCAAAGGCTATTATTCCAATCTTTTCATTGTTCCCAAAAAGGATGGGTCCATCAGACCTATCCTGAATTTGAAGCTCCTCAACAAATTTGTCAGATTCAGACACTTTTGCATGGAGACTCTGCGCTCAGCTGTGACTTTCCTACACCCAGGGGACTTCATGACCTCAAGGATGCTTACCTTCACGTACCTATCTTTTCAGGTCATCAGAGATTCCTCAGGTTCGCTCTGGAGGATCAGCACTACCAATTTGTGGCCTTGCCTTCGGTCTCACCTTGGCTCCCAGGGTATTCACCAAGGTGCTGGCAGGAGTGATGGCTTTGCTGAGATCTTAGGGCATTCGCATTCTTCTCTACTTAAGACGACATGCTTATCACTTCTCAGTCCTTCCATCAGGCAGAGTTGGACACTCAGCGGGTGGTGTCCACACTGGGGTCATTCGACTGGGTGATCAACCACCCCAAATCTTCCCTGTCTCCTTCCGTGGTGAAGTCTTTTCTGGGCATGATTCTGGATTCATCTCAGGTCAAGATCTTTCTTTCTCAGCAGAAGGTGGATAGTCTTCAAGAGAAAGCTCAGCTCCTTCTGTCTTGTCCTCATCCATCCATCAGGCAGGGGATGCAGCTGGTGGGCCTGATGGTGTCCTGCTTCGAGGCGGTTCCATATGCTCAGTTTCACATGAGGCCTCTTCAGCTTCACCTCTTGTCAGTATGGGATCGGGACCCTGTGTCCTTGGATCAGGTGTTTGTCCTGTCCCCTCTGGTCAGGTGGTCTGTATCGTGATGGCTGGACTCAAGGAACCTACTGGGGGGCAGATCCTTTCTGCCCCCCTGCTGGGAGACTGTCACCACGGATGGCAGTCTGACAGGTTGGGGGGATTTTGGACGTCCCTGAAATTCCAGGGTCAGTGGGGCCCTCAGAAGGCCCATGCCCCTATCAACATTCTGGAATTGAGGGCGATCAGGTTGGTTCTCGCCCACTTAACCCCACACCTGCGGGGTCGGGCTGTTCAGGTCCGCTCGGCAACGGCGGTTGCCTACATCAATCATCAGGGAGGGACCCGGAACAAGAGGGCCCTCAAGGAAGTGTCCCTGATATTGTCCTGGGTGGAGGAGAATGTTTTCTGCATCTCAGCTGTGTACATTCCGGGGGTGGAGAATCTGGAGGCTTCTCTCGTCTGGGAGAATGGTCCCTTAGCAGTAGGGTGTTTCGCTCGCTGTGCCACCGCTGGGGTCAGCCGGATGTGGATCTGTTTGCATCCCGTCACAATCACAAGCTTCCAGTCTTTGTCTCTCTGTCCCAGGATCCTCTGGCCCTGGCCATGGATGCACTGGTGATGTCTTGGACGGGGTTTCAGCTCCTGTATGTGTTTCCCCCTTTTCCCCTGCTGGGCAGGGTGTTGCGCAAGATAGCTCAGGAAAGGGTGCCAACCATACTGGTGGCCCCCTGTTGGCCAAGAAGTGTGTGGTTCGCAGACATCGTGCAGCTGGCAGTAGTTCAGTATGCCCTGCCCCGGGTTCCAGATCTGCTCACTCAGGGGCACCTACGCCACCCCAATTTACAAACGCTGGCTTTGACGGCCTGGCTGTTGAAACCTCCATCTTGAGGGAAAAAGGGCTGCCTGCCTCGGTTGTAAATACCATGATCAGGAAAAGGTCCTCTTCTTCCATCTACTAAAGGGTTTGGCATACTTACATTAGCCTCGATTCAGAGAGACACAAAAAACTTCCGTTTTCGTGCCGATCGTTTTTTTTTGTGAAATGTTTCCGTTCTCGTATGAGCGTTCGTGCGATTCAATGCATGCATTGAAAACCTTCTCTAAAGTTTCCGTCTGTTCGTACGGCAGATTACGAATTACGAGGATGTCATTTTCCATCCAGACTTTTCCGTTTCATTTTCACATGTTACAACGTAGGCTTTCGTTTTTGCCCTTTTCCCATCGTATCCTCCAACGAATCCTTTACGTTTCCCGTTCGATTCTGTTTCCCTTTTACAATAAATATTCGTCCAGACGAAAATCCTTACCATCTTGCGCCTGCGCACTACAAACTTAACTCATTAAAGTGGTTGCCTACATATTTGCCACCCTCACTTCTACTACAATGTTTAGCTAAATCACTTAGCACTATCCTCCATCTTCCCTTTTGGACCCTTAAAGCTCACCCAAACCACTTAGCACTATGCTCCTTCTTCCCTTTTGGACCCTTAAAGCTCACCCAAATCACTTAGCACTATCCTCCATCTTCCCTTTTTGACTCTTAAAGCTCACCCAAATCACTTCTCCGTCATGTGAATATTCATCTTTAAATATTTCTGGGCCCATTAGTTTTGTGTTAATGTATTTTGTAAATAAAATGACAATGTAACATTTTTTTTATAAAACTATACTTTTAACTATAAAAAACAAAATACATAGCAATGGCAGGCCACAGAACATTATTCTTCATCTGTGGTCCCCAACGAGTTGCGCAGCTCCTGCATTTCGCCCACCAACTGAAGGACCTTGACACTCAGTTGTGCCACTCTGGCACATGTGGTCCCTGTTAAAAAACGTAAATTAAAATTTTGGTATAACCTTGTTGGGGTCATACTGCAGTGCCCCCCCCCCCCCTCCCGTACGGTCCAAACACCTAAATCTGGACTTCAAATGCCAGAGGGCCCTTGCCACCACGGCCCGGGTTTTGCATAGTGCCAGATTAGAGAACCCCTGGCCCGCATTCTGCAGGCAAAGAACAGGCATCAGGAGCAAGGGCGAGTGGCACATCTTGCGGTTCCTGCAACCAAATATAAAATATTTACACAAAGCAAAGCTAACCAACTAAAACAATAACTCCTACAACAAATTAAGATTCAAGTTCAACAATCCTAATATAATTCACAAAGGACATAAGTCTAAAAAAATATAGCAATTATATGGATGTGTGGGAAAATAAATGTTTACATGCTAAGGACTAATTTAGGTCAGCATTAAAATGCATCTATAAGGCATACATGAAATGTATTGATTCAGGTATGCATTGCTATACAATTTATGGTTTCGGCCATGCTGATACATGCAATGCCTTGGTGCTAAAGGCACGCAGACTCCTCCACATAGCCGCAAAACATGTTCAACAATAGCAATCCGAGCCCTCAAAGGTCTCGTAAGTGGATCGGAAATGAAACGGATTTATAGGGTGGTGATCCGTCGGAAATCAGCTCTCTGAATCAGACAGAAACCATCCCAACAACGGAAGTTATCTGAACGAACGGAAAATTTCATATTTTGTTTGGAAATGTTCCGATTTGCTTCCGTTCATCGAAAGCGCATATACACATTTTCCCGAACGTTCGTGCGAGTAGAAAATGGACGAAAAAAAGCAAAAAAAAAAGACAAACACCCACCAAAACTTTCACAGACAGGTACGGAAGTCCGGACGAATGTGTCTCTGAATCAAGGCTATTGACTGGTGTGAGTCTAACTCGCTTCCCTGTCGTGTGTTTTCTATTCCTAGGATTCTGGAGTTTCTCCAACATGGTTTGGATCTGGGTCTTCAGCTCAGTACTCTGAAAGGTCATGTTTCTGCCTTGGCCATTTTTTTCCAAAGATCCTTTGCTCAGCATCCCCTGGTCAAGACCTTCTTCCAGGGGGTTACTCACATGCGTCCCCCACGTAAGCCTATGTTACCAGTCTGGGACTTGAACTTGGTCTTATCTGCCCTGCAGGGGTCTCCCTTTGGGCCCTTGCAAGGGGCCTCTTTGTCCATTCTTACGCTTAAGGTGGTCTTTTTGGTGGCTATCACTTCTGTTAGGCGTGTTTCTGAGTTGGCGGCGCTTTCCATCAAGCCTCCTTATTTTGAGAGAAACCAGGACAAGGTGGTGTTTCGTTTTAAGCCAGACTTTCTGCCTAAGGTTGTGTCTGCCTTTCATCTCAATCAGGACATTGTTTTGCCTTCTCTGTGTCCTAATCCTAGTAACTCTAAGGAGAGAGTTTTACACTCTGGATGTGGTCAGGACCCTGAAGTTCTATTTGGTGGCTAATGAATCCTTCAGGAAGACTGACGCTCTGTTTGTGCTCCCGTCTGGACCTAAGACTGTGATACAGGCCTACTCTGCTAAGGGGAAGGAGCCATCCTTCCGCCTTACTGCTCATTCTACTCGTGCTATTGGTGCCTCTTGGGCTTTTCAGCACCAAGCTTCTGTTGAACAAGTTTGTAAGGCCGCCACTTGGTCTTCTGTTCATACTTTTTCTTAGTTCTACAAGGTTGATGTTAAGGCCTCAGCTGATGCTGCCTTTGGCCGCAAAAGTCTGCATGCGGCAGCGGTTTAAACTGTCTGCTGTTACTTTTGGGGATCCCATCCTACCTTACGAACACTGCTATTGGATGTCCCAAGAGTAAGGAATATCTTCTGGAACAGGACTTAGAATAATACAATTCTGTGATTACTCACCTGTAGAATTGGTATTATACGTATACAGCACGTCCTGTTCCACCCCGCCCTTGTTATCATTATTCTTAGTTACCTCTTTATGGTGATTGTTTAATTTCTTATAATGGTTATAGTTCTCCTGGTTTCATTTAACTGCTTTTCAATTCTGGGGAATTTGTGGGGGGTCTCTGGTATATATGGGGCAGGGAGGAGCCACTTTTCTGTCTCTGCAGTACAGCGCCATCTATTGGATGTATAAACCAAGAGTAAGGAATATCTTCTGGAACAGGACATGCTGTATACGTGTAATACCAATTCTACAGGTGAGTAATCACAGAATTGTACTTTTAAACCGGACCTTCAGCATCATATAATGAAAAGGCCAAACCCTTAAAATATATTAATTTTGATACTGGGGAATAGCTTAAATTGGACCTTCACCATGATTTATTCAAAAGCCCAAACCCTAAAAAAAAACTATTCCACAGCATCTAAAGTTAATATATTTTAGGTTTTAAGTCACTTATTATTCTTTCCACCTCTGGGCTGCAACTCTGTTCAGGACACTAGGATACGGTCGCCGCCATCTTGACTCAGAAGCATCACACTTACTGAGGAGAGGAGGGTGGGATAAACTGCAGGGGGCGGGTTATAGCTGTGCTTTGCTCAGACAGAGCAGAGCTGGGGTCAGGAAAAGGACAGCAATCCCAGAATGCAGAGCAGCACAGTCAGAAGGCACTTCCTGTTTGCAGGCTGTCTGATGTTTCATGAGCCGCCATCTTGGATGTTTAAAGGCTCATAACATGCAGTAGATGCAGGTAGGATGATTTTTAATGTGGGTAATCTGTATGTACAGGGTGTGGGAAACATATAAGATAGGCTCTTATTTAGAGTGAAGGACCGCTTTAAGTTTTTAGTCACTTTTTTTTCCTACCCCTATCAGGCTGCAACTCTGTTCAGGACTCTAGGATATGGGCACGGCCATCTTGCCTCAGAAGCATCACATACTGAGGAGAGAGGATATAAGTACAGGGGGCGGGGTTATAGCTGTGCTTTGCACAGACAGAGCAGAGCTGGGGTCAGGGAAAGGACAGCAATCCCAGAATGCAGAGCGACATAGAAGACACTTCCTGTGCTCCATGAGCCGCCATCTTGGATTTTTAAAGGCTCATTACATGCAGTAGATGCAATTTGGATGATTTTTAATGTGGGCAATCTGTATGTACAGGGTGGGGGGGACCCTGAGTATGCTCTTATTCAGGGTGAAGGTCTGCTTTAACTTCCTAACACACCCTAAAATGCAATACAAATATTTGTGTTTTTTTGTTAAAAAAATCATTTGTACCTGTGATGGGGCATTTTTACGGGTAAGGTACGTAATTTTTTCAATGAGTTAAGGATACTTGTTTTGAGAGTTAAGAATTAACAGCGCCCAATGGGTTATGCTATGAATCTGCATTTTTTCTGCATACCCCAAACTTGCTGTTCCCAAACTTTCTCAAAATTCTCACATCATTGGAAAAATGGACTTGCTTCACCAGAACGTTAGCATGACCCCAATTGTCTCCATCCATTGTGTAAGGTATTGGTTTGCCCACTAACAGCCTATGGGACCGTGCTGGGCAGCAAAGCACCCTGGGATGCCCCATGCTGCCACTATTTAGGGACTAACTGAGAAATTAAGTCTCCTCAGATTTTACTTTCTCTTTAAAGCCATTGTCCAGGAAAAAGTAAAAAAAAACTTATACTCAACTGAAGAACGAGCATCACATAGTGCCACACTGGTCTTCAATCGCTGCTGCCTTCGAAGTGGCATTCTGGGGGAGGGGGGGTAGGTCATATGTAGGGACCTGGATATAACTAGGAACACGTTAATTAATTAATAAGAATCCTTTAAACAGAGTTAACTATACATAAAGCTCTTATTCTAAGTATGTCACACACCCCGCTTCAAGATATTCATAACGTGTGGGTATATACTGACCTGAAGAGGCGATCTGCAGAGATGATTGGAGGAAAGAAAACCCCTCCCAGTCCATAAATACCTGGGACCTCCCACTCATTACCCAGTCTTCATCTCTGCAGACGGCGAGCAAGCAGCAGATGATATCTCCTCCTTGCACTGGGGGACTTTAAGGTAGCCGGGTCTACTCCCGGCCTATATATTTTTTATTTCCGTTCGGACTATTTATTCCCATATGAATATTATATATATATATATATATATATATATATATATATTGAATGCCTCCCAGTCTTGACACATACAGGTTACGTGAGTGGCCCTGCGGGCCATTTCTTATTTGCACATTTTATTATATATATTTATGTCTACATGATATATATATATATATATATATATATATATATATATATATATAGGGATTTAAAGACTCATACTGTTTTTCTGTGTTTTTTAGGCTGAAACTTCAGGGGTTTTTAGGCTTCTCCCGGTTCTAGGGTACCTGGGTATTTTTTAATTTTATCTTTACAAATCCTCCCACTTGGACACCTTAAGGGCATCCCGGGTTGCTTAATAGCGTAATTCCCTCACTGATAGCGACTCACTCAAGTTCACCTTATGGAGGCATCACTGGATTCCGGGCTTCCTTCGGGACAATCCCGCAAGTGCATGGGCTGTGGGGTATCCCTAACAGGGGATGATTTTTTCTTATGTATTTCTTGTGCACAGCTGACTATTACACGGCAGTCCGGACCCCAGGCTTCTGGGTCAGTGCCGCCGGCCTCATCCTCTCCCCCTCCCTTTTTGACCCGTGCCCCGTGTGATGTTACTACGGGGGGGCAGTCGCAATCTGATGTATGTGCCAGATTGGCCAGTATTGAAAAGTTTATTTCTTCTGCGGTTGCCAAGAAAGCAACGACTAAGAGGAAGCATTTATCGCCGGGTTAATCATTTTGTATATGATGATGATGCGGATGGCCTGGACTGGTCAGATTTTTCCCCTCTTGAAGACGGGGAGTTATGCGAGGATTCAGATATTTCTGATGATCAACAAATTGTTGGCGCTGATTCCGATCGGAGGTCAGGGATTTCCTTGGACACTCCTAATGTTCTGACTCAGATGTTTGAGGTTCTGGCTATTTCACCTCCGGTGGAGGTTCCTCAACAGCAAGGTGAGTTTTATGACGAATCCAGGCCGCGCTTGGAATTTCCTAATCAAAAGCATTTTGATAATATTATTTCTAAGGAATGGGATCGGCCTGCCCGGCTTCCGGGCATTCCTCAGAGTTGGGATAAAAGATACCCTTTCCCAGTGGATACGGTTAAGCGCTGGGCGTCCCCCCCCGAAGTGGACGCCCCAATTTTGGGGTTATCCAACTCAGCCGTTTTGAACAGCCCTGATTGTTCCTCTCTGAAAGACGGTGAGGATAGACGCGTTGACCAGATGGCTTGTCATGGCTTTGCTAGTATTGGGGCAGCCATACGGCCTGTATGTGCCTCATCGCTGTTGGCGGTGGCTACCAGAAAGGTGGTCAGGAATTTGTTATCCTCCTCCGGTTTGAATCCGGACAGTGATGAATTTCGTGATCTAAAACAATGTGAGGTATTTTTGTCCTTCATAGTAGCCGCTTTGGATGATTCTTTGATGATGAGTAGTAGAGCCTCTGCTCTAATGGTTACTATTAGGCGTTCAATTTGGTTACGCCAGTGGGCGGCTGATTTTGGGTCAAAGAAGTCACTGACGGCTCTTCCCTTTGTTGGGTTACGACTCTTTGGAGACAAATTGGACGCTGTGGCCAAGGGCGGAGGGCTACCTCAACGCAAGAAGCAACGACGCCCCTTTCGAGGAGCGGCTTCCTTCACCCCTTCATTTAGGGGATCTAGAGAGGGAAGAGGTTTTGCTTTCCCTTCTACCAGAGGAGATTCCTGGAATAGGGGCAGAGGACGTGCCCGTTCAGGATACAGTTGGGGTTCAAAACCCAAACCCGCGGCCAAGCCCGTTCAACAATGAGGGGGCGCCCTCACCCGTGCGGGTGGGGGGACGTCTGCGACACTTCTCCCAGGTCTGGAATCAGGAGGTTTCGGACAAATGGATCCGGGAAGTGGTGTCTTCCGGCTACAAGCTGGAGTTCGAGTCCGGCCCCCCCCCCCCCCCGCGTTTCTTCAGGACTCGAGTGTCCCCGGATTCACCGGCTGCGCAGCAGCTCCGGGTGGCAGTATCAAGTCTTCTGGAAATGGCAGTCATTTGCCCAGTACCCCCTTTAGAAAGGGGTCGGGGTTTTTATTCAAATCTGTTCACGGTCCCCAAGAAGGATGGCTCCGTCCGGCCCATACTGGACCTAAAGATTCTCAACAGGTTTGTCAGGCTGCGAAAATTTCGCATGGAAACGTTGCGTTCGGCTATTCAATCTCTTCGTCAAGGGGACTTCATGACGTCCATAGACATCCAGGATGCTTACCTTCATGTTCCCATTTTTCCCGCGCACCAGAGGTTTCTGAGGTTCGTGGTGGAGGATCGACACTTTCAGTTTGCGGCTCTTCCCTTCGGTCTCACCACAGCTCCAAGAGTTTTCACCAAGGTGCTTGCTGGGGTGATGGCTCTCCTCAGAGCGCAGGGGATTCGCATAGTGCCGTATCTGGACGACCTTCTCATAATGGCACCGTCATTCAGCCAGGCAGAATTGGACACCAGGACGGTGATATCCACTCTGGAGAGGTTCGGCTGGGTGATCAACTACCCCAAGTCCTCACTCCACCCGTCCAGGACGGTATCCTTTCTGGGAATGTCTCTGGATACAGATCAGGCCAGAGTGTTTCTTCCTCAGTCCAAGGTTCTTCTGATTCAGGAGTTGGTTCGGTCACTCATGTCTATTCCTCGTCTGTCCATCCGACTAGGGATGAGACTAGTGGGGTTGATGGTGGCCTCCTTCGAGGCAGTCCCCTTTGCTCAGTTTCACACAAGGACACTACAGCTCCATCTGTTGTTGGTCTGGAACAGGTCTCCTCAGACGCTGGATCAATTCTTTCAAATGTCCCCCCGAGTTCGCCGCTCGCTTCGGTGGTGGATGAACTCAACCAACCTGCTGAGGGGCAGATCCTTTCTGACTCCTCAGTGGGAGATAGTCACTTCGGATGCCAGCCTCTCAGGATGGGGGGGCTTTTGGAAGGATCTACAAGTTCAGGGTTTGTGGGGTCCCCTGGAAGCTCACGAGCATATCAATATTCTGGAATTAAGGGCCATCAGGTTGGTTCTTTGTCATTTGACTCATCAACTGCGAGGCTTGCTGGTCCAGGTTAGGTCGGACAATCGGACGGCGGTGGCCTACATCAATCACCAGGGAGGGACCCGCAGCATAAATGCTCTCAAGGAAGTGTCCCTGATTCTGGACTGGGCAGAGAGCCATGTCCCGTGCATCTCGGCAGTTTACATCCCGGGTGTGGAGAACATGGAGGCGGACTCTCTGAGCAGAATGTCAGTCCGCAAGAGGGAATGGTCTCTCAATACCAAGGTTTTTCACTCAATTTGTCGCAGATGGGGGTCACCGGCGGTGGACCTATTTGCCTCCCGTCACAATCACAAACTTCCGGCATTTGTGTCTCTGGCGAAGGACCCTCTGGCTCTCGCAACGGATGCCATGTCTCTGAACTGGAGGGATCTGGGGTTTCTGTACCTGTTCCCTCCGTTTCCCATGGTGGCCAGAGTAGTGCGCAAGCTTGTTCTGGAGAGAGCACCAGCAATCCTGGGGGCTCCAAGGTGGCCAAGACAGGTCTGGTTCGCAGACGTGGTAAAGTTGGCAGAAGATCAGTTCTTTCTGCCCCTGCTGCCAGATCTACTTACACAGGGTCTTCTTCGTTACCCCAATTTACCAACGCTGGCTTTGACGGCGTGGCTGCTGAAACCTCCATCTTGAAGGAGGAAAGTCTTTCGGATGCTGTGATTCGGACTCTTATTAGTGCTAGGAAACGGTCCTCATCGTCTGTGTATTATAGGACTTGGAGGTCTTATAATGACTGGTGTGAATCTAGGTCGTTCCCTTGTAGGGAATTCTCTATTTCTAGAATTTTGGAGTTTTTGCAACATGGTCTGGACCTGGGGCTCCAGCTCAGTACTCTGAAGGGACAGGTGTCTGCCCTGGCGGTGTTTTTCCAAAAGTCTTTTGCGCTTCATCCTTTGGTTAAGACTTTTTTCCAGGGGGTTACACACGTGCGTCCTCCTAGGAAGCCTATGATTCCAGTTTGGGATTTGAATTTGGTTCTTTCTGCTCTCCAGGGTCCCCTCTTTGAGCCTTTGCATGATATTCCTTTGTCTTCCCTTACACAGAAGGTAGCCTTTTTGGTAGCTATCACTTCTGTTAGACGTGTTTCTGAGTTGGCGGCTCTATCGATTCATGCTCCGTATTTTGAAAGACATCAGGACAAAGTGGTTTTCCGTTTTAAGACGGACTTCCTTCCTAAGGTGGTTTCGTCCTTTCATTTAAATCAGGATATTGTTCTGCCCTCTCTGTGTCCTAATCCCAGCAATGACAAGGAGAGGGCCCTACATTCTTTGGACGTGGTTCGTGTTGTGAAGTACTATTTGGTGGTAACTTCTGCCTTTCGCAAGACTGATGCATTTTTCGTGGTGCCATTTGGGCCCAAGAAGGGTCTGGCACCTACAAAGTCTACCATCAGCAGGTGGATTCGTCAGGCCATTGTCAGGGCCTATTCTGCTAAGGGGAGAGATCCTCCTTTTCGTGTTACAGCTCATTCTACTCGTGCGGTTGGGGCTTCCTGGGCTTTTCAGCACCAGGCCTCGGTTGAGCAAGTTTGCAAGGCTGCTACCTGGTCTTCTGTTCACACTTTTTCAAAGTTTTACAAGGTTGATGTTCGGGCCTCAGCGGATGCTGTTTTTGGCCGCAAAGTTCTTCAGGCTGCAGTAGTTTAAGTTGTGCTTTATGCCTTGTTTTGGATCCCCACCCTTTATGGACACTGCTATTGGATGTCCCACACGTTATGAATATCTTGAAGCGGGGTGTGTGACATACTTAGAATAATACCATTTTGTGAATACTCACTTTGTAAAATGGGTATTATAAGTATGTCACACACCCCGCTTCACCCGCCCTTTTGTATTCTGGATCCTTCATTTTGTGAACTTTGCGTTGTTATGACTTATATTTGGCTCTTCCTGGTCCCTTACCTTACTGCTTTCTTTATACTGGGTAATGAGTGGGAGGTCCCAGGTATTTATGGACTGGGAGGGGTTTTCTTCCCTCCAATCATCTCTGCAGATCGCCTCTTCAGGTCAGTATATACCCACACGTTATGAATATCTTGAAGCGGGGTGTGTGACATACTTATAATACCCATTTTACAAGGTGAGTATTCACAAAATGGTATTTTATGGTTTCTACCCATTTAGGGTGCATTGGGAGTGCCATAACCTAAATAGACACAAGATGGCAGTAGTGGGTTTAGGCCATAGACTAACATTAGGCCATAGGCTATAATGGGGCATATTCTAGAAGGTGAGGTCATAAGGGTTGTTGGTCATAACAGGAGATAGACTAGTAACATAGTTATAACTAGAAAGGTAGTGATTGGTTAGAGGGTTTACCAACCAACCTATCAGATGTCGGACATGAGGCCGAACATGTGATAGAAGGTTCTGGAAGATAGTGAGAAGGGATAAAGGGAAGCCCCCAACCCAAAGCCAATGTGATTCACCATTTGAATTGTAAAGGAGCAGGAGCACAGACTCTAAGAGAGAGGAGGGAGAGATCCAGCAAAGAACATTATACTCTATGGGAAGCAATGCTTTATGATTGTACCTGATTATGGACAGAACCAGAGCTGTAACTGGATGGAAATGTGCTTGTTCCGTGTTTGCTGTTTGCTTGTGGATTAAATAAAACTGCTTTCATCTACTGTACTGCTGTACATCCTTCCAAGCGGCAACAGTGAGTACTAACCTTTCCCGCAACTCTAACCCTTACCTACCGACAACACACATGCTGATCACCCTGGGCCCAGAAGAACCTGCTCCCTGCTGTCATGTGTCGGACACCCCGGTACATGAGGGCTACACATTGGAACGTGTATCTATGACCCGGGGTACCAGGGACAAGAGCCACATGCCAGCACAAGCCAAATCCAATTGGATCACAAGAAGGACACTGAGGGTGAGCATCCTTAAAGCTGACCCAAACCCTCCCTGGCAACTTATGGTAACATGTCTCTGCTGCTTCACAAGCAAGCAAATAAAACATTGTGTAAAATGTCAGCTCAAGAATAAAATGAAAGAGGCATAATGGATTGTGTTGCCATTCATAGGAGAGACCCTTTGATAACTAGGGTGCTAGTCAGAAGATTCCAGTGCAAAAAATACCACAGGACAAGATGATGATAATGCAGACAGAGCCAGGAAGCACAGGCTCCAATACTTTACTGGAATACTTGGCGCTCTCCATCCTGCTATGATCATTCTAGGAATTTCCCCAAGTCCCATTTCCTAGTATGACCTCTGCTGATAGGTCACTGGGAACTCTCCATCAGTGGCCACATGATGACAGCTCATCAGCATTGATTTTGCAAGCAGCGCCTCCCTCTTCTCATTTGTAAAATTCATCCCAAATTGTGGATTTAATCAGACAAGGCAAAGTACAGCAATGCGCCTCAAACCAATCTTTACCCTTTGCCATCTGGTTCACTAAGATTAGAAAAGTCCACCTCTGGGGCTTTACATTTTCTGATATTATTTGAACTTTATTTTACAGAAATGTGTGCAGATTATGACTTTGGCCTAGATTGAGAGTTGAAAAAAATTCTCATGGTAGTAAAAAATTAAATTCATGAGAAAATAGTCTGAGAATGTCACTGTTAGTGAATCACCAGATAGGAAAACAATGAGTCAATGGAACTTTTGTACTCCTGGAAAAAGTATTGAACTTTTTACCCCTTTTTACCTGTAGTAAAAAAGTGTCATTGACTTTCATTGTCTTCCTATCTGGTGATTCACTAACAGTGACATTCTCAGGCTTTTTTCTCATGAATTGAATTTTTTACTACCATGAGAATTTTTTTCAACTCTTTGTGAATCAAAGCCTTTGTCTTAGTCCCTGTCCAGACAAATAAAAAAATACAGTTCACTTACCTGCCAGACTGTGTACTTGATCCCATGGAGTCTTGCTGGTTTCAGCACTGTTGGCTCTGTTGCTGAGCACCCCCCCTGCCCAGTCATCCTTGGTGTGCTTTCTTGCTGCTAGAAAAACCTGTCCCAGTCCCTCCCGCCCTCTCTACCTTAGTACCTTTGGCAATGCAACAGGTTCGGCGGTGGATCGATTTAAAATGGCTGGATCTCAAAAATGCTGGCTGCACCCCCAGTTTTCCAATAGCCACCCCACCCCATCTGAATGTCCGGGGATGCAGCCCCCAACAGTGACGGCATAGTAGGAGCTGCTGGTAAACTCGCCTTTACCAGTAGATGCCCCGGGGAAGGCTCGTGGCTGGCCCTGGATTCTTTTAGACACCAGGGTAGCCAAGGGAGGGTTTTGGATTGTTGTAAAGGTGGAAACAGCTCTGAAACAATTCTTCTTTGTCTGATTTTTTTTCATGACAAAAAACTGCTATTTCAACAGGGGTATGTAGATTTTTTATATTGCCAACAAATTCTTGTGACAGGAAGCATGGGCACATACCAAAAACCAGCCATCAGCATGGAACTCATAAATCGGGGATTGAGTCTGCTGGAGGTCACGTTAGTAATATATTGTGATATGATAGAATGGTAAGTGGCAGTCATGACCTAGTGGTTAAAGAAGCTGCCTTGTGACCGAAGGTGGATTTAGTACCCGGCTGGGACATGACTTAAGCGCTTTTAATCAATGCACCTTCCCCCCATCTGCTCCCCAGGTGCCGCTGATAGGGCAACACAGCACTCCGGGCATGGGGTAAATGCGGAGGAAAATTTTCTTTGTGTCCCCAAGCATACAATGGCCATATATGCACAAAAAAACTCAGTAAGGAACCCCCTAGTTTGGCAAAGACGGTGGGAAACAGACATCATGAAAGATAATACAACATGTGCTTGGATTAGTCCGTAAAGCACCACTCACATGGCAGAAACAAGGAGAATATAGAGTTTATTCATTTTTTGCCTGAGCAATTACTTTAACCCTTTTAACAGCCCTTTTTATTGGGTTTAGATGTCTAAGTGCTTAAACCGAACCTTCACCATGATTTAATGAAAAGCCCAAACCCTTATAAAACGATTCCCCATCATCTAAAATTAATATATTTTAAGTTTTTAGTCACTTACTATTTTTTCCCCCACTGGGCTGCAACTCTTTTCAGGACTTTAGGATACGGGCGCCGCCATCTTGACTCAGAAGAATCAAACTTACTGAGGAGAGGAGAGTGGGATAAATCACAGGGGGGCAGGTGATAGGTCTGCTTTGCTCAGACAGAGCAGAGCTGCGGTCAGGAAAAGGTCAGCAATCCCAGAATGCAGAGCAACACAGTCAGAAGACACTTCCTGTTTGTGAGCTGCCTGATGTTCCATGAGCCACCATCTTGGATGTTTAAAGGCTTATAACATGCAGTAGATGCAGGTAGGATGATTTTTAATGTGAGTAATCTGTATGTACAGGGTGTGGGAAACATAAGATAGACTCTTATTCAGAGTGAAGGTCTGCTTTAAACAGTGTTAAAAGGGTCATTTCTAAGCAACGCCAGCAGAGGGCGTCATTCCTCCATGTCTTTAGTGCATTAACTTGATCAGAGCAAAAAAAAAAAAATCTATTACAAGAATACACAAAAATAAATTGTTGGGCTTTTTCAGGATTGTAGAATGATGGTAGTGAGGGAGGGATATATGAAGCACCAAATATTTCATGATTATCCAGATGACGGATCACCACAACGCCTACTGGTAGCCTGAAATAGGAGGAATGTAAATATATAATTGGTACACAGCTACAAGGGGAATTACTCTAATCTGTCCAGGTATTAGAGGAAACTACTGTATTCAATATAATATATATATATAAAACTAGTAGCTGAGGAATGGGTAGATTAATGCCTTAATGAAAAACCTTCATGGCTTGAATAGTAATTTGTTTAATGTGTGGGTTGTCTCAGAAGGCAGCTGAAATGACCACCTAACTACCTGGCTTTTGTATATATACATTGTTTCAGGTATTAGCGCTAACAAATAATGAAATACTATGTGTCTGTGCCACTTGTGCTCTTGGCATGACGTGGTCGTTTTTGGAACCTGCTGTAGGGGCCCTGAAATAAATGTAGGTCCTAGAAATTGTTCAGATTATCAATGTAAAAAAAAGCATGTAGGGAGGCACTCTCAACTCATAAATTGATCAAGAAAAGACAATTCTGTGAGTACTCACCTGTAGAATTGCTTTTACTATGCATGGCACGGCCTGCTTCAAGAAGTCCTTACGTATCGGATATTCCGCCACAAGGTGGCGCAGTGTACTGCAGAAGAGTTGTGTCTCCTCCCGGTACCATATAAAAACAGGATCACCAATAGAACTCTTCAGTGTTGACAAGCAGTTATACAAGAAGCCGGGAGATAATAAAGGTAAAAAAGGTAACAAACCCCAACTAACTTGGAACAATCACCATAAAGAGGCAACCAAGAATAACGATAACAAGGGTGGGGTGAAGCAGGCGGTGCCATGCATAGTAAAAGCAATTCTACAGGTGAGTAATCACAGAATTGTCTTTTTCCTATTGCATAGCACGGCCTGCTTCAAGAAGTCCTTACATATGGGACGTCCAACAGCAGTGTCCGTAAGGTAGGGTGGGATCCCCAAAAAAGTAGCAGCAGGCAGTTCAAACCACTACCGCCTGAAGTACCTTGCGGCCAAAAGCAGCTGAGGCCTTAACATCAACCTTGTAAAACTTGGAAAAGGTATGAACAGAAGACCAAGTCGCGGCCTTACAAACTTGTTCAACAGAAGCTTGGTGCTGAAAAGCCCAAGAAGCACCAATAGCACGAGTGGAATGAGCAGTAGCCCTAAAAGGAGGAACCTTCCCCTGGCAGAGTAGGCCTGCTCCACCGCCTGACGGATCCACTTGCTGATAGTGGATTCAGCCGGAGGCAAACCCTTCCTAGGTCCTGCAGGAAGAAAAAAAGAGCGTCAGATTTCCTGAAAGATTCAGTAGCAACCAAATAAAACTTCAGAACCCTGACAACATACAGAGAATGAAGGGTCCGCTCCTTGGAATTAGCAGGGTTAGGCCACAAAGAAGGCAAAACAATGTCCTGATTGAGATGAAAAGCAGACACAACCTTAGGCAAGAAATCCGGCTTAAGCCGAAAAACCACCTTATCCTGATGCCGCTCAAAATAAGGAGATTTGATGGAAAGCGCCGCCAGCTCAGAAACTCGCCTGACCGAAGTAATAGCCACCAAAAAGGCCACCTTAAGAGTCAGAATGGGCAAAGCAGCCCCACGGATAGGCTCAAAGGGAGGACCCTCCAGAGCAGACAACACCAGATTCAAGTCCCAAACCGGTAGCATAGGCTTACGTGGCGGACGCACATGAGTAACTCCCTGGAAAAAGGTCTTAACCAACCGGTGATTAACAAAGGATTTTTGGAAAAAAAAAATTGCCAGAGCTGACACCTGTCCCTTGAAGGCCCGAATCCAAACCATGTTGCAAAAATTCCAGAATCCCGGGGATAGAAAACACCTGACAAGGAAGAGACTTGGACTCACACCAGGCAATGTAAGCATGCCAGACCCTGTAGTAGATGAAGGACGAGGACTTCTTCCTAGCCTGAATCATAGTATCAACAACAGAAGCCGGCAACCCCTTATCCATCAAGATGGAGGTTTCAGCAGCCAAGCCGTTAAAGCCAGCGTTTGTAAATTGGGATGGCGCAGTTGTCCCTGAGTGAGAAGATCTGGGTCCTTGGGCAAAACGTACTGATCTACTGCCAACTGTCTGCGAACCACACCCTCCTTGGCCAACAGGGGGCCACCAGGATGGCTGTTACCCCTTCCTGGGCTATCTTGCGCAGCACCCTGCCCAGCAGAGGAAAAGGAGGGAACACATAGAGAAGCCGAAACTCCGTCCAAGGCATTGCTAGCGCATCTGTGGCAAAGGCCAGAGGGTCCTGTGACAGGGAGACAAATCTGGGAAGCTTGTGATTGTGGTGGGACGCAAACAGGTCCCCATCCGGCTGACCCCAGCGGTGACACAGGGAGTGAAATACCTCGTTGCTGAGGGGCCATTCCCACAGCCGAGACGTCCCCCTGCTCAGGGAGTCTGCCTCCTGGTACTCCACCCCCGGAATGTAGACTGCCGAGATGCAAGGGACATTCTCTTCCACCCAAGATAGTATCAGGGACACTTCCTTGAGGGCTCGCTTGCTCCGAGTACCTCCCTGATGATTGATGTAGGCAACCGCCGCCTGGTTGTCCGAGCGGATCACAGCCCGACCCCGAAGGTGCGTGATCAGCTGAGAAAGAACCAACCTGATCGCCCTCAGTTCCAGGACATTGATGGGAGCATGGGCCTCCTGGGGGCCCCACCGACCCTGGAACTTTAGAGACTTCCAAAAGCCCCCCCCAACCAGTCAGACTGGCATCTGTGGTGACAGTCTCCCAGCACGGAGGCAGAAAGGTCCTGCCCACTAGAAGGTTCCTTGAGTCCAGCCACCATGAGAGGGACCGTCTGGCCAGTGGGGACAGAGCAAATTCCTGATCCAGGGACACAGGGTCCCGATCCCAAACTGACAAGAGGTGCAACTGAAGAGGTCTCATGTGAAACTGAGCAAAGGGGACCGCCTCGAAGCAGGACACCATCAGGCCCACTAACTGCATTCCTTGTCGGATGGAGGGATGGGGACACAAGAGCAGAGCCCGTGCCTGCATCTGAATGCCCTCCACTTTCTGCTGAGGCAGGAACACCTTGACCTGAGAGGTATCCAGAGTCATGCCCAGAAAGGACCTCGCCAAAGACGGAGACAGTGAAGACTTGGGAAAGGTGATCACCCAGCCGAAGGACTCGAGAGTGGAGGTCACCACCTGAGTGTCCTTCTCGGCCTGATGAAGAGACTGAGCCACAATCAGAATGTCGTCCAGGTAAGGGAGGATGCGAATGTCCTGATTCCGCAGCAGAGCCATCACGCCCGCCAGCACCTCGGTGAACACCCGAGGCGACAAGGTGATACCAAACTGTAAAGCCACAAACTGGTAATGCTGATCCTCTAGAGCGACCTCAGGAATCTCTGATGACCCGGAAAGATTGGTACGTGAAGATAGGCATCCTTGATGTCCACGGAGGTCATGAAGTCGCCCGGGCGAAGGGTACTGACAGCCGAGCGTAGAGTCTCCATGCGAAAGTGCTTGAACCTGACAAACTTGTTGAGACCCTTCAAGTCCAGGATGAGCCTCAAAGACCCGTCCTTTTTGGGAACCATGAAAAGATTGGAGTAGAACCCCTGACCCCGTTCCTGGGAAGGCACCAGGCAAATGACTCCTGACGCCAACAGACGTTGAACTGCAAGGCGCAAACCCTGAGCTGACAGAGGGTTTTGAGACATCCGGGATCTGAGGAATCTTGAGGGTGGCCAGGCTGCAAACTCTATCTTATAACCGGAGGACACCACCTCCTGAATCCACTGGTCTGAGACGCGGAGCCTCCAGACGTGAGCAAAGAGCCGAAGCCGTCCCCCCACCCGGATGGGTGAGGGTGCCTCCTCATGTCTGAGGGGGCTTGGGAGGGGGTTTGGGCTTGGACCCCCATGAGAGACCGGGACGACCACGGGATCTGCCACGGCCACAGAAATCCCTGTGGCTACATGAGAAGAGGGAGCCACGACCTCCTCTGGGAGCATGAAAGGAGGGGAGGGAAGTGGAGGGCCCCCGAAAGTGCCGAGGCTGCTTCCTACGTTGAGGTAGCCTACCATCCTTGGCTAGAACATCCAGACGCTCACCAAAGAGCCGCAGCCCCGCAAACGGGAGTCCAGTGAGAGCCTTCTTAGCAGCAGCGTCAGCTGGCCACTGACGCAACCAAACAGAGCGGCGCATAGCCACCAAGAGGGCAGAGGCCCTACCACCCAGCCGTACCGCATCATCCATGGCAGTAAGGAAAAAGGCAGTGAGATGCTTGAGCTTTTTCTTAAGGGCAATAGCTGTAATGGCAGCGGCACAGACCAGACGCAGCCCAGCCCCCACATGGCAGGCAAGCTGATCCGTACGCCGGTCCTCGCTGTCCCGCAGTGTAGTAGTGTCAGGGGAAGGCATGACCGAGGTGTTGGACAGCCATAGAACGGGAGCGTCCACCTCAGGGGGACACGACCATCGCTTGACCAGGTCAGCAGGGAAGGGATACCTCTTATCCAACCCTTTGGGCACCGCGGGCAATCTATTAGGATGTTCCCACTCCTTGAGCACCATATTAGAGAAACGGTCCTGCTCAGGGAACTCCAGACGCTGTATATCAGGACGAAAGAGCTCACCCTGCTTCCTCTCAGCCACCTCAGGGGGGACAATGTGCAAAATTTCAAAAATGTCAGACAACAGTCTATCAGTGTCTTCAGGGAACCATGATTCCTCCCTGGACGCAGACCCAGGGTCACTGTCGTACCCCTCCTGCTGGTCCCCAGAGGAGTCAGAGTCCTGGAAAAGCTCCCCCTCCTCTAGGGAGTAACGGCCACCAAAGGCATCAAATCCCTCATCCTCCTCAGGAAAGAGGGAGGGCGTGGAAGCCAGGTGCCGCTTCTTGCCAGAGGCCTTACCTGGAACAGGCCTGGCAAGCTGCCTTTCAATACTGGCCACACGAAGTGCCAGATCAGATTGTGACCCCCTGCTAGTATCCCCCTCACTAGGGGTTAAATGCAGGCGTGGGGGGTAGGCGATGCCGAAGGGGGCGCAGAACTGGGAAGAGAAGTGGGCAGCCCAGCCTGGGCCGCAATGATACCTTGGGCGCACGGCACGCACACCGCGGCACTGTTACTCAAAGGGGATGGCCCGCACATGGCACACAGCCGGGATTGCCCCGAAGGACCCCGAGCACGCTATCCCCAGAAGCCTCCATATGGTGATTAACACAGACGCAATAGGCCAGCACAGGGTAAGGGCTAAAAAAAAAACAACCCGGGATGCCCCCCAAGGGATGCCCCCAGAGCCAGTAAGGGGAAGATGAGAGGGGGTAAGGAGCAGAACCGGGAGAAACCACAACCCCCAGTTGTCCCGCCTGAAAGACATAAGTAAAAAGCACATAAACATCCAGCAGTTAATGCCCCAAGGAAACAAAACCCCCAAAGGGGACTCACAGGCCAAGTAGACCAAAGGATCACTAAGCCGCCAGGCCACAGGAGGAAGCGACACAGGGAGATCACAGCCGCAGCCCAGGGAGGAAGAGGGGCCTCGGATGCGCAGTAGATTCAAGATGGCGCCGGCAGAAGAACCTCGAGGGGCGGTACGCGATACGCGCCATCCCCCGGCCCCGCCTCCGAAGAGCACAAAAGCGGCACTCACGTGACCGCGCTGGCGCCATTACAATGCAACAAACGCACTCAAGTTATAGCGCTGCCTGCCGCGAGCGGAGTACAAAGCGGCAACGGAGGCGAAAAAACGCAGCTACCACCCGCACCCCCCCCCCGAACACACGTCGGGGAGAGGGGGGGAGGAGAGTGAGCAGGCAGCGGCGAGAGCCAGGCCAGGGACAGGGGGGGACCCCAGACACCAGAGAAACAAGGCACACAGTCCCCAAAACACTCACCCCCTCAGAAGCTAGGACAGGAACTCCGCATCCCTCAGTAGGCTCACCATAAAGCCTATGGCCGGCTACCCTTTGTGGTACAGGGTCTGCAGCCTGGAGCAACACTCCTTGAGCACCTGACCCTAGTGCTCCTCTACCTTCACCCGATCCGTCAGCCGAGTCTGGGAGGCAGTGAGGGTCCAGAAACGGGTGGAAATAGACATGCAGGGCCGCAGGCTTGGTTGCCCCGCTCACCTGCGCAATATAAAGAGCCATCTTCGCAGAATCACTGCAGAGGAAACACTGGAGAGTTCTATTGGTGATCCTGTTTTTATATGGTACCGGGAGAAGCCACAACTCTTCTGCAGTACACTGCGCCACCTTGTGGCGGAATATCCCATACGTAAGGACTTCTTGAAGCAGGCCGTGCCATGCAATAGGAAAATACATTTTTATTAATTACATATTTATAATCACTAAATACAATACACTCAACAAATTAAAATCCTTTAGAAAACACATAAATCGAACAATAACACACAGGACAAACCAACATAAAGGTGTGTAGGCGATAGGCTCTGCTTCAGCCTGATGAAGTGGGTGATGCGCCCAAGGAACGCGTGGCTCCTGGTGCGGTAGGCGGTGGGGGGACTTCACACATGTTATTTTCATGATACCTTGGCTTTATTTCTGGGGATTTTTTTTGTGTTAGATTTGTGATTTAATTTCCCGATTGGTATTGTGATATACATCAGTGGTTCCCCTTTGGGATGCCTAATAATATATACAGGTGATTATATTTTCATATTATTATTTAATTGGTGAATAGAGTACATTGATATGTTTATGAGTTGTTATGGTTGGGAATATTAATTCTTAATTGATTGTTTGACTAGTAGCACTTGCACTTTATAAATATATAGATTTTATAGTGATCCGGATCATAGGCAGGATTTGCACATGCTCAGTTGCACTGTTGGAACACTTTGTTGAATGATTTAGCACATATATCTAGGCATTTGATATCAATTAGTGTGGTGAGACTCCCCATCGCCTACACACCTTTATGTTGGTTTGTCCTGTGTGTTATTGTTCGATTTATGCGTTTTTTAAGGGATTTTAATATGTTGAGTGTATTGTATATAGTGATTATAAATATGTAATTAATAAATATGTACTTATTTTTGATCAATTTATGAGTTGAGAGTGCCTCCCTACATTTTTTTTGTTCCTGGTTTGAGCTCTTTTGCAGCTTTGGGAGCGGCACCTCTACAGATTAAATAGGGTTTAGTGCAAGTCCCCATTTTTTCCTTCCAGATTATCAATGGCAGCTGTTCTGTTCATCCTGAAACAATGAGATCTTATGATGCCATAATGGGTCACTTTTAATGCTGGTATAACCTGTTAAACACCCTCCTAATTTCCATATCATTAGCATCTCCTATTTAAATGAAAGTCTGCTTTTCTGATAAGAAGCTTTGAGTGCCCCTCTGCACTTTAGAAGATTTTACCAACAGCAGATGCCCAGCTGTTTTGGAGTGAAGATGGCCGGGTGATGTATCTCTCTTATCCAGGAGGGGGCAGCTTTGAGCAGACAAGGAATCCAGACACAGCAGATATGGCTTCTCTGTTTCTATGACAGATCCAAAATCCAGCACATGGGAATGCATTAGCGTGTATACAAATCACTGCAGAATTCTAGAAAGGCCAAGAACAAATGAAAGAAAGGCTTCCCTTGGTATTTTTGTATGCAGCTCAACAATAGGCAGATTGTCTTTTTTGGCCTAGCTGCAGACTAATAAGATATTATACAAGCGTTTGCTTTTCTTTTAAATTAATACTTTTATGTAGAAGATTATTTATGAATAATAAAGAACATATGTAGGTGAAATATAAAGTCTTAGCATACTCACCTTACCCCCCAGGTGGCTTGCTGCCGATGTTGCCAGGCTCTAATCGTTCGAAAATACAATTCTGTGATTACTCACCTGTAGAATTGTTTTTATGGGTATCCAGCACGGGTTGCTTCATCTTCAATTCTTCACATTTGGGTAATCCACCACCAGGTGGCGCAGTCGACTGCAGGAAGACTTGTGGCTCCTCCGGGCCCATAAAAGGGCAGGAAATTACCCATAATACCCAGTGTTGAAAGGCAGTAATGCAAGAAGCTGGGAGGCAAAGACCATGTTAATGAAAACACAGCCCCACTAAGAAAAAACTCTCTCAAAAACATCACCATAACAAGGCAAACAAGGATAATAATAACAAGGGTGGGATGAAGCAACCCGTGCTGGATACCCATAAAAACCATTCTACAGGTGAGTAATCACAGAATTGTATTTTTCTTGGTATCCAGCACGGGTTGCTTCATCTTCAATTCTTCACATTTGGGACATCCAAAAGCAGTGTCCAAGAAGAAGGGTGGGATCCCCAGTGAGCAACAGCAGGTAGTTCAAGCCACTACCGCCTGAAGCACTTTGCGGCCAAAAACAGCATCAGCTGAGGCCCTAACATCAAAGTATGAACTGAAGACCAAGTAGTGGCCTTACAAACTTGTTCAACTGAAGCCTGGTGTTGAAATGCCCAAGAAGCCCCAATAGCTCTAATGGAGTGAGCAGTAACACAGAAAGAAGGTTCCTTCCCCTTGGCGGAGTATGCTTGCACCACCGCCTGTCTGATCCACTTGCTGATAGTGGATTTGGCCAGAGGCATGCCCTTCCTAGGCCCGGCAGGGAGAACAAAAAGAGAATCCGACTTCCGAAAAGACTCAGTGGCAACCAAATAGTATTTGAGCGCCCTGACCACATCCAGAGAATGAAGGCTCTGTTCCTTAGAATTTGAAGGGGCAGGACACAAGGAAGGCGAGACAATGAGATGAAAGGCAGAGACAACCTTGGGCAAGAATTCCGGTTTAAGACAGGACACCACCTTATCCTGATGCCGTTTAGAATAAGGAGGCTTCATAGAAAGCGCCGCCAGCTCAGAGATGAGACACACCGAAGTGATAGCAACCAAAAAGGCCACCTTAAGAGTCAAAATGGACAGAGGAGCATCGCACAAGGGCTTGAAGGGGTGTCCCTGGAGAGCAGAAAGTACCAAGTTCAGATTCCACACCGGTAGTAGGTGCTTAGGCAGTGGACGTACATGAGTAACTCCTTGGAAAAAAGTCTTGATAAGCCTATGATTGGCGAAAGATCTTTGGAAAAAAATTGCCAAGGCCGAAACCTGTCCCTTGAGGGTACTCAGTTGTAGATCCAACTCTAGACCATGTTGTAGAAACTCCAAAATCCTGGAAATGGAAAAAATGCGACAAGGAACTTATACTCACACCAGGCAATGCAAGCGTGCCAGACCCTGTAATAAATCATGGTACCGACGACCGAGGCCGGCAATCCCTTATCCATCAGGATGTAGGGTTCCGCAGCCAAGCCGTCAAAGCCAGCGTTTGTAAATTGGGATGGCACAGCTGTCCCTGAGAAAGGATCGTCGGGTATGACGAAGTGATCCACCGCCATCTGGACGACGTCCGCAAACCATACTCTCCTCGGCCAGCGGGGGGCCACCAGAATGGTCGGTACCCCCTCCTGGGCTATCTTGCGCAGCACACAACCCAGGAGAGGAAAGGAAGGTAATGCATAGAGAAGTCGGAACTCCGTCCAAGGAATTGCTAGAGCGTCCGTGGCGAAGGCCAGAGGATCTCTTGGCAGAGAAACGAATCTTGGAAGCTTGTGATTGTGATGGGACGCAAACAGGTCCACGTCCGGCTGACCCCAGCGGCGACAGACTGGCGTCCGTGGTGACAATCTCCCAGCACGGAGGGAGAAAGGACCTGCCCACTAGCAGATTTCTCGAGTCCAGCCACCACGAGAGGGACTGACTGGCCAGAGGGGACAGAGCAAATTCCTGCTCCAGAGATCCCTGTGTCCGATCCTAAATGGACAAGAGTTTCAACTGAAGAGGTCTCATGTGGAACTGAGCGAAAGGCACAGCCTCGAAGCAAAACACCATGAGGCCAACCAACTGCATCCACAGACGGATGGAGGGATGTGGACACTGTGGGTACTGGACCGGGAGAAAACCACAAGCAAGAAAGAAGGAAAAAAAGGCCCGCCTGAAAAACATAAGAAAAGGGCCAATGAGCATCCCACAGCACATGCACAGCACCAGAATAATACATAAAAAACACCATAAAAAAGGACCGGACTCATGGACCAGTGGAGGGGACTCCCGGGCTCCTCGGCCCCGAAGAGTAGCTGAGCGGATAGGGGCACTGCCGACCGAAGAAAGGGGCGTCCGGGTGAGCCGGCCCAGCTGCAGACTGGAGCAGAAGGCCCGCAGACCGAGCGTGGAAGCACACACACAATGGCGCCGAACATACAGTACCTCGAGGGGAGGGGCGTGCTATGATGACACAAATCGCGTCATCGCGTGGCTCCGCCCCCGGCAATGCGCAAAAACTCCGGGCGCCAGAGTGACAAAATGGCGCCCGGAGGAGAGACAGAGGGGGGGGGGAGGAACACCCCTCCTCAAGTTACCCCCGCCGCGGAGTGCATGTGCGCCCACAGCGGCGGAGCAACCGTCGGTCGGCCGCCGGCCCCGGTACCCCCGCAGGGAAGCACACAGTGACAAGAAAAAAGAGACATCTAAGGGAAACACACAAAGCAGGTGCCGCTTGAGAGACCATTCCCCCAATGACAAAACAATAAAGCATGTGGGATGAAAAGTCCAAAAGTGGCTTCTCCCCCCCCCACCTAGGCTCACCATTAGCCTACTGGCCGGCTACCCTTTGGGTCCAGGGTCTGCGGCCCAGAGCATAGCTCTGCGAACACCTGACCCTAGGTGTTCTCCTACCTTCACCTGAACCATCAGCCGGGGCTGGGAGGCAGAAAGGGTCCGGAACAGGTGGGAATAGGCCTGCAGGGCAGACAGGCTTGGGATGCCCAGCTTGCCTGCGAAAAACCAGAAAGAAAATCTTCTGTCTTCGTAGTCAGGACTGCAGAAAAACTCTGGGTATTATGGGTAATTTTCTGCCCCACAAGTCTTCCTGCAGTTGACTGCGCCACCTGGTGGCGGATTACCCAAATGTGAAGAATTGAAGATGAAGCAACCCTTGCTGGATACCAATAAAAAAGAACCAGCACTCCAAAATTATCTTGATGATCAATAGTTAATGTATTAAAGTCCAGAAAACATATAGTTAAAGCTTACAGGTCGGTCGATGTTTCGGGGACCAGCATGCCCCCTTCTTCAGGACCAAGCAGTATCAACCAGAAGATGGCAATGGTAGCAGTTAAGTACACACTTGAACCAATCATGTGCTGAGAAATTCACGTCTAACGTCATGGATGACGTAATTAGCACTCTCATTGCAAAGCAACAATTGAATTAGCTTAATATAAACAAATTAAATAATTGAGACTGTATGTGTGTTCCCCGGCATGCCCAGACTCCTCCCACTTCTGATACCCGAAGATCGCCACGGGGTTCTGGAAAAGTGGGGCACCACCGCTCAGGCAATCAACGTGCTCAGTTTCGTTCTGCTCTGTTCGGCTCTCCTAGCCACTCAGCGGCTAAGGAGCTGAATGAAGCCGAGCGCACCACCGGCTTCACCCCCTCTCAGGTCTTGCTGTCAGAATACCATGCACGCCATTCAGAGAGGCCTGCCGTGAGTACGTGCACAGCTAGCGCCAAGGTGCGGTGAGAGCTCTGGGAGCAGGTGAGTGAGACAGGTGGGGCATCCTAATTTGGGATGCTCCTGGGAGTGGGACACTGATGGCCCTGGAGTCTTTTAGACTTTTAGACTCCAGAGCCTCTGAAGTTCCTCTTTCCTCACACCTCCATGGCGTCATACTATGAGTTAATATCTGCCCCATTAACCCTAATAGGACCACCTTATCTATAAATTTTGGCTCCACCCTAAGCACGCCATTCCTATTTTGTCCTCCTCACTAAGATGATAGTTAAATCTGTCATCCTGTTTTATGTTATCTTAAACTAATTTCTATTTCTTGTCTCCTTTAGGGTTCATATTAAATACTTTTTATAACTTTGTTGACTGGCTGTAAATCAGCCAAAGTTACCCGCCAATAAAGCTCTCCCTAAGCAGTAAGTTGGGCAGTGCAATGCGCCTGCAATATAAAGGGATCTGTACGTTATTGCCGGAAGACCATGAAAGGTCAATTGCAGTATATAAAAAAGTAAGGCGAATTATTGTGTTGATGGCTAAGCAGTGAATGGTGATAACATTATTTTATACATTTTGCAAGCTGGGATCCTGCACAGTGAAATAGGCTGAACTCCCTCTCATGCAGTTTAATCCAGCACTTAAAGGGTGACTATGCATCAGGCTTAATCTTTCATGATATCCTATGATGGTATGATGATATTTTCGGCTAATGGTATTGTCAGAAAACCGCGGGTCACGTGATCCAAACTATCAATCAGGGACCTCTGGACACACAGACCGCTTCCCCCAAACCCCTGTCCGTTTGGCAAATAGGCCCAAAGCCTGTGGACGCAGATTTTTGGCTAAGGCAAAAAGATGGCTCAAGTTAAATAAAGGTTTTAATGCTATAAGCACACTAGGCAGTGATAACAAACATTTGGCTATAATAGAATATGAATGAATACAAATGCTGTTCTGAGTAGTGGGTTACAGTGAGTTACACAGAGTTATAATAGTCAGTTACCTTAGTATGCAGTTGCAGAGTAGTGGTGATGAAGAGCTCCCACAAGAGGTAAGTGGCAAGCTTGTTGATAGGCACCTCCAGCACGCGTGAACCGTGACCTCTCGGGAAGTGACACCAGCCTGGCCCAGGGTTACCCCCTTTATGCCTCGGGACCCTTTCACTCCCTCCCTTCTGCGGGCCGGATTGTCACCTCCAACCGTTCTGGCCCCTAAATATAGCCCCTAAAACCCTTTAGGGGTTATAACTTTGAGCAGGGGGGTCATATGGCTTTGGATACAGCACCAAAAGATTGGGCTAGATGCCAGACATCCGGTGAGTCCAAGAATGGGGTCCTTAAATGGGTCAGAACCTTAGATCTCCATTTTTCTAGGTTTCCTATGTCGCAGGGCCCAGAGAAACCTACCTCTAAGTGCGGTTTTGTGAGCCAGTTCTGGTTCTGTGCCTGGCCTGGTGCTGGGACACATGGTGGCCCAGCTATGGTCTGATATGTGTTGGTACCGCTGGTCTGCGGCTCTCATATTTCAGGACTTACAGCCGGGGTCATACCATCTGCAGGCCCACTGGAGCCTTCTCAGGCTGGAGGTTTGAGAGAATCAGCAGGGAGTCTGTGATTTGCCCTGCTCAACCCATAAATGCTCATTCTCCTTCCTGGGGAGATTAGGTCCTGTGCATATTTATGACTAGGAAGCCTTAACAGGGGGAAATAAAGGTGAACTCCGGACTTGTATCTGTGGGTTTTTCACATTTAACTGCATCGTTCCTTCACAGGTATATACCTTATAGTCCGGTAAATCCAAGTTTTTCAGCAACCTGTATTATCCTCTTGCGATGCAGCTAATGTAGCAGATAAAGGGTGACTGTGAATGTCTGACAGCTCCCAGAGAAATGTGAACATATTGGACTGATGTTCTACATGTGCCACATTCTTTGACACATAAATGGCTTTATAAACCCTTTTGTCAAATGATTGCTCTGCCAAGACTTTAAAACAGGAGGGTGTTTCTGGCAGGCTCAGGCTGGCCCACAGGGTTATCAGGTAATCCCCCGGAGGTCCTTCATCATCAATACAGTTTGGCACAATGTTTCTGTTCTTGGGCTTTGAATGTAAGCCCTTAATACGCATCTTATTGTGGAATTGGCCCCAGAGTCGGGTCTACTGGTGGGGCCCAAGCATCGCAGTACAACACTGATGCCTGGCTTTGGGTGTCTTCACTTGAGCTGCTCTTATCTTAACCTGTTAAGATCAGACTCATGTGATAACATTATCAGAATGTTGCTTCTCTGTTAGATCAGACCACATGCTGCATAGCCTCAGCATTCAAATGCTCCTCGGGGAGCTCAGGAACAGAGCTTTTACAAGCAGTACAAAGATTCTCTAAAATGACATTACATAAGGCCATTCTATTCATCCACCTAAAGAAAGATTGTATTTGTCTGAAAGCTGGGTGTGTGTGGGTAACACCCTTCTGAATAATTGTATTACACAAATTGCCTAGGGGTGGCCACATTGAAAAGATCAAATACAGACATAATTTATTACTCTAGCAGATAGTGAAGATTTGGCAACAATGCCCTTGATAGTTCCTAGCCAGAAACCATTGTTTTTTACATGAGTAAGTGCATGTGAATAAGGTGCACAGGTTTCCCCGGAAACCCAGTCACATCTTCATTTGTACCAGATTTAATCTAATATGTCTAAACACCTTAAAAGGTAAGGATCGGGGGGATATTGAGGGACAGATATGGGCAGTCGTAGTCCAGTCATGTGTATTCTCATCTATGTAGCAACCTGAATTTCCTCTAATGTTGGCAATTAAGACCATCTTTATTGACATAAGGCCTAGGCTGTTGCACCATCAATAGGCTGTGTTAGCTTTCTCTCTTGGTGAGGCCCACATAGCAATACGCCACCATATGTGGCAGCTTGGATGGCAAGACTCACCAGAAATTAAATTCACATTGAAGGATGCAATCTCTATTTTAGTCAGAGATACAGGCATATAAGCCATAACGGTTACACTTCCAGATGTGCATTCTGGTCGTCCTTCACATTGACTTGGTTGTGAATAATATAACAGCCTAACTGACTTTATTCTATTGTTACAACTTTACAAAATGAAACTGGTGGACTTTTCATAGGTGAAATCGTTTTTAAGGCCTTGACTTCTTTGGCCCAGTGAATGACTATCTCTTAGCCATAAGAGTGTGAGGCTAAATTCCTGGATAGCATGCCCTATCTGTAAGAAAGCCTGGGTGAAGGTTCATTTGTGACAACTCATTATTGGTCATTATCGGAAAAGCCTGTATTCCACACATCAGTATTGCCATGTCATTCCTTTTCTGATTCATCTGAGTAAAACAGAACTGGTGGAAGTTTATACTTGGTTTTCCTGGTTCCCAAGTGATCAGACGATTGTCAATCACTCGGGAAACCAGTCTGGAAACAATTTACCAAACAGATTGCGATCCCAAATTTCAGACGCTACTCAACCAGGAGGCGGGATGCTTTGGGTGGATCTCATTGATTCTTACTATGCAATTCAGGTTATTCCTGCAAGCAAGTTCTAAGATTCACCTCTCAAGAATCAACGTCTTAATCTTCATACCAACACTATGGAACAGCTCGAATTCTGGACTCTTTGGATGTGAGTCTGGAAAAAGGCCTTAGTTTGAGAACTGTCAGTCTCCGATTTCTGTTAACTCAGCGGTGAATGGAAAGAGATGGGCTGATGAACCTTTGATTCAAATGTTCATGAAGGCAGTCCTCAAAACCAGACCTTCTAAGAGGCCTGTCATGCTGCAATGGGATGTCTTATCTATCAAGACTTTCATACCAATGGAAGATTGTTCTCTATGCAATTGTGCTTTAAAATTAGAGTTCTTGATAGCTATCAAGCCAGTGTGTCGGAACTTAGCACTAGGTTCTCAAGAACCCCATCTGCTGTTTTTTTTCTGAACAGAGTCTAGTTAAAACAAATTCTGGTTTGCATACCTAAAGTTGCCTCTATAATCTTAATAGAGAAATCCATTTGCCTACATTTATAGTTAAAAATGTTACATAGTTAATACAGCTGAAATAAGACATATGTCCATCAAGTTCAACCAAGAGTGTTGGGGTAGGGGAAGATAAGTTTATGTTATTTTATTTGTTTTTACTGATAACTTCTAATTGTAACTGTTAATGTTATTTTCTTCTAAATAAGCATCTAATCCTTTTTTGAAGCTGTCATCGGTTGATTCTGTAACAATTTTCTGGGGGAGGCTATTCCACAGATTATAGTTCTTATGGTAAAGAATGATTGTCGCCTCCGGAGACTGAATTTCTTTCTTTCCAGTCGAAGGGAGTGTCCCTTGTCTTTAGAGAGGATTTTACCTGAAATAGTGTTTCCCCACATTTTTTGTATTGGCCATTTATATATTTATACAAGTTAATCATGTTCCCCCTCAGTCGTCTTTTCTCAAGACTAAACAGATTTATATCTCGCAATCTTTCCTCATAACTCTTTCATTCCTCTTATTAGTTTGGTGGCTCTCCTTTGCTCCCTTTTTATAGTCAGAGTGTCCTTTCTATGAATGGGTGCCCAGAAATGAACGGCATATTCCAGGTGAGGGCACACCAGTGCCTTGTAAAGAGGCAAAATTACATCCCTATCCCTTGATTCCAGGTCTCTTTTAATGCATGGTAATATCTTGGTGGCCTTGGAAGCAGCTGCTTGACATTGCATACTGTTATTTAGCCTGTGATCTACCAGCACCCCCAGATCCTTCTCAACAAGTGTTTTTCCCAGTTTTACTCCCCAGAGGACATGTGTGGCCCTCAGGTTGTTAGACCCCATGTGAATGACTTTACATTTCTCCACATTGAACTTCATTTGCCAAGTGGAGCCCAGACACTCAAAGTGTCCAAATCAGCCTGAAGCTTGTGAACATCTTCAATAGACGGCACTGTGCTACATATCTTTGTGTCATTTATGGACGAAGGCTCTTTGGATCAACATCCATTAGACATTTGATTTTTGCCTTAAAAAACATCAAGAGATCCCTAAGGACTTTAGAAAGCCAAACAATCTCTTGTAGTCCCTATGGTAACAGGAGAGGACATGTTCCAACTACAAGCACTTTGCTTTCATGGATAGTTGGGGTGATTAAGAAAGCCTGCGACTAGAAGACCCTTCTCCTGTAAAGGCACATTCCATAAGTGTTATAGTATGTCAGCACCTTGGGCCTTGCAAGAGATAATGTCATTAGAAAATATTTGTAAAGCTACATCCTGGCCGTCTTCCCATACTTTCTAACAAATTACCAGGCTGACTTGTCAAAATGTACAACTTTTAATTTTGGCAAAACTCCTCAGAAGTTTGTTGTTTTTTCAAGCATTCCCACCCTACCTTTGCTTGTCATATCCCATAGTATGACGCCATGGAGGTGCCAGGAAAATTGTATACTTACCTACAAGTAATTTTTCCTTGCTGGCACCTATCCATGGCCCATATTTGTGATGGCTATATTATAGAAATGAAGTGCTTAGAGAGGAGCCATAATTTCTAGATAAGGTGGTCCTATCAGGGTTAATGGGGCAGATATTAACCCATAGTATGCTACCATGGATAGGCACCAGGAAAGGAAAATTACTGGTAGTTATGTATACAATTTTCTATTTTAAGCAATGGAGGCGATCTGATAGCCTTGTAATATTTACAGAATTCTGTGCCTTATTCCACATGACTTTATGGTTAAAAATAAACAGGAGCTTACCTTGCCAAGCATTCCTTCAATGCTGTGACTCCTCTTAGCTCAGCAAACTGAATGAGGAAATATACTTCCTCATCGGGCCCTCCAGCTCTACTCTGCCAATGTAGGTCACTAATACTAGCTTGAGGAACTAGTCCAAACCACTCCCCCCTCTGTATTGAGGGCTTAAATGGCACTTTTAGAGCTGCCATTCAAGCCCAGCTAAACCCTTCATTCCTTCTTCCCACCCAGCCTCCTCCTAGCAAGCACTTTCACTACCAGCACCGTCCCACCCATTATGCTGATTATTATGATGCATCACAGCTCCAAGGACCACGTTAATGCATATTGCAGCCGGAAGGACAGTTTCACTGCTGACTCCCCTTTACAAACCAGATGACAGTCTTCACCTTAACAGTTCCGGGTAGACAATTTGTAATAAAGTTTTGTATATTTTCCTCTGGAACTATAAATGCCTGGCAACAGGCGTTTTTCTTTTTTAGGCAAGCAGTTTAGATTTTGCGGCATCCATCTCTGCTTTATAGCAAGGAATGGCACTTTTATGCTCATTAAGCCCAATGTTTATTAAGGCAGATGTCTGGCCAATAACAGCAGCGCCACACGCACACCTTGAAGTGTGGATTCCATTCTTCACTCCCAAGCTGCTGGATTCCTGCAGGCTGAGGGGGGATTTTATATCCATTAGTAGTGTGTATAGTCTTCCTCACCCCTCAGATGAAGGCTATAAATAAAGCTGATCTAATAGGAAGAAAAGCCTTAAGGGCCATACACCATGAAACGCTCACATTTTCCATGTATCGGCATATTACCTATATACACCATGAAGCGCTCACGTTTTCCATGTATCGGCATATTACCTATATACACCATGAAGCGCTCACGTTTTCCATGTATCGGCATATTACCTATATACACCATGAAGCGCTCACGTTTTCCATGTATCGGCATATTACCTATATACACCATGAAGCGCTCATGTTTTCCATGTATCGGCATATTACCTATATACACCATGAAGCGCTCATGTTTTCCATGTATCGGCATATTACCTATATACACCGTGAAGCGCTCACGTTTTCCATGTATCGGCATATTACCTATATACACCATGAAGCGCTCACATTTTCCATGTATCGGTATATTACCTATATACACCGTGAAGCGCTCACGTTTTCCATGTATCGGCATATTACCTATATACACCGTGAAGCGCTCACGTTTTCCATGTATCGGCATATTACCTATATACACCGTGAAGCGCTCACGTTTTCCATGTATCGGCATATTACCTATATACACCATGAAGCGCTCATGTTATCCATGTATTGGCATATTACCTATATACACCGTGAAGCGCTCACGTTTTCCATGTATCGGCATATTACCTATATACACCATGAAGCGCTCACATTTTCCATGTATCGGCATATTACCTATATACACCGTGAAGCGCTCACGTTTTCCATGTATCGGCATATTACCTATATACACCGTGAAGCGCTCACGTTTTCCATGTATCGGCATATTACCTATATACACCGTGAAGCGCTCACGTTTTCCATGTATCGGCATATTACCTATATACACCATGAAGCGCTCATGTTATCCATGTATTGGCATATTACCTATATACACCGTGAAGCGCTCACGTTTTCCATGTATCGGCATATTACCTATATACACCATGAAGCGCTCACATTTTCCATGTATCGGCATATTACCTATATACACCATGAAGCGCTCACGTTTTCCATGTATCGGCATATTACCTATATACACCGTGAAGCGCTCACGTTTTCCATTTATCAGCATATTACCTATATAAAGGAACATTTTATGATGCCTGCCATAGATCATCTGCTGCAAGAAAGAATTCCTTGTTTGGACAGAAACCAAATTGGAGCAATGTACAATGATCTTGAGAAATATTATGAAAGAATTAGTGCTGATTCAGGTCAATGTTAAATTTGTGCCAAATCAGTAAGTGTTACATCTTAGCATTAAAGGCCTGATTTAAGAAGCATCTGCACCATTTTGTGACGATGGTTTGACCACTGCATCACTATATGTCTAGTTTAAAATTAGCACCAAGTAGCTTTATCAAAACAAATTCATGATTACTGCCTTTCACAGAGCAGTGTGGTGCTATTGTACAAGCTACACCAGTCATAAGTGGTGCGGAAACCTAAGCTACCATAGAACACAAGGAATTGAAGTGTTTTATAACGAAAAAATGTTGAAAAGAAACAGACAGAAATAGTTTGTAACAAACACGTGCCTTAAATTTTACCAACTGCTTTTACAAATGGTTAAATAGTTTGCCAAATTTTCATCACAACTACATTTTCATATAACTTTAATGATATTATGGCAAACAGCGCCTCCAGATCCACCCCCAGGGTATCCCAATTTGAGATGCTTCTCTAGCGAACAATGCCTTGAAAGCCTGAAATTGGGGAGAAGAACCTTATTTGCACACCTGCATGCCACGTAACCGCTAGCGGCCAATGGACAAATTAGGCTGCCCTGGGGGTGTAAGCACACCCAAATTCTCTTTTGGACTTCAGGTGCACTTTCAACATAAAGTCTGCAACAGTTTATTTAAAAAGAGCGACGACTGATAATATATGTGACTTTTTATGCAGTGGTGGCCGAGTGGGTGCACCTCCTCTTTACAATGACAAACTTACTGGAGAGAAGAGATACATACATCACCGCCACTGCAATAAATGTGATTGAGGAGCATGGATCCTCTGCATTTCCATTGCACGTGGAATAAGGAGACCAATGCAGATAAAAACCCTTTAAACTCAGCCCGTGAGCCTCTGTGGTCCTCAACCTGGCAATTCCACTGCACATGTGTAGGTTTCCTTTAGCATCTCCTGTGCGCACCCTGTGCCAGGCAGTTCTGGTTGGTGCTGGGGGTGCAAAGCCATGCACAGCAATGAATGATTAGAGGCCATGCATATGCCGTGGGATCTCCATATTGAGGTAAATCCAGGGGAGTCCCAAAGTGAAAATCCTGGGTTTCTGTATGCAGACAAAAATGCCAATCCTGCATTTAAATAGACCCTCTCTTTACCCCCCCCCCCCCCATTGTATCTCAGTAATAAAATGTACATATCATTAACCTATTTATTTTTATGTTTTATTTAGCATTTTGCACTTTCAATAAATCCCTACTCGGGGCAAAGTTTCTGCCTGCATATCTAGCTTTTATTTATGTGTTCGCTTTATTTCCACCCTAATATATTCAACAGAGCCCAATAGCCAGAAAGTAACCCATCCTCTTGCTAATATATATATTTATTATTAGAGCGAGTTTTAGCAAATTTTCCTACAGTTGGCATTTGATTATTTTAGTTAGGAAAATGCATGGTGGGTTAATGCATAAGCAACTGATTTCACTGACTACAATAAAAGATATTGGGTCACAATAGTTTTTTTCAAATTAAAAAAATAAAATCGGACATCTATTCATCTCGTCTCCCAAGTAAATGTATAATATTCTAACTTTATCCTATTAGGCTCCTGGTGGCGCACATACACAAAATTGATTGGGATGGTGTCCTCATGACACTGTATGCAGTATGTTGTGGGCAACAGTACAATGGTGTGTGGCTGCAGACTCCCCTAAACGTACACTCTATAGATAAATGGGTTGATTCAAAGAAACATGTAACAGCTTGGATTTTGCTCACGATCATCCTATTTTTCACGTCCGCTCGTGCGTTCGTATGAACTTGCGAGTGATTCAATAAGCAAATACGTTTCTATCCTAAAAGATACGTCCGTTCGTATGCTATCTCCCGAACTTGCCTCAGTCAGTTGGCAATCGTAAAAATCACGTTCATGTGCTCACCTGTTGCGGCGGCAGCCTGTTTTTTCGGCAGCTTCCATCGTCAAGCTCTTCCAATTACTTGCGTTAGCCTCTGGATATAAGATCTTGCGCATGCGCACCCTCAACCAGAAACTTACCTAAACCCCTTAGCGCTTGCATCCAACTTCATTTCTCGGTCCCTCAAACTTACCTAAACCCCTTAGCGGCTGCATCCCACTTCATTTCTCGGTCCCTCAAACTTACCTAAACCCCTTAGCGCTTGCATCCCACTTCATTTCTCGGTCCCTCAAACTTACCTAAACCCCTTAGCGCTTGCATCCCACTTCAGTTCTCGGTCCCTCAAACTTACCTAAACCCCTTAGCGGCTGCATCCCACTTCATTTCTCGGTCCCTAAAACTTACCTAAACCCCATAGCGGCTGCATCCAACTTCATTTCTCGGTCCCTCAAACTTACCTAAACCCCTTAGCGCTTGCATCCAACTTCATTTCTCGGTCCCTCAAACTTACCTAAACCCCGTAGCGGCTGCATCCCACTTCATTTCTCGGTCCCTCAAACTTACCTAAACCCCATAGCGGCTGCATCCCACTTCATTTCTCGGTCCCTAAAACTTACCTAAACCCCATAGCGGCTGCATCCCACTTCATTTCTCGGTCCCTAAAACTTACCTAAACCCCATAGCGGCTGCATCCAACTTCATTTCTCGGTCCCTCAAACTTACCTAAACCCCTTAGCGCTTGCATCCAACTTCATTTCTCGGTCCCTCAAACTTACCTAAACCCCGTAGCGGCTGCATCCCACTTCATTTCTCGGTCCCTCAAACTTACCTAAACCCCATAGCGGCTGCATCCCACTTCATTTCTCGGTCCCTAAAACTTACCTAAACCCCATAGCGGCTGCATCCAACTTCATTTCTCGGTCCCTCAAACTTACCTAAACCCCTTAGCGCTTGCATCCAACTTCAGTTCTCGGTCCCTCAAACTTACCTAAACCCCTTAGCGCTTGCATCCAACTTCAGTTCTCGGTCCCTCAAACTTACCTAAACCCCTTAGCGGCTGCATCCCACTTCATTTCTCGGTCCCTAAAACGTAAGAATATCACATAATTTACATATGTCTATATGTTTCGAAGTGTGTTGTTTCTGGTTTGTGTAATTTTTTGTGTGTGTGCATATTAGAAAAGACACATTTTGGAAGGCTTAAAATATAATTTATTTAAAATATTTTCTTAGTTTTTTTTGGAATAATTGTAAAAATTTTTTTTGTTTTGGGCAAGTAAAAACACCTAAAATTGTTTTGATTTTTTTTAACTGGAAAACTTTTTTTTTTTTTGTTTTTTGTTTTTTTGTTTTTAAAACAACTTTTTTGGTTTTTCACCAAACCAATAAAAAAAGTTTAAAAATTTGGAACCATTTAAAAACAACTGGAAGAAAGGAGCCAGGACCAAGGGCACTAATCCTCCTCGTCTTCTTCATCTGTTGGCCCCAACGTCGCCTGTATGGCCAGCAGCTCGGCCACCAACTCCTTAATTCTTTTTTTTTTTCCCGCCAAGGTTTGGGGGATCATCCCTGTAACCAATAGAGAAAGAAACATAAATAGGAGTCCCAGACCGGTTTGTATGCTGGAAATAGATTTAGGGTTAATCAAATACATGTAAATGCATGACATATGTCCTTCTTCAAAGGGATACAGTTAATGCATTTCCCACAGGTAAGTGTTTAAACTCCTTAAACCGGACCTTCAACATTATTTAATGAAAACCAAAAACTATTCACAAATGATTCTGCACCACCTCAAAGTTAGTTAGGGTTTTTTGGGGATTACAGCGCCGCCATCTGGACTCTGAAGCATAACACTTAATGAGGAGTGGAGAGTTGGATAAAGTACAGGGGAGTAGGTTACAGTGGTGCGTTGGGAATCCAGAGCATAGCTGGGTTGAGGGAAAGGTCATCACTCACACAATGCATGGCAGCACCTTCCTTTTTTCAATCTGTATCCCATGCTGCCTGTAAATATTGTGCATTCCATATTCCCCAATATTGGTTTTGTTCTGTCTAATAACATGCATTAGATGGGTGAAGGGTGTTTTTCCATGTTTCTAATCTGTAGGTACAGTGTGATGGCTAAGTCTTTGGTTCTTAATACTAGTTAGGGTCCTCTTTAAGCTAACGAAGTGCCCACATTAAAGTGTGAACTACACATTGGCTACGCCTTTAGTTATGTGTGTGTTATTAGCTAACCAAACATTAATATGAATAATGGCATGGAGACTTACGGAGTTGGTGGCCGACAGATGGCTGGTTGGGGCCAACAGGCTGCCCTTGGTCCTGGCTCTGCTGTGAAGAAGTCCCTGGAGAAACATGTGACATTTGGTTAGTACTTGTAGAGAGTCACTATCCCCAACATATCTGGCTCCCAGTCTGGCTGACATCACTCACCTTCGCCAGGATCGACTTCAAGCATCTCTGCTGCCTCCTCCTCCACTATCTCACCCGCTCCTGAAGCTTCTACAAATACATAATAAAGGATAACTTAGTTTTTGGCCTGCCATGTATATCTTTGTGCCTATACATGAAGAGTGACATACCAGAGCCTTCCCCATGCGTGGCCAGGTATGACTCCACGCCCACGCGCCTTGGCCCCTCCTCTGTGGTAAGGTCCAGGGGCTGGTCTGAGGAGGCCACATACAGGGGTAGGTCCGTCGCCCGGGAGATCCACCACCTTCACTCACAGATGCAGAGTCATGCAGCACTGGTCGGCCTGTACGTCTCCGGGTGCGGCGAATTCTGAAATCCATTTCCAACACTACCAAAGAAAAGTCATTATAAATAAAGGCATAACTTAGACATTTGGAACATATACCATGCAATTGCTTTGTACTTACTTGGGAAATGGATCCCAAAAAACCTCCGCACCCGGGGCATGTGCAGACGCTTCAGGTCCGACCAATGCTGCATTATCTGGGTGTGAGTGAAGGTGGTGCTGGTCACACGGTGGATCTCGGCGATGATCTCCCGGGCGATGTCCCTTTTCTCGCACACATTGGGCGCGAAGTCATACCGGCGCTGAAGCATGATCTGAAAAACATAATGGACACAGAGCTTTTACTTTTACACACAGACCCATATGTGTTGCATCACAAGTTGAGAATTTAATGTCATTAACACACACATTTCGATTGTCCGCCATTTTTGGGGAGTGCCTTAAAGAGGACGTTGACTGTGATTGACAGTCTGGTCTTATGTTATATGTATCACACACCATGTACATACAGATAATAGCCAACATCAAGAATCAGGCCACCTGCATCTATGGCATGTTAGGATGGTTTAAACATCCAAGATGTAGCCTAATGCTTAGGCTTTTGGGCCACGTGTGTGGCTTCCCGTTGTGTTTTTATGGCTTAGGAAAACAGTGTTCCTCAAACATCCGCATCAAGGTCCGAGACAGGCCAGGTTTGACAGCTCGCCCCGCTACTCCACAGGTTAATTAACTGTTGCTAAGCCGGAGCAATTGGCCGAATTAGGACATCAGCATAGACAGGTGAAAACGTGGCCAGGCTCGGCCCTTGAGGATGAAGTGTGAGGAGCCAGTGATTAAACATTAAGAGACCCCAAACTAGTTCCCAACGCATCATTTACATTTAGGCCATCATTGACTATTCTATTAAAATGCACAGGCAGCCACTTACCAGCATGAGGATCTCTTCCTGTTGACGGGTGAAGATAGTGGGCGCCATCTTTAGTCTTCTTCCAGGCAGCAGATAAGTGAAACCCCAGCGGTTTCCTGGTTCCGCTCGAACGTACGTTCGTACGAGCGCGTAGTCGTGCGCATAGGCGTCACACGCTGGGCTCATTATTTAAAGGTCCCTTCCCCCCAAGCTCATTCTCTTTGAGCATTTGTGTACGATGGCACCAAAAAAGGCGATGAGCAAGCGACCCCAGGCAAGCAAGACCGCGGAGGGCCCCACCACAAGGTCCCAGCAAGCTGGCCGAAAACTGAGATCCAAGACTCCCACCTCGGCCCCACCAAGGGACCCTGGACCCTCAGGTACCCAAAAAAGGGGCCCCAAGCCTCGTGCCCCTCCTGCAGCCAAAAAGCTGGCAACTGCAGCACCCACCACCTCTGCCCCCAGAACAGGCAGCACCAGTGAGCCCACACCGGCCATGCCTTCAAGTAGGGCAGTTCGGAAACCCATGCCCCGCAGCAGGGCCCGAACCCCATCCAGGGCCCGAACCCCATCCAGGGCCCGAAGCACAGCCAGAGGGCGAAGAACCCAATCCAGGGCACGAAGCCCAGCCAGGGCCCGAACCCCATCCAGGGCCCGAACCCCATCCAGGCCCCGAAGCCCATCCAGAGGCCGCAGATCCAAAACCAGGGCCAGAAGCCCCTACAGGGCCCGCAGATCCCAATCCAGGGCCAGAAGCCCCGACAGGCCCAGAAGAACACAATCCAGGGCCAGAAGCCCCGACAGGGCCCGCAGATCCCAAACCAGGGCCAGAAGCCCCTACATGGGCCGCAGATCCCAATCCAGGGCCAGAAGCCCCGACAGGCCCAGAAGAACACAATCCAGGGCCAGAAGCCCCTACAGGGCCCGACGAACCCAATCCAGGGCCAGAAGCCCCTACATGGCCCGCAGATCCCAATCCAGGGCCAGAAGCCCCTACATGGCCCGCAGATCCCAATCCAGGGCCAGAAGCCCCGACAGGCCCAGAAGAACACAATCCAGGGCCAGAAGCCCCTACAGGGCCCGCAGATCCCAAACCAGGGCCAGAAGCCCCTACATGGCCCGCAGATCCCAATCCAGGGCCAGAAGCCCCGACAGGCCCAGAAGAACACAATCCAGGGCCAGAAGCCCCTACAGGGCCCGACGAACCCAATCCAGGGCCAGAAGCCCCTACAGGGCCCGACGAACCCAATCCAGGGCCAGAAGCCCCTACATGGCCCGCAGATCCCAATCCAGGGCCAGAAGCCCCGACAGGCCCAGAAGAACACAATCCAGGGCCAGAAGCCCCTACAGGGCCCGACGAACCCAATCCAGGCCCAGAAGCCCCCGACCTGGCACCAGCCGGGAACAGAGCCCACGACCTGGCACCAGCCGGGAACCTAGCCCCCCAAGAGGGCCCCGAATTGCCCCCATGACCACATCTACACCTGGAAGTTCGGTGGCCAGCCACGCAAGAACACCCAGTCCCTTGGCCAGTCCAGTCCAGTCATTGGGAAGCCACCAATCCGGCCATTCCCCTACCCAGCCCCAGGCCATAATGTCACCACATGTGTCTGCACACATGGAGGAGCAGCCAAGCCAACCATCTGGCCGCACATTGCGCCGCGGCCAGTTGAGTGGGAGATTCTCCCATGACCAAAATATGGCATTGGCTAGTGGCCTTACATTATACTATGACGAGCTATATGGGAGCAAATCCAAACACACCACCAAGCAGCGCAAGATGGAATTGTTTGAAACCATCCTCCGACAAGTAAATGCAGCGGGGGAAGAGAGGAAAGATGTGTCCCAAATTCAGAAGAAAATCTCTGATCTGAAGTATGCTGTACGGCAAAAAGAAATTAAAAGGCATAATTACAGGTAACTAAATGTTTACGCTAAATCTAATGTTTTGGATGTACTGTATGCACCTTTTCTGAGTACCAAACAATTTTCTCTTTTCAGCCTGAAAACTGGCGGTGGCTTTCCATCTAAATTGGAGTTTACCCCTGCTGAGGAGATTGTGCTTGGACTTCTCCATCCGGTCGCGGTCGGTGGACATGCTGGTCTAAGGGACACAGACTCACCGACCCGTACCCACGGTGAGTACTCTTAAATCTGCATGTTTGCCTGTTTGCTAAATAATCGACAGTTCACTAGTAACAAGCTAACGGGATGCCCCTATGGTTTGCCTTGCTTGGCCTCGCACTACTGTGGCTGTTTGTGTCCTCTTTTTGGCCCTGGGAATCACACATTTAGGCCCACACCCATTATGGCAAAGTTGAAATGTCCAATTGTATTGTTAAAGTCATGAAGTTTCGCAAGATAAGTGAGATATTTTGAATCAATCACAAAACACACATCATTATGTATGGGTTGCCTTTTGCTTGTGTGAGTTGTGTTTGAGTTAACAATTTAATTAGCCACCCACAAACATATGTGACCAAGAGCAGCGAGACTCAACTGGCGGCCCGGGGTCCCAATGCGGACCTTGGCACCACATTCAAGGACCCCTGGCCAGACAGCCCTGCACTCAGTTACTTCTGTGTTGACGTGCTCAGAGCTGCCCCCTTGATCGGCCATGTAGTGGTTGGTCTCCTGCCCAATGTCATGGCTCCGTGAAACATAGCATTGCAATATGAAGTACTGCCCAGGAAGTGGCATTGCAAGGTACACAGTAACTTATTTAAATTTTCACTGGCCACAATCGTGTCCCGCTGCCCCTGCTCTGGCCCATGTGCCACAGTCCCCCCATGCCCCCCCCCACATAAGCCCCATACATTTGTAACAGATTGGCTCCATCCATCCCATCACCATCAATACGTTAACTCCCCCCTTTAGCCATCCAATCCCTGTCCCCTCAGCTCTGGCCCATCCAGCCCAGCAAGGGCAAGCAGCCTTTATTAGTTGGCACTTAGAAATCTCCAGCCCCTCCACCAGTGTCTTTATTTTTAACTAGACACCCCCTGCGTCAGCACCATGGCCAGACATTCACCTCTCACCACATACCTTTAAATGGGCGTTTCAAACAATTGTTTGAGTACCCCGGACCTAGCGAATGGTAGGCTAAATCCAAAAATGTGCCTTGAAAGTTGGATGCTGACTGGGTACACTTCATGACTTAGAACTGAGGTCACTTAGCAGTTTGTCCGAGCCATTGCACCTATGTAAACTTGCGTGGGTTTGAACAAAGGTCACCATTGCTCTAGAGTTGAATAATATTACAAATAGAGCTATATTTGATTACCTATCCAAAAAAAGGTTATGTGTGTGTGTTTACGTGGTTTTTTTTTCTCTTCTTCAGCCCAGCATGATCCCTCAGCAAGGGTAAACTCACCCCCCAGTTTGGTTATGCCTACCAGGTCCGTACAGCATCGGAGCCCAGATCAGAGATTTTCGGTAAGTTAATTTAGTAGCATAAATACTAACAAGTGCTTAAGAATGTGTTAAACTGTTGAAATCCAAAATTGGGACGCAAACTTAGCCTTTTTTTTTTGATATGTCCCTACAGACCCGCACACTCATGGAAGAGATCCAGGACATGGAGGAAGATGATGATGTCTCCGTACAGGGCACGTCGGATGAACTCCCCCTGGGTCCCAATTTGGAACTGCTCCATAATGTTTCTCTGGCCAATCCTCAGCAGCAGAGTGAATCTCCATCCATTGTGCTTGCACATGGGGAGACTGACACTACAGTCCCCAGTGTTCACTCTGCTGCTGAGGATTTGCAAAGCAGGCCGGTTGCTGTTGAGGGTACGACACCACGCGGCAGGGCACGCCCAAGAGCCAGGGTAATTGTGCGGCGGACGCCATTACGCCGCCCCACAATTTCCCAGGGGAGGCAGAGTGCCCTGCTTCAATTATGGACCCAACAAAGGGACTCTTATGACGCCCAGCTCGTTACAGAGCGTGAGCAAAGGCATGCCGACATGGTGAACATCCATACCAGTCTACAGGGCATCCTCGCGGAGTTGCGTACCCTCAACAGCAACGTGGCCAATGCAAGTAATGGCATCCAGTCAGCCATGGCTGAGATGACCAATATGCAGAGAAACATTGTGGAGCAGTTTCAAATTCACAATGCTGCCATGGCCCAGGCTAGGTCCCATTCCCATGGACCTCCACCTGGACCTCCACCTGGGTATTATGGGCAGCCACCCTATTAAGCCATGGGTGTGTGGGACATCTTTTCTCTTAACCCCCACTGTATTTACTTGTCCTTTGAGGTTTCAAACAATCCATTTTGTGTTGCTCATGCAGGTTGTGTTTTGTATTTGCTCCCATATAGCTCCTTAGAGTAATGCTTAAGGCCACTAGCCAATGCCATAGGTCTATGTGGAGTTTATCTGGCCACTTATGGCTTTACCTATGTATTTGGTTGGTGCTCCTCCTGTTTGCAGACATGTTTGTGTGACATTATGGCCATGCCCAAATATCCCTGGGCACAGGCAATATTAATGACTGGACTAGGCTGGCCTTTGGACTGGGTGTCCTTGTTTGGTTGTGCCACTCACTTCCAGGTGTAGATGTGCTCGATGTTTTTTTTTTAATGTTATCCATTTGTTACCACAGATGTATGTGGACTGATTTCTGTTAACCACTATAATTTTTCATTTTCAAAGTAAAACAAAAATTTCATTTCAAATACTTGTGGCGTTTTTAGTGGGAAGACATTTTTAACAGCTTGGCCTAAACCAGATAATTTTGGTTTGAAGAGGTGTAACAATGCAAAGCGAAAGCTAAGGAAACTACATGAAATACATTAGGCAACAATTAAGGTCTAAATGTTTTACTTAGAGGTAATGCCACATTACGGCAAAACAACATATGTTTCAAAAAGGATAACACAGACATACAGAATGGTGAGACAGGGAAAAAAGTTAACTAAAATGCTGGCTGATCAGGTTGGCTCGAACAGATTGGCCAGACTCACTGGGGGGCCCCTCAAAATTCTCGGCTTCATCCTCGACGGCTGAAGAGGGCAGGCTGTCCACATAACGTGGGACACGTTCCATGATGGCAAAATTGTGCAAAACAGCACATGCCATTATAATGTCGATCACTTTCTTGGGATCATATTGCAGGGCCCCCCCAGTATGGTCAAGGCAACGAAAACGTGTCTTCAGCAGACCAAAGGCCCTCTCCACAACAGCCCGGGTCTTGCGATGCGCACGGTTATACGCTTCCTGAGAGGCATCCTGGGGCCGCAGCACAGGCGTCATGAGCCAGGGTAGAAGTGGGTACCCGGAATCACCTTAAACAGAGAATTAAATGTAATCAAAATTAAAAAGGCAACACAACCAACACCAAAAATTTCACAGATATCATAATGATGTAAGGTAAAGTGTTCCCAAAAAAAAACAGGGCACATTAGGGCCCACAAAAATTGCACTAAGGTATCACCTAAATAAAAATGGCACTTCTATATACCAATTAATTATCAAACATCTGCACGGCCAAGGGTATTTGTATTTTACATATATTTGTAGTTTTCAGACATGTTACAATTAGGATGCTGCGGAGGGCCTATCCACATTTCTCTGGAAACTACAATGTATGCAGTTTAAGTCCACTTTGACATTTAACGACCAATAGTACCAAAGGAGCCAAAGGTCAAAGATCCCTATCCACATTTCACTGGAAAATACAATGTATGCAGTTTAAGTCCACTTTGACATTTAAAGACCAATAGTCCCAAAGGAGCCAAAGGTCAAAGATCCCTATCCACATTTCACTGGAAAATACAATGTATGCAGTTTAAGTCCACTTTGACATTTAAAGACCAATAGTCCCAAAGGAGCCAAAGGTCAAAGATCCTTGGGTATAAACTCCAAACCAATATATTTAGGCACAAGGAACTTACAGACATCCTAACTAAAGGGAAAACATTCTGAAGGCCACAGCGAGACAAGGATTTTTTGGGTAAGTTCCTAATATATGAGCCAAGAAAAAGGCAGTTGTACGCTTCTGTAAATTTATCCTTAAAAAACATATCAACAAATACAAGATTAATGCCACATTTAAGAACACACAAATAGGACACACTTACCAAGCAGCCATGCCCCCGAAAATTCACCTGCCTCAAATCTCCGAAACAACCCAGATCGCCGGAGGATATAGGAGTCGTGGGACGATCCGGGGTAGCCGGCAAGGACACTCATAAACCGCATATCCGGACCAACCACGGCCTGGACATTAAGTGAGTGTCCCATTTTACGATTCCTTAAGGAAAAAACATACAAAAAGGGTAATTGATATTTGACCCAAACTAATAAATTAACCACAAAACATGTCTGCACTCTATTGGGAAAGACTAATGAAAAGCCGAGATAAAGCAGCTACACAAATGAGGGATAAACAAATATGCTGCCGCAAAGGAAAACAGGTTACATGACACGTTGGGCAACATAATAACCAATCTCAATACCTATATATATACTCGTCGGCTGCCCTAGGTACGAGTGCCACATGTGTGCAGTCAATTGCACCAATAACGTTGGGCATGTCGGCCACATTATAAAACCCAAGCTTAATGGCGTTTCTGGCTGCCATATCATCAGGAAAATAAATATATTTTTGAGTTATGGCAGCCATGCCTTCCAAAAATTTAGACAGTGCGCGGCTCAGCGTAGGCTGTGACATCCCCACAGAGAGGGCACCCAGCCTCTGGAACGAGCCGTTCGCCAAAAATTGCAGGCAGCCAAGCATCTTGGTCATACCTGAAATTGCATGCCCCTTCCTTGTGGTGCGGGCTAACCATGGCCGCAGCTCACTATATAATTTATGGAGGGAAGCGCGATTAAGCCTGGTCAGCTCGAACAGCTCAACATCATTCATGCTATCGATGTTCATGCGACGACGCAGGGGCAATCTGCTCTCAGACATCTCGATCAACTCAATGCCAAAAAGCATAAGCCCTTGATGTGCCACAAACTCGCTCCGCTCCATCCTACTCCCGAGGCCAAATAGCTGCCGGCAAACATTTCGTAAAGCAGCTCTTTAATGGGCTTCAAAACAATTAGCAATCACCTCTCTGAATTGGGCGCAAGCCCATGTGAAGGACGTAAAAAATAGGATCGGACGCAAATAATACGATTTGGACGGGAAAAACACACGAACTAACGCAAATTATACGATTCTCGAACGAAATGCGTATGTTCATATACGTCTATGCGCGAACGATCGTGCGAATACGAAATGGGCAAAAAAACAAGAAAAAATGACAAACACCCACCCAAACTTACGATTCTCGATACGAAATCACTTAACTTTTGCTCTTTGAATCGAGGGGAAAGTAACCAATGTTTATGGCGACCTTGACACTCCGGTTAGGCTCCAAGGTCACCCGTCCTGATAGCGCTCCTTTGCAGTTACAGGAAAGAATTCCAGCAAGTATTCACACCTCTGCGTTATCCCTGTGATAGTTCAGCAGCAGCCTTACACATTGCGTGATGACAGCAACACATTTTCAACAGGGCTAAGAGTCACTTGGAGCATCGCGGCCCTTTACTGGATCCCATCAATGCCTGAGGTGATTGGCGCCATTTGAATAAATGTCCTGTATCTGACAATCTGTACTGGGAGTGATAACAGTTGCCTATAGGTGAACACATCGATTGTGGTGCTCTGTTACTAATCTACTTTCATAAACACCTTTACTGACTTCATGCCCACCCTGCACAACTCAGTCAGTAATGAAAGGGTAGTTATGAAACACCAAACTACAACAACAAAGCAAAGACTGAGAAGGAGAAGACCAAGCTATCATGCTATAATAATCATGAAGAGAAATAATATCTAAAAGGCTCTAAAAATTAGCCGTTGAACAATTCAGTTCAATCAGATATTAACTGAAGGGGATTGATGCAATAATGGTTGTGCTGCTGCGTTTATATACCATATTTTTCGCACTATAAGATGCACTTAATTTTCCCCAAAAGTGGGGGGGAAATGTCAGTGCGTCTTAAAGCGCGAATGTAAAAAAAAAACGTACATTCCGTCAATCCCCTGCAGCCTTGGTGGTCGCCACTGCCTGCCTACCTCCTCCATCCCGTTCCAGCCCCTGGGTAGGGCGTGGCCTGTAACTCCTGCCAGCGAGTCACAGGCAACGCCCACTCAGAAGCTGGAACCGGCTCCTGTGAACCTCCTACAGAGGCGGTGGGGAGCGGGGGCGGAGAGCGGCAGTCAGCCGCATGTTCACAGCGAGAAGATTCTGGCCTGGGTGGGCGTGTCCTGTGACTCCTGCCAGCGTCCAATGACGCTAGAAGGAGTCACAGGCCACGCCCACTTCAGGCCGGCTCGCTGTGAACCTGCGGCTGACTGCCGCGCCCCGCCCCCGCTCCCACCACCTCTTACACTCTTACAGGGGCGGTGGGGAGCAGTGGCGGGAAGCGGCAGTTAGCCGCAAGTTCACAGAGAGCCGATTCCATCCCGGGGTGGGCGTGGCCTGTGACTCCTTCCAGCGTCATTGGACGCTGGCAGGAGTCACAGACCACGCCCCCCAGGCAGGAATTGGCCCTTCTGAATTTGCGTCGGGGAGCTGCAAGAACGTACACAGTAAGTTTTTTAAATATATATATATATTTTTTTTAATACTGCACAATGCCCCACCTTGGGGATGCCAGCACAATGCCCCCCCTTGGGGATGCCTGCACACTGCCTTTCTTGGGGATGCCAGCACACTGCCTGTATTGGGGATACCCGCACATTGCCTGTATTGGGGATACCCGCACATTGCCTGTATTGAAAATACCTGCACACTGCCTGTATTGGGGATGCCAGCACACTGCCTGTAATTTGGGATGCCAGCACACTACCTGTAATTTGGGATGCCTGCACACTGCCTGTAATTTGGGATGCCCCTCACTGCCTGTAATTTGGGATGCCCCTCACTGCCTTTAATGTAGAATGCTGTTTACTGCCTGTAGTGTGGGGTCTGTAATGGTGTGATTTCTTGGGGATGCCTGCACACTGCCTCTCTTGGGGATGCCAGCCAACTGTCTCTATTGGGGGTGCCAGCCTACTGCCTCTTTTGGGGATACCTGTACACTGCCTGTATTGGGGATGCCCGCACACTGCCTCTCTTGGAGATGCCAGCACACTGCCTCTCTTGGGGATGCGTGCACACTGCCTGTATTGGGGATGTCCGCACACTGCCTCTCCTGGGGATGCCAGCACACTGCCTGTAATTTGGGATGCCCCTCACTGCCTTTAATGTAGAATACTGCTTACTGCCTGTAATGTGGGGTCTGTAATGGTGTGATCGTGGGGAGGATCAATGTAATATATGGCCATGCTGCTCCAACTATTTATTGTTTTATTCTGGTATATATTTTTGGAATTAAGTTCTGCTAGCGATTGTATGCTGCTATACTATAACAGAGGACCCCTTTATGAATGACTGCTAAATGACCAAACATCCTCCAACGCCCTTAAAAGTCAAATACGGGATGCCCCTTAACATACACTGTGATCCATATCTGCTGTGTGCCCCCTTGCCTGAAGCACCGTATTGATTGCAGTTTGTTTTTGCCGGTCTATGATGAAATCTCTTTGAGAATAAAAGTGTCAAGAGGCGTGGCAGTGTAATGGAAAGCACAGGAGGATTGGCCGCCCACCACCATAGAAAAGCTCCGGTGGGCGGAGCGAAACATACGTTGGCTTACAGGCGGCCCGGCCATGCCCGCTCGCCTCACGAGCTGGCTCTGGTGTGAGTGTCCCAGCTGGGAAACACAAGTTGAGCGTGCAAAGATGTCCCTGGACTGAATCTGAAGTAGTGACAGGTACCTGTGGGCTGTAGAGCGGGGAGCAGTTCTGCCACCTGACTCAGTGTGAGTCTGAGCCCAAACAGTCACAGCTCCTGCCGTGATCCTCAAAAGTGATTGGGCTTTCTATGGGCCTTCCTAATTATATTTAAAACGCAGCACTCCAATGTTTCTTTTGATACTTCTGACGCCATTACAGCCCCTTATATTCATCTGGAAATTCAACATTGTGATTCCTCCTGGGGGATAAATTTAATTTTGTGGATGTCCAGCATATATGTGTGTGCCTGTGGATGAGAGGTGCATCGCATCTGTATGTATGGGGGCCCCCATTCTTTTTAGTACCTGCACTGCCGCTTAACTTTGGTGTATTAGGTTTTGGGTTTCTTACATGTGTGCCATATTTTTGTGCTGTTTTTGAACAATAAATTTGTTTTTGAATGGCAATTTATGCCTTTTGATAAAGGCCCCGTCAATGCAGATTATTGGATGAGCACATATAGGACAACTGCGGACTACTTGCTACAATCTGAATACTTGCTACAATACTGACCCAACAAAGATATGTACAAGCAATAAATGGAAAATTGATTACACGGATATACATTGTTGAAATCAAAATTATTATTTATTTTTCATACTGATTGTTTATCACAATATGAATGTTATATATGAAATGTGTACAGAATAGTAAAGCAGAATTAATTACGGAATTAATAACAAACCACCACATATGGGATTACTTTAGAGGTCTTAACCTAGTTGATGTCTGGCGTACGCTACACCCAACAGATAGACTACACCTGCTACAACAGAGCAAAAAACTCATATTTGAGAATAGATTTTTGTTTTGTTAGACAATAAAACCTGCAAATGGTTACCCACTGCTCTATTGAAAATATAACTCTTACGGATCATGCACCAGTGACTATGACCTTGAACTTTAGATATAAGACAGACTTAGCTCACCAATTGAAATTAAATAAGAACATATTAAATTCCAAAAATGACCAAAACAGATTAAAAAACAATCTCAGAGAATTCTTTGAGATGAATAAATCCAGCGAAGTAACGATCACAACCATTTGGGAAGCCCACAAATGCTATATACGAGGTATATGCATTTCCATTGCAGCAAAAAATAGAAGATTGGTCACACAACAGATAAATGATCTGGTAGACAAACTAGACAGACTCAAACAAAATGCGACTGAAAGCATCTAGCATGAAATTCAAAAGGCAAGAATAGCTCTTAAAGAAATACTGAACCCTAGAGAACATAAAATAGCTAAAATAAAAAGAATACATGAGCTAAATAAAAACGGGAAGTATATGGCAGATCTAGCAAAAGACAACAAAGCTGAAAACTTTACTAAAATTATAGACAAAAATGGTACTAACCACTGTACAACAGCGGAAATTAAAAATACTTTCTACCAATTCTACGTGGAACTGTGTAATGTCTCAGAACCAATAAATAAAGACTCTGATTCTTTTCTTCAAGGAATAAATATTCCAAATATTCCGGAAGAACTAAAAAAAACAATGGAAAGCCCATTCAACACCAAAGAGGTTACTTGGGCAATAAATAATCTAAAAATTAAGAAAGCAGCAGGTAGCGACGGCTTTCCCACTGAATATTATAAAACTTTCAAAGAAGAGCTGGCCCCACACTTAACTGAACTGTTTTATGCATTAGATAATTCATACCCACTCAGCCAACAGATGAATAACGCAATTATAAAATGAATCCCAAAACCGGGAAAAAACCCGACCAACTGCACTCATTACAGACCCATATCACTAATAAATATTGACTTGAAGATATATAAACACGAAAATCATCTGTAAACACCTAGAGGAAGCCCTACCCTAAGAAATTTCCCTAAACCAAGCAGGATTTATGCCAGCCAAAGGAATACACCAAAATATTTCCCTGGCCATGACAGCACTAAACAAAATCTCAAAAAATAAAACAAAAGCAATTGTACTAGCTCTTGATGCAGAAAAAGCATTCAGTCGGGTATCCTGGGGATTTCTAGAAACTGTCCTACAAAAAATAGGCCTAGGTCCCAAATTCTCTGCCAAGATTATGAGCCTTTATAAAAACCAGTTGGCCCAGATTGATATAAACGACTCACTCACTAACCACATCCAAATAAGAAATGGAACAAGACAAGGCTGCCCTCTTTCACCCCCACTGTTCAATATCCACTTAGAACCTTTGCTAAGAAAAATTATTGAAGACCCCGTGATTAAGGGAATAGGAAATGGTAAAAATCTACAGTTTGGTAAGAAACTGCAAGAAAGACTCAAACAAAAAGCAACTGGAAATGACGAGTAAGGAGAGAGGAAAAAAACAAAAAAAAACTGTGGTTACTAGGAAAAGTAGGGGAGGGGCGTGGGGAAATGAGGGCAGGGGGTGGGATAGAAGGAAGAGGGGAAAATACCATTTTGTGAATACTCACCTGTAAAATGGGTATTATAAGTATGTCACACACCCCGCTTCAAACAATAATTACGCTTGGGACATCCAAAAGCAGTGTCCACAAAGGGCGGGTATCCAACAAGGCAATAATGCATAACTCAAACCACTGCAGCCTGCAGAACTTTGCGGCCAAACACAGCATCCGCCGAGGCCCACACATCAACCTTATAAAACTTGGAAAAGGTGTGAACAGAAGACCAAGTAGCAGCCTTATAAACTTGTTCAACAGAAGCCTGGTGCTGAAAAGCCCAAGACGCTCCAACAGCACGAGTAGAATGAGCAGTAATACGAAAAGGGGGAACCTTCCCCTTAGCAGAATAGGCCCCAATAACAGCCTGACGAATCCATTTGCTAATGGAAGACTTGCCGGAGCCAAACCTTTCCTAGGCCCACAGGGCACCACGAATAAGGCATCAGTCTTAGGAAAAGAGGATGTAGTAAGCAAATAGTACTTCATGCAGCGTACCACATCCAGACAATGCAAAACCCTCTCCTTGTCATTCCTAGGCTTAGGACACAAGGAAGGAAGAACAATGTCCTGGTTAAGATGAAAGGCAGAAACCACCTTAGGAAGAAAGTCCGGTTTGAAACGAAAAACCACCTTGTCCTGATGCCTCTCAAAGTAAGGAGCCTGAATCGACAAGGCCGCCAACTCCGAGACACGCCGAACAGAGGTGATGGCAACCAAAAAAGGCAACCTTCTAAGTCAACGTAGAAAGAGCAATATCCTGCAAAGGCTCGAAGGGAGGGCCCTGAAGAGCAGACAGAACCAGATTCAAATCCCAAACAGGGAGCATAGGTTTCCTAGGAGGCCGCACATGCGTAACCCCCTGAAAGAAGGTCTTGACCAAAGGATGAAGCGCAAAGGATTTCTGAAAGAAGACAGACAGAGCAGACACCTGCCCTTTCAAGGTACTCAGCTGGAGACCCGAGTCCAGCCCAGTTTGCAGAAAATCCAAAATCCTAGAAATAGAAAAGATCCTGCAGGGCAAAGCCCTGACCTCACACCAATCAATATAAGACCTCCAAGTCCTATAGTAGATGGTAGAAGACGATCTTTCTAGCACTAACAAGAGTCTGAATGACAGAATCGGAAAAGCCTTCCTCCTTCAAGAAGGAGGTTTCAGCAGCCAAGCCGTCAAAGCCAGCATTGGTAAATTGGGGTAAAATAGTTGACCCTGAGTGAGCAGGTCCAGCCGAAGGGGCAGAACGAACTGATCCACTGCCAGCCGAACGATGTCTGCGGACCACACCCGCCTTGGCCACCTTGGAGCCACCAGAATGGCGGGAACCCCTTCTAGGGCCAGCTTTCGTAACACCGCGCCCAGCATGGGAATCGGAGGAAACAAAAAAAGAAACCCCAGATCCCCCCAGCTCAGGGACATGGCATTCATTGCCAGAGCCAGAGGATCCTGAGAGAGAGACACAAATTCCGGAAGTTTGTGATTGTGACGAGAGGCAAACAGGTCCACCTCCGGTGTCCCCCACCGGAGGCAAAGAGACCGAAAGACCTTGGGACTGAGAGACCATTCTCCCCGGCGGGAAGAACACCTGCTCAGGGAGTCCGCCTCCGTGTTTTCCACTCCCGGAATGTACACCGCCGAGATGCATGGGACATGGATCTCCGCCCAGGCGAAAATCAGAGACACCTCTCTGAGGGCACCCCAAATGCTAGTTCCTCCCTGGTGATTGATGTAAGCAACAGCCATCCGATTGTCCGACCGAACCTGAACCGGCAAACCCTGTAGATGCTGTGACAAGTGAGACAGAACCAACCTGATGGCTCTCAGCTCCAGAACATTGATGGGCAAGTGGGCCTCCTGAGGCCCCCACAGCCCCTGGAACTGAAGATCCCTCCAGAAGCCTCCCGAACCCGACAGACTGGCGTCCGTGGTGACAGTTTCCCAAAGAGGCGTCAGAGACGACCTGCCCCTCAAGAGATTGGCTGGAACCATCCACCACTGAAGAGACTGCCGAACCCGGGAAGGCATCAGAAAGGGCAGATCCAACGACCTTGGACACCGGTCCCAAGCCGCCAACAGATGAAGCTGAAGCGTCCTTGTGTGAAACTGAGCAAACGGAACCGCCTCGAAGGAGGCCACCATCAATCCCACCAGTCTCATCCCCAGCCGGATGGACGGGCGAGGGGTGGACAGAAGATGCTGAGCCAATTCCTGAACCAAAAGCCGGCCAAGGCTGTGGTCCTACCACACATCACCATGGCATCATCCTGAGCGGCAAGCACAAAAGACAAAAACGACTCACAATGTTTGAGAGCGATAAACTCCTCACAAGCCGGATCAAGGCCGGAAGAAGGCAACAAATCCCTGACAATGGACCTGGAAGCCAACAGCAACAGTGCCGAAGCACAAAGCCGACCCAACACTGGCAAGCCAACTGGTCAATACATCTATCCTCACCATCCTTGATGGTAGTACAGTCAGGAGAGTGCAAAACAGCAGTGCTAGACAACCCCAAAACCGGGGCATCAACCTCAGGTGGAGAAGACCAACGCTTAACCAGGTCCGCCGGAAATGGATACTTCTTATCCCAACCCGGCGGAACACCCGTAAGGCAAGTAGGCTTTTCCCATTCTTTAAGAATGACATCGTCAAAATGTCTTTGATGGGGAAACTCCAACCGTGGCTTGGCCACCTCAAATAATTCCCCCTTTTGGCGGGGGAGCCACCTCAGGAGAAGCGATAGCCAAAACATCAAACATTTGAGCCAGGATTGAAGGGGTGTCAAAGGCATCCCCCTGCGCCTGCTCACCAGCCGCACTAAAGAACCGCTGGTCATCAGCCTCGTCCAATTCATCAAAGAGCTCCCCCACCTCAAGCGGGGGGGGCAATCGGACCAGTCTAATGACCCAAAATCTCCAACATCTCAGGCCAGCGCAGCCGGGGACAGATGCTTCCACTTAGCCGGGGCCTTCTGGGCAACCACACTAAAAAACATTTTCTCAATACTGGCCAACCTGGCGCACACCTCAGATTGCGAATCCCCACCCATGACAACGTCACATGGGGTCCGGAACAGACGGGGAGGGGTAGGAGATGACACGGGCGGCGAGGAGCCGGAGGCCGGGGTACCGGACTGCCGCGTAATGTTCCGCTGTGCACATGGAATACAGAGTATGACATCATCCCCTGGAAGAGGAGTCCCACAACCCACACATAGCCTGGATTGCCCCGAGGGGCCGTTTCTGGTATCGTTGGAAGCCTCCATTATGGTGAAATTGTGGTATTCACAATTACCCAGGGATTTAAGCAATAAGTGACCCGGGATGCCCCTTGTAATGTCCCGTGTGGGAGAATTTGTAAGTAAAATTATAAAATGTTAAAATTTTTATGGGGAAAACCCAGACTAACCAGGTAGCTAAGACCGGGAGACCCCTTTAACTTGTGACCCAAGATCTGGAAAAGAAAGGACAACAGTCACTTCAGAGGCAAGGTTTTCCAAACAAGCATACATAGCAAACCAAGACATTTGCCAAGAATTTATATATACATGCTGCAGACAACCACAAACCTGACAACCACCCAGGGAACAGGGAATAGCCTGTGCCTGAGCCATAGCCTATGAAAAGGAAAGAACTCACCAAATGGCAGACAGCAGCAGCAGCGGCAGCCAGCACGGAGCAGCGCAGGAGAAGGGGAAGGAGGTCGGGCCGGCCCGAGACGCGGGAAGCACCCCGGTCCCACCCCCTCCCGTACACACGGAACAGCGCGGGCCGCGCAAAGCGCGGCCCCGCCTCCCCTGGACAGCAACGCCACGACAAAAGGGGGCGGTCGCCTGATGCGCAATGTGTCCGGCCCCGCCCCCCCACTCTGAGAAGCAAGGAGCCCGGCCACTGACCGGGCTCCAAAAACGGCGCCAAAGCAGGAGCGGGCTGGGCAGCCGGCTCACACGCCGAGGCTGGCCCTGCCCCTCCCACACGAAGGTGACAAAGCTTACCCAGGCATGGCGCGGCCACGCCAAATGCCTGAGATGGGGAAGCTCCCCAACCAGTGATCGTGCAACAGGTCCCATCGGGACACACAGTAAAAGCAGCACACACGCACACACACAAGTAAAAACACCTAAACACACACGGTAGAGAAGGCCCCCCCCCCAGCGCAGGGAGAATGGGGACCGAGCGGGGGAGAGTGCCATCACCCGTAGGGTGGGAACAGGGATGGGGCATCCCAAATCCGGGATCACCAGACCGGATATCCGCTTTGCTCCCTAATATGAGGCCTGCGGAGGAGCTAGGCTCCTAGGTGCTAGGCACCCATAAAGGTGCCGTCTACCATCACCCGGCCCCGCAGCCTAGGCTGGGAGGCTTCTCTAAGGGGAATAAAAGAGTGCCAGGCAGAAATAGAACCAAGAGGGGGGGGCGGGAGTTACCCCGGCTACCTGCAAGCAGGAGACTTCATTCTTCTGATTTGTCGCCATCTTGCAGAGAAGAACACTGGGATATAAGTGGGAGGTCCCAGGTATTTATAGACCGGGAGGGGCTCTTTTTTTTTCAAGACTTCTCTGCAACATCGCCCTCTTCAGGTCGGTATAACCCAAGCGTAATTATTGTTTGAAGCGGGGTGTGTGACATACTTAGAATATATATATATATATATATATATATATATATATATATATACAGTATATATCTCGGTGGGGGATCATAGGTAAAATATAATTAGGAACCAATTAGGCACCGCCCGGCAATGATGCTAAAATGATCTCACCTGCTGATGAAAGATAATGATTCTTAAAACAGCAAAGGGAGATCTAAATCTGAGCGTGAAAAAAAAAAATAAAATAACCACAAATTGGCCGCCAAAGGGTCAAAGCCTGCAGATAAGCCGAAAGAGACAATGCCGCCATACCACAGACAAAACACGGCATTCCCTGCTAAAAGGGCAAGGCTTGTAAACAAGGCCGAAGTGTCAGCGATGCCACCTCTGAGGAAAAACGTAAACAATATAAACATCAAAGGTTCAAAGACTGGAGATGCAAAGAGCAGCCTTTTATTGTTCTCCAATGCGATGCCTGGAAAGACAACAATATCCGACTACAGGCAAACCAACAGCAAATACCACCCTTATGCTAAAGGGACAAATACCAACAACAAATACTACCCTTATACTAAAGGGCCAGATACCAACTCCAAATACTACCCTTATGCTAAACGGACAAATTACACCGTTATGCTAAAGGGCCATATACCACCCCCCAAATACCACCCTTATGCTAAAGGGCCAAATACGAACAACAAATACTACCCTTATGCTAAAGGGCCAGATACCAACCTCAAACACCACCCGAAATGTGTCTGGGTTGCTTCCTTAAAAGCCAAACTATCGACCATGGCTAAGAATTCCGAAGCCAAGGAAGGCCAGAAAGTGAAGGCTCCAGGCCAGACCACCACCAAGTCACACCAGCAGGCATCCATCAAACCTAGCTTGGCAAAGGGGGAATGTGAATTAGAGGACACCATGTCCCGTCTGCGTATTAGAGATGATGGCCCGCCACCTTCTGCAAGGTCATCTCAAACATGCTGAAGCTGGTCTGAAAAAACAAAACTGGACTTCATTCACCGGATTTGAATTTTACTTACCGGATTTGACTTTACTGGATTTGACTTTAATTTACCAGATTTGACTTTACTGGATTTGACTTTTATTTACCGGATTTGACATTTATTTACCGGATTTGTCTTTACTGGATTTGACTTTTATTTACCAGATTTGGCTTTTACCAGAATGAACATATATTCGGAATAGACAAATTACACTACAAAGATCAACACCAACATTAAATAGGGTGGACCCATAGTCAAACTGGAATGGGCAACCCAACCATCTGTAAATAAGACCTCTTGCTGAAAGACCTGCATTGTGAGGGATCAGATCTTGCATGGCAATGAATGGACAATTGGACAAAATCAATGATTGGTAGTCGGCACACCATATCACAATAATTTCAGAAAAATTGGGAGGGTGCTTATACTGGTCCTGAGGTGCCTCACCACCTAGCACCTCTTCAAAGCACAGTATGTTTGGTTGTTGGATCAGAAGCACACAATAAACATAAATATATGTTTGCAAGTAAGAAATTGTATTGAAGTCTCACAGCAACAACAAAGATATTTACATAAGTGATATACATAAACAGCAAAAAAGGATACAATCAGCAAATATCTGTGGACATTTGGGTTCAAAGTGTCATCAGGAGCGTTTCTTGTCACCTCCAAGAAAAATAAGAAATCATATGTGTAGCTTTTAACTCTAATAGTGACCACTAAAGTGCTATGATAACCAACCGCATATCATGGAGTCTATGGGGTGATCTGTTGTCATGATCCTGATGAGAGGTATGTGGAATAGGTGCTATGGACTGAGTCAAGGAAATATAGCCAACAAGTATATGCACAAACAGTATATATGGTGATAGTATTGCCACTATAACATCTGTTTTAGAAACCACTGGTGATTCTTCCGAGTTCAGACAATTTTACATTAAACTACTCACTATCATCCTGACCAAGAACTATTTCCGCTATGACAACGACTACTATTTACAGCTTCAGGGCACAGCCATGTGCTCGAACGTGGCTCCGGCCTATGCTAATTTATTCATGGATCGTTTCGAACGCCAATATGTCTACACTGATGTCTCCTTCATATCCCATGTACTGTACTGGGCAAGATATATCGATGACATTTTTTTTCTGTGGCAGGGTTCGCTGGACCACCTGCTCCAATTTACAACTCGCCTCAATGCAGCCATCTCCTTCACTCTTGAACACAGTGAGTCTCAGGTACACTTTTTAGACGTTCTAGTCTCCATCAAAAATCACAAAATCCACACTGACTTATACAAAAAGGAAACAGACAGAGACACCTTCCTGCGGTTTGACAGCTTCCATCCAAACAACATGAAAACCAGTCTTCCATATAGCCAATTCATCATTTCTGATGACTATACTTACCTAGAAAGAGCTGACTCTCTCATGAACGATTTCATAGAGAGGGGATACCCATTCGAGATCTTACAGGAAGCCAAGATGAGAGCTTACACACAACCTAGAGACTTCCTTCTCTCCTACAAACCTAAAAAGGCCATACTCACCTATTCCAGAATGACACCCCAAATCGAACGCATCATCAAAAAACACTGGTACATCTTATCAGGAGACGAACGTCTCAGGTCCATATTTAATACTCCTCCTCTATTTGTCCGCAAACGTCCTAAAAATCTACGAGACAGACTCATAAAGGCTGAAAGCAAAAATACTACACCACAGCCTTCCTCACAAACATGGTTGAGCTCCTTACCCCCAATTACAGGGATGTTTCCCTGTGGACATTGCGTGCAATGTGGCTTTGTCACCAGAAGTGACCATTTCACGGATCCCCATACTGGACATAAGATTCCGATCAAATCATTTCTAAACTGCAATTCTGATCATGTTATATATCTATTGAAATATCCCTGTGGCCTGGCATACGTGGGCAAGACGACACGCCCACTACGCACCCGCATTATTGAGCATCGTAGTGCGATCCGCAGGTCTGACCTAGAGTCACTCCTTACTCGCCATTTCATGGAGGCAGGACACCAGATATCACAGCTGCGTTTCCAGGCCATTGAGCACATACCACCCCCATATAGAGGAGGTGACAGGAATAGGATCCTTCTCCGCAGGGAATAGCACTGGATATACATACTACAAACCCGGGCCCCTAGAGGCCTAAATGAAGAAATTGATCTTGTCCCTTTCCTATAACCCACTGGGCCTACCCACCTACCCATTGAACCCATCAGTCATATAAACACTATAGCTTATTTCATAACCAATAATCTTTCTCATGCATATATACATTTATCATTAAACACCTCGTCCCTAGTTCTGGATATCAATATTACTACCTACATACCCCTTACTCCATGTGTTTTTCAGGTATTCTCCAAGCACTATGGACTCCACTTTGGTATGCCCCCCTAGATTCCACTCTGGTTCCAACCAGTCATCAACATTGCTCTTCAAACCATAGGTGCCAGACGACATCAGGAGGTAATGCACCCTTACATGTTAGTACCCATTCAATTGACCACCAAACCAGCACCATCCTGTCTATCTATCAGGCGCCTTACCTTTTCCTCGTAATAACCATCCCAGAGTGTAACACACAGGGCATCCCAAAGTAGGACATCCAATGGAGATTCATTTTCCAGCATAATTGCCACACTTCGCTTAAGGGCATCCCATATCAGGATGCGGCGTCTACTCTTACTCCGTTCTGTGCCTCCCTACATAGGGTTAATTTCATCTGTGCCTCCCTTTATAGAGTTAATTCTACCTGCCATAGGACATTTTTTCTGTAGTTTAAGTGAATACCTAAATCGCTGTTTTCATCCTTTGTTTTTAATTATATATGTCCTCTGTCTTTTAGAAATACTGGTGCACCGAAGTGTATGTCCAAGACAGACAATCTCCCCCCGGATGGAAGATAATAATAACTCTCCCAAGACAGCAGCTCCTTTCTTCCAAATCGCTGTGTTCTTTATTTACATGATTCACATTATACTACCTGTCTCGATCCAGCAACGCGCTGTCTCCCGGCAACGACGGCCCTGTGCGCCGGCGTTACTTCCGCGGCTGGCTGGCACCATGTACCGGTGCTAGCCGAGCACGGAGATGACGTAGGCCGGGACCTCGGAACCGGAAGTAATTTCCCGGGAAACGCCACACTGGCCAGCCAGGGGGGAGAGATACAACAGCACCATTCAGGTACCGCAGTTATCGCAAGCCTTGAGAAAGGGGCCGTGGGCTCCGGAACGTGGGCATTGGCATTATCTTTTTGCGATCTCAGGTTACACTCTGCCTTTGGGTAATATCATTTATGCTTATGTAATTGACATTGTTATGAATTATGGCGTCATGATTATACTCTGTATGCTATCTGTACGTGGGTCATTTTCTGGTATGATGCAGGGCGAAGGTATGGACTGACCAGAATACTATCACCATATACCTATATACTGTTTGTGCATATACTTGTTGGCTATATTTCCTTGACTCAGTCCATAGCGCCTATTCCACATACCTCTCATCAGGATCGTGACAGCAGATCACCCCATAGACTCCATGATATGCGGTTGGTTACCTTATCATAGCACTTTAGTGGTCACTATTAGAGTTAATAGCTACACATATGATTTCTTATTTTTCTTGGAGGTGACAAGAAACGCTCCTGATGACACTTTGAACCCAAATGTCCACATATATTTGCTGATTGTATCCTTTTTTGCAATTTATGTATATCACTTTTGTAAATATCGTTGTTGTTGCTGTGAGACTTCAATACAATTTTTTACTTGCAAACATATATTTGTGTTTATGGTGTGCTTCTGATCCAACAACCAAACATAAAATGAATGGACGATTGGCAATAAAGCAATTATATGTAAATATTTAACAATAAAAATACCAATCTTTAAAGTGGACCAACACCCAGGATTTTGACTATCCTGGGTCTTGGTCCACTTCGGTGGGGCACCCCCGATCGGGGTTCCCCGCTGTGTGAAACCCCCCCGAACTCACCTCTCCCAGAGCCGACGGACAAGCCGCGGACAAGCGGCTCCTCCACCGCCGCCTCCCGCGCGTCCCTCTTGACGCGCGCGTGCCCGCGCCGGCCATTCACAGACGGCCGGCACGGGCGCGCGCACGTCTAGAGGGGCGCGAGGGAGGAGGCGGCGGCGGCCGGCCGCCGCCGAAACTGAGGTAAGGAGTTTGGGGTGTTTGGGGGGGTTTCACCCCGCGGGACATCCGAGATCGAGGGAGGTGATCGGCCCGGGAATCTTATAGATTCCCGGGCCGATCACCGGTGGGTGTTGGTCCACTTTAAATAAAAAAAAAAAAAAAAGAAAAAGGAATAGAAAAAGAAAAGAATCAAACAGGGTATAGTTTGAAAAATACCATTTTGTGATTACTCACCTGTAAAATGGGTATTATAAGTATGTCTCACACCCTGCTTCGGAAGTATTAATTACACGTGGGACATCCAATAGCAGTGTCCAAAAAGGGTGGGGATCCCAACAGGCAATAGTGCACAAATTTAACCACTGCAACTTGCAGAACTTTGAGGCCAAAAACAGCATCCGCTGAGGGCCGCACATTAACCTTATAAAACTTGGAAAAAGTATGAACAGAAGACCAAGTAGCAGCCTTACAAACTTGTTCAACAGAGGCCTGGTGCTGAAACGCCCAGGAAGCCCCAACAGCACGAGTAGAATGAACAGTGATCTGGAAAGGAGGATCCCTCCCCTTGGCAGCATAGGCCCTAATAACGGCCTGAAGAATCCATTTACTAATGGTAGACTTGACGGGCGCCAAACCCCTCTTAGGCCCAGAGGGCACCACAAACAAGGCGTCCGTCTTCCGGAATGGTGAAGAAGCCACCAGATAGTACTTTACACATCTAACGACATCCAGAGAGTGCAAGGCCCTCTCCTTGTCGTTGCTAGGCTTAGGACACAATGAAGGAAGCACAATGTCCTGATTGAGATGAAAGGCAGAGACAACCTTCGTCAGGAAGTCTGGTTTAAAGCGGAAAACCACCTTGTCTTGGTGTCTCTCAAAATAGGGGACCTGAGTAGACAGAGCCACCAACTCAGAAACACGTCGAACAGAGGCCACCAAGAAGGCAACCTTTAAGGTGAAAATGGATAGAGCAGCATCCTGCACTGGTTCAAAAGGAGGACCCTGAAGCAGACAATACCAAATTTAAATCCCAAAGGATGAAGAGCGAAAGACCTCTGAAAGAAAACTGCCAGAGCGGAAACATGCCCCTTCAGAGTGCTAAGTTGAAAACCCATGTCCAGACCATGCTGAAGGAACTCCAGAATTCGAGGTAAGGAGAACACCCGACAAGGAAAGGCCCTAGCCTTACACCAATCAATGTAGGTCCGCCAGGTCCTGTAGTAGATATTAGAGGAAGATTTCTTCCTAGCCCTGACAAGAGTCTGGACAACAGCTTCAGACAAACCTCTATCTTTTAGGATGAAGGTTTCAGCAGCCACGCCGTCAAAGCCAGCGTTTGTAAATTGGGGTAACAAAGCTGACCTTGTCTGATCAGATCCGGAACCAGAGGCAGCCTGAATTGATCGACCACCAGCCGCACGACGTCTGCGAACCACACCTGTCTTGGCCACCTTGGGGCCACCAGGATTGCTGGCACACGCTGGTGAACCAGCTTGCGTACCACCTTGCCCACCATGGGAAAGGGAGGAAACAGATACAGGAGACCGAGCTCCTGCCAGGACAGAGACATGGCATCCACTGCCAGAGCCAGAGGGTCCTGAGACAGAGACACAAATGCAGGAAGCTTGCGATTGTGACGAGAGGCAAACAGATCCACCTCCCCCCCTGCGACAGAGGGATAGAAAGACCTTGTTTCTGAGGGACCATTCCCCCCGGCGAGAGGTCCCTCTGCTCAGAGAGTCCGCTTCCAGGTTCTCCACCCCTGGAATGTAGACTGCCGAGATGCACGGAACATTGCTCTCGGCCCAAGTAAGAATCAGAGACACCTCCCGGAGGGCACTCCTGCTGCGAGTCCCTTCTTGGTGATTGATGTATGCGACCGCTGTCCGATTGTCGGAGTGAACCTGAACCGGTAAACCCTGAAGGTGATGTGTCAGGTGCGACACCACCAACCGAACCGCCCTTAGCTCCAGAATGTTGATGGGGATGTGAGCCTCCTGAGGACCCCACAGCCCCTGGAAATGATATTCCCTCCAGAAGCCCCCCCCCCCCAGCCCGACAGGCTGGTATCCGTGGTGACCGTCTCGCAACTGGGCGCCAGAAATGATCTGCCCCCCAGAAGATACTTCGGGTCCAGCCACCACTGAAAGGACCGCCAGACCAGAGGGGACAGAACACAAGTCTGATCCAGAGACAGAGGACATTTGTCCCAAGCCGATAACAGATGGAGCTGAAGAGGTCTCATGTGAAACTGAGCAAAAGGCACTGCCTCGAAGCAAGACACCATCAATCCTACCAGCCTTATCCCTTGTCTGATGGACGGACGAGGGTTGGACAGAAGAAGACGAATTAGTGCTTGGAGAACATCCACCTTCGGCTGGGGCAGGAACACCCTGGTCTGAATGGTATCCAGAGTCATTCCCAGGAACAAAGCTACCCTTGACGGAGAGAGAGAGAGGATTTGGGATAGTTGATTACCCACCCAAACCTCTCCAGCGTCATCACCACCGACCGGGTTTCCAGCTCTGCCTGGTGGAGAGAGGATGACGAAATGAGAAGGTAGTCCAGATAAGGCAAAATGCGAATGCCCTGGACTCTGAGAAGGGCCATCATGCCCGCCAATACCTTGGTGAACACCCTGGGCGCCGAAGTCAGCCCGAAGGGAAGAGCCACAAACTGGTAGTGCTGGTCGCCTACCGCAAACCTGAGGAACCTTTGGTGTCCCAGGAAGACCGGCACATGAAGGTAAGCGTCCCTGATATCTATTGAAGTCATAAAGTCCCCCGGACGCAGGGAGTTGACGGCAGGGCGCAGAGTCTCCATGCAAAATTTTCTGGTTCTGATGAACCGGTTGAGAATTTTTAAGTCCAAAATGGGTCTCATGGAGCCATCCTTTTTGGGCACCGTAAAGGAGTAGTACCCTGAGCTCTCTCTATGGGGGGAACCGGACAAACAACCCCATATCCCAAAGGTTTTGCACCGCCAGAAACAGTCCCTGAACTGCCCGTGAGTCCGAAGGAACCCGAGACCTGAGGAATCTGGGAAGAGGCCGGTCTGCAAACTCCAGCCTGTACCCGGAGGAAACTACCTCCAGGATCCAATTGTCTGTGATCTCTAGAGTCCAGACCTGAGAGAAGAGCTGCAGCCGTCCACCCACCCGCAAGGGTGAGGGCGCCCCCTCATTGCTGAGAGGGCTTGGCAGCGGACTTGGGTTTAGCACCCCAGGAAGCCCCGGGTCGGGCATGTCCTCTGCCCCTACCCCAGGAATCTCCTCTGAAGACAGTGAAAGACATTCCCCTGTTCGTCTGAGAGCCACGAAAGGAGGGGTTGAAAGAGCCTGAACCCTGAAAGGACCGGCGCTGCTTCTTGCGTTGAGGTAACTTACCTCCTTTGGCAACAGAGTCTAAACGATCACCAAACAGGCGCAGACCCACAAAGGAAAACCTGTGAGCGCCTTCTTAGCAGCGTTATCGGCCGCCCACTGGCGCAACCAGACTGAACGGCGTATAACAACCTGCAATGCCGAGGTCCTGCTACACAGACAGATAGTATCATCCAAGGCTGATAAGATACAGGCAATGAACATCTCACAATGAGTCAAGGCTGTAACTCCTCACTGGAAGGATTCAATTGGGAACCATCCAAAGGCATGCAAAGCCATCTGGTCGAGACGTCGGTCCTCACTATCCTTCAAGGTAGTGGAATCCGGGGAATGCACGACCGACATATTGGACAATCCCAGGACGGGAGCGTCGACCTCTGGGGGTGTAGACCAACGCTTAACCACATCAACAGGGAAGGGATACTTCCTATCCCACCCCTGAGGAATACCAGGGAGCCGGCTAGGCTTTTTCTATTCCTTAAGGATCAGATTGTTAAAGTGCTTCTGATCCGGGAACTCCAAACGAGGTTTGGCTGTCCCAAAACAATTCCCCCCGTTGCGGAGGGACCTCCGCTGGAGGGGAAATGGCAAGCACTTCAAGAACCTGGGTAAGAAGCCTGGGGGTATCCACGGTATCCCCGCGCTCCATACCAGCATCAGCCTCCAGGTACTGCTGATCATCAGAACCATCAGAGTCTGCAAACAATTCCCCTACCTCAAGCGGGGAATAGTCAGACCAATCAAAAGGCTCAAAATCATCATAGTCAAAGGCTGGCGCAGCGGGCGCCAAGCGCCGTCTTTTAGGTGGGGCCTTCCTGGCTGCAAGGCTAGCAATCATTTTCTCAATGTTGGCCAGTCTTGCGCAGACATCGGATTGCGACTCCCCGCTAATGGGAACGTCACTTGGGGCCAAGGCCAGGCGTGGGGGTATAGGTGATGAGGCCAGCGGAGCCGACCCGGCCGCACGGGGCCCGCATAGCCGCGCAATAGCCTGCTGTGCACATGGTACACAAATATGCACATTGTCCCCCGCAGGGGATACCCCACATACTACACACTGCCGGGGATGCCCCGAAGGAATCCCAAGCCCGGTATCCTGGGAAGCCTCCATATAGTGATTTTAATGGTAGTCGCAATGACCAATGGGAATTACGCTATGAAGCTACCCGGGATGCCCCTTGGAAGAGGGAACCCAAATTGACCGAGGGACCTAGGGAGGGAAGAAAACCCTTAATAGCCTCGGTAGTCCCACCTGCCAGACCTAATAGGTGGGGGCCCCATAAGCAACATGCATACTGCACATAAATACATAAGGGCCTAATATATATCACATAAAGATATATATACACAAGCTACATACACACATATATATATAAAAATATACACATATATATATATTCATAAACACATATCACCACAATGGCCATACAGTGGGAAAGTGCCCAAAAGTCCCCAAAGACTTTAAAAATGTGCAAGCTAATAATCTATATAATATATATATATATATATATATATATATATATATATATATATATATATAAAATATAAGTACAAGGGGCCCCGAGGGGCACTCACAGAAGCCCGCAGCCATGCGTGAGGGAAGATGGCAGCGTAGAGCCAGCAGAAGGAAGGAGGAGGAAGGCGGGCCGATGCGGATCGCGTCCGTGTAAGGCCCCGCCCCCTCCCGACGCGGGAAGCACACAACCAGCCGCGCTCCCAACCAGTAGGACTGGGAGCCGGCCGGGCGCCAACTGGGGGGGGCGGGCCGTCGCAAGCGCGGGTAGCGCCAGACCCCGCCCCTTCCCCCGGACTAAAACCGAAGAGTGAGCCGCGCTCCCCAGCCAAGGTGAGGAGCCAGCATATATGAAACCGGCCCGCCGCCGCCCGAGAGCGAGCGTGAGGGCCGCAACAACAAGCGATAAACACACTAAGGCGCTCTGGCAGTAGCCAGCGCCTAATAGTAGTAACGAAAAACGTACACCAAGCACACTAAAACACACTCTCACACAATCTAGGGGAGATTAACCAAGGAGGTAACCCCCCCCCCCAACTAACCGGGAACAGGGAGTAATGGGGGGGGAGCCGATAGCTACATTTGGGTATGTAGCGAGGGCTTCATGACGGACAGGGCATCCCATGCCAGGATCACCGTAACCTGACGACCGCCTACCCTTTGGTGGGGGATATGCGGCGGAGCATAGTTCAAAACACCTCTAAAAGTGTGCCCTACCCTCAAGCGGACCTACAGCCAAGGCTGGGAAATTAAAAAATAGTCCGGATGGAAATAGGAAACAAACGGGACCGGGTGTACACCCAGCTTACCTGCAAAGGAAAGAGAAAGCCATCTTCTTGACTTGCTTCGCCGTCTGCAGAGACTTATCTGGGGAATGTGTGGGAGGTCCCAGGTATTTATGGACCGGGAGGGGCTTCTTTTTCTAGTCATCTCTGCAGCAGTTCGCCCTCTACTGGACCATAACCCACGTGTAATTAATACTTCCAAAGCAGGGTGTGAGACATACTTGGAATATACTTATCTTTTGAACCCCCACCCAATCCAATCAGTGAACGGGCTAGGAACAACCCCCCCGCTCGCATATGACATAGTCAGGGGTACTACAACCTTGAAATCACAAAATCAAAAGGAGATGACTTCCCTCATTCAAAAAAAGTTAGAGGAAACCACAATATTGTGATATCCCCGCTTTCCTTCCCCCCCAAACTTATATAGATTTAGCCATTGTGTGTGAATAAAGTATCTCTCAAGCTACTCTATCAAATGGGGAAATAATAAGCTGTTGATGATGAGGAGACTTTCCATCTGCCGACATTCTCTTCTTCAGACAACATGTTGGTGGATCCTGTATCTATCATCCACGCATGGTGTTGTATTAACATCAGAGCTCATGACTGCGTCACTTGCAGGAGATCTGTGCACTGTGTCCGCCTCTGGCCCGGAAGCCTGGCTGAAAGCTGGTGTCAGATATTTACCTAAAAGTCACAGAAACAGTCCCTGGATGTTGATATTCAGAATGATTTTTAACATTCATATTTTATTAGTAACATTTTGTCCCAAAATAGTTTACAGTAATCACCATTCCTACAGAATCTCCCAGACTGTCTGTGTTCTCATCTCACTATGTGTCTGTCTTCTGGTTTCCGTGCGCTTACCTCCGGTCAGAGCAGATTGGTTGTTCTGCTGTACACTTTGCTCTGTGGAAAGAAGAGAGAATGGAACCATTACATTGCCCTGTGTCCATTCTGTGACCCCAGTGGACAGATTTATCCTACATTTATATATGCTGTGACCAAAAAGCTCACCTAGAAATAAAGCCACAGACAACACTAGGGCCAGAGAGGTGCTTCCTTTAGAGCAGGGGTGTTGGACTCAAATACACAGTGGGCTAAAATTTAAAACTTGGACAGCATTGCGGGCCAACCTTGATATTTATTTAAAAAATGTCTATCCAATGTTGAATGCATGCAGCTAATCATTGCGCAAAGATCCATTCTGCTTTTCTTAGTCTTAGCCAATGATAGCTCTTGTCGGCTAAGGGTCGAATTGAGCCAAGTGGACCACTGGCCCACTGTTATGCACAAGCTGGGGTCATGCCTGTGCCGGCCATTTACTAAAGGTATAGCAGAGCACAGCCGCGGCCTGTGCATGTTGGATCGGTAAATTTTACCAATGATCCGGGGTGGGGGGTTCAAACAGCAATTTGGGATAGCCCTGGCAGTGAGGATCAGACAGCCCTTTTGCCTCCAGGGTTCCAGGGCCAGCCAAATACGTGATTGGCCCTCTTTAATGCAGCATGCCACATTCCATGATGGGATAAGATAGGGTTCTCTGCCTTCCTTTACCTCATGCAGTCGCTTTTTCACAGTCACTGGTGATCTGAGCCGGCCGATGTCAGTTACATTTGCCAACCTCTGGGGGAAGTACTTCCCTACTACATCATCATCAGGGCCCCGCCCCACAATTTCGTCAGCCATCAGGCTGCAATCTGGCAGTGTAATCCGGCCACCAGGCGGGTTTGTTAATTACCCTCTCGGGAACTAAGTGGCCCTGGGCAGCAAAGTTTGTGGCCGTGTGCCTGGTTTAACTCTTTAACTGCGTAAACTGTGTTGACTTATTATAGCAAATATATTATTATGTCATTACAAAACAGGCTGTCTAATAAACAGTACTTATCAAAAAGGGCTGGTGATCTTAAATCTGTTACATTAAAAACATATTTTAATTATTTGACTTGATTTGCCTCAATTCAACCTTCTATATTTTATTCAGTCCACCTAGAGGCCGATTCATTAATAGCGGCAGGTAGCGACAGTTGAGCGACTGCAGCAGTATTTTCACAGCGTCCGCTAGTAATCGCTGTGCTTGGCCGTTGTTCGGTTGTTGATAGCGACTCAGTTGGTGTGCAGTAATGTTGAATACAAGGTGACGAGTCGCTATTTGACAGGTTCCGCGATGTATGGGTGCGCATGATAGCGACTGGTCAGAGCGACCGGCTCCCACCATATTCATCAAAAAATCACGCTCAAAAAATTAAAGCGCTGTGAAATGCATGTTTAAACCCCAGAGCGCTGGAGGCGATGTGTTAAAAGTAGTTTTTTAACCCCCAAACCACCATATTTTTGGAAACCAAAAAAAATAAAAAATTTTAAAGAATTTAGTAATATGAATACATTAATATCAGACCTGTAATATCAATTCTGCACAATTTTTTTTTTTTTTTTTTAAACTTCAAAAAATTATCTAACATGGCAGAAGGGGTCACAGAATTTTTCACGTTTAAAAAAAACCCATTAATAACAATTATTAATATTTAAAGATTGTTCCATTGAAATGCACTGGAGAGCGCCAGGTAGCGAGAGGTCATACCTGACGCTGTTCAAGGTCGGACACTGTGGGCTAAGGCTGGAATAATGATGAATGAGTCGCTATATGGCGCTATCTCAGTCGCTAAGCAGGATCGGCTTGATAAATGTGTGATTGTGGTGGGGAGCCGGCGTTCTCGTGGCGGGGCCCGTCATTACCGGTCGCTCACCAGTCGCTACTCCTTCATAAATAAGGGCCCTAGTGAAAAACAACATAGGCGTACGGCTCTGGTGTATCATCTCCAGCCCATGTGGCTGGCCGCCGCCCATCTCATTGTCCCTTTTGCTGTCTTGGGAGACACACTGCTTCTCTTGTGATTGGTTCTGGGAGTTGGTGGGGTGGAGCAGTCAGCATGAGCAAGGTGATTGGCTAGAGTTCCGCCTCGGTGACCAATAACAACCACAGGGAGACAGTGGATTGGCATTTGGCAGCACTTTGCTAACACACACCCGCCATCGCCAGCCTGGATCTCCTTGTTTGATCGCCACCCTGTTGCCCGCTCATCTTCTTGGTGGAGCCATCACAATTGTAATCTTTCCTCTGCATTGATGCAGAGGATTGAAGTGTTCCCGGGCTGCAGGAAAGCCTACATTTTGTCTTTTGTAGATCTTTGTAGAGTATTTCATTTATGTGCTTGAAACAGGTGCAGCCTCATGCATAAGCAATGAGCAATAAGTAACCAGGTAAAAGTAACAGTCTTGACAGCAACTTGATACGAATTCATGTGCAACTAATGTACTAATATGTTTAGAGGCTAATACATATGTATGTATACATTGCATTTGTAAATCCACACAGTGGTGACAAAGAATAATGCTCGAAACATGTTCACTAGGTGGACTGAATGAAAATTAGAGGATTGAATTGCGGCCAGGACCAGACTGAAGTGTGGTGGAGGCCCCAGATACAGTATAGCTTTGTTGCTGGCCCCCAGACCAAAGACTGAAAAGCTTCCTGGACCAGACCATAACCCAAAGGTTGGAAGGGGCCTCTTGCGCCCCTCCTCATAATCCAGCCCTGAGTGGGACAAATCAAGTCACGTAATAAAAATATGTTTTTTATTGTAACAGATTTAAGATCAAGAAGCCCTTTTTGATAAGAAATGTGTATTATACACTGAGCCTGTTTTTGTCATAATAAAGTATTTGCTATAATAAGTAAACACATCAGGCAATAGAAGGAGTTTCTTTTTCTTCTCACTGTCCCTGTGTGGAGTTGCTTGTAGATTTCCCAGGAAAATTATATATTGTTTTTTTCAGCAGAGTTTGGGCTTTAATTGGGCTGAATTTTTTTCAGCGATTTCTCAATATATTGGGTGAAATATGTGGGGAAAAAAAAATTCTATTTTTTACATTTTGTAGCTTTAAAAAAAAAATGTACGTTTTTTAAAGATATCATATTGTGTGCAAATGCAATTCAGACATCCTTTCCTGCTCAGTAGACACCACAAACAGAAAAGAGCGCATTGGAAAATTTTCAAATAAAATACAACTACTATGCACACTTTTTAGTTTTTCCTTTACATTTGAAATCCCCCCGACACACTATATATTCCCTGGAAGTACACACTTCATACTTTCTAGGTGTACTAGGCTTGTTGTAGTGGCCGCAGTTTTCTGGACACAAACCCTCAAGGAATTCACTGGTTGCACAGCATTTCCCTAAAAAATCATTTAAAACACTGAATAAAAACCAAATTTTTCTAAAATATCAATATGTAAGCAAAAAAAAGCAAGCTAAATCTGAGCAAGGTCCCCCAAACATAACAATACCAAACATGCTAAGCTACTGTTATCCCTTTAATGCCAGCCTACTTGAGATTTTATCACTATCTATTGACAGGCCATTTGTCACCTTTTTGTGCCATTTATGTAACAGTGATTTTTGCAGGCATTTCCAGGAAAATAAAACAATATTGTTTTTTCGGCAGAGTTGGGGCTTTAATATAAAATGTCTTTATTTGTATTTTTAAGTGCGTTAATAAAACTTTTGTATAAAAATAAATAAATATGGTCGCATTTTTTTCAAGATAACCATATTGCATGTGTATTGCAAAGAGGGCTTTATACCATTTTAAAATGAAATTCAACTACTATCTGGACCATCAAGGGTTACATTTAAAAAAAGTGGCGTTAAACCCTTCATTTTTGTTAATGGTGTGGGGGTCCCCCCTATCCAGCAAATACCGGCCTGGGCAACAGCTATGGAGGTTTATAGACCAGGACTCACCTCTGATCCTACACTGCACCAATCATTGACAGACACCGGTTGCAAGGGTAGGGGATCAGAGATCACTTTCTGACATCTCGCTAGTGCCAGAAGCTGGCTTTTCCAGCGGAGGGGGAACGAAACTGCTTCTGCTGCTGAAGATCACAGGGGTTAGATTAGATTCCCCCTGGGGGAAAAGGAGACCCCCAGCGCTGGTTCATGCCCGAGGTTAGCAGCTTTTAATTTTTTTTTCCCGCAAATAGGGAGAACCCCAGGCCTGTGAATTTTACCTGGCTGGCGTTTAATGGTTGGAGAAGGAACCACGTGAAATTCAGGGGCATGGTGTTTAAAGGGTTAAAGGTAATGTCCACAACAGCCCCAGCCCTGTCACTCATAGAGAACAGTGTGAAAAAGGGGGGAGACAGGACACGCAGGCCAAATCTGATGACACAACAGCCCAGATTTGACCCACAGACTAAAATTTGACACGTGTGCTTTCGAGTGTAAGCCCATAAAGGCATATCATAGAAGATGGCCTTGTCTTCTATTATAAGTTGTTTTGGGGAGAGCAAACTTTACTGCAACCAGTGGCTCTTCCAAACAACACTTCAATATATTGGCCCTAACAGTGTGTAATAAACAGTATTTTTGATGCATAAGACACCCCCCCCACCCAAAGTCGGGGGAATGTATGTGTATCCTTTATGGAGTGAATGTGGTGGGCAGCAACTCCAGCGCCGTTGCTTGTCCTCATATGCAGAACAAACCGGTAAGGTAAGTGGACAGGGCAGGGGGTTACAACAACAAAAATACCTCCATACTCCATACCTCATCCAGGCTTTAGTGCCGATCCCGGCACAGCCATCTTGGATTTGGTGCACACAGCGGTTTCCCTTGCTCTGCGCCCATCCCCACCAAGTCATTCACATGCCCTGTCTGTGCGGCAGTGGCCCGTGTGTGTCGCTGGCATCGCTGGATGCCAGGCAAGGTATGGAATTTTTTTTGTTGCGTCTGCCTGGAGTGATTGAGGGGGATTCTACACACTGCCTGTTATAGGGTGATTTGGTGGGGGGGATCTGCACTCTGCCTGTTATTGGGTGGATTCTGAACCCAGCCATGGCTGCTTTTCCCATTAGGAAACCCAATGCCTTTGCCTAGAGTAGCCACCCAGTGTGGACATAGCAGAATCTACATTTACAGTTAAGCAGTTAAAGACAGCACATGCATGTCCACTTATGTGCATCCCCCCAAAGCCACAGAAAGAGAGTGTGTGGGGGTTGGGTTAAACACAGTCAACAGCAAGAGCTGCATTTAACACATTATTCCCTCTAACCCTTTTTTGGCTTTGGGAGTTTTCATCTATTTTTGGGGCTGTGGGGATATGCTGCACTCTGCATATTAATTTTTCAGGCAGCTGATAGGGAGTTCAGGAGTTCTGTTAGCACTCTGGATACTTATCTTGGAGGCCGGGGTATCAGCGCACACTTTACATTTTCCTTTTGGGGGGATCCATGCACACTCTCTGTATTCATATTTGTAGAGATCCATATGTATGCTATATATTCAATTTGGGGATCTGTGCAAACTGAGGGGGGCAGTTTATTTTTAAGTGATGAGTACCTATATGCTGCAGTTTTATGTTACATGTTTGGGGGGGGGGACTTTGTGCATGTTAGGGGGTGGGATGATTTTTTGTTATCCTTTACACAACAAATGGGCGCTAAGATGCATGGACACCAAAATATGACCCTGCCTCTGGCCTCTGTTTAATTTGTGAACCCAGAACACGAGTAACACGAGTTACACCACTGGAGAACATTCAATCAAACCTCTAGTCGGTGGCCCCCTGAAATAGCTATGTGAGAGCCTTATTATCAATAGTATAGGGAGGGCAATGACAAGTAGCAAAATTAAATGTGGCGGGGTCCTGGTGCGAATGTTAAAAGGGGTCCTTTCAAGGCTCATTTTCTGTCTTTCAATCGTTAAACTTAACGGCATAAACAAATGGTGCTTCCTTTCTCTAAATTATGCCAAGTGAGCAGAAATATTATAAATAAGATGATGTTTCACAATGGGCCCTGTGTGGTCACACCCCCTAAAGTTATGCCCCTGGCATGCCCTGCCCTATATCTGCTCCACCACTTTATTTACCAGTATTTTGGCCACAAGACCGTTTAAGCATTTTAGTTTGATTGTTCTGGTTATGGTACTTCAGGAAATAGTTTTTTTATGACCAAAGTTGGGGCCCCAGTTTGATTTGTGAAGGGACCCTATTCATTTATTACTATGTAGTTATATTTGTGTGTCGTGTTATTCATCTGTTTATGCAATACTATGGTCAGTGTCACATCTAGGCAAATATGACAAATTACCCGTGTAAAGGAAAATAACCCGATTAAGTAAAGTTTTGCTCTCTTTAGCCAATTTATCTACCATTGTTTGGACATGGCTGGGACTACAGTTGATGTTATTTCAATGTTCTGCCTTTGTTTGTGAGTGCAGCCCAGAATTCCCCCAGATAGATCTGTTATGACAGAGACTGCACTGTGCAGTAAGGAGTAATAAATAGCAATTTATTTGTCTTTCCATGGAGTCCAGGCCAGGAGTGTGTGCTCAGCCCGTTATCTCCGGATATTGCCGCTCACCCCACTAAAAATACATGGAAACATTGTCTGACACTAGCCCCAGCTGCCCTCTGACATGGAAAATCAGTGACAGTCCATACACGAGCTGTTCATGCCTGTTGGTGTTTGTACAAGTAGTAGTTAAGGCTGGTGATAGAAAAGATGATAGCACCACACAAAACGTGCCCGCAGAGACACTAACGGGGAGGCCGATTCATTAATAGCGCCAGGTAGCGACAGATGAGCGCCAGTAGCGTTATTTTCACAGCGCCCGCTAGTATTCGCTGTGCTTGGCCGTTGTTCGCTTGTTGACTGCGACTCAGTCGGGGTGCGGTAATGTTGAATATTGGGTGAGGAGTCGCTGTTTCACAGGTTCCGCGCTGTATGGGTGCGCCTGACAGCGAATGGCCAGAGCGAACGGCTCCCAGCATATTCATTAACAAATCACGCTCAAAAAATTCTCGCGCAGTGAAATTCTTGTTTAAACCCCAGAGCGCTGGCGGCGATGGGTTAAAAGTAGTTTTTAACCCCCAAACAACCATATTTTTTGATTTAAAAATTAAACAAGTTTTTCACAACATTTTGTAATATGAATACATTAATATCAGACCTGTAATATCAATTCTGCACAATTTTTTTTTTTTACCTTAAAAAAATATCTTACAGAATTTTTACAGAATTTTTGACAGTTAAAAAAAAAAAACAAAAAAAACATATCACTAAATTATGACTATTTAAAGATTGCTCCATTGAAATGCATTGGAGAGCGCCAGGTAGCGAGAGGTCATACCTGTCGCTGTGATGGGATTAGCAGCGGCGCTGTTCGTTGTCGGCTACATGATGAATCCCGCGCTAGCTGACGCTCTCGCCGGCGCTAGCCTCATTTAGCGTGATAAATGCGTCATTGTGACCGCCGCCGGGCGTACTTGAGTCGGTAGCCGCCGTTAGCTGGCGGTACCTGGCGCTCGTCAGACACTACCTGGCGCTAGCCCTTGATAAATAAACCCCATAGATTCCAACATGTCATCCAGGGAGAAACTCCCACAGATTCCAGCAGCAGAGTTTTTTGAGGAAAGGTCCCCTGTCTCCTATTTTGTACCCAAACAATATCTCACAGTACCTCGGTGAGGTGTCTGACATCATGTTTATGGTAAACAAAAGATGCAGTTTGGAGCTACAATCAACATTATCTATTGGTGTAGATTCGAATTTCAGTCTGAAATGATGAAGCTGTGAATAGCAAAATTTCCTTGAAGCAGAACAAAACCCAGGATTTTGACTATGCCGGGTTTGGTTTCCTGTTCCGGGGGCATCCCAAATTGGTATGCCCCACTTTGTGAAACCCCCCAGATCGCTCAGAACAACTCACCTCTTCCGGGTCCTATAGCGCATGCGCAGGCTCTTGTCCAATCAGAGCCGTGTTCCATGCATATGAGCAGGACAGAAGAAGCCGAGGAGGAAGGAGGCAAGTATGAAGCTTTGCTGCTGATAAACATAGCAAATCTATTTGCCTTACTGATGGTTTGTCTTCTCTCCTTTCTCAGCAATAGATCCTACAATTTTCATACAGTCCTAGACTGCCAGGGGTTTGAGCAGCAGAACCTCGCATCATAACCCAGCACCCAAAAACTGAACATGCCATTGTTCAAACCTTGTAGAGCTAGGTCCTCTTTCGTTATGCAAGAAATGCCTGTCCCTGGGCCACAGTACTACTTATACAAAATAGTGGGCACAGCTTTTAATATTGATAACTGACCGTGCTACCCGACCAGTCAAACTACTAGAACATGGGCCAAACCAAATTGACAAGGGTCATAAGAAAGGGGCACAACTCCACAAATACCATAAAATTGATTTTAATAGTGTCTTTATGTTGCATGTGTGTTTTTATTTTTGCTATATTGTAACACTTAATAAAATATTATTTTATGGTATTTGTGGAGTTGTGCCCCTTTCTTAAGACCCTTGTCAATTTGGTTAGGCCCACGTCCCTGGGCCATGATATGATGATGTAGGAGCTCAAGAATAAAACACCTAGAAAAGAATGTTAGGGTAAGTGGATTAAAGAATTGTTTTTCATTTGGTCTGCTTTAAAGGCAAAAAAGGATAATGCACACAATCACAGTCTGTCCTTCAAAGGGATTCCTTCCTAGTCCAGTAGCATAAAACTTATCAGATCCCAAGTCCCGCAGTGCTCACAGCTGTCATGTTGAACAGATATCCCTGCATTAGTTACGATGATACACCACCACTTTATTCACCGCAATAGGGGGGCCGTGTCAGGGTTCACCGCAATAGGGGGAGCCGTGTCAGGCTTCACCGCAATAGGGGGGCCATGTCAGGCTTCAGCACAATCCCTCAATTGCAGTAAATGAAGTGGGCATGGGTAGTCACTGTGACTGACGCGCGGGGGGGGGGGGGGGAGTACGGAGGGACTTACTCTCGGGAGCCATTATGTTTTATACTACCGGAATAGGACAGAACAGCTGCTGGAGATAGAGTGAGTATGAGTTTTTTGCCTTCCCGACTTGGGGGGGGGGGGGGGGGGTTATGGGACAGAATTTGAGGGATAATTCCCCCCCCCCCCCTTTCTCTTTTGCAACTTCTTCCACATTTTGAAACTTATTTCATTATTTCATATGGCAGTAGATCAAGTGAGGGTTCAAATTCGGATAAAGATTTTAAGGGCCGGATTAATGACATCTGTAATAACAAATATCAAGCAGAAGGCAATAGTTCTGCCCTGGCAATATCGCTCGGTGTCGTAGGATCGTCCTCTTCTGGCTCAGTGGCCTTAGGTCAAGCAGATGACACTACAGGAAACTCAATGAAATGTTCTAAAATACATGGGAAAACTGAGGATTGTCACGTACACTCCAAGCTGTGGAATTATAAATTTGTCAATAAATGGCTCATTAAACTGCTTGAAGACAGGATGTCACATAGAAACTATTTGTTTCCTTATAATGAACTTTATTACATAAACTACACTTTGTTATGCACTGTGTAGTCATCGTGGTACAGGAGAACCTCCGTGATCAGAAAGCATCAGCATAGTACAAATAATACCAGGGATGGATTCAAGTGAATGACTCCCTCAAGCAGCCCTGAAAAGAGACCCGCCCACCAGGGCTGTGGATTCGGAAAACATGTACCGACTCCAACTCCAGCTTAAAAAATAAAAATCTTACTAATATTGTATAATTAATGTAACTTTCATAGGAAGTTTAGAAACATTAATCATAAATATATTGTATGTACTTTCAAGGAGAGGTCCTTATTTATAACAATCGGTGCTAACCAGCAACAGCTGGCTGTCCCTGTCCCATACTCAGGATCTTCATGCTGCCCCAAGGCCCTTAGTTACAATGCTTGAAACTTCCAGGAATGTAGGTATTGTTCAGACAGAACAAAAAAAAAAAATTCTGTGATTACTCACCTGTAGAATTGGTATTATACGTATACAGGACGTCCTGTCCCAGAATAATCCTTACTCATGGGCAATACATCCTCAAGATGGCGCTGGACTGCAGAGACAGAAAAGTGGCTCCTCCCGGCCCCATATATACCAGGGACCTCCCACAAATTCCCCAGTATTGAAAAGCAGTTAAAATGAAGCCGGGAGAACTATAACCCTTATCAATATTGAACATAAGAACAATCACCATAAAGAGGTAACTAAAAATAATGATAACAAGGGCGGTGTGTAACAGGACGTGCTGTATACGTATAATACCAATTCTACAGGTGAGTAATCACAGAATTGTATTATTCTAAGTATACAGCACGTCCTGTTCCAGAATAATCCTTACTCATGGGACATCCAATAGCAGTGTCCGTAAGGTAGGGTGGGATCCCCAAAAGCAACAGCAGACAGTTTAAACCACCGCCGCCTGCAGAACTTTGCGACCAAAGGCAGCATCAGCTGAGGCCTTAACATCAACCTTGTAAAACTTAGAAAAAGTATGAACAGAAGACCAAGTAGAGCCTTGCAAACTTGTTCAACAGAAGCTTGGTGCTGAAAAGCCCAAGAGGCACCAATAGCACGAGTAGAATGAGCAGTAAGGCGGAAGGGAGGCTCCTTCCCCTTAGCAGAGTAGGCCTGTATCACAGCCTGACGGATCCACTTGCTGATAGTGGACTTAGCTGGAGCCAGACCCTTCTTAGATCCAGACGGGAGCACAAAAAGAGCATCAGTCTTCCTGAAGGATTCAGTAGCCACCAAATAGAACTTCAGAGTCCTGAACACATCCAAAGAGTGCAAAACCCTCTCCTTAGAGTTACTAGGATTAGGACACAGAGAAGGCAAAATAATGGCCAGATTGACATGAAAAGCAGAAACAACCTTAGGCAAAAAATCTGGCTTAAAACGAAACACCACCTTGTCCTGGTGTCTTTCAAAGTAAGGGGGCTTGATGGAAAGCGCTGCCAACTCAGAAATGTCACGCTCGGGGTAACTCCAGCCCTCTTAATGAGCTCGCAACCCCCAATCTCCACAGCCAGCTTCACCTGTAGGAGCCCCCGCTTGCCGGGACGCAAGATACGCCTACCCGGGATCGATTGCCCCCAGGACTTAATGGCTCAAAGGATGTAAGCTTATATGTGGGAGGACTGGAGAACCAATAGTAAGAGCGTGAGTGACGGAAGTCCAGAGACAGGCAATAGGTCGATAACGGGAAGGCAGAGATCGTAGCGGCACCAGGGGTCAGGCAAGACGTAGTCGGGGTTCAGGCAGAGGTCAGCAACTGGGGATCAGGATCTGGAAGCGTCAGTTCAGGCAAAGGTCGGCAACAAGGAATCAGGATCGAGAGGCGTCAATACAGGCAGAGGTCGGCAACAAGGATTCAGGATCGAGAGTGGTCGTACAATCAAATCGGCAACAGGCTAGACTTCACAGGAGTAGGTAACACAGGGTTCTGAGCGCTATCACAGGCAATTCACAACTGAGAGGGAATTGCCTTTATAGGGACAGGTCTGAGGGAAGCAGTGTACTGATTGGAGCACATAGGATTCCAAGGGTAATTGGCTGCAGAGCAGAAGAGGGCGAAGCCCTCAATCCCCTAGGATTCATTAACCCTTTAATTGATCCTCCGGCGGGTGCGCGCAGCACAGCGCCACTGGAGGGCATAACAGACACGTGCTCGCGGCCGCGCGCGAGCACGTCTACTGGAGGGGGAAGCGGGGGGCGTGGCTGAGCTGGGCGCCGCTCGAGCCGACGCTGCTCGAGCCGACGCCGCTCGGCGCGGCCGCCGCACAGCGACAGCTGCAGCTGGCCGCCTGGAGACGTCGCTGGAACGGGGATCAGGTAAGCGGTTCCTGACAAGAAACACGCCTAACAGAAGTAATAGCCACCAGAAAGACTACCTTAAGCGTAAGAATGGACAAAGGGGCCCCCTGCAAGGGCTCGAAGGGAGACCCCTGCAGGGCAGGGCAGAAGTTCAAGTCCCAGACTGGTAACATAGGCTTACGTGGGGGACGCACATGAGTAACCCCCTGGAAGAAGGTCTTGATAAGGGGATGCCGAGCAAAAGATCTTTGGAAGAAAATGGCCAAGGCAGAAACATGATCTTTCAGTAGTGACTGAGCTAAAGACCCAGATCCAAACCATGTTGCAGAAACTCCAGAATCCTAGGAATAGAAAACATACGACAGGGAAGCGACTTAGACTCACACCAGTCAATGTAAGTACGCCAAACCCTATAGTAGATGGAAGAAGAGGACCTTTTCCTAGCCCTGATCATGGTATTAACAACTGAGGCAGGCAGCCCCTTTTCCATCAAGATGGAGGTTTCAGCGGCCAGGCCGTCAAAGCCAGCGTTTGTAAATTAGGGTGGCGTAGGTGCCCCTGAGTGAGCAGATCTGGAACCCGGGGCAGGGCGTACTGATCTACTGCCAGCTGCACGATGTCTGCGAACCACACTCTTCTTGGCCAACAGGGGGCCACCAGTATGGCTGGCACCCCTTCCTGAGCTATCTTGCGCAGCACCTTGCCCAGCAGGGGAAACGGGGGAAACACATACAGGAGTTGAAAACTCATCCAAGACATTGCTAAGGCATCCATGGCTAAGGCCAGAGGATCCTGGGACAGAGAGACAAAGACTGGAAGCTTGTGACGGGACGCAAACAGATCCACATCCGGCTGACCACAGCGGTGGCACAGGGAGCGAAACACCCTGCTGCTGAGGGACCATTCTCCCAGACGAGAGGTCCCCCTGCTCAGACAGTCTGCCTCCAGATTCTCCACCCCCGGAATGTACACAGCCGAGATGCAGGGAACATTGTCCTCCACCCAGGACAGAATTATAGACACTTCCCTGAGGGCCCTCCTGCTCCGGGTCCCTCCCTGATGTAGGCAACCGCCGTCTGGTTGTCCGAGCGGACCTGAACAGCCCGACCCCGAAGGTGTGGGGTTAAGTGGGCTAGACATGTTTGGTGCTTAATCCTTAGATGATGAGAGGGTTAAACTGGGCAGTAAATTGGTTCCCAGGCCCTGAATAATAATGATGATAATTTTGTATAAATAACAGTGATGGAGCTACTCCCAACCCCTTTGCTCAGTTTGAATTGCCATGAACACACGCAGGGAGGGATTCAGCCACCATGGATCTCTCCCTATGGAGTGTTCTAAAGGGAGGCTGGCAGCTTCCCAGGTGAGTAGCTCTGGCTGCAATGCATGTCCCAACTTTGGGGACTCAAAAATAAGAGTAGGGACCACACTAAACACAGAGTGCCTTGCCGGGGCAGTGTGCCTTCCACATGTATCTGAAGATATGTGCAACCAAATCTCTGTCTTTCCACATAGCTAGACATGTTTGGTGCTTAATCCTTAGATGATGAGAGGGTTAAACTGGGCGGTAAATTGGTTCCCAGGCCCTGAATAATAATGATGATAATTTTGTATAAATAAAAGTGATGGAGCTACTCCCAACCCCTTTGCTCAGTAAGTGGGCGAGAACCAACCTGATCGCCCTCAACTCCAGAATGTTGATAGGGGTGTGGGCCTCCTGAGGGCCCCACTGACCCTGGAATTTCAGGGATTTCCAAAAGCCCCCCCAACCTGTCAGACTGGCACCCGTGGTGACAGTCTCCCAGCAAGGGGCCAGAAAGGATCTGCCCCCCAGCAGGTTCCTTGAGTCCAGCCACCACGATAGAGACCGCCTGGCCAGAGGGGACAGTACACCTGATCCAAGGACACGGGGTCCCGATCCCATACTGACAAGAGGTGAATCTGAAGAGGTCTCATGTGAAACTGAGGATATGGAACCGCCTCGAAGCAGGACACCATCAGGCCCACCAGCTGCATTCCCTGCCTGATGGACGGATGAGGACAAGACAGAAGGAGCTGTGCTTGCTCTTGAAGACTCTCCACCTTCTGCTGAGGAAGAAAGATCTTGACCTGAGATGAATCCAGAATCATGCCTAGAAAGGACTTCACCATGGAAGGAGACAGGGAAGATTTGGGGTGGTTGATCACCCAGCCGAATGACTCCAGTGTGGACACCACCCGCTGGGTATCCAGCTCTGCCTGTTGGAAGGACTGAGAAGCGATAAGCATGTCGTCCAAGTAGGGAAGAATGCGAATGTCCTGAGATCTCAGCAGAGTCATCACTCCTGCCTGCACCTTGGTGAATACCCTGGGAGCTGAGGTGAGACCGAAGGGCAAGGCCACAAATTGGTAGTGCTGATCCTCCAGAGCGAACCTGAGGAATCTCTGATGACCTGGAAAGATTGGTATGTGAAGGTAAGCATCCTTGAAGTCTACAGAGGTCATGAAGTCCCCTGGGCGTAGAGAATTCACAGCGGAGCGCAGTCTCCATGCGAAAGTGTCTGAATCTGACAAATTTGTTGAGGTGCTTTAAATCCAGGATGGGTCTGATGGACCCGTCTTTCTTGGGAACAGTGAAAAGATTGGAATAGTAGCCTTTGCCCCTTTCCCACAAGGGCACCCGGCAGATGACTCCCAATTCCTGAAGGCCTCGGACAGCAAGGGATAGACCCTGAGCTGACGGGGTTTTGAGCCATCCGGGATTTGAGGAATCTTGGGGGCTGCCAGGCTGCAAACTCTATCTTGTAACTGGAGGACACTACCTCTTGAATCCACCGGTCTGAGACATGACGCCTCCAGACGTGAGCAAAGAGCCGAAGCCGTCCCCCCACCCGGATGGGTGAGGGCGCCCCTTCATGCCTGAGGGGGCTTGGGGGAGGACTTAGGCTTGGGACCCCAGGAGGGGCCCCTGCCCCAAAAATCTCCGCGGGCTCCAGCAAAGGAAGCTCCTGGTCCAATTCTGGAACCCCGGAAGGAAGAAAGGCACCTGAACCCCGGAAGGACCGGGGCTGCCTTCTACGCTTAAGTAACTTGCCTCCTTTAGCAAACAAGTCCAAACGTTCACCAAAGAGGCGCAGCCCCTTGAAGGGAAAACCAGTGAGAGCCTTCTTAGCAGCGTTGTCAGCTGCCCACTGGCGCAGCCAGACCGAGCGGCGTACCGCCACCAACAAGGCAGATGCCCTGCCACACATTCTAATGGTATCATCCAAGGCAGAGAGAACATATGCAACAAATTCCTCACAACGCAGAAGAGCGCTATACTCTTCACTACCAGCATCATCAGGGGCCCCATCTAAGAGACTCCTGAGCAGGCTTTTAATAGCAACAGCCGTAATGGCAGAGGCACAGATTGGACGCAGCGCGGTCCCCACACAGGCAAAGGCATGGCAAGCCAGCTGATCTATGCGCCTGTCCTCCCCATCCCTCAGGGTAGTAGAGTCAGGGGAATGTATGACGGATGTGTTGGACAACCCCAGAACTGGTGCATCCACCTCGGGAGGACATGACCAACGTTTAACCATCTCAGTGGGAAAGGGATGCCTCTTATCCCAACTCTTTGGTACCCCGGGAAGCCGGCTAGGCCGTTCCCACTCTTTGAGCACCAAATTATTAAAGTGAGTTTGTTCAGGAAACTCCAAGCGTGGTTTAACAGTATGAAACAGCTCCCCCTGCTGCCGCGAAGCCACGGCAGGAGGAGAGATACAGAGTACTTCAAAAATGTGAGCTAAAAGCCTGTCAGTATCATCTGAAGCCCATGGGTCAGACCCAGAATCGGCACCATACACCCTAGATTGTTCCTCAGATGAATCAGAAAATAATTCCCCCTCTTCCAGGGGGGTATAACCGGTAACGCCAAAAAACTCCTCAGCCTCCATAGGAAAAAGAGTGACACCAGGTGATAAATGCCGCTTCTTAGCAGAAGCCTTACGCAGGCCAGACCCAGCAATATGTCTCTCAATGCTGGCCACCCGTGCAGCCAAATCAGGTTGAGACTCCCCACTGGTATGCACCTCACTAGAAGTCAGATGTAAGCGTGGGGGGTTAGGCGAAGCCAGAGGGGGCGCAGGCCCAGCCACAGGTAACCCAGACTGCAGCGCAAGCGTCTGCTGGGTGCAGGGTACACACACCCTGACATTGTCACTTATAGGGGATACCCCACACGCCACACACAGCCGGGCTTGTCCCGAAGGAACCCCAAGCACATTATCCTGAGAAGCCTCCATATGGTGATTATTGTGGCACAATAGGCCAATTGGGATTGACGCCAATAAGGCTACCCGGGTTGCCCCAATAGCCCGCTAGGGAAGTGGGAGAAATACAAATACAATAGCCCTCCAATAAGGAGTTAATGCCAAATAGAGGGGATAGAACCGGGAGAAACCACAGAAAAGTTTGACCCGCCTGTAAGACATATAGCAAAGAACCCGTAAGCATAATACAATGAAATACAAAGAAAAGCCAGCCCGCAGGGGCACTTACGGACCGCGATAGGGAGACCCCAGACACGCAGCACAGGAGCTCCAAAATGGCGCCCGCATATACCTCGAGGGGCGGGCCGCGGAGAAGTGATGCGGAAAACGTCATCCGCAAGGCCCGCCCCCCACCAAAGACTGCGGTAAGAGCAGCGCTCCTTAGCACCTGACAGCGGTGCTGCCTACCATCAACCGACCAGCGCAGCCTAAGCTGGGAGGCAGTGAAAAGGAACGGGTGGGAATAGTCCTACAGGGCCACAGGCTAATAAGCCCCGCTCACCTGCGAGTAGAAAGAGCCATCTTCTAGTCATCGCAGCCCAGACTGCAGAGAAGAACTGGGGAATTTGTGGGAGGTCCCTGGTATATATGGGGCCGGGAAGAGCCACTTTTCTGAGTAAGGATCATTCTGGAACAGGATGTGCTGTATACTTAAAATAAAGTATATACTCGCCAGCAGCTCCTCCATGCAGGTCTGGTGTTCCCCTGCACAAGGTTTATCAGTGAAGTGCTGGTGAATGAAAGATGCTGCCCCTGACAGCCAGCATGGGGCAAGCAGAAAGTAGCTAATATAACCCATTGCTTGGAATGTTATTTGTTCAAAAATTATATTCCAATAAACATGTTTTTTTCTATATTAGTAGTCCTATTGCTTATGGGGGGAAAAAAGCTGATATAATTTTACCACAGAACATCTATTACTAATTATTGTCCATTTCAGAGTCAAAACCTGATAGAATTAAGGAGTTGGAGTCTAGATTTGGCTTACCAACTACACAGCCCTGCCACACACAAGTAGCTCTAGTTTTCTAAACTTTGCATCTTTCTAAAATATATTGTTTACCAAAAAGACATTTCTGGGGGGCTACTGTGGTTTCAGCACTGTTTCTCCTGGCCTAGCTTTCTCCTACACTGAATTCAAACAGTGCTCGAAGCTTCAGTGCAGCCTGGGATCAAGCCTGCGAGCTGGCAGGTAAGTGCCATTTATATTTTTGACCTGCATGGAAAGGGGCTTTAAAGGGAAAGACCAACTTCAATGAACTTTTTCAAAGTGTATATTTTTGTGTGCCAAAACGATGTCCTCAAGGTGCTGAGCTTATCTAGCATTTTGTTGCTATTAGCAACCGTACACCAAACAAGGATCGACAAAAAAGAAAAGTGAGCCCTGAGTCAGACCAGCCTTTTTTTTCCAACAAAGGCCCCGTTGATGCTGAGTGCACAGAAGGCTGAGTCCCTCTTGATATGCACTGAATCTTCCTTGGCAACTTGTTGAGTAAGGTCCTGGTTAACAGGGACACAAAAATACAATTCTGTGAGTACTCACCTGTAGAATTGTTTTTACTATGCACAGCACGGCCTGCTTCATGAAGTCATTACATCTGGGTATTCCGCCACAAGGTGGTGCAGTGCACTGCAGAAGACTTGTGGCTCCTCCTGGCCCCATATAAAAACCGGAAATCAGCCATAGACCTCCAGTGTTGACAAGCAGTTATACAAGAAGCCGGGAGGTAAAAGGCAAAAAAGGTAAAAAAGGTAAAAAAAACCCTTAACAAACTTGGAACAATCACCATAAAGAGGAAACCAAGAATAACGCTAACAAGGGAGGGATGAAGCAGGTCGTGCTGTGCATAGTAAAAACAATTCTACAGGTGAGTACTCACAGAATTGTATTTTTCCTAATGCACAGCACGGCCTGCTACATGAAGTCATTACATCTGGGACATCCAAAAGCAGTGTCCATAAGGTAGTGTGGGATCCCCAAAGAGTAACGGCAGGCAAACCACTACCGCCTAAAGTACCTTGCGGCCAAAAGCAGCATCAGCTGAGGAGGAGGTTTAATGGAAAGCGCCGCCAGCTCAGAAACTCGCCTGACAGAAGTAATAGCCACCAAAAAGGCCACCTTAAGTGTCAGAATGGGCAAAGCAGCCCCACGGATAGGCTCAAAGGGGGCACCCTGCAGAGCAGACAACACCAGATTAATATCCCAAACCGGTAGCATAGGTTTACGTAGCAGACGCACATGAGTAACTCCCTGGAAAAAAGTCTTAACCAACCGGTGATTGGCAAAGGATCTTTGGAAAAAAATAGCCAGAGCTGACACCTGTCCCTTGAGGGTACTAAGCTGAAGGCCCGAATCCAAACCATGTTGCAAAAATTCCAGAATCCTGGGGATAGAAAACACCCGACAAGGAAGAGACTTGGACTCACACCAGGCAATGTAAGCATGCCAGACCCTGAAGTAGATAAAAGACGAGGACTTCTTCCGAGCCCTAATCATAGTAGCAACAACAGAGGCTGGCAACCCCTTGTCCATCAAGATGGAGGTTTCAGCAGCCAAGCCGTTAAAGCCAGCGTTTGTAAATTGGGATGGCGCAGCTGTCCCTGAGTGAGAAGGTCTGGATCCTTGGGCAAGACATACCGGTCTGCTGCCAACTGCACGACGTCTGGGAACCACACCCTCCTTGGCCAACAGGGGGCCACCAGAATGGCTGGTACCCCCTCCTGGGCTATCTTGCGCAGCACCCTGACCAGCAGAGGAAAGGGAGGAAACACATAGAGGAGCCGAAACTCCATCCAAGGAATCGCTAGCGCATCCGTGGCGAAGGCCAGAGGATCCTGCGACAGGGAGACAAATCTTGGAAGCTTGTGATTGTGGCGGGACGCAAACAGGTCCACATCTGGCTGACCCCAGCGGTGACACAGGGAGTGTGTTGCTGAGGGACCATTCTCCCAGCCGAGATATCCCCCTGCACAGGGAGTCTGCCTCCAGGTTCTTCACCCCCGGAATGTAGACCGCCGAGATGCAAGGGACATTCTCTTCCACCCAAGACAGTATCAGGGACACTTCCTTGAAGGCTAGCTTGCTCCGAGTCCCTCCCTGATGATTGATGTAGGCAGGGGCCAACAGGGAGAGAACCAACCTGATCGGCCGCAGTTCTAGAATGTTGATGGGTGCATGGTCCTCCTGGGGGCCCCACTGACCCTGAAACTTCAAAGACTTCCAAACTCCCCCCCAACCGGTCAGACTGGCATCCATGGTGACAATCTCTGCCCACTAGAAGATTCCTCGAGTCCAGCCACCATGAGATGGACTGCCTGGCCAGAGGGGACAGAGCAAACTCCTGATCCAGGGACACAGGGTCCCGATCCCAAACTGACAAGAGATGCAACTGAAGAGGCCTCATGTGAAACTGAGCATAGGGAACCACCTCGAAACAGGACACCATCAGGCCCACTAACTGCATCCCCTGCCGAATGGAGGGATGATGACACAAAAGCAGAGCCTGTGCCTGCAACTGAAGGCCCTCCACCTTCTGCTGAGGGAGAAATACCTTGACCTGAGAGGTATCCAGAGTCATGCCTAGAAAGGACCTCGCCAAAGACGGAGACAGTGAAGACTTGGGATAGTTGATCACCCAGCTGAAGGACTCGAGAGTGGAGGTCACCACCTGAGTGTCCTTCTCCCTGATGAAGAGACTGAGCAGCAATTAGAATGTCGTCCAGATAAGGGAGGATGCAAATGCCCTGGTTCCTCAGAAGTGCCATTACGCCCGCCAGCACCTTGGTGAACACCCGAGGCGCCGAGGTGATACCGAACGGTAAGGCCACAAACTGGTAGTGCTGATCCCCCAGAGCAAACCTCAGAAATTTCTGATGACCTGGGAAGATTGGAACGTGAAGATAGGCATCCTTGATGTCCACAGTGGTCAGGAAGTCGCCCGGCCGGAGGGTACTGACAGCAGAGCGTAGCGTCTCCATGCGAAAGTGCTTGAATCGGACAAACCTGTTGAGACCCTTTCAACCCAGGATGGGCCTCAGAGAACCGTCCTTTTTGGGCACTGTGTAGAGATTGGAGTAGTACCCCTGACCCTGTTCTTGGTAAGGTACCTGGCAGATGACTCCTGACTCCAACAGGCGTTGAACTGCTAGGTGCAAACCCTGAGCTGACAGCAAGTTTGGAGAAATCCGGGATCTGAGGAATCTTGGGGGTTGCCAGGCTGCAAACTCTATCTTGTAACTGGACGACACCACCTCCTGAATCCACCGGTCTAAGACGCGAAGCCTCCAGACGTGAGCAAAGAGCCGAAGCCGTCCCCCCACCCAGACGGGTGAGGGCGCCTCCTCATGCCTGAAGGGCCTTGGGAGGGGGTTTGGGCTTGGAACCCCATGAGAGACCGGGACGACCACGGGATCTGCCACGGCCCCAAGAATCTCTGCGGCTCCCCGAGAAGAGGGAGCCACGACCTCCTCTGGGAGCACGAAAGGAGGGAAGGAAGCGGAGGGCCCCCGAAAGGGCCGAGGCTGCTTCCTATGCTGAGGTAACCTACCATCCTTGGTCAGGACATCCAGACGCTCACCAAAGAGACGAAGCCCCGCGAAGGGAAGCTCGATGAGAGACTTCTTAGCAGCAGTGTCAGCTGCCCACTGGCACAACCAAACAGATTGGCGCATAGCCACCCAGAGGGCCGAAGCCCTACCGCCCAGCCAGACGGCATCATCCATGGCAGACAGCACAAATGCAACAAAATCAGAGCAAAGCAGGAGGGCCCTATAATCCTCCCTCCTCCTACCAGCCATGGCACCATCCGCGAGATGCTTGATCTTCTTCTGAAGGGCTGCGGCACAAACAGGATGCAGGCCTGCCCCTAATAAGGTGAAAGCATGACAGGTCAGCTGATCCATACGGCGGTCTGCGCCATCACGCAGTGTAGTAGTGTCAGGGGGCGGCATGACCGAAGTGTTAGCCCTAGAACAGGAGCGTCCACCTCAGGGGGACACGACCAGCGCTTGACCAGGTCAGCAGAAAAAGGATACTTTCTGTCCAAACCCTTGGGCACTGTGGGCAATCTGTTAGGACGTTCCCACTCCTTGCTTGTCAGGGCGAAAGAGCTCACCCTGCTTCCTCTTCGCCACCTTAGTCTCAAAAATGTCCAACAACAGTCTATCAGTGTCAACAGGGAGCCCAGTATCCTCATCAGAGGCGGACCCTGGGTCACTTTCGTACCCTTCCTGATGGTCCCCAGATGAGTCTGAATCAATGAAAAGCTCCCCCTCCTCTAGGGAGTCACGGCCACCAAATATATGAAGGCCCACATCCTCCTCGGCAAAGAGGGAAGGCGCGGTGTCAAGATGCTGCTTGTTACCCGAGGCCTTGCCCATCCCATGTCGTGCCAGCTGCCTCTTAATGCTGGCCACGCATAGTGCCAGATCAGATTGGGACCCCCTGCTAGTATCCCCCTCACTGGGGGCTAAATGCAGGCACGGGGGAGTAGGAGATGCCTGGGGGAGCGCAGAACTGGGAAGAGAAGCGCTCATCCCAGCCTGGTCCGCAATAATACTTTGGGCGCACGGCACACAGACCGCACCACCACCACTCAAAGGCGCTGCCTCGCACATGACAAACAGTCAGGATTTTCCCGAAGGACCCCCGAGCACGCTATCCCCAGAAGCCTCCATATGGTGATTAACACAGGCACAATAGGCCAGTATAGGGCTAATAAAAGCCCCTCGGGATGCCCCCAGAAGCAGCCAGGAAAGGAGAGGTGGGGGGGGAAGAGCAGGACCGGGAGAAACCACAACACACTGACCCAAAGTGCTCCTCTACCCTCACCCGATCTGGCAGCCGAGTCTGGGAGGCACAGAGGGTCCAGAAGCGGGTGGAAATAGACTTGCAGGGCCGCATGCTTGGTTGCCCCGCTCACCTGCGCAACATAGAGAGCCATCTTCTATCTTCGCAGTATCACTGCAGAGGAAACACTGGAGGAGGTCTATGGCTGATTTCCGGTTTTTATATGGGGCCGGGAGGAGCCACAAGTCTTCTGCAGTGCACTGCGCCATCTTGTGGCGGAATACCCAGATGTAATGACTTCATGAAGTAGGCCGTGCTGTGCATTAGGAAAACTAACTTTATCTACCCCTAACACAGCAATGAGCCCTGCATTAGAGAGAGATTGGATGAGCATCCTAAATCCCTAAATGTAAAGGTGGCTTCTTTAATGTGGACCAAAACTTTCCCTAGCATCTATAAGACGCTAGGTCCGGTTGGATACCTGATCCAGATTTGGGACTCCCTGCTGCATAAAAACCCGCCAGTCGGTATTGGTAATGGCCACGCATCTTCCTTGGGCTGTGTGCAGCCACTCCCACTATAACTAAATAGCCGGAGTGCCTGTGCACAACCAAAGAGGGATGGAGAAACTGCAATCGCGAGGGTGGTCAGTCTTCCATTCAGTTTTCTTTGCACATTAATATGCACAGCTAAAGAAGCTGATTTGAGCCAGCGAGGTATGTATATTGGGAGACTGGCTGGGTTTCATGCAACGGGGCATCCCAAAATGGGTAAAAATCCCAGGTTTTGGTCCACTTTAAAAGTTCACTCAGATGTGGGGGAATGAGGCTCCCTTGCTTAATCAGTCCAGCATTGGTGTTCGCCCTTCCATAGCCCCCAGTATCTGAAGTTGGCAGTGTGTATTGCAGTGTTGGTAAAAAAAAAAGGTTCCTCTACCTCTTTTCCCCAAAAATGACCTGTACCTAAGATGGGGCATTTTTACAGATAAGGTATATACTTTTTCCTATGAGGTATGGATATCATTTTTCATAGGTGGCTGAGGCTGGGCTTTAAACAGCTTAAAAAGGAAAAAAATGTTGTAGAGTGAAGGAGAAATATTAAAAGAACAAAGAGTTTTAGTGAAAATGTTTAGGTAAAATAATTAAGCTATAGTTTCTTATAGTTACTCATAATCTTGAGTGGTGTACCGCTCTCTGCCTTGTACAGTATATTGATCATTGCACTGCGGGTTAATATTTACAGCAAGATACAGACACAGTCCTTCACTTGTTATCGATGGAGAGAAGCTAGAGGAAACACCAAGAAATGTCTGTAAATGACTACAGCGATCTTTGACCCTAAATGGTTCTATAAAGTAATTTATTGCACATTGAAACGTTTAATGTTGGATGTAGGTTAGAAGCAACAAACCACCTGCCGGAGTCTTTTGTGGTCTTCTGGAACTTTGCATCTCAACCTTGTTTCTTCTAAGCAGCTCAGGAAGAGGTTATCATGTATTGTTGCTGTATCTTCCATGCCAACGATGAAGATTATTCCTAAAAAACAAACACGTTCATCATGTAAATCAACACAACACAGCCCAACACATGCCACATTTTATAAAGCCTAATGCCCCGTTAACAAGGAGTGATTAACGAACGAGAAATCGCTAAAGGTAGGGAAATCAGCAAGTGATGACTAGAAAGACGGGAAGTGCCATGCTGCCCATAGTGGTCAACTCTTCCAGCATTCAGGTCCCTGTCCCGGCCTTGTATAGGACTTGCTAGGGAACAGACAAGTATACCCAAGGCTTAGTCTGCACCCAAAGAAAAATATTTTGATTTAGAATGGAACAGATAGAAACAGATAGAACTAATATCATCTGCCAATGTGTTCTGGCATTTGATGAGACTGGTGCTGCCCCATGTCTGTTTTATACATATATTTCTAGGTTGTTACTAATACCAGCAGCACTTGCGACATTCGCCTGCACTAATGGAAAGGTTGTTTACATCTTGCACATTTTACTAGGCATATACAGCAGGAGGCCCGGGCAGGGAGCTCATAATTACCGCCTCACATCTCCCATGACTTCATGTTGCTGTGCCCAAAGACAATGGTAAGCTGAAGGATGATGAAACCAGAAACATAAAAGAATCCTACACAAAGCCAGATACCATATATGCCAGAAACATTTAGTAATAATAATGGTTACGAGAAATCACATCATATAGTTTTGTAATGTCTGTCATCTGCTAAAAGGGATTGTCCAGGCTTGTACCCCCGGAGCATCACAATTTGGCATACCTCTGCTGTGTGAAACCCCTGGTGCATCTGGTTTACTTACCTTGTCAGTAATCTCATGCTACAAGTGTGGGCTCTCCTCTAAATATCATCCTATTTCATACATATGAACGAATGAGACCAGAACTAAGCACTGAGAGCATCCAGCATCCCTTTGGCTGCTCCCCTCTGGTTGTGTAAGCCTGCACTAGCCATTCATGTGAGTGCATCAGCTGGAAGGATTTCATATAGCAGGGCATCCCAAATCCAGATGCTGCAGGGAGAGCTCATGCCCTAGAGTCTTATAGACTGTAGGGCCAGTGATTGTTCTTATTTATAGACTACAGGAAAGGGTGCTCCTGAAATGGGGCAATGTGAGGCAGCCAGCTTAGGCAGCAATTGTTGGACCTGTTTTTTATATATTTTTTCTCATTAGTGGTTCAGCAGTGATTGTGGATGGCGCTGCATGTGGTCATGATTTACATCTAATCACTGGTGGCTCAATGGTCACGGCCCCATGACAAAGGATGGAGTCCCATAGAGAGACACACTTCCCTATTACAGAGTGGAGTGGTACCTCCTGATGGGGGACACTTTCCTAGTTCACTCCAGCAAAGAGGCTAGGGCCCTTATTCATCAAGCGATAGCGCCAGGTAGTGTCTGACGAGCGCCAGGTAGCGGCAGCTAACGGCGACTACCGACTCAAGTACGCCCGGCGGCGGTCACAATGACGCATTTATCAAGCAAAATGAGGCTAGCGCCGGCGAGAGCGACGGCTAGCGCGGCATTCATCATGAAGCCGCCTGGACCGAACAGCGCCGCTGCAAATTCCCTCACAGCGCCAGGTATGAGCTGTCGCTCCCTGGCGATGTCCAATGCATTTCAATGGAGCAATCTATAATTAATCATAATTAATTGGTATTATTTTTTTTTTATATTTTTTTAATGTCAAAAAAACGGAGACCACTTCTGCAATGTTAGGATTTATTTTTAAGTAAAAAAAAAAATAATAAAAAAATATGTGCAGAATTGATCTAACAGGTCTGAGATTAATGTATTCATATTACAAAATGATTCTAAAAACATGTATAATGTTAAATTCAAAAAATATGGTTGTTTAGGGGTTAAAAACTAGTTAATACACATCGCCGCAAGCGCTCTGGGGTTTAAACAAGGAATGGACAGCGACAGCACATTCGGAGCGTGATTTGTTGATGAATATGAAGCTAGCCGTTCGCTCTGGCCATTCGTTGTCAGGCGCTCACATACAACGCTGGACCTGTGAAACAGCGACCCCCCCAGCCCGTATTCAACATTACCGCACACCGACTGAGTCGCTGTCATCAAGCTAATGCCGGCCAAGCACAGCGAATACTGGCTGGCGCTGAAAAAATCACGCTACAGTCGCTCATCTGTCGCTACCTGGCGCTATTAATGAATCGGCCTCTAGGTTCAACCCACACTACAGGTTTTTTAAATGTCACTAAACAATAAGTTTGACTTTACAAAATAGACTGTGAGTCCATACCAGCCCACAACCTGTGGGTAGCAAGAGGGGTGGGTCACTGTATAAGGGGAAGTTGGGTCCCTTGGTGGGACTCATCGAACATTCCCTTACCAACCATTTTTCTGTCTTTTCTAAATGTGGCAGCACATGGGGTTTCCCAATTTGGATGCCCTGCTGCAGCTTGAGTTTGGGAAACCGTTGCTTACCTCTTTTTTCCCCCATGTGCCTGCCTGTAGCCCACTTGGGTTCACCCAGCCGCTTGAATATAAGAGGCCGATTCAGTAATAGCGCCAGGTAGCGACAGATGAGCGCCAGTAGCGTGATTTTCACAGCGCCCACTAGTATTTGCTGTGCTTGGCCGTTGTTCGGTTGTTGACAGCGACTCAGTCGGTGTGCAGTAATGTTGAATACGGGGTTAGGAGTCGCTGTTTGACAGGTTCCGCGCTGTATGGGAGCGCCTGACAGCGAATGGTCATAGCGAACGGCTCCCAGCATATTCATTAACAAATCACGCTCAAAAAATTCTCGCGCTGTGAAAAGCTTGTTTAAACCCCAGAGCGCTGGCGGCGATGGCTTAAAAGTAGTTTTTAACCCCCAAACATCCATATTTTTTTATTAAAAAATTAAACAAGTTTTTCTAAACATTTTGTAATATGAATACATTAATATCAGACCAATAATATCAATTCTGCACAAATTTTTTTTTTAAATTTTTTTACCTTAAAAAAAAAAATATCTAACATTGCCGAAGTGGTCACAGAATTTTTGACATTTAAAAAAAAAAAAAAAAAAAAAACAAAAAACATTAATAACAATTAAATATGAAGATTTAAAGATTGCTCCATTGAAATGCATTGGAGAGCGCCAGGTAGCGAGAGGTCATACCTGGCGCTGTGATGGGATTAGCAGCGGCGCTGTTCGTTGCAGTCCGCTACATGATGAATCCCGCGCTAGGTGACGCTCTCGCCGGCGCTAGCCTCATTTAGCGTGATAAATGCGTGATTGTGTCCGCCGCCTGGCGTTCTGGAGTCGGTAGCCGCCGATAGCTGGCGCTACCTGGCGCTAGTGAGACACTACCTGGCGCTATCCCTTGATAAATAAGGGCCTAAGTGTGTGCCAACCAGCCCTGTGAATGTGATTGGCCGGCAGCCATGTGGATGGAAGCCGTGGCCCAGATTGGGGGGGCTTGTGTCTGGCGTTTCAGGGGTCGGTGCACATCTGGCTATCCGACATATAATGCCCCCTTTTGCTGGCATGGATAAAAGGCAAGCAATAACATCTGATATTTATCTACCTAGCAGGGCACCGCAAAACCCGGCTAATCTCAGGCAACTCTTCACTTCCCACGTGGGAACCAGGCTGCTGTATCTTGTGAGCTTTCCACCAACAGTGTCACACAGTTGGGTTCAGATGGCAGTACAAATCTTAAAAGGACACTCTACTTCCAAGTTATATTAATCCCTCAGAAAATTACATTTTTATTGAGCCAATTAACATCAACTGTTATTACAATCTACAATATGGGTGGCCCCAGCTACCACCAGGGAAATCCCCAGGCACCACCAAATGAATTACTAAATCAAAAATATATCATGAATCTTCAATATTTATTAATGATTACAAAAGTATCATCACAAATATATTAAAAACAAGATACTAATAGCAGGGACATAGATAATCATTCCTCTTCCTACTTGTGAAAAATATATACATCCCTATCTCACAATATATGATACAATATGAATAAAGTGACTAGTGCAATATAAAGGTGCTAAATGCTGAAAAGTGCTAAGTGCTATAATATAACATTCAAAAACCTATATAAATTTATCCCATATAAAAAGAGAGAACAAATAACCAATCAAATTGCCCCAAACTGGGATAGAAGTAATAAAAAAAGTGCATAAGATATCACCAAATCAGAAGTTAAGAGGTGTCCCTGCTAGTAACTGTCGTCCTGATCCCCCACCTTTGAAGAAGTGGCACCTTTGAAGAAGTGAGCTTGTCTTACGGAACGCGTGGGGGATCAGGACGCCAGTTACTAGCAGGGACACCTTTATATTGCACTAGTCACTTTATTCATATTGTATCATATATTGTGAGATAGGGATGTATATATTTTTCACAAGGAGGAAGAGGAATGATTATCTATGTCCCTGCTATTAGTATCTTGTTTTTAATATATTTGTGATGATACTTTTGTAATCATTAATAAATATTGAAGATTCATGATATATTTTTAATTTAGTAATTCATTTGGTGGTGCCTGGGGATTTCCCTGGTGGTAGCTGGGGCCACCCATATTGTATATGTGTATTTGGATATATTCCCTTTTCTTTGGGGATTCCTTTAAGGCACACCTAAATTCATATATCATTAAGAAATAATTAGTGGTGCATTTGGAAAAAATCCTTTTTTTGTTATTACAATCTAATTGTGTTTTAGCCCAAGGATAATTTTCTCTGGTGCTAGATAAACAATAAAGCAGTAATATGTAAACAATAAAATAAAAAAGTTTGGTCTTATTTTTTACTTTTCTAATATGCTGCGACTATTTTAATATAGTACATCACAGTGATGGGTATTTTTTTACAAAATTTCCCCTCATTTTTACAATAACTGATAGTAATCCAATGGCTAATGAAAGCAGAAAGGCTGTGCTTTCCCTAAGACATCAAGCATTACATGCTGCTTCCATCATAATAACAATGGTTAGGGTTATCATTGCTATCACATAGTAAGTATATCAACTGACCATCTTTAGACTGTAAGCTCGCAAGGGCCGGGCTCTCTCCCCTATTGTATCTTCTACTCAGAATATCCATTGTCAACTCTGTAAAACTGCATTTGAAATAGTGTATGTGTATCGTATGTTTCTACCCTGTCTGTAATTACTATGTAAAGCGCTACGGAAGATGATGGCGCTATATAAATAAACAATAATAATAATAATCTACGAAGGACCAGTTGAGTGCTGGGACTGTACACACAGTCAGAACTAAGAAATGGCTGACCTTGTTTTTCCCAGGTGCTCAACAGACAGAGCATCGGGGTTTCAGGACCCTTTGGGAGCATAACCCTGTTCCCCTGTGTCGGCATTCTCGGAAATCTGTTATTTAAGAGCGATTATTTAAGATTTAAAATCAGAACACCATTCTAGCTGGTAGAAGTGGTGCCAGATGGGCTTCCATTTTTGGGGTAATTGTTACAGTCCCAATAAGACAAGACATATTTATGTATCTGTCAAAGATCGCACCCTAAAGACAGTGGATTATTCCTGTATTTTATAGAGCATCTTGAATAATCATTTAAAGGGTTTGTCTTATCAGGTTTAGCAATGCCATTGTCTATGGAAAAGAGAAACTGAGAGCAAGGATAGTGTGGTCATATTGAAACTGAGCTTTGGACAGTGAATCAGTGAGTGTACAAACATAACACAAATAACATCCGCTCACAGCTATCGCCCGCCAGGCCGCGTGTTCTGGCGCAGCATTCCTGTAAGATATCATGTCAGCAAGCAGTGAACTTCTGAGTCCAGCATTGTGTTCCAGTAAATGTTAGGAAGGAATCAAGCTGGGCCTCGGGTCACACAAAAGGAAGGAGGCTGAAAAGAAAAGATACAGCAGGAACCTGTGAAGGAAAACTGCCATCACTGTGGAAATTACTTCAAGCGGCCCAAAACCCACAGTGAGACTCCAGGGCAGGCTTACTTCCTCCTGCGGGGACATCATGAACTGGGATACCCCGCTCTGGGAAACCCTCCGAGTCTCCCAATATTTTAAGCTTTTCCTCGAGCCCACGGCACATGTGTGACCGGCACCGGCATCGCTTGCTTCCCTTCTCGGCTGTGCGCAGCCCCGTCTGCCACAACTGAATGGCGTTGTGGGGCGGCCACACACACAGCCAAAGGGACCTGATACTGCTTGCAAGTGCGGCTAGGATTCCAGCAGGCTGCTCTATCCACAGCGTGGGCTCGAGGAGAGGTAAGTGAGCTTGGTATTCTGGGGGTTGTCACACAGCGGAGTGCCCTAGGGGGAGTCCCTTTGGCTGTGCATGGCTCCACACAGCCATTCAATTGTGGTGTGTGGGGATGTGAGAGATGCCAGTGCCGGCCGAGCATGCGCCGAGGGCTTGGGGGAAAGGAAAGAATTTCAGGCACCCCGGAGGGCTTGCAGACAGCGGGGCATCCCAGTTCAGGATGCCTGCCCTGCAGTCTCTGACTCCAGGATGGGTTTTGGTCCAATTTAAAGTGGACCAACACCCACGGGTGATCGGCCCGGGAATCTATAGGATTGCCGGGCCGATCACCTCCCTCCCCGCAGGACATCCGAGATCGGGATGTCCCGCGGGGTGAAACCCCCCCAAACACCCCAAACCCCTTACCTTATCTTCGGTGGCGGCCGGCCGCCGCCGCCTCCCTCGCGCCCCTCTAGGCGTGCGCGCGCCCGCGCGTCAAGAGGGACGCGCGGGAGGCGGCGGCGGCGGAGGAGCCGCTTGTCAAGCGGCTTGTCCGTCGGCGCTGGGAGCGGGGAGAGGTGAGTTTTTCAGGGGGTTCGGGGGGGTTTCACACAGCAGGGCACCCCGATCGGGGGGTGCCCCACCGAAGTGGACCAAGACCCAGGATAGTCAAAATCCTGGGTGTTGGTCCACTTTAAGAAAACACTTCAGCAAAGTTTTGATGTACTAGCGCAACCAGCATCTCGGTGGAGGGACGTGGGACATCCAGTAGGGCTGTCAGTGGTGTGGGGACATATCTGTGGCGAAATCGTTGTGGGACACCATGTAGCAGGCTTCATTTTGGCGCCAGGGACGGGGGGCAGGAAACAAGCTGCAGCGTGGGATCGAGGGCATGCTCCGCTGCCTCACTGCTCCCTCCAGGCACCATTGGAAAGCCCCTCAGTTCACCCCGTCTCCAGCAACGAGTAAGCAGATAGCACACATTTACTGTGGACGTGCTGGAGGTGGTGTCATCATGAGTTAAAGCATCTCAAATTCTCTGAAATATTTTATTATTCTAAACAAAACCGCTTTCAAAACTTTCTTCAATTTCTGGGTCGTGAATGAGATAGCAAGGATATCTCATGGCGCAGCTTTAGGTATCTTAAGCATCCACTGCTGTGGTCAGAGACAGCTGCAGGACCATTGTAAGTTGCCAGGCTCACTTGTGCTAAGAGCTCCAAGGGATATGTTAGATCAATTTTTTGCATGGTCCTGGAGAAATGAAATTGAAAGGATGGCCTGTTCTGCTATGGCTTCTACCCTGCACTGCAGAAAATGGGACAGGCATCAGGTGAGCTACTTGCTGCCTTATTTTTGCAATTGTGTTCACAGTTCCTTTAATCTTTTTAAAGACGCAAGTGTACCCCCCTTACCAGCCCATCTACACGTTGGGTCTGATGTTTGAAATATAAAACAATCATATCCCATGAGGATGGTCTGCCTTACTCAGTTACGTGGAGGCTGATTTATTAATAGCGCCAGGTAGCGACAGTTGAGCGACTGTAGCGGTATTTTCACAGCGCCCGCTAGTAGTCGCTGTGCTTGGCCTTTGTTCGGTTGTTGACAGCGATGTCGGTGTGCGGTAATGTTGAATACGGGGTGATGATTCGCTATTTGACAGGTTCCGCGCTGTATGGGAGCGCATGATAGCGAATGGCCAGAGCGAACGGCTCCCACCATATTCATTAACAAATCACACTCAAAAAATTCTCGCGCTGTGAAATGCATGTTTAAACCCCAGAGCGCTGGCGGCGATGGGTTAAAAGTAGTTTTTTAACCCCCAAACAACCATATTTTTGGAAACAAACGTTTTTAAAATCATTTTGTAATATGAATACATTAATATCAGACCTGTAATATCAATTCTGCACACATTTTTTTTTTTTTTACCTTAAAAAAAAATCTAACATTGCAGAAGTGGTCACAGAATTTTTGACATTTAAAAAAAACAAAAAAAAAAAACATTAATAACAATTAATTATGAATATTTAAAGATTGCTCCATTGAAATGCATCGGAGAGCGCCAGGTAGCGAGAGGTCATTCCTGTCGCTGTTCAAGGTCGCTCGCTGGCGCTGTGGGGTGAGGCTGGAATAATGGTGAATGATTCGCTATCTGGCGCTCTCTCAGTCGCTAAGCAGGATCGGCTTGATAAATGTGTGATTGTGGTGGGGAGCCGGCGTTCTCGTGGCGGTGAGCGTCATTACCGTTCGCTCACCAGTCGCTACCTGGCGCTATCCCTGGTTAAATAAGGGCCTAAGAATGATAAATCTGTGCAAAACATTATCACTGAATTTCAGGATTATGGGTTATAAAATATTTTGCTGAAATTTAATAATCTACAGATACACAGTCCAGAAATGACTGGATTGTTTCTTATTAGTTGTTGCCATTAGGTTAATCAAAGTGTAAACTATGAGGCACAAAACTACCAGCGCTGGAAGGAAATCAGGGCATCTATGTAGAGCAGTCCCTTTAAAAGAAGGCGGGATCAAGCCATGCCTAAATAACGTCTGATCCTGATACTGTCCAGGAAAAATGAAGTGAAACAGTTCACAGTGCTGCACGGAGACAGCAACTTGTGGAGTTGTGGATATTATCCGCATAACATGCAGGTACGTTTACCCCATTTACAAAGCTGATCGGGACATTTCTCCACATATGCCGAGACTGGTAAATGCTGAATTTGTATTACGGTTATGAATATGTCATTAGGTGCGTGTTTCTATGGGTTCTTCAGGAGTTAGGTGCCCTGATGGTCTGTAATAGAAAAAAGACAAGTGTCTTGGGTTGTGGTTTGAGTTCCAGTAAGGTCACATAAATTGTTCTGGAGTTATCTGTGTTAGGATGTCAGTTGCATTACTGTAGAGATGCCATTAATTATCATTATGATGTCTCTTACATACAGTAGGTCCCAATGTCTGTGTATGAAAGCTAGTGAGAGGGTCGCAGTGTCTTATATAAAAAAAGGGTTGAAAGTAATTACGACGACTGTGGTGGCAAGAGGCGTCCCAAACGGGGGTGATTCAATAAGAGTTGAAAAACAATTATTGGTAGTAAGACAAGCACTTTAGGTGAAAGCATGAGCATATCATGGTTGCTGAATCACCAGCTAGCAAGACAATTAAAGTCAATGGCATTTTTTCCTAGAAAAAAAAAAAATAGTGAACTTTTTAACCTTTCTAAATTGTAGTAAAAAGTACTATTGCCTTCCACTGTCGTCCTAGCTGGTGATTCAGCAACAGTGGCATGCTCATGCTTTTTCAGCTAATGTGAATTTTTTACTACCAGGATAATTTTTCAGCTCTTACTGAATCAACCCCAATGCCTGTATATAAGGAAAAGGGTAAAAAAGGGTCCCAGTGTCTGTGTATTAGGAGAAAGGGAGAGGGGGTTCCAGTGTCTGTATATGAGAAAAAGGTGAAGAAAGTCCCGAGGTTTGTGTGGGAGATGGGTTCTGATGTGTGGGAGATGGGTTCTGATGTGTGGGAGACGGGTTCTGATGTGTGGGAGACGGGTTCTGATGTGTGGACGATGGGTTCTGATGTGTGGGAGATGGGTTCTGATGTGTGGGAGATGGGTTCTGATGTGTGGGAGATGGGTTCTGATGGATTCTGATGTGTGGGAGACGGGTTCTGATGTGTGGGAGATGGGTTCTGATGTGTGGGAGATGGATTCTGATGTGTGGGAGATGGGTTCTGATGTGTGGGAGATGGGTTCTGATGTGTGGGAGATGGATTCTGATGTGTGGGAGATGGGTTCTGATGTGTGAGAGATGGGTTCTGATGTGTGGGAGATGGATTCTGATGTGTGGGAGATGGGTTCTGATGTGTGGGAGATGGGTTCTGATGTGTGGGAGATGGATTCTGATGTGTGGGAGATGGATTCTGATGTGTGGGAGATGGATTCTGATGTGTGGGAGATGGGTTCTGATGTGTGGGAGATGGGTTCTGATGTGTGGGAGATGGATTCTGATGTGTGGGAGATGGGTTCTGATGGATTCTGATGTGTGGGAGATGGGTTCTGATGGATTCTGATGTGTGGGAGATGGGTTCTGATGTGTGGGAGATGGGTTCTGATGTGTGGGAGATGGGTTCTGATGTGTGGGAGATGGATTCTGATGTGTGGGAGATGGATTCTGATGTGTGGGAGATGGGTTCTGATGTGTGGGAGATGGGTTCTGATGTGTGGGAGATGGATTCTGATGTGTGGGAGATGGATTCTGATGTGTGGGAGATGGATTCTGATGTGTGGGAGATGGGTTCTGATGTGTGAGAGATGGGTTCTGATGTGTGGGAGATGGATTCTGATGTGTGGGAGATGGGTTCTGATGTGTGGGAGATGGGTTCTGATGTGTGGGAGATGGATTCTGATGTGTGGGAGATGGATTCTGATGTGTGGGAGATGGATTCTGATGTGTGGGAGATGGGTTCTGATGTGTGGGAGATGGGTTCTGATGTGTGGGAGATGGATTCTGATGTGTGGGAGATGGGTTCTGATGGATTCTGATGTGTGGGAGATGGGTTCTGATGGATTCTGATGTGTGGGAGATGGATTCTGATGTGTGGGAGATGGGTTCTGATGTGTGGGAGATGGATTCTGTGTGGGAGATGGGTTCTGATGTGTGGGAGATGGGTTCTGATGTGTGGGAGATGGATTCTGATGTGTGGGAGATGGGTTCTGATGTGTGGGAGATGGATTCTGATGTGTGGGAGATGGATTCTGATGTGTGGGAGATGGATTCTGATGTATGGGAGATGGATTCTGATGTGTGGGAGATGGGTTCTGATGTGTGGGAGATGGATTCTGATGTGTGGGAGATGGATTCTGATGTGTGGGAGATGGGTTCTGATGTGTGGGAGATGGGTTCTGATGTGTGGGAGATGGGTTCTGATGTGTAGGAGATGGATTCTGATGTGTGGAAGACGGGTTCTGATGTGTGGGAGACGGGTTCTGATGTGTGGGAGATGGATTCTGATGTGTGGGAGATGGATTCTGATGTGTGGGAGATGGATTCTGATGTGTGGGAGATGGGTTCTGATGTGTGGGAGATGGATTCTGATGTGTGGGAGATGGGTTCTGATGTGTGGGAGATGGGTTCTGATGTGTGGGAGATGGGTTCTGATGTGTGGGAGATGGATTCTGATGTGTGGGAGATGGGTTCTGATGTGTGGGAGATGGGTTCTGATGTGTGGGAGATGGGTTCTAATGTGTGGGAGATGGGTTCTGATGTGTGGGAGATGGGTTCTGATGTGTGGGAGATGGGTTCTGATGTGTGGGAGATGGGTTCTGATGGATTCTGATGTGTGGGAGATGGGTTATGATGTGTGGGAGATGGATTCTGATGTGTGGGAGATGGGTTCTGATGTGTGGGAGATGGGTTCTGATGTGTGGGAGATGGATTCTGATGTGTGGGAGATGGATTCTGATGTGTGGGAGATGGGTTCTGATGTGTGGGAGATGGGTTCTGATGTGTGGGAGATGGATTCTGATGTGTGGGAGATGGATTCTGATGTGTGGGAGACGGGTTCTGATGTGTGGGAGACGGGTTCTGATGTGTGGGAGATGGGTTCTGATGTGTGGGAGATGGATTCTGATGTGTGGGAGATGGATTCTGATGTGTTGGAGATGGATTCTGTTGTTTGGTAGATGGGTTCTGATGTCTGCGCATTAGGAAGTGGTGAAAGTGGTCCCAAAATCTGTGTATGAGGATAAAGTAAGATGTGCTCCAGTGTCTGTGTTTTAGGAGAAAACGAAAAGGTTCCAGTTTCTGTCTATTGGGGGAAGGTGAGAAGAGTCCTGGTGCCCCCGTGTATTGGGGTGCCATTCCAGTAAGTATAAGTGTTATGAGTGCTCTACAACAAAGACAACATGCAGTAGGTTGCTATTAGTGACTGCATCATTAGCTGGAGACATTGGGAATAGCGTATCCTCATAATCCTAAGTGGGGCAAAATTGTGCGGGAAGGAAAAAAATCCCCCAACCATGTTATAGTGCCCATGAGTCCAATATGGGGGGGGGGGGATCAGGGTTCTAGCAATTGTGCAGCACTACTAACAGTGGCTGAGATTAACCTTGAAGCAACATGGGCGTTGCGGGCGCGGTGATTTATATTTGATGACCCTGTGATGCTGACTCTATGTGCCATTTTTTATTCTTGAATATTCAGGTTTGCTGGTGTCATTTAGCACGCACATGTGCACTTTGAGTATATCTTTATTGTTTCCATTCACTTATAACTGTTTGAACTGGGCGAGTCTGCCAATATATTTTCTGTGGAATTTAGTTTTTTATTCATTTTCACATATGAGGTATTGTTGTTAAGAGTTGTACACTTTGAGGGTTTACACATACAATTTTTATGCCGGCATAAAATAACTGTTATAATAGGATCTAATAAGCGCACATAGGGTCTTTTGATGCATTGTTCCTCTTAGGGGTTTTTTTTTCATTAATATTATTGTGACCATGGGGTCATCCATGTGATTTTAATTGTCCAGTGTGTTTTTGTGTATTTTAATAGTATCTCCTTTTTCATAATAAAGAATTTTGTATCTATATTGATATTGGTGCTCCTTTTTGAAGAAAGGTGTGTAATTGGACACGTCCACTTCAGTCTTGTTTAGTGGCTGAGATTAAGGCGCCCCCCCCCCCCCCCCCCAATACACAATGGCCTTGGCACCTAGGGGAATTGCCCTGTTTGTCTGCCCCTGGAAATGACCCTGATCAGCACAAGGGTGCATATGACAGGTGCATGTGGACCCTATTTTCTTTCGAGTATTATTTGACAACATTGTGTGCCATTTACCCTTTAACCTCCAGAGTAAAACTTCTTTCTCTCTGCAGCTGACTTGCCAGCGTCCCCACCCTTGGAAGGGGGGACAAAGCTGTCCCTGATGTCTCAGCAAGACAGTTGAGAGGTATGTGCTAAATGTAGACATTCTTATCTTGTATCAGTCTGGGAGAGGGAGAATGAGCGAGCGCCATTTCCACATTAACCCCTGCACTGCTGCTGCCGCCATATATTGCATTCTGCATCAGTAGAGCCTAACAGGGCTTTTGGACAGGTACTGGACAAAGCCCCAGTGCTAGGTAGCCTACGTACCCACCACTGTGAGATGGCAGCTAAATCTTTAAGCCTTTTCTATTTGCTATTTGGAACACCTCTTTCGCTAGCTTCATAGCCTTGAATGGAAGACATGGATTTATCTACTTCACAAAAATTGCTCAAATAATATTCATACCTGTGGAGACCTGAACAGTGTTGTATCTGGATAGTACAAAAGATTGCGCTGATGAGCTGCCATGTAACATTCTAAGCGGGGGATTTAAACATGCTTTCAGGTATTTTACTAAATGTTAACTATTATTGTAATTACCAATTTGATATAAAAAAAGTGGAAAAAATGCCGGTAAAGAGAGTGTAGATAAACCTGAATACTACTTTGCAATCAACAATTCAAGTTGTTGTATAAGAATTGTTTTTTATCTGCACTAACAGCTTAGATTTTATGTTCCAAATCTGTCATTCACCTTATAGAGGCGGATACATTTTGTATTGTTTAGAAGCCGTTTTTATAATGCTGATATAATGTTCTATTAACAAAGTATCAATGACTAAAAAATGGGGGGTGCCCTACTAACAAATCCCCCAAAGAGTACTTAACAGAGTCTTATAACTGCACAACACCAAAGAATAAGATTAATGTATAATTTTATTGGTTTCTTTAAATTCTAAAAAATAAATTTTTTTACATCAAGGACAAACAATTAAAAACTCTGCCTTGAAAAAGAGACCCACGTCTCGGAACGCGTGGGCTTGCGAGATAGAAGGGGGGACGCTTACTGCCGGCGCTTACACTCCGATCAATAAGTAATTGCTTTCTTTTGACAAACAAACAATTAAAAAAAAAACATATGAGACATACTAAAACCTAATCTGCCAGGAGGGGGCGCTGATGAACCTTGCTGCCATGCAATTAATTTGTGAATCTATAATACCATGAGGCCGATTCATTAATAGCGCCAGGTAGCGACAGATGAGCGACTGTAGCGTGATTTTTACAGCGCCAGCCAGTATTCGCTGTGCTTGGCCGGCGTTTGCTTGATGACAGCGACTCAGTCGGTGTGCGGTAATGTTGAATACGGGCTTAGGGGTCGCTGTTTCACAGGTTCAGCGTTGTATGTGAGCGCCTGACAACGAATGGCCAGAGCGAACGGCTTGCTTCATATTCATTAAAATATGACGCTCCGAATTTGCTGGCGCTGTCCATTCCTTGTTTAAACCCCAGTGCGCTGGCGGCGATGGGTGTTAACTAGTTTTTAACCCCTAAACAACCATATTTTTTGATTGTAACGTTATACATGTTTTTGGAATCATTTTGTAATATGAATATATTAATATCAGACCTGTAAGATCAATTCTGCACAATTTTTTTTTTTTTTTACTTTAAAAAAAAACCTAACATTGCAGAAGTGGTCTCAGAATTTTTGACATTAAAAAAAAAAAAAAAAAAAATTCCCAATAAATTATGATGAATTAAACATTGCTCCATTGAAATGCATTGGACAATGCCAGGGAGCGACAGGTCATACCTGGCGCTGTGAAGGAATTTGTAGCGGCGCTGTTCGTTCCAGGCGGCTTCATGATGAATCCCGCGCTAGCCGTCGCTCTCGCCGGCGCTAGCCTCATTTAGCTTGATAAATGCGTCATTGTGACCGCCGCCGGGCGTACTTGAGTCGGTAGTCGCCGATAGCTGGCGGTACCTGGCGCTCGTCAGACACTACCTGGCGCTAGCCCGTGATAAATAAGGCCACATATCTCTATACCTATATACAAAAATCTTCATAAAGTGCTCAGTGCTATCCCAGTAGTACATCAATTGATAATAGAGTCAGTGCAATGAGAATTCCAGTTCTTAATAGACAAAAAGAACAAAACACAAATCCATAGAAAAAACAGTGCAAAAGAAAGCAATTACTTATCGATCAGAGTGTAAGCGCCGGCAGTAAGCGTCTCCCCTTCTATCTCGCAAGCCCACGCGTTCCGAGACGTGGGTCTCTTTTTCAAGGCAGAGTTTTTAATTGTTTGTCCTTGATGTAAAAAAATGTATTTTTTAGAATTTAAAGAAACCAATAAAATTATACATCTTATTCTTTGGTGTTGTGCAGTTATAAGACCCTGTTAAGTACTCTTTGGGGGATTTGTTAGTAGGGCACCCCACATTTTTTTAGTCATTGGTTACATTGGGTTAAGAACAGAGCATTGCACCACAATTACCAGCAATATTGTTCCACTGGTGCCAGCTAAACCTTCTGTCCTGTACTATTAACAAAGTATATTTTTATTGCATAAGGCCCAAATTAATGGGGTGGCGGACACAACCATATGTTAAACCATATTATATTTTAAAAGGTAAAAAAAATGAAGAAGTGAATGTAAAGAGTTAATCCTTTAGTTTTTAGGAGTTTTTGTTAGAAATAAAATATTTACCCCAGTGTTAATATTATGTACCTCACATGCAGAACTGTCTCACTGCCCTTTAAGTGCCAGCCTATCTACCTAGAGATTTTGTCGCTCTCTGTTGTGAGACCATTTTCCACTATGCTGCGCTATAAAAGTTTAACTGTGATTGTAAAGGGATTTCCAGGGATTTCACAGGAAAGTTATATATTGTTTTTTTTTCAGTAGAGTCTGAGCCTTAACATGAAAAGTCTTGTTTGTCGTTTTCTTAGCGTATTATCAACATTTCTGGGTGAAATATTGTCGTCATGTCATGTTTTCTGTGCTTTCTTAATATATTTGTCTAAACATTTAAAAAACATTTTTAAAAAAATGTCGTTTCTCACTATTACAATGGTACCTCATATGTATTGGTAGCCCCCAGATCCTGCCCAGGAGACCCCCCAAACTGAAAAGAGCACTTTATGACATTTCCAAATAAAATACAAATACTATCCACACTATCAAGGGTTGCATTTTTTTTTTTTAAATAGGCATGGAGTCCCCTCTATTCCGTTTTTTTTTTATTTTTAAAGGTTAAAATCTCTTATAAAAATTGTAAAAATGGCGTGGGGTCCCCCTTTTCCAGCATAATGAGGTCCGGGCAACAGCTATGGAGGCTTGTAGATCAGGGTGTGGAGGCCAGACTCAGTGGCCCCTGGCCCTGTAGGCTACAAGCCCACACAGCCTTCACCTGTCGTGGGCTCTTCTGTGCCCCATGGGTAGGTAATGGAGGCCAGGAGTTAATGGCAAGTCACCTGCTTAATGCAGGTGACTTGCCAGCACCCTAACTGTTGTGAACTGGTGTAGGGGTCTCATGGATCCCTTACCAGTTCACAAAGGGTTAAATGTAAAAAGACACCTCACACAGAGAAAAAAATATTTTATTATTTTTTACTATATATACATTATACCATATATTATACACACCTCAAGCTATCTAGGCGTACCAGGCTTGTTGATCTGGGTGCATTTTTCTGGAAGCAATCCCTCAATTAATTCTTTGGTCGCATAGGGTTTCCCTAAAAAAAAGAATCAAAGCCACATTTTACTTAAAAAAACATTATGTAAACAAGTTAAATCTGAAAAAGCAAGGTCCCCGAACAGAACAATACCCAACATGTATAGGTACTGTCAAGCGAAGAGTTGCCAAACCACAAAGTAAAGCATGCGCGTAACGGTAATTTTACAGATCTGCAGACAAAGTGCGCACCTTGCTCTTTTTAAACCAAAACATTTGGAATACCCCCCACAAACCACATATTCCCTAAAAGTACACACTTTAAGCTTTCAAAGCGTACCCAGCTTATTGTAGTGAGCTCATCTTTCTGGAAGTGATCCCTCGAATAATTTTTTGGTTGCACAGGGTTTAGCTAAAAAAATGGATAAAAATCAGAATAAAAAACAAATTTTCCTAAAATATCAATATGCAAACAAGAAAAAAAACAAGCTAAATCTGAAAGCGCAAGGTCCCCTGAGCAGAATAATACCCAACATGCATAGCTACTTTTAACCCTTTTAACTGCCAGCCTACTTGAGATTTTGTCACCCTCTGTTGACAGGTCAATTTTCATCATTTTGCACTACATTTAACTGTGATTTTTGCAGGAATTTCCAGGAATTTTTTTTTTGCCGCAGAGTTTAGGCTTTAACATAAAATGTTTTGTTTGTCATTTTTCCACAGTTTTTAAAATATTTTTGAGTAAAAAAACTGAAAACAAATTTAAATAATTCTTTATAAAGATTGGCTCATTTATTTTAAATAAAACATTTATTTTATTAAAGCAAACCATATTGCATGTGAAAGCCCCATTTCTCCTAAGAGCACTTTATAACATTTACAAATAAAGTACAACTACTATCCACACTATAAAGGGTTAAATCAAAAAACAAATTGGCGTGGGGGCTCACTTTCCAGGGGGGCATTTTTTTGGGTATTTTAGAGGGTTAAAAACCCTTAAAAATCCCCCAAAAATGGAGTGAGGTCCCCCCTACCAAGCATAACCAGCCCGGGAACCAGCTATGGGGGCTTGTAGAACAGGGCGCACGGGCAAGCCTTTGTGGCCACCCCCATCCTGCACAGGCTAAATTACCCTTGGGCCCTTCTCCCCCCCTTGGGCTTTGGGGAGGCAAATAATGGGCTACAGGCGGCTTGCCAGCCCCTAAACCTTGTGAACTGGTATAGGGGTTTTATAGATCCCTTATCAGTTCACAAAGAGTTAAATGTAAAAAAAAAACAGAAAAAAAATATATACATATTATTTAATACTTACCTTGCATCCATCCTGGAGCACTGCATCCCACACTGATCACTTTGGCTTCTGCTCTCCTGCTGCTGCTGGAAGCCTTTTATGCCTGCTGGGTAAAACCCCTTAAAAATCCCCCCAAAAATGGCGTGAGATCCCCCCTACCCAGCATAACCAGCCCGGAGACCAGCTATAGGGGCTTGCAGGACAGGGCGCAGGGGCCAGCCTCGGTGGCCCCCCGGCCCCGCAGGCTACAAACCCACACAGCCTAATGCCCCGGGCTCTTCTGCCCCCTCGAGGTTAATGGCAAGTCACCCCCGAGCTGCAGGTGACTTGCCAGACCCAGAGCCTTGTGAACTGGTATAGGGGTCTCATGGATCCCTTACCAGGTCACAAACGGTTAACAGTTGGAGAGGCAGCCACGAAAATTTTACGTTGCTGCCAATAGACATATTTTCGGTGTTCTGCCTTACTGTTTCCTCTCCTGGGATGAAAAAGAAACATTTGTGTTAGGATTGTACCCCCATACCCGTGGTTTATTTATCAGCATGCTGTTTTCAAGTTTCCTGCATTCCTGTGTGTCTGTGATCCTAAGGTGCAAGTGTTTTTTCTGTCTTTGAGTAAACAATATTCATTACAAATCCCAGAATTCTTTCACTGTAAAAGGTGAACTCATCAGCAGCTTTGACTAAGTCACACAGCAGTAATGACCCTCTCCAGGTGAGAACGCTGCCAGTAACCCTTTAGCAAGACAAGTTTGTGATCCTCCATGTCTGAATAAGCTGAATTACGGTAGAAGGGGTTAAAACTGTCTTCTGCCTTAGCCAATCAGATGATTAGCAAGCCAGAGTGAGTTTCTGATCTCTACTTTTAACACACCAGCTGATGTACATTGCTAAGGTAAAGGGTTGATTCTGAGCCAGGTGACAATTCTCAGTCCTTTTTTAGGAAAGAAAACTGCCATTGACTTTCATTGTCTACTTTGGGGCTGATTCAGAGCCAGATGAAAATGTACACCTGACAGACAATGAAAGTCAACAGCAGTTTTCCCTTCTAAAAAAGGAGTGAGAACTCTCACCTTCTTGACTGAATTGTTGCTGGGAAAAAAATGTTTTCCTCTTAAAACAAAATTGCGAACAAATAAAAAAGAAAGAAACAACAGATGAGCTTAGCAAATTGATTACATCATTTTGGCACACGATAATGAAACCTTTTAAAAAATGCCGCCATCAAAAATAATTTAAACCAGACCAACAGCCTGGTACAGTTGGAAAAGAAAGGTAGCGGCCATTTTGAAGCTTCCTCTCTCGACTGACATACTGACAATGCACAGTAACAGGAAGCCCAGCAGCACTTCCTGTTTTCAGGCAGCCTGCAGGTACATGAGCTACCATTTTGTTTTCAAAATTGACCCGAGCAGGCTTTAGAAAAAGGTAAATTAATTTTTATGCGCAGTAATCTAAATTGCCCCGGGGAGGGATGCATATGAGCACTGCTTGTTGCATTGGTCTGGTTTAAGTTGCTTTAAGATTGAATATTATATTACCAATTGCATACTATAAACTAACTAAAACAGTGAAAGCTATATATGCCCTTTCCTGAACCCTATTGGAAACATTTGTTTAACTGTAAAAATTTGAAATAATATTTGTCCTTCCCATAATTACAACTCCTGTATTTCACTCCGTCCGGTAAACCTTGACAATCTGTACATGATCTGAAATGTACCTGCTTTCCTTTGATTATTAACGGCTTCGTTGTTTAGAATTTGAATTTATGGAAATGTTTTTATATTCTAATATTGAATTTACTATTTTTATTGTAAAACAAATACAACATTAGCTTTACAGCACCCATGGCAGGTTGTTTCCCAGGGTTCTTCCTTTGAAAGAGATTCCACTTAAACCAGACCAACAGCCTGGCACAGTTGAAAAAGAAAGGTAGCGGCCATTTTGGTGCTTCCCTCCCAACTGACATAAACTGAAATTCACAGTAACAGAAAGCCCAGCATGACTTCCTATTTGCAGGTTGCCTGCAAGCCCATGAGTGGCCATCTTGCTTTTAAAATGTATCCCAACAGTCATTAAAAAAAAGTAAGGATGCATGAGGATGTTTGTATTCTAAGTATGTCACACACCCCGCTTCAAGAAATTCATAACGTGTGGGTAATACTGACCTGTAGAGGGCGATATGCAGAGATGCCAGGAAAAAAAGAAAGCCCCTCCCGGTCCATAAATACCTGGGACCTCCCACTCATTACCCAGTCTTCATCTCTGCAGACGGCGAGCAAGTCAGAAGATGTGGTCTCCTCCTTGCACAGGGGGATTTCAGGTAGTCGGGATGACTCCCGGCCCTTTAGTTATCTATTTCCGCCTGGATCTTTTTTTTCTGTTACCTCATGCCTCCCAGCCTAGGCTGACGGTCCGGGTGAGGGTAGAAAAGCACCCTTGGTGCTTAAGAGCAAATGCTCTCCCGTGAGACCCTATATAAGAGGGTAGGCGGTCATCCGGGGCGGTGACCCCGGTTTGGGATGCCCCGTCCCTTGGCCTTACACTTTGGGTGGTCCCCCCCTTTGGGTAATGCCCCACTCTCTAGCGGGATAGCGGAGGGTAGGAGCAGGGCTGTTAGGTCCAAATTTTGTAATCATTAATTCTTAATAATGTTTTAATTGTTTCTGCCTTTCACCTAAACCAAGACATTGTTCTGCCCTCTCTGTGTCCTAATCCCAGCAATGACAAGGAGAGGGCCCTGCATTCTTTGGATGTGGTTCGTGTTGTATTATTGTATAAGTATTATTTGGAGGTAACGTCTTCCTTTCGTAAGACGGATGCCTTTTTTGTGGTGCCCTCCGGGCCCCGAAAAGGCTTGGCGCCTGCCAAGTCTTCCATTAGTAAATGGATCCGACAGACCATAGTTGGGGCCTATTCTGCCAAAGGGAAGGTACCCCCTTTTCGTGTTACTGCTCATTCTACTCGTGCGGTTGGGGTTTCATGGGCTTTCCAGCACCAGGCCTCTGTTGAGCAAGTTTGTAAGGCCGCTACTTGGTCCTCTGTTCACACTTTTTCCAAGTTTTACAAGGTTGATGTTCGGGCCTCAGCGGATGCTGTGTTTGGCCGCAAAGTTCTGCAAGCTGTTGTGGTTTAAGTTGTGCATTGTTGCCTTGTTTTGGATCGCCGCCCTTTATGGACACTGCTGTTGGATGTCCCACACGTTATGAATTTCTTGAAGCGGGGTGTGTGACATACTTAGAATAATACCATTTTGTGAATACTCACCAGTAAAATGGGTATTATAAGTATGTCACACACCCCGCTTCACCCTGCCCTTTTGTATTCTGGATCCTTTATATGGGGAACTTTGCGTTGTTATGATTTGTGTTGGGCTCTTCCTGGTCCCTTACCTTACTGCTGTTCTTATACTGGGTAATGAGCGGGAGGTCCCAGGTATTTATACACCGGGAGGGGCTCTCTTTTTTCCTGGCATCTCTGCATATCGCTCTCTACAGATCAGTATTACCCACACGTTATGAATTTCTTGAAGCGGGGTGTGTGACATACTTATAATTCCCCTTTTTACAGGTGAGTATTCACAAAATGGTATTTTGTTGGTCTGATTTAATTCATTTTTGACTGTTGGTCGGTTTTAATGTAGTTTCATTTTGTCCCATATCAGTGGTATTGTTAGTACAGAATTTGTTCTGTATTTTTGTCACATGCTTTAGCTGTAGCTGTGAAAATTAAAACCAAAAGAAAATGAACTTAGTAGACATTTAAAAAAAAAAAAGGGCTAATAGAGCGAGGAGGGTTTTATATTGCTTTGCCATGGGCCCAAAACCCAAGTGTTATGCATATAGACCCCAGTGCCTCCCATAGAAATTACCTGTCAACATCCCTGTCTTGAACTTACCCCAGAGGCAGATGGTGTGCCATCACATGACTGAAAACCTTCCATCTCATGTTCTTGATGTTTCATTCAGTAATGGACTTAGCCATAGCTAGGTATTGGTGGAAGTGATACAGTGAATATTTTGCATCTAATCAGCGGTTTGTTCATGGACTTACCTGAAATGTGGAGAGCTCTGCGCCTCAGTTGGCTGATAGCTGATAAAGGTTAGACAGCTCTCTCAGTGAGGGGCAGACATTTTCCAACCAGGCTGAGACACAAATTAGCCAATACCCACTATGTACAGTGTTCTGTAAAGTTTAGAGTGCTCTCTAAGGAAACTATTGTAATAAAGGCTGTGGAGACAGGCCCTATATTTGTTAGCAACCCCACAAGCATGCACTGTGCACAGTGAAATCTCTCAGTTGGATCAGAAGGTCTCCTGCATTTAAAGTGGACCAACACCCAGGATTTTCACTATCCTGGGTTTTGGTCCACTTCCTGATCGGGGGTGCCCCGCTGCGTAAAACCCTCCAGAACGCCCGATAAAACTCACCTCACCCCGCTCCTATGGCGCATGCGCGATCGGTCATCCAATCAGCGCGCTCGGAGCCGCTGTGGTATGCGCGTCCAACCACAGCGGCTCCGAGCACGCTGGCGGCCGCATCTCATGCTTCCCTCTAACAGGGAGCGAGCCCACGCCGGCCATTTACAAATGGCAGGCGCGGGCATGCGCCCTGCTAGAGAGAAGAGCGAGATGCAGCCACCGCATGCGCCGTTGGACCGGGAGTAAGGTAAGGTTAGAGGGCGTCCTGGGGGGGTTTCACACAGCGGTGCATCCCGATTTTGGATTGCTCCGCAGGGGGGGATCGGATCGGCCTGGGAATCTTATAGATTCCCGGGCCGATCAAGGAGGGTGTTGGTCCACTTTAAAAACTGAACATTTACAAGCAGCAAATAATTTTAGACAAGTTTTTATGAGATACTGCAGAAAAAAACTGCACTGGACTGTTGTATATGACCTTGTATTAATGAGTGTACTTTTGGGAATGCCACGTCTGCACAGGGCGCCATCCCAAGCTATCTGTGAAGGGGGCACCAGGAAGAACCATTTGGCTACTCTTTTAGTGAAAGGTGGCTCAGCAGGACCCATTTCCTGAGTTTCTCTATTTTTATTGCACTTTGTCTTTATCACTTTCTCTTTTATTCTCTCCATCTCTGGCATTTATTATCTTCTCTTGCCTTTCCCTGCCTCCGTCTTTTTCTGCTTTCAAGATTTGTCAATTTTTTTTTTACTTCCTTCATCCCATTTTTTCTTCTCATTTTCACATTCCCCTAATCTCGCTCTCATTTCCACGTTTGTTCTTCAGTTTTCCTCATTTGCTCCTACCTCCTTTTTTTGCATCCCCACTTTAACATTTTCCTATCATCTTTTTCACATTTCCAACTTGCTTCACTCACAAATTTTCTGTGTTCTCTTCTTCTTTTCCTGTTTCTTTCCCCTTATATTCAGGGTTCCCTCTGTCTAAATTTTCTCTCCATCCCTGTCTTTCTTTTCTATGTTCCCTTTGTCTGTCTCAGTCTTCTGCAGTCCCTTCCTTATTGTGTGTTTTTGGGGAGCATTCAATTACCAATGCAGACTTACATCTCTGATGCTAGGTCAAAGCTTTTTACTAAAGCTTACTATAAAGAAACAGGCTGGCAAAGTGGACTAAGGTGCCAATTTCCCTACAATAATGTGCCTCAGGTCATGTCTAGTGATGAGCCAGATCGGAGACAATCCGAGGCCAGATAGTTCCCAATATCTGGAATTTGAAACTCCCTTACCAGGTTCACAGACTGTTAAATAAATAAAAAAATACAGAAAAACAAAAATAAAAAAACTCTCTTCTCGGCGTCCTACTCCTGTCCTCCATGAGGCAGCATCCTCTCTGGGGCTCCCTCCTGGTCAGGAAGGCGCTGGTCTGCTGATGCCAGCGAGCCGCTATTGCAGATGCCCTACAGGCATCTCTGTAGTGAACAGACACAGGTCCCCTTCCTCTTGCCTTGGTGTCCTGCCAAGCTAATGCTGGGCCAGGGAGGCTTTTATACTACAGAGGAGGAGCTTCTGTGGAATCCTCCCTTGTGGCTAATGAAATCAATGAAGGGGAGGGACATGAAGGAGGATTTTTATCCCCCTCCAGTGATGTCATTAGTCGCATGGGAGGGGTTCCACGGAGGTTCCTCCTCTGTGGTATAAAAGCCTCCCTGCTCCGAAGGTCTAGCGTTAGCTTGGCAGGAGGCTAAAGAGCATAAGGAAGCAGGAGTAGCCTCAAAACAGGCATGTAGGGAGGCACTCTCAACTCATAAATTGACCAAAAAATACATTTTTATTCATTACATATTTATAATCACTACATACAATACACTCAACATATTAAAATCCCTTAAAAAACACATAAATGGGACAATAACACACAGGACAAACCAACATGAAGGTGTGTAGGCGATGGGGAGAGTCTCACCACACTAATTGATATCAAATGCCTAGATATATGTGCTAAATCATTCAACAAAGTGTTCCAACAGTGCAACTGAGCATGTGCAAATCCTGCCTATGATCCGGATCATTACAAAATCTAAACATTTATAAAGTGCAAGTGCTACTAGTCAAACAATCAATTAAGAATTAATATTCCCAACTATAACAATATATCAATCTACTCTATTCACCAATGAAAATATAATCACCTGTATATATTATTTAGGCATCCCAAAGGGGAACCACTGAATAATATCACAAATCTATCACAAAAAACATCACCAGAAATAAAGCCAAGGTATCATGAAAGTAACATGTGTGAAGTCTCCCCACTAGAGATGAGCGAACCGGTTCGGACGAACTGGAATTCGCTCCGAATTTCAGGAAATATTCGATTCGGCACGAACCCGAATATTTTGTGGTTCGTGCCGATCGAATTTTTCCTGAAATTAAAAAAAAAAAAATGTCGGCATGGTGGGAGCGGGCCGGCCGGTTCCGCTGACAGCGCAGCCGGGCGGCGGGCCAGTAAAGCCGGCCGGCCCGCTCCCACCATGCCGGCATTTAAAAAACAAAGAAAAAAAAAAAAAGAAAAAATGCCGGTATGGTGGGAGCGGGCCGGCCAGTTCCGAGCTGACAGCGGAACCGGCCGGCGGGCCGGTAAAGCCGGCCGGCCCGCTCCCACCATGCCGGCATTTAAAAAAAAAATGTGGGAGCGGCCGGCCGGCTCGTCATCGTCATCATCTGAGGGCGCGTCATCAGATGACAGCTGAGAGCGGCGCCGGCCTCCACGCTCCGGACCTGCAGGTAAGTGTTTGCCTTTTTTTTAAAATGCCGGCATGGTGGGAGCGGGCCGGCCGGTTCGGCTGACAGCGGAGCCGGCCGGCCCGCTCCCACCATGCCGGCAAAAATGCTTTTTTTATTTATTTATTTTTTTAAATGCCGGCATGGTGGGAGCGGGCCGGCCGGCTTTACCGGCCTTTCAAAAGTTCGCTCATCTCTACTCCCCACCGCCTACCACACCAGGAGCCACGCGTTCCGTGGGCACATCACCCGCTTCATCAGGCCTGATTCTACTTTCTTGTGTGTAATTATAAAATGCTCACTGATACAGGTTGCACTTCACACCAAAAGGCACTCCAGAAGTGCGCTTTGCTTTACCAGATACTTAGCATCAATCCCATTGTCTGGTTGTATAAGAAAACCTAAGCTGCTTTTGTAGGTAGGTGTGTGTGTGTCCCACCACTACCACCAAATTACCCAATGTATCCCTATTCTCATCCTTTCCCCTATTTACAGAGTGAATGCTGGCCTGTCCTACTAAATACGTGCAATTATATTTTAGCAAAACCTACATGCACATTGGATTTACAGTCTTCCAATAATAGTCGTTATTTTTCTACTGTTGTCACTGTATCGATGCATTTACTGTTCCTCATCCGCTTTTTTTCTTTGTTATGCAGAGAGAGTGCTTTGGACAGGAGAAGACATGGGGGAGTGGGGCTTTCTCAGCTCATTGCTAGATGCAGTCCAGGAGCATTCTCCCATGGTGGGACGGTTCTGGCTGGTGGTGATGCTGATCTTCCGAATACTTATCCTGGCCACGGTGGGCAGTGACATGTTTGAAGATGAACAAGAGGAATTTGTATGCAATACCATGCAGCCGGGCTGTCGGCAAGTTTGCTACGACCAAGCCTTCCCTATTTCCCACTATCGCTTCTGGGTCTTTCACATTGTACTGCTTTCTGCCCCGGCAGTGCTGTTTGTGATTTATTCCATGCACCAGAATGCCAAGATGGGAAGAGATGAGGAGGAAGCAGCACAACACGGGCAGCAGGGCAACACCCGCTCCAAGCTGAGGGCTGACCAGCGTGGGCGCCACATTCGCACATTCTACATTGTCAATGTGGTGATGAGGATAATGGCAGAAGTAGGGTTCCTAGTGGGACAGTGGTTCCTCTACGGCTTCGAGGTAACCCCCAATTATGTCTGTGTGCGCTCCCCCTGCCCGCACCTAGTGGACTGCTTTGTGTCCAGGCCCACAGAAAAGACCATTTTCCTACAGTTTTACTTTGTGGTTGGGATCATTTCTGCCATTCTCAGCCTGGCTGAACTTCTACACATCCTTGTCAAGGGAAAATGCCGGTCAAGGGAAGGGCTGGGACCAAGTCCACCTCCAGCTTACGAGAGAGACAACTGGTCCAACAGAGAACATGAGAGGACCAATCATTTTCTTCTTCAAAGACAGACTAGCGATGATCGACGAGCTAGTGCGGCTGGTGGTCATAGACTTTCTATTGCCTATCCTCCTGGAACTGCGTACAAATTAAAAGTCGCCCCTAGTTCGGCTATCAGCAACAAATCTTCCAGGCTGATTAAAGCAGACCTAACGGTATAAAAAGGACTGACGTTTTTTTAGTAGCGGACATCACACTGGACATCTACATAGGTATTCTGTGTCATCAGTGGTTTTAGAACTCCACTCTAAAAAATGCTGCAATATTCCAGTTCAGCCTTCATAGAAGGATCATATAATAAATGGACATCTTACAATCTTAGACTATTTTGAGAGAGAGGGAGGTGCCATAATCACACTACATGCCTTTTAGACAGCGGTTGTTTTGGATTTTATTTAATGTTTCTTTGTACTTTTGCTATGTTCGAAATAAAGCAAACTTAAAGTGGACCAACACCCAGGATTTTGACTATCCTGGGTATTGGTCCACTTCCCCGGGGCACCCCGATCGGTGTGAAACCCCCCAGAAAGCTCCCAAAACTCACCTCTCCCCGCTCCCACGTGGCCGCGCCGTCCAATCGGCGCCGACGGACAAGCTGATTGACAGCAATGTACAAGCAGCTTGCCCGTCGGCGCCTCCCGCGCGTCACTCTTGACGTGTGCGCGCCCGCGCCGGCCATTCAGAGATGTGGAAGACCAGGTAGGTGGATTTGGGGTGTTCAGGGGGGGTTCACCCCGCGGGACATCCCGATCTCGGATGTCCCGCGGTGTGTGAGGTGATCGGCCCGGGAATCTTATAGATTCCCGGGCCGATCACCTCAGGGTGTTGGTCCACTTTAAAGCCCCAGAATGTTATGGACCGAGAGGTGGGATGGCAGGGGGATTTGGAGACTCACCTGGTCCCCAGCCACAGCAAAGTGGGGCTCACAGGTGTGTTTGTGGCTACTGGAGATGGGAAATGACAGTTATCCATGCACTGCACCACAGCCATGCAGCTGCCACTGATTGGATGATGAGACTATCATTCATGGTCCGTGGTGCCCTGGCTCAACAGAAGCTGTAACATCAGTGCACAGCTCCTGGAGTTGGAGTGAAGCCAAAGCCAGGACCAGGTGAAGTAAATCTTTGTTCTTTTTTTAATCCACCTAAAGGCAGGGAAAGTCACTGTGAGGACAAGTAGGGAAAGGTGAAGTGAGGCTGAGACTCAAAACTGGTCAAAGTGAACTAGAATGACACTGCTCTAGTCCCCCTCTTTCCTTGTAAGATACGGGGAGGCCGATTCATTAATAGCGCCAGGTAGCGACAGATGAGCGCCAGTAGCGTGATTTTCACAGCGCCCGCTAGTATTCGCTGTGCTTGGCCGTTGTTCGCTTGTTGACAGCGACTCAGTCGGTGTGCGGTAATGTTGAATACGGGGTTAGGAGTCGCTGTTTCACAGGTTCCGCGTTTTATGGGTGCGCCTGACAGCGAATGGCCAGAGCGAACGGCTCCCAGCATATTCATTAACAAATCATGCTCAAAAAATTCTCGCGCTGTGAATTCCTTGTTTAAACCCCAGAGCGCTGGCGGCGATGGCTTAAAAGTAGTTTTTAACCCCCAAACAACCATATTTTTTGTTTAAAAAATTAAACAAGTTTTTCTAAACATTTTGTAATATGAATACATTAATATCAGACCTGTAATATCAATTCTGCACACATTTTATTTTTTTTTTTTTTTACCTTAAAAAAAATATCTAACATTGCCGTAGTGGTCACAGAATTTTTGACAGTTAAAAAAATAAATAAATAAATAAAATCAATTAATTATGAATATTTAAAGATTGCTCTATTGAAATGCATTGGAGAGCGCCAGGGAGCGACAGGTCATACCTGGCGCTGTGATGGGATTAGTAGCGGCGCTGTTCGTTGCAGTCGGCTACATGATGAATCCCGCGCTAGCTGACGCTCTCGCCGGCGCTAGCCTCATTTAGCGTGATAAATGCGTGATTGTGTCCGCCGCCTGCCGTTCTGGAGTCGTTAGCCGCCGATAGCTGGCGCTACCTGGCGCTAGTCAGACACTACCTGCCGCTAGCCCTTGATAAATAAGGGCCATAACCATTGGCGGCCATGCTAATTATTAATGAAGCAGGTTTACTTTGGGTGTGCTTCTGTGTGTGAGAATTTTACTGTATGTACAGGAGGGTACAAAAAATGTTTTATGTTCTAATTTATCCCTACAAATCACCTGTGCATGACAATGAACATTTTTTACAGGTGAGGTTAAAAAGTCAGGATAATTTTTTTGACATTTTAAAAACAGCCCCCTATGGGATATGAAGAAATAATGGCAAATTCTTTAACATACCCTATAGGGTGCGGTTTGTAAACTTTCCAAAAAAATATCCTTACCCCCATTGTGAAGATTTGGTGAAAAAAAAATTGAACTTTTCACTTTCACTTTTTTGTGCATGAAAGTTAAAAACTCAACGAGATGTAGGTTTCGATTCAAATGCAAATGCACCCCCAATGTAAATTTGTTTCTAAATCATTAAACATGATTCCGACCTTTGAATTTTGGTCATTAAAAATGGCAGATGCTGATCTTCTAAAAAGGCCTTTTTTATTCTGGGTTGATCTTACAAAACTAAAAAGAGTGTGTCCTTTTGGCAAGTTAAAGTGGACCAACACCCAGGATTTTGACTATCCTGGGTATTGGTCCACTTCCGCGGGGCACCCCGATCGTGGGTGCCCCGCTGTGTGAAACCCCCCAGAAAGCCCCAAAAACTCACCTGACCCCGCTCCCACGTGACTTGCTCGTCCAATCACCGGACAAGGAGAGGCAGCAACGGACAAGCTGAGTGGCGCCGCCTCCCACCCGTCCCTCTTACAGGGAGCCCGCGCCGGCCATTCACAAACGGGGGGCGCGCCCTGCTAGAGGGACGCGCGGCATGCGCCGCTGGAACGAGGATCAGGTAGGATTTTCGGGGATCTGGGGGGGTTTCACACAGCGGGGCACCCCCGATCGGGGTGCCCCGCAGTCAGGGAGCTGATCGGTCTGGGAATCTTATAGATTCCCGGGCAGATCAGGGGAGGGTGTTGGTCCACTTTAAACAAACATGTGCTTGCTTGACACCCCCAAAAGATGATCCAGTGTTACAGTAGCTCTGCACACACCTCTTGGTTCATCTGCTCACTACTAATTTTGTTCCTCAGGAGTCAGAACTTTTTTTTACAATTTTAGCCCTTTAAATTTGCCCAAAACCCACAGTTTCACAGAGCAGGGCATCTGGAACCTGGATGTCCGTGGGGGAAGGATTAGACTCCAGTGCCACCTTAAAAAATCTATTGGAATCATCATGCAGTAAATTAGGAGATGATGAGTGCTTTTTTATGAGATAAGGTTCAAGCTTACCCTGCTGGATCTTTAATTGAGACAAAGAACTGCTATAAGCAGGGCGGAGACATCACCCCAGCCAGCTATACGGTTATTAGAGCAAGCGGAGATGAGTTGCCAGACACGGTCTTGGCACATTCCCACTGAGGTAGCAGTTAGTGCACATGAAGCCCATCTGTCTTGAAAGTAATTATTAATGAGCTGGATCTAGCAAAATATGCTGCAGGAGACGAAAAGAAAGTATCGCTTTTTTATTTTCATTCTACAGAAGGCCTTTAAATCATATGGCTAAATGCCCCCCATATAACAATTGGAGCAATGACGTTTAAATCTTGGAAAAAAAGGTTGGCTTGGGAAAGTATCTTGATAAACTGCATCAAATGCTAGTAAAGCAATAAATCTCTATAACCCTTTCAGATATCACATAGAATGTGATTGAAGCTTAAGGTGAACTAAACCCTCCTTCAACCTGGCAGTGAACCATACACCCTTCTTTCATGTGGGGTCTCTGTCCAACAGACACTAGAAGCCACAGCACACAGTGCAGCAGATCTGGTCTATGGGGCCATGCTAAATATTTGGTGAGGCCAGTGTAATTTCCAGTGTGCATTTTTAGTGTTTAGACACATTTTTACAGGTTAAAGTGGACCAACACCCTCTCATGATCGGCCCATGATCTGCGGGGCACCCCACCCGGCTGTGTGAAACCCCCCAGAAACCCCTACCTGCTCCTGGATCCAGCGGCGCCCGCCGCCGCCTCCCGCGTGTCCCTCTAGCAGGACGCGCACCCGTTTGTGAATGGCCGGCGCGGGTGCGCGCCCTGTAAGAGTGATGCGCGGGAGGCGGCGGCGGCGGACGCGCTCTCTTGTCCGTCGCTGCATCCCGCTTTTCCGCCGGCGGGGATTGGCTGCAGCGGTCACGTGGGAGCGGGGAGAGGTGAGTTTTTGGGGCTTTCTGGGGGGTTTCACACAGCGGGGCCGATCGGGGTGCCCCACCGAAGTGGACCAAAACCCAGGATAGTCAAAATCCTGGGTGTTGGTCCACTTTAAGTACATTGTTTTTCCTATGAGGTAAAGATGTTTTCTTTTTAAGTTTGGAAACAACAGAACCCTATGGGCTATGTAGAAAAATATGGCAAATTCTTTAGCATAGTCCATAGGGTGCTTTTGTTTCCAAACTGAAGTACAGTAGTTTTACTTCATAGGAAAAATTATGCACCTCACCTGTAAAAATGCCCCATCACAGGTACAGGTCATTTTTGGCAAAAAAAGGTTGAAAAACCTTCTGGATTCAGGTTGCAATCCACACAGCAAGTCACACTGGCTTCACCAAATAATTAGCATTACCCGGTGGTGCTGGACATGGTTCAGGAGATTAAAAAAGCAACCACACCGCAGGGACAGGCTTCCCCGCCTGCCACATTTTAGAGGCCGATTCATTAATAGCGCCAGGTAGTGACAGATGAGCGACAGTAGCGGTATTTTCACAGCGCACGCTAGTATTCGCTGTGCTTGGCCGTTGTTCGGCTGTTGACAGCGACTCAGTCGGTGTGTGGTAATGATGAATATGGGTTAGGAGTCGCTGTTTGACAGGTTCCGCGCTGTATGGGAGCGCATGACAGCGAATGGCCATAGCGAACGGCTCCCAGCATATTCATTAACAAATCACGCTCAAAAAATTCTCGCGCTGTGAAATGCTTGTTTAAACCCCAGAGCGCTGGCGGCGATGGGTTAAAAGTAGTTTTTTAACCCCCAAACAACCATATTTTTGGAAACAAAAAAAAACTAGTTTTTCAAAACATTTTGTAATATGAATACATTAATATCAGACCTGTAATATCAATTCTGCACAAATTTTTTTTTTTATTTTTTATCATAAAAAAAATATCTAACATTGCAGAAGTGGTCACAGAATTTTTGACATTTAAAAAAACAAAACAAAAAAAATAATAGCAATTAATTAAGAATATTTAAAGAATGCTCCATTGAAATGCATTGGAGAGCGCCAGGTAGCGAGAGGTCATACCTGTCGCTGTTCAAGGTCGCTCGCTGGCGCTGTGAAGTGAGGGTGGACTCATGATGAATGATTCGCTATCTGGCGCTCTGTCAGTCGCTAAGCAGGATCGGCTTGATAAATGTGTGATTGCGGAGGGGAGCCGGCGTTCTCGTGGCGGTGACCGTCATTACCGTTCGCTCACCATTCGCTACCTGGCGCTATCCCTTGTTAAATAAGGGCCTTAGTGTCTGTTCACTTTAAAGGCTAGTCAAAACTCAAAAAAATTAAGCTTGGCACTTGGGTAATGTTTTGCTTAGCTTACATTTTACCAAACACTAGAACAAGTCGCGCATTTTAGAAACAAAGCCGTCTGCTAAATGTTATACAGTCAGTTAAGTTGCACCATAACTGTCAGAGGACTGAAAGCAGAGCGTGCTTTGTATCTTTTGATGAAGATAACAATCACTAATTTAAAGCAGACCTATCATCACTAATTCAGCTTTGCACACTTTCCATGGCACAGTTTCAGTAAGAGGTTATTAACTGTTGGCACCTTCCCAGTGACATCATGCCACAGCAGACATGACTAGACGCTAAACTGCAGTCAGGGGCAGACTGCGGCCAAAAATTTTGCTTGGAATTTTACTGACTCCTGCCGGTCAATGATCTTCTCAGCAGTGGCGTAACGGGCAGGCTGATTCATCATTAGCGCCAGGTAGCGACAGATGAGCGTCTGTAGCAGGCATTTTCAGAGCGCCTGCTAGTAGTCGCAGTGCTCGGCCGAGAGTCGCTAGTTTATAGCGACTCAGTCGCTGTGCAGTAATGTTGAAAACATTGCGAGGAGTCGCTATTTGACCAGTACAGCGCTGTATGGGAGCACATGGTAGCGACTGCTCATAGCGACCGACTCACACCATATTCAGCAAAAAAACAGCCTCACAAATCTCTGGCGCTGAAAAATGCTTGTTTGAAGCCCAGAGCGCAGGAGGCGGTGTGTTTAAAGTCTGTTTTCAGCATCTTTCCACTAGTAACAAAGCGAAAACATATGGAATTACATTGTAACATGAACACTTTAATGGCAGACCTGTAATGTCATTTCTGAAGATTTTTTAAAAAAATCATAAAATTGTGAAAAAACTGCTTTTTCAATGTCAGAAGAGGTCACAGAAATATTAGATTTTTGGCCAAAAAAAGAAAAAAAAACCCGGTTTAAAGAGAAGAAAAGGTTCGTCCATTGAAATGTATTGGAGAGCGACAGGTAGCGAGAGGTCATACCTGGCGCTGTGCAAGGCTGAACGCTGGCGCTGTTCGCTGAGGCTGTAAAAATGATGAATCAGACTCTACATGGCGCTATCCCAGTCGCTAAACAGATTCTGCTTGATAAATATGGAATTGCATGCCGTGTCCGGCGTTCTCCAGTCGCTATCTGTCGCTACCTCACATTAACCAGGCGCTACCTGACGCTATCCCTTCATAAATAAGGGCCTAAATTTGAATGGGGTTGTCATTCAAACATCGAATGGGGCCCCATCGTGGCTCATACAGTGCAATTTTTCCCTGTCATTTTAACTTAATTGGACAAATGATGCTTCTTTTTTTCTGTACATGATGCCATAAGAGCACAAATTTAATAAATAGGACGGAGGATCTTATGGGCTCGGGCTCAGTCACAGCCTCTGCACCCCCTATAGTTACACCCCTGGTTCTAAACCCTGCCCCCAATGTACTTCCTGGCCGGCCAATGATAGAGTTCACCAGCTGAGGCTACTGCATTGCAGGAACAGGTTGTGGGGATGATATGGCCGCCGCTAAAGCACTGGTACTAAAGCTCTAGTATTGCTAGGACAGATGCTGTGGCAGGGTGGGTATGGCCCCCGCAGACATGATGCTGAGGGATAGAGTTGCATGGCAGGAACATGGGCACATGCCTATGCTCCAGCGATGCGGATACCCCACTGTAGGCTGCAAAAGAGTCAAAGGTTGAGACACCCTAACCTAGTGTTCCCCAATCCTCTCCTTAATAGGCACCAGCTTTTATAGATCTCCACAAAGGTGAAGTAATTAGTGCTCAGGCACAGCTATAGATCCAACTATGTGACGATCCACAAAACACGGGCTGTTGGCGCACACTCGAGGAGAGGGTTGGGCTAGAGTTACTCAACCTTTGACTCTTTCGCAGACTACACTAGGGTATTGGCTTTGCTGGAGCAAGGTTATGTGCTATTCATCTGTTAACAGATTTCCTTAAAACCAGAACTGTACAGCTGTTTGTTTGGGTGAAGAGTTCTATCAGCTTGCAGTATATGGACATATGCTGCTGTGCACACAGTGACAGCACACAGAAAGAATTCTATATACATTGTGTGGCAGCAGCTTCTGGGCATGGCTCTGTCCTCCAGGCAGGATTTATTTTACTTACCTACCGAGCCTCATCTACCATCTGTAGTAAATGGTAGGTACATTTTGATACATTACAGGCATAAGGTGATTTAAAAGGAAATAAATAGTGGAATCTAAAAAATTCCTGGGCTGGCCGTCTGCCTTCCCCAGATTTGGGATGCCCCACTGCCCCACCCCCAGTTTGTCGGCAACAGCTTACCTTCCCTGGTCCAACAGCATGTAAGCAGGCTTTTGTCCAATCAGAGCTGTTTGCCCTGGCCATGTAATTCAGTAAATGGCCTTGATTCAATAAGAGTTGAAAAAAATTTCATGTAGTAATACATTTATGGGGAAAAAACATAAGAATTTCACTGTTGCTGAAGTCAGTGGTACTTTTTACTCCTAAGAAAAATAGTTTTACTCCTCATTCTCAGGCAAGTAAGTTTTTACTACCTTGAGAATTTTTTTCTACTCTTATTGAATCAAGGCCAACGTCTCCGATGTTATGCGAAGCGAGAGCAGCTGCATCCGCAGAATCTTTGGGCTGTGTGTGTGCCCCCCCCCCCCCCCCGGCGATTCAGATAAGCTGGGACGGGAGTACGCACGCTGCTGGGGATGCGCCTGTTGCGCTCCCCATTGCAGATCATCAGAGTTGTTTGCCGAATGACATAGGTATGGCAAACTGTGACCGGGCACGGAACAAAACCAGGGGTTTGTTCCGCTTTAACACCTTCAGAGGTGTTACTGGAGTACTGACTTACCAGTGTTGTAGATGTGTAAGTCAACTTTCACTACAGTACCATCTGTCAAAATTTTGAAAGTAAAACATTTCCCCAAGTGTTGGTATGCTCTGTGTGGAAAAAAAGAGAAAAAAGAAAAAAAGGGGGGGGGGGGGGCTTAGAAGTAAACGGGGAGGCTGATTCATTAATAGCGACAGATAGCAACTGTTGAGCGACTGTAGCGGTATTTTGACAGCGACCGCTAGTAGTCGCTGTGCTTGGCCGTTGTTCGGTGGATGATGGCGACTCAGTCAGTGTGCCGTAATGTTGAATACAAGATGCTGAGTCGCTATTTGACAGGTTCGCTGTTGTATGGGAGCGCATGATAGCGACTGGACACAGCGACCGGCACCCACCATATTCATTAAAAAATCAGCCTTAAAAATTCCTAGCGCTGTGAAATGCATGTTTAAATCCCGGAGCGCAGTAGGCGATGTGTTAAAAGTAGTTTTTTAACCCCCTAACCACCCAAAAAAAAAGTGGAATTATTTTGAAATAAAATTCAAACCTGAATAGTTTAAAATCAGACCTGTAATATCAATTCTGCAAAAAAAAAATTTTTTTGAAAGAATCCCCAAAAAATACATTTTCAAAGGAAGAAGTGTTCACGGATTTTTTTTTTTAATTTAAAAAAACAAAATATATATTATAAATTAATTATTAATTAAAATACATTCTGCCATTGAAATGCATTGGAGAGCGCCAGGTAGCGAGAGGTCATACCTGTCGCTGTTCAAGGATGTTCGCTGGCGCTGTGGGATGAGGCTGGGATAATGATGAAGGAGTTGCTAGGTGGCGCTATCTCAGTCGCTAAGCAGGATCGGCTTGATAAATGTGTGATTGTGGAGGGGAGCCGGCGTTCTCGTTGCGGTACCTGGCTTTACTGGCTGGCTCCCCAGTCGCTATCTGTCGCTATTCCTTGATAAATAAGGCCCTAAGCACCTTTTTTTGAAGCCTGTGTGTATACTAGGCTTTAGTGTTTTATCTGCAACTTTAAAAAATCATAATAGCAAATAGTTGGGCACCTAATGTTAAAAAATAAATGGCCAATGAAAATAAGATTCGGACTTAAAAAAGCGCAAAGGAGTAGCTAGGCTTTCTGGCACCAGGGGCAAAGATTCAAAATGGCACCCCCCACCTGTGCTCAGGCCCCCCTGACCTGCTGCTCCAGGGGCACGTGCCCCCCCCTGCTCCCCCCTAGCTACGCCCCTAATAACATGTCATAATTTATGGTAAACCAAGCTTGATTCAGGAATAGGTTGTCCTGAAAAAATAGAATCGGGCTCAGATTGTGACCACACCTTAATGCTGTTAAAAATTCAGTTTTAATTTATTGAAAAACATTTAAAGCTGAGTTTGCCATTTTTCTACACAAATTCTGACATTCCAACCACAATATTATTTTGAAAGCAATAGGGGTATTGAGATGGTCGCTTTAATTACGAACTCATTAAGAGGTTCGCAAGTTGGTTTATACAAATAATTTATGGTAGACAGAAAAGGGAAATGTAAGTCTTGTATTCCATAGGACTTCATAGTTCAGAGAAGCTATTTCAAGGCTGAGTCTTGCCAGCAACAAACTCTGATGACAACCTTAAATGGAAAATTAAATGAAAAGCCAGCCAGTGTATAAAAGAGCCATATAAATGTTAAAGGCATAAGCAAAAACTTTCCTGACGTCTAAATCTGACATTACGCATCACAAGTATAGTGTTTGTGGGGATGGTGAAAGTTTATATTCTTCTGTTTTAAATAGAGGTCATATGCAGTCTGCGGTGGCTTAGATAAACTACTGCTGGTTTAATGGCTACAGCCTGGCACAGGCAAGGGAAGGCTGTTTACTTTGACCAATTATAATATTAAACTGCCCCCCAAGAAGTGCAGCAGAAGCTCTCATAGGATGAGACACTCCTTATTCGGTTAATGCAAACATATACTGACAAAGGGAAGCCTGTCCTCGTGTGATAGGCTTACCATCAAAACCAAAACGTGCATCTTCTGCTGCTTCTCAGCCCTCCATTACCACTCTGTACCACATACAGTATCATTCCCAGCACCCTGTGAGCTGGGGAAATTGGAAGCTACAGCCACCTCCAGTAGTTTGTATCAGTTTGGGTAATCTGTGTGCTGGACACTCCCGCACACATGGTGATGGTGTGGGTCCCCTTTATCATAGGTTTTGTTGTAGCAGGTACCCCGTTACCCCCTTTCCTTCTGTAACACCTGCTTCACTGGAGTAGTGAGACAACATAGGCCCTTATTTATGAAGGAATAGCGACAGGTAGCGACTGGTGAGCGGCCGGTAATGACGGGCACCGCCACGAGAACGCCGGCTCCCCACCACAATCACACATTTATCAAGCCGATCCTGCTTAGCGACTGAGATAGCGCCATATAGCGACTCATTCATCATTATTCCAGCCTCAGCCCACAGCGCCAGCGTCCGACCTTGAACAGCGACAGGTATGACCTCTCGCTACCTGGCGCTCTCCAATGCATTTCAATGGAACAATCTTTAAATATTCATAATTAATTGTTATTAATTTTTATTTTTTATTTTTTTTAATGTGAAAAATTCTGTGACCACTTCTGCCATTTTAGATAATTTTTTTAAGAGAAAAAAAAATTGTACAGAATTCATATTACAGGTCTGATATTAATGTATTCATATTACTAAATTATTTAAATTTTGGTTTCCAAAAATATGGTTGTTTTGGGGTTAAAAAACTACTTTTAACCCATCGCCGCCAGCGCTCTGGGGTTTAAACATGCATTTCACAGCGCGAGAATTTTTTGAGTGTGATTTTTTAATGAATATGGTGGGAGCCGGTCGCTAGGGCCAGTCGCTATCATGCGCTCCCATACAGCGCGGAACCTGTCAAATAGCGACTCCTCACCTAATATTCAACATTACGGCAAACGGACTGAGTCGCTATCAACAACCGAACAACGGCCAAGCACAACGACTACTAGCGGGCGCTCTGAAAATGCCGCTACAGTCGCTCAACTGTCGCTACCTGCCGCTATTAATGAATCGGCCTCCCCGTTCATTATCTTTTTGATGTAAACTTGAAGTCACTGTGCCCTTGCACCCTTTTCCTGCTCAAAATTAAACGTTTTAGGTGCCAATAAGCAAAATACAAGAACTTTCAAGGGTTTAGAAACATTGTTATCTCATGCCTTATGAACTAAAACAAGAAATTGCCCTATATGTTTCACAGACACCAAAATCAAAGTTTTTGGCTTTAACTAGCCAACAGTTTGCTATGTGGTGGAAAACATCCCCACAAAAAAAATTGATGACACACATAAAAAGGCGCTAGTGGCTGCAGGTAATATGGTCAGTGAAATCTCACCATTTAAAAAAGGACAAAAACCTGCTAAACACAACCCAGGTGCAAACATTTCCTCCCAAATAGAGATGCCACCCCCCATATCACTATATACTAACCTTGATCCAGGGTCCCACAGCACATGTGAATCTTTGAGGCCGATTCATTAATAGCGCCAGGTAGCGACAGATGAGCGACAGTAGCGGCATTTTCAGAGCGCCCGTTGGTAGTCGCTGTGCTTGGCCGTTGCTCTGTTGTTGATAGCGACTCGGTTTGCCGTAATGTTGAATATTGGGTGAGGAGTCGCTATTTGACAGGTTCCGCGCTGTATGGGAGCGCATGACAGCGAATGGCCATAGCGAACGGCTCCCAGCATATTCATTAACAAATCACGCTCAAAAAATTCTCGCGCAGTGAAATGCTTGTTTAAACCCCAGAGCGCTGGCGGCGATGGGTTAAAAGTAGTTTTTTAACCCCCAAACAACCATATTTTTAGGTAAAAAAAAAACAAGTTTTTCAAAACATATTGTAATATGAATACATTAATATCAGACCTGTAATATCAATTCTGCACAATTTTTTTTTTTTTTTTTAACCTTAAAAAAAAAAAACTAACATTGCAGAAGTGGTCACAGAATTTTTGACATTTAAAAAAAAAAAAAAAAATTAATAGCAATTAATTATGAATATTTAAAGATTGCTCCATTGAAATGCATTGGAGAGCGCCAGGTAGCGAGAGGTCATACCTGTGGCTGTTCAAGGTCGCTCGCTGGCGCTGTGGGGTGAGGCTGGAATAATGATGAATGATTCGCTATCTGGCGCTCTGTCAGTCGCTAAGCAGGATCGGCTTGATAAATGTGTGATTGCGGAGGGGAGCCGGCGTTCTCGTGGCGGTGAGCGTCATTACCGTTCGCTCACCATTCGCTACCTGGCGCTATCCCTTGTTAAATAAGGGCCTTTGACTCCTGACTCGGTGCACCCCGGCAGTCTTGATTATCTGCGTAAAGACATGGGGAGAGCTCACCCCATCGAACACACCAGGCTAGGATGCCGCTCTGGACATGTGCATGGGCTGTGGGATGGAGGGGAATCTACAGCATTTTCGGGGTTTCACACTTCCCAAGTCCCTCTGTAATGTAAAATGAAAAACAACCCATAGTCTAACCTATGCCTTACCCATGGGCCAGCCGATCTTACAGCTGATCTACCTCTTCTATAATCCGGTGTCTTCACTAAATTATGCTGCATAACCGACAGCAGCACATCCCATTACAGCAACACCAAGAGAAGAGCGCTCAGTGTGGTCCACCTGCGTGCACTCCCCTGCCCCCAAATAGTAAGGGAGAAGGGCGGGAAAGCAATGGAGACAGCAGTGTTTAAAGTGAAACAAAATCATGGATTTTGACCATTCCGGGTGTTGGTCCTTTTCCTGGGGCATTTAGGATTCCCCACTGTGATCGTCACACTTACCCTGCTGCCAATCCCACAGCACATGCACAGACTCTTAACCCTAATAGGCTTTTTGTCCACTTTAAAGTGACTCTATAGTCAATCACATGTTTGTCAGTAAATGGCAGCCAATCATGTAACCACCAGCAACCATTCAGGTTAGATGTGCAAACCCAACTGGTTCCTTGCAGTCATGCGTTTGGCAGTCATACAATGAATGAGGAAGTAGGCTGACCTGACTTTAGTGCCGCTTTAAGTTGAGCTAATGACTGAAGAGAGAGACCGCAGATCAGCATGGAGCAGCTGGTTTAGGGGTAAGGAGTAAAGAACTTAAAGTGGACCAACACCCAGGGGGGATCGGCCCGGAAATCTATAAGATTCCCGGACCGATCAGATCCCTCCCCGCGGAGCATCCGAAATCGGGATGTCCCGCGGGGAGGAACCCCCCAGGAGGCCCACAAACCTTACCTCAGCCCCGTTCCATCGGCGTCTCGCGCTTCCCTCTAGCAGGGCGCGCACCCGCGCCGGCCGTTTGTGAATGGCCGGTGCAGGCGCGCTCCCTGTTAGAGGGAAGCGCGAGACGCGGCCTCCAGCGCTCAGAGCCAGCTGAGCTGGTATGCGCGTCCAGGCGGCCTTGGACGCGCATACCACAGCGGCTCTGAGCGCTGTGATTGGCTGGCGCGGTCACGTGGGAGCGGGGAGAGGTGAGTTTTTTTGGGGCTTTCTGGGGGGTTTCAGACAGCGGGGTGCCCCACCGAAGTGGACCAAAACCCAGGATAGTCTAAATCCTGGGTGTTGGTCCACTTTAAGTACCCAAGGCCATACAATGGCCACCACACTCCACACATAGCAGACATATTCCTAATTGGTACTATAGCCAAGTCAGAAAGCTTCCTAATTTATTGTATGGCTGCCAATCACGGGACTGCCAGGCTTGGTACGTGTGCTTGCACATCAAAGCTGAATGGTTGCTGGCGGTCATGTGATTGGCTGCCAAACATGTGAATGTGGAAGTGATGACCATGAGGCCGATTCATTAATAGCGCCAGGTAGCGACAGATGAGCGACTGTAGTGTGATTTTTTCAGCGCCAGCCAGTATTCGCTGTGCTTGGTCGGCGTTAGCTTGATGACAGCGACTCAGTCGGTGTGCGGTAATGTTGAATACGGGCTGGGGGGTCGCTGTTTCACAGGTCCAGCGTTGTATGTGAGCGCCTGACAACGAATGGCCAGAGCGAACGGCTAGCTTCATATTCATCAACAAATCACGCTCCGAATGTGCTGTCGCTGTCCATTCCTTGTTTAAACCCCAGAGCGCTGGCGGCGATGTGTATTAACTAGTTTTTAACCCCTAAACAACCATATTTTTTGAATGTAACATTATACATGTTTTTAGAATCATTTTGTAATATGAATACATTAATCTCAGACCTGTTAGATCAATTCTGCACATATTTCTTTTTTTTTTTTTTTGACTTAAAAATAAATCCTAACATTGCAGAAGTGTTCTCCGATTTTTTGACATTAAAAAAAAAAAAAAAAAAATTAATCCCAATTAATTATGATTAATTATAGATTGCTCCATTGAAATGCATTGGACATCGCCAGGGAGCGACAGCTCATACCTGGTGCTGTGAGGGAATTTGCAGCGGCGCTGTTCGGTCCAGGTGGCTTCATGATGAATGCCGCGCTAGCCGTCGCTCTCGCCGGCGCTAGCCTCATTTTGCTTGATAAATGCGTCATTGTGAGCGCCGCCGGGCGTACTTGAGTCGGTAGTCGCCGTTAGCTGCCGCTACCTGGCGCTCGTCAGACACTACCTGGCGCTATCGCTTGATGAATAAGGGCCCATGACTATAGTGTTCCTGTAATTGCTGGTACAAGTGGGCTTATTCTTAAAAGTAAAAAAAAAGAAAGGAATTGCGTGGAAATATTTTGCACTAAGCCATAGATTTGATTTCTGTGGGGCGGCTTTTTATAATTTGCACCCATTTGTATATAAGGAAACATTGTTTGAAGCACAAACGTAAACTGGATAGTGTGTAGAATAGTCCACCGAGAATGCACTAAAGCAATTATTTGATAGGAATGTATTTTTCCCTTGTTTGGTTAGGATGCTTAATGCTTTTTTTTATTCTTTGTATCAAATGCATTTCGTTTTTGTAACATAATAAAGCAAAGTGCTGTTCTTCCTCTGCATTGTTTTTTTTCACTCATGTTTGCCGCTACTGCATATGACCAGGCTTGGGAGCCCTACATAATGCCTACGCAGAGCCCTACATAATGCCAAGCACATTAACCTCCTTAGCGGTGATCCCGAGCGTGACTCGGGGTTAATTTGCGCTGTAAGTAGCGGTAACCCCGAGTCACGCTCAGGATCGATTTGGCAGAGGAGCAGGGCGGCGCAGTCTCCTTACCTTCTCCCTGCGATCCAGCGATGTCCCCGCTGCGATCGCAGGTGAGAGCCGCGGCTGCAGCGTCCGTCTCACTTCCTGGTTCCGTCTCTGTGAGCCGCAGAGGCTCATAGGGGCGAAGCTGGGCGGCAGAGACAAATGTAATGGTAACGCTTTCGTTACCATTACATTTGTCTCTATCATAACGCCAGGGGGGTTAAAAGGAGGCAGGCCTGTGCATAGAGCCGGGGGATGCTGAATGGAGACCGTCACTGCACGTTGTTAGCTAGGTAGCTAGGAACTAACTGGAGAGTCATCCTTTGGCCATTATTTATGAAGGAATAGCGACAGGTAGCGACTGGTGAGCGGCCGGTAATGACGGGCCCCGCCACGAGAACACCGGCTCCCCACCACAATCACACATTTATCAAGCCAATCCTGCTTAGCGACTGAGATAGCGCCATATAGCCACTCATTCATCATTATTCCAGCCTCAGCCCACAACGCCAGCGTCCGACCTTGAACAGCGACAGGTATGATCTCTCGCTACCTGGCGCTCTCCAATGCATTTCAATGGAACAATCTTTAAATATTAATAATTAAGAGGCTGATTTATTAATAGCGACAGTTGAGCGACTGTAGCGGTATTTTCACAGCGCCCGCTAGTAGTCACTGTGCTTGGCCGTTGTTCGGTTGTTGACAGCGACTCAGTCGCATAGTTTTGAATACAAGTTTACGAGTCGCTATTTCACAGGTTCCGCGATGTATGGGTGCGCATGATAGCGACTGGTCAGAGCGACCGGCTTCCACCATATTCATCAAAAAATCACGCTCAAAAATTCAAAAACTAGTTGGCTAGTGCTGCCCAGTTAGCTTTGTCTATTTTTGTTTAAAAAATTCAAGCGCTGTGAAATGCTTGTTTAAACCCCAGAGCGCTGGAGGCGATGTGTTAAAAGTAGTTTTTTAACCCCCAAACCACCATATTTTTGGAAACCAAAAAAAAAAAAGTTTTTAAAATAATTTAGTAATATGAATACATTAATATCAGACCTGTAATATCAATTCTGCACATTTTTTTTTTTTCCCTTAAAAAAATTATCCAAAATGGCAGAAGTGGTCACAGAATTTTTCACATTTAAAACAAAAAAAAAAAATTAATAAATCAGCCTCTTAATTATTAATAAATCAGCCTCGGGGCCCGTAGCTGGCATGATAAAAAAATGGCCCCACCCCCCTTCCGTCCAACCCAACACACAGGGACAGTTTTAGAAAGAAAAAAAAAGTCTGGCCCTGGGTATAATTAAAGGTGGGGCCCCAATTTCTGAAATATTACACCAGTCACATTCAGAACATATAGGGGGTAATTTACTATGTTGCCTACCATTGGCTACTTAACATAAAATTATGTACGTCAGACGTGCGGCGCACACTTGACAGAACGTCGAGTAAGCAAAACTTACCGCAGCAAACACCAGTGAACACAGACTTTCGCAATGTATTTTGCTGTGTTAGCGCCGCAATTAGCTTGCGAAAGTCAATGAGATTTACATGGAAAAGTGGTTCGGAGAATGCGGCGATAAGCCGGCGAACTGCTGTGGCAGAATTCTTGAGCAAAAAACATGAAATGTTGCTGAAAACACCCTTTTATAGCATAGGTCAACATTGGATATGGTATGGAAATGGCATGCTTAGAGTGCTTACAAATTGAACAACACAAGTGTAGCTTAATCATGACATCACAGCAAATCATATATTACATGTAGAAACAAACATGGTATGATACCCACAATAGGGAGAACAGAAATGGTTGCAAGTTAGTAGCCCACGTTTTGGAGCTTCCAGCTACTTTCTCAAGGCTGCGATCGCAGCCTTGGGCTACTAACTCGTGATCATTTCTTTGTATGAGCATACGGATGCTTTACATTGCATCTCAGGCCCTTATTTAACAAGGGATAGCGCCAGGTAGCGAATGGTGAGCGAACGGTAATGACGCTCACCGCCACGAGAACGCCGGCTCCCCACCGCAATCACACATTTATCAAGCCGATCCTGCTTAGCGAATGACAGAGCGCCAGATAGCGAATCATTCATCATTATTCCAGCCTCACCACACAGCGCCAGCGAGCAACCTTGAACAGCGCCAGGTATGACCTCTCGCTACCTGGCGCTCTCCAATGCATTTCAATGGAGCAATCTTTAAATATTCATAATTAATTGATATTAATTTTTTTTTTTTTTTTTTTAAATGTCAAAAATTCTGTGACCACTTCTGCAATGTTAGATATTTTTTTTAAGGTAAAAAAAAATAAATTTGTGCAGAATTGATATTACAGGTCTGATATTAATGTATTCATATTACAAAATGTTTAGAAAAACTTGTTGTTTTTTTTTTCAAAAATATGGTTGTTTGGGGGTTAAAAAACTACTTTTAACCCATCGCCGCCAGCGCTCTGGGGTTTAAACAAGCATTTCACAGCGCGAGAATTTTTTGAGCGTGATTTGTTAATGAATATGCTGGGAGCCTTTCGCTATGGCCGTTCGCTGTCATGCGCTCCCATACAGCGCGGAACCTGTCAAACAGCGACTCCTAACCCCGTATTCAACATTACCGCACACCGACTGAGTCGCTGTCAACAGCCGAACAACGGCCAAGCACAGCGAATACTAGCGGGCGCTGTGAAAATAACGCTACTGTCGCTCATCTGTCGCTACCTGGCGCTATTAATGAATCGGCCTCCCCGAGTGCTTACAAATTGAACAACACAAGTGTAGCTTAAAGTGGACCAACACCCAGGGGGGATCGGCCCGGGAATCTATAAGATTCCCGGACCGATCAGATCCCTCCCCGCGGGGCATCCGAAATCGGGATGTCCCGCAGGGAGGAACCCCCCAGGAGGCCCACAATCCTTACCTTACCGGCGATCCAACGGCGCATGCGCGAGACGCGGCCGCGTCTCTCGCTTCCCTCTAGCAGGGCGCGCTCCCGCGCCGGCCGTTTTGTGAATGGCCGGCGCAGGTGCACTCCCTGTTAGAGGGAAGCGAGAGACGCAGCCAATGACAGCGCTCTGGTATGCGCGTCCAAGCGGCTTTGGACGCGCATACCAGAGCGGCTCTGAGCGCTGTCATTGGCCGGACGAGGGAGCGGGGAGAGGTGAGTTTTTGCGGCGATCGGGGTGCCCCACCTAAGTGGACCAACACCCAGGATAGTCAAAATCCTGGGTGTTGGTCCACTTTAATCATGATATCACAGCAAATCATATATTAGATGTAGAAACAAACATGGTATGATACCCACAATAGGGAGAACAGAAATGGTTGCAAGTTAGTAGCCCACGTTTTGGAGCTTCCAGCTACTTTCTCCAGGATCGCAGCCTTGGGCTACTAACTCGCGATCATTTCATTGTATGAGCATACTGATGCTTTACATTGCATCTCAGTCTGCCAGTAATTAGGAGGGGGCATTAACTGTCTTCCTGCCTCACAACGATGACTGGGGATTTCCAAGAAGGAAGATGCTTCTAAATAGTGCAGGGCACTGTAACAGAGGGTTTTCCATTGATGCCACTTTGTTAATGGATAACTCACCTTTTCAGCGGACAGGAATTAAAAGCTACCTGTCCAGCCCAGGGGGAGGGGGCAGGTGGGTTGTTAATGTCCTCTTCTAAATAAATGCACTCCCTTCAGGGCACTTTGAATGTGGAAGATGCCCATCAGCAATGACCTGCTGTCTTGACAGTGCTCCCCTAAAAATGCATAAAATGCAAATGACAATATCTCCTGAGGCAGTAACAGCCAAATATGCAGCAAACATGGCCTCCCCTGTATTTTATATGTACAAGAGGTTCCCGTTATTTGAATCTGGCCCCATTCCAGCAGAGGAGGTGAAGGCCAAGCTGCTGGAATGAAGACAATTCTCACAATCTAAACGGCTGATTTTATCTTGCGCTTAAACATGTCGCCGGGTTATTTTAAAATCGGTGGCATTTGTACAAGAGGGGCAGAGGAGTGTCAGATGATATATATAGAAATAACTATAGAATAACAAAATAAGGCAAAGAAGTCTTCTCTCTTGGAAATACCAATGATAGTAACCTAGATGGCCCCCACCCCTGGTGCCAAAACCTACTTGATGCTTTTTGTTTGTAGGGCACATTTACACCTTAGAGCAGATTAAGGCATTATGGGTTGCATCTTGAAATTCATTTTTTCAATCAAAGAAAAACAACAACATTCCAAGAGACCAGCCTCGATTCCCTGGGCACACCTGCAAGAAGAACACCAGGCCCATGAGAGGATGTGGATAATCAGACAGGCTCATTAGCAAACCTAGAGGCCGATTCATTAATAGCGCCAGGTAGCGACAGATGAGCGCCAATAGCGTGATTTTCACAGCGCCCGCTAGTATTCGCTGTGCTTGGCCGTTGTTCGCTTGTTGACAGCGACTCAGTCGGTGTGCGGTAATGTTGAATACGGGGTTAGGAGTCACTGTTTCACAGGTTCCGCGCTGTATGGGTGCGCCTGACAGCGAATGGCCAGAGCGAACGGCTCCCAGCATATTCATTAACAAATCACGCTCCAAAAATTCTCGCGCTGTGAAATGCTTGTTTAAACCCCAGAGCGCTGGCGGCGATGGCTTAAAAGTAGTTTTTTAACCCCCAAACCACCATATTTTTAGAAAAAAAAAAAACATGTTTTTCTAAACATTTTGTAATATGAATACATTAATATCAGACCTGTAATATCAATTCTGCACAAATTTTTTTTTTTTTTTTACCTTAAAAAAAGTATCTAACATTGCAGAAGTGGTCACAGAATTTTTGACATTTAAAAAAAAAAAAAAAAAAAAAAAATTAATAGCAATGAATTATGAATATTTAAAGATTGCTCCATTGAAATGCATTGGAGAGCGCCAGGTAGCGAGAGGTCATACCTGTCGCTGTTCAAGGTCGCTTGCTGGCGCTGTGGGGTGAGGCTGGAATAATGATGAATGATTCGCTATCTGGCGCTCTGTCAGTCGCTAAGCAGGATCGGCTTGATAAATGTGTGATTGCGGAGGGGAGCCGGCGTTCTCGTGGCGGTGAGCGTCATTACCGTTCGCTCACCGTTCACTACCTGGCGCTATCCCTTGTTAAATAAGGGCCTCAGTCGCTAAGCAGGATCGGCTTGATAAATGTGTGATTGCGGTGGGGAGCCGGCGTTCTCGTGGCGGTGAGCGTCATTACCGTTCGCTCACCGTTCACTACCTGGCGCTATCCCTTGTTAAATAAGGGCCTCAGTCGCTAAGCAGGATCGGCTTGATAAATGTGTGATTGTGGTGGGGAGCCGGCGTTCTCGTGGCGGGGCCTGTCATTACCGGTCGCTCACCTGTCGCTACCTGGCGCTATCCCTTATTAAATAAGGGCCTTATTACTGCTGTTGGGTTTAGAGCACATGTAACCACAGTTCACTGCAATGGAGAGGTGTAAGGCTCGGTTCACACATGTGCAATGTGACAGCGTTACTACTATCACAATTCTTTTGCAGAGACCAGGCAGCGGCTAGTGATTGCCATTACAATTCAACGGACAATCGCAAACATTTTTCTTCAAAATCACTGCAGGCAAAGCCAATGAGAGTTTTGTTCCACTTTAACTGAACAAAGACATCCAAAACCAGATTGGGTGATTGTTAAAGTGGACCAACACCCAGCTGGATCGGCCCGGGAATCTATAAGATTCCCGTGCTGATCCAATCCCTCCCCTCCAAAATCGGGATGCCCCGCTGTGTGAAACCCCCCCAGGACGCCCGCTAACCTCACCTGCGTCCAGGTCCAACGGCGCATGCGCAGGTCGCATCTCGCGATCGGGGTGCCCTGGGGGAAGTGGCCCAAAACCCAGGATAGTCAAAATCCTGGGTGTTGGTCCACTTTAAAGCAGATCAAAACCATGGACGGCCAGCCCTGCAATCTAAAAGATTCTAGACTCCTGTTGCTCACCTTTAGAAAAACAGTTCTAGGGTCAGCACTCCTTAAAATGACATTTTATTGAAGTCCATTAAAAAATTAGAAAAGAAAACCCAAGTGGTGCACCGCATACAATGAGGAGGATTGTGCTACACTGTAAAAAATGAACACTACACCAAAATTAGGCTCATGGGACTCAGGCCAAGGTCTAAATAACAGGAGCACCAACAAAGATCAAATCTAATACAATTCCATTTATTAAGTATCCAAATTCATCAAAAACAAAAGACATAACACACAATATACAAGACCAACACATTAAAAACACTGCATGTCCCCAAATTACATCCAGTGCTGCAAAACCGCAGCAATTAATTCCTGGGAAAACTCCTAAATATCATCACACTGCTATAAAAACCCTATAAGATCCAATCTTTTGTGCCGGCACAAAACCCCAACCCCTCAGTACCTATCAATCATACATGTACAATAAAGTGACAGTGCATAAGTAAACATAATCTCAATTCATATAAAGTGCAATATACCATTAAACTGCATATAAACCTAATATCTAACAGTGCATATAGAATAAAGTGACTGAGTGCAAAAAAATAAGTGTGTGTCCTGAACTACATTGGTCATGGACACATGTGCGCAAATGCAAAGCAACTAGATCAAAGCTAGCAAAAATTAAATAATACACAGAGCATAAGGGGAAAAGGGGAATAATACTGAGCCTGGCAACAAGTGTAGTGAGGAGCGGGGACTAGCAGAGGGGACACCTGCGATCGCGGCCGCCCGTGCCGCTTCGCTGGGTGCTATTAAAAAAATAGCATCACAGAACAGCCATAAAAACACGTTACCAGACCCCGACAGCAGTCCTAGATAGTGCAGCTCTTACGCGTTTCGGACGCCACCTGGTCCTTATTCATAGATGTTGCTCACCTTCCCCATGGGGCATCCCAAATGAGAATGCCCCATTGCCTCCCATGGCATTGTACATATCGGTGTTGTAAACATCACAGATGTATCTAAATAGAGCCATATGCTGAGTATTCATTTGTGCAGCATACAGGTCTGATTGGATGAGAGCCCTTATATGCGCCATGGGACTGAGGAATAGTGAGTTTTGGGGGCAAACTGGGGGGGAGGGTTCACACAGCGGGGAAAGAACCAAAACCCAGGATAGTGAAAGAAGACCAAGGGATTTATTCATCAAGGGATAGCGGCAGGTAGTGCCTCTTAGCGACAGGTAGCGAACGGTGAATGCCGGGCGCTGTACGCAATACCACATTTATCAAAGGGATTCCGGTGAGCGACTCTACCAGCGCCATGGAGCGTCCAATTCATCGTGACAGATGGCTCAGCATATACCGCCGGCGCTCTGGCTTCCAGAGAACCTGGTATTACCTGTCGCTACCTGTCGCTCTCCCATACATTTCAATGGACGTTACTTTTCTTCTCTTTTTTTTTTTTTTGAATCAAATAATTGTGTGACCTCTCCTGGCCTAATAAAAGTAATTTTTGAAAACTTTTTTGATATTTTATATTTTTATGCAGAATTGTCGCTACAGGTTTGGTATTAAAGTATTAATGTCACAATGTAATAACAACGTCATTCCATATGTTTTCGCTTTGTTACTAGTGGATATGTGTTTAAAAACGGACTTTAATCACACAGCTTCTGTGTGAGGCTGTTTTTTTGATGATTATGGTTTGAGTCGCTCACACTGACCAGTCGCTACCGTTCGCTCCCATATAGCGCTGTACTGTGTACTGGTGTTCTAGCGACTCAACATCATTTTAATAATCAATGATCAAATGAATCAATGCCGGCAATGTTACTACAGCGACTGAGGCGCTCTGTAATAGCGACTCACGGCCGCTCAGAGCGACCACTAGCGGTTGGTCTTAGCGCCGCTGTACAGACGCTCATCTGCCGTTACCTGGAACTAGTAATGAACCAGCCTGCCCATGTCATCCAGGACTGGGAAACGTTAAACCCTGGTGCCCCAACTAAGGTCCTTTCTTAATGGCACAATGTTTGCTCGGCTTGGTTGTGGCACCGCGGCTCTTCATATCCGGCTCATTGGCACATATAGGGAGGGGAAATGCCGCAGGGTGAGCAGCTAAGCTTAGAGGCCGATTCATTAATAGCGCCAGGTAGCGACAGATGAGCGACTGTAGCGTGATTTTTTCAGCGCCAGCCAGTATTCGCTGTGCTTGGCCGGCGTTAGCTTGATGACAGCGACTCAGTCGGTGTGCGGTAATGTTGAATACGGGCTGGGGGGTCGCTGTTTCACAGGTCCAGCGTTGTATGTGAGCGCCTGACAACGAATGGCCAGAGCGAACGGCTAGCTTCATATTCATCAACAAATCACGCTCCGAATGTGCTGTCGCTGTCCATTCCTTGTTTAAACCCCAGAGCGCTGGCGGCGATGTGTATTAACTAGTTTTTAACCCCTAAACAACCATATTTTTTGAATGTAACATTATACATGTTTTTAGAATCATTTTGTAATATGAATACATTAATCTCAGACCTGTTAGATCAATTCTGCACATATTTTTTTTAATTTTTTTTTTTACTTAAAAATAAATCCTAACATTGCAGAAGTGGTCTCCGATTTTTTGACATTAAAAAAAAAAATAATAAAAATTAATACCAATTAATTATGAATAATTATAGATTGCTCCATTGAAATGCATTGGACATCGCCAGGGAGCGACAGCTCATACCTGGCGCTGTGAGGGAATGTGCAGCGGCGCTGTTCGGTCCAGGCGGCTTCATGATGAATGCCGCGCTAGCCGTCGCTCTCGCCGGCGCTAGCCTCATTTTGCTTGATAAATGCGTCATTGTGACCGCCGCCGGGCGTACTTGAGTCGGTAGTCGCCGTTAGCTGCCGCTACCTGGCGCTCGTCAGACACTACCTGGCGCTATCGCTTGATGAATAAGGGCATTAGTCCCCTAGACCACAGGTCCAGGTCCCTCCACCATTGGGTTGATTCAAAGAAACATGTAACAGCTTGGATTTGGCTCACGATCATCCTATTTTTCACGTCCGCTCGTGCGTTCGTATGAACTTGCGAGTGATTCAATAAGCAAATACGTTTCTATCCTAAAAGATACGTCCGTTCGTATGGCAGTTCGGGAATCAGACCTATGTCAGTTTCCATCCTGAATTTTCCGTTTCATTTCTCAGGTTGCAACATTGGTTTTGCCCTTTTTCCTTTTTGGTCTGGACGTAAATCCTTCTGATCTTGCGGCTCCGCACTACAAACTTACCTCATTAAAGTGCATTCTAAATATTTGGTCTTTTTCTTTATTTCATTCATTTTGTAGTAACCAACATGTTACTTTGTTTAATTTTTAGTTAACTTGCATTTTTTACTTGTGGATTTAATTTTAATATTTATGCTTCAAATGGTACAACTTTAAAATTTTTGTGTGGTTACCCACACCCTCTACATACAGATTGCTCACAAATATTAAAAAACACCCAGCAACTTCTGCATGTTATGAGCCTAGAAACAGCCAAGATGGCGGCTCAGGTATTATCGGGCAGCCTGCAAACAGAAAGGGCCTTGTGACTGTGTTGCTCTGGATTCTTTGATTTCTGACCTTTCCATGCCCCCAGCTCTGCTGTGTCTGTGCAAAATACAGCAGTAACCCACATCCTGCACTTTATCCCGCTCTCCTCTCCTCAGTAAGTGTGATGCATCTGACCAAAGATGTGCTTAAATAATTAAACAAAGCAAAGGTAAACAACTACACCAATAAATGCAATCTAAAAATATTATTCTAGTACCTCAATTTTAAAATAAATAACAAAGGACATAAGTTTCTTTAATTAACGCAAATATATTGCCAAATAAAGGTTTACATGCAAAGGACTAATTAAGGTCCACATTAAAATGCTTTTATAAGGCATACATGAATCAGGTATGCATTGCCATACAATTTATGGCCTCGGCCATGCTGATACATGCAGTTCATTGGAGCTCAAGACACGCAGACTCCTCCACATAGCCAAAAAACCTGTTCACGAACAGCAATCCGGCTGCTAAAAGGTGTCGGCTGTGGCTTTCTTTTAAAACGCGTTTAGAGGTTTCTCTGAATCACACCTAAACACATCCAATTAACCTAAGTTTTACGTTTTGATCGTAAGTTTTAGGATTTGATCCTAAGTTTTACGTTTTGATCCTAAGTTTTACGTTTTGATCCTAAAATTTAGGAACGGACTTCCGCTGATCGTAAGAGCATATACGCATTCGTACGTAGGCTCGTGCGAGTCGTAAATGGCCAAAAAAACAGGAAAAAATGACTAACACCCACCCAAACTTACGATTCTCGATACGAAATCAATTAACTTTTGCTCTTTGAATCGAGGGGCATGTGTAGGCTGAGTCTTTAAGTCTGCCAGGTGCAGAAAACACGGACAGCAGGCAATGCCGGGCCAGGACTGTGCATATGTCGTGGGATCCCGGATAAAGGTCAATATCTGGTGAACGAGTGGGTTTTACACTGCTGAGCATCCTAGATCAGAATGCCCCTGGCTTGGGAAGGATTTTCGTGGGTTTTGGCTCCTTTTAAAGCAGACCTAAACACTCTGTGCGGAGGGGATTCCTGATCCACAAGCCACATGCATTAGGAAGATACTCACCTTTTCCCGGTAGTGTTCCAACAATAGGAGGCAGAAAAACAGCACACATTGCACCTCCTTCAATTGGAGGTGTTCAACAATGCAGTGGTTGCCTGACCCCAACATACAGAGCACTGTGCCTTAATTTGGGCTTCCTATAAATATTTAAAGTGGACCAAAACACACTGCCATCGGCCCTGGAATGTATAAGATGTGAGGGACGCTAGATTCCTTCCCCCCGGGGCATCTAGAGTCAGGATTCCCTGCTGTGTGAAACTCCCCAGGTCTTCCAGTATAGTCACCTTCTCCCCCAGTCCAACGACGCATGCAGTGGCCACATCCCCCCTATCCCTTTAGCAGGGTGTGTGCCCGCACCAGTCATTTGTGAATGGTCACCGCAGGTACGCCCTTTGTTAGAGGGTAGCAGGGATGCGGCTGCCGGCATACTCGGCTAGACTCAGCTCCTCAAACGAGCCTAGACGAATTTGTGTCAGCGCAGTCGAGTGCGCTGATTGAATGGAAGGTGCCGCATGCACCGTAGGACCGGGGAAAGGTTAAATGGGGTGGGCAACCTGGGGGGCTTCACACAGCAGGGCATCCCGCATCAGGGTCCCCCAGGTGCAAGGACCAAAACCCATAGTCAAAATACTGGGTTTTGGTCCACTTCATAGTGGAAAAAAATCCAAGCAGGCCAGCCTTCTCCCTGGGGCATCCCAAATCTGGATGCCCCGTTGTGTGACCCAATTCCAGGGTCACACAGCACTAAGGTCATTTTTTCTGACGGAAAAAATGGGGAGCGAAAGCAGGCGCATCCCCAACATCTATCTCAGATAGACACGGGAGCGCTCCTGCCCTCAGCCTGGGGTCGTGAAGGCTTTTGCTCCCGATTAACCAGCACAGAGCAGCATTAAAGTGGACCAAAACCCAGCTGGATCAGCTGGCTCTATAAGATTCCCAGGCAAATACATTCCCTCCCTGCGGGGCATCCAAAATCGGGATGCCCCGCTGTGAAACCCCCCAGGACGCTCGTTAAGACCTTAATCCCGGTATAACGGCGCATGCGCTGGTCGCGGCCGCATCCCCGCTATCCCTCTAGCAGGGTGCGTGCCGTGCTAGAGGGATAGCGCGGGCGTGCTCCCTGTCAGAGGGAAGCGCGAGATGCGGCCGGCAGTGCGCTTGGAGCCGCTGAGCGAAGACGGCGCTAGGACGCTCAGCGGTTCCGAGCACGCTGATTGAACGAGCGACCGCACATGCGCCGTAGGACCGCGGTGAGGTGATGCGGGCGATCTGGGGGGTTTCACATAGCGCCCCCCCCCCCCCCCCGATCGGATAGACAGTCAAAATCCTGGGTTTTGTTCCACTTTAATATACACAGCAAACGGCTTTGATTAGATGAGAGTCTGCGCATGTGCCGTAGGACTGGGGGACACAGGAGTGATTGTGGGGCCTAAAGACATTTTTTACTTCAGGTCCCCTTTTAGGCCTGGAGAGCTACCGACAAGAGGCTGACACATTTTAGTGAATAACCCCGTTAGTCATGGGCTTCATTTCAGGTTGTTCGTCTGCTTTTTTTTTTATTGCATGGCACGGCCCTATTCGGTATTCATAACAGTTGGGTTATTCCGCCACAAGATGGAGCAGTGGTACTGCAGAAAGCTGTGGCATGTCCCGGCTCCCGATAAAAATGGGCTTAACCATAGAGTTCCCCAGTGTTTCCTCTGCAGTGGACTGCGAAGTTAGCAGATGGCTCTCTCTCTTGCGCAGGTGAGCGGACCAAGCCTGCGGCCCTGCAAGTCTATTTCCATCCGTTTCTGGACCCTCACTGCCTCCCAGCCTCGGCTGACAGATCTGGTGAAGGTAGAAGAGCACTAGGGTCAAGTGCTTCTGGAGCGCTGCTCCAAGCCGCAGACACTGTAACACAAAGGGTAGCCGGCCATAGGCTTTATGGTGAGCCTGATAGGGATGCAGAGTTCCTGTCCTGGCTTCTGAGGGGGTAAGTAGTTTGGGGACTGTGTCCCCTTATTTTCCTTTGGGTCCCCCCCCGCACCCCCCTCCCCCCTCCCTCCCTGACCATGGCTGCTCGCCGCTGCTTCTCTCTCTCTCTCCCCCTTCTAACTTGGTTGGGGGGAAATCGGGGGAGGTGGGTGGTGTCGGCGAGTAGTCATATCTGTGGTGTTTTTACGTTTTTTGGTGTGTTTTCTGGTGTTTATAGCTGCCGCGTCGCTTTGTACTGCGTTCCGCGGCTGTGGGCGCTATAACCTGAGGTGATTTCGCTTTGTCATGGCGCCGGCCGGGTCACGTGAGCGCAGTTTTTCGCGCTCTTCGGGGGGGGGGGGGGCGTTTGATGACGCGTATCGCGTCGTTCACCTCGCGGCCCGCCCCTCGAGGTACCTCTGCCGGCGCCATTTTGGCCGAGCTGCACGTCTGGATTTCTCCCTTCCTGGCTGCAGCGCTGCTTGCGGCCTGTGCCTGTGTGACCCCGTGGTGTCTTTGGTCCGTGAGTCCCCCTTGGGGTTTTTTTTTATTGAATTGGGGTATTTTGCTGCGGGATGCTTATGTGTGATTTTACTTATGTCTTTCAGGCGGGATACCATTGGGTTGTGGTTTCTCCCGGCTCCACTCCTTTTCTCCCCCTCATTCCCCCTTTATTAACTTCTGGGGGAATCCCGTGGGAGGGCATCCCGGGTGGCTTCTGTATTAAGCCTGTACTCACTGCTGGCCTATTGCGCCTGTGTTAATCACCATATGGAGGCTTCTGGGGATAGCGCGCTTGGGGGGCCCTTCGGGGCAAGCACGGCTGTGTTCCATGTGTGGGGTACTGTGTCCTCTTTTTTTTCCTTTGGGTCCCCCCCCCGTGCCCCCCCTCCCCCCTCCCTCCCTGACCATGGCTGCTCGCCGCTGCTTCTCTCTCTCTCTCTCTCCCCCCCTTCTAACTTGGTTGGGGGGAAATTTGGGTGGTGTTGGCGAGTAGTCATATCTGTGGGTTTTTACGTTTTTTTGGTGTGTATTCTGGTGTTTTTAGCTGCCGTGTCACTTTGTACTGCGTTCCGCGGCTGTGGGCGCTATAACCTGAGGTGATTTCGCTTTGTCATGGCGCCGGCCGGGTCACGCGAGCGCAGTTTTCGCGCTCATCGGGATGGGGGGGTGGGGCGGGTGATGACGCGTATCGCGTCGTTCACCTCGCGGCCCGCCCCTCGAGGTACCTCTGGCGGCGCCATTTTGGCCGAGCTGCGCGTCTGGATTTCTCCCTTCCTGGCTGCAGCGCTGCCTTCTCCGGCGGGTTGCCTTATCCTGCGGCCTGTGCCTGTGCGACCCCGCGGTGTCTTTGCGCTTCAAGCTGGTTTGCCTACTTCGCTTCCCAGCTCTGTGCCTCACTCAGCTTCACCTACTCCCCCGCTCCTGCAATTGGGCCCCAGTGAGGGGAATGTTGGCAGGGAGTCACATTCTGATTTGGCTCTGCGGGTGGCTAACATTGAAAAGCAGCTTGCCAGGAATGCTCCTAGGAAGGCCTCTGGCAAGAAGAGACACCTGGACACCAGGCCTGCTCCCCTTACTGAGATGTATGTGGGGGATTGATGATCTTGGTGGCTGTCACCCCTTGAGATGGGGGAGCTCTCCCAGGATTCTGACTCCTCTGGGAACCAGCAGGAGGGTTGCGATAGTGACCCTGGGTCTGCGTCCGGAGAGGAATTATGGTACCCTGAGGACACTGATAATCTGCTGTCACATATTTTTTACATTTTGCACATTGCTGCCCCTGAGGTAGCTAAAAGAAAGCAGGGGGAGCTTTTTTGCCCTGGTAAACAGTGTCTAGAGTTCCCCGAGCAGGAACATTTTACCACCTTGGTGCTTAAAGAATGGGAATGTCCTAACAAGTTGCCTGTGGTGCCCAAGGGTTTGGATAAAAGGTATCCCTTTCCCGTTGATCTTGTTACGAGGAGGTCATTTCCCCCTGAAGTGGACGCTCCCGTGCTAGGCTTGTCCGATACTTCGGTCATGCCTTCCCCTGACACTACCACTCTGAGGGACGGAGAGGACCGGCGCATGGATCAAGTGGCCTGCCATGCTTTTACCTGTGTGGGGGCTGGCTTGCGCCCTGCATGTGCTGCCGCCATTACTGCTATTGCCCTTAAGAAACTGCTTAAGCGTCTCCTTGATGGCACAACAGCTGGTAGTGTGGGGGAGGAACATAGGACTCTCTTACTTTGCACTGATTTTGTGGCCTTTATCCTTACCGCTATGGATGATGCTGTGCAGCAGTGTGGAAGGACCTCTGCGCTCTTGGTGGCTATGCGCCGCTCTGTCTGGTTGCGCCAGTGGGCAGCTGACGCTGTGGCTAAGAAAGCTCTTACTGGCTTCCCCTTCGTTGGGCTGCGGCTGTTTGGCGTCTTGATGTTCTAACCAAGGATGGAAGGCTGCCTCAGCGTAGGAGGCAGTCTCGGCCCTTTCGGGGGTCCTCTGCCCCCCTCCCTTCCTTTCGCATTCCCAGAGGGGGCCATGGCTCCCTCCTCTCCAGTGGTCGCAGAGATTCTTGGGGCCGTGGCAGAACCCGTGGTCGTCCCGGCCTCTCCTGGAATCCTAAGTCCAAACCCTCTCCCAAGCCCCCTCAGGCATGAAGGGGCGCCCTCACCCATCCGGGTGGGGGGACGGCTCTGGCTCTTTGCTCACGTCTGGAGGCTTCATGTATCAGACCGGTGGATTCAGGAGGTAGTGTCCTCCGGTTACAAGATAGAGTTTGCAGCCTGCCCCCCCCCCCCCCCCCCCCCAGATCCCGGATGTCTTTAAACCCCCTGTCCGCTCAGGGGTTGCTTCTGGCGGTTCATTGCCTGTTATAGTCCGGAGGCATTTGTTTGGTGCCTCATCAAGAAAGAGGTCAGGGGTACTATTCCAATCTTTTCATGGTCCCCAAAAAGGACGGCTCTCTGAGGCCCATTCTGGATCTGAAGGGCATCAACAAATTTGTCAGATTCAAGTATTTTCGCATGGAGACGCTGCGCTCTGCTGTCAGTACCCTTCGCCCGGGCGACTTCATGACCACTGTGGACATCAAAGATGCTTATCTTCATGTGCCTATCTTCCCAGGTCATCAGAGATTTCTAAGGTTCGAGCTGCAGAGTCAGCATTACCAGTTTGTGGCTCTACCCTTCGGTATCACCTCGGCACCTCGGGTGTTCACCAAGGTGCTGGCGGGAGTGATGGCTCTGCTAAGGAACCAGGGCATCCGCATCATTTCTTACCTGGACGACATCCTGATTGTGGCCGAGTATTTTCCTCAGGCCGAGCGGGACACTCAAATGGTGATCCACTCTGGAGTCTTTCGGCTGGGTGATCAACTATCCCAAGTCTACTCTGTCCCCGTCATTGGTGAGGACCTTTCTGGTCATGATGCTGGATACCTCTCAGGTCAAGGTGTTCCTTCCTCAGCAGAAGGTGGAGGGTCTTCAGCTGCAGGCTCGGGCTCTGCTGTCGTGTCCTCATCCCTCCATCCGTCAGGGGATACAGTTGGTGAGCCTGATGGTGTCCTGCTTCGAGGCGGTCGCCTTTGCTCAGTTTCACATGAGACCTCTTCAGTTGCACCTCTTGTCAATTTGGGATCGGGACCCTGTGTCCCTGGATCAGGAATTTGTTCTGCTTCCCCTGGCCAGACAGTCTCTCTCGTGGTGGCTGGACTCAAGGAACCTTCTGGGGGGCAGGAAGGACCTTCCTGCCCCTGTGCTGGGAAACGGTCACCACGGATGCCAGTCTGACCGGCTGGGGAGGCTTCTGGAAGTCCCTGAGGTTCCAGGGTCGGTGGGGCCCACAGGAAGCCCATGCTTCCATCAACGTCCTGGAACTGAGGGCGATCAGGTTGGTTCTTTCTCGCCTATCCACTCACCTCCGGGGTCGGGCTGTTCAGATTCGCTCAGACAACCAGACGGCAGTTGCCTACATCAACCATCAGGGAGGGACTCGGAGCAAGCTCTTGGGCGGAACAGCATGTTCCCTGCATCTCAGCGGTCTACATCCCAGGGGTGGAGAACCAGGTGGCGGACTCCCTGAGCAGGGGGACGTCTCGTCTGGGGGAGTGGTCTCTCAACAACCAGGTGTTTCTCTCCCTCTGTCACCGCTGGGGTCAGCCAGACGTGGACCTGTTTGCGTCCCGTCACAATCACAAACTTCACAGATTTGTCTCTCTGTCTCAGGATCCTCTGGCCTTCACCACGGATGCCTTGGCAATACCTTGGATGGAGTTTCAGCTTCTCTATGTGTTCCCTCCATTTCCTCTCCTGGGCAGGGTCATGCGCAAGATAGCCCAGGAGCGGGTACCAGCCATACTGGTGGTCCCTTGTTGGCCAAGAAGAGTTTGGTTCGCAGACGTCGTGCGGTTGGCAGTAGACCGGCACGTCTTGCCCAACATTTCCAGATCTTCTCACCCAGGGGCAGCTACGCCATCCCAATTTACAAACTCCGGCTTTAACGGCTTGGCTGCTGAAACCTCCATATTGATGGAAAAGGGGTTGCCTGCTTCTGTTGTTGATACCATGATTTGGGCTCGGAAGAAGTCCTCGTCCTTTGGTCTGGCATGCTTACATTGCCTGGTGTGAGTCCAAATCTCTTACCTGTCGGGTGTTTTCTATTCCCAGGATTCTGGAATTCTTGCAACATGGTTTGGATTCTGGCCTTCAACTTAGTACCCTCAAGGGACAGGTGTCAGCTCTGGCAATTTTTTTTCCAAAGAACTTTTGCCAATCACCGGTTAGTAAAACCATTTTTCAGGGTGTTTCTCATGTGCGTCCACCCCGTAAGCCTTTGCTACCAGTCTGGGATTTGAATCTGGTGTTGTCTTCTCTGCAAGGGCCTCCCTTTGAGCCTATCCGTGAGGCTGCCTTGTCTATTCTGACTGTTAAGGTGGCCTTTCTGCTGGCTATCACTTCTGTAAGGCGAGTTTCTGAGCTAGCGGCGCTTTCCATCAAACCTCCTTATTTTGAGAGACATCAGGATAAGGTGGTGTTCCGGCTCAAGCCGGACTTCCTGCCAAAGGTTGTGTCTGCCTTTCATCTCAATCAGGACATTATTTTGCCTTCATTGTGTCCTAATCCTGCTAATTCCAAGGAGCGGACTCTGCATTCTCTGGATGTGGTCAGGGCTCTGAAGTTTTATTTGGTCGCTACTGAGACTTTCAGGAAGTCTGATGCTCTTTTTGTTCTCACTTCTGGACCTAGGAAGGGTTTGCCTCTGGCTAAATCCACTATCAGCAAGTGGATCCGTCAGGCGGTGATTCAAGCCTGTTCTGCTAAGGGAAAGGAACCTCCCTTTAGGATTACTGCTCATTCCACTCGTGCTATTGGTGCCTCTTGGGCTTTTCAGCACCAAGCTTCTGTTGAACAAGTTTGCAAGGCCGCTACTTGGTCTTCTGTTTATACTTTTTCTAAGTTTTACAAGGTTGATGTTAAGGCCTCAGCTGATGCTGCTTTTGGCCGCAAGGTGCTTCAGGCGGTAGTGACTTGAACTACTGGCTGTTACTCTTTGGGGATCCCACCCTACTCTGGACACTGCTTTTGGATGTCCCAACTGTTATGAATACCGAAGCGGGCCGTGCCATGCAATAAAGAAAAAAGCAATTCTGTGAGTACTCACCTGTAGAATTGTTTTTGTTCTTGCATGGCACGGCCTGCTTCGCCCCACCCTTGTTATCGTTATTCTTGGTTGCCTCTTTATGGTGATTGTTCCAAGTCAATTGGGTTTTTTTTTTACCTTTTTCACATTTTTTACTTATTCTCTCCCGGCTTCTTGTCTCACTGCTTGTGTATACTGGGGAACTCTATGGTTAAGCCCGTTTTTATAGGGAGCCGGGACAAGCCACAGCTTTCTGCAGTACCACTGCACCACCTTGTGGCGGAATAACCAACTGTTATGAATATTGAAGCGGGTTGTGCCATGCAAGAACAAAAACAATTCTACAGGTGAGTACTCACAGAATTGCTTTATTGTTTTTATATAATTAAAGCGGTCCTTCACTCTGAAGAGTCTATCTTATATGTTTCCCACACCCTGTACATACAGATTGCTCACATTAATCCGGACCTTCACTCTGAATAAGAGCCCATCTTATATGTTTCCCACACCCTGTACATACAGATTGTCCACATTAATCCGGACCTTCACCCTGAATAAGAGTCTATGTTATATGTTTCCCACACCCTGTACATACATATTGCTCACATTAATCCGGACCTTCACCCTGAATTAGAGCCTATCTTATATGTTTCCCACACCCTGTACATACATATTGCTCACATTAATCCGGACCTTCACCCTGAATAAGAGTCTATCTTATATGTTTCCCACACCCTGTGCATACATATTGCTCACATTAATCCGGACCCTCACCCTGAATAAGAGCCTATCTTATATGTTTCCCACACCCTGTACATACAGATTGCTCACATTAATCCGGACCTTCACCCTGAATAAGAACCCATCTTATATGTTTCCCACACCCTGTACATACAGATTGCTCACATTAATCCGGACCTTCACCCTGAATAAGAGCCTATCTTATATGTTTCCCGCACCCTGTACATACATATTGCTCACATTAATCCGGACCTTCACCCTGAATAAGAGTCTATCTTATGTGTTTCCCACACCCTGTACATACAGATTGCTCACATTAATCCGGACCCTCACCCTGAATAAGAGCCTATCTTATATGTTTCCCACACCCTGTACATACAGATTGCTCACATTCAAAATCGCCCTACCTGCATCTACTGCATGTTATGAGCCTTTAAACATCCAAGATGGCGGCTTATGGAAGCCGCCATTTTATCAGGCAGCCTGCAAACAGGAAGTGCCTCCTGACTGTGCTGCTCTGCATTCTGGGATTGCTGACCTTTTCCTGACCCCAGCTCTGCTCTGTCTGAGCAAAGCACAGCTATAACCCCGCCCCTCTGTACTTTATCCCACTCTCCTCTCCTCAGTAAGTGTGATGCTTCTGAGTCAAGATGGCGGCGCCCGTATCCTAAAGTCCTGAACAGAGTTGCAGCCCAGTGGGGGGAAGAATAATAAGTGACTAAAAAATATATATAGATTAATTTTAGATGCTGGGGAATCGTTTTTTAAGGGTTTGGGCTTTTCAATAAATCATGGTGAAGGTCCGGTTTAATATATCAATAAGTATTCATTTATTATACTCTTACAACTTTAGAAAAAATAAAGACAGTAGCATACCTTCAAACTTTTCAGGGTGGAAAAGAATTGTAATATTTAAATGAAGCCACGCCCCCTCATTGAGGTATGATAGGATATAGGGCGTAAAAGTTACAACAATAGAAACACTTTGAATAGGCAAACGAATAATTTATTGATGCAGATCTGCATGTTACACCTCAAACGGGGACAAATAAGGACAGCAAGGGGGATCGACTCCAAAGAGGGACAGTCCCTCCAGACTCCAAAGAGGGACAGTCCCTCCAAATCAGGGACACTTGGGAGGTAGGCAATAGTAATAATACGCAGTAGTAATAATAGTAATACCAATACTAACGAGCAAATGCCACAACTCACAGCTGAGGAAAAAAAAAAATGCCCCACCTGCACCAAGAAGAACGCAGCACACGTCTTCTTTATCCGTCACCCATTTTCTCAGTCAGTGACATTTCGGGTGTCAGTGTCTGTCAGTGCTCGGCCGCCCATCACAGCCTGAGGTAACTCCCGCCATTATCAGCAGCAGCCGCACACCTGATCGCGTTACACAGAGCGCCCATCAACATGTGACACTACTGACATCTGGTGGCTGATGATGAGTATTACAGCTCTTAAACCGGACCTTCACTCTGAATAAGAGCCTATCTTATATGTTTCCCCCATCCTGTACATACAGATTGCTCACATTAATCCAGACCTTCACCCTGAATAAGAGCCTATCTTATATGTTTCCCACACCCTGTACATACAGATTGCTCACATTAAAAATCATCCTGAACAGTGACTAAAAACTTAAAATATATTAATTATAGATGCTGGGGAATCGTTTTATAAGGATTTGGGCTTTTCAATAAATGATGGTGAAGGTCCGGTTTAAGCCAAGCTCAGAGGAAAGCGGCCAGATGGTTTACATGCGCTGGCCGGCCTCCTACTATCTGTGTGCATAATGAGCCCTAAAATAAACTGAGGGCCGGGGAGGCCGATTCATTAATAGCGCCAGGTAGCGACAGATGAGCGACTGAAGTATGGCGCTATGAGCGCCGCTAGCGTACGCCGCGGGCGGTAGCGATTCGCTATAGCAGGCCTCCTCAGTCGCTACCTGGCGTTGTTGGGAACAACGCCTACATTGCTGAATATGATGTTGGAGCTCAGCTTTGTAGGCGCTGTCAGTCAGTTTGACCACGCTATTCAACACAGCGCCTGCGCTTTGCTTTGCTGTGGGCTTGAAATCAAGTACCTTCAGAATTAAACACATTGCAACATGTTTCTTTTGTTTTTTTTTATTTTGTTGTGAAAAGTAAATAAATTAAACTGAAATGTTCAGGAAAATCAAAATGCCCGTCATGGTGCATCTCGGGGTGCCTGAAAAAGATTAAAAAGTGCAGTTAGTATATATATTTAAATTGGCTTTTTCGCTGTAAAAAAATATTGCATTAATTGGTAACCAACATTTGGGTCAAACTTGCACACCAACCCTAATTGTTATGTTGTTCAGCTTCCACCCCCCCTTAGAGTGGTTTTGGTCATCTTACACCCCCCTTAGAGTGGTGTTGGTCATCTTACACCCCCCTTAGAGTGGTGTTGGTCATCTTACACCCCCCTTAGAGTGGTTTTTGTCATCTTACACCCCCCTTAGAGTGGTTTTGGTCATCTTACACCCCCCTTAGAGTGGTGTTGGTCATCTTACACCCCCCTTAGAGTGGTTTTTGTCATCTTACACCCCCCTTAGAGTGGTTTTGGTCATCTTACACCCCCCTTAGAGTGGTTTTGGTCATCTTACACCCCCCTTAGAGTGGTTTGGGTCATCTTACACCCCCCTTAGAGTGGTTTTGGTCATCTTACACCTCCCTTAGAGTGGTTTGGGTCATCTTACACACCCCCTTAGAGTGGTTTGGGTCATCTTACACACCCCCTAAGAGTGGTTTTGGTCATCTTACACCTCCCTTAGAGTGGTTTGGGTCATCTTACACACCCCCTTAGAGTGGTTTTGGTCATCTTACACCCCCCTTAGAGTGGTTTTGGTCATCTTACACCCCCCTTACAGTGGTTTTGGTCATCTTACACCTCCCTTAGAGTGGTTTGGGTCATCTTACACCCCCCTTAGAGTGGTTTTGGTCATCTTACACCTCCCTTAGAGTGGTTTGGGTCATCTTACACCTCCCTTAGAGTGGTTTGGGTCATCTTACACACCCCCTTAGAGTGGTTTGGGTCATCTTACACACCCCCTTAGAGTGGTTTGGGTCATCTTACACACCCCCTTAGAGTGGTTTTGGTCATCTTACACCCCCCTTAGAGTGGTTTTGGTCATCTTACACCCCCCTTAGAGTGGTTTGGGTCATCTTACACCCCCCTTAGAGTGGTTTTGGTCATCTTACACCTCCCTTAGAGTGGTTTGGGTCATCTTACACACCCCCTTAGAGTGGTTTGGGTCATCTTACACCCCCCTTAGAGTGGTTTTGGTCATCTTACACCCCCCTTATAGTGGTTTTGGTCATCTTACACCTCCCTTAGAGTGGTTTGGGTCATCTTACACCCCCCTTAGAGTGGTTTTGGTCATCTTACACCTCCCTTAGAGTGGTTTGGGTCATCTTACACACCCCCTTAGAGTGGTTTGGGTCATCTTACACCCCCCTTAGAGTGGTTTGGGTCATCTTACACCTCCCTTAGAGTGGTTTGGGTCATCTTACACACCCCCTTAGAGTGGTTTTGGTCATCTTACACCCCCCTTAGAGTGGTTTTGGTCATCTTACACCCCCCTTAGAGTGGTTTTGGTCATCTTACACCTCCCTTAGAGTGGTTTGGGTCATCTTACACTTCCCTTATAGTGGTTTTTGTCATCTTACACCCCCCTTATAGTGGTTTTTGCCAAATTATGATGGGAGGTCAAATAAATTTTCCCGGTAGTGCAGTACTTGGATTAGAGTGAAGGGTAGTTAGCTTACCGCAAAAAAGGAAGTGATCATCCTTTCCCTTAGCTCATCGCCAGTCTGGGTGTCCTCACTTCTTTCTGCGGGCAAGTTGGGGATTTCGGGCACCAGTGCTGTCTCTTCAGGGGATTGAATTCTGTGGCATATGCATATATTCTGGAGCACACAGCAGGCGAGGATGATCTTGGAGACCTTCTGTGGACTGTACAGCATCTCTCCTCCTGGGCGTGCCAAACATAGAAAGCGTGCTTTCAGCAGGCCGATGGTTCTTTCCACAATGCTTCTGGTCTTGCGGTGTGCTGCATTGTAGCGTTCATGGGCAGAGGTCTGTGGGCTCCTGACCGGAGTCAGCACCCACGTTCTCTGCCCATATCCCTTGTCCGCTGTAGAAAAAACACAAGGAGAGAGACAGCAATTAGTACTAGTACATGTTTTGGTTTTCATTTTTTAGAATTTGGCTTACTAGGCCACATATTTGAGGCAAAATACTTTGACATGGTTAATTATTTACCCAGTAGCCAGCCAGCTGGCATTTCGTTGTTCTCAAACTTCCGGCACAGGACTGTCCGCTGCAAGACGTAAGAATCGTGGCATGAGCCGGGGAACCCCGATCTCACCGCCCGCAGCTTCATTTCATGGTCACAGACCACCATGATGTTAAAGGAATGAAATTGTTTTCTGTTTCGGTAATACAGCTCCTGTGCACGGGGAGGGCGGAAAGGGATATGTGTACCATCAACGCACCCTAGCACATTCGGGATCCCTCCCATTAGATAGAAAGCATGTTTTATTTTGGCAACCTCCTCCTCATCCTCAGGAAACTTGATGTAAATTGGGATTAAATCACAAATCGCCAGAACTACCTGGATTAATATGCGGCTCATAGTAGCCTGGCTTATCCCGCTGAGGAGGGCAGAGGTTGCCTGGAAGGTCCCTCGTGCCAAAATATTAAGAGTGGCACACAGGCGTACTATGCCTGGAATGGATTGAGTGCGTTTGGTGGATGGCTCGATTTTGTGCTTAATCTGATCATATAGGGACTGTAGTGCAGCACGATTCAGACGGAAGCGGCTCCTGATCTGCTCGTCACTTAAGTCCCATACTGAAAGGCGGATTCCAAAGGAGCGGGGTGCCCTAAGCCTCACAACACCCCGCTCCCTGTCCTCCTGCTCTTCCAGCATACGCATACATCCATCCACCCAGACACCATACATCACCCTCTTATCCATCACACACACTCAACAGATATATAAAATCAAACAAACAAAAACAAAAACCACAAACACACCACACACACAAACAATCACACTCCTCACACACTCACTACAATGCAGCTCACCACAAAACCAGAAGTATAGTGGTCCAAACCACCAGCCTGCTGAAAAGCAGCTTTCTAAGTTAGGCACAACCAAGAGGGGAGTTGCTGCACAGCCCACAAAAGGCCCCAAAATCAAGCCTCACTTGCTGTATGCTCCACAATATTTGCATATGCCAACAAAATCAATCTCCTAAAGAAACAGCACTGATGTCAGAAATCACCCAACAAGCCACAGAGAGTGAGGACCAAACCCAGACAGACACTCAAATGAGCTAAGGGAAACAAGCACCACACCACAGCCTTTGCCACAGTGTAACAATACCAGAAGCTTTCAAAATCCTTCCATTTATACTTCACTTTGAAAAAGGATAGGTCCGCTTTGCCGCCTTTTGCGTTGCTCTGCTATTTCCGGGCGCCAATTAGCTGACCCAGGTGTGCGTGAAACGGAGTGCGCACGCGCACGCTAGTAGCGCTACTAGCGTACGTGAGCCGAAACTTGCGTGCATTAACGGACATGGCAGAAAATTCAGTGGTGGGCCAATGAAAGGTAAGCTGCTGTTTATTTAAATAGCCGTTAGGATAGCCACATGTCACAAGTGTTTCATATACATGAGTACATTGTTGTATTTGGTTGTGTGTTGTTTGGTTAATGAGGTCTGTAATTAGTTAATTGGCTAACACACATGCTTCAGTCAGTGCAGTGGAGGTGTGGCTACAAGCACCTGGCCAGTATGTGTGAATCTATTAAGTGGACTGGTTTGTGATTGGCTGTTAGAGCACATAAAACCTGGCCAACCCAAAGAGAGTGCGATGCCATTCTGTAGTCTGCATGCGTGCTTGTTGGTTGTGTATTGGTGTGTGTGTGCAGCTACAGGATGGAGCCAAATTCAGGACATCTGCCGGCCACAGCAGGCCCAAGTAGGAGTGTGGTGGGTGCTGTGCGCAGACCTCCCTTACGGAAAAGGGCCCAGCCTGAAGGTGGTGCAGCACCCTAGGCTAAGCGCCCAGGTGCCAAGAGGGAGCCTGAATTTAATTTGGCGGAGAATAATCATCTTGTGCGCCTTACCCTTGCTAAATGGGAGCTGATATTTGGCTCCCAAAGCAAGTCAATAGGCAAACAAGAAAGAAGCAAACTGTGGGATGCCATTGGTGTTGAGCTTAGTAGCACTGCTCAACACCCACGTAGTGGCCCATCCTGCAGGAAACGCTTCTACACTTTGAGAGGGGCCCTTATCAAAAAGATGAATCACGATCTTGATGTGGACAGTGGGACCATCCAGGCTCCAAAGAGTACCTACAGGCCGTATGAGGAGATGCTGAAGGCCAAAATTCCACTTGCTCGGCTGCAGGGTGTGGATCCTGGGGATGACACCACAGGTTGGACTGAAGGTACATATTTTCTGCATTTTTTTACAAGCTAATGTTAATGTATGTGATTTGCATTTTCTCTTTCTGGCCAACTAACAGTAGGACCTGTGAAGTAGTACATTATACCTCATAAATGTTTTACTTTCCTGTCTGTTGCTTTCTGCATAGGTGCACATGGTGCTGTCCAGGATTTGGCTCAGGACACACAAACTCCTGCCCTTCAACCAACCTCAAGCCTAACCCAGTCTGCCATTGAAGGTATTTACCACTAATTTAGGTGCTGGTTGTTTGGGGACCAAATGGGTGTGGGAGCAGCTCAAACAATAGAGTGGGGCACTGTTGAGGATTAATAATATGGACCTGCGGCCTAATTTCACGCCCACTTTAACCCTCACAGCAACTAACTAACAAGGCCCTAACATGTGTAGCTATGTTGGAAGGCAGAGATGTGTGGCCATATATCTGCATATACATGTGTAAGCCAAACTGGGCTTGATTAGTGAATATTAGTGAATGAGCTGCTCACACACACCTTAATGCATGTTTGATTTTTGACCGCACATTACCAATGGCTCAATGTTTGCTTGGTTTTTGCCTAGCTGCCCCACCATTGGCCCCAGCATCTCCTCAGGAGCCAAGCTACTCTTTGGATGTCGGTAAGTGCATGTGTCAACCTTGCTTTATCCGCTTTAACCCAAGTGCATGTGTCTCATTCCTCTTTTTTATTTGTAGGCCAAGTGACTGGTTCATCTTTGGACCCCACTTCCGATGTTGCAGGTCAACAGGACCCTGTTGGTGTGTATAGCAATACATAATGTATCCTTTATGCTGTTTATGTTACACTGGTTATATTTGGTTAGTCTAATAATCTACATGTTTGCTCTGTCAACTTGAAGTTGCCTATTTTGAGTGCTTATTCCATCCCCAGGGTCAGTCTAATAGTTTTTGGAGTGATTGCAATGCATTTTGTTAAAAATATTTTTATACAAACATTCACCCTAGTAGTTTGAGGAATATTTTGAGACATTAATTGTGTTTTTTAGTTGCCCAGAATATCGGAAGTGGCTGTCCGGAAAGGGCCCTTCACGTTCAGGCTGCCAGAGATGAGGGTAAGTTGTTTTGGCTTCATGATCTAGTATGTATTTTGGCTCTACTTTTGTGGCACTTTCTTCAGGCAACTTGTGTTTCCACATGTATTTTCAAGGTCCAAGCTCGAGTGAGGGCCCCACTGCAAACATCTGGGAGATTGCGGGTATGTGTAATTTTAGCAATGTGTCTGATCTTATTTGGCCCAATTATTGCCTCATATTCCTCTAACATACATGTTAGCAATCTGAGTTTAACAGATACCTTTTGGCTAGTGTGTAATGTGGCATTTTGTGGAGGTATGGCCTCGATAGGCTATCCATGTTACATTTGAGTTTTGTCCACTGACCTACTAACCTGACTTTCCTGTTTAGCATATGCCAACTTGCCGGAGATCTCGGATGTGGATTTGCCCCTCTCTGGCAGCGATACCCCGCTCCTACCTGTGCCGGACGACACGGAGGTAACATGGCTGATTTAGAGGACCAATAACCACATTGCTATGTTCGTAGGTAGTGGATGAACCAACATGTCACATTTCCTTTCTTGGTCGTTTTTGCAGGAGGCGGAACCAGAACCCCAAGCTGGGACCTCTTCCCAAGTGCCATGCGGCCAAGCTTCCGAGGCTCAAACAAGGGTAAGTTGTATTGTGACAGTTTGGGCAAATGATTTGGAGGGGCATAGCTGCATTGGTTCGGTTTGACTAAAATGTTGTTTTCTATTTTGTTAGCCTCAAACCACAGCAAGAGGAGGTGTCGCACCAACAAGTCAGGATTTTTATGAGCTAGGGGTCCGGATGCTGGAGGACTACAGTCGCCAACAGCCGCGTGATGGAACTAATGAGCGCATTGCGGCGTTGGAACATCAGGTGCTGATGTGTCAGCAACAAAATGAGGCCCAGCAGCGCCAGATCGACCAGTTGCTCCTAAACCAACAGCAGAACCAGGAACTTGGTCGCCTGGGCAATCTAATGGAGCAATCTCTCCAGCGACAGGACCAAACTTTGTTGTTGATACAACAGCTCATACAACAGCAGTCTATATTTTTTACTGCACTGTTGTCCCCCAACACCGCCCCTAGCAATGACTCCCAACCTCCCCGGCCACCCAGCCAAGAATATTAATTTGTTTGTGGTTATTTTTCTGTAAATATATTTGATTAACCCACCTCTAAATTGTGTTTTTCCTAAGACATAGCTAAGAACACAGTCAGGGATGAGTATCTTGATCTACATATGTAAATGTAGTTCAAAATTTATGCCACACATTTGTGACCATAGCTTACTATGGTTTACACATTAAATGGCTCCAAAGGTATGGCAAAATTTACACACAAATGGGTTTGTAGACACTTAAACTATGCTTGACAAGGCACAACACTGTAATTAGCAAAATATAAAAATATTTATTCAAAAGGTGGGCAACAGGCCCAACATTGGCCCACAAAGGGCCTCCAACAAGGGGCCAGTCATCCCCCCACCCTAACGACGCCGGCGCCTCTTCTTGGCCAGCAGCATAAGTTTCAGACGCCTGATCGACCGCCACAGTCTGCGATGCTGGTTTTCACAAGCTGTAGAGATGTAGAAAAAAAACAGATTTAATAAATGGAATGTGACCTCAACAGACACAGATGTAGCAATGTAATGTCAGTGGGTCCAATTAGCTAACACTCACATTAACATTGTTGCCCACTGTGCCCTTAGTTGTTAACATTATATGAGTACTAGTGGCTGGCTTAAATTTGGCCACCACATCCCAAGCATACATTTACTCTTAACTCTTGGGAATCAAAGAAGGTATAAGTCCCAGTGTGGACATTTATGTGTTTAGTCACAGCCAAACATCAGGGCCTAAGTCCTAACGAGTAAACTAGTTTTGCCAAGAATCTTAGAGGTCACGACCTAAGCAGGCCCATTTGGTTGTGTCTAAACCACAAATTGTCTCTATGTGGCAAACTCAAGAATGTGAGGCAACAATCAAGCATGCAGACAGGCATGTAGGATTGTTGCCCAAACACATGTAACCTAGATATGTGTTAAATTAACACATAGGTACATTGTAAATGTCTGCAGATTTGACTAGAAGACATAGGGTTCACAAGTCTTTAGGCATATGAAGTGGGATGTACTCACCATCGCAGCTGTGGCGGGGGCCCATGCTGCTGGTCGTCCCTGGAGCTGGGGTGGGGAGGATGGTCACTGGCTCCGTCTGCGTAGCAACATCTGTCAGGAGAAAGCAAAAGAGAAAAGCAAAATTAGTGGGCCAATGACACCTGACTATTTGACATCCATCTGGTTAGGGAGTCTGAAAAATCAAATGCTTGCATGGTTACATACATGTTGTCCAACATTAGCATATTTCCTGGTCCATGAGTTCATGTAAATTATTTATGGTTGCAACATGGACCCCTAAAGATAATGTGCCAATAACCTTGACAGTGCAATGTTAAGGACTAATTTGCAGTTGATTGTCGAATGTTACTAGTGTGCAACATGTGGGAACAACTTAACCAAATAACACATTTGCTAGCCCCCATCATGGTGTGGGCAGAAACATAGGGGTGGTTGCCAGTTGGCTAGCACTGTAGTGGGGTTTGTGATGTTAATGTACATTATCAAACCACCTTGTACTATGGACCAGGAAACATGTGTCTCTTAAAAGTGGGCCAAGACCCAGGATTGATACTATTCTGTGTTTTGGTCCACTTTGGCAGAGCACCACCATTTGAGTGAGACACCGTCCGCCGCCGCTGCCTTCCGTACATCACTCCTCCAGTGTGTGCGCACGCGCAGGCCATTAGGAAACAGAGAGCGCAGGCGCACACACATCTAGAGGGGCACGCAGGAGGCTGCGCCGGTGGCTTCTGCCACCCCCAATGAGGTAAGGAGTTTGTGGGTTTTTTTGGGGGGGGCCCTGGGTGAGGGAGGTGATTGGGCAGGGAAGCTTCGAGATTCCAAGCACAATCAACAATGGGTGTTGGTCCACTTTAAGGAATGTCATAACATAGGGAATGTGATGGATAACAACAAACACTTACCATGACTATGCCCGTGGAGAAGGCGTTGCCAAAAGGCCATGGAGGTGCCGCCTATATGATGCCCTGCAAATTAGAGAGGAATGGCAAGGGCTAAGTAAAAATGGCCATATGAAACCTGTCACAGACTAACAATGACAAAATGTGCACTCACCAGGGGATGATCCGCCACTTGAAGCCCAGGGAGGGCTCTGAGGAGGAGGCGGGGAGCCTCGGCTCCTCACACTCTGCTCGGAAGATCCCCCAGCCAAAGGGCCACCCTCCTCCCTCTCACTCCCTGCTCCTTCAGGGAGTGTGGGAGAGTCCATTCCTTCCACCCCACTTGGACTCCCCACTTGAGAGTGGCCCCTTGGCTGGTGAGACTCCTCAGAGTCAGAGTGTGAGGAGCTGAGGCTTGATCCTGCCAGCCCCCCAGCAGCACACTCCTCTGGGGCGTCATCCCCTTCCTCCCCTGGGTCCTCCAAATAGGATCCGCGAGAGGGACCCTCCCCCGATGACTCCCCCGAGTCCGCCTGCCTGGTTCGGGGGAGGAATCCCTTCCCACGTTTCCCCAGGGGAGGACGCTTATCTGTGTTGAGGGGGTGAAAGTAAATAATTAATATTAAGACCACAAATGGACACAGCTTAGCAGATGATTTAAACTAAAGTATAAACATAGCATAAGCTTAAACTTACCTGATGCGTAGGCATCATATAGGCGGTACACGCCTTCAGGGTTCCGGCGCTTGAAGTCAGACCACTTTTGTTGGATGGCTCGGATGGAGAGCTGGGTGTTGAAGCGCCGGGACACTGTGGCCTTCACCTCCATGGCTACTCTTTTTTTTCCCCCACGGGCATAGTCATACTGCATCACGCAGAAATCCTATGAGAAATGAAAAACAAACACAAATCAATACATGACATCAGAACAATGGCATAAACAGTTATACTGAGACCAGATTAAAGTGGACCCACACCCCGGATTATCACTATTCTGGGTTTGGGTCCACTTTGGTGGGGCACACCAATCGGGGGTGGGCCGCTGTCTGAAACCCCCTTGGAAGGCCAGAAATACACCACTGACCACACTCCCACGTGACTGCGCCAGGCTAGCACAGCGCTCTGCGCCGCTGTGGTATGCGCATCCAAGGCCATTTGGACGTGCATACCAGCTCAGCTGCCTCTGAGCGCCGAAGGACGCGTGTGGCGTTTGACTCTAACAGGGAGTGCGCCTGCACAGGCCATGAACAAATGTCTGGCGCAGGGGACCACCCTGCTAGAGGGAAGCGCAAGACGCATCCGCAGCTCACGCATGCACAGATGGGACGGGGCTGAGGTAAGGTTTATGGGCCTCCAGGGGGGTTCATCCCCGCAGGACATCCAGATTGGGGATGCCCCGCGGGGAGTGATCAGATTGGTCCGGAAAACTAATAGATTTCAGGGCCAATCCCCCCTGTGTGTTGGTCCACTTTAAACATAAAATGCAAGAAAAACATACTCACTTTGACCACCTGGCCATTAACGCGGCTATCCACTCTCATGCGTTTTTTTTTTGCATGCCCAGGAGGGGAAGGGGTGGGAGGGGTGCTAGGTGGGGGAGGTGAGGTAGGTGGGGGAGGTGGGGGAGGGGTGGTGGGGTCAGATTCGGAGGAGGAGCTGGGGAGGCGCTGAATCCGTCTCCTGGGCAGCATGGTGGAAACGCTAAGGAGGAAACAGGAACCGGATATGACCAAAGCGACAGGGACACAAAAAAAAATTGATAAAAAAAAAAAAACGCTCCGCGCACCAGGAACAAGCTAATATCAGCTATGTGTAAGCTAAGTGGCGGAAAAAGTAAATTGACGCATTACAAAAAGCTATTGGCCTAAGCGTTAGTCATTTTTAGCTTTAGGTGGCTTTGAAACGCAAAGGAGGAAACCGGAACCGGATATGACCAAAGCAACTGTGAAATAAATTTAAAAAAAAAACGCTCCACGCACCAGGAACAAGCTAATATCAGCTATGTGCAAGCTAAGTGGCGGAAAAAGTTAATTGACGCATTACAACAAGCTATTGGCCTAAGCGCTAGTCATTTTTTGCTTTAGGTGGCTTTGAAACGCAAAGGAGGAAACCGGAACCGGTTATGACCAAAGCAACTGTGAAATAAATTTAAAAAAAAAAGTTCCGCGCACCTGGAACAAGCTAATATCAGCTATGTGCAAGCTAAGTGGCGGAAAAAGTAAATTGACGCATTACAACAAGCTATTGGCAAAGACGCCATTAATTATTAGCTTGATTTAGCTGGGGGTTCAAGATACTGTAATGCATAGGTCCTTGAAAACCAAAAAACTTGGTGCTGAAAAAGACAAATCTTATTCCTTCATAAAATCATCACACAATAAAACTATCCAACTACATGATAATGTGGCACACATGAGAATGCATAACGGGTTGTTATGAGCTTGTACGCCTGAATTAAATCCTGCATAATGTGGACATGCACGCTCACAACTACAGTGTATTCATTAAGAACGACTGGGGTCGCGGGAAGTGAATTCCTTGCAAATGGCAGAAGGGCACATGTATGAACAGCACAGCGCCGCACAACGCAGCACAGCGCAGCACAGCGCCGCTCGCGCCGCCACATAGCGAATCAAAACAGCGACTGCACAAACTCTGACCACCACAGATTCATCAAGGACAGGGCTGCCGAATAGCTTGGGCGCTGACAATTTCGATGAGCGAACGTGAGCGCCAAACAGGACTGGCTAAAAAGTAGCTTTACAAGCCCCGTGTGTGGTGAAAACAAGCGATTTGGAGCCCAATGAGTTTTGTGGGAGGAGATGCATTTTAGATGTCACTCACAACATTACAGTGTAAAAATAACAACTTTCTACAAAAAAAGAAAAATAACTAGCCAGATTAATAAAACATATCCCAATAAACATGTGTTGAATTTTGTGCCAAAGACAAGAACACAAAAACCACTTAAAACAATCATTGCAGCGTCTGCCATTGAAATGTATGGGAGAGCGGCAGGTAGCGCCAGGTCATACCTGTCGCTGTGATGGGATTAGCAGCGGCGCTGTTCGTTGCAGTCGGCTACATGATGAATCCCGCGCTAGCCGTCGCTCTCGCCGGCGCTAGCCTCATTTAGCTTGATAAATGCGTCATTGTGGCCGACGCCGGGCGTACTTGAGTCGGTAGCCGCCGTTAGCTGGCGGTACATGGCGCTCGTCAGACACTACCTGGCGCTAGCCCGTGATAAATAAGGCCCTTATTCATGAAGTGATAGCGACAGGTAGCGACAGGTAGCGGCAGGTGAATGCCGGACACGGCACGTAATTCCACATTTATGAAGCCGATTCTGTTGAGCGACTGGGATAACGCGATGTAGCGTCCGATTCATCATTATCCCAGCCTCAGCGTTCAAACTTTCAGAGCGCCACGTCTTACCTGGCGCTCTCCCATACATTTCAATGGACGTTCTTTTACTTCTCTTTAAACAGGGTGCTTTATTAATATTTTTTTTCTATTCTCAAATAATGTTGTGACCTCTCCTGGCCTAGAAAAAGCAATTTTTTCACACTTTTTAAATTTTTTATATATTTATGCAGAATTGACATTACAGGTCTGGCATTAATGTGTTCATGTCACAATGTTATACCAATGTAATTCAATATGTTTTCGCTTTGTTACTAGTGGATACATTTTCAAAAACAGCGTTTAATCACACAGCTTCTGGCGCTCTGGGCTACAGCGAAGCATTTTTGAGCGCTGGCGCTGTGTGAGGCTGTTTTTTTTAATGAATATGACCAGTCACTACCATTCCCTCCCATACAGCGCTGTACTGCTCATATAGCGACTCCCCACAACATATTCATCAATGCTGCACAGCGACTGAGGCGCTCTGAACTAGCGAACCACAGCGACTACTAGCCTGTTACAGACGCTCATCTGTCGCTACCTGGCGCTAGTAATGAATCAGCCTGTGATATTTTTCCAGGGTCGGCATTGGGTCATTCACACCCAGAAACTAATAAAGACAGATAAAAAAGAAAGGATAAGAAGAGGAGGGAAAATGATGAACATAATGTAAAAGTGAGAGAGAAAAGGGATGGAGAGAATTAGGAAAATAGAGGTTGGAGAGAAGGATGTGGAAAAGAGAGAAAGGAGGAAATGTAGCAGTGTCACACTGGGGTGTCTTGGGCCCATCTGCAATACTTGCAAATATTCCTGGTTTATATATATAGGGCTTATGCCATTGGCCTCCATTCAAAAAAGGTAGAAAAAAATTCTCATGGTCGTAAAAAAATCAATTCATGAGAAAAAAGCCTGAGAATGTCACTGTTACTGAATCACTAGATAAAAAGACAATGAAAGTCAATGGCACTTTTTTACTCCTAAGAAAAGTAGAGAAGTGTTTCCTCCTTTCTACACTGTAGTAAAAGCTGCCATTGACTTTCATTGTCTTTTTATCTAGTGATTCAGTAACAGTGAATTAGGCCCTTATTTAACAAGGGATAGCGCCAGGTAGCGACTGGTGAGCGAACGATAATGACGGTCACCGCCATGAGAACGCCGGCTCCCCACCACAATCACACATTTATCAAGCCGATCCTGCTTAGCGACTGAGATAGCGCCATATAGCGACTCATTCATCATTATTCCAGCCTCAGCCCACAGCGCCAGCGTCCGACCTTGAACAGCGACAGGTATGACCTCTCGCTACCTGGCGCTCTCCAATGCATTTCAATGGAACAATCTTTAAATATTCATAATTAATTGTTATTAATGTTTTTTTTTTTTTTTTTTCAATGTCCAAAATTCTGTGACCACTTCTGCCATGTTTTTTATGGTAAAAAAATAAAAAAAATAAATTTGTGCAGAATTGATATTACAGGTCTGATATTAATGTTCATATTACAAAATGTTTGTAAAACTTGTTTTTTTTTGTTTCCAAAAATATGGTTGTTTGGGGGTTAAAAAACTACTTTTAACCCATCGCCGCCAGCGCTCTGGGGTTTAAACAAGCATTTCACAGCGCGAGAATTTTTGGAGCGTGATTTGTTAATGAATATGGTGGGGGCCGTTCGCTATGGCCATTCGCTATCATGCGCTCCCATACAGCGCGGAACCTGTCAAATAGCGACTCCTCACCCAATATTCAACATTACTGCACACCGACTCAGACGCTATCAACTACCGAACAACGGCCAAGCACAGCGACTACTAGCGGGCGCTGTGAAAATACTGCTGCAGTCGCTCAACTGTCGCTACCTGGCGCTTTTACTGAATCGGCCTCTTATTTTCTACCTTTATTGAATCGAGGCCTTTGTATGTGAGTGGATAAGCCAGGCTCTCCTGCCATAGAACATCCACATACAGCAATACTGACTACTTCCAGCATAGACAAATGTACAATGATTTATATTACATAATACTATACTAATAACAGAAAGAGGAAATGCAAAGAGAGAAAGAAGTAGGGAATGTGGAAGAGGGAGGAAGAAGAAAGAATATGTGAAGTATAGAAGCGGGAAGGGAATGGAGAAGAATGTAGAAAAGAGATAAAGAAGTAGGAAATGTGGAAGAGGGAGGAAAAAGAGAGAATATGTGAAGAATAGGAGCAGGAAGGGAATGGAGAAAAGAGAGAAAAATGAGGGAAATATGGGAATGGAGGGAATGTGAGAAGAAGAAAGTGGATGAGAAAGATGTGGGGGTGTGGAAAGATGGTGGGGAAAAAAGAGAATGATAGAGGGGGAATAAGGAAGATCGGGGGTGAGGGGGGAGGAAAAAGAGAGAAGGATAGAGGGGGAATAAAGAAGATAGGGGTTGAAAAAAAAGAGAGAACGATAGAGGGGAAATAAGGAAGATAGGGGGTGAGGGGGGAGGAAAAAAAGAGAACAATAGAGTGGGAATAAGGAAGGTAGGGGGTGATAAGGGAGAAAAAGGAGAGAACGATAGAGGGGAAATAAGGAAGATAGGGGGTGATAAGGGAGGAAAAGGAGAGAATGATAGAGGAGGAATAAGGAAGATAGGGGGTGAGGGGGGAGGAAAAAGAGAGAATGATAGAGGGGGGAATAAGGAAGATAGGAGGTGAGGGGGGAGGAAAAAGAGAGAACGATAGAGGGAGAATAAGGAAGATAGGGGGTGATAAGGGAGGAAAAAGAGAGAATGATAGAGTGGAAATAAGGAAGATAGGGGGCGAGGGGGGAGGAAAAATAGAGAATGATAGAGGGGAAATAAGGAAGATAGGGGGTGAGAAAAAAGAGAGAACGATAGAGGGGGAATAAGGAAGATAGGAGGTGAGGGGGGAGGAAAAAGAGAGAACGATAGAGGGGGAATAAGGAAGATAGGGGGTGATAAGGGAGGAAAAGGAGAGAATGATAGAGGGGAAATAAGGAAGATAGGGGGCGAGGGGGAGGAAAAAGAGAGAATGATAGAGGGGGAATAAGGAAGATAGGAGGTGATAAGGGAGGAAAAAGAGAGAATGATAGAGGGGGAATAAGGAAGATAGGGGGTGAGGGGGGAGGAAAAAGAGAGAACGATAGAGGGGAAATAAGGAAGATAGGGGGTGAGAAAAAAGAGAGAACGATAGAGGGGGAATAAGGAAGATAGGAGGTGAGGGGGGAGGAAAAAGAGAGAACGATAGAGGGGGAATAAGGAAGATAGGGGGTGATAAGGGAGGAAAAGGAGAGAATGATAGAGGGGAAATAAGGAAGATAGGGGGCGAGGGGGAGGAAAAAGAGAGAATGATAGAGGGGGAATAAGGAAGATAGGGGGTGAGGGGGAGGAAAAAGAGAGAATGATAGAGGGGGAATAAGGAAGATAGGAGGTGATAAGGGAGGAAAAAGAGAGAATGATAGAGGGGAAATAAGGAAGATAGGGGGCGAGGGGGAGGAAAAAGAGAGAATGATAGAGGGGGAATAAGGAAGATAGGAGGTGAGGGGGGAGGAAACAGAGAGAATGATAGAGGGGGAATAAGGAAGATAGGGGCTGAGGGGGAGGAAAAAGAGAGAACGATAGAGGGGGAATAAGGAAGATAGGGGGAGGAAAAAGGGAGAACGATAGAGGGGGAATAAGGAAGATAGGGGGTGAGAAAAAAGAGAGAACGATAGAGGGGGAATAAGAAAGATAGGGGGAGGAAAAAGAGAGAATGATAGAGGGGGAATAAGGAAGATGGGGGTGAGAAAAAAGAGAGAAAGATAGAGGGGGAATAAGGAAGATAGGGAGTGAGGGGGGAGGAAAAAGAGAGACTGAAGGACAAAGAGAAAGACAGAAGGAATAAGAAAGATGGGGAGATAAAGAGTGTATAAGCATGATAGGGGGAAGGAGGGGGTGTGGAAAGAGAATAAGAAAGAGAGAATGTTGAAATGAGTGACATAGACAGTAGAAGGAGTGTGAGACAGACAAGAGACGGGTAATGCAGAGTAGTGGAAAAAAGGAGGGAATGTGGTAGGGAAAGGTAGATAGAAGAAAGGTGAAAATAGAAGTCAGAGATAAAGTAGAATAGAGAGGAAAAGAGAAGGAACAGGACAGGATTGGGATAAATGCGTGTTTCATTCCCTCTCTGTGGGGCATCCCGATCTGTAAACCCCGCAATCGCTGTTATTACTCACCTACCTGCTCTTTACATTCAGTTTTGATATTCAAGTTCACTCAGCAAACCTGATTGGCCACCGGCAGTCACGTGATTGCCAGGCAAACAATACATTACAAAGTGGTAAGCATTAGCTGTTTTAACTTTACTAACTGTTTAAAGCGGACCAAAAACCCAGGATTTTGACTATCGTGAGTTTTGGTCCTTGCCCCCGGGGCCCCCTGATCGGGGATGCCCTGCTGTGTGACACCCCCCCGATTGCCCAATGTCACTCACCCTTTCCCGGTCATACGGTGCATGCGCAGCCTCTCGTCAAGTCAGCGCGCTGGCGTTCGCATCCCCTGCTACCCTCTAATAGGGAGCATGCCCACGCCGGCCATATACAAATGCCTGGTGCGGGAGGGATAGCGAGAAAGCGACCACAATGCGCCGTTGGACCGGGAACGAAGGTGAGTTACTGGGCGAGCTTGGGGGTTTTACACAGCGGGGCATCCCGAATCTGGATGCCTCAGAGGGAGCGAGTATGCCGGCCCTGGCGTCTCATAGACGCCAGGGTGGGTTTTGGTCCACTTTAAAGTGAGGGTTTTGACTATCCTGGGTGTCGGTCCTTTCCCCCCGCTGCATGAAACCACCCAGATCGCCGATGCCAACTCACCTCTTCCCGGTCCTATAACACATGTGCGGCCGCTCATCCAATCAGCGCGCTCAGAGCTGCTGGCGTCACGTCATCTAAGGCCCTTATTTAACAAGGGATAGCGCCAGGTAGCGACTGGTGAGCAGCCGGTAATGACGGTCACCGCTACGAGAACGCCGGCTCCCCACCACAATCACACATTTATCAAGCCAATCCTGCTTACCGACTGACAGAGCGCCATATAGCGACTCATCCATCATTATTCCAGCCTCAGCCCACAGCGCCAGCGTCCGACCTTGAACAGCGACAGGTATGACCTCTCGCTACCTGGCGCTCTCCAATGCATTTCAATGGAACAATCTTTAAATATTCATAATTCATTGTTATTAATGTTTTTTTTGTTTTTTTAATGTGAAAAATTCTGTGACCACTTCTGCCATGTTAGATATTTTTTTTAAGGTAAAAAACAAATAAAAAAAAAATGTGTGCAGAATTGATATTACAGGTCTGATATTAATGTATTCATATTACAAAATGTTTTTATAAACTTGTTTTTTTTGTTTTCCAAAAATATGGTTGTTTGGGGGTTAAAAAACTACTTTTAACCCATCGCCGCCAGCGCTCTGGGGTTTAAGCATGCATTTCACAGCGCGAGAATTTTTTGAGCGTGATTTGTTAATGAATATGGTGGGAGCCGTTCGCTATGGCCATTCGCTGTCATGCGCTCCCATACAGCGCGGAACCTGTCAAATAGCGACTCCTCACCCAATATTCAACATTACTGCACACCGACTGAGTCGCTATCAACAACCGAACAACGGCCAAGCACAGCGACTACTAGTGGGCGCTGTGAAAATACCGCTACAGTCGCTCAATTGTCGCTACATGTCGCTATTAATAAATCAGCCTCTAAGCCTTCGTCTAAGGTCAGCAGCTCCGAGCGCGTTGACAGCCGCATCCCCCGCTTCCCTTTAACAGGGAGCGTGCCATTCACAAATGTCTGGCGCAGCCATGCGCACTGCTGGAGGGATAGCGGGGATGCGGCTTGCGCATGCACCGTTGGAATGGGAAACAAGGTAAGTGTATGGGGCGACCTGGGGGTTTCACACAGGGGGGCATCCCGATTTTGGATGCCCCAGAGGAGGGAATTGATCTTATAGATTCTCGGGCCGATCTCCATGGGTTTTGGTCCGCTTTAAGCCATGGCCACAGGGCCTAGCCTACCATTAGGTTGTAGGTCCTTTTTACTATACATGTAATGGAAATACACGGTTGCCTTGACTTCTGCTTTAGCATCAAGGAAGCCAGTGCAAACACAGAGAGACCAGACAAAGGGGTTTATTCATCAAGGGATAGCGCCAGGTAGCGCCTCGTAGCGGCAGGCAGCGTCTGGTGAACGCCGGGCGCTGTACGCAAAACCACATTTATGAAGGTGATTCTGGTGAGCGACTTTAACGGCGCCATGTAGCGTCCCATCCATCATTACAGGCGGCTCAGCGTATAGCGCCGGCGCTCTAGCTTCCAGAGCACCAGGTATTACCTGTCGCTACCTGTCGCTCTCCCATACATTTCAATGGACGTTCCTTTTCTTCAGTTTAAACAGGGTTTTTTGTGTTTAATTTTAATTTTTTTTTAAAATAATTGTGTGACCTCTCCTGGCTTATTATATAATAATTTTTTTATTTTTTTTTTATTTTTTTTATATTTTTATGCAGAATTGTCATTACAGGTCTGGCATTAAAGTATTAATGTCACAATGTTATAACAATGTCATTACATATGTTTTCGCTTTGTTACTGGTGGATATGTGTTCAAAAACAGACTTTAATCACACAGCGTCTGGCGTTCTATGCTACAGCGACCAGATCCAGAGCGCCGACGCCGTCTGTGTCTGTTTTTTGGTTGAATATGGTGTGACTCGCTGAGAGTCGGTCGCACTGAGCTGGCGCTACCTCTCGCTCCCTGCAACGCTGTACTGGTGTTAAAGCGCCCAACATACATCTCATTCGTCAATGCCGGCCAGGTTACTACAGCGACTCTGTTACAGCGCCCGATAGCCGATCACAGCATATACTAGCAGTCGCTCTAAGCGCAGCTATACAGACGCTCATCTGACGACACCTGGCGCTAGTAATGAATCAGCCTGCCCGTCTATGCAGATAGTGTCCAACGCAGGATCCAAATCCAGGCTGTGGACCTTATTCATGAAGGGATAGCGCCAGGTAGCATCAGGTAGCGGCAGGTGAACGCCGGACACAGCACGCAATACCACATTTATGAAGCCGAATCTGGTGAGCGACTGGAACAACGCCATGTAGCGTCCGATTCATCATTATCCCAGGCTCAGCGTACAGCGCCGGCGTTCAGCCTTGCAGAGCGCCACGTCTTACCTGTCGCTACCTGGCGCTCTCCCATACATTTCTATGGACAATCCTTAAATCCCTTTCCTTATACCAATTTTTTTTTTTAATAAAATCTCAAATCTTCCTGACATTTATCCTGGGCAAGAAAATGACATTTTTGAAAACTTATCTGATTAATAATATTTTTATGCAGAATTGTCCTTACATGTCTGGTACTAAAGTGTTCATGTTACAATGTTATAACTATGTAATTCCATATGTTTTCGCTTTGTTACTAGTGGATACATGTTCAAAAACAGACGGGGAGGCCGATTCATTAATAGCGCCAGGTAGCGACAGATGAGCGACAGTAGCGTGATTTTCACAGCGCCCGCTAGTATTCGCTGTGCTTGGCCGTTGTTCGACTGTTGACAGCGACTCAGTCGGTGTGCGGTAATGTTGAATACGGGGTTAGGAGTCGCTGTTTCACAGGTTCCGCGCTGTATGGGAGCGCATGACAGCGAATGGCCATAGCGAACGGCTCCCAGCATATTCATTAACAAATCACGCTCATCGTGCTGTGAAATGCTTGTTTAAACCCCAGAGCGCTGGCGGCGATGGCTTAAAAATAGTTTTTTAACCCCCAAACAACCATATTTTTGTTAAAAAAAAATAAACATGTTTTTATAAACATTTAGTAATATGAATACATTAATATCAGACCTGTAATATCAATTCTGCACACATTTTTTATTTTTATTTTTATTACCTTAAAAAAAAAAATCTAACATTGCAGAAGTGGTCACAGAATTTTTGACATTTAAAAAAAAAAAAAAAAAAAACATTAATATCAATTAATTATGAATATTTAAAGATTGCTCCATTGAAATGCATTGGAGAGCGCCAGGTAGCGAGAGGTCATACCTGGCGCTGTGATGGGATTAGCAGCGGCGCTGTTCGCTGAAGTCTGCAACATGATGAATCCCACGCTAGCTGACGCTCTCGCCGGCGCTAGCCTCATTTAGCGTGATAAATGCATGATTGTGTTCGCAGCCTGGCGTTCTGGAGTCGGTAGCCGCCGATAGCTGACTCTACCTGGCGCTAGTGAGACACTACCTGGCGCTATCCCTTGATAAATAAGGCCTTTTATTCACGCAGCCTCTGGCGCTATGGGCTATAACGACCCGATTTTGAGCACCAGAGCTGTTTGAGGCTGTTTTTTAATGAAAGTGGTGTGAACAAGTTGCACTGAGCTGGCGCTACCGTTCGCTCCCATACAGCATAGTTCTGCGACTCACACAACATATTCATCAATGCCGGCCAGCGACTGAGGCGCTCTGAAACAACTAACCATGGCCGAGCGCAGCGACTACTAGCGGTCGCTCTGAAATCCTCGCTACAGACGCTCATCTGTCGCTACCTGGCGTTAGGAAAGAATCAGCCTGTATGTTAGCGTGTGCACGTTCTTTCGTCTGGTGAGTGATCTTGGAATGTCGCGGGGGTTATATTTACATATATTTGTATTGTTACATTTGAGACATTTTAATTACAAACACATTGGTTGGTTTCTCTGCCAAAGTGAAAGCCATAAACCTCTGGCATTTTTATTTTCTAATGTGATGGAGACCATGTAGCTCCCAGGAAGAAGGGATTATTCTAACGTCAGAGCTACGAACAGGAAGATTCCATTACGGATGTCAGAAACGCGCACCCGGCAAGGGTTACGTCTGTTCTCAGCAGTTTAGGTTACACTGTTCTGTGGAGCATGACCAGAAACTTTCTATGTACTAGTCACTGTGGGCCTTATTCATGAAGCTCTAGCGCCAGGTAGTGCCTTGTAAGCGTCAGGTAGCGGCAGGTGAACGCCGGCACAGCAGCAATTACATTTATGAAGCCGAATCTGATGAGCAACTGAAACGCCATGTAGCGTACGATTCATCATTATCCCAGGCTCAGCGAACAGCGCCGGCGTTCAGCCTTGCAGAGCGCCACGTCTTACCCGTCGCTACCTGGCGCACTCCCATACATTTCTATGGACGATCCTTAAATCCCTTTCCTGATCCTAATTTTTTTTTTTTTTAATAAAATCTCAAAACTTTCTGACATGTATCCTGGCCTAGAAAATGACATTTTTGAAAACTTTTTTGATTTTTTATATTTTTATGCAGAATTGTCCTTACATGTCTGGTATTAAAGTGTTCATGTTACAATGTTATAACAATGTAATTCCATATGTTTTCGCTTTGTTACTAGTGGATACATATTCAAAAACAGACTTTAATCACACAGCCTCTGGCGCTATGGGTTACCACGACCCGATTTTGAGTGCCAATGATTATTCAAAAATGGGGATCCCACATTCCCCACAAATCCCCCCCACAAATTCAGCGGCACCACTATTTGTATCAAAAAATATGTACAAACTTTATTGATAAATCTATTTATACTACACCATTAAGACACGTTAAAATCATTAAAAAAACACATAACGATGATTATAGAGGGGGCGGGGGAGAGGCAAAAAAGGGGGACACTGAGATGTAACAAAAGAGGCAGCTAACTTTTCTGCTTCAAGTAATCAACTATAATAAGGGCTCTTATCTGTTTGTGTGGCTGGCAATACAATGCATTACTAATAGCCCAACAGTGCAATATAAAATATATATAACCCTAAATATCTCAAAACCATATATCATAAATATCTACCCTAACTATGTATAGATTAATCTACCTTATTACAACCCTAATAAAGTGCAATGTGCCTTACAATATTATACATATATAAATGAGCATTGTTAGAGAGGACCAGCCAGGATGGAAAACAATACAGACATACACCATATAACATAGAAATCTCACGTTTTAGAAGCAGAGCCGCAGCAGTGTCACCCCCCAACACCACACACACCTGTTTTTTTTTTGATGAATGTGGTGTGAGCCGGTCGCATTGAGCTGGCGCTACCGATTGCTCCCATACAGCGTAGTACTGCGACTCACACAACATATTCATCAATGCCGGCCAGCGACTGAGGCGCTCTGAAACAAAGATCCATGGCTGAGCACAGCGACTACTAGCGGTCGCTCTGAAATCCGCTCTACAGGTGCTCATCTGTCGCTACCTGGCGTTAGTAATGAATCAGCCTGCCTGATTTATCAGATAGCTAACCACATGTTCATTTAAAGCCCAACCCCAGTCAAGTTTCTGATCTGGTGGGATAGCCAGTGGCGTAACTTGAGGGGGTGCAGCCGCACTGGTGTCCAGAAGGTCAGGGGGGCCCATCATGTGTGCTCTTCCACTTTATTTATAATATTTATGCTCACTTGGCAGTATTTAGAGAAGTGAAGCAGCATTTATCTCTCCTGTTACAGTCATTACTCTCTGCATCCGGTTGAGTTAAAATACAGAAAGAAGTTTACTGTATGTTCTGTGAAAGGGCCTCGTTTAATGTTCGCACCAGGACCCCATCACATTTATTTACGCCACTGGGGATAGTGGTGGTTTAATGTGCTTTTTTGTTGTATGACCACAGTGATGAAGATTCTGCTTTTGTTTTATCTTTGGTCATCGAGGAAAAAAAGTTCACTTAGCATAAAATCTATGTCTGTTCCCAAGACTAATGTTGGTGAGAAGCACAAGCTATGAAGTATCTAAGGCCCTTATTTATGAAGGGATAGCGACAGGTAGCGACTGGTGAGCGGCCGGTAATGACGGGCACCGCCACGAGAACGCCGGCTCCCCACCACAATCACACATTTATCAAACCGATCCTGCTTAGCGACTGAGATAGCGCCATATAGCGACTTATTCATCATTATTCCAGCCTCAGCCCACAGCGCCAGCGTCCGACCTTGAACAGCGACAGGTATGACCTGTCGCTACCTGGCGCTCTCCAATGCATTTCAATGGAAAAATCTTTAAATATTAATAATTAATTGTTATTAACGTTTTTTTTTTTTAAATGTGAACATTTCTGTGACCACTTCTGCCATTTTAAGGCAAAAAAAATAAAAATAAAAATTGTACAGAATTGATATTACAGGTCTGATATTAATGTATTCATATTACTAAATTATTTAAAATATATATTTTTTTTTGGTTTCCAAAAATATGCGGGTTTGGGCGTTAAAAAACTACTTTTAACCCATCGCCGCCAGCGCTCTGGGGTTTAAACAAGCATTTCACAGCGCGAGAATTTTTTGAGCGTGATTTTTTGATGAATATGGTGGAAGCCGGTCGCTCTGACCAGTCGCTATCATGCGCACCCATACATCGCGGAACCTGTCAAATAGCGACTCGGAACCTTGTATTCAACATCACGCCACACCGACTGAGTCGCTGTCAACAACCGAACAACGGCCAAGCACGGCGACTACTAGCGGGCGCTGTGAAAATACCGCTACAGTCGCTCAACTGTCGCTACATGTCGCTATTAATAAATCAGCCTCTTAGCTTCCTGTAACAATCATAGGCCTCGATTCACTAAGGGCCTTATTCATGAAGCTCTAGCGGCAATCTGGTGAGCTGCTAGAATGCCATGTAGCATCCGATTCATCATTATCCCAGGCTCAGCGTACAGCGCCGGCATTCTGCCTTGCAGAGCGCCACGTCTAACCTGTTGCTACCTGGCGCTCTCCCATACATTTCTATGGACGATCCTTAAATCCCTTTCCTAAACCCATTTTTTTTTTTTCCTTAAAAAAACCCACAAACCTTCTGACATGTATCCTGGCCAAGAAAATGACATTTTTGAAAACTTTTTGGATTAATAATATTTTTATGCAGAATTGTCCTTACATGTCTGGTATTAAAGTGTTCATGTTACAATGTAATAACAATATAATTCCATATGTTTTCGCTTTGTTACTAGTGGATACATGTTCATAAACTGCCTTTAAACCTGGATATTCAGCATGATTTAATGAAAAGCCCAATCCCTTAAAAAAACAATTCCCCAGCATCCAAAATTATTATATTTTACATTTTTAGTCACTTACTTATTATTCTTTCCCCCACTGGGCTTCAACTCTGTTCAGGACATCACACATACTGAGGAGAGGAGAGTGGGATAAAGTACAGGGGGTGGGGTTATAGCTGTGCTTTGCACAGACAGAGCAGAGCTGGGTCAGGGAAAGGACAGCAATCCCAGAATGCAGAGCGACACAGTCAGAAGACACTTCCTGTTTGCAGGATGCCTGATATTCCATGAGCCGCCATCTTGGATGCTTAAAATCTCATAACATGCAGTAGATGCAGGTAGGGAGATTTTTAATGTGAGCAATCTGTATTGTACAGGGTGTGGGGAACATATAAGATATGCTCTTATTCAGGGTGAAGGTCCGCTTTAATCACACAGCCTCTGGCGCTATGGGCTCCAATTACATGATTTTGAGCGCCGGCGAGGTTTGTGGCTGTTTTTTTGATTTTTAGTCAGTCGCACTGAGCTGGCGTTACAGTGCGCTCACATACAGCGTAGTATAGCGACTAACATATCATATTCATCAAAGCCCGCCAGCGACTGAGGCGCTCTGAAACAATGATCCATGGCCGAGCACAGCGACTACTAGCGGGGGCGCACTGAAATCCACTCTACAGACGCTCATCTGACGCTACCTGGCGTTAGTAATGAATCTGCCTGCCTGAGTTGAAAACAATTCTCATGGTAGTAAAAAAATCAATTCATGAGAAAAAGACCTGAGAATTTCACTGTCCCCCGAGGTAGGAAGACAATAATAGTCAATGGCACTTTTTACTACAGGTAAAAAGGGAGAATAAGAGGCTGATTTATTAATAGCGGCAGGTAGCGACAGTTGAGCGACTGTAGCGGTATTTTCACAGCGCCCGCTAGTAGTCGCTGTGCTTGGCCATTGTTCGGTTGTTGACAGCGACTCAGTCGGTGTGACGTAATGTTGAATACAAGGTTACGAGTCGCTATTTGACAGGTTCCGCGATGTATGGGTGCGCATGATAGCGACTGGTCAGAGCGACCGGCTTCCACCATATTCATCAAAAAATCACGCTCAAAAAATTCTTGCGCTGTGAAATGCATGTTTAAACCCCAGAGCGCTGGAGGCGATGTGTTAAAAGTAGTTTTTTAACCCCCAAACAACCATATTTTTGGAAACCAAAAAAAAAAAAAATATTTTAAATAATTTAGTAATATTAATACATTAATATCAGACCTGTAATATCAATTCTGTACAATTTTTACTTTTTTTTGCCTTAAAAAAATTATCTAAAATGGCAGGTCACAGAAATTAAAAAAAAAAAAACATTAATAACAATTAATTATTAATATTTAAAGATTGTTCCATTGAAATGCATTGGAGAGCGCCAGGTAGCGACAGGTCATACCTGTCGCTGTTCAAGGTCGGACGCTGGCGCTGTGGGCTGAGGCTGGAATAATGATGAATGAGTCGCTATATGGCGCTATCTCAGTCGCTAAGCAGGATTGGCTTGATAAATGTGTGATTGTGGTGGGGAGCCGGCGTTCTCGTGGCGGGGCCCGTCATTACCGGCCGCTCACCAGTCGCTACCTGTCGCTATTCCTTCATAAATAAGGGCCTAAGTTCAATACAAAGAAGTGCCATTGACTTCAATCTTGTTATTCAGTAACAGTGAAATTCTCAGGCTTTTTTCTTATGAATCTGCTTGATCCCCACAGGTAGCAGGTGAGACTAGGGGGTCGATTCAGAGCCAGGTGAGAATTCTCACTCTTTTTTAGGACAGAAAAAACTGCCATTGACTTTCATTGTCTACCTCGATTCAGGATCAGGTGAAAATTTACACCCAGTAGACAATAAAAGTCAATGTTTTCTCTCCTAAAAAAAAGAGTGAGAATTCTCACCTGGCTATGAACTGACCCCTAGATCTCTATTTAGGGGTCACCAGATATAAATGTAAGCATTAAATTACCTCTGTCAACAAATCTAACCTACTGCATGTGCTGCCCTGCGAGCGTACTCCCTGTACCGGATCACAAGGGAAAAGGCACCCATCACCTATTTGGCAGCAGAGGAGCAGGCCACACTGGAAGGGTCTCTCAGTAGTGGAGTTCTTGGAACTGGATTGTTAAAGTGGACCAACACCCTCCCCTGATCGGCCCGCGGAAGTGGACCAAAACCCAGGATAGTCAAAATCCTGGGTGTTGGTCCACTTTAATATAGGCTCTCAAGAGCTTTTAGTGGAAAAGCAGCAGGAGCCGCCCTCCTGCAGCAGAGAAGATCATGGGTAAACCATGGCCCTGGGCTCCTCTTCTCCAGCCCTAGATTGTAGACTGCTTAGTACATTGAAAGCATTCTAGTGCACACATTGATTTGCAAAGCAATAATTGCTAAATCGACCACAATCAGACGAGAATGGATCCATTGAAATACCTGCTGCAATCAAGCGGTGTTCGAGAATTTGTTTGAGCGTTATATAGTTTTGGCTGACGTCACTTTTCTACTTCGTCACATAACAGTTTGCATGTGGAAACCACAAATAGGATGATACACTCTACCCTACTGTCTCAGGTCATGAGATCTGCACGAACGATCTCGGGAATGAACAACAGGAACTTAACTTAGGAGCCATGCGCTCACATGCTCAACGAAAGTCATCTGTTCATAGAAATGGACCAAAAGACTTGCAGAAGACTGTATCTGGATAACCAACCCCTTGAAAGCAAGTAAGCCTTGCCTTGGGATAGTCTGGCTCTGCATCACACATACTGATTGATAGCCAACATAAAAAGCATATGTCCAGGATGCAGGGCCGGCGCCAGCACAGGGCAAACCTGGGCAATTGCCAGGAGACCTGGCATCTCTAGGGACCCACTCAGGCTCACACTTGGCCATGGTATTATTTTAAAGTGGATCTGAACCACCGAATGCCATATGTTGTTTGCAGACCTGGTCATGGCTGGCTTCAGCAACAATGGATAAGGTGGCATAGAATGGAGCGCAATTGAGGGAAGCTCTGAAGGTGTTGAGAACTATGTGACAACCGATAGCAATGATGGAGTCTTTAGTGGCAGCGGAGCAAGGGCTGAAGGGTGCTTGGTGGCAATAGAGAATGCAACAAGGACTAGAGGATGATTGGTGGCTATAGGGAAGGCATTAAGAACTGGAGGGCGATCAGCAGCAGAAGATGACCCATTTGTGGCAGTGGAGCTGAAAGGTTACATCATGTGACACAATACTTTGGGGCCCACTAAGACTTTCCCAACGGCCTCCATAAACCTAGAGCCAGCCCTGCCAGGAAGGGACCCAGCCAGTTTCCTGCTATGAATTCAGTTCCAATAGCACCACTATTTCTAATGGGAGTTGCCAGAGGGTGTGGGTGGAAAACAAGGTAAGTTTGAGGACCAAATGGAAGGTACAGGGGCAAAAGATGATAAGTAAGCCCTTTCCATTGGTCTAGAGCACCGTTTCTCAACGTGCAGTACATGTACCCCAGGGAATAGTTCAGGAATACACCTGACAGGTCTGGTATATTATTTATTAGGTCTTGTATAACAGCAAAACATGACTTATTCTTCTTTTGAAAATGCTTTGATGCCAGTGACCTACATATTTTGGTAATATTTGTAATTGTTCTCCTCCTTGGGGGTACTTGGATGTAACTTCCTGTCACTAGGGGGTACTTGGCGTGTAAAAGGTGAGAACCACTGGTCTAGAGCAGGGGATTTCAACCTGTTTTCATTAATTACCACTTTCCATTTTTAAGCTGTGTGGAACGTAAGGGATGTCAGTCCCTAAAACGTGTTAAAAACATACAAAACAGCCATGAACTGCACATAAATAGTTTTTATCGCCATTTGCATATTTGTAGTTTTTGAGCAAATCAGGCTTGTGTAAAGGATAGAGGGCAGCAGATGAGGTTGGGGTACAGGGCAGTGTGCTTCCTTTCTTGAGGACCAATTGAAAGGCTCTCAAATACCAGCAGTGGTACTCGTACCACTGGTTGGAGACCCCTGGTTTAGAGATTTTATCAGTGGGTTGCAGAGAAACATGAGGAGGACCTTGGTTAGTTTGGATGCTGTGAAGAGTATGAAATGGTCCATGTTAGGACGAGCGGTGCACGCCCATCTAGCAGCACTTCACTTACCTCCATGGCTGCATCCAGCCGTCATCCATTTTGCAGCACTTCCCTCATGGCTGTTCCCAGCTGTCTCCCTTCCCCCAATGCTTCCTTCTCACATGCTCAGGTGCGCGTACGTCTCCGTCCACTAGAGGGCGAGCGCACTAGATTCCTGAGATTTAAAGGGCCTGTACAGCACTGATTGGTGCCTGGTCATCCAATCCTGCATCCACTTCTCCTATTTAAAGAGGCACTTCCTTCCTTCAGTGCTGGATCTTGGTCTCTCCATGCTTGTTGAAAGTCAGACATTCTTGGATTGCTCACCCGTGTACCAACCTCTGCCTGTCCCCGACTCTGAACCTTTGCTGCCTGCCCCGACCTCGGCTACTCACCTTTACCGCGCGAACCTGTGCTGCCAGCCCCGATCTCTGCCTGTACTTACTACGCCTTTTGCCTGCCACTTGTGTACCTCGCTGAACCTCGGCTGACTGTGGGACTGGGCCGCTGTTGGGGGGTAGCGACCTGGGGGTCACTCGCCACACAAGACCAACCTGCCTTGCGGTGGGCTCTGGTGAATACCGGTGGCCCCTTAGACTCCGCTCCCCTGACACGGTACCAGCCATCAGTCCCACGGTTAAAGCGGATCCACACCTGAGTCCGCTCCACCCGGTCCGTGACAGTCCATAGGTGGAAGGGGCCTTTATATGTTAAGGGTCCTCATTGTTGTATAAAAGCTCCTTTGGACACTATATGGCCCATTTACTAAAATGTAGCAAGTATAGTTCGGTGAACCCCTCAAGGTTCAGGTTCGGTAAGTTTGGTCTAAGTTTGAATAAAAGTTCAGGTTCTGGGACCAAACCTGGTCCCTATTGAAATCAATGGAGACACAAACTTTGGGGTGAAAATTCTGCCTCTGGGGGCAGGCAGTGCTGGCCTTAGAAGTGTCCTCACTCATAGGAGCGGTGGCCATCTTTCTGTGGCCCCGGCCATAGCCCATTTGATAGAAATGCCAACCAAAGAACGGATCAGGGCTCAGGTGAATTACTGCAGTGCTCTCTGCTGCACACTCTACATAGGTAAGCTGGGTTATGGATGTTTGGACTGAACGGCAAACTTGAACATGAACTTCTGACTGAAGGCTATGTTCAGGTTTGGGAACCCAAACTTGCAAAGTTTGGTACAAACTTGAACCTTACGGTTTGGGTTTGCCCAGCACTAATAGAAAGCTCTCCACATTATCTATACGAGTTCAATGCCTTATGTAGCAACTTTGCCAACTCATATGAAGAGCTCTTCCCAGTAGTGCAGTGTTCCCCAACCCCCTCAAGGCCGACCAATAGGTCAGGATTTGTAGATGTCAACACATATGCATAGGTGAAGTGATTTGTGCCATCTTGACCTGTTGGTGGGCCTTGAGGAGAAAGTTGGGGAACAACTAGTGAATATCCCAAAGAGGGTAGTTATTTCCCTAATTTAAATGCTTCTTCTCATTGAAAAACTTCTGAACAACCTCTTTACATACAATAAGGTGCAGTTTATTATGTGTAGGATGAGAGCTCACTAGCCAACTTGACAAAAAATCATATTTTAGTGAATTAATTAATTAATGGGGTAGTAGTGGATTTTTGGATTTTAGGGCAGCAAATTCCATACTCACTGTCATCCTGTCTGGAGATGAGGTGGTCAACTATTCATCTGCATAGAGCCTGGAACGTGCTGTTGGCAGCCCTGTCTGTGATGCCTCCATGTGCTATTTGGGGTTCCCCTATGTAAGCACTCCAACAATGCAACCAAGGGTGCCATGGAAGGCAGTTTGGGCTGCACAGTAAGTCCTCAAGGGCACCAATAATCTAAATAGTCACTGATCTGGAAAATGAATTTTCGTTGCTATTGACAGAGAAGCTGGGGGAGCACTATCTAACCTTTCTAATAAAACTTGCTTTTGTATGAAGATGCATTATTTGCAGCCTTTATGATGTCCAGGGGCCCATTAATTAACACCAACTTGTTGAAGGCAATTTTTGTGTCTCTAGACAGAAATGATTAGACATGGAGCATCGTTATGAAAAGGTCACATCTCCTGACCTACATTTCCACTGCAGACCGACCACCCCCCTCTGACACACATACATGTATGACGTGCTCTACAACATCGCTCTGTAATACCTTGCGACAACCCTCCCCCTTGGAAATGTCAGACAACTGACACAGTGACCCCCCCCCCCCCCCCGCTACATATGCATTCCCATCTCCTGGGAATACAGTTCCTATATGTGCATATGTCACAGTCAGACTTTTCGGCAAGAAAAAGAATCAGAAACACCCACTAGATCTGCCCCATGAAAGAAAATCATTCCCAATGCTCTTTATATGGCCTTGATCCAATAAGAGTTAAAAAAAATTCTCATGGTAGTAAAATATTCAATTCATGAAAAAAAGCCTGAGAATGTCACTGTTGCTGAATCACCAGATAGGAAGACAATGAAAGTCAATGGCACTTTTCTACTCCTAAGAAAAGCAGAGAACTCTTTACTCCTTTCTACACTGTAGTAAAAGCCGCCATTGACTTTCATTGTCTTTTTATCTAGTGATTCAGTAACAGTGACATTCTCAGGCTTTTTTCTCATGAATTGAATTTTTTACTACCATGAGAACTTTTTTCAACACTTTTTGAATTGAGGCCTTTATCTGAAGGGCCAACAGATGACCCGATGCAGTTGTTTCGTGTATGGCTGATTTGGGGCAAACTAGCGTTAGGATTACATAGCAACAGATTGTTTACTGTTTGTTTAGCAAAAGATTAGTGTTAGAATTAGTCTCACAGCAGCTTGGCTTCCATAGCTTGTCAAGATTAGGCTTTCGGTCAGGGTCAGGGCAGTGTTAGGTGACAGGGTTAGGATGAAGGTCATTGGATCTGTACAGGGTAATTCTATGCTGAGTTTGGGCAATCAAAGCATCACATGACCTACCTAAAAAAATTTGGGGCTAAAATTGTTCAGGGAAAGCCTAAGATAACCGGTCTTTTGCGTGTGCAACCTGTGTGATCACAAAGGGGACCTTCTCTATCTCTCCCAAGTTAAAGCCAAGAGACACCTTTTAGACAGCCCCATAGAGACAAAGCTCTCTTTTTACACACACTTTATGCTCCATTTCTTTGCTTTCCACATTGCCCACTGCTGAATCTGGGTTCAGGCAATCCCCAGAAATTCTAAATACGCTTTTGACCAGGACCACACCATTTAATATTCAAAATTGATTTATTAATATAAGACAGACGAGCAGTGGAGATCTTGGAGGCCCGGGAGGGCCCCTGTACCACAGAGGATAAAAGGCATATATCTGGCGTACAGACGACTTACCCACATGACAACGCATATTTAAAGAACTGGGGAGCAGCCAGAAAGGAAAAACAGCATCCACAACTCTGCGGGGTCCGTTAGGAATAAGCAGGACCGGAAAGCTCCAAATCTGCAATATAAGGGTGCATGAACCAGATTCCTCTGAGGTACAAGGAATAACAATATGATATGTAGACTGAACAAGTACATGATGTAAAAGGATGAGGAAACCATAAAGAGCATCCCAATTTCCTTAATTAGGGCACGGAGGAAGCCAACATAGGAGGCGAAACATGTCTGCCCAATCAGGAAGGGATTATGAATCCAACTGATTACCAAGACAACAGGGAGAAATGTATCATATATACATTTGAAAAATGTGATCTATGTATTATAAATGAACTAATGTGTTTTGAATATCATGTAAATAACTAATATCATGTAAATAATTAATTGAGAGCTCAGAGAGTATGAATTTGTAAACATATGTATTTTAAAGAATAATATATTAATAAATCAATTTTGAATATTAAATGGTGTGGTCCTGGTCAAAAGCGTATTTAGAATTTCTGGGGATTGCCTGAACCCAGATTCAGCAGTGTGTTTAGAACGCTTGACCATGTACCAATCGACATTTCCCATACATATATGTGGGTCACACAGTTGGAGGACCTGGATATAGGTCGCTCCACTATTGAAATTTTTCCACATTGCCACCATTATTCTGTCTCTTTCTCCAGCAATTTCTATTTGTATCTCTTCTCCACTTTCTTCCATGTTAGTTTATTTTCCTGCCTTTCACAGTACCTCTGTGTTTCTCTTTTATGTGATCCTGACATTTTTTTCTATTCCTATAAATCCTCGCTTTTTTAGCTCTCTTACACATTCCCTCTGTTCATACCCCCTTTTCCTCCACCCTCCTCTTATCATCTTCTCAATGTCTTCATTTTCACCCTTACTCATTCTCTCTTTCCCCTATTACCTTTTTATTTTCTCTGTTCCTTCTGCCTTGCTGTATAACAACTTCCTCTATCTATTCCACATTGTCTCTTTCACGTACCCTCCTTCACCCTCTCATTTCCACATTCCCTCCCCTCTCTCTTTTCCAAATTCCTCCTTCTCTCTACTACATTCCCTCCTTCTCTCTCTTCCACATACCCGCCTTCACCTTCTCTCTTTCATATTTCCTCCTCTGTCTCTTCTACATTTCCTTCTTCTCTCTCTCTTTCACATTCCCTCCTTCTCTCTATCTTCCACATTCCCTCCTCTATCTCTTCTACATTTCCTTCTTCTCTCTCTCTTTCACATTCCCTCCTTCTCTCTCTCTCTTCCACATTCCCTCCTCTATCTCTTCTACATTTCCTCCTTCTCTCACTTTTCCACATTTCCTCCTTCTCTCACCCAAACCCAAACTGTGGGTAACTTGTGGATTTCTTTGGGTACCTGATTTACCCTGATTAGGGGTGCTCGTCTACTCTTCTGCCCCAGGAAATGCCAAAATAACATATTTTACTTGCTATCAGGTACCCTGTTAGGAATTTGTTACCCCCATAATGCCAAACAGTATGTTGTGATCTATCTGTGGGGCATCCCAAATCATGATTGTATGAAGCCCCCACCTTTACTATGATGGCAATTCCATGGTGCATGCATGGGCCGTGATGGGATCCTCTGCATCCCTCTGGCAGTCACATGCACTGCTATGACACTCAGTTTTTCTAGTCGTACATTTATTATTTGCATTGCTAAGAAATCTAATCAGAGAAGAGCTCCAGGCATGTGCTGTGGAATAGCTGCCAAGATAAGAAAACATGGTAAAACCCAGAGATTGTGAAAGAACACCCACTTGGTTTACCAGCCCTGGAGTCTGAAAGCTGTCTGTTCAAGTCCCCCGGTGCATCCTGTTTTGGGATTCCCCACTGTGTAAATCCCCAAAATCACTGCCAAATTCTTCCCATGCCAGCTTCACAGGCTGTAGCTGCATGGTTGGGATTTCATAGCTGAGGTACTCATTACGTAGGCACCCAGCCAACTAAGATAGACTGGGCGCGGGAGCACACTGCAGGACGCAGGGAGGACGGGGATGTGCCACTTGCACTCCCTATAGCGGAGTTATGGGCAAATACAGCACCTTATAAATAGCAGAAAGGAGAGTTGGACGGCACCAACTTGTATCTGATTAATGTGGTGCACTGCTCTGGAACAGGCTCAGACTATCTAAACAGCATTAGAACAAAGTGGGGAGGGGGGGGGGGGGAGCCCAAATCCCCAGAAGGAGGAGCAATGGCCAGAGACTTGAAATTGCACTCACGTGTAATATCTTTGTAAATAGTTTATTTCATTACTATGATACACAACAATATATGTTAAAAATCCATACTAAAAAACATACAAAACAAACACATTCTCACAATCTGCCATGGGGGGAGCTGATGTTAAGTGAAGCCATTGAAAAGTAATTAAAGCCTAAATATCATAAATCCTCTTAATACATATAATCATTAAAGTGGACCAACACCCAGGATTTTGACTATCCTGGGTTTTGGTCCACTTCGGCTGTGTGAAACCCCCCAGAAACCCCGAAAAACTCACCTCTCCTCGCTCCCACGTGACCGCCGCTGCCAATCCCCGCCGACGGACAAGCGGGAGGCAGCGACGGACAAGAGAGCGCGCCCGCCGCCGCCTCCCACGCGTCACTCTTACAGGGCGCGCGCCCGCGCCGGCCGTTTGTGAATCCTGCTAGAGGGACGCGCGGGAGGCAGCGGCGGGCGCCGCTGGATCGTGGATAAGGTAGGGATTTAGGGGTTTCTGGGGGGTTTCACACAGCGGGCACCCCCGATCGGGGTGCCCCGCAGTCAGGGGTCTGATCGGTCCAGGAATCTTATAGATTCCCGGGCCGATCATGGGAGGGTGTTGGTCCACTTTAAGTATAAATAAAGTGCCTGTGCTTCCAAAAAAGTGCATCAATTCATAACAGGCCATCAGTATTATTCAGTGCAAAATACACAAAAGTACATGACGTAGGTCCAAACATGTCAAAAAATACTAATCTTACATATAAGTAGTGCTGGCATTCACAGGTCCCCCCAGGAAAAAGCCAACGCATTTCGTGATGGATTGTCACTATTTCAAGGCACTACTTATATGTAAGATTAGCAATTTTTGACATGTTATGATATTTTAGGCTTTAATTACTTTTCAATGGCTTCACTTAACATCAGTGCCCCCCATGGCAGATTATGAGAATGTGTTTGTTTTGTATGTTTTTTTAGTATGGATTTTTAACATATATTGTTGTGTATCATAGTAATGAAATAAACTATTTACATAGATATTACAAGTGAGTGCAATTTCAAGTCTCTGGACATTGCTCCTCTTTCTGGGGATTTGGGCTTCCCCACTTTGTTCTAATACTTATAAATATGCAGGAAACCCATCGCTGATTGGACCAGAGCCCATGCATGTGCCCTGGAAAGGTGGGGAAGGTAAGTTTTGCGGGTGACCTGGTGAACCTGTATACCCAAGGGGCAAGGACCAAAGCCAGCACACTGAAATGTTTGTGTTTTTGTTCCTCTTAAAGTGGACCAACACCCACCGGTGATCGGCCCGGGAATCTATAAGATTCCCGGGCCGATCACCTCCCTCCCCGCGGGACATCCGAGATCGGGATGTCCCGCGGGGTGAAACCCCCCCAAACACCCCAAACTCCTTACCTTAGTTTCGGCGGCTGTTCGGGGGGGTTTCACACAGCGGGGCACCCCCGATCGGGGAAGTGGACCAAGACCCAGGATAGTCAAAATCCTGGGTGTTGGTCCACTTTAAAAGCGTAAGTCCAGTTATCTAGTAACCCCCTCCCCCAAAATGTCCTGTCTTACTACAGGACTGGACTTCTGCTTTCAGGGCAGCTTTCATGTGAACATACAAGCAGCCAATAGGAGGAGCCCCCCGAAACAGCTAAATATATAAGGTAGGTAAAGACATAAATGTATATTTTATTATTGAGCTATAAGGAAAAGGAAGGGAAACGCAGCATTTTCTTTTTTGCCTACAGACCAATGGTTTCCAGCCAGGAGGTACAATGGAAAGCTGCACGCTGATCTGTACCCCAAACTGATGTGCTGCCATCTATACTTTACTCAAACCTGATTCGCTCCACAAGTACAAATCTGCTGCAACAGGTGGTAAAAACTATGTATGTGCATTCTGTGCACTTTAAATTGTTGTTTCGTGCATTTTAACCTTTTATAGGGGACAAATAGCCCATATGGACCACCTAGGGTGGTACTTGATGAAAAAAGATTAGACTTTCCCTTCATCCTGAATGTGTAATACACCAGGCTCTTCCCACAGATGGACTAAATATTGACTTGAAGTGATATTTCAGGCATAGCTAGCTAATTGTTAGGCCATTGCATTGGGCTACATTTCTGTCCTAAACTGTTTACTGTTTTTAAATTGAAGAAGAATATCGACGTTTAAAGTTTTACCCCATAATTTCTCTTCTGAAGCATGTGGGCGTGTCCCTCGGCTCTGTGATGCTCTATAATAATCAGCATAATGGGTGGGGTAATGCTGGTATCCTAATTGCCCTGCTAACGTGCACCTCCCAGGTTAGTTATAAAATGGTCTGAGCGACTGCCACCCCTCCTTTGTTCCTTTTGAATTTGTGCAAGCACATGGGGTGTGGGGTCTAGGCTGTATTGCAAGGTCTTCGACCATTCCACCCCATGGGCTGCACTTGAGGTTTAGGGCAACCTCAGGTAAGCCTGCTCCCAATTTATCTATTGCATTGTATGTCCCAAATGGGGCTCTCAGAGATTAGAGTTAGGACTGCACCCCACAGAGGCAACTTGGCGCTTGGTGGTGCAGCTTAAGCTACTTCTGCAGATGTGTGTGACCGAGTCCTCTGTTTTTAACCAAGTTTAGAGACAGATTTTAGGTTGGTCTACAAGCTAACAGGGTTGAGTGCTGTGGCCTTTAAGACTGGGGTAATGCTGGAAGCAAGAGCGCTTGCTAGGAGGAGGCTGGGTGGGAAGGAAGGAGGGAGGGGTTAGCTGGGCCTGAATGGCAGCTCTGGTCTGGACTAGCTCCTCCAGCTAGTATTGGTGGTCCACGATGTCAGGGTGGCTCTAGAGGGGCAGATAAGGAAGTATATTTCCTAATTTAGGAATAAAGGAGTTTAGAGAGAAGTCACAGCGCTGGAGGAACATTTAACAAGGTAAGGACTGTTTTTTTTTTAACATTTTGCCAGAAAAATCCCTTAAACCATGGTCTTGGTCACATTTATAGCACAAAGCTGGGCCAGATAGTGAAGTTATTCCTTGTACTGCCCTGACGGTGGCCCTGGTTACCAGTATGGGGCATGGGTCCACAAAAAAACAATCCAAACAGGAATTTAACCTGAACCTTTGCTCTAGACACTTTGATAAATAAGTTACTGCAATCACCACAGAAAAAGATGAACTTACAAAAATCAAACCAACAAGTTTGTTTTAATATAAAGATAAACGTTTGTGCAGAAGTTAGACAGAAAACTTGAGGAAAAAATCTTCAAAGTAAAACAAAAAACTTTTTTTCGTTCACATAAAAAACTTTCACATCTCCTTTTTTTATTTTTTTTTCGTTGTTTATTATTTTTTCCTTAGGGAAACATCCCACCTCAAAATGAAAACTTGTTTTTTTTTTTTTTAAACGCCTTTTCTGCTGGTGTGTATAATGTGTAAAAACAGCAAGTTTGAGTGAGGGATGCGAGGTGGGAGGGGATAAAAGAGATTGCAGCTGCTTAGTGGTTAAAAGAAAGAGGCTGAGACCAGGGAAATGGTGCCGCTGGTAGATCATGACTCTGTGGCTTCCACCCCAAATGCAACGTTGGGGCAGCCAGGTCATCGTCCGACTGTTAACATTGCGGGGCCAACTTGACCAGACCTTCCATGTTTTCCAAGGACACCCCGGCATAAAGCACTCTGCCATTAATTCAGCGGCCAACATTCCCAGGAAATCCATCCTTCCAGAGATCCTCCTAGTTTACTATTCGTCACTCATATCCACATAATAACCTGGGACTGATGGCAGCTAAGCATGGAAGGGCCTGTAAACCATTCAAAATTGTTTTATGTAAAAGAGCTCATAACAAATATGTGTGTAAACCTAGACGTCATGTACATCAGCCTGGTAGTCATCAGATCCTTTATTTCATATAAGCTCCTGAAACCTTTTCCTCTGAGGGGTTTATATTAATGGTGGGGCAGCCCTCCAAGATTTTAGCTTTGCATAAACGCCTATGAGTTTAATCAGCCAACTGGCTTTTCTAGCAAATTCATAGTAAAGGACTTATTCTTCCAATTGCATCAGAAGTCTAGAAAATCGTAATGGCCATGATTACTCCATGGCCCCTTTCCTCTGGACTGCCCATGAGACTATTACGTCTTGACTGAAAGGCCATGATGACTCTTCTGCTATACTGAACCTCAAGAGGTTCCTCCCACAACCCCACCAGCAAGGCAGCCCGATTTAGGTTGCGCGCAAGTTACTGTTGCACATGTGCTTATCTCACAGCCCATTTGACAGCAAATTCATTTCAACTGGTTGCCAGTGTAGTAGGGAGCAAGTAATCAATTTCTGCCATTGGTGGTTGGGTATCCTAGACAGGGAAGCTCCACCAACTAGGGGTGCGAGTGGAGCAACCAGCTCCCTAGAGTTAATAATACTCTAGGGCCGGTGCTCCCCCTATTTATGGGGAGCTGCTGTGTGTATCACCAGGGATTGCTGAGTACATTTGTCTTGCCGGCGACCTCATGCGGCATCCTCACTACACTTAAAGTGGACCCTCCCGACAGCCCCTCTAACTGCTACCTGTCCCTCCCAATCAGAGTACTTCAGGCGATGCTGCTGGCTCGGCAGTGTCTTGGTTTAAAAAGCTTTTTTGCTGCCGTGGCCACACCTAGCCAGCAGATTTGGGTTTGCCAGTTGGCTGAGTCAACCGCATCTCTAGTCTGAGGGGCACTCCTGTCCCCAGCTGATCTGAATGGCTGGACGCTGGAGCACACCTCAGGTGAAGGGAACTGACTGTAAGGAGCTATGGGAATCCGTAGTACTGACTGCAAGGACCTATGGGAGCCATGGCCCCGACTGTAAGGAGCTATGGGAATCCCTAGCACTGCTTGTAAGGAACTATGGGGAGTCCCTAGCACTGACTTTAAGGAGCTATGGGAGTCCCTAGCACTGACTTTAAGGAGCTATGGGAGTCCCTAGCACTGACTTAACGGAGCAATGGGCATCCTTAGCACTGACTGTAAGGACCTGTGGGAGTCCTAGCACTGACTGCAAGAAGCTATAGGAGTCCCTTGCAAGGAGCTATGGGAGTCCCCAACACTGACTCTAAGGAGCTATGGGAGTCCCTAGTGCTGACTGTAAGAACCGGTGGGAGCTCCTAGCACTGACTGTAAGGAACTATGGGAGTCCCTAGCACTGACTGTAAGGAACTATGGGAGTCCCTAGCACTGACTGTAAGGAGCTATGGGAGTCCCTAGCACTGACTGTAAGGAACTATGGGAGTCCCTAGCACTGACTGTAAGGAGCTATGGGAGTCCCTAGCACTGACTGTAAGGAACTATGGGAGTCCCTAGCACTGACTGTAAGGAACTATGGGAGTCCCTAGCACTGACTGTAAGGAGCTATGGGAGTCCCTAGCACTGACTGTAAGGAACTATGGGAGTCCCTAGCACTGACTGTAAGGAACTATGGGAGTCCCTAGCACTGACTGTAATGAACTATGGGAGTCCCTAGCACTGACTGCAAGGACCTTTGGGAGCTCTATCATCAAACTAAGAGATGCCTACATAGCATTTAAAGCTTGACCCCTACTCAAACAAAAGTTTGGAAACAAAGGTTACCCACTGCTAGTGGTTTTATAACAGAGGAATTACAAAGCTACTTAAAGCTCTTTTACATTAAACATTTTTTCCACTGGCCCTTTTACAGTAATACATTTTCCTTATTTTAAATCCTAAAAAGACACAATTGAACTTTACATTAGGTGAAAAGGCTGCTGAAAACTGGGAGAAACAAGTAGCAAAAATATATATTTTACCATCTTTTTTTACATCAATTTCTATAGGAACCTAAAATGTCTCCTTCTTCCAGTTACGTTACCTTGAGCTGCGCTGAGATTTTCCTATGTGTTGTCAAGAAAACAAATGACATAAACGCTGAAACAACTGTATTAAGAGCAGAGTGCTTTTGGGGTGCAGGCAATGGCAGTGAATGTATTAGGTGACTCAGTACACCCCCCCCCCCGAACCCCAATGTGAAGTGGTTTGACTGTAAATGGTCACAGCACTCTGATTTGAGCGCAGGCCCCGGGCGCCACCACCACCCTCCGTCCACAATCACACAGCACAATGCGAGATTTTGCTCAGTCTTAAGCTTTGTGTTGAGTCCGTTCTCCATCCAGTGGGTGTGAGAAGTCCAGAGGCACAGGTTGAATTGTCATAAAATGAGGGGAGTGACAGATATAGGTCCATGTAATCTGCAGCCACCTCCACTGGCTCATTCCAACTTGAGCAGAGACTAGTCCAGTCCATGTGACAGCACAGTGATGCTTTGCTGTTGAGGTCAACAGAGTGCAGAATAAAGGCTAAAAGCCAGGGAGAATGGGGTATCCCAGGCCCAGGTCCAATGAACTAGGTGGGGAGTGAGGAAAGGATGAAGTGAGAGGAGCAATGAAGTCTGTGCATGTGCTGGTGAGTCTCCGGCGCCTTATTGCAACAGGCCAAAGGGAGGTCAGGGCGAGTGTGTAGACGGACTGCTGTGAGTGGAACTGGGGGACAAACTGGGGCTGCAGCTTCCTGGGGGCACCGGGGTAGGAGGAGTCAGACTAGGGGATCCAGCTCCCATGGCATCCATGCCCTCAGAGTTCTCCAGCATCTCTTGGATAAGCGGAGGCATGGATCCGGGAATCTCCATCTTCAGAGTGATTACACGTTCAGCACCTGTAAATTGGAAAGGAAAGACAGGTTAATCAGCAGGACAAAGCAGCATTTGTGTAAAAACAGTCATATGCCCTAATCAGGTAAAAAATAGAAAGACATGCCTATACTCGCCTTACTCTCCCCTCTTTTGCTGTTCTATGTGCTCTCCTACCTTCTCAATAATAAGTGGCAGGGAAGTGTGTTTAGACAGGCCACGCTGATCTCCATGTGTCCAGTCTGGATGTAAAACTCAGGCGAAACGTGCGCGTAGGGCTGACTGAAAAAGTTGTCTTCTACGAATTAGCTGGCTTTAAAATGGACCAAAACCCACACCACATAGGCTCTGAAATCTATAAGATTCCAAGGCCGCTGGATTTCCTCCCCTGGGGCATCCAGAATCGGGATGCTCAACTGTGTGAAACCCCCCAGGTTGACCTGAAACTCACCTTCATTCCGGGTCCAACGGCGCATGCGTGAGCAGCGGCTGCATCCCCGATATCCCTTTAGCAGGGCGCATACCCACGCTAGGCATTGTGAATGGCCGACGCGGGAACGCTCCCTGTTAGAGGGTAGCGGGGAATGCGGCAGCCAGCGTACTCGCTCACCTTAGACGAGCTACTGGAAAAAGGGGCTCGCGCGGATCCGAGCGCACTGATTGGACGTGCAGCCACGCATACATTATAGGACCAGGAAGAGGTAAGTTTGTTCGGGTGACCGACCCGACCCAATCGGGGTGCCACGGGGGCAAAGTCAAAATCCTGGGTTTTGGTCCACTTTAAGGAGGAAGAAAACACAGGGATTTACCAGTGTGTTGTTACACTCAGACAGGGCATCAGGAATTGGGATGCCCCGCTGTGTGTATCCCCCCCCCAGATCGCCCAATTTACTCGCCATCCTGGTGTTCCCACGGCCCAGGCTTGGCCTAGACCGTGCACACCAATTGGCTGAGCAGCTGCTTTGAATCTGAGGATCAGGGGGTGGGGGTGTTTTAGACTCTGGGATTTCAAAGTTCCTCGTTAAAGTGTATTATCCTGGGTTTTTGGCCCGTTTTGGGATGCCCCACTGTGTAAAATTTCTAAGGTCGCCCAGTAAACTCACCTTTTCCCGGTCGTGCACAGAGTTTCATTCAAGCAGCACGCTGGGCTGCGCTTAGTAAAATCCTCTAAGAGCCTTATTTATCAAGCACTTCTGCCAGGCAATGCCACTTCAGTTCAAATAAGATTAGTGAAAGCTATGATTTCAGAATTTCTCTGCAAGTTGCTGCACCACTAATATTTTGGTAAATGTGTTTCTTGCAGTGCAGCAACATGGGCAGGTGTGGAAGAAATATATATAATTATGTTTTTTACTACTCTACTTTGCACCGATGTGGCACTGTCTGGCAAAAGTGCTTGATAAACCAGGCCCCAAGACTTGGCTAAGGCCGAAGCCTAGCCAAAAAGAGCAGAGCTGAGTGTGCCAGAAGCTGTAACCCTCTAACATGGTGCGTGTCCACGCTGGCCATTCAGAAATGTATCCTATTTATTATAGGATGTATGAATAATGCCCCCTAGCAGCCCCTTACAGGGAGGTTGGAATGTCACCATGTGCGATCCCACAGCTCGCACACCTGAAAGGCCGCATAGGATGCCTCGCTGTGCACCCAAACTTGGGAATCTCGAGATCGGGCTGCCCATTTTCACCACTTCCATGGTCCTTGACTTTGGTGCTTATATTAAGTTTTGATTTGCATTTTGTGGTCTGTGATTACATTGTGGAGTTTTAGCTTTATTTCATGTATGCAGTGACCTGCCCGATACCATAGTTATTAGAACAACAGGGGTTCCCACTGGGCGACCATAGAGGTAGAAAGGCTGTATTTCCACAACAACAGGGGTTCCACTGGGCGACCATAGAGGTAGTAAGGCTGGATCTCCACAACTACAGGGGTTCCACTGGGCGACCATAGAGGTAGTAAGGCTGGATCTCCACAACTACAGGGGTTCCACTGGGCGACCATAGAGGTAGTAAGGCTGGATCTCCACAACTACAGGGGTTCCACTGGGTGACCATAGAGGTAGTAAGGCTGGATCTCCACAACTACAGAGGTTCCACTGGGCGACCATAGAGGTAGTAAGGCTGGATCTCCACAACTACAGAGGTTCCACTGGGCGACCATAGAGGTAGTAAGGCTGGATCTCCACAACTACAGAGGTTCCACTGGGCGACCATAGAGGTAGTAAGGCTGGATCTCCATAACTACAGGGGTTCCACTGGGCGACCATAGAGGTAGTAAGGCTGGATCTCCACAACAACAGGGGTTCCACTGGGCGACCATAGAGGTAGTAAGGCTGGATCTCCACAACTACAGGGGTTCCACTGGGCGACCATAGAGGTAGTAAGGCTGGATCTCCACACTACAGGGGTTCCACTGGGCGACCATAGAGGTAGTAAGGCTGGATCTCCACAACTACAGGGGTTCCACTGGGCGACCATAGAGGTAGTAAGGCTGGATCTCCACAACTACAGGGGTTCCACTGGGCGACCATAGAGGTAGTAAGGCTGGATCTCCACAACTACAGGGGTTCCACTGGGCGACCATAGAGGTAGTAAGGCTGGATCTCCACAACTACAGGGGTTCCACTGGGTGACCATAGAGGTAGTAAGGCTGGATCTCCACAACTACAGAGGTTCCACTGGGCGACCATAGAGGTAGTAAGGCTGGATCTCCACAACTACAGAGGTTCCACTGGGCGACCATAGAGGTAGTAAGGCTGGATCTCCACAACTACAGGGGTTCCACTGGGCGACCATAGAGGTAGCAAGGCTGGATCTCCACAACTACAGGGGTTCCACTGGGCGACCATAGAGGTAGTAAGGCTGGATCTCCACAACTACAGGGGTTCCACTGGGCGACCATAGAGGTAGTAAAGCTGGATCTCCACAACTACAGGGGTTCCACTGGGCGACCATAGAGGTAGTAAGGCTGGATCTCCACAACTACAGGGGTTCCACTGGGTGACCATAGAGGTAGTAAGGCTGGATCTCCACAACTACAGGGGTTCCACTGGGCGACCATAGAGGTAGTAAGGCTGGATCTCCACAACTACAGGGGTTCCACTGGGCGACCATAGAGGTAGTAAAGCTGGATCTCCACAACTACAGGGGTTCCACTGGGCGACCATAGAGGTAGTAAGGCTGGATCTCCACAACTACAGGGGTTCCACTGGGCGACCATAGAGGTAGTAAGGCTGGATCTCCACAACACACCGCAAAAAGAAAACCTATTTTGTTCTAGCTGCAGTGAAAATGTTTGCTGGAGTTGGGCCTTAGGCTATACATTTCCTGGAAGTATGTGTATGTTTGATTTATTTATATATCCCCCCCTCTAATTAGTCACCAAACGTAAAAAGAAAAATAGTTAAAATAACATAATTTCATTGCTCAGCAACTCATTTGGAAATGTCAGAACAAGGAAAACACGTCAGGATTGTTTAGTTTAGGTAGCTGGGAATGTTTCCCGTGGCAATTATTTCATGATATGGTCAAACAAAAACCCGCAGCGGAATGTTTCCACCATGTGCTGCCACTATGCTAAAAACAAAGCTACCCGAAATATTTAACATCTGCTACAAGCAGCCTTATTGCAGGTTAAAAAATGAATGTAAAATACCCCACCCCACAAAAAAACACAAAATATCGATTGTGTACATTGTTGACTGGTTCTTTGATCCCAAGAAAACGGCAAGCAGCTCTTATTCTCGAAGTTTATAAGTACACAAGTGTGGGTTTTTCTTAAAACAAATGTGCTAGACTGAAGATTCAGAAAAGTTACTAACAGTGGTTCAGCAGCTAGAAAAAAAACAAAAAAGGTACTCACCTTTTGTTCCCCACCACTGATCGGCTATTTATTGCAATGGAGGGAGTGTGCCAAGATCTGAATAGCCCTCCTCCATTGTAGTGAATTGAGAGGGCCCCTGTAACTGATGGTAGGGGGCATGATCTTTAATGGAAGGGCAGGTGAATGGAGTTTGAGGCCCGTGGCAATGCAAGAAGTGCGGGCGGTGGCGCAGGCTCGGATCAAGCGATCAGGTGAGTTGGCGATTGGTGGACTAGCACCGATCAGTGGGGGGGGACAAAAGATAATTTCTCTTTTGTGTTTATTTCTGGAGTCTGAATGACAGTAAAGCAGATTGAAACCTGAAAATTTGCCACCTGTCCCCCAATCCGACTGAGAACCTGGTTTGGCTGACTCGGCAGTAACTCGGTTTTTTAAATCGTGGATTGGATGATCTCAAAAGTACCAAGTGATGAGCGTCAGCCAGATTTCACTTTGGGTGCGCCCACGCCCAGCCATTCAGTTAGGCTGGGCACGGGAGTGCACACAGTTACAGGGAAGCCGGGGATGTGGTGGCTGGTGAATGCATTGTCGCGAAAGCCGCTGGTTAAGGTGAGTATACCAGCAAAATGGGGGGTTTCACACAGCATTGAGGTGGACCTGACACCCGACTGTAAACAAGATTGGTTCCCTACTTTGGTTTCAGAGGTTTTCTGATTCCTCTCTTTAAGACATTGTTCACACAAAAATAAAAAAGGGTACTCACCTTTTGTCCTCCCTCCCAGCTGATCTGCAACTCACCCAATTGCTGGATCCGGTCACTGGCACTTCCATGTGGGGGCTCACACTCCCTGCCAACAGTCTTATTGGCACAGCCACGCCCGCTCTATTCATTGCAATAAAGGGGGCGTGTCAGGCTTCAGCACAACCCCTCGATTTTTGTAAATAGAGAGGTAATTATAGCACCACTGTGACTGATTGCAGGGAGTGTGAGCTCGTGATGGTGTGCCATCCAGCAAGTTGCTGATAGCCAAAGTCGGCTGCAGAGGGACAAACGATGAGTGTCCTTTTGTTTTTGGGTGGTAAATCCCTTCAGTCATGGATTCAGGACTGGGGGGGCTCCAGGGTGGATACCACTGCTATAGTTTCTCCCAAACACTGGATTAAAGAGGAATAACACACAGGAATTTTTCCGTGTGGCGGCATTTGGGATGCCCCGCTGTGTGTATCCCCCCAGGTTGCCCTATACACTCACCCTCCCACGGCACAGACTCGGGCGAGAGCGTCGATTGGCTGGGCAGCACGGTCAGCCAATCAGAGTGCTCACTGTCACGTGACTCCCTTCTGAGCCGCCTGGGCAGCTAAGCAGCCAAAGGGAGCCGAGTGCGCCACCAGCCGCATCCCCCGCTCACCTTGAAGGCGCGGACATGGGCGCGGCTAGCAGTAATGCGGCTACAGCGCAGAGGTGCGGCGAAGGCTCGGGAGAAGGTAAGTGGATCTGGGCCTCTCATGGGGTTTCACACTGTGGAGCATCCCAATTCAGGAAGCTCCAAGGACAGGAACTCTGAACTTTTAGACTCCAGGGCCTTGATGTTCCTCTTTACTACCCTTCCACCATAATTCTTTATACATAAAGGTGTTAAATGTGAGGAAGTCTCACCCTTAGCACTGATACTTCGCAAGTCTGTGATCTTCATGAGCATCTTGGGAAACATGTGCGGCTTTTTGGGTCGTCTCCTCCTGACGTAGATCTTAAGCGCTTCCAATAAAGGCTCCTGTAACTTGTCTACCTTGTCTGGTTGTTCCAGGTCCTGCCGATCTGGTGAGAAATATTACCCGTGTTTATAATATGGTCTAATGCAATTAATGACTGCTAATTAAAGAAACTGTCCGGGCCAAAAAACATTACAGTCAATGGAATTCTGAGACTGACACGGGGGGTCATATCCTGCATGTGAACGGTAAGCGCCGATGCTGTGGGGCCCCTGTTAAGGAGCAGAATGTAACAGCTGATTGGGACAAGGGGAGAACAGGTTTTTATTTGCCTGGTCAGTCCCTTTAGCCAATATAACATGATAATTTTTTCAAATATTTTCATCTTTGACAACACTTATTTAAATGCAATTAATTAATTTAAAAATAGTAAATAATGCTGAGAGCACCCTCCTGACCTAGAGATTATGGTCTCGATGCAGTAAGATTCTCTTCGTAGAAAAAAAAAAGCACTTAAGGTGAAAAAAGCCAGAGAATGTCACTGTTGCTGAATCACCAGATAGGAAGACAATGAAAACCAATGCCACATTCTTACTACAGTGTAAATAGGAGAGATAGGATATTGGAGATAGGAAATTGGCTTCCATTGGCCTCCTAGCTGGTGATTCAGCAAGTGATATTCTCGTGCTTTTCACCTAAAGTGAATTTTTTTACTACCAAGAGAATCATAGGGTCTTATTCATGAAGGTATAGCGCCAGGTAGTGCCTGTACAGCGGCAGGTAGCGTCAGGTAGAGGCAGGTGAACGCCAGAGATGGCCCGCAATTACACATTTATGAAGCCAAATCTGGAACGCCGCCATGTAGCGTACAATTCATCATTATCCAAGGCTCAGCCTCGCCGCGTATTACCTGTCGCTACCTGGCGCTCTTCCATACATTTCTATGGACGATCCTTAAATCCCTTTCCTGATCCCAATTTTTTTTTCCCTAAAAAAAAACCACAAAACTTCTGACATGTATCCCGGGCTAGAAAATGACATGTTTGAAAACTTTTTGGATTAATAATATTTTTATGCAGAATTGTCCTTACATGTCTGGTATTAAAGTGTTCATGTTACAATGTAATAACAATGTTATTCCATATGTTTTAGCTTTGTTGCTAGTGGATACATCAAAAACGGACTTTAATCACACAGCCTCTGGCGCTATGACCTACAACTACATGATTTTGAGCGCCGGCGCTGTTTTTTATGAATGTGGTGTGAGTCAGTCGCACTAAGCTGGCGCTACCATTCGGTCCCATACAGCGTAGTACTGCGACTCACACATGATATTCATCAATGCCAGACAGCGACTGAGGCGCTCTGAAACAAAGAACCATAGCCGAGCACAGCGACTACTAGCGGTTGCTCTAAAATCCGCTCTACAGACGCTCATCTGTCGCTACCTGGCGTTAGTAATGAATCAGCCTGTTACTGAATCGAGGCAGTGGTGGAGGCTCATATAGTGTGCCCCCTGCTGCCAATCAGTGAAGGAGTCTGATTCCTTGTGATTGGAAGCGGAGGATCACAGACACAAAATGGACTGGCACAGGAATTAACAATTAACGTTAAATTTCATTTTGGAAATCTAAACAGGACAAGGACCAGAGAAAATTGTTCCAAACATTTATCAACTTATTACAAGAACAAGGGATGGTGAAACTCAGCTGCTTGGTTAATTCAGTCATTGTGCTCCAGACAGGGGCAATATCTCAGCAGCTGCTCACTGCAGCAAACATAAAGAGACATTATACAGGGAAAGGACAGGGAACAATGGCCGCATTGTCAATCTATACTAATTGCCAAAAATTAATTATAGGAAGGGCAGGGGGAATGTTTTACTTTTGCCCTTTACACTTAATATAACGATAATTATCAGGATCAACGACTTTCCGAGCACAACCACCAATTGCCACTGACCACACCGACTTTACCATTGGCAGCCAGTAGTGGAGTCGCTCATTCGACCTGTGTTCTCACGCTTAGAGAGCTGGATGTAATTCTTGCTGCATTAACATTTGTTAGGCGCTGGAGCAGAAACTATTGTGCGCTGATTAGATGTCAGGTTGGAATGGGAGATGACAGCAGTGTCCTTTGGTGGCATTACTCTAAGAGGCCGATTCATTAATAGCGCCAGGTAGCGACAGATGAGCGACTGTAGCAGTATTTTCACAGCGCCCGCTAGTAGTCGCTGTGCTTGGCCGTTGTTCGGTTGTTGACAGCGACTCAGTCGGTGTGCGGTAATGTTGAATATTGGGTGAGGAGTCGCTATTTGACAGGTTCCGCATGATAGCGAATGGCCATAGCGAACGGCTCCCACCATATTCATTAACAAATCACGCGCAAAAAATTCTTGCGCTGTGAAATGCATGTTTAAACCCCAGAGTGCTGGCAGCGATGGGTTAAAAGTAGTTTTTTAACCCCCAAACAACCATATTTTTGGAAACAAAAAAAAAAACAAGTTTATAAAAACATTTTGTAATATGAATACATTAATATCAGACCTGTAATATCAATTCTGCACAAATTTATTTTTATTTTTTTTTACCTTAAAAAAAGTATGTAACATGGCAGAAGTGGTAACAGAAATTTTCACATAAAAAAAAAAAAAAAAAAATTATTAACAATTAATTATGAATATTTAAAGATTGTTCCATTGAAATGCATTGGAGAGCGCCAGGTAGCGAGAGGTCATACCTGTCGCTGTTCAAGGTCGCTTGCTGGCGCTGTGGGGTGAGGCTGGAATAATGATGAATGATTCGCTATCTGGCGCTCTCTCAGTCGCTAAGCAGGATCGGCTTGATAAATGTGTGATTGTGGTGGGGAGCCGGCGTTCTCGTGGCGGTGACCGTCATTACCGTTCGCTCACCAGTCGCTACCTGGCGCTATCCCTTGTTAAATAAGGGCCTAAAGATCCCGGAGGATCTCAGAGCTTGTCTTCAGGATCCTCCATACCTGAACTGTCTTGTATTACCGATGCTGAAGCCTCACTACTTACAATGGACCAACCATTGTTTCTTCAACAGAACGCAGCGTGAAAAGTACCCCATGCCCATTGGGGGTCTGTTGAGTTTGCTTGACTAGTGTCAGACAGTGGGTCCTACGACAGTTGGCTTTACACAATAGCCTTGATTTAGTTCTAGTTTAGTAAACTTTAGTAAAACTTTCCCTAAAATATCTCATAAGGTCATGCTTTTATGAGATATTTTAGGGAAAGTTTTACTAAAGTTTACTAAACTAAAGGCACACGTCATGCTTTATTTCAGAATAAGGGTTGATATGAGGTGTGATTCAACGACTAAAGAAAGTGATAGGAGTTGATCATATCTTAAACTTAGGGGTGTAACTATAGGAGATGCAGGGGGTGCGACCACACCAGGGCCCAGATGGACAGGGGGCCCTTCATCATTGCTCCTCCACCTTAATTATCAGATTTGTGCTCACTTGGCATCATTTAAAGAAAGGAAGCACCATTCGCCCCAACTGTTTCAGTCTTTAGTGGTCTAGCTGCATCCAATTAAAGTGGACCAACACCCAGGGGGGATCGGTCCGGGAATCTATAAGATTCCCGGGCCGATCAGATCCCTCCCCGCGGGGCATCCGAAATCGGGATGTCCCGCGGGGTGAAACCCCCCCAGGACGCCCACAAACCTTACCTCAACCCCGTTCCATGGCCGTGGCCACGTCTCACGCTTCCCTCCAGCAGGGTGCGCACCCGCGCCGGCCGTTTGTGAATGGCCAGCACGGGCGCGCTCCCTGTTAGAAGGAAGCGCGAGACGTGGCCTCCAGCGCTCAGAGACGCTGTGGTTGGACGCCGCTTGTACGTGCATACCACAGCGGCTCTGAGCTCTCTGATTGGACGAGCGCCCGCGTAGGAGCGTCGGGAGGTGAGTGTTTACGGGCATTCTGGGGGGTTTCACACAGTGGGGTGCACCACCAAAGTGGACCAAAACCCAGGATAGTCAAAATCCTGGGTGTTGGTCCACTTTTAGTTAAAAGACAGAAAACATTTACTGTATGAGCCTTAACAAGGTTCCAATTTAATGTTCGCACCAGAGTCCTGTCACATTTAGTTACACCACTGCTTAAACATGATCATATGTTGGTTATTAAAGCGGAAACAAAACCCATCAGTGGCCGGCCAGGAATCTAAAAGGCTGCTGACTTTTTGACTCGTTGTGTGTTTCCCATAGGACGCGAGTAGTAACTCACCTTTCCTTGGTCCAACAGCGCATGTGCAAGCTCTCGTCCAATCAGAGCCGTCTGCCATGACTACATCATTCGACAAATGGCTCTGACTGTTTTCAATGGAAAGCGTCCCATAGGAAGAATCCCTGGGCATGTGCACCCCCCAGGACCTGATCTCAATACTGGATACTGCTCGGTACAGGAGGTAGTATGTGTCTTTTTTGTTTTCTGTCTGGATAGTCTCTTTAAAGAGGACCAACACCCAGGATTTTGACTATCCTGGGTTTTGGTGTGTGAAACCCCCCAGAACGCCCGGAAACACTCACCTCACCATGCTCCTACGCGGGCGCTCGTCCAATCAGAGCGCTCAGAGCCACTGTGGTATGCACGTACAAGCGGCGTCCAACCACAGCGGCTCTGAGCGCTGGAGGCTGCGTCTCGCGCTTCCCTCTAACAGGGAGTGCGCCCACGCCGGCCATTCACAAACGGCCGGAGCGGGTGCGCGCCCTGCTAGAGGGAAGCGCAAGACGCGGCCCGCGCATGCGCTGTTGGAACGGGGTTAAGGTAAGGTCTCTGGGCTTCCTGGGGGGTTTCACCCTGTGGGACATCTCGATTTCGGATGCCCCGCGGGGAGGCAGCTGATCGGCCCCCCTGGGTGTTGGTCCACTTTAACCTGACTTACCTGTGTGCACTACATTTACCTGATCCTCTTAAAGGGACACAGTGAATGCAAAATGTCGGCACTACATGCAACATAAATAATAAGACTTTTTTCATACCTCCAGAGATGAGACAAATGGCGCTTAAAAGACCGGTCTCTGCATCATCCATTTCTAGCGGTAGCAGCTGATTGGCGAAAGCAAAGACCAAATCGGTGAGGGGTCCAAACCCGGCGTTGTGCATCTGCGTCCTATTGAGTGTGAGACCATCTGAGAAAGTCATGGTGTCTTGGTCGGGGGTGTAGCGTATGCAAATTCGAAGGATCTGTAATAAAGCAGAAAAAAGCACAATAAAGTAAAAAAAATAGAACTAAAGGCCATAGGTTACATGGAACACAAAATCACAAAATAGGTATTTAATATTAGACAGAAAGGGGATAGGTATATGATCTGATATGTATAGGGCTGAAGAGTGGTCATCCTAAGGTAAGCATAACAAATCCCATTTTCAGGGTGAGAAGATGGAGCGCCTGCACAGGGCGGAGTCATTTTGGGGGTGCAGACTTTCTGCTCCACAATGCCATGCATCTTATTGTGTCTGTGAACAAACAGGAATCACTGCCATGGAACTGTCACTGGCATTAAAATCATTTTTCTAATTTTTCACATTCTATTCTCCTCATCTTTCTCTTTTGCCCTTATTTTTCGCTCTTCCACATTTCCTCTGTCTTTCATTCTTTTCCACATTCCTCCCTCTCTCCTCCACAGTCCCTCCTTTTTTATTTCTCTTCCACATTTCCTCTTTGATCTGTCTTCCACATTCCTCTTTTCTCTCTTCTTTTCTTCTGCTTTTTCCCCCTCTCTTTTCTACATTCCCTCCATGTCCGGCTTGTTTGCCCTCCTCTCATTATTCTTTTCCACATTTACTTTAACTCCCTATTTTTTAAATCAAATTCCCTCCATCTTATTTCCTTTTAAAGTTTTTCTCTATATTTCACTTTTCCACATTTCGAACCATCTTTCTCTTGTTCCCATCTTCACTGTTTTCCCTCTTTCACATTTCCTCTATCTGCCTCTTTAATTTTTCCTTTTTCCCACATTCCCTCCCTCCTTCTGCTTTTTTTCACATTCTCTGCATCTCTCTTTCCCAAAAGATCTTTTTCCTTTGTCTCCTTTTACTAGCTTCCCTTTTCCTCCCCTCATTTCCACACTTCCGTCATCCCTCTTTTTTACCCTTTCATCTCTATTTCTTTCACATTATCTCAGTTTCTCCACTGTCCCTCTATCCTTCTGATACGTTTTATCAGTTTTTTTTTATGTCAGAGTACATGTACAGTATATGTGTATATTGGGGGGGCACCATCCTGAATTCTTGTGCATAGCGCCTCTTAACATAAGGCTGGCCCTGGTCGCATTACTCACAATCTAGGGCTCATCCTGGACATTTTGTTCTATAAATAATTCAGGAGGTGGATACTCCACGGGGAGGCCGATTCATTAATAGCGGCAGGTAGCGACAGTTGAGCGACTGTAGCAGTATTTTCACAGCGCCCGCTAGTAGTCGCTGAGCTTGGCCGTTGTTCGGTTGTTGACAGCGACTCAGTCGGTGTGCAGTAATGTTGAATATTGGGTGAGGAGTCGCTATTTGACAAGTTCTGGCCATATCGACCGGCTCCCAGCATATTCATTAACAAATCACGCTCAAAAAATTCTTGCGCTGTGAAATGCATGTTTAAACCCCAGAGCGCTGGAGGCGATGGGTTAAAAGTAGTATTTTAACCCCCAAACAAGCATATTTTTGGAAACCCAAAAAAAACAAGTTTTTTAAATAATTTTGTAATATGAATACATTAATATCAGACCTGTAATATCAATTCTGTACATTTTTTTTATTTATTTATTTTTTTAACTTAAAAAAATTATTTAAAATGGCAGAAGTGGTAACAGAATTTTTCACATAAAAAAAAAACAATTAATAACAATTAATTATGAATATTTAAAGATTGTTCCATTGAAATGCATTGGAGAGCGCCAGGTAGCGAGAGGTCATACCTGTCGCTGTTCAAGGTCGGACGCTGGCGCTGTGGGCTGAGGCTGGAATAATGATGAATGAGTAAGCTAAGCAATATTGCCTTGATAAATGTGTGATTGTGGTGGGGAGCCGGCGTTCTCGTGGCGGTGCCCGTCATTACCGGTCGCTCACCAGTCGCTACCTGTCGCTATTCCTTCATAAATAAGGGCCTAAGAGACTCTGGGGCTTGGAGTATAATCACTCCACAGCAAAGAGGTTTTAGGTGTAAAAATCCCTTACATTCTCCGTGTATCTTGTGGAAACACTGTGCGGCCTAATGTCACCTTTTGTACATTACACCAAACTGATCTATCAGAGGAGAGACATTTAGAAAGCCAACATATGACTCGTTCCTCCTACACCCCTGTGTTAAATTCACTGACGTCCACTTATAGTGCCCTGAAGGGAATGGGGATCAAAGTGCACCAAGCAGAAACACTGACAAAACATATTTATAGCTGCCATTCTGCTTGGAGAAGAGTGAGTTTTCTTCTTCGTTGTAGGGAGCACAGACTCACCTCAGCAGAAGATATCTTATAAGACAAACCAGCTCCTATGTAAAATCCCTACAACCCACCGCCCATATGGGTTGCCACCAGTTTCCTTCTACATGGCTACAGCAGCACTTCTCAGTAAGACCATTTTACAATTCATCACCTATATGGGTTGCCACCAGTTTCTTTCTACATGGCTACAGCAGCACTTCTCAACAAGACTATTTTACAATTCATCACCTATATGGGTTGCCACCAGTTTCCTTCTACATGGCTACAAGCAGCACTTCTCAACAAGACCATTTTACAATTCATCACCTATATGGGTTGCCACCAGTTTCTTTCTACATGGCTACAAGCAGCACTTCTCAACAAGACCATTTTACAATTCATCACCCATATGGGTTGCCACCAGTTCCCTTCTACATGGCTACAGCAGCACTTCTCAGCAAGACCATTTTACAATTCCTCGCCCATATGGGTTGCCACCAGTTTCTTTCTACATGGCTACAGCAGCAGTTCTCAGCAAGACCATTTTACAATTCATCACCTATATGGGTTGCCACCAGTTTCCTTCTACATGGCTACAGCAGCACTTCTCAGCAAGACCATTTTACAATTCCTCGCCCATATGGGTTGCCACCAGTTTCTTTCTACATGGCTACAGCAGCAGTTCTCAGCAAGACCATTTTACAATTCATCACCTATATGGGTTGCCACCAGTTTCTTTCTACATGGCTACAGCAGCACTTCTCAGCAAGACCATTTTACAATTCATCACCTATATGGGTTGCCACCAGTTTCTTTCTACATGGCTACAGCAGCACTTCTCAGTAAGACCATTTTACAATTCATCCCCCGTATGCGTTGCCACCAGTTTCTTTCTACATGGCTACAGCAGCACTTCTCAGCAAGATCATTTTACAATTCATCACCTATATGGGTTGCCACCAGTTTCCTTCTACATGGCTACAGCAGCACTTCTCAGCAAGACCATTTTACAATTCATCACCTATATGGGTTGCCACCAGTTTCCTTCTACATGGCTACAGCAGCACTTCTCAGCAAGACCATTTTACAATTCATCACCTATATGGGTTGCCACCAGTTTCCTTCTACATGGCTACAGCAGCACTTCTCAACAAGACCGTTTTTCAACCCCACAGAGATGAGTTTCATAATGTAGTTTCAAGGGTGGTCAGGAAGTTAACTGCCATTTATAACTCAAACTGACCTTGCCACTGCGCCCTCTTGCCAAACCCAGGCCCAGGAATTAGGATGTGTAAGGTAAGCCTATGGGAGCCAGGATGGTGCATTGTGTGACTCTAATTGAAAGGTCCAGATCTTAATAATATTACAATTGCAAAGCCAGGGCAATGATTGGCTTGCTGTACAGACCATTCATGTATAGTTACTGCTAATTTGGCAAAAACAAGGTATGGATGAACAGGGCTAATTGCCTGCTTCCTCTCACTCCCCTACAGAAGTAAGGGAAGCCGTTGGTATTCTGGAACTTACCAGGATGTCCAGGCAGGCGGCTTTAAGGAGGGTGATTTGATCTGCGATGGTGAGAGTGGTGAATCCAGGCAACTGTTTGGCAAATTCTACAGTCTTGATGATGCATTTGGTGGAGAGCTCACTGAACTTGTCCCAGAGGTCGATGTCCAGAGAGACTCGCTGCTCTGAGCTGAAATTCTAGAAAAACACGATGAACATTACGAATGCGACAGTGGTGGCGCAGTGGTAAGTAGACTAGTTCTGCTATTCAGTTCAGGTCACAGATCAGATATTATTCTGGGTTTTGAGTTGGGTCATTGTTCCGGTCAAGGTTGGACTGGTCCTTCAAATGACTAGAGCATTATTTCTCAACCTGTTGTATGTGTACCCCAGGGGTTACGCAGCAATGTTCAGGGGTGCAGCAACAGGGGAGGGGGGTCTGATTGGCCTGGTATATTATTTATACAGTACACCATTGTTCCTCCTTGCTTCAAAAATACTATGAGGCCCACAGCCTACGTATGTTGTGTGACAGAGTGTCTGGACAAGTCATAGAGGATGTGTATATCTGCCCAAGATTTCTTGTATCTGTCAGGTACCACCCGGACAGTCCGGGTCTTGGGCTGTCTGATTAGTCCAAGGTGTGCTTGCCTGATAGAAAGGTGGAAGTTCACACAGACTCTCGCTCTCAACCTGGGAACAGGACATCTGCTAGGAGCCTGTGGGAGCATTGACGGTGGTATGTTATGATCTTTTATGTTATGGTGCCCGGTACTAGGCCAGCACTGGGTTAGTCAGGAGCACCTAATGTTTAGTTAGAGCCGGACAGGCATAGGACTTCTTTTGTTTAGTTTTGTTTTAATTTATACCACAATCTGGCAATAAAACTGTCTGAGGTCAGTTAAATGATCCTTTCTTGTTCTGTGGACTTTTTTGTGCCTGCTGAAAGTGTGCCGTCTCCCTAGGAGAAGACTAACCCGCTACCTAACCCCTTACAGTTGGTACCATTTTTAGTTGATGCCCTCCTTGGAGGTACTCTGTTGGAACTTCCAAGAGTCACTTGCCATACAAAAGGTTGAGAACCATTAGGCCAAAGAATCCTGACCCAGTAGCATCATTAGGGCAGTCCAGGAGAACCAAGACTAACACAATGTTTCTAGTTTTCATCTAGTGTCCTCCAAGATTGGTCTTTATTCAGCAAGTTACATTTGTCATGTGGTCAATAAACATCACATTTTATATTGTGCAACAATCTAATCATTTTTTACTACAGGACTGAGATGGACTGGCATTATTTCTTCATAGCTGAAAATTGGACCTCAGGAATGATTTACTCTGATGAGCCCAAATACTCCAGTACAACACTAATTTTAGTAGCTCAGATTGTGGTTAGGTGTTTGGGTGAACTGCAACTTCAGTTTTTATATGAAGGTTGTGCAGGGGGCAGCTGTCATAAACCCAACTTGCTACACCAATTAAACAAGAACACACCAGAATTTGACTTTTCCATGCGTGTATCCCCCCAGCTCGCCCGATTTACTCACCTTCCTGTCGTACTTACAGCGCAGACTTGGCCCAAAACCAAGCGTGCTGATTGGCTGCGAGACCTGCTCAGCCAATTGACGCGCTCAGTTTCACTCCACTGGCCACACCCCCTGCTCAGCTTCTAGCTGTGGCGTGCCTGCACTGCCCATTCAGAAAGGTCTGGCATAGGAATGTTCACAAATATAGGTGAGCGAGGATTCAGCCCTGAGGTGCGGCAAGGGCTCCGGTAGAAAGTAATGAGAACGGGGGTCCGGGGGGTTTTACACAACCAGGCATTCCAATTTGGGATGTCCCAAGGAGTGGAACTAAGACCCAATTTTAGGTGATCCGCTGCCAACCCAACCGTGGCCCCCCAGCCTGAGTAGCTTGCCCGATTCGGACAGCTTTTTTTTAGCGACCCCGAAGCCACGCCCCATGGCATATCTGAGATCGCCAAGCCTCAAGCCGTAACGAGGTGTAGCCAGCTGGTTGCATCCCCGGCTTTCAGCTCGGGCGTGCGCATGCTCCTGCAGCCTGCACCCGGACAGGTTGGGAGCGGGAGTGCACACAGCTACACAAAACCCGGGGATGTGGCTCTGGCAGTTGCAGCACTGCAGGAGCCACCAAAAAGGTGAGTGTACCGGCGACCCTGGGTGGGGTTTTACGCAACGGGGCATCCCGTTATAAGATGCCCCAGATGCAGGCTAGCGTCCTTCTCTGGAATCTTTTAGATTCCAGGGCCATAACCGTGGGGTTTTGCTTCCAGTCACGTGAGAATGCATTACACCGCTTATGCAAACCACTCTTGATGGGTAAGGGCAATATATCAGAGTTGGGTTTCTTATATTACAAGTATAGGCTAGACACAGATCCATGCAGGTCTGCTACAGAGGATGTAGAGGAACTTGCCAAAACAACTATGAGATTACTCACTGTAGTGTATTTGCCTAGCTGGCACAGTGAAGGGAAGGTTTCCTGGTGAGCTTTCCGCACCCTCTCGATCATACTTTCAGTCTCCGGGCTCAGGACGTAGCTCTCTATTTCGGGTTTTGGGGGGTCCTTCTTTTTCTTGTTGCGGTCATTCCGTACAGCTGTAAAACATGAAAAGATGGAAAAAACGTGACTACAGCAGAGAGCTGATGAATGATCAGAGCGTGCCACAGGGACGTCTGATGTCACCAATTACAGCATGAGATAATCAGAACTGGATGTTATCTGATATAAATAAACACTGTTGTGGAAGGAGAACACAATCCAAATGGTTGACAGATTTTCTTTTTAGAGTTTTGGTAGCAATTTCCTATGGATTAATAATTGCAATTGTGCAGCGTTCTTAAATCGATTGCAATTGCCACTCAATTGCGTGGAATTGCTATTGCAGCGGCCGTTTAATCACTTTGGGGGGTGACTGTGATCACAATTGCAATAGCTAAAAAACAACTGGGCTTTAGGGAGTCAGCACAACTAAGGAGATATAATGTGGCCATCTGTGTGGAATCAAGAGTATTCAACCCCCAAATTAGATCCAAGTCCAAGCTTTCTCCTCCTTTAAAGTGGACTATAAGATTCCCAGGCCGATCGATTCCCTCCCCTCGGGGCATCCAAAATCGGGATGCCCCGCTGTGTGAAACCCCCCAGATCGCCCCATACACTTACCTTGTTTCCCGGGTCCAACGGTGTATGCGCGAGCCATGGCCGCATCCCCACTATCCCTCTAGCAGGGTGTGTGCCTGCACCAGGCATATGTGAATGGCTGGCACGGGCACGCTCCCTGTTAGAGGGTAGCGGGGGAATGCGGCCGTCAGCCAAAGACGAAGCCTTAGAAGACGTGACGTAAGTGGCTCCGAGCGCCCTTATTAGACGAGCGGCCGCGCATGCACCGTAGGACCTGGAAGAGGTAAGTTGGCTTCGGCGATCTGGGGGGTTTCACGCAGCCCTGATAGGCCAGGAGCACGGAGTAGTGCTGCTGTATATAGCTTTGTGGAAATTCACCTTAATTAGTAAAGGAGTTCTCATTTAATGAGCTCTACCACTTAAAACTGAGCCAAAGTCATTAGCATCTAGATCATTTTGCAATGACTGCTCAGGGCCCCAATTTGGGATGTCTATCCCCTTAAACTGACTAAACACTGAGAAGCCCACCAAGCTGCCCTACGGCAGTCTAATATGGTGGTGGTGTTTTCCAGTCTGGATACTACAAGTACAGGTCAGAATTCTTATACTTTGTTACCGCAGCCATAGAAGTGGCATAGTCTACCATGGAGTGTGTAAGGCCCCAGAATTCAGCTCAACCTCCCAGTTTAATTTTCCTCCTCCTGCCTGAGTGATTGTGGATTTTCCATTTTGTTGGTTTTATGCTTTGTTTTTGCTAGTCATCCATTACAGTCTGTGTTTACAACACATAATTAGTGGTACATGAGTTATTCTCCACTTAATAAAACACGCTATGCTCTAGTGCAGGGCTTCCCAACAGTTAGTACTAGTACCACTGGTGGTACTCGAGATCCTCTCAGGTGGTACTTGACCAGGCTGTACCCCAACCTGATCAGTTGCCTCCTATACTTCACTCAAGATTGATTTGCACCATAAATGAAGAAAAAAAAACTGCCCAATTTGTTGTGTGATTTATACACCTTAAATAGCTTTGGCCCTTATTCATCAAGCGATAGCGCCAGGTAGTGTCTGACGAGCGCCAGGTAGCGGCAGCTAACGGCGACTACCGACTCAAGTACGCCCGGCGGCGGTCACAATGACGCATTTATCAAGCAAAATGAGGCTAGCGCCGGCGAGAGCGACGGCTAGCGCGGCATTCATCATGAAGCCACCTGGACCGAACAGCGCCGCTGCAAATTCCCTCACAGCGCCAGGTATGAGCTGTCGCTCCCTGGCGATGTCCAATGCATTTCAATGGAGCAATCTATAATTAATCATAATTAATTGGTAATAATTTTTTTTTTTATTTTTTTAATGTCAAAAAATCGGAGACCACTTCTGCAATGTGAGGATTTATTTTTAAGTAAAAAAAAAAAATAAAATAAAAATATGTGCAGAATTGATCTAACAGGTCTGATATTAATGTATTCATATTACAAAATGATTCTAAAAACATGTATAATGTTACATTCAAAAAATATGGTTGTTTAGGGGTTAAAAACTAGTTAATACACATCGCCGCCAGCGCTCTGGGGTTTAAACAAGGAATGGACAGCGACAGCACATTCGGAGCGTGATTTGTTGATGAATATGAAGCTAGCCGTTCGCTCTGGCCATTCGTTGTCAGGCCTGTGAAACAGCGACCCCCCGGCCCGTATTCAACATTACTGCACACCGACTGAGTCGCTGTCATCAAGCTAATGCCGGCCAAGCACAGCGAATACTGGCTGGCGCTGAAAAAATCACGCTACAGTCGCTCATCTGTTGCTACCTGGCGCTATTGATGAATCGGCCTCTTTGTTTTGATTACGGTTTTAGGTGACTGACCGAGCTCACACACCGACCCACCACCACTTGATATAATAAGAAAATCAAAAGCGGTACTTGATGTAAAAATGTTGGGAACCCCTGCTCTGGTGCTTTATTATTTTGTATTTATTGTCAGTTATGTTTACACTGTGGCCAATTGCAATATACACTTCTATAGGTGTTAATGGCTCATTTATTACAACATGTGACTGTGATCTGGAGGGTGTTGTAGGCCTCAATCTCAGAGCCCTGTACACTTTATTCCTGTGCTGTAGGATTTTTGTTTTAAGCTTTTTCATGTTTTTTACTGAATGGTAGTGTGATCTGTGTTTGGACAGTTTTTCCAATATAATGAAGAAATTATGTACCTGCGCTCCTCCATTGTTCAGAGCAATTCAGGTGCATACAGTCACATTCATAGCAAGCTAGGTTTGCAGTTGCTTCCCTGTGAATGTGGCTGTATTCACCTGAATTGCTCTGAATAATGGAGGAGCGCAGGTGCATCATTTCTTCATTATATTGGAAAGAATAAACACCAACACCATATTTCTACCATTGCTTTGGATAATGGAAATGTGCCAGTGGATTCTTCATTCTTGCTTCGATATTGGACAGAGGCAACAATTTTACACTGTAGCCACTCCATACAAGGACGGGTATAGTGGCTAAAAATTACCATTCTGTAGAATCCAACAGTTTTTTTAGTAGCAGCAGGAATATCCCACACATTCAGACAAGGCGTAGGGATGGAGAGCAGCACATTTCATCTGGGAACATTTCTAATAAATATCTGCTTTGGAAAAGCCCCATCCATCACGGGGAATATTGACGTGTTGGCTGTGGTCAGACATCCGGCATGAGGCATCCCAGCTGCTGGGGAGGGAATTGCTCAGCAGACCCAACGGAAGACGAAAGCCATTACAATGTATCTGCTCTGGGACCGTAAGCGACCATTGTCCCACGCCAGCAAAGAATGACCTTATGTCAGGGGCATCTTTCACGTTTAAAAGGCCAGACTCGCAGAGGAGGAAATTAACCTTGTGACTGGGAGGTATTATAGGGGTTAAAAGGTCAGTTTCAGTAAAGCAGAGTGGTGATATTATGAATGTAATGTATTTAAAGTGGACCAACACCGAGAGGTGATCGGCCCGGAAATCTATAAGATTCCCGGGCCGATCACCTCCCACCCCGCGGGACATCCGAGATCGGGATGTCCCGCGGGGTGAAACCCCCCCAAACACCCCAAATCACCTACCTTATCTTCGGCGGCGGCCGGCCGCCGCCGCCTCCCTCGCGCCCCTGTAGGCGTGCGCGCGCCCGCGCCGGCCGTCTGCGAATGGCCGGCGGGGGCGCGCGCGCGCGCCGAAAGTGACGCGAGGGAGGCGGCGGCGGCGGCAGCCGCCTGGACGTTCCTGATCCCCGCCTGGACGTTGGCGGGGATTGGACCGTCCAGTCACGTGGGAGCGGGGACAGGTAAGATTTTGGGGCTTTCTGGGGGGTTTCACACAGCGGGGCACCCCCAATCGGGGTGCCCCGCCGAAGTGGACCAAAACCCAGGATAGTCAAAATCCTGGGTGTTGGTCCACTTTAATGATTGAGTGTGTGGTCACAAAGCATGGTCGCTGGTGCCTGTATCCCAGGCTTCTCCACTTGCAAGGCAGAGAGAGCATAGACCCTCCTGTACCTTTGTCTATGTGTATTTGAATTGGGCATAAAACCAAGGATAATGGATTTTCTCCCAGAATCCCTTGCATTAGGTGGGCCCATGCAAATTATCCCTTTACTCCTCAGTGGACCATCACCCTCCGGTGATCGGCCCGGGAATCTATAAGATTCCCGGGCCGATCACCTCCCTCCCCGCGGGACATCCGAGATCGGGATGTCCCGCGGGGTGAAACGCGCGGGAGGCGGCGGCGGAGGAGCCGCTTGTCCGCGGCTGTCAAACCTCTTGTCCGTCGGCACTGGGAGCGGGGAGAGGTGAGTTTTTTGGGGTTTTTGGGGGGTTTCACACAGCGGGGCACCCCGATCGGGGGTGCCCCACCGAAGTGGACCAAGACCCAGGATAGTCAAAATCCTGGGTGTTGGTCCACTTTAAAACTATATACAAAGTGCCCAGAACTCCTTGCATTAGGTGGGCCCATGCAAATCATCCCTTTACACCTCTTAAAACTATATCCAAAGAGCCCAATCGCCCAGGTTTTGCAATGCTTTGTAATAGCATATAAGATAATATGTTACCATCCACTACTGTTTTATACATCTAATAAATATTTAACTACTAAGAAGAATCTGGGTAATCATTGAGGAATAACCCGGAAGGACCCTAAAGGAGAACCCAAGTGCAACTGATTCAACATTCCAAAATTACAAGACGTACCCTCAAAGGCCCTGGGCAGGTTGTGCACCCCCGGGCCTCGGCAGTGAGTCACCATCACTGTTTCTTACTGTTTCTATTACCTTTTTATTACCCATTTATCAACAATATTTACTGAATTCGTTTCTATACTTACCTAATCCAATTTATATGGCATCAATTGTGTGATCACAACTAGCTAGATGTTGACTTGAAACATTTATGCCAAATACATAACAGGTTCTGCTGGGAGATCAATTGGTTTCACCAAGCCCACATAGATGTTCTAACCTCTTGAACCTTTTAAAACAAACTGGTCCTCAGTTTAATCACCTCTGACACATGGTGAAAGTAAAAAATTGAGACCGCTTAACCATACCTTAAAGCGCACCTAAAAACACTCATTGTCCCCCAGCACATCGATTCTGGTGTCTGGAAGACTTTGTTTGGAAACTCACTGTCTAGTATAAGTAAGGAGGGGTCCCTTACTCATTAGGTGCAGCTCACAACCGATCTCTATCTCCAGCGCTCTACACCACACTCCTTTTATTTGTACCATCCACTACTACCTGTGTACATGTGTTTCGGGTGGTTGGCCCTCGTCGGCAGAAGGCTGGAGATGGATAGTAACATGAAGCATTTTGATCCCTTTAATCCCTAATCATGCTTATGACGATGATTATCCATAGTTCTCGGTTACATGACTTAAAATACTGTATAGAAGGGTTCCTCAACCTTTTAAAGAGCGCGGGCCACTTGGAATGGCTCTTAGAAACTGCTAATGGGCCACAATGTATGTTTCATTTTGAATAGCATAACCCAAATTTTCTTCAAGTGATTCTGTTCACTTGTATGTCCTTCCATCACACCACCCCATTACCACATTTCTATCTAACAATCCCCACTGGCCAGCAATACACTGATTGTCTTAACCCATCTAAATGCTAAACCTACAATTATATATAGAAAAAACTGTTATCTCATTATAATACCAGAGATTTCACCCAGGGGATTATCAATGGCACTATGTTCCTCAAAGCCGACGCTACCACCTCTATTTGGCAATGAGCCCCTCATATATCACACCACTTGCAACCTATCATCCTTACTGAGCCTCTATTTAAAGCAGGGGCATAGCTAGGGGGAGAGCCGGGGGGGGGGGGGGGGCATGTGCACCGGGTGCAGCAGGTCAGGGGGGCGCCATTTTGAATCTTTGCCCCGGGTGCCAGAAAGCCTAGCTACGCCTGTGATTTAAAGAGTAAGTTAACTTTCAATGGAATTTTTGAAAGTGTATTTATTTAGTGCCAAAAGGATGTGCTCAATGATTTGCCGAGCTCATCTAGTATTTCACTACCTGCAAAGTAACCAAGAGGCTGATTCAGTAAAAGCGCCAGGTAGCGACATATGAGCGACTGTAGCAGTATTTTCACAGCGCCCGCTAGTAGTCGCTGTGCTTGGCCGTTGTTCGGTTGTTGACAGCGACTCAGTCGGTGTGCAGTAATGTTGAATATTGGGTGAGGAGTCGCTATTTGACAGGTTCCGCGCTGTATGGGAGCGCATGATAGCGAATGGCCATAGCGAACGGCTCCCACCATATTCATTAACAAATCACGCTCCAAAAATTCTCGCGCTGTGAAATGCATGTTTAAACCCCAGAGCGCTGGCGGCGATGGGTTAAAAGTAGTTTTTTAACCCCCAAACAACCATATTTTTGGAAACCAAAATAAACAAGTTTATAAAAACATTTTGTAATATGAATACATTAATATCAGACCTGTAATATCAATTCTGCACACATTTTTTTTTTATTTTTTTTTTACCTTAAAAAAATTATCTAACATGGCAGAAGTGGTAACAGAAATTCTCACATAAAAAAAAAAAAAAACATTAATAACAATTAATTATTAATATTTAAAGATTGTTCCATTGAAATGCATTGGAGAGCGCCAGGTAGCGAGAGGTAAGACCTGGCGCTGTGCAAGGCACAACAATGGCGCTGTTCGCTGTGGTTGAAAATTTGATGAATCTGCCGCTACATGGAGCTATTCCAGTCGCTACACAGATTTCGGATGATAAATGTGCTATTGTGTGCCGTGTCCGGCTTTGATCGGCGTTCATCATTCGCTAGCTAGCGCTACCTCCCGCTCACCAGGCGCTACCTGTCGCTATCCCTTGTTAAATAAGGGCCCAAGTCTGTACACCAAGAAGAGAGAAATGAGACCTGTACACACAGAACACTGCTGCTATGGCCACTGAGGTGAGGGAGCTCAATCATCCTCACACATGCCCAGTAGCAGTGTTCTGTGCAACTATCTGCAATTTGTTGCCATTGGCAACGTACACCAAGTCTGCACTTGGTCTACATTGCCAATAGCGACAGATAAAAACTGCTTCCAAAAAACACACATATGCTAATATTAGAAAAAAAAAATAAATGCCAGATCAGCTCAGAACTTTGCAGACATCATTTTGCCACACAAAAATATACATGTTCAGAAATTCATCTAAAAGTGGACTTTCCCTTTTACTACCTTTATATGCCAGTTCTATGTACTCCTCTCACTTTCCCCAGAGGCCACATCACATGGCTCCGAGGGTCACAGGTTGACCATATGTGCTGCATATTGCTCATCTTAAAGTGGACTAACACACAGCGGGATCGGCCCGGGAATCTATAAGATTCCCAGGCCGATCCAATCCCTCCCCAGGGGGGCATCCAAAATCAGGATGCCCCACTGTGTGAAACCCCCCAGGACGCCCACTGCACTTACCTGGATCCCGGTCCAACGGCGCATGCACGGGCCGCATCTTGCGCTTCTCTCTTGCAGGGCGTGGCCATTTTGAATGGCCGGAGCGGGCGCGCTCCCTGTTAGAGGGAAGCGCGAGATGCGGCCGCCAGCGTGCTCGGAGCCGCTGACGTAATAAGTCGCATTGACGCACATACCTCAGCGGCTCTGAGCGCGCTGGTTAGACGAGCGGCCGTGCATGCACCGTAGGAGTGGGGTGAGGTGAGTTGTATCTTGCGATCTGGGGGGTTTCACATAGCAGGGCACCCCCCATCCGGGTGCCCCGGGGAAGTGGGCCAAAACCCGGGATAGTCAAAATACTGGGTGTTGGTCCACTTTAACCCCGTGTAATCTCTACCACAGAAGATGTTGGTGCTTTTTAGCTAAACAATAAAAAATAATAATAGGGCTTAGTATGAGATGATCGGTTTAATCACACACAGGTCACTTACATTCTTTGGACATGCCAACTTCAAAGCATTTCTGTAACCGGCAGTACTGGCATCGGTTCCGCGTCACTTTGTTGATAATGCAGTTCTTGTCCCGGTGACATGTGTACACCATGTTCTTCTGTATGCTGCGCCGGAAGAAACCCTGCGGGAGAGAAAAGTCACATGAAGTGACCGCGGGTCTCATGTACACGCAGCACTATATCCATGTCACTATGCAGGGTGCCGATACCTGCGCATGGTTTACATCAAACCCTGATAAAGGATCTTTATTTCAATTTAGAAGACTGGTAACGTTAAGACCACTCCAGTCATCCAAGACTAACAGAAGCTTCAGGCGCATCTAAACTGGTAACATATGTAAACTAATGCAAATGCAATGGTGACCCCCTGCCATGCAACATAGCTGCAAAATGAAAAAACATGTTTTGAACCTAAACATTAAAAACAATATTAGAAAAAAATAATTTTCCTAAGTCTTCCCCCAGGCATGCACTAAGCTAGCCCACTCACTATACCAAGGGTACTCAACCTCCTCTTGTAAAGGTCCCTTTAAAGGCATCCAGTGAGAGGTGAAGGTCCGGGCGGAGGGCTGTCGCGGGGGGTGGATAGTTAAAGGAGCACTATCACGAAATTGAGTAATATTAAAAACCCACATTAACACGTTGGCTAATGAGAGGAGGTAACAGTAACGGCCGTGGGTATCTCTCAACCCACTAGTGAAAACGACCCTCCCAATAAATATGGATAATACTGAAAGAGAAAAAAAAAAAAAGGGGGGGGGGGGGGGGGGAGATAGGGAAATCTATTTTTGTAATGACGGGGGCACACTACAACAATTAAGGCTGGTATTCACCAGTATACAGGCTCCATTATAACCTACTACATTGCAGGAACCAGGGGTTGTCTCCAACTGCATTCACTATTTAATGAAACGGAGGTATGAACCTGTGCACATTGTTGTATATATGCTGTACCGGTATATATTTGGAAGAAGTAATGTAAAAATGGTCAATTGATTGATGCCACTGTACATATATATATTTTTTCTAGGATATGTTTATGGGCACTGACGAAGCCTATAGATAGGCGAAACTAGTTTGCCCATCCTAAGGGATGCATTATCAACATCCCCGCACCAGCAACTGAACTGTTTGTATTTATAATATTTTTGGCTGGATACCTGCAAGTAATAGGTATCATTTGTATGTACAACCTTGTTATTGTGTTCAATAACTACTTTTAACATTGCAATTGAGTAATAAAATTTCATATGTTTTTATAATATACGTTGTTGGAATTTTGGGCAAGGTTTTAGGGTGGTGGAGCCCCGGGTCCTTGCTGGGACCAAATAGGGGAGGTCCAGTAACCCCTGTCCTTTTTTGTTGTAATGAGAGGAGGGGTCACTTATACACCCCAACTAAGTAAAACTCCCGCCAAGCTTGTTTTCTTCTCTCCTGGTAGGAATAAAATCCAGGGTTGACAGAGCCTGTCACCCCTGATGTCCTTTGTCTTCCATTAAAATAAAAAAAACAAGCCTGGCTGGATATTTCCTGAGGCTGGGTGTATAAGTGACCCCCTCCTCCCTCCATCCTGCATATTTATATGGATTTTTAGCATTGAGCCATTTTTCCGCGATAGTGCTACTTTAAGAATCAGCACCCCGGTGGGAGGGGATATAGATTCTCCAGCAAAACTAAAAAAAAGGCTGTTTGCCCCCCCACCTCAATAATCCTATTGAGCACTGGGAAAAAAACAGGAGCTCAGGCCCACAGCACACTGCTTTAAAGTGGACCAACACCCAGGATTTTGACTATACTGGGTTTTGGTCCACTTCGGGGGGGGGCACCCCGATTGGGGGTGCCCCGCTGTGTGAAACCCCCCAGAAAGCCCCAAAAACTCACCTCACCACGCTCCCACGTGACCGCGCCGTCCTATCCCCGCCGACGGACAAGCGGGTGACAGCGACGGACAAGACAGCGCGTCCGCCGCCGCCTCCCGCACGCCACTCTCACAGGGCCCGCGCCGGCCATTCACAAACAGGCCGTGTACGGTATGGGGCCGATATCCGCTTTCCGACCCCGGTCCGCCAGTTGGGTATCACTGCCCTCTACAATAGATTCCTATATGAAAGGGAACCAACATGAGTATTAACTGCACATAAACATTCCTCTCTTCTATTGCTTAGAGAGATGAATGGTGATCAGCAGCGTTCTCGCAACCCTCCTTTTTCCCTTTCTCAGCCAACAGCGATTGACCAAGCAGGATCCTTTATGGTCACTGTAACCTTGTTTGGTTGCTTTAAAGTTAAAATCTCCCCTTGACACAAGCCAGCTGTTCCCCACCTTACCCCTGTGCTGCCCTGCGCTATAAATGCTATGCTAAGCTTCTATGCTAAGTTCTATGCACAGGTACCGGTTCCCTCTGCTTGTTTGAACCCAACTCCAGCGGGCATTTGGATTTCAGCTTTTAATAGGGTAGAAATTCATTTCTGTTTGCCCTTAGTAATCCATATTCTGAAATTTAGCTCCAATGACTGTCTAGACCAGAGATTCTAAACCTATATTCCTCAAGTATCACTTTCTATTTTCTAAATGTTTCAACCCCTGGACTAGACAACTCAGACAGTTTAAAGTGGATCAATCACCAAGATTTTCACTATCCTGGTGATTGGTCCAATCCCGATGTAGGATGCCCCCTTGTATGAAACCCCCCCCAGATCGCCCACTTACACTCACCTTTCTGACACTCCCATGGCGCATGCACTCGTCATTGCTTCATGCTATGCATACTAATGCGCAGCATAAAGCTGCTGATTAGAAATTTGGGCCGCCATAGGTGACGCTGGCGGCCGCATCCCTGGCTCCCCTGTGGAGTGCCTGCTCCTGTGCGCCCAGACTAGCTGATGGCTGGTCGAGGGGAGCGCGCACAGCTACGGGGAAGCTGGGGATGCGGCTATAAGCAAAGACATCGGAGCCTACGGGATCAGGTAAGATTACCAGCACCCTAAGGGGATTAATCACGGTGGGGCACACGGTGGGGCCCCAGGGGCAAGCTAGTGACCAGCCCTGAGATCTTTTAGGTTCAAGAATGGTCTCAGGGGGTGATTGGTCGACTTTAATGGAAATGATTCTGTTGTGTACTTGCTGGCTTATGGCGGCCACCCCCTGCTATTGTCACAATGTTGGAGCATGCAGCCCTATGTACAGCAGGCAAGTGAGGTGTACCAGGAATCAGCATCATCCCTTTGCTGTGACAGCAGTAGGTGTGCTTGAAGAAGGATGTCAGGATTCTCTAGACCAGCACGTATAGAAAGGGATGTATACTTTTTTTTCTTACCTACAGAAAACAGAAAACCTAAGGGTGTCATATGGACTAAAATCTAGTGACCAACACAAAGTATAGGGTTCCTGTGACATGTCACTACTTAACTCCATGAGACATCCACAGCTTCCCTTTGGTGACCAAATAAAAAGAGGACAAATACCACCAAAAATTAAAATTATTTGGTTGGAGGATTTTGAGCTGGGTTTTGGTCCTAGTCCCCGGGGCATCCCAATCCGAAATGCCTCACTGTGTGAAACCCCCCAGGTCGCACAAGCTGACTCACCTTTCCCTGGTCCTATATCGCATGTGCGGCCTCCCGTCCAATCAGCACGCTCGAATGCGCTGCCGCAAACTCGGCTAGGCTTGTCTAAAGAGCCGAGTCCAGCCGAGCGCACCACAGCTACAGGTGAACCAAAGATGTGGCTTCCGGCAGCTACAGCACCCTGGGATTTCACACAGCGTGGCATCATGATTTCTAATGCCACGGGGACAGGCTTGCTACCAGCCCTGGAGTCTCTAGGGCAGTTTTTGAACTGCTTTAAAGCGGACCTTCACCCTACATAGGAGTCTACCCACATTAAAAAATCATTCTACCTGCACCTATTGTGGTTTTTAACTTTTTAACATCCAAGATGGCGGCCCATGGAGCCGCAGGCTGCCTGCAGACAGGAAGTGCCTTCTGACTATGCTGCTTTGCATTCTGGGATTGCTGTCCTTTTCCTGACCCCAGCTCTGCTCTGTCTATGCAAAGCACAGCTATAACCCCGCCCCCCCCTGCACTTTCCACCCCTTCCCTCTCCTCAATATGTAATTCTTCTGAGGCAAGATGGCAGCGCCCGTATCCTAGAGCCCTGAACAGAGTTGAAGCCCAGCGGGGGAAAGAATAATGAATAAGCGACTTAAAATATATACATTTTAGATGCTGGGGAATAGTTTTTTAAGGGTTTGGGCTTTTCAATAAATGATGATGAAGGTCCGGTTTAAGTAACTCACTATACAGATGCCCCAGTGATTAGCAGGTACTTACCTTGCAGCCTTCGCAGGCACTGACCCCATAGTGGTAACCGGAGCTCTTGTCTTGACACACAAAACAGGGTTTGTAGATCCTGGGCAGAGGGGGCGGTGAGGGCGGACTGGGGACAATCTCCTCTGAACTGGTGCTCTGGGTTTCAATTGCTGGAAGAAAGAGAAAGAAAATAAGTTAGAGCAGCATGGACATGATATATACTCCGAGCATCCAATGACAGTCTGCATATAGACAGGGCGTGGGTCTCCCCATGTATAGCCAGCTTTATGGACGGTACAGATGATTCCTTGGAGATCAGAAGGCCATGTGAGGTCAGGAGTTTGGCTGTTGGGTAAATCCCAATTTGTGTGGGGTCAGAATGAAGAGCAGATGGAGGGCGTGGAGGAAAGACAAAGTGAGTATTGTTATACCCAGCGAAGGCGATAGAGGAGGAGACCCCCCCCCCCCCCATCCACTGTTACTGTTAGAACAATGCTACCAAGGAGAAGAGGAGCAATAAAATGCATGTGCAATCCACAATGAAATAAGCATGCAGAGACGGGTTATGGTGACACTCGCAATGGTCAAGGCCAACACTGCAATGTGACCTCTGCCTGGCCATTTGGCTGACATTCTCTTGCCAACTGCACTGATTGGGGATTGGTCAACTGCTGGGTGGCAAACAGAATGGTGGCTGAGGAATGACCATAAAATCTGCCTGAAGCACTCAATCGATGGACTGTGCTGAAAGGGAATTAGAGAGCTCTTTGTGTGATAGAAGGAAAGGGTTAAAGCAAATTCAAGTCCATCTGTGGGCTTATAGTATAGCAACCCACGTGCTTTTCCTGCCAGCAGGGCATCCAATTCGGGGTGCCCCTTTTTTGTGTAGCCTCCCCATCTCCCAGGTTTTCAAATATAGATTGAGAGAGAGACCTCTGGCAAAACCGATTTTTTAGTGCGCAGTTGTAACCCCTTGTCTAATTCAATCTGACTCCAGGATCAGCTGAATAGGTGCCCCAGGGGCATCCTGAATGGGGATGATATTCTCTTAGAAACATAGAAGGGTGACGGCAGAAGGAGAGCATACGCTTTATCTTATGTGTATACTGTATGTTCTCTTTATCTTATGTGTATACTGTATGTTCTCTATATCTTATGTATATACTGTATGTTCTCTTTATCTTATGTGTATACTGTATGTTCTCTATATCGTATGTGTATACTGTATGTTCTCTTTATCTTATGTGTATACTGTATGTTCTCTTTATCTTATGTGTATACTGTATGTTCTCTGTATCTTATATGTATACTGTATGTTCTCTTTATCTTATGTGTATACTGTATGTTCTCTATATCTTATGTATATACTGTATGTTCTCTATATCTTATGTGTATACTGTATGTACTCTTTATCGTATGTGTATACTGTATGTTCTCTGTATCTTATGTGTATACTGTATGTTCTCTGTATCTTATGTGTATACTGTATGTTCTCTGTATCTTATGTGTATACTGTATGTTCTCTGTATCTTATGTGTATACTGTATGTTCTCTTTATCTTATGTGTATACTGTATGTTCTCTGTATCTTATGTGTATACTGTATGTTCTCTGTATCTTATGTGTATACTGTATGTTCTCTTTATCTTATGTGTATACTGTATGTTCTCTTTATCTTATGTGTATACTGTATGTTCTCTTTATCTTATGTGTATACTGTATGTTCTCTATATCTTATGTGTATACTGTATGTTCTCTTTATCTTATGTGTATACTGTATGTTCTCTTTATCTTATGTGTATACTGTATGTTCTCTGTATCTTATGTGTATACTGTATGTTCTCTTTATCTTATGTGTATACTGTATGTTCTCTTTATCTTATGTGTATACTGTATGTTCTCTATATCTTATGTGTATACTGTATGTTCTCTATATCTTATGTGTATACTGTATGTTCTCTGTATCTTATGTGTATACTGTATGTTCTCTTTATCTTATGTGTATACTGTATGTTCTCTGTATCTTATGTGTATACTGTATGTTCTCTTTATCTTATGTGTATACTGTATGTTCTCTTTATCTTATGTGTATACTGTATGTTCTCTATATCTTATGTGTATACTGTATGTTCTCTTTATCTTATGTGTATACTGTATGTTCTCTATATCTTATGTGTATACTGTATGTTCTCTTTATCTTATGTGTATACTGTATGTTCTCTTTATCTTATGTGTATACTGTATGTTCTCTTTATCTTATGTGTATACTGTATGTTCTCTGTATCTTATGTGTATACTGTATGTTCTCTTTATCTTATGTGTATACTGTATGTTCTCTTTATCTTATGTGTATACTGTATGTTCTCTATATCTTATGTGTATACTGTATGTTCTCTTTATCTTATGTGTATACTGTATGTTCTCTTTATCTTATGTGTATACTGTATGTTCTCTTTATCTTATGTGTATACTGTATGTTCTCTGTATCTTATGTGTATACTGTATGTTCTCTTTATCTTATGTGTATACTGTATGTTCTCTTTATCTTATGTGTATACTGTATGTTCTCTATATCTTATGTGTATACTGTATGTTCTCTATATCTTATGTGTATACTGTATGTTCTCTTTATCTTATGTGTATACTGTATGTTCTCTTTATCTTATGTGTATACTGTATGTTCTCTTTATCTTATGTGTATACTGTATGTTCTCTGTATCTTATGTGTATACTGTATGTTCTCTGTATATTATGTGTATACTGTATGTTCTCTGTATCCTATGTGTATACTGTATGTTCTCTGCATCTTATGTGTATACTGTATGTTCTCTTTATCTTATGTGTATACTGTATATTCTCTTTATCTTATGTGTATACTGTATATTCTCTGTATCTTATGTGTATACTGTATATTCTCTTTATCTTATGTGTATACTGTATGTTCTCTATATCTTATGTGTATACTGTATATTCTCTTTATCTTATGTGTATACTGTATGTTCTCTGTATCTTATGTGTATACTGTATATTCTCTTTATCTTATGTGTATACTGTATGTTCTCTGTATCCTATGTGTATACTGTATATTCTCTTTATCTTATGTGTATACTGTATGTTCTCTTTATCTTATGTGTATACTGTATGTTCTCTTTATCTTATGTGTATACTGTATGTTCTCTATATCTTATGTGTATACTGTATGTTCTCTTTATCTTATGTGTATACTGTATGTTCTCTATATCTTATGTGTATACTGTATGTTCTCTTTATCTTGTGTATACTGTATGTTCTCTTTATCTTATGTGTATACTGTATGTTCTCTTTATCTTATGTGTATACTGTATGTGCTCTTTATCTTAGGATAGATGTGTGCTTATCCCAGGCATGTTTAAATTTGCTGACTGTTGATTTTTCAACTACCTCTGCTGGAAGTTTGTTCCAAGCATCTACTACTCTTTCTGTAAAATAATATTTTCTAACATTGCTCCTGATCTTCCCCCCGACTAGCTTCAGGTTGTGCCCCTTGTTCTATCATTAAGCTTCTTCTTAAAAACACTTCCCTCCTCAACCTTATTCAATCCTTTCCCATATTTAAAGGTCTCAATCATGTCCCCCCTCTCCCTTCTTTCCTCCAGACTGTACAAATTTAGTTCTTTAAGTCTCTCCTGATTTTTAAGTTTAAGTCCTTCCACCATTTTCGTTGCCGGCCTTTGGACCTGTTCTATTTGAATAATGTCTTTTTGCAGGTAAGGTCTCCAGAACTGCACACAGTATTCTAGCTGTGGCCTTACCAGGGCGCTATACAGCGGCATCACAACCTCCCTCTTCCTACTGGTGATGCCTCGAGCTATGCAGCCGAGCATCCTGCTTGCTTTTCCCACTGCCTGGCTACACTGTCCAATCATCTTGCAGCTATCAGTAATCAGTATCCCTAAATCTCTCTCCTCCGAGGTCCTGGCTAACACAGTGCTGCCCACACGGTGCTCAGAGCAGGGATTCCTTCTACCCAAGTGCACGATTTTACATTTAGAGACATTAAACTCTAGTTTCCACAGTTTTGACCATCTATCCAGTAAAGCTAAATCATTTTCCATTTTGCAGACACCTCCAGGAATATTCACCCTATTACTAACCTTTGTATCATCAGCAAACAGGCAAACTTTTCCTACCAAGCCTTCTCCTATGTCACTTAAAAATATATTAAAAAGAATGGGGCCCAGGACAGAGCCTTGCGGCACACCACTTGTAACTCGCCTTTGTTCTCTGATACCGATCCTTCAGCCAACTGGAAATCCACTGAACTATCCAGGGATTGAGTCCTACCTTCAATAACTCATCTATGAGCTCTTCCTTTTCTCAGGTCCCTTGTTGCGATTACATGCGCCCGGCATCCCTGCAGCTGTGCACACTCATGCCCCCAGCCATTCACGGAGAAACCAGGGCTGCAGCTGCCCCCCCCCCCCCCCCCCATTTGGATGCTCGATCCAAAACAACTGCCGTGCTTTAATATGCGCAACAAAACTGATTAGAAGAGAGCCCACGCATGTGCCCTGTGAACAGCGAAAAGCTGGACTGAGTGGGCAATCGGGGGGGGGGGGGGGGGGAGGATTCCAAGTTGACAACAACCAATCGCCAGGATAGTGAAAATCCTGGTGATTGGTCCACTTTAAGACCTTCCATAAGTTCCTAACTGGGACCTGCTGTAACCTGTGGGCAGGAGGGCAGCTGAATAAGAGAGATTGGATGCAGTCTCACCAGCTCTACAGCTAATAATGCGGGGGGAGGGTCAATACATGTGCGAAACACACAGCCCATATTGGCAGGGGCACCCATATGCAAAACTTGTTCGTGGTTAGGGACTTTTTTTAATTTAGGTCAGTTGATCCTCAAGAATCCCTTTTTTTATTTTTCTCTCCTCGCTGAATCTTATTAGGGCCTTATTCATGAAGCTCTAGCGCCAGGTAGTGCCTTGTAAGCGTCAGGTGAACCCCGGACACGGCACGCAATTACACATTCATGAATCCGAATCTGGTGAGCGACTGGAACAACGCCATTTAGCGTACGATTCATCATTATCCCAGGCTCAGCGTACAGCGCCGGCGTTCAGCCTTGCAGAGCGCCACATCTTACCTGTCGCTACCTGGCGCTTTCCCATACATTTCTATGGACGATCCTTAAATCCCCCTTCTTTTTTTTTTAAACTCAAATCTTTCTGACGTATCCTGGCCTAAGAAATGACATTTTTGAAAACTTTTTGGATTAATAATATTTTTATGCAGAATTGTCCTTACATGTCTGGTATGAAAGTGTTCATGTTACAACGTAATAACAATGTAATTCCATGTGTTTTCGCTTTGTCCCTAGTGGATACATGTTCAAAAACAGACTTTAATCACACAGCCTCTGGCGCTATGGGCTACAACGACCCGATTCTGAGTGCCGACGATGTTTGAGGCTGTTTCTTTGATGAATGTGGTGTGAGTCGGTCGCACTGAGCTGGCGCTACCATTCGCTCCCATACAGCGTAGTAGCACTTTTTAGGTCAGCACTCAGCACTTTAATATTGCACTAGTTACTTTATACTCATATACTATATACTGTGTGATAGGGATCTATTCAAAAGGGGAGGAGGGATGGGTGTTTTGTCCCTGCTATTAGATTTTGTTTTTAATACATATGTGATGGTATATTTGTAAACCATTAATAAATACTGATTTATTTATGACATTTGATTTAAGTTTATTGATTTGGTGGTGCCTGATCAGATCTCTCCCCACGGGGCATCTGAACTCGGGATGCCCCGCCGGGTGAAACCCCCCAGGAAGCCCAGAAACCTTACCTTAACCCCGTTCCAACGGCGCATGCGCGGGCCGCAGCTGCGTCTCGCGCTTCTCTCTAGCCGGGCGCGCACCCGCGCCAGCCGTTTGTGAATGGCCGGCGCGGGCGCGCTCCCTGTTAGAAGGAAGCGCGAGACGCGGCCTCCAGCGCTCAGAGGTTGCTGTCTCATGCTGGCCTGTGATCTCTTCAAAGTCGAGTGGTGTGCTATTTTTTTCTTAATGCAAATAGACGGGCAGGCTGATTCATTACTAACGCCAGATAGCGACAGATGAGCGTCTGTAGCGAGGCTTTGAGAGCGACCGCTAGTAGTCGCTGTGCTCGGCCATGGTTCTTTGATTCAGAGCGCCTCAGTTGCTGGCCGGCATTGATGAAAATGTTGTGTGAGTCGCAATACTACGCTGTATGGGTTTGAATCTTAAAGTGGACCAACACCCAGGATTTTGACTATCCACCCCCCAGAACGCCCGGAAACACTCACCTCACCACGCTCCTACATGGGCGCTCGTCCAATCAGAGAGCTCAGAGCAGCTGTGGTATGCACGTACAAGCGGCGTCCAACCACAGCGGCTCTGAGCTCTCTGATTGGACGAGCGCCCGCGTAGGAGCGTGGTGAGGTGAGTGTTTCCGGGCGTTCTGGGGGGTTTCACCCCCGATCGGGGGTGTCCCACCGAAGTGGACCAAAACCCAGGATAGTCATAATCCTGGGTGTTGGTCCACTGTAAGATTCAAACCCATACAGCGTAGTATTGCGACTCACACAACATGGCCAAGCACAGCGACTACTAGCGGTCGCTCTCAAAGCCTCGCTACAGACGCTCATCTGTCGCTATCTGGCGTTAGTAATGAATCAGCCTGCCCGTCTATTTGCATTAAGAAAAAAATAGCACACCACTCGACCTTGAAGAGATCACAGGCCAGCATGAGACAGCAACCCCAGTGCATCAGGCCTTTAAATAAAGTGGAGGCAAATACAATATAAATACAGGCCAGGCATGTGGCTGCCGCTCTCCTCCCTCTCTGGCGGATCATAGAAGTGTCCTCACATTACCGCAGGCTGTCAGTTGATCCTGAGTCACTAGCTAATCTCAAAGTTGGATCTAAAAACCAAACCTCCGATAAGCGGCTGCTGTTACTCTATCCCGTTCCTATAACAGATAGGAGGTATTACGGGTTGGAGAGGCCATCAGGTGTGAAATCTTCAGGCTCACTAAAGACAGATGCAGAGCAAGCGGGTGAGCGGCCATCGGCACGGCCAGTAATGCCAGCAAGCGGCTCGGATCATCAGCATCACTATGGACTCCATTATCCCTTTCCAGATGACATGAATTATCATCACGAGAGAACATTATTACCAGCTCATGGACGCTATTTATAGTGAGATAAAGTCTCCAGATTATTATCTGGCACGCTATGCTACACTGTGTCTTCCACGCAAATGGAAAAGCAACTAAGAGGCCGATTCATTAATAGCGGCAGGTAGCGACAGTTGAGCGACTGTAGCGGTATTTTCACAGCGCCCGCTAGTAGTCGCTGTGCTTGGCCGTTGATCGGTTGATGACAGCGACTCAGTCGGTGTGGCGTAATGTTGAATACAAGGTTACGAGTCGCTATTTGACAGGTTCCGCGATGTACGGGTGCGCATGATAGCGAATGGTCAGAGCGACGGCTCCCACCATATTCATCAAAAAAATCACGCTCCAAAAATTCTTGCGCTGTGAAATGCATGTTTAAACCCCAGAGCGCTGGCGGCGATGTGTTAAAAGTAGTTTTTTAACCCCCAAACCACCATATTTTTGGAAACCAAAAAAAAAAAGTTTTTAAAATAATTTAGTAATATGAATACATTAATATCAGACCTGTAATATCAATTCTGTACAATTTTTGTTCCCTTAAAAAATTATCTAAAATGGCAGAAGTGGTCACAGAATTTTTCACATTTAAAAAAAAAAAAACATTAATAACAATTAATTATTAATATTTAAAGATTGTTCCATTGAAATGCATTGGAGAGCGCCAGGTAGCGAGAGGTCATACCTGTCGCTGTTCAAGGTCGGACGCTGGCGCTGTGGGCTGAGGCTGGAATAATGATGAATCAGTGGCTATATGGCGCTATCTCAGTCGCTAAGCAGGATCGGCTTGATAAATGTGTGATTGTGGTGGGGAGCCGGCGTTCTCGTGGCGGTGCCCGTCATTACCGGCCGCTCACCAGTCGCTACCTGTCGCTATTCCTTCATAAATAAGGGCCTAAACAGATACCAGCCCGGGAACAAGGATTTGCATTTACTTATCCTGCTTGCTACCAAAGGTTACACGCCCCACCCAATGGTCGCCAGCAGGCGTTATGGCTGGTCAAATCTATGCAGGAAATTTGGAAATACAGAGCGCCGCAATGAGGCGCGCTCTACAAACAAGACAAGCTGGTAACACATACAGCCCAACATACAGGACTATCCTTCCTTTTGGTACTGAGGGTGCCGATCCTCGACCGGAAAAGAAACGCAGCCCCACAAGGGGATACATACAACAATAACCTACCCCCATATCATTGAATTACCACAAAACAGCTGGGCAAAACCACAACTGCCATACTGCAGACCCTTACAAGGAATTATAGTAACAGATCCTCACACTGAAGAAGCTTCGGCGAAACGCGTCTGTGATGAAACCTTTCCCTTGCTACAAACTACAGAAGGGTAACGACTTGCTACAACCTACAAAAAAGAATTAAACCCAAACTGCTAAAAATGGAGGGTAATACTTCACAACGGATTACGGCTTGAAGCCAGGGGGCAAGTACAAAGGCACACCCAAAACTCTACATCACTCTAAGGACAATCGGCCCTAAAGGCCTCAACATATGCCTTGTAGGTACTGGGAACCATATGCACCTTTATTTTGTACTTTTCATTTAAAACTACACAAATGTTTGTATTGTATATGCTAAAAACTATTTTCGAATAAATATATTTCAACTACACGGACAGTGAGTGACTCAGGCCCTTATTTAAGAAGGGATAGCGTCAGGTAGTGGCTGGTTAATGAGAGGTAGCGACAGGTAGCGACTGGTGAACGCCGGACACGGCACGCAATTACACATTTATCAAGCAGAATCTGTTTAGCGACTGGGATAGCGCCATGTAGCGTCTAATTCATTTTTTCACAGCCTCAGTGAACAGCGCCGGCGTTCAGCCTTGCACAGCGCCAGGTATGACCTCTCGCTACCTGACGCTCTCCCATACATTTCAATGGATGAACCTTTTCTTCTCTTTAAACAGGGTTTTTGTTTTTTGCTTTTTTCCAAAAAATCACAAATAATTCTGTGACCTCTTCTGGCATTGAAAAAGATGTTTTTTCATAATTTTTTCATTTTTTATACATTTCTTCAGAAATGACATTATAGGTCTGCCATTAAAGTGTTCATGTTACAATGTTGTTATAATGTAATTCCATATGTTTTCGCTTTGTTACTAGTGGATAGATGCTGAAAAACAGACTTTAAACACACCGCCTCCTGCGCTCTGGGCTTCAAACAAGTATTTTTCAGCGCCAGAGATTTGTGAGGCTGTTTTTTTGCTGAATATGGTGTGAGTCGGTCGCTATGAGCAGTCGCTAACATGCGCTCCCATACAGCGCTGTACTGGTCAAATAGCGACTCCTCACAATGTATTCAACATTACTGGACAGCGACTGAGTCTCTAAAAAGTAGCGACCCACGGCCGAGCACTGCGACTACTAGCGGGCGCTCTGAAAATGCCTGCTACAGACGCTCATCTGTCGCTACCTGGCGCTAATGATGAATCAGCCTCCCCGAGGTAATCAAGGACCCACTGGCTCCCCTATTGTTGTAACTGTTACAAACTATCTCCTATCCATCCCTCAATGAGGGGGCGTGGCTTCATTTTACAATTGATTTGTCCACCAGACCTAATGCTATTAAAGACTGACATGGGTGGTTGCAGAACAAACTGAACCAAACAAATATAGGTGATTGCAAACATTCCAGATGGATGGAGATTGGTTCCTACAGCACCATAGACCACGTCTGGCCTATTGGCACCTTTATCCAAAGTGACCCAATACTATAAAAGGCCTTATTCATAAAGGTATAGCGCCAGGTAGCGCCTGTACAGTCTTACCTGCCTCTACCTGTCGCTCTCCCATACATTTCAATGGTTATTTATTTTCTTATGTTTAAACAGGGTTTTCTTTTAATAATTTTTTTGTTTTGTATCAAATCATTGTGTGACCTCTCCTGGCCAATTTAAATACATTTTTGCAAACTTTTTTTTAATTTTTATATTTTTATGCAGAATTTTCATTACAGGTCTGGTATTAAAGTGTGTTACAATGTAATAACAATGTCATTCAATATGTTTTCGCTTTGTTACAAGTGGATATGTGTTCAGAAATTACAGCTTCTGGCGCTCTAGGCTACAGCAACACAATTTTGAGCGCCGGCGCTGTGTGAGGCTGTTTTTTGATGAATATGGTTTGAGTCGCTTACACTGACCAGTCGCTACCGCTCGCTCCCATATCGCAGGCTGATTCATTTCTAGGGGCAGGTAGCGACAGATGAGCGTCTGTAGCGCGGATTTCAGAGCGACCGCTAGTAGTCGCTGTGCTCGGCCGTGGTTCGCTAGTTCAGAGCGTCTCAGTCGCTGTGCAGCATTGATGAATACCTTGTGGGGAGTCGCTATATGAGCAGTACAGCGCTATATGGGAGCGATTGGCAGCGACTGGTCAGTGCGACCGACTCACAGTATATTCATAAAAAAAAACAGCCTCACACAGCTCCGGCGCTCAAAAACGCTTCGATGCAGCCCAGAGCGCCGGAGTCTGTGTGATTAAAGGCTGATTTTGAACATCTATTCACCAGTAACAAAGCGAAAACATATGTAATTACATTGTTATAACATTGTGACACATTAAAGTGGACCAACACCCAGGATTTTGACTATCCTGGGTGTTGGTCCACTTAGGTGGGGCACCCCGATCAGGGGTGCCCCGCTGTGTGAAACCCCCCCGATCGCAGCAAAAACTCACCTCTCCCCGCTCCCACGTGACCTCGTCCGGCCAATGACAGTGCTCAGAGCCGCTCTGGTATGCGCGTCCAAAGCCGCTTGGACGCGCATACCAGAGCGCTGTCATTGGCTGCGTCTCTCGCTTCCCTCTAACAGGGAGCGCGCCTGCGCCGGCCATTCACAAAACGGCCGGCGCGGGAGCGCGCCCTGCTAGAGGGAAGCGAGAGACACGGCCGCATCTCGCGCATGCGCCGTTGGATCGCCGGTAAGGTAAGGATTGTGGGCCTCCTGGGGGGTTCCTCCCCGCGGGGCATCCCGATTTCGGATGCCCCGCGGGGAGGGATCTGATCGGTCCGGGAATCTTATAGATTCCCGGGCCGATCCCCCCTGGGTGTTGGTCCACTTTAATGCCAGACCTGTCATGTCAATTCTGTATAAATATATTAAAAAAAAATATATATTGCAAAAAATGGCTTTTTCAAGGCCAGGAGAGGTCACAACATTATTTGAGAATAAAAAAATAAATAAATAATAATATCCCCCCCTGTTTTTTATTAGTATTAGTTAATAGAGAAGTCAAAGAACGTCCATTGAAATGTATGGGAGAGCGCCAGGTAGCGAGGGGTAATATGTGTGGCGCTCTGCAAGGCTGAACACCGGCGCTGTACGCTGAGGCTGGGATAATGATGAATCGGACGCTACATGGCGTTATCCCAGTAGCTCCCCAGAATCCACTTGATACATTTGTGATTGCGTGCCGTGTCCAGCGTTCACCTGCCGCTACCTGTCATTTACAAGGCACTACCTGACGCTATCCTTTCATGAATAAGGCCCTCGGTCTGTACTAATGTTATATAGCGACTCACACATCAAATTCATCAATGCCGGCAATGTTACTACAGCGACTGAGGCGCTCTGTAATAGCGACTCGCGGACGCTCTTAGCGCCGCAGACGCTCATCCGTCGCTACCTGGCGTTAGCAATGAATCAGCCTGCCAGATGGTTGTCTGAATGTATACTGATAGGATTGAACACCAGTTGATCAATGTGATTGGTTATCGGATCCTTTGGCAGACTGACTGATGACACTCAGCGGCCCCTATTGGCAAACATAACAGGAATGTTTGTCATTTCCAGGTTAGAGGCTAATCAATAAAACATCTCAGCGTACAAAGCGGACATGTTTCCTCCCGCAGGACAATACTGCTGGAGTAATAGGATGTTTGCACACGCAGTTTCAGCAAACATGAATCGCAGCCAGGCAAACACAGAGGAGTCTCAACTTGCGTTCAGTGAACTTCAAGGAAGATTTCAAGGAAGTGTCAGATAAGTAGAAGAGACAGCCCCTTCCTGCTATGTGGCCCATAGAAGGGAGCGCATGGCGCACAGCGTGACCTCCGCGCCGCCTAGGCTAGGGACTAGGTCAGGAACCCCGTTGGAACTGTGATCGCCGCCTGAGGGTGCAGTTACGGCTGGTTGAGGATCTGAGGGCTGGGCGCACAGTAAAGGCCACCGCAGGGAAATGAGCTTGTTAATTAAGGGAGTGAAGTGACTCACCAATGCAGCTACACCACTGAACCGGAACGTGAAAAGCTTCTGTATGTAGACGCTGTTTAATCACATCAGACCACGCGCGGACCTTAATTAGTTTGCTATTACGGAAAATGAAATTTAGCCGCGGGATTTTGTAAGTCTTCTCTTTAAAAAAGAAAGAACCTTGGACTGATCTAAGCGTCGCTAACCATGACCCGAGTAGGGAAACGATCGAGAAGAAACACAGAAGCAAGCATTTCCCATAAAGCATGACACTACTTAAAGTGGAACAACACCCAGGATTTTGACTATCCTGGGTTTTGGTCCACTTCGGCGGGGCACCCCGCTCTCTGAAACCCCCCAGAAACCCCAAAAAACTCAACTCTCCCCGCTCCCACGTGACCGCGCCGTCCAAGCGAGTAACAGCGGCGTCCAAGACAGCGCGTCCGCCGCTGCCGCCTCCCGTAAGGAGTTTGGGGGTTTGGACTGGGACATCCTGATCTCGGATGTCCCCCGGTGAGGGAGGTGATCGGCCCGGGAATCTTATAGATTCCCGGGCCGATCACCCCTGGGTGACGGTCCATTTTAAAGTGGACCAACACCCAGGATTTTGACTATCCTGGGTTTTGGTCCACTTCGGTGGGGCACCCTGATCGTGAAACCCCCCAGAATGCCCAGAAACACTCACCTCACCACGCTCCTACGCGGGCGCTCGTCCAATCAGAGAGCTCAGAGCCGCTGTGGTATGCACGTACAAGCGGTGTCCATCCACAGCGGCTCTGAGCGCTGGAGGCCGCGTCTTGCGCTTCCTTCTAACAGGGAGCGTGCCCGCGCCGGCCATTCACAAACACCCGGCGCGGGTGAGCGCCCTGCTAGAGGGAAGCGCGAGACGCGGCCTCCAGCGCTCAGAGTCGCATGCGCCGTTGGAACGGGGTTAAGGTAAGGTTTGTGGGGGGTTTCACCCCGCGGGACATCCCGATTTTGGATGCCCCGCGGGGAGGGATCTGATCGGTCCTGGGTGTTGGTCCACTTTAAACCGGACCTTCACCATAATTTATTGAAAAGCCCAAACCCTTATAAAACAATTCCCCAGCATCTAAAGTTAATATATTTTAAGTTTTTAGTCATTTGCTTATTATTATTTCCCCCACTGGGCTGCAACTCTGTTCAGGACTTTAGGATACAGGCGACACCATCTAGACTTAGAAGCATCACATATTGAGGAGAGGAGAGCGGGATAAAGTACAGGACCTTCACTCTGAATAAGAGTCTATCTTATATGTTTCCCACACCCTGTACATACAGATTGCTCACATTAATCCGGACCTTCACTCTGAATAAGAGTCTATCTTATATGTTTCCCACACCCTGTACATACACATTGCTCACATTAAAAATCATCCTACCTGCATCTACTGCATATTATGAGCACCAAGATGGTGGCTCATGGGACATCAGGAAGCCTGCAAACAGGAAGTGCCTTCTGACTGTGTCGCTCTGCATTCTGGGATTGCTGTCCTTTCCCTGACCCCAGCTCTTCTTTGTCTGTGCAAAGGTCAGCTATAACCCCGCCCCCTGCACTTTATCCCGCTCTCCATTCCTCAGTATGTGTGATGCTTCTGAGGCAAGATGGCGGCGCTTGTATCCTAGAGTCCTGAACAGAGTTGCAGCCCAGTGGGGGAAAGAATAATAAGTAAGTGACTAAAAACGTAAAATTCTATTAATTTTAGATGCTGGGGAATAGTTTTTTTAAGGGTTTGGGCTTTTCATTAAATCATGCTGAAGGTCCGGTTAAAAATCCAAAGTAACAGCTATTATAAATAGGTGCTTACAGCCCCGGAGAGGACAGTGCAGAAACCACAGTACCGAGGCCCGCATGACTCGAATCTGCATGCTGGCAGGTAAGTAAGTTATTTTCTTTTTTTTTATCCCTTTAAAGTGGACCAACACCCAGGATTTTGACTATCCTGGGTATTGGTCCACTTCGGTGGGGCACCCCGATTGGGGGTGTGTGAAACCCCCCAGAAACTCACCTCACCACGCTCCCACGCGACCGCGCCGTCCAATCCCCGCCGACGGACAAGCAGGTGACAGCGACGGACAAGACAACGCGTCCGCCGCCGCCTCCCGCGCGTCACTCTTACAGGGCGCGCGCCCGCGCCGGCCTTTCACAAACGGCCGGCGCGGGCGCACACACGTCTAGAGGGGCGCGCGGGAGGCGGCGGCGGAAAGGTTTTTTGGGGGTTTTGGGGGGGTTTCACCCCGCGGGACATCCCAATCTCGGATGTCCCGCGGTGAGGGAGGTGATCGATCACCCCTCCCATGATCGCCCCGGGAATCTATAAGATTCCCGGACCGATCAGACCCCTGACTGCGGGGGTGCCCCGCTGTGTGAAACCCCTAAATCCCTACCTTATCCACGATCCAGCGGCGCCCCTCTAGCAGGACGCGCACCCGCGCCGGCCGTTTGTGAATGGCCGGCGCGGGCGCGCGCCCTGTAAGAGTGACGCGTGGGAGACGGCGGCGGGCGCGCTCTCTTGTCTGTCGCTGCCTCCCGCTTGTCCGTCGGCGGGGATTGGCTGCGGCGTTCACGTGGGAGTGAGGAGAGGTGAGTTTTTCGGGGTTTCTGGGGGGTTTCACACAGTCAAAATCCTGGGTGTTGGTCCACTTTAAAGTGGACCAACACCCTGAGGTGATCGGCCCGAGAATCTATAAGATTCCCGGGCCGATCACCTCACACACCGCGGGACATCCGAGATCGGGATGTCCCGCGGGGTGTAAACCCCCGAAAAACCTTACCTCTCCAGCCGCTGCTTCCGCCGCCGCCGCCTCACTCGCGCTCCTCTAGACGTGCGCGCGCCCGCGCCGGCCGTCTCTGAATGGCCGGCGCGGGCGCGCACACGTCAAGAGTGACGCGCGGGAGGCGCCGACGGACAAGCTGCTTGTCCGTCGCTGTCAATCAGCTTGTCCGTCGACGCCGATTGGACGGCGCGGCCACGTGGGAGCGGGGAGAGGTGAGTTTTGGGGGCTTTCTGGGGGGTTTCACACAGCGGGGCACCCCCGATCGGGGTGCCCCGGGGAAGTGGACCAATACCCAGGATAGTCAAAATCCTGGGTGTTGGTCCACTTTAAAGTAAATCTAAAGTCTGATCTGATAAGCTCGTCCACAAAATACCCCAAAGGAAGCCTAAATCTTAATCTCCGCAGGCGCTGGCTCCATAACTCTTTGTCATCTGCACATGAGATGTAATATATAACGCGGCACAAATAAAGAGTCTAGACTAAGCTAAACATTATTAATAGGCAAAGTGCAGAAAGCCTTTTCATTGCCATCCTCTAAACGCCGCCGCGAACATCAATAACGCTTGTAAAGCGTGCGGCCTCGCTCTACACTGCAACAACAACACGGGGGTCTGGCCATTGTAAGACGAAAAAAACACAACAACAATATTCTGCCTTCAGTGAGGACCAGAAATTAGCGCAATAAGAAAAAAGAGCTTGGCAAGCCGGATGTCATTAGAAGATGACAGCAAGCATCCAGACATGGGGAGTAATTCATTATATGGCTGCCTCCAGGGCAGAGGTTATCTTCTCACAGGCCGGCTTTCTAAACACACAATCTGAGAAGGACGCAGGACGCAGGACGCAGGAATGCTTTTTCTCGGAAGAAGATGTTTTCTCAATGCTGCTTCGCCGAAAGGAACTAATTATAAAAATCAGGGGCGGACTGGCCTTAGGGAGACCTGGGACAATGGCCGGTGGGCTGCAAAGCTTTGGGGCCTGTTGGGTTGCTGCTTTGAACATCTTAGCAAAAGGAGTTTGTTTTTAATACTTCACTTACATATCAGGTATTTATGAAAGCACAATGAATATTAAAGTTGATTGTGTATCTTTTTGGGATATGGGCCTTGATTCACGGGCAGGCTGATTCATCATTAGCGGCAGGTAGCGACAGATAAGCGTCTGTAGCAGGCATTTTCAGAGCGCCCGCTAGTAGTCACTGTGCTCAGCCGTGGGTCGCTACTTTATATAGTCGCTGTTCAGTAATGTTGAATACATTGTGAGGAGTCGCTATTTGACCAGTACAGCGCTGTATGGGAGCGCATGTTAGCGACTGCTCATAGCGACCGACTCACACCATATTCAGCAAAAAAACAGCCTCACAAATCTCTGGCGCTGAAAAATACTTGTTTGAAGCCCAGAGCGCAGGAGGCGGTGTGTTTAAAGTCTGTTTTCAAGCATCTATCCACTAGTAACAAAGCGAAAACATATGGAATTACATTGTAACAACATTGTAACATGAACACTTTAATGGCAGACCTGTAATGTCATTTCTGAAGAAATATATTAAAAATGAAAAAATAATGAAAAAACTGCCAGAAGAGGTCAAAGAATTATTTGTGATTTTTTTGAAAAAAAAAAAAACGTTTAAAGAGAAGAAAAGGATCGTCCATTGAAATGTATGGGAGAGCGTCAGGTAGTGAGAGGTCATACCTGGCGCTGTGCAAGGCTGAACGCCGGCACTGTTCGCTGAGGCTGTGAAAATGATGAATCAGACGCTACATGGCGCTATCCCAGTCGCTAAACAGATTCTGCTTGATAAATGCGTAATTGCGTGCCGTGTCCGGCGTTCACCAGTCGCTACCTCTCATTAACCAGCCACTACCTGACGCTATCCCTTCTTAAATAAGGGCCTAACTCAACTTCCTGGGTTTTGATCCAGCAACAGCTGTGAGTGTTAAGTTTGCACATCCGCCCTGGTCAGCTCCCCACCATGGATGCCACTTGTCTGTTTAATGTTGATCTAGATAAGAGAGGCAGGTCAGAGGCCACACAATGCTGAGATTCTTTCCTTATCTGCAGCTGGGAGGGACAGAGGGCGCATTATAAAGGGGAAGGGAGGGGGTGATGTGAGGACAAACACATGGGGCTCAGTAACACCTCGCTGCTAAATATCCACGCTGCACACTGTCCATCCTGCCCATCCACCTTGAAGCCTGTTTGTCCTCAGCTAATCACTGCTAATCCAATCAGGAGGTCACGTGCTGGAGCCGCACACCACTGGACTGGCTGCAGGCCGATGTGCCAGATGCCGCACAAGTCTATGGCCACATTGGAGGGGCCCAAACCAAGCTACAATTATAGTGATTTCACCAGGGGGCGCTGCCTTCGATTGGAAAAAAAAGAAATTTAGGCCCTTATTTATGAAGGAATAGCGACAAGTAGCGACTGGTGAGCGGCCGTTAATGACGGGCACCGCCACGAGAACGCCGGCTCCCCACCACAATCACACATTTATCAAGCCAATCCTGCTTAGCGACTGAGATAGCGCCATATAGCCACTCATTCATCATTATTCCAGCCTCAGCCCACAGCGCCAGCGTCCGACCTTGAACAGCGACAGGTATGACCTCTCGCTACCTGGCGCGCTCCAATGCATTTCAATGGAACAATCTTTAAATATTCATAATTAATTGTTATTAATTTTTTTTTTTTTTTTTAAATTTGAAAAATTCTGTGACCACTTCTGCCATTTTAGATTTTTTTTTAAGGGAAAAAAAAATTGTACAGAATTGATATTACAGGTCTGATATTAATGTATTCATATTACAAAATTATTTAAAAAACTTTTTTTTTTTTGGTTTCCAAAAATATGGTGGTTTGGGGGTTAAAAAACTACTTTTAACCCATCGCCGCCAGCGCTCTGGGGTTTAAACATGCATTTCACAGCGCGAGAATTTTTTGAGCGTGATTTTTTGATGAATATGGTGGGAGCCGGTCGCTATGGCCAGTCGCTATCATGCGCTCCCATACAGCGTGGAACCTGTCAAATAGCGACTCCTCACCCAATATTCAACATTACGGCAAACCGACTGAGTCGCTGTCAACAACCGAACAACGGCCAAGCACAGCGACTACTAGCGGGCGCTGTGAAAATACTACAGTCGCTCAACTGTCGCTACCTGCCGCTATTAATGAATCGGCCTCCCCGTCTCCGGAGGCGACAACTGTTTTTTACAATAAGAACTATAAACCTATGGAATAGCCTCCCACAGAAGCTTGTTACAACATCAACCGCTGACAGCTTCAAAAAAGGATTAGATTCTTATTTAGAAGAAAATAACATTAAGTTACTATGAGCGATTATCAGTAAAAATACAGAAAAAAACAAAAAATAAAATAAATAGCTTCCCCTATAAAAAAAATAAATAAATAACTTCCCCTACCCCAACACCCTTGGTTGAACTTGATGGACATATGTCTTATTTCAACCATATTAACTATGTAACTATATATGTAACCATGGATGGAGGCCCATGGAATCCCCCGGTGGAGCCATAGAGTTTTATCACCAAAACATGAACTATGTATTACTTATATGTGGCATCCAAAGTGCATAGACAGAGACAATAGTGTTTTTGTACTTAGGTCCCAATTATAAACCATTGATACTCGCATCGAGCAGGCTGATTCATTACTAACGCCAGGTAGCGACAGATGAGCGATCAGAGCGAATGCTAGTAGTCGTTGTGCTCGGCCATGGTTCGTTGTTTCAGAGCACTGGCAGGCATTGTTGAATACGTTATGTGATTGGCAGTACTACGCTGTATGGGAGCGAATGGTAGCACCAGCTCAGTGCGACTGACTCACACCACATTCATCAAAAAAAACAGCCTCAAACAGCCCATAGCCATATGTAGCCCATAGTGTCAGAAGCTGTGTGATTAAAGTGGACCAACACCCAGGATTTTGACTATCCTGGGTTTTGGTCCACTTCAGGGGGGCACCCCGATTAGGGGTGCCCCGCTGTGTAAAACCCCCCAGAAACACCCCAATACTCACCTCACAACGCTCCCACGTGGCCGGGTGACAGCGACGGACAAGCGCTGACAGCGACGGACAAGCCAGCGCGTCCGCCGCCGCCTCCCGCACGTCCCTCTGACAGCGCGCGCGCCCGCGCCGGCCGTTCACAAACGGCCGGGGCGGGCGCGCGCACGACTAGAGGGGCGCGCGGGAGGCGGCGGCGGCCGCAGCCGCCGCCGAGGAGGTGAGTTTTTGGGGGGTTTTCGGGGGGGTTCCTCACCGCGGGACATCCCGATCTCGGATGTCCCGTGGTGAGGGAGGTGATCGGTCCGGGAATCTTATAGATTCCCGGGCCTCAGCCGTGAGATTCTGGGGATGTGGATATTCTCGCTCCCAAATGTTTACATTGCAGAGGGAGCCAAAGGGAAAAGGTAAATGTGTCCATACAGCGAGGCATCCAAATTTGGGATGCCATGGAGGAAGGCCAGGGGTGGCCCTGGAATATTTTTTTTCTGATTTAAACCAGACCTTCACCCTGAATAAGAGCCTATCTTATATGTTTCCCACATTAATCCGGACCTTCACCCTGAATAAGAGCCCATCTTATGTTTCCCACCCCCTGTACATACAGATTGCTCACATTAATCCGGACCCTCACCCCAAATAAGAGCCTATCTTATATGTTTCCCACACCCTGTACATACAGATTGCTCACATTAATCCGGACCCTCACCCCAAATAAGAGCCTATCTTATATGTTTCCCACACCCTGTACATACAGATTGCTCACATTAATCCGGACACTCACCCCGAATAAGAGCCTATTTTATATGTTTCCCACACCCTGTACATACAGATTGCTCACATTAATCCGGACCCTCACCCCAAATAAGAGCCTATCTTATATGTTTCCCCCACCCTGTACATACAGATTGCTCACATTAATCCGGACCTTCACTCTGAATAAGAGTCCATCTTATATGTTTCCCACCCCCTGTACATACAGATTGCTCACATTAATCCGGACCTTCACCCTGAATAAGAGCCTATCTTACATGTTTCCCACACCCTGTACATACAGATTGCTCACATTAATCCGGACCCTCACCCCCAAATAAGAGCCCATCTTATGTTTCCCACACCCTGTACATACAGATTGCTCACATTAATCCGGAACTTCACCCCGAATAAGAGCCTATTTTATATGTTTCCCCCACCCTGTACATACAGATTGCTCACATTAATCCGGACCCTCACCCCAAATAAGAGCCTATCTTATATGTTTCCCCCACCCTGTACATACAGATTGCTCACATTAATCCGGACCCTCACCCCAAATAAGAGCCCATCTTATGTTTCCCACACCCTGTACATACAGATTGCTCACATTAATCCGGACCCTCACCCCAAATAAGAGCCCATCTTATGTTTCCCACACCCTGTACATACAGATTGCTCACATTAATCCGGACCTTCACTCTGAATAAGAGTCCATCTTATATGTTTCCCACCCCCTGTACATACAGATTGCTCACATTAATCCGGACCTTCACCCTGAATAAGAGCCTATCTTACATGTTTCCCACACCCTGCACATAGAGATTGCTCACATTAAAAATCATCCTACCTGCATCTACTGCATGTTATGAGCCTTTAAACATTCAAGATGGCAGCTCATGGAACATCCGGCAGCCTGCAAACAGGAAGTGTCTTTCTGACTGTGCTGCTCTGCGTTCTGGGATTGCTGACCTTTTCCTGACCCCAACTCTGCTCCATCTGTGCAAAGCACAGCTATAACCCCGCCCCCTGTACTTTTGACCCCTCTCCTCTCCTCGGTATATGATGCTACTGAGTCAAGATGGCGGCGCCCGTATCCTAGAGTGATGAACAGAGTTGAAGCCCAGTGGGGGAAAGAATAAAAATTGATTAAAAAAGTTAAATATGTTCATTTTTAGATGCTAGGGAATCTTTTTTTAAGGGTTTGGGCTTTTCATTACATGACACTGAAGGTCCGGTTTTCATGTGACCTGCCAAGGAGTGAAGCCTGAAGCAGCAACTGAAGCGGTTTTTGGTTTCTTCTTTGGAATACGTGGAAGCTGCAGATTGCATTCACCTGAAAGTCAGGAGCAGTGCTCGCCACATTCATCATACAGGAAGCGGCTCGATCATTATCATTCACAGCTTTTGCCAATTTAGGAATGGATTTCCCATCCTGAAACGCGTCGGAGACAAAAAAGCAGGGACACCCCAGCCCGATAATTGCCGCACTCCACCCGCATCATTGAGGCCTTTAACAGGCCACTTTATAAAGAATACAAATTGGAGAAAGTGAGAGAAAATACTTGAAAAGCACAAATTCCAGAAATGCGAGAAATGAGAGAGCGAGTACCTGGACAGCTGCTTCATTAGCGCGTCACCTGACCGTCCCCTCCCCCCCCCCCCCGCCGCACTTCTATAGAAAGGCGAAGAACCTCAGTTCCTAGAATACAGCGCACATTCCATTCATGTTTTCACAGCACGTGCACGCACACCGCGCGTCACGCACCACATGTGCCAGCTGTAAGGACGCCAGCCACTGCTGCCACTTACCCCCTACTCTGCATTACTAGCTGCCTTAAAGTGGACCAACACCCACGGGTGATCGGCCCGGGAATCTATAAGATTCCCGGGCCGATCACCTCCCTCACCGCGGGACATCCGAGATCGGGATGTCCCGCGGGGTGTAACCCCCCCAAACCCCTTACCTTATCTTCGGCGTCTGCGAATGGCCGGCGCGGGCGCGCGCGCAAGAGGGACGCGCGGGAGGCGGCGGCGGAGGAGCCGCTTGTCCGCGGCTGTCAGATTCCTTGTCCGTCGGCGCTGGGAGCGGGGAGAGGTGAGTTTTTCGGGGGTTTCACACAGCGGGGCACCCCGATCGGGGGTGCCCCACCGAAGTGGACCAAGACCCAGGATAGTCAAAATCCTGGGTGTTGGTCCACTTTAAAGCGGACCTTCACCCTGAATAAGAGCCTATCTTATATGTTTCCCACACCCTGTACATACAGATTGCTCACATTAAAAATTATCCTACCTGCATCTACTGCATGTTATGAGCCTTTAAACATCCAAGATGGCGGCTCATGGAGCATCAGGCAGCCTGCAAACAGGAAGTGTCTTCGATTCGGGACGCCCCAGGGGAAAACCAGTGGCCGGCCCTGGAATCTTTTAGCTACCAGCCTGGCCAGTGGTGGGGTTTGCTCCACTTTAAATGTGGGGAGATCTCCACTTCCTGTAGTTAGTCTCTTGTACTTACTCATGTCATGAGTAAGGGCGTGCTGCACGAAACGCGTTGACGAGGAGACGCATTTTTGCTTATGCCTGTTGTATCGCTGCCTTATTGATGGCCTTTTAACTGCATGAAAATAAAGCTGGACCTTTTATTGGTGGGGTTTGCTCCACTTTAAATGTGGGGAGATCACCACTTCCTGTAGTTAGTCTCTTGTACTTACTCATGTCATGAGTAAGGGCGTGCTGCACGAAACGCGTTGACAAGGAGACGCATTTTTGCTTATGCCCGTTGTATCGCTGCCTTATTGATGGCCTGCATGAAAATAAAGCTGGACCTTTTATTTGAACTCATGAAGCTGGCTGGCTCCATTTTCTCTTTTGGACTGTTGATGAAATGAGATGAGCGCTGCCAAGATCTTGTGAGTGTCTTGGAATGTCTGGGGCTAAAGCTGGCAACTTTGCTTATTTCTCTTGTACAAAGTGCTTCACAATATAGGGAAGAGCCCCATGTGGGGTTGTTTCTGGGAAATGTCTCTACACCAATTAGAAAACTGCGCGTCAACTGGAGAACTTCTCCACCTCAGAACCAAATGAGTTAATGTTTTTATTTTTCTTTTACTTTAGGTCCAGGGACTCTCAGGGCCTGGAGAGAAATGTGCCGTCGGCACCAGAGCCGGCCTGCAGCTTCCATTTAAAAAGAAGTGGGAAGCATGGAAACAACCTATATTACTCACCCTGTCCATTTTGCCAGACCCCCTCGCAATACCAGCAGTAACCTTTAGTTTAAAGTCATTGTGGAGCAGAACTGGCACTAAGAGGCCGATTCATTAATAGCGCCAGGTAGCGACAGATGAGCGCCAGTAGCGTGATTTTCACAGCGCCAGCTAGTATTCGCTGTGCTTGGCCGGGGTTTGCTTGTTGACAGCGACTCAGTCGGTGTGCGGTAATGTTGAATACGGGGTTAGGGGTCGCTGTTTCACAGGTTCCGCGTTGTATGGGTGCGCCTGACAGCGAATGGCCAGAGCGAACGGCTTGCTGCAGATTCATTAACAAATCACGCTCAAAAATTTCTCGCGCTGTGAATTCCTTGTTTAAACCCCAGAGCGCTGGCGGCGATGTGTGAAAAGTAGTTTTTAACCCCCAAACAACCTTTTTTTTTTATATGTAAAAATTATACAAGTTTTTCTAAACATTTTGTAATATGAATACATGAATATCAGACCTGTAATATCAATTCTGCACAATTTTTTTTTTTTTTTTAAAAAATCCTAACATTGCAGAAGTGGTCACAGAATTTTTGACATTAAAAAAAAAAAAAACATTAATAGCAATTAATTATGATTAATTAAAGATTGCTCCATTGAAATGCATTGGACCACGCCAGGGAGCGCCAGGTCATACCTGGCGCTGTGATGGGATTAGTAGCGGCGCTGTTCGTTGCAGTCGGCTACATGATGAATCCCGCACTAGCTGACGCTCTCGCCGGCGCCAGCCTCATTTAGCGTGATAAATGCGTCATTGTGACCGCCGCCGGGCGTACTTGAGTCGGTAGCCGCCGTTAGCTGGCGGTACCTGGCGCTCGTCAGACACTACCTGGCGCTAGCCCTTAATAAATAAGGCCGCTAGTTAACAAGGAGGTAGGTGTGTACATAGTATAGAGGCAGCTGCTACTGGGCTCATGGCAGAAGGGGCCCGGTGCAAGCCTTGCAGCACCTGTGCACATTAAAGTAATGATTCTAAGGGGTGTACATAAGTTTCACAGGACCCCATAGTGCCGCCACCCACTGGCCTTCCCCCCCTATATTGGGATGCCCTGCTGTGTAAAACCCTCTGGGTCACCTTTTCTTTTTTCTCTGTGCTAAGGTGCACTCCCATGCACAGCCATACAGATAGGCCACAATCTAAAGATACTTGGAGGCCGATTCATTAATAGCGGCAGGTAGCGACAGTTGAGCGACTGTAGCGGTATTTTCACAGCGCCCGCTAGTAGTCGCTGTACTTGGCCGTTGTTCGGTTGTTGATAGCGACTCAGTCGGTGTGCAGTAATGTTGAATACAAGGTTACGAGTCGCTATTTGACAGGTTCCGCGCTGTATGGGAGCGCATGATAGCGACTGGTCAGAGCGACCGGCTCCCACCATATTCATCAAAAAATCACGCTCAAAAAATCCCAGCGCTGTGAAATGCATGTTTAAGCTCCAGAGCGCTGGAGGCGATGTGTTAAAAGTAGTTTTTTAACCCCCAAACCACCATATTTATGCAAAAAAAAAAGAAAAAAATTTTAAAGAATTTAGTAATATGAATACAATAATATCAGACCTGTAATATCAATTCTGTACATTTTTTTTTTTTTTACCTTAAAAAAATGTTCTAACATGGCAGAAGTGGTCACAGAATTTTTCACATTAAAAAAAAAAAAAAAAAAAAAAAAAAAATTAACAATTAATTATTAATATTTAAAGTTTGTTCCATTGAAATGCATTGGAGAGCGCCAGGTAGCGAGAGGTCATACCTGTCGCCGTTCAAGGTCAGACGCTGGCGCTGTGGGCTGAGGCTGGAATAATGATGAATGAGTCGCTATATGGCGCTATCTCAGTCGCTAAGCAGGATTGGCTTGATAAATGTGTGATTGTGGTGGGGAGCCGGCGTTCTCGTGGCGGGGCCCGTCATTACCGGCCGCTCACCAGTCGCTACCTGTCGCTATTCCTTCATAAATAAGGGCCTTAGTCGCTGTTCAGTAATGTTGAATACATTGTGAGGAGTCGCTATTTGACCAGTACAGCGCTGTATGGGAGCGCATGTTAGCGACTGGTTATAGCGACCGACTCAGCAAAAAAAAACAGCCTCACAAATCTCTGGCGCTGAAAAATACTTGTTTGAAGCCCAGAGCGCAGGAGGCGGTGTGTTTAAAGTCTGTTTTCCAGCATCTATCCACTAGTAACAAAGCGAAAACATATGGAATTACATTGTAACAACATTGTAACATGAACACTTTAATGGCAGACCTGTAATGTCATTTCTGAGGAAATATATAAAAAATGAAAAAATTATGAAAAAACTGCTTATTCAATGCCAGAAGAGGTCACAGAATTATTTGTGATTTTTTTGAAAAAAAAAAAAACCCTGTTTAAAGAGAAGAAAAGGATCGTCCATTGAAATGTATGGGAGAGCGCCAGATAGCGAGAGGTCATACCTGGCGCTGTGCAAGGCTGAACGCCGGCGCTGTCCGCTGAGGCTGTGAAAATGATGAATCAGACGCTACATGGCGCTATCCCAGTCGCTAAACAGATTCTGCTTGATAAATGTGTAATTGCGTGCTGTGTCCGGCGTTGACCAGTCGCTATCTGTCGCTACCTCTCATTAACCAGGCGCTACCTGACGCTATCCCTTCTTAAATAAGGGCCTCAGTATTATCGGTCAGCAGTGCAGTTGGTGAGCCTTAAAGTGGACTAAAACCCAGGATTTTGACTATCACTATGTGAAACCCCCCAGATCTCCCGATAAAACTCACTTCACCCCGCTCCTACGGCGCATGCACGGCCGCTCGTCCAATCAGCGCGCTCGGAGCCGCTGAGCTTTGCGCGTCAAAGTGACATCTTAGCTCAGAGGCTCCAAGCGCGCTGGCGGCAGCATCTTGCGCTTCTCTATAGCAGGGAGCGTGCCCACGCCGGTCGTTCACAAATGGCCGGCGCGGGCATGCGCCCTGCTATAGAGAGGCGCAAGATGCTGCCGCGGTCCACGCATGCGCCGTTGCACCGGGATTCAGGTAAGGTTTGCGGGCGTCCTGGGGGGTTTCACACAGTGGGGCATCCCGATTTTGGATGCCCAGCGGGGAGGGATTGGATCGGCCCGGGAATCTTATAGATCCTGCTGGGTTTTGGTCCACTTTAAAGCGAAACAAAACCCGCCAGCAGTCAGCCTGGAATCTAAGATTCCAGGGTCAGCCGCTGCCTTTTCCACAGGGCATCCCAATTCAGTGTGAAACTCTTAAGTTCGCCAATAAAGACTTATTGGCGTATAAACGTATCTCTCTGCAATATTGGAAACCTTTTAGCCACTTCTTAAAGCGGAACAAAATCTGGGATTTTGACTATTTTGACCAATTTGGGATGCCTCACTGTGTGATACTCCCCAGATCCCCAGTAAACCTTACCTGATCACCGATCCAACGGCGCATGCGCGGGCTCTCATCCAATTAGCTTGGTAATAGTGAGCAGGAGCGGCTGCATACCAAGGCCCTTATTTATGAAGGAATAGCGACTGGTGAGCGGCCGGTAATGACGGGCCCCTCCACGAGAACGCCGGCTCCCCACCACAATCACACATTTATCAAGCCGATCCTGCTTAGTGACTGAGATAGCGCCATATAGCCACTCATTCATCATTATTCCAGCCTCAGCCCACAGCGCCAGCGTCCGACCTTGAACAGCGACAGGTATGACCTCTCGCTACCTGGCGCTCTCCAATGCATTTCAATGGAACAATCTTTAAATATTCATAATTAATTGTTATTAATGTTTTTTTTTTTTAAATGTGAAACATTCTGTGACCACTTCTGCCATGTTAGATAATTTTTTTAAGGTAAAAAAAAAAAAAGAAAAAAAAAATTTGTGCAGAATTGATATTACAGGTCTGATATTATTGTATTCATATTACTAAATTCTTTCTAATTTTTTTTTTTTTGGTTTCCAAAAATATGGTTGTTTGGGGGTTAAAAAACTACTTTTAACACATCGCCGCCAGCGCTCTGGGGTTTAAACATGCATTTCACAGCGCAATAATTTTTGGAGCGTGATTTATTGATGAATGTGGTGGGAGCCGGTCGCTCTGACCAGTCGCTATCATGCGCACCCATACAGCGCGGAACCTGTCAAATAGCGACTCGTCACCCCGTATTCAACATTACTGCACACCGACTCAGTCGCTATCAACAACCGAACAACGGCCAAGCACAGCGACTACTAGCGGGCGCTGTGAAAATACTGCTACAGTCGCTCAACTGTCGCTACCTGCCGCTATTAATGAATCGGCCTCCCCGTCGCTATAAACTAGCGACTCACGGCCGAGCACTGCGACTACTAGCGGGCGCTCTGAAAATGCTGCTACAGACGCTCATCTGTCGCTACCTGCCGCTAATGATGAATCAGCCTCTTATATAGCACACCTCTGCCTTACATGCAGTAATATGCAGGTCCTCCGACACTGGTTTAAAACTCCGCCCAAACCAAATCAGTACTTCGAAAGAGCGTCATTTATGATCAGATGATATCCTTTAGTGAAAGCAGCCAATGCCATAGAATGCAAATGCCTTATTTCACCCTGAGGGACATAAACAGACATAAAAACATACACTTTCCAGGAATGCAAACACCATTGTTAACAAACACAGAGGGCATTGTAAACACCCACCCAGGGGCAAGTGTACAGAGAGCCTCTGATCTCCAGGCCCCTGTGTGTCCAGCCAGTGGGGGGCCCATGAAAAGTAATGTTTATGGGACCCCCCTCCCCCACAGGGCAGGGGATAAAGAGAAAAGATAAAATAAGGATACAAGGCTCTTGTTTAATCTCAGCCTCCCTGGAGGGGAGAAGGCTTAGCATAGATAAGAGGGGATCCTCCCACCTCACACCAACACAGACGCTGGCCTCATACTGGCTCCAATCTGGACTGGATACAATTTCCTCTGTAGCCACAACACACATAATGACATACAACACAAAGCACATACAAGGTAACAGTGTAGCAAACTGCAATAAACAGCCCTGTGTGAAGGGAAATGCACACTCTTTATGTATGGCCATAGTGGATTTATTACCAGGCAGCCATATTGGATTGGTTCAATATGGAAAGTTCATTCGCTGAATAAATTCATGGACAAGCTCAGGCTGCGCAGATTTTCAGAGCGGTGTAAAACGCTGTTGCTAATCAAAGTGGGCCTCAAAAATGACTACTTGACCTATAGATCCTGGTCTGGGATGTCCCTACAGTTAAAAGATCTTTAAAGTGGACCAACACCCAGGATTTTGACTATCCTGGGTCTTGGTCCACTTCGGTGGGGCACCCCCGATCGGGGTGCCCCGCTGTGTGAACCCCCCCGAAAAACTCACCTCTCCCCGCTCCCAGCGCCGACGGACAAGCGGCTCCTCCGCCGCCGCCTCCCGCGCGTCACTCTTGACGCACGCGCGCCCACGCCGGCCATTCACAGACGGCCGGCGCGGGCGTGCGCACGTCTAGAGGGGCGCGAGGGAGGCGGCGGCGGGAAGATAAGGTAAGGAGTTTGGGGGGGTTTCACCCCGCGGGACATCCCGATCTCAGATGCCCCGCGGTAAGGGAGGTGATCGGCCCGGGAATCTTATAGATTCCCAGGCCGATCACCCCGGGCCGATCACCCGTGGGTGTTGGTCCACTTTAAAGTGGACCAACACCCAGGGGGGATCGGCCTGGGAATCTATAAGATTCCCGGGCCGATCAGATCCCTCCCCGCGGGACATCCGAGATTGCGGTGAAACCCCTTAGGACACCCAGAAACCTTACCTTGTGCCCAGTCCAACGGCGCATGCGCGGGCCGCGACCGCATCTCGCGCTTCCCTCTAGCAGGGCACACACCCAATGCCGGCCGTTTGTGTCCGTCGCTTGTCCGTACATACCACAGCGGCTCTGAGCGCTCTGATTGGACGAGCGCTCGTGTAGGAGCGGGGTGAGATGAGTTATTTAGGGCGATCGAGGGGGTTTCACCCAGCCGGGCACCCCCGATCGGGGTTCCCCGCGGAAGTGGACCAAAACCCAGGATAGTGAAAATCCTGGGTGTTGGTCCACTTTAAGAAGCGAAAAACCAACCATGGATGGGAGGCAGGAAGCAGCCATGCCCTGCAACAAAGCAAGCCTTCTACTGGAGATTTTCTGTGCACAGCTGTTTCCCGTCCCCCCTATACGATGCTCTGCTCTCACAGATGGTGTAAAAGGGGTAGGTTAGATTAGTTTATTCTCTTTGGCACACATTTGCTTAAACCGGACCTTTACCATAATTTATTGAAAAGCCCAAACCCTTAAAAAACGATTTCCCAGCATCTAAAATTAATATATTTTAAGTTTTTAGTCATTTACTTATCATTCTTTCCCCCACTGGGCTGCAACTCTGTTCAGGACTTTAGGATACGGGCGCCGCTATCTTGACTCAGAAGCATCACACTTACTGAGGAGAGTGGGATAAAGTACAGGGGGCGGGTTATAGTTGTGCTTTGCTCAGACAGAGCAGAGCTGGGGTCAGGAAAAGGTCAGCAATCCCAGAATGCAGAGCAGCACAGCCAGAAGGCACTTCCTGTTTGCAGGCTGCCTGACGTTCCATGAGCCGCCATCTTGGATGTTTAAAGGCTCATAACATGCAATAGATGCAGGTAGCAGATTTTTTATGTGAGCAATCTGTATGTACAGGGTGTGTAGATAAGATAGGCTCTTATTCATAGTGAAGGACCGCTTTAATTCTGGCCCCCCAATCAGATGCTCTGCTGTCACAGATGGTGTAAAGGGGTTGGTTAGATTAGTTTATTCTCTTTGGCACACATTTGCTTAAAGTGGACAAAAACCCATTTCAGACGGCCCTGTAGTCTATAAGACTTCAGGGCTGCCCGATTCCCTTTCCTTGGGGCATCCTGATTTGAGATGCCCGGCGGTTTGAAACTCCCCTAATCTGATCCCTAATCCAATGGCTGCATTACGCTATACCTTACAAGCCCGCACCAGGCATTTAGCGGAGATGCAGCCATCGGCGCACTCAACTCCATTTGGCCATTGGCCGCTTCTTAGCCAAAAAGTTTGAATAGAACTAAGTGTGTGCTGATTCACTATGTGCCTGTGCAGACGCCATAGGGCCAGAGAGAGTTCTTCTCTGTGATCTGGGGGGGTTCCCACAATCCCAATTTGGGTTCCTCCGGGGGCGAAGACCAAAACCCGGGATAGTCAAAATCCAGTGTTTTCAACTGAGCTCCCACTGTCTGTGCCCTCAACTACAGGAGGTAGGTTGGCAGATCCACCACCTCATAGGTTGAGATGCGAGTAAAGCTATTGTTCTCAGCTTTTATCATTGAAGGACAATAGCAAGAGAAAGGGAGATAAGTCACGGGGCACATCATCATCATTACCCACATTATACAACTGAGATCTTCTTTAATCTCAGAAGGAAAATAGAAGGCTAAATGTTGTGAGCCACAAGTCCTTTAATGGCCGTAGTAAAGAAGATCTAATGTTTTATGGAGGAGAATACTCACATCCCAAACCAAGAGGTGGTGTCTAGTGGAAGGTCAACAACAGTTCATTTATGAAACAACCATTGAGCATCAACAAGCACTAAATGTGATGACCGCCTCAAAATATGGGGGATTCTGGTACCACTGACTCCTTTCTGATTTCTTTGGTCAAAAATTTAGGATACCTTCACGTACCTGTGCTGCAGAGCTGACAACTTTTAGGTTTTAGCTTTCATAGAATTGCCCTGCACTCAGATCCAGATGTTCCTACTCAAACAGTGTCTCACTGACCTACAAAGTTGCTCCTATGACCTAGAAGTTGAGGTAGAGCAGCTATAGTCAAGAATCCAGCACTAGGCAGGGGAAGGGGGGGGGTCATTTACATAAAGGCATCTAGCAATGGCAACTCTTACTTAGGACTATTAGCAGCTCAAACAGCTCTAACTTTCCCAAATACATTTTGTTAGGAGGTATTGGCTCTGGAAATGAGGGACTCATTTTAGGACCTTTATATCTGTAGAAGAAAGACACAAACAGATTCTGAGGCCTTCCTGCTTCACTGACAGATTAAAGAATGCTTACCTTCATTCCCACACAAGAAGAACTCAAGTGGAGCCTTGGGATCTAAGAGTTATTCTTGTATAAATATGAAGGTCCTGGTTATTAAGTTGTTGTACCGCATTAGCCATCGATGTAAGCAGGAAATCCAAGGTTAAGGTAATACCATTTATTGGCTAACTCAATAAGATTGAAAATGCAAGCTTTCGAAGCTGTTCAAGCTTCTTCTTCAGGCATAATATAGATCTGTAACTTAGACACATTGTCACTCCTTTGTAGTGTTTTGTATAAATGTGTGTCTAAGTTACAGATCTGTTATATGCCTGAAGAAGAAGCTTGAACAGCTTCGAAAGCTTGCATTTTCAGTCTTATTGAGTTAGCCAATAAATGGTATTACCTTAACCTTGGATTTCCTGCTTAAGGTCCTGGTTAGAATCAGTCCTTCCAAGTAAAAGGCAACACCTCCATGTGTTCATTACAGATATACAGCAAAATAAGTAAGGTATTGTTCTGGTAAAGAATGAGGATCACCACCCATTGGGTAAGTATTTCAGCCTCTAGCACAGGGGGTCCCAACCAGTGGTACTAGTACCACTGGTAGTCCCCGAGCTGGTGATACCACGGCCAGACTGGTCATAGGGAGAATTCCCGATGTGTTGCAATGCTTTTGGGCCAACTGGCTGGCACCAGACCCTGAGCCAGAATTTATTCAGTCCTCTTCTAACACCCTCCTCAGGTCCCTGCCCCACCCAAGTCTCCCATGTCTGTGGCACCATTGTACCCCCCAGTCCATGTTTTGCCGCCATAATGTTTCTAGCAACACACACACTTCATGAATAATCACTATAACACTATTAGACTCAAAGAGTGTGTGTGTATTAGGGCAGAGGCTCTACATGTGCAATAATAGGTTGAGATGCGAGTAAAGCTATTGTTCTCAGCTTTTATCATTGAAGGACAATAGCAAGAGAAAGGGAGATAAGTCACGGGGCACACCATCATCATTACCCACATTATACAACTGAGATCTTCTTTAATCTCAGAAGGAAAATAGAAGGCTAAATGTTGTGAGCCACAAGTCCTTTAATGGCCGTAGAAAGGAAGATCTAATGTTTTATGGAGGAGAATACTCAGATCCCAAACCAAGAGGTGGTGTCTAGTGGAAGGTCAATAACAGTTCATTTATCAAACAACCATTGAGCATCAACAAGCACTAAATGTGATGATCGCCTCAAAATATGGGGGATGTTTCTAGCAACAGCCTCCTTGCTGTGGACACCATACCCACTCTTGACAAAGTATCTGACCCCAATACCAAAGGTTCATTACCATTTTTTTAAGAGGGGACCCCACTAAAGTGATATAGCCTAGGCAGACATACTGGTTGACCGGCTCCACCGAAGTCCCCCCGGTCCTTGGCCCATTGTACCCCACAGTCCAAGTTTTGCCCCCAGAATGCTTGTAACCCCAGCCTCATTACTGTGGGCGCAATAACCGTAATTTTTTGCTGCAGTCCGCTCCTGGGTGATACTCAAGTTTAATGGAAATTAAAGTGTGTGTGTGTGTGTGTGTGTGTGTGTGTGTGTGTGTGTGTGTGTGGGGGGGGGGGGGGGACATGAAGCATTGCAGACAAGCTACTGCTCCAATAGGATGTGGCAGCTGGTCAAGTCAACAAGCCGCAGGAGTACAGAAGTGTAGCATCTTGGGCTTGCGTTGTTGGACCAGTATAGGACCTCCACCCTACCAGGAAAGTTTTTTTTGTTAGTAGTGGTATTTGAGATAACAGCAAAATGGGAAGTGGTACTCCATAAAAAAAGGTTGGAAAGCCCTGCTCCCAGGTTTTTTTAATAAATGGGGAGGTGGTGTCTATTCGCAGTCTTTCGTGTTAGCTTTTTAAATTACCAAAGGTCATTGCACAAAAGTATCTTGGCCACCAGCGCCAGCAACATGCAGTTGCTGCAAGTAGCACTCGGTTCAGACGCAACATAGTGTAAAGGGTGCGGCCAGTCCGTTCAACACAGCACACTGACGCAAGAATGGTGACGTACGTTACAGCAACTAAACAAGACAAATGCCAGTCAAAACAGCGCTAGACTCCGCGTGGGTGAAAACTAAAAGCTGGGATGCCAGGAGATACTATACAAGCTGAGCCATGAAAACACATAAGAGTATGAGCTGCTGGGAGAGGGGACATATGGAAGGACAAGAGATTAGGATTTTTGGTCGCTTTTAAAGGGACATATATTTCATAGATCCCTAAATATGCTAATATACAAAATCTAGAACACACCACAATACTAGTTCCTGCGATACTGTACAAGTATCGGGGAGACGGGGATGTTATTATTCCCAGACCTCATTTTAAGGCTCCCTCCAATATTTACAGCTAGAACCCAATGCTGTACGTAAGCAGAAAATGTCAAAAGGCCAACAAATGCGAGTCATGAACGTCAACTGTAATTACGAGGTGTTGGACAACAAACCTATAGCATAGGCCCAACACGTCACGGCAGCCTGGCCTCATTACCGAGCCGGGATCTGGCTCCAGGCCACATATGGGTTAAATTCACTGCCACACTAGCAAAGCTCATCTTCCAAATAGGATTAGAGAATAAGAAATATCTACACTTCTCTGGAGGTAGAGTGAGAGATTCTCATTAAAGTGAATTTTATCCCTGGCCCCAATCAAAAAAAAAAAAAAAAAAATGACAAGGATATAAGAGGCTGGATTGTCCTATCATCCGAAAGCCTGGGCTGCGAGCCCATTTAGCCAAGCCGAGAATGCCTTTTATTTCTTTGGAGTAGAATGGCTCTATTGTGGAGGACGACTACAAGTGCTATCTTACACTTGACTGGAAACAGTCTACAATAGCGAAAAAAAAAATAAAAAATACAAATACGCTCTTAAAAGAGCCAAATAATGAACTTCTAAGTGAAAAAAAAAAAAAACATGCAACACAACTGTATAATTAAATGCTTAAACCGGACCTTCATCTTGATTTAATGAGAAGCCCAAACCCTTAAAAAACTATTCCCCAGCAAGTAAAAATGTATATATTTTAAGTTTTTAGTCCCTTACTTATTACTCTTTCCCCCACCGGGCTGCAACTCTGTTCAGGACTCTAGGATACGGACGCCGCCACCTTGACTCAGAAGCATCACACATACTGAGGAGAGGAGAGCGGGATAAAGTACAGGGGGCGGGGTTATAGCTGTACTTTGCACAGACAGTGCAGAGCTGGGGTCAGGGAACGGACAGCAATCCCAGAATGCAGAGCGACACAGTCAGAAGGCACTTCCTGTTTGCAGGCTGCCTGATACCCGTGAGCCGCCATCTTGGATGTTTAAAGGCTCATAACATGCAGTAGATGCAGGAAGGATGATTTTTAATGTGAGCAATCTGTATGTACAGGGCGTGGGAAACATATAAGATAGGCTCTTATTCAGGGTGAAGGTTCGGATTAATGTGAGCAATCTGTATGTACAGGGTGTGGGAAACATATAAGATAGGCTCTTATTCAGGGTGAAGGTTCGGATTAATGTGAGCAATCTGTATGTACAGGGTGTGGGAAACATATAAGATAGGCTCTTATTCAGGGTGAAGGTTCGGATTAATGTGAGCAATCTGTATGTACAGGGTGTGGGAAACATATAAGATAGGCTCTTATTCAGGGTGAAGGTTCGGATTAATGTGAGCAATGTACAGGGTGTGGGAAACATATAATATATGCTCTTATTAAGGGTGAAGGTCCGCTTTAATTCTGTGGTCGGCGCATGTTTTATAGAAGTAAATATAACTGAAACGATTATCTGGTAGAAAACTAAGCTAAAGGGAAACATAAGATCTACATATAAATAATACAAACAGGCATAACAGAAGTATTATACTTACTCCATTATACATATTCTGTTATACAGAAGTATAATAGAGACAAAAGTGTAACCGCAGAGTCACCACTATATGAACAAACAATTATAAATAATATATATATATATATATATATATATATATATATATTTATATATATATACACACACACACCCCGGTATATATATATATATATTTCTACTTCTGATACACACACACACACACACACACACACACACACACACACACGATATATAAACAAAATGTGAATGGTTTTTTGTACTGTGTAAAGCTTAATATATCCATTATATATATATATATATATATATATATATATAACTCTCGCCCACATCCATACACATAATTAACGGCAAATATACAGGGAATACCTCTATGTAAATGTTAAAAATAGAAGCATTGTATGATGCGCCCCATTTACCCCCCTTTTTTCAGCATTGTATGATATATATAGACACACACACACACTTCATGAATAATCCGTATAACACTATTAGACTCAAAGAGTGTGTGTGTATTAGGGCAGAGGCTCTACATGTGCAATACACACACACACAGTATATAATGGCCTTCACGCACACACAGAGGGATTGAGGTCACGCTTATCTTTCTACACCTACGTACAATGGTTGGAATGGCTCCAGTGCTGGTTCCGGATTGGTGTCCCAAAAGGATGAATTGTCCCCATTCCTTTTTCCGCCATAAGACAGGCCCTATTTTGTGCATAGAAATCCATCATGTGATAGTGCGTCGGGCTGGCACCCAGACCTGAAACATCCACGTTTTCGTACATCCTGAAGACCACCACGAGTAAACCATATAAAAATGTAGAAAAATATTTTGAAAGAAACAGTTTGGTTTAAAGAAAAGAAATAATAAAAAAAATGTCAGTCCGGTGTAGCTATAGATGTGACACCATGTGGAATTCTTCAATCCAATGGGTAAGTGTGAGGATGATCCTCCGCAGATGGATCCAGCAGCAGTATCTGATGGGAGATTCCTTTAACTCTCCGCATGGATTCCATCAAATGGTTGGAGAGGGGGAGGGAGATGCAAAGTTTAGAACCCAAAGCCCTCCAGATGGTTATAGCATGGCCTATGTAGTGCCTCCTCTTGAATTCTTGGCAATTTTAGAAGCCCACAATCTTCTGATGAAGTTGCCCGTGTGCCCGCTGCTGAGGAGAGCTTCTAGCTAGCTTATACGATAGAGAGCTCCCAAATCCTTAAGACTGGAGAGCCTACTCTAGGAGTAGGGAAAGGGGGTGGGTCATCAATTAGGGAGAGTGGTTGAGGATTACATGGGTTGCCTGGCATCGCCAGTTAGCGTCCTTTAAAAATAGAAAGTCTTAAACACCGAAAATCTGTTTACAGTCGGGGTGTTCATGTAAAATCTCTTGTAGGACGCTAAGACCTTAAGTGTGGATATTCCTCCCCCGAGGGGGGGTGAGGGATAACCAGAGTGTAAATTAAGCCTTAAGTCCTCCAATCCGGCATGCCTGCATTTCTACGTTCAGGGATTTCCTTGTGATGCCGGCGTCTTGTTTAAAGAACGTTCGGGGAATCCGTACTATACGCAGTCCTGGATGTAAATAAACGCCGGCAGACTTCCGGGATCCCGCAGCAGGATCCAGGCAAGGGAACAAAAGTTGGGCTGTGGTTTGAGGAACACGTCCTGCCCCCTTAAACAAGAAACAGGGATATCCCAACTGGGATAAGACGAATAAACGGAATACCTGATTATACGGAGCTGGGAGAGCCAGGAAGGTTGCCTCTAGTCATGAATCCAACAGAACCAAGGATCCCGCAGAGATGCTGGATTTTTTCTAGCAATTCGGGAAAAGCTGAAGGGTAAGCGGACGTCTTGTGTTTCTCAGGAGATTCCAGTTACAGCAGCCAGTCCTGTATAACAGGGGATTCCGGTCTCGCTCAGATCTGACTGTGGTGCCACATAGGAAGACTCAGTGCTGCAGACTCCGCTGCTGTGTTTCCTCTCTCCACCCCCCTCCTCTCTCCATTCTGATGGACTGAAGGCAGCTGAGCCCTGGAAGTCAACACCCCACCCCCCTCCTCGATCTTAACCTCTTCCGTGCCTGCAGGGCCACACGGCTCACTCGCAACAAAAGGCTGTCCACCCCAGACCCCAGCCTTCTGTGTATTATTCAGGAGTGGTCATGATCCTAATGTCTTTCCATTACTACCCCCTTCATTTGCCTAATATCATGCAGATGACCTCTCTCTGAACCTCACTCCTCAACTCCAAATGACCCAACCAGCTTCTTCTCTCAGCTGGTGACATCACAGTCTTACCTCACCAAGAATATTTTGTAGTGGACTGACCACCTCTTGCCTGACCCCCCTGCACCCTTCCCAACCAGGATATTAGTCTGGGATACATTGCATTACCAGCACTGTCAATTACCCTAATGCAATCCAGATTGAAGTGCAGCATTGCCCCGGCGGGGCTGCAACATTAATCTGAGATATATATATATATATATAAATATATATATATTATTATAATATATATATATATATATATATATATATATATATATATATATATATATATCATATAATCATATATATATTATATTATGTTATATATATAGTAAGTTGTTGTACCGTGTTAGCCATCGATGTAAGCAGAAAATTGCATTTTCAATCTAAATGAGTTAGCCAATAAATGGTATTACCTTAACCTTGGATTATCATGTTATATATATTATATATATATATCTATATATATAGATATATATATATATTATATATATATATATATATATATATATATATATATATTATATATATATATATATATATATATATATATATATATTATAATATATATATATTATTATTTATTATAATATATATATATATATATATATTATATATATATATATATATATATATATATATATATATATATATTCGTATATATATTATATTATATATATAATATATATATATATATATCATATATCTATATATAGATATATATATATCATATATCTATATATACCGTATATACTCGAGTATAAGCCGAGTTTTTCAGCCCACTTTTTGGGCTGAAAAAAGCAGCCTCGGCTTATACTCGAGTCAGTAACCTGACTTACCTGAGCGAGGGGGCGGAGGAAGCGGCAGAAGAGCCGCCGAGGCTTCAGAACTCGGCGGGGAGATCAGTACACCCAGCGCGAGGTGGGTGTACCAAGATGGCGGCCCGGGCCTCAGTGACGTGGCGGCGCAGAGCGCGCCGGCCGCCATCTTGCTACACCCACCTCGCGCTGGGTGTACTGATCTCCCCGCCGAGTTCTGAAGCCTCCGAGGCGGCTCTTCTGCCCCGCGCCCAGGGGCGTAGCTATAGGGGTCGCCATTGCGACTGGCCGCGTCCCATGCCGTCGTCCCGCGCCGTCCTCACTCTGTCCCGCACCGTCGCCTTGGCTGGAAGGAGCCTCGCTGAAGATTGTGCAGGAGCTGAACTGGTGAGTGTGTTGTGTGCATTGTATGTGTGCTGTGTTGTGTGCTGTGTGCTGTGTGTGCCTTGTGTGTGTATGTGTGCTGTGTTGTGTTTGTGTGTGTTGTGTGTGCTGTGTGTATGTTGTGTGTGTGCTGTGTTACACCGGAATGGCTGTAATGAGGGATGCCCCTAACTGGCTGTAACAAGGGATGCCCCTCACTGTATTATTATTTATTTTTATTTAATTCTTAGGTGATGGCTGGGGGCGTGGTCAGGGGTGATTCCTCAAATCAACTCCAATTCCAATTGAAAAAAGCCGCCTCGGCTTATACTCGGGTCAATAACTTTTTCCAGGTTTTTGTGGTAAAATTAGGTGCCTCGGCTTATATTCGGGTCGGCCTATACTCGAGTATATACGGTATATATATATATCATATATATATATATATATATATATATAGATATGAGATAATTTTTATATTATAATATCATTATAATAATATTAAATGTATCAAGCTAATCCACTATTTGTCCCAATTTGGTATTTTTTTTAGGTTTAGAAACCAGTTACACTATGCATATTTTTAAGAATTAAAGCAGACTTAGGGTCGGGGTCGGATTGAGTGTGTTGCGTAGGAAATCTGGTGGAGGCCCCTGATGCAGTATTTGCTCCATTAAACCGGACCTTTAGCATGATTTAATGAAAAACCCAAACCCTTAAAAAAACTATTCCCCAGCATCTACAATTAATATATTTCAAGTTTTTAGTCACTTACTTATTATTCTTTCCCCCTCTGGGCTGCAACTCTGTTCAGGACTTTGGGATACTATCTTGACTCAGAAGCATCACATACTGAGGAGAGGAGAGTGCGATAAAGTGCAGGGGGTGGGGTTATAGCTGTGCTTTGCACAGACAGAGCAGAGCTGGGGTCAGGGAAAGGACAGCAATCCCAGAATGCAGAGCGACACAGTCAGAAGACACTTCCTGTTTGCAGGCTGTCTGATGCTCCATGAGCCGCCATCTTGGGTGTTTAAAGGCTCATAACATGCAGTTGATGCAGGTAGGGTGATTTTGAATGTAGGCAATATGTATGTACAGGTTGTGGGAAACATACAAGATAGACTACTTTGTAAAGCGCTACGGAAGATGATGGCGCTATATAAATAAACAATAATAATAATAATAGGCTCTTAGGGTAGGGCTTTTGTTTATAACCCTCCCATCTCAGCACCTGGGGGGTATGAAAACACCGGACATCCTATTTAAAGTAATAGTCCAGCCATGTAACATAACAAAAATGCTTGCCTTTGCCTGCACACTTTTTTTTTTTTTTTTTTTTAATGCATAGATGCCCATTGTATGCTTGTGCACACATAGGAATTCGACCTCCGCATTTAACCCATCCGTGCAGTGAGTGTACACATGCTCGGAGCGGTGGGCTTCCTAATTACGGTGCCCGGGGAGCAGTTGCGGGGTTAGGTGCCTTGCTCAAGAGCACTTCAACCATGTCCCAGGACCGGGATTTGAACCTACCACCCTCAGGCCACAAGTACGCTCCCCTTACCTCTAGGCCACCAAGTGACGGCACTGCAAAGTCCCAGTATTGTTGCTCGAGGGTGCCAGGGTGGTACACCTCTGAGTGCCAGATTTACGTACATAAGTGGGATAACGACTGGCTGGAAGGAAGAGAGTTTCAGGTATACCCTCTTACAAGGGCCAGTCCTGGTACCCCAACCATAGCCCCAAAGTTGGTGGAGGCCCTCTTGCAGGGCAAATGATGGAGGCCCGGTCAATAATGACCAGAGGTCTGTTCACCCAGACATTCCAGAGCTTTCAGATTATGAATGTCCCATCCTATTTAAATAAAACCCCCAAATCAGGTCTAGCAGTGACACAGGGATGTCCATAATTATGCCCCACTGCACATCTAAGGCCAGGTGTCATTGCTGCACCTTATTTTTCACGTCTGTTACGTCTGTTACACATGCGGTATCGGATAGGTGTGAACCAGGGCTACAGTTAAAGCGGGCCTCCGGTAAAAATTACTTTTATCATTATAAAATGATTTATTTACCACCCAAGGTCTCTGTTTTGCTTTATAAGTCACTTTTTTCATAATTGTCCAATAATTTTATATTGTCTTTGATTACAGTTTTATACAGTACCATGGAATACAATGGCGCTATATAAATCAGCAGAACAAATATACATATTACAGTGCTTTTGGGGCCTTTATTCATTAAGTGTAAGTGTCAGGTAGCGGCAGGTGAACGCCGGACACGGCACGCAATTCCACATTTATGAAGCCGAATCTGGTGAGCGACTGGAACAACGCCATGTAGCGTACGATTCATCATTATCCCAGGCTCAGCGTACAGCGCCGGCGTTTGGCCTTGCAGAGCGCCACGTGTTACCTCTCGCTACCTGGCGCTCTCCCATACAGTTCTATGGACGATCCTTAAATCCTCTTCCTGATCCCCTTTTTTTTTTTATATAAAATCTCAAATCTTTCTGACATGTATCCTGGCCTAGAAAATGAAATTTTTGTCAAACTTTTTGAAGTAATAATATTCTTATGCAGAATTGTCCTTACATGTCTGGTATTAAAGTGTTCATGTTACAATGTAATAACAATGTAATTCCACATGTTTTCGCTTTGTTACTAGTAGATACATGTTCAAAAACAGACTTTATTCACACAGCCTCTGGCGCTATGGGCTATAACGACCCGATTTTGATCGCTGGTGCTGTTTGAGGCTATTTTTTTGATGAAAGAGATGTGAGTCAGTCGCACTGAGCTGGCGCTACCGTTCGCTCCCATACAGCGTAGTACTGTGACTCACACAACATATTCATCAATGCCGGCCAGCGACTGAGGCGCTCTGAAACAACTAACCATGGCTGAACACAGCGACTACTAGCGGTCGCTCTGAAATCCGCGCTACAGGCGCTCATCTGTCGCTACCTGACGTTAGTAATGAATCAGCCTGCCCGTTGCATTTTTTACATGTAGGTGCTGAGATATTCCAGGTAACATCAGCTGCACTGGCATTTGGTCCAAATAACTCATATCCTGCCCATCGCAGACCAAGAAAATCAGCCATAACTCCGCTGCTGACACTGGGCTCTCGTGGTCAGCTGATGCAGTTTTTCATGCTCCAGATTATCACATGATTGTGCCAAAGAACTAGTCTCATTTAACCTCTTCCCTTTCATGGTGGGGATTTACAAAGCACCGGGGTGTGCGCCTGTGAAGTCTCATGTACCCGCAGCCTGGTCTAGCTGCACTAATAAGTCACAGCGACCCATAAAAGATGTGATCAATAATATACATAGGCCCTTATTTAAGAAGGGATAGTGTCAGGTAGTGGCTGGTTAATGAGAGGTAGCGACAGGTAGCGACTGGTGAACGCCGGACACGGCACGCAATTACACATTTATCAATCTGTTTAGCGACTGGGATAGCGCCATGTAGCGTCTGATTCATCATTTTCACAGCCTCAGTGAACAGTGCCGGCGTTCAGCCTTGCACAGCGACAAGTATGACCTCTCGCTACCTGGCGCTCTCCAATGCATTTCAATGGAACAATCTTTAAATATTAATAATTGTTATTTTTTTTTTTTTTTTTTAAATGTGAAAAATTCTGTGACCACTTCTGCCATGTTAGATATTTTTTTAAGGTAAAAAAAAAAAAAATTGTGCAGAATTGATATTACAGGTCTGATATTAATGTATTCATATTACAAAATTATTTAAAAAAATTGTTTTTTTTGGTTTCCAAAAATATGGTTGTTTGGGGGTTAAAAAACTACTTTTGACCCATCGCCGCCAGCGCTCTGGGGTTTAAACATGCATTTTACAGCATGAGAATTTTTTGAGCGTGATTTGTTAATGAATATGGTGGAAGCCGGTCGCTAGGGCCAGTCGCTATCATTCGCTCCCATACAGCGCGGAACCTGTCAAATAGCGACTCCTCACCCAATATTCAACATTACGGCAAACCGACTGACTTATCAACAACCGAACAACGGCCAAGCACAGCGACTACTAGCGGGCGCTCTGAAAATGCAGCTACAGTCGCTCAACTGTCGCTACCTGCCTACCTGCCGCCTAATCGGCCTCTAGGTCACTCCCTCTGCTTTTGTTACACCTCCAGGATGGGCATCGACTTCTCCAGATTCCCTATGTGTACAGAAATGATTGGTCACTCCCTCTGCCATTGCTACACATCCAGGGTCGGTGTTACCCTGCGATTGGCCGCCCAGCGCTTACGTGGGCAAGTCTGGAGAAGTTCAAGACCACTGAATGTCCATGAAGTTCCAGACCACTGCCCATGTGAGCGCCAGGTGGCCAATCACGGTGCTGAATTCTCGTTGGTGAACCAAGGTAAAGGTAAGGATTAGGGGCGTTCTGGAGGGATATGTGCGGGTGGGCTTCAGCATTCTAGATGCCCCGCCATACTGTCCTATAGTGACTTTGCCGGCGGCAACCAACACCTGCGCCGCAGAGGATGTTGGTCCACTTTAAAGTGGAGCAAAAGCCCCAAATTTTACTTTCCCAGGTTTTGTTCTGTCCCAAATTGGGATTATTAAAAAATAATCCGAGCCGTTTGCTGAATCAGCAGATTTGTTCACCTACTCCTGGAGCTTCAATCGCATCCCTGCTCACCTCTAGCGGTGCGCGTACCTGAGCCAGGCCTTTCTGAATGCCAGGTGCGGGCGCACCACAGCTAGCAAGCTGAGCAGGGGAGGTGGCCGGTGGCTTAGCCATTCAGATAGTGGCGCCAGCTGAGCTGAACGGATGCGTTTTTGGCTCAGCCAATCAGCACGCTCGGTTTTGGCTGTGCCAAACACGCATCTCAATTCGGGATACCCTGTTGGAGAGAAACACCCAACAGGTAAATTAAACTCCTGTTTGTTGCTTTAACAGATTATCTATCTGTACAGTTATGACCTCTCACTACTGCTATTATACGGTGCCCTTCCTTGGCAACTTCCTCCACTTTCTCTGCCTGTGAGCCCTAAATTTAGGAGATATTCACCTTTTCAGAGGAGCTGCAGCTGTCTCATGCGTGTGCAGTTGTTTCCTGTTCCCTGGTCAGATGGAACTCTGCTATTTGCAAAATAAACTGTGGGCCTTATTCATGAAGCTCTAGCGCCAGGTTGTGCCTTGTAATTGGCAGGTAGCGGCAGGTGAACGCCGGACACGGCACGCAATTACACATTTATGAAGCCGAATCTGTTGAGCGACTGGAACAATGCCATGTAGCGTCCGATTCATCATTATCCCAGGCTCAGCGTACAGCGCCGGCGTTCAGGCTTGCAGAGTGCCACGTCTTACCTGTCGCTACCTGGCGCTCTACCATACATTTCTATGGACAATCCTTAAATCTCTTTCCTGATCACAATTTTTTTTTTAAATAAATACTCAAATCTTTCTGACATGTATCCTGGCCTAGAAAATGACATTTTTGAAAACTTTTTGGATTAATAATATTTTTATGCAGAATTGTCCTTACATGTCTGGTATTAAAGTGTTCATGTTACAATGTAATAACAATGTAATTCCATATGTTTTCCCTTTGTTACTAGTGGATACATGTACAAAAACAGCCTTTAATCACACAGCCTCTGGCGCTATGGGCTACAATTACGGATTTTGAGCGCCGGCGATGTTTGGGGCTGTTTTTTTGATGAATGTGGTGTGAGTCAGTCGCACCGAGCTGGCGTTACCGTTCCCATACAGCGTAGTACTGCGACTCACACATTATATTCATCAATGCCGGACAGTGACTGAGGCGCTTTAAAACAATGATCCATGGCCTAGCACAGCGACTACTAGCGGGCGCTCTGAAATCCGATCTACAGACGCTCATCTGTCGCTACCTGGCGCTAGTAATGAATCAGCCTGCCCGCCCAACATTCTCTTGTTTGAAGGTGAGTGAAGAAGGAGAAGTGAAGGTAGTAGGTTGCACCACAATGACTCACAATTCCGCCAGCCTAATGGTTACTTGCGACAGGCATGAGACTCTGCACAGGCTGCAGAGCCACACACACACACACACACAATGTCACTAAAGTGTTAGATGAAGGTGGTGTGTCACAAGGCTCTGTCCTGGGTCCCATTCTTTTTAATATATTTGTAAGTGACATAGGAGAAGGCTTGGTAGGAAACATTTGCCTGTTTGCTGATGATACAATAGGGTGGATATTCCTGGAGGTGTCTGCAACATGGAAAATGATTTAGCTTTACTGCATAGATGGTCAAAACTGTGGAAACTAGAGTTTAATGTCTCTAAATGTAAAATCCTGCACTTGGGTAGAAGGAATCCCTGCTCTGAGCACCGTATGGGCAGCACTGTGTTATCCAGGATCTTGGAGGAGAGAGATTTAGGGATACTGATTACTGATAGCTGCAAGATGATTGGACAGTGTAGCCAGGCAGTGGGAAAAGCAAGCAGGATGCTCGGCTGCATAGCTCGAGGCATCACCAGTAGGAAGAGGGAGGTTGTGATGCCGCTGTATAGAGCCCTGGTGAGGCCACAGCTAGAATACTGTGTGCAGTTCTGGAGACCTTACCTGCAAAAAGACATCATTCAAATAGAATGTGTCCAAAGGCGGGCAACAAAAATGGTGGAAGGACTTAAACTTAAAACTTATCAGGAGAGACTTAAAGAACTTAATTTGTACAGTCTGGAGGAAAGAAGGGAGAGGGGGGACATGATGAAACCTTTATATATGTGAAAGGATTGAATAAGGTTCAGGAGGGAAGTGTTTTTAAGAAGAAGCTTAATGATAGAACAAGGTGGCACAACCTGAAGCTAGTCGGGGGGGAAGATCAGGAGCAATGTTATAGATTATAATAGTATTTTACAGAAAGAGTAGTAGATGCTTGGAACAAACTTCCAGCAGAGGTAGTTGAAAAATCAACAGTCACTGAATTTAAACATGCCTGGGATAAGCACACATCTATCCTAAGATAAAGAGAACATACAGTATACACATAAGATATAGAGAACATACAGTATACACATAAGATAAAGAGAACATACAGTATACACATAAGATACAGAGAACATACAGTATACACATAAGATAAAGAGAACATACAGTATACACATAAGATACAGAGAACATACAGTATACACATAAGATACAGAGAACATACAGTATACACATAAGATACAGAGAACATACAGTATACACATAATATACGGAGAACATACAGTATACACATAATATACAGAGAACATACAGTATACACATAATATACAGAGAACATACAGTATACACATAATATACAGAGAACATACAGTATACACATAATATACAGAGAACATACAGTATACACATAATATACAGAGAACATACAGTATACACATAAGATAAAGAGAACATACAGTATACACATAAGATACAGAGAACATACAGTATACACATAAGATAAAGAGAACATACAGTATACACATAAGATAAAGAGAACATACAGTATACACATAAGATAAAGAGAACATACAGTATACACATAAGATACAGAGAACATACAGTATACACATAAGATACAGAGAACATACAGTATACACATAATATACAGAGAACATACAGTATACACATAAGATAAAGAGAACATACAGTATACACATAAGATAAAGAGAACATACAGTATACACATAAGATACAGAGAACATACAGTATACACATAAGATAAAGAGAACATACAGTATACACATAAGATACAGAGAACATACAGTATACACATAATATACAGAGAACATACAGTATACACATAAGATATAGAGAACATACAGTATACACATAAGGGCAGACTAGATGGAGCGTATGCTCTCCTTCTGCCGTCACCCTTCCATGTTTCTATGTTTCTATGTTTCTATATCACACCTTTAGTGTCAGCTCCTTACACAACATTCTCAGAGGATAAGCCGCCGGCCACGTGGTATCTGATCGCTTGTTTCCCAAACAATCATACCCACGCCCGGGTTTCTATTAATGCGATGCACACCAAAGGGCAAGTCAGGATACAGCAAGCGGCACCATTGTTCTCCTTTGATTAATAACATTCAGGTAAGAATGTAAACCCCACCCGGACGCATCTGACGGTCATTCCGGGTCAACAACGTGAACCAACAGGCGTCATGTATGGAGCGACTGTTGCATGATACCACCAACAATAGCAATTTTGGGGGCGAGAACAGTGCATTGTGTGTAAGCAGCTCTACTGTATAAAAGCAATGAGAAATGATCTCTACTCTTCTTCATAGCAGACCTAAACCCATATTTGTGATACACACCCGCATGAACCCCCTGGTAAGCCTGAACATAGGGCACTCTGTTCAGGACTTTAGGATACGGGAGCCGCCATCTTGACTCAGAAGCATCACACTTACTGAGGAGAGCGGGATAAAGTACAGGGGGCGGGGTTATAGCTGTGCTTTGCACAGACAGAGCAGAGCTGGGGTCAGGAAAAGGTCAGCAGTCCCAGAATGCAGAGCAGCACAGTCAGAAGGCACTTCCTGTTTGCGGGCTGCCGGATGCTCCATAAGCCGCCATCTTGGACGTTTAAAGGCTCATAACATGCAGTAGATGCAGGTAGGATGATTTTTAATGTGAGCAATCTGTATGTACAGGGTGTGGGAAACATATAAGATAGGCTCTTATTCAGGGTGATGGTCTGGATTAATGTGAGCAATCTGTATGTACAGGGTGTGGGAAACATATAAGATAGGCTCTTATTCAGTGTAAAGGTCCGGATTAATGTGAGCAATCTGTATGTACAGGTGTGGGAAACATATAAGATAGGCTCTTATTCAGGGTGAAGGTCCGGATTAATGTGGACAATCTGTATGTACAGGGTGTGGGAAACATATAAGATAGACTCTTATTCCGGGTGAAGGTCCGGATTAATGTGGACAATCTGTATGTACAGGGTGTGGGAAACATATAAGATAGGCTCTTATTCAGTGTAAAGGTCCGGATTAATGTGAGCAATCTGTATGTACAGGTGTGGGAAACATATAAGATAGGCTCTTATTCAGGGCGAAGGTCCGGATTAATGTGAGCAATCTGTATGTACAGGGTGTGGGAAACATATAAGATAGGCTCTTATTCAGGGTGAAGGTCCGGATTAACGTGAGCAATCTGTATGTACAGGGTGTGGGAAACATATAAGATAGACTCTTATTCAGGGTGAAGGTCCGGATTAATGTGAGCAATCTGTATGTAGAGGGTGTGGGAAACATATAATATAGGCTCTTATTCAGGGTGAAGGTCCGGATTAACGTGAGCAATCTGTATGTACAGGGTGTGGGAAACATATAAGATAGACTCTTATTCAGGGTGAAGGTCCGGATTAATGTGAGCAATCTGTATGTAGAGGGTGTGGGAAACATATAATATAGGCTCTTATTCAGGGTGAAGGTCCGGATTAACGTGAGCAATCTGTATGTACAGGGTGTGGGAAACATATAAGATAGACTCTTATTCAGGGTGAAGGTCCGGATTAACGTGAGCAATCTGTATGTACAGGGTGTGGGAAACATATAAGATAGGCTCTTATTCAGGGTGAAGGTCCGGATTAATGTGAGCAATCTGTATGTACAGGGTGTGGGAAACATATAAGATAGGCTCTTATTCAGGGCGAAGGTCCGCTTTAACACCAACAAATTGTGAGCCTACCTAACTCTTTTATCTGCTCCTTAGCAGGGGTATATGGGGTGCTTCCACACTGGGGCCCAGGAGGTCAGGGGTCCCCATCATAGTTGCTCCTCCACCTTATTTATCATAGTTGCGCTCACTTGGCATCATTTAGAGAAAGGAACCTCAGCCTTTAGTTTTCTAGCTGCATCCAATTGCAGTTAAAATACAGAGAAAAGTTTACTGTATGAGCCATTTATTGTTTGCACCAGGGCCTTGTCACATTTAGGGCCTTATTCATGAAGCTCTAGCGCCAGGTAGTGCATTGTAAGCGTCAGGTAGCGGCAGGTGAACGCCGGACACAGCACGCAATTCCGCATTTATGAAGCCGAATCTGGTGAGCGACTGGAACAACGCCATGTAGCGTCCGATTCATCATTATCCCAGGCTCAGCGTACAGCGCCGGTGTTCAGCCTTGCAGAGCGCCACGCCTCTCGCTACCTCTCGCTCTCCCATACATTTCAATGGACGTTCTTTTACTTCTCTTTAAACAAGGTTTTTTATCATTTTTTTTTATCCTTAAACCGGACCTTCAGCGTGATTTCATGAAAAGCCCAAACTCTTAAAAAACGGTTCCTCAGCATCTAAAATTAATATATTTTACGTTTTTAGTCACTAACTTATTATTCTTTCCCCCACTGGGCTGCAACTCTGTTCGGGAATTTAGGATACGGGCGCCGCCATCTTGACTCAGAAGCATCACACTTACTGAGGAGAGGAGAGTGGGATAAGGTACAGGGGGTGGGTTATAGCTGTGCTTTGCTCAGACAGAGCAGAGCTGGGGTCAGGAAAAGGTCAGCAGTCCCAGAATGCAGAGCAGCACAGTCAGGAGGCACTTCCTGTTTGCAAGCTGCCTGATAAGATGGCGGCTTCCATGAGCCGCCATCTTGGATGTTTAAAGGCTCATAACATGCAGTAGATGCAGGTAGAATGATTTTTAATGTGGACAATCTGTATGTACAGGGTGTGGGAAACATATAAGATAAGCTCTTATTCAAAGTGAAGGTTCGCTTTAAATAATGTTGTGACCTCTTCTGGCCTAGAAAAGCCATTTTTGAAAACTTTTTCCATTTTTTTATATATTTATGCAGAATTGACATTACAGGTCTGGCATTAATGTCACAATGTTATAACAATGTAATTCCATATGTTTTCGCTTTGTTACTGGTGGATACATGTTCAAAAACAGCTTTTACAGCTCTTACCATTTGCCTTTTTCCTTTTTTTTTTCTTCTAAAAAATAAAAAAACAGCTTTTAATCACACAGCCTCTGGCGCTTTGGGCTACAGCAAAGCATTTTTGAGCGCCGGCGGTTTGTGAGGCTATTTTTTTGATGAATACGGTGTGAGTCGGTCGCACTGACCAGTCGCTACCATTCGCTCCTATACAGCGCTGTGCTGCTCATATAGCAACTCCCCACAACGTATTCATCAATGCTGCACAGCTACTGAGGCGTTCTGAACACGGCCGAGCACAGCGACTACTAGCGGGCGCTCTGAAATGCCTGCTACAGACACTCATCTGTCGCTACCTGCCGCTAGTTATGAATCAGCCTGTTAGTTACGCTACTGTGCTTTAGATTGTAAGCTTGTAAGGACAGCGTTCTCCTTGTTATTGTGCTTTTTTGCTGTAATAATTAAGTTACACCGCACCACGGAGTATGATGGCGCTATCACAATAATACGGTAATAATCATGACTGGTCACTTGCTTAAAAGAGCCTCAGAACAACAATTCACTGGGACTAAGGCCCTTATTTAACAAGGGATAGCACCAGGTAGCGAATGGTGAGCGAACGGTAATGACGCTCACCGCCACGAGAACGCCGGCTCCCCACCACAATCACACATTTATCAAGCCAATCCTGCTTAGCGACTGAGATAGGGCCATATAGCCACTCATTCATCATTATTCCAGCCTCAGCCCACAGCGCCAGCGTCCGACCTTGAACAGCGACAGGTATGACCTCTCGCTACCTGGCGCTCTCCAATGCATTTCAATGGAACAATCTTTAAATATTCTTAATTAATTGCTATTAATGTTTTGTTTTTTTTTTTAAATGGCAAAAATTCTGTGACCACTTCTGCAATGTTAGATATTTTTTCAAGGTAAAAAAAAAAAAAAAAAATTGTGCAGAATTGATATTACAGGTCTGATATTAATGTATTCATATTACAAAATGTTTGGAAAAACATGTTTTTTTTTTTTCCAAAAATATGGTTGATTGGGGGTTAAAAAACTACTTTTAACCCATCGCCGCCAGCGCTCTGGGGTTTAAACAAGCATTTCACAGCGCGAGAATTTTTTGAGCGTGATTTGTTAATGAATATGCTGGGAGCCGTTCGCTATGGCCATTCGCTGTCATGCGCTCCCATACAGCGCGGAACCTGTCAAACAGCGACTCCTAACCCCGTATTCAACATTACCGCACACCGACTGAGTCGCTGTCAACAGCCGAACAACGGCCAAGCACAGCGAGTACTAGCGTGCGCTGTAAAAATAACGCTACTGGCGCTCATCTGTCGCTACCTGGCGCTATTAATGAATCGGCCTCTAATGTTACCAATTCAGAACTGTTCCCAGAAATGGACAAACAGCACAGAAGCAGAGAGAAATTTTCCGCTTTATTCGGGAAGGGGGAGGTATAAGAAGACCATCAATTTTCTGGGACAAGCCTTGATGGCGATTAGGGCGGGCGGCAGCTATTCACATACACAAATGCCGAACAGAAAATGGGGCAACGGAGAGACAGAGAGCTCCTCACCAGCAAGACAAATGGCCCGCCCCGAATGGCTTTCTAATCTCCATTTAGTCCCAATGCTAGAGAGGGCTGACCCATATTCCAGAGACCCATCAGCAAGGCGAAATCCCTCCAAGGCGAAAAACCTTAGCCTGATAGTGGCCATATTGTTACTAAAGCAAAAAAAAAAAAAACAAAAAACTGTGGAGTATTCTAGGAATTGGTATAGGAGAAGGATGTGGAGGTGAGAACAGTGGGAGGAGAGCGGCTCGATATGCACATGAAAGTCTTTTTATAGCCCCCTATAGAAAGAAAAGCCTTTAGATGCCAGGAAGGGGGCAGCAGGGAAGCCGGGTAATAAAAAGGAGGAGTGGGGTGAGAAGAGGAGATGAGGGGAGGGGGGGGATGAAGCTTCTTTATCACAAGTCAGATTTATTGCCCTGGCTCCAATGGGACTTCTGGCAAGCGACTCCTCCTGACACAGCTGGCAGAGGGGGCAGGGAGCTCAATGGGTTAAATCTTAAACACAACCTTTATCTAATATATATATATATATATATATATATATATATATATATATATATATATATATATATATAAATAAATAAATATTAAACAAATATATATTAAATAAGTGAAATCTTTATATATATATATATATATATATATATATATATATTATATATTTATTATATATATATATATATATTTAATATATATATTTATTATATATATATCTATTTAATATATATATATATATATATATACACATTTATAATATAAATATAAACATATATATATATATATATATATATATATATATATATATACCGTATATATATATATATATATATATATATGTTTATATTTATATTATAAATGTGTATATATATATATATATATATATATATATTAAATAGATATATATATAATAAATATATATATTAAATATATATATATATATATAATAAATATATAATATATATATATACCGTATTTTTCGCCCTATAAGACGCACCGGCCCATAAGACGCACCTAGGATTTGGGGGAAGAAAATAAGAAAAAAAAAATTTTAACCAAAAACGCACCATCACAGACAGTGTGGCATTCCCCTATCCAATTCCCATAGGCAGTGTGGGATGCCCCCATTCCATAGACAGTGTAGCATGCCCCCATCCCATTCCCCGTATATCCAGTGTGGCATCCCCCCCTCCCATTCCCCATATACCCATTGGCTGTGTGGGTTTCCCCCTCCCCCCATTAGTATAGGCTGTGTGGCATCCCTCTCTCCCCATTCCCATAGGCAGTGTGGCATCCCCCTCCCCCCATTAGCATGGGCTGCGTGGCATCCCCCTTTCCCCATTAGCATGGGCTGCGTGGCATCCCCCTTTCCCCATTAGCATGGGCTGCGTGGCATCCCCCTCTCCCCATTAGCATGGGCTGTGTGGCATCCCCCTCTCCCTATTCCCATAGGCTGTGTGGCATCCCCCTCCCCCCATTCCCATAGGCTGTGTGGCATCCCCCATTCCCATAGGCTGTGTGACATCCCCCTCCCCCCATTCCCAAAGGCTGTGGGGCATCCCCATCCCCCCATTCCCATAGGCTGTGTGGCATCCCCATCCCCCCATTCCCAAAGGCTGTGTGGCATCCCCATCCCCCCATTCCCATAGGCTGTGTGGCATCCCCATCCCCCCATTCCCAAAGGCTGTGTGGCATACCCATCCCCCCATTCCCATAGGCTGTGTGGCATCCCCATCCCCCCATTCCCAAAGGCTGTGTGGCTTCCCCCTCCCCCCATTCCCAAAGGCTGTGTGGCATCCCCATCCCCCCATTCCCAAAGGCTGTGTGGCACACCCCTCCCCCCATTCCCAAAGGCTTTGTGGCATCCCCATCCCCCCATTCCCAAAGGCTGTGTGGCACACCCCTCCCCCCATTCCCAAAGGCTGTGTGGCATCCCCCTCCCCCCATTCCCATAGGCTGTGTGGCACACCCCTCCCCCCATTCCCAAAGGCTGTGTGGCATTCCCATCCCCCCATTCCCATAGGCAGTGTGGCCCCTCTCCCCACATTCCCACCCCCCTCCCCCCGTTAGTATAGACAGGCGCCAAAGTAAAAAAAAAAAAAAACTTAAACTCACCTGTCCGCTGACACCGCTGAGCTGAGCGGCCGGCTCCGTGAATGGGGTGGGCGTGGCCTGCGCCGCAGCGTCGACGCAGGCCACGCCCACCCCATTCACGAGCTGGCTCTGCCCCGGCCCCGCCGCTGCGATCGCTGTCTTTTCAGGCAGCGATGACAGAGGCGGGGCCAGAGACAGAGCCCCTGCCGCTCCTCCATCTGCTCCCCGACATGCGATCACGAAGGTCCGGGCAGCGGGTGGGCGTGGCCTGCGCCGGTGCAGGCCACGCCCACCCACTGCCGGGACCTACGTGCTCGCGTGTGTTCTGAGCCCGGCAGCAGATGGAGGAGCGGCAGGGGCTCTGTCTCTGGCCCCGCCGCTGTCATCGCTGCCTGAAAAGACAGCGATCGCAGCGGCGGGGCCGGGACAGAGCCCCCGCCGCTCCTCTGGCCTCTCGCACTGTGCCAGACAACGCGGGAGCGCCGGGGACGGGTGAGTTTTTTTTTTTTTAATTTTTTTTTTTTTTACATTCGCCCGATAAGGCGCACTGACATTTTTCCCCCACTTTTGGGGAAAGATAAGTGCGTCTTATAGGGCGAAAAATACGGTATATATATATATATATATATATATATATATATATATATATATATATATAGTAGATTTTACTTATTTAATATATATTTGTTTAATATTTATTTATTTATATATATATATATATATATATATATATAAATATATATATATATATTAGATAAAGGTTGTGTTTAAAACTTAGCCTATTGCGCTCCCTGCCCCCTCTGCCAGCTGTATATATATATATATATATATATATATATATATATATATATATATATTAGAGAGGAGACTCAGAGGCCGATTCATTAACAGCGGCAGGTAGCGACAGTTGAGCGACTGTAGCGGCATTTTCAGAGCGCCCGCTAGTAGTCGCTGTGCTTGGCCGTTGTTCGGTAGTTGATAGCGACTCAGTCGGTTTGCCGTAATGTTGAATATTGGGTGAGGAGTCGCTATTTGACAGGTTCCGCGCTGTATGGGAGCGCATGATAGCGACTGGCCCTAGCGACCGGCTCCCACCATATTCATGAAAAAATCACGTTAAAAAAAATTCTCGCGCTGTGAAATGCTTGTTTAAACCCCAGAGCGCTGGCGGCGATGGGTTAAAAGTAGTTTTTTAACCCCCAAACAACCATATTTTTGGAAACAAAAAAAAACAAGTTTTTGAAATAATTTAGTAATATGAATACATTAATATCAGACCTGTAATATCAATTCTGCACAAATTTTTTTTTTCCCCTTAAAAAAATTATCTAAAATGGAAGAAGTGGTCACAGAATTTTTCACATTTAAAAAAAAAAAAAAAAAAAAATTAATAACAATTAATTATTAATATTTAAAGATTGTTCCATTGAAATGCATTGGAGAGCGCCAGGTAGCGAGAGGTCATACCTGTCGCTGTTCAAGGTCGCTCGCTGGCGCTGTGGGGTGAGGCTGGAATAATGATGAATGAGTGGCTATATGGCGCTATCTCAGTCGCTAAGCAGGATCGGCTTGATAAATGTGTGATTGTGGTGGGGAGCCGGCGTTCTCGTGGCGGGGCCCGTCATTACCGGCCGCTCACCAGTCGCTACCTGTCGCTATTCCTTCATAAATAAGGGCCTCAATAAACAGTCACATAATATGAATAAACTAGCCAAGCACATGTGTATGGGTGGAGTAGTAGTGAGAGTCATTAGAAAACTTCTATGGACTGTCTGTAAAGCACTATGGAATATGTTGCTGCTATAAATATTAAAAACAATAATAAATGCACAGGTTTCCATGGACAGAAAAGATTTAGTAGGTCTGGTGATAAGCTGATACCACTTCCCCATACAGTATGTATGCTTGGGTGCCTGCTCCAGGCTGCACCACCATTTCCTGTCTTGCCTCCCATTGTCTGGCCAGTAGCCCTTCATAGGAATTTACCAGACATTTGCAGCAGGGGGCGCTGTGGTGAAGTGCACTTAGCGCTGCTAGGAATCCCCCAGCTTTTACATTTAAAAGGAAAATAACATGTTTCCTTTTAAAGTAGGTGTCTGCCACTGCAGTGTGTGCTGCAGTACCTGGTCCTCCATAGCAGATTTGGGGGGTTAGGGGGGTGAGTTCAAGCTTAAAGCAGACCAAAACCCACCAGTGGCCGACCTTAATCTAAAAAACTCCTGGGCCGGCTGCTGGATTTTCTCCAGGGCATGCCTGCGCCAGTTGTGTGAGGCTTTTTTTTTCTTGAATATGTTGTGAGTCGGTCGCTATGAGCAGTCGCTACCATGCGCTCCCATACAGCGCTGTACTGATCAAATAGCGACTCGTCACAATGTATTCAACATTACTGCACAGCGACTGAGTCGCTATAAACTAGTGACTCACGGCCGAGCACTGCGACTACTAGCGGGCGCTCTGAAAATGCCTGCTACAGACGCTCTTTTGTCGCTACCTGGCGTTAGTGATGAATCAGCCTGCCCGTCGCAGCAGACGGCTCCTCATCGGACGAGAGCCCGCGCATGCGCCATTGAAGCCTGATCAGGTGAGTTTTTTCGGGCTTCATGGGTGGGTCACAAAGCGGGGCATCTAAATTCAGGACATGGAGAATAAAGCCCAGGAGAGTCAAATTCCTGGGTTTTGTCCTGCTTTAACCCTTTAAGTGCCAACCTACCTAGAGTTTTTGTTACCCTCTGTTGCCAGATCATTTTTCACTATTTTGCGCTGCACATGTTCTTTAGGAATTTCCCAGGAAAATTATACATTTTTTTTTTGTTTTTTTCAGCAGAGTCTGTGCTTTAACATGAAATGTCTTATTTGTCACTCTTCGTGTATTCTCAATATTTTTGGGTGAAATATGTGCTATATATATATATATATATATATATATATATATATATATAACAATTTTTTCAATAAAATCATATTGCGAGATTTTCAGAAAACATACAACTGCTATGTGCACCTTCCAGTTTTTCAATAAAAACAACCCTTTACATTTTAAATACCCCTCACAAACTATATATTTTCTGTAAGTAAACAGGTCAAGCTTTCTAGGTGTACCAGGCTTGTTGACATGAGCGCAGTTTTCTAGGAGCAATCCCTCGATGAACTACTTGGTTGCACAGGGTTTCACTAAAAAAAGAATAAAATAAGCATAACCAGTCACATTTTTCTAAAAAAAAAATGCAAACAAGGAAAAATAAGTAAAATCTGGAAAAAGCAAGATCCCCCAAACAGAACAATACCCAACATGCAGGTACTGTCAAGGGAAGAGTTGCCAAACACCCAAGTATACATGCATGTAAGGGTAATTTTACTCAAAAGTTTCAGCTTTGCAGACAAAGTGCACACTTTGCACATTAAGCTTTCTAGGCATACCCAGCTTATAGTAGTGGTTTCATCTTTCTGGAAGTAATTCCTCGAAGAATTCTTTGGTTGCACGGGGTTTCCCTAAAATAATGTATAAAAAATCAGAATAAAACACAAATTTTCCCTAAATATCAAAAAGCAAACAAGAAAAAACAAACTAAATCTGAAAGTGCAAGGTCCCCCAAACAGAACAATGCCCAACATGCATAGCTACTTTTAACTGCCAGCCAACTTGAGATTTTTGTCACCCTCTGTTGACAGGTCATTTTTCACCATTTTGTGCTATGTTTAACTGTGATTTTTGCAGGAAAATATATATATTTGTTTTTGCAGCAGCGTTTAGGCTTTAACATGAAATGTAATTTTTCCAGTGTTCTTTAAAATATTTTTTTTGTTAAAAAAAGTAAAAAAAAAAACGAATATTTATTATATATATAATATTTATTATATATATAAATTGTTATTATTATATTTATTATTATTTAAAAAGTCTTATTTTTTTTAAATAAAACATTGACTTTATTATAGAAATATTATTTCAATAATGCATGTGAAAGCCCAATTTCTCCTGATTACAATGGTACCACATATGTATTGGTAGCCCCCCATTCCTGCCCAGGGAGCAATATGGTCGACTCATATTGTCATGAATAATGGCCAAAAAAACATGGGCTGTTTTGGGGCACTGGGCTAGGGGTTGGAGAGTGACAGCAAACTTCTGGAGAGCAGCCCCAGACACCACTTGCAACTTCCAAAGTGGCCATTTAATGAATTGTAGCCCATCCTTGGAGTTGCTCTATTAAAGTGGACCAACACCCAGGATTTTGACTATCCTGGGTTTTGGTCCACTTCGGTGGGGCACCCCGATCGGGGGTGCCCCGCTGTGTGAAACCCCCCAGAAAGCCCCAAAAACTCACCTCTCCCCGCTCCCACGTGACCGCTGCAGCCAATCCCCGCCGGCGGAAAAGCGGGAGGCAGCGACGGACAAGAGAGCGCGCCCGCCGCTGCCTCCCGCGCGTCACTCTTACAGGGTGCGCGTCCTGCTAGAGGGACACGCGGGAGGCGTCGGCGAGCGCCCCTGGATCGAGGAGCAAGTAGGGACACAGGGAGGCCTGCACAAACCCTGCACATCATAACCGTAAGTTCCATTACGCAGGAAAGCGAAAGAGATTATCCTAGCTATTTATCTCTATTTATGCTTTATATGCAGTAGAGCCGGAGTTCTCATTAAAGTGGACCAACACCCTCCCATGATCGGCCCGAGAATCTATAAGATTCCCGGACCGATCAGCTCCCTGACTGCGGGAGCACCCCCCAGAAAGCCCCAAAAACTCACCCCTCCCCGCTCCCACGTGACCGTTGCAGCCAATCCCCGCCGGCGGAAAAGCGGGAGGCAGTGACGGACAAGAGAGCGCGCCCGCCGCCGCCTCCCGCGCGTCACTCTTACAGGGTGCGCATCCTGCTAGAGGGACGCGCGGGTGGCCAATCATGGGAGGGTGTTGGTCCACTTTAATGAGAACTCCGGCTCTACTGCATGTAAAGCATAAATAGAGATAAATAGCTAGGATAATCTCTTTCGCTTTCCTGCGTAATGGAACTTACGGTTATGATGTGCAGGGTTTGTGCAGGCCTCCCTGTGTATAGTATACACATTAGCCCCAGTGTATACACAGACAGCGGATGCATCACACTCACAGTACAGCTCTCCCCTGGGGTGCATTCAAGATGGCTCACACTGATTCCTTACCAGATGCTTTATGGATCCTCTGTGATGACTGCATAGTGGGAGATCAGGAGGGTCCTTCTGGCAGTGCTCTCACCCCCCTCTCTGGTTGGAGGCGCTCCCCTGTCTATTTAATTGTTCTTACTCGGTTTGATATACTGCCTCTTTTTAACCACAAATCAAAATGTACCTACCATCACACAGCACCCCCACCCACTCCTCAGCACCCTTCATTCAAGCTGGCAGCACAGCCTCTCGCTGGTTGCCCTGAAAGCTTGTATACATCAATTACACTGAAATAATGAAAAGGACAAGAAATCACTGCAGTACAAAGCCTATGCCTCTCCTACCCATTTATCTAAAGCGTGATCACTGGATGACTATGGGGCCATCCAGGGGTGGACTGGCCACAGGGAGATCCAGGGGAATTCTCAGTGGACCACACTGCTTTTGGGGCTGGTTGGGCTGCTACGTCTTAAAGTGGAACAACACCCTCCTGGATCGGCCCGGGAATCTATAAGATTCCCAGGCTGATCCAATCCGATCCAAAATGGGGTTCCCCCCCGCTGTGTGAAACCCCCCAGGACGTCCGCGAACCTTACCCCTTACTCCCGGTCCAACGGCGCATGCGCGGGCCGCATCTCGCGCTTCTCTCTAGCAGGGTGCGTGCCCGCGCCGACCATTTGTGAATGAGGGAAGCGCGAGATGTGACCGCCAGAGCCGCTGGGGTTTGACGGCGCTTTGACGCACATACCCCATCGGCTCAGAGTGCGCTGATTGGACGAGCAGCCGCGCATGCGCCGTAGAAGCAGGGTGAGGTGAGTTTTTTATGGAAATCTGGGGTGTTTCACATAGCGGGGCACCCCCAATCGGGGTGTCTCGGGGAAGTGGACCAAAACCCAGGATAGTCAAAATCCTGGGTGTTGGTCCACTTTAAACCCTCATGACCTCTCTATCTTACTAGCCCCCTGTGTCTAGCCGCACTGTACCCCCATAGCCAGGGAACACCAGCCTATGTTCTGCCATAGACTACACATCATGGCTGAAAGTGGCCATGCCCACCCCCCGCCACGTTATTTGCCTCTACAACACTAAAGATTCAGTTCCACTGGATAAAGAGTGGCAGTATCCAGCCCTGCCAATGAGCCTTGTGCTTACTTGTGAAAGTGGACCATCACCCAGGATTTTGACTATCCTGGATTTCGGTCCACTTCCCCGGGGCACCCCGATCGGGGGTGCCGCTCTATGTGAAATCTGAAAACAGATTTCCCGGTTCAACTCACCCACCCCGCTCCTACGGCGCATGCGCGGCCGCTCGTCCAATCAGCACGCTCGGAGCCGCTGAGGTATGCGCGTCAAAGCGGCGTCAAACCTCAGTGTCTCCGAGCACGCTGGCGGCCGCATCGCGCGCTTCCCTCTAACAGTGAGCGAGCCCGCGCTGGCCATTCACAAATGGCTGGCGTGGGCACGCGTCCTGCTAGAGAGAACCGCGAGATGCAGCGGTGACCTGCGCATGCGCCGTTGGACTGGGATTCAGGCAAGTGCAGCGGGCGTCCTGGGGGGGTTTCACATAGCGGGGCATCCCAATGTTGGATGCCCCACGGGGAGGGATTGGATCGATCCCCCCTGGGTGTTGGTCCACTTTAACAGTCCAGGAAATACACTGGAAGGATGCAGTGGGAATGTCACAGACTGGTCATGATCTGGCCGGGGGCGAGTAAAGTAAAGTCCACCACTAGGGCCATTTCTAAGGGGCTCAAAAACCTGCACACATTTGGTACAATACAGAGTTAGGTGAAAATATCTGTTTTGGTTTCGACAGCTGCAATAGGTGCAGGGAGGATTTTTAATGTGGGCAAACTGTATGTAGGGGGTGGGGGAATCAAAGAAAATAGGCTCTTATTCAGGCTGAGGGTCTGCTTTAAATAGTGCTGACATATTACATAGAAACATAGAAGGGTGACGGCAGAAGGAGAGCATACGCTCCATCTAGTCTGCCCTTATGTGTATACTGTATGTTCTCTATATCTTATGTGTATACTGTATGTTCTCTGTATCTTATGTGTATACTGTATGTTCTCTATATCTTATGTGTATACTGTATGTTCTCTGTATCTTATGTGTATACTGTATGTTCTCTATATCTTATGTGTATACTGTATGTTCTATTTATCTTATGTGTATACTGTATGTTCTCTATATCTTATGTGTATACTGTATGTTCTCTTTATCTTATGTGTATACTGTATGTTCTCTATATCTTATGTGTATACTGTATGTTCTCTTTATCTTATGTGTATACTGTATGTTCTCTATATCTTATGTGTATACTGTATGTTCTCTTTATCTTATGTGTATACTGTATGTTCTCTTTATCTTATGTGTATACTGTATGTTCTCTATATCTTATGTGTATACTGTATGTTCTCTATATCTTATGTGTATACTGTATGTTCTCTTTATCTTATGTGTATACTGTATGTTCTCTATATCTTATGTGTATACTGTATGTTCTCTTTATCTTATGTGTATACTGTATGTTCTCTATATCTTATGTGTATACTGTATGTTCTATTTATCTTATGTGTATACTGTATGTTCTCTATATCTTATGTGTATACTGTATGTTCTCTATATCTTATGTGTATACTGTATGTTCTCTTTATCTTATGTGTATACTGTATGTTCTCTATATCTTATGTGTATACTGTATGTTCTCTTTATCTTATGTGTATACTGTATGTTCTCTATATCTTATGTGTATACTGTATGTTCTCTTTATCTTATGTGTATACTGTATGTTCTCTATATCTTATGTGTATACTGTATGTTCTCTTTATCTTATGTGTATACTGTATGTTCTCTATATCTTATGTGTATACTGTATGTTCTCTTTATCTTATGTGTATACTGTATGTTCTCTATATCTTATGTGTATACTGTATGTTCTCTTTATCTTATGTGTATACTGTATGTTCTCTATATCTTATGTGTATACTGTATGTTCTATTTATCTTATGTGTATACTGTATGTTCTCTATATCTTATGTGTATACTGTATGTTCTCTATATCTTATGTGTATACTGTATGTTCTCTTTATCTTATGTGTATACTGTATGTTCTCTATATCTTATGTGTATACTGTATGTTCTCTTTATCTTATGTGTATACTGTATGTTCTCTATATCTTATGTGTATACTGTATGTTCTCTTTATCTTATGTGTATACTGTATGTTCTCTATATCTTATGTGTATACTGTATGTTCTCTTTATCTTATGTGTATACTGTATGTTCTCTATATCTTATGTGTATACTGTATGTTCTCTTTATCTTATGTGTATACTGTATGTTCTCTTTATCTTATGTGTATACTGTATGTTCTCTATATCTTATGTGTATACTGTATGTTCTCTATATCTTATGTGTATACTGTATGTTCTCTATATCTTATGTGTATACTGTATGTTCTCTTTATCTTATGTGTATACTGTATGTTCTCTATATCTTATGTGTATACTGTATGTTCTCTTTATCTTATGTGTATACTGTATGTTCTCTATATCTTATGTGTATACTGTATGTTCTCTATATCTTATGTGTATACTGTATGTTCTATTTATCTTATGTGTATACTGTATGTTCTTTATATCTTATGTGTATACTGTATGTTCTCTTTATCTTATGTGTATACTGTATGTTCTCTATATCTTATGTGTATACTGTATGTTCTCTATATCTTATGTGTATACTGTATGTTCTCTTTATCTTATGTGTATACTGTATGTTCTCTATATCTTATGTGTATACTGTATGTTCTCTTTATCTTATGTGTATACTGTATGTTCTCTTTATCTTATGTGTATACTGTATGTTCTCTATATCTTATGTGTATACTGTATGTTCTCTTTATCTTATGTGTATACTGTATGTTCTCTTTATCTTATGTGTATACTGTATGTTCTCTTTATCTTATGTGTATACTGTATGTTCTCTATATCTTATGTGTATACTGTATGTTCTCTTTATCTTATGTGTATACTGTATGTTCTCTATATCTTATGTGTATACTGTATGTTCTCTTTATCTTATGTATATACTGTATGTTCTCTTTATCTTATGTGTATACTGTATGTTCTCTTTATCTTAGGATAGATGGAGGCTTATCCCAGGCAGGTTTAAATTCACTCACCGACATTTTTTACAACTACCTCTGCTGGAAGTTTGTTCCAAGCATCTACTACTCTTTCTGTAAAATAATATTTTCTAACATTGCTCCTGATCTTCCCCACGACTAGCTTCAGGTTGGGCCCCCTTGTTCTATTGTTAAGTTTCTTCTTAAAAACACTTCCCTCCTGAACCTTATTCAATCCTTTCACATATTTAAAGGTCTCCATCATGTCCCCCCTCTCCCTTCTTTCCTCCAGACTGTACAGATTAAGTTCTTTAAGTCTCTCCTGATAAGTTTTAAGTTTAAGTCCTTCCACCATTTTCGTTGCCCGCCTTTGGACACGTTCTATTTGAATAATGTCTTTTTGCAGGGGAGGTCTCCAGAACTGCACACAGTATTGTAGCTGTGGCCTCACCAGGGCTCTATACAGCGGCATCACAACCTCCCTCTTCCTACTGGTGATGCCTCGAGCTATGCAGCCGAGCATCCTGCTTGCTTTTCCCACTGCCTGGCTAGACTGTTCACTCATCTTGCAAAATCTCAACTGCACTATTCTCAAGTGCTTTACAGAGCACACAAAAGTATTCAGATTGGTCCATGGCCCTCAAAGTCGCTGATGTCTCGAGCATTAGAGCTAGGCACCAATCAGAGGCACAGGCTGTGTCATGTGTGCTTCTGTAGCTTTCTAGGAAGAAAAAACAAATGTCGAGCAGGTGAGTAATCCCATAGGGAAGATGGGGCAAATGAGCAAAATGCTTGATTGCAAGCCTGTAGGTGGACATTCCAAATCTGGATGCCTGGGGGGTGAAATATGCAACCTGGAGGGACACTAGAAGAAATTGGACTAATTGTCCACTTTGACCACATTCAAACCATGACCCAAAGTCTTCAAATAAGGTTGAGGGTTACTTTTAATCTATCTTCTACCCAAGACTAAAATGTGACCCGTGTTATTAAAGCAACCCTATATTGAATGCTTGCCTTGACATGACTATACACAAGGCCGTACCTAAGAAATAGCTGACCATCTTGTTCCACATGCCCCCAATGGACAAAGAGTCAGGGCTGCTGAGTACCATGTAAACTAGAACGTCTAAGATAAGGTTCCTCCTGTGGAGATGAGGCCGCTGTGGTATGCGCGTCCAACCACAGCGTCTCAGAGCACACTGGCGGACGCATCTCGCGCTTCCCTCTAACCGGGAGCACTCACAAATGGCCGGCGCAGGCATGCGCCCTGCTAGAGACAAGCACAAGATGCGTCCGCGGCCCGCGCATGCGCCGTTGGATCGGGATGCAGGTAAGGTGAATGGAGTGTCCTGGGGGGTTTCACACAGTGGGGCATCCCAATCTTGGATGACATGCAGGGAGGAATCGGATCGGCCTAGGAATCTTATAGATTCCTGGGCCGGTCAAGGAGGGTGTTGGTCCACTTTAACGCAGAACTGATGCGCTGTGTGGTCAGATGGTGCCCTATGGGACAGTAATGGCTGCACCTTTTAGGTTTCTATCATAGGAGCTGCAGGTAATGCAGGAGGATACTATTAATATTTAGGTGGGCTTCTGGAGATAGATCTAGAGCCCGATTCATTAATAGCGGCAGGTAGCGACAGTTGAGCGACTGTAGCAGTATTTTCACAGCGCCCGCTAGTAGTCGCTGTGCTTGGCCGTTGTTCGGTTGTTGATAGCGACTCAGTCGGTGTGCAGTAATGTTGAATATTGGGTGAGGAGTCGCTATTTGACAGGTTCCGCGCTGTATGGGAGCGCATGATAGCGACTGGCCATAGCGACCGGCTCCCACCATATTCATTAACAAATCACGCTCAAAAAATTTTCGCGCAGTGAAATGCCTGTTTAAACCCCAGAGCGCTGGCGGCGATGGGTTAAAAGTAGTTTTTTAACCCCAAACAACCATATTTTTGGAAACCAAAAAAAAACAAGTTTTTAATAACATTTTGTAATATGAATACATTAATATCAGACCTGTAATATCAATTCTGCACAAAGTTTTTTTTTTTTTTTTACCTTAAAATAAAAATCTAACATGGCAGAAGTGGTCACAGAGTTTTTCACATTTAAAAAAACAAAAAAAAAAAAAAACATTAATATGAATTAATTATGAATATTTAAAGATTGTTCCATTGAAATGCATTGGAGAGCGCCAGGTAGCGAGAGGTCATACCTGTCGCTGTTCAAGGTCGGACGCTGGCGCTGTGGGCTGAGGCTGGAATAATGATGAATGAGTGGCTATCTGGCGCTATCTCAGTCGGTAAGCAGGATCGGCTTGATAAATGTGTGATTGTGGTGGGGAGCCGGCGTTCTCGTGGCGGTGCCCGTCATTACCAGCCCCTCACCAGTCGCTACCTGTCGCTATCCCTTGTTAAATAAGGGCCCTAGTTAGACCCAGGTCACTGACCTAAAGGGGGGAAGCAGCTGGTGCAACCTGGAATACGCTCCCCAGCTTACTTCCTGGAGGGGACCCACCCCCTTTGTTTTGTAAACATCCTGGAATTCACATAAAAAAGGAATCCAACCTAAGGCCCAGGTGCTACAAGGCTGCTCCTCCACCCTGCAGCGATAGCAAAGAGATCATCATTAACTCACTAAACACCAGAAATGCTGCACAGCTGCAATAGAGTATTTTTAATAAGGCGCCTCTGCTATGCTTTCATCTGTTTTACGATCAAACCTAAATAAAAAATTAACCAGCCCCGTTCCCCCTCCCCCTCCACCCCCCCCCCCCCCCACATCCCCAGCGCGGTTCTGAACAGCTCAGCAAATAGCGCAGGGCCGTGATAAATGACAATACAAGGTTATGTGCTGAGCTGGGGAGTCTTTTTCTCTCCCCTCTCTAACTTCTTTATTTAGCAGAACAAAAGCACTGTAGAAAACATGATAAATATATCGCTATAGTGAGCTCTCCCATGCCGGGGTTAAAAACCCTTCCATCAACAAACCACCAGAACAAAAGGGCGACAAATGATAGTTACAGGGAAGGGGAGATGGCGGAAAAAATGTGTGCCAGTCAAAGTGTATGTGTGTGTATGTGTGTGTATTTGTATGAAGATGTATTGGCCTCAATTCAATAAAAGGTAGAAAAAAATTCTCATGGTAGTAAAAGATTCAATTCATGAGAAAAAAGCCTGAGAATGTCACTGTTACTGAATCACCAGCTAAGAAAACAATGAAAGTCAATGGCACTTTTTTACTCCTGAGAAAAGTAGAGAACTGTTTCCTCCTTTCTACACTGTAGTAAAAGCTGCCATTGACTTTCATTGTCTTTTTATCTAGTGATTCAGTAACAGTGACATTCTCAGGCTTTTTTCTTGTGAATTTAATTTTTTTACTACCTTTATTGAATCGAGGCCATTGTCTATTACAAATACTTTCCATACCCCTATGGACACCTGATCCAGGACAGAGCTGGCTCCTCAAATCACCAGCTTCTGACCCAAATGCTCTCTTCTGGCCCAAATACTCACCTAGCTGATGATCCTATAGCGCCGCTGTGCTATACCTTTAGCTAGCAGTTGTGAATGGCCGGCGTGGGCATGCCCCCAGATAGAGGCTGGCGGAAATGCGGGCGGCGGCACACTCCATTATTTTGGCTTCTCTTCACCACTCTGAAGTCAGTGCAGCATAAAGAAGTTGAATGGAGCATGGAGCCTATCTTATATGTTTCCCACACCCTGTACATACAGATTGCTCACATTAATCCGGACCTTCACCATGAATAAGAGCCTATCTTATATGTTTCCCACACCCTGTACATACAGATTGCTCACATTAAAAATCATCCTACCTGCATCTACTGCATGTTATGAGCCTTTAAACATCCAAGACGGCGGCTCATGGGGCTTCAGGCAGCCTGCAAACAGGAAGTGTCTTCTGACTGTATCTCTCTGCATTCTGGGACTGCTGACATTTTCCTGACCCCAGCTCTGCTCTGTCTGTGCAAAGCACAGCTATAAACCCTGCCTCCTGTACTTTATCCTGCTCTCCTCTCCTCAGTAAGTGTGATGCTTCTGAGTCAAGATGGCGGCGCCCGTATCCTAGAGTCCTGAACAGAGTGGCAGCCCGGTGGGGGAAAGAATAAGTGACTAAAAACGTAAAATATATTAATTTTAGAAGTTTGGGAATCGTTTTATAACGTTTGACCTTTTCAATAATTCATGGTGAAGGTCCGGTTTAAAGTGTACCAGCACCCAGGATTTTGACTATCCTGGGTTTTGGTCCACTTCGGCGGGGCACCCCGATCGGTGTGAAACCCCCCAGAAACCCCGAAAAACTCACCTCTCCTCGCTCCCACGTGACCGCCGCTGCCAATCCCCGCCGACGGACAAGCGGGAGGTAGCGACGGACAAGATAGCGCGCCCGCCGCCGCCTCCCGCACGTCCCTCTTACAGGAAGCGCACCCGCGCCGGCCATTCACAAACGGCCGGCGCGGGAGCGCGCCCTGCTAGAGGGACGTGCGGGAGGCGGCGGCGGTCGCGTATGCGCCGCTGGAACGTGGAAAAGGTAGGATTGTGGGCTTCCTGGGGGGTCTCACCCCGCGGGACATCCTGATTTCGGATGCCCCGCGGGGAGGGATCTGATCGGCCCGGGAATCTTATAGATTCCCGGGCCGATCCCCCCTGGGTGTTGGTCCACTTATATATATATATATATATATATTAATTTTAGAAGCTTGGGAATCGTTTTATAAGGGTTTGGCCTTTTCAATAATTCATGGTGAAGGTCCTGTTTAAGTGGACCAAAATCCAGGTGAGTGAAAAATCTGGGTGTGGTCCACTTTAAAGTACCAGACAGCTATACAACCCACGTATCAATGTATCACTATCCTTTATTCTGTAACAAAGGACTGTTTGGATTCCTTGGTAAATGTACCATTGCAGCCCTTTACATTGCATCAGTTGTTTATAAACGTTGAAGGGACAGTCACAGTCCTCTTTGTGTTGTGTCTCTTTAGTAACATTTTACAAAGCCGACTTTTGAAAGTTATCCCTTTTAATAGCAGAGGGCGATCGAGAAAAAAAAAAACATCCACCCACCCCCCCTTCTCTCCCCGTACACCTCCTTCCCCTCCGCTCCCAGCTATGCACTTCAAAAGAGGCTCATTTATCCTGCTTGGCCTGTAAGAAGGGGACCGGCGCAGAATAAATGGTGACAGTATGACACTAGATGCGGAGACCCTCCAGCCGCCAGAGAGGCCCACAATTGCCCCGCTAAATGATGGATCATAATTAATCTTTAACTGCAAAGAATGAAGGGGGATGTAAAGGGAAAGACACAAAGGAAAAGCGGACATGTGAGCTGGGAGGAGAGGAGGAGGAATTCCAGGGGTAGGTGTCCAGGATGAGGGGTGGCCCATCGGCCCTGAGCAATGCACACTCCCCGAGAATTGTAAGCTTTGTGGGTTACATAGTGAATACGGTTGAAAAAAAGACATTATGTCCATCAAGTTCAACCAAAGGTGTTGGGATAGGGGAAGTTATATATTATTTTATAGGGGAAGCTATTTATTTATTTTTTTTTTTTTACTCATAACCGCTAATAGTAACTGTTAATGTTATTTTCTTCTAAATAAGCATCTAATCCTTTTTTGAAGCTGTCAGCGGTTGATGCTGTAACAAGCTTCTGCGGGAGGCTATTCCATAGATTTATAATTCTTATGGTAAAAAACGATTGTCGCCTCCGGAGACGGGCAGGCTGATTCATTACTAGTGGCAGGTAGCGACAGATGAGCGTCTGTAGCAGGCATTTTCAGAGCGCCCGCTAGTAGTCGCTGTGCTCGGCTGCGGGTCGCCACTTCATAGCGACTCAGTCAGCGCTGTATGGGAGCGTATGTTAGCGACTGGTCATAGCGACCGACTCATACCATATTCTGCAAAAAAACAGCCTCACAAAACTCTGGCGCAGAAACATGCTTGTTTGAAGCCCAGAGCGCAGGAGGCGGTGTGTTTAAAGTGGACCGACACCCTCCCATGATCGGCCCGGGAATCTATAAGATTCCCGGACCGATCAGATCCCTGACTGTGGGGCACCCCGATCGGGGGTGTCCCGCTGTGTGAAACCCCCCAGAAACCCCTAAATCCCTACCTTATCCACGATCCAGTGGCGCCCGCCGCAGCCTCCCGCGCGTCCCTCTAGCAGGACGCGCACCCGCGCCAGCCGTTTGTGAAAGGCCGGCGCGGGCGCGCGCCCTGTAAGAGTGACGCGCGGGAGGTGGCGGCGGGCGCGCTCTCTTGTCCATCGCTGCCTCCTGCTTGTCCGTCGGCGGGGATTGGCAGCGGCGGTCACGGGGGAGCGAGGAGAGTTGAGTTTTCCGGGGTTTCACACAGCGGGGCACCCCCGATCGGGGTGCCCCGCCGAAGTGGACCGAAACCCAGGATAGTCAAAATCCTGGATGTTGGTCCACTTTAAAGTCTGTTTTCCAGCATCTATCCACTAGTAACAAAGCGAAAACATATGGAATTACATTGTGACAACATTGTAACATGAACACTTTAATGGCAGACCTGTAATGTCATTTCTGAAGAAATATATAAAAAATGAAAAAAATTGTGAAAAAAAACTGCTTTTTCAATGCCAGAAGAGGTCATAGAAATTTGATTGTGATTTTTGGAAAAACAAAAACAAAAAACAAATACTCCGTTTAAAGAGAATAAAAGGTTCATCCATTGAAATGTATGGGAGAGCGACAGGTAGCGAGAGGTCATACCTGGCGCTGCGCAAGGCTGAACGCCGGCGCTGTTCGCTGAGGCTGTGAAAATGATGAATCAGACGCTACATGGCGCTATCCCAGTCGCTAAACAGATTCTGCTTGATAAATGTGTAATTGCGTGCCGTGTCCGGCGTTCACCAGTCGCTACCTCTCATTAACCAGCCACTACCTGACGCTATACCTTCATAAATAAGGGCCTACATTTCTTTTTTTCCAATCGAAGGCAGTGCCCCCTTGTCCTTAGAGAGGATTTTACATGAAATAGTGCTCCCCCATATTTTTTGTATGGGCCATTTATATATTTATACAAGTTAATCATGTCCCCCCTCAATCGCCTCCTCTCAAGACTAAACAGATTTAATTCTCGTAATCTTTCCTCATAACGGGATCTTTCATTCCCCTTATTAGTTTGGTGGCTCTTCTTATTTCAGTTATAAAAGAAATGTTGCCAGCAAAAAATGCTCATAAAACCAGTGAGTTCTTAGTGAACGTGTGAGGAAGTGCAGTGCTAATTTATTAGATAAATGATAGTGTGAGGGGTTCAGAGATGTGGGGCTGGGCACAGCGGGGATCGCCTTAGAGCCTATTGCCCTCTTCCTCCTGCTAGGAGTTTATTATGGATACTTGACAACAGCCGGCTCCTTCCTCCTATTGAACGTGGGCCATTCTCACCGACAGGAGGCCTGATATTATTAGCTTTTATTTATAGGGCTTAAACAAGCAACCGGTAGCCGCGTCCACGCAGCCATTCATTCAGGTACTTCAGCTGCTGCTGAGCCTACAATATAAAAGAACATGGAGACAATGGAGGAAGATCAGGCTCCCAATATACACCATGAGCTTCCCACATCACGTTGGTTTGTATTGACACAGACATATAGCGACAGATGAGCGTCTGTAGCAGGCATTTCAGAGCGCCCGCTAGCAGTCGCTGTGCTCGGCCGTGGTTCGCTAGTTCAGAGCGTCTCAGTCGCTGTGCAGCATTGATGAATACATTGTGGGGAGTCGCTATATGAGCAGTACAGAACTGTATAGGAGTGAATGGTAGCGACTGGTCAGTGCGACCGACTCACACCATATTCATCAAACAAACAGCCTCACACATTGTCGGCGCTCAAAAATGCTGCGCTGTAGCCCAGAGCGCCGGAGGCTGTGTGATTAAAGGCTGTTTTTTAACCTGTATCCACCAGTAACAAAGCGATAAAAATGGTAAAAGTTTTCAAAAATGGCTTTTTCTAGGCCAGGAGTGGTCACAACATTATTTGAGAATAATAAAAAAAAAATAAAACCCCCCTGTTTAAAGAGAAGTAAAAGAACGTCCATTGAAATGTATGGGAGAGCGACAGGTAGCGAGAGGTAAGACGTGGCACTCTGCAAGGCTGAACGCCAGCGCTGTACGCTGAGGCTGGGATAATGATGAAACGGACGCTACATGGCGTTATCCCAGTCGCTCAACAGATTCGGCTTCATAAATGTGGAATTGCGTGCCGTGTCCCACGTTCACCTGCCGCTACTTGCCGCTTACAAGGCGCTACCTGGCGCTATGCCTTCATGAATAAGGCCCATGGAAACATAGAAGGGTGTTGGCAGAAGGAGACCATACGCTCCATCTAGTCTGCCCTTATGTGTATACTGTATGTTCTCTATCTTATGTATATACTGTATGTTCTCTTTATCTTATGTATATACTGTATGTTCTCTGTATCTTATGTGTATACTGTATGTTCTCTTTATCTTATGTGTATACTGTATGTTCTCTATATCTTATGTGTATACTGTATGTTCTCTTTATCTTATGTGTATACTGTATGTTCTCCTTATCTTATGTATATACTGTATGTTCTCTGTATCTTATGTGTATACTGTATGTTCTCTATATCTTATGTGTATACTGTATGTTCTCTATATCTTATGTGTATACTGTATGTTCTCTATATCTTATGTGTATACTGTATGTTCTCTATCTTATGTGTATACTGTATGTTCTCCTTATCTTATGTATATACTGTATGTTCTCTGTATCTTATGTGTATACTGTATGTTCTCTTTACCTTATGTGTATACTGTATGTTCTCTATATCTTATGTGTATACTGTATGTTCTCTTTATCTTATGTGTATACTGTATGTTCTCTTTATCTTATGTATATACTGTATGTTCTCTGTATCTTATGTGTATACTGTATGTTCTCTTTATCTTATGTGTATACTGTATGTTCTCTATATCTTATTTGTATACTGTATGTTCTCTATATCTTATGTGTATACTGTATGTTCTCTGTATCTTATGTGTATACTGTATGTTCTCTGTATCTTATGTGTATACTGTATGTTCTCTGTATCTTATGTGTATACTGTATGTTCTCTGTATCTTATGTGTATACTGTATGTTCTCTGTATCTTATGTGTATACTGTATGTTCTCTGTATCTTATGTGTATACTGTATGTGCTCTTTATCTTAGGATAGATGTGTGCTTATCCCAGGCATGTTTTAATTCAGTGACTGTTGATTTTTCAACTACCTCTGCTGGAAGTTTGTTCCAAGCATCTACTACTCTTTCTGTAAAATAATATTTTCTAACATTGCTCCTGATCTTCCCCCCGACTAGCTTCAGGTTGTGCCCCCTTGTTCTATCATTAAGCTTCTTCTTAAAAACACTTCCCTCCTGAACCTTATTCAATCCTTTCACATATATAAAGGTCTCCATCATGTCCCCCCTCTCCCTTCTTTCCTCCAGACTGTACAAATTAAGTTCTTTAAGTCTCTCCTGATAAGTTTTAAGTTTAAGTCCTTCCACCATTTTTGTTGCCGGCCTTTGGACACGTTCTATTTGAATAATGTCTTTTTGCAGGTAAGGTCTCCAGAACTGCACACAGTATTCTAGCTGTGGCCTCACCAGGGCTCTATACAGCGGCATCACAACCTCCCTCTATATACTGGTGATGCCTCGAGCTATGCAGCCGAGCATCCTGCTTGCTTTTCCCACTGCCTGGCTACACTGTCCAATCATCTTGCAGCTATCAGTAATCAGTATCCCTAAATCTCTCTCCTCCGATGTCCTGGCTAACACAGTGCTGCCCATACGGTGCTCAGAGCAGGGATTCCTTCTACCCAAGTGCAGGATTTTACATTTAGAGACATTAAACTCTAGATTACACAGTTTTGACATACACCATAAAGCCAAAGGAGACTTAAAGTGGACCGATCACTAGGATTTTGATTATACCGGTGATTGGTTCTTGCCCCAGGGAGGGGACTCCCGAATTGGGATGCCCTGATGTGTGAAACCCCCCAGATCACCCACTGCACTCACCTTTCTGCCATTTCTAATGGTACATGTGTGAGCACTCATCCAATCATTGCTTTATTGTATGTATACTAATGCACGGCCTAAAGCCATTGTTTTAAATAATGCGTCAGGGAGCGTCAGCGCACACTCCTCACAGCAATGTCGGAAATGTGCCGGTGGCCGGCGATCGTGCAGAGGGCCTGGGAAAAGGTAAGGCTCTTGCGGGTGATCTGGAGGGGGGGTCACACAGTGGCACCTATTCGGCCAGCCCTGGAGTCTCAGCTATAGCTACCACGACTATGATCTGGGCATCGACGGGGGGGAGGGGGGGGGATACATGAAGAAGCTACAAATGACTTGTCCCCCGAACCTGATCTGCAGCCGTCTACCCAAACCTGAAATTTACACAACTGCTCCAAAAGGGTATAAAACAATGTATGTGCATGTCTTGTATATATCTTGCATGTTACATGGCTGTTTTTGTTTTTACCATGATTTTATGGAACTGGCAAACCATACTGGGCACTCCTGCAGTACTCTATGGCCCTTATTCATCAAGCGATAGCGCCAGGTAGTGTCTGACGAGCGCCAGGTAGCGGCAGCTAACGGCGACTACCGACTCAAGTACGCCCGGCGGCGGTCACAATGACGCATTTATCAAGCAAAATGAGGCTAGCGCCGGCGAGAGCGACGGCTAGCGCGGCATTCATCATGAAGCCGCCTGGACCGAACAGCGCCGCTGCAAATTCCCTCACAGCGCCAGGTATGAGCTGTCGCTCCCTGGCGATGTCCAATGCATTTCAATGGAGCAATCTATAATTATTCATAATTAATTGGTAATAATTTTTTTTTTTTTTTTTAATGTCAAAAAATCGGAGAACACTTCTGCAATGTTAGGATTTATTTTTAAGTCAAAAAAAAAAAATATGTGCAGAATTGATCTAACAGGTCTGAGATTAATGTATTCATATTACAAAATGATTCAAAAAACATGTATAATGTTACATTCAAAAAATATGGTTGTTTAGGGGTTAAAAACTAGTTAATACAGATCGCCGCCAGCGCTCTGGGGTTTAAACAAGGAATGGACAGCGACAGCACATTCGGAGCGTGATTTGTTGATGAATATGAAGCTAGCCGTTCGCTCTGGCCATTCGTTGTCAGGCGCTCACATACAACGCTGGACCTGTGAAACAGCGACCCCCCAGCCCGTATTCAACATTACCGCACACCGACTGAGTCGCTGTCATCAAGCTAACGCCGGCCAAGCACAGCGAATACTGGCTGGCGCTGTAAAAATCACGCTACAGTCGCTCATCTGTCGCTATTGATGAATCGGCCTCTATGCCTTTAGAAAATAGAAAAAAGGATGAGTCCCCCTGCTCTAGAGCTTCCACATCCATGAACACCTGAGCCCTGTGTTTTTGCTGGGTAGGAAAAGACAGCATGAAGCAAAACCTAGGAGGAACTCATGCAAACTCAGGGACAAACTCCAACATCAAAGTGTAAGGGCCTGGAACAATTATGATAAGAAGAATTAAATCAGATTGGTTGGTCTAGTCAGTGGTGTGCTAAAAGTGGACCTGGGTTTTGGTCCACTTCCGCGGGGCACCCCGCTGCATGAAACCCCCCAGAACGCCCGATAAAACTCACCTCACCCCGCTATGCGCGGGCGCTCGTCCAATCAGCACGCTCGGAGCCACTGTGGTATGCATGTCTAAGCGACGTACAACCATAGCGGCTCACAGCACACTGGTGGCCGCATCTCGCACTTCCCTCTAACAGGGAGCGCGCCCGTGCCGGCCATTCACAAATGCTGGCACGTGCCAAGAAGCGCGAGATGCGCATGCGCCATTGGATTGGGATGCAGGTAAGGTGAATGGGCCGTCCTGGGGGGTTTCATACAGCGGGGCATCCCGATTTTAGATGCCCCGCAGGGAGGGATTGGATCGGCCTGGGAATCTTATAGATTCCCGGGCCGATCCCCCCTGGGTGTTGGTCCACTTTAAACCACCATGCAGGCCGTGGCTGCATCCCCGGCAAGCTGTGTTAATACTGTATGTCGCTATATAAAATTTGTCTTTGATTAAAGTGGACCAACACCCAGGGGTGATCGGCCCGGGAATCTATAAGATTCCCGGGCCGATCACCTCCCTCACCGCGGGGCATCTGAGATCGGGATGTCCCGCGGGGTGAAACCCCCCCAAAAGCCCCAAAAAACCTTACCTTATTGGTGATGGATCAGCCGCCGCCACCCCTCGCACGCCCGCGCCGGCCGTTTGTGAATGGCCGGCGCAGGCGCACGCCCTGTAAGAGGGACGCGCGGGAGGCGGCGGCTGCGGCTTGTCCGTCACCGAAAAGGTACGTTTTTTGGGACTTTTGGGGGGGGTTTCACACAGCGGGGCATCCTGATCTCGGATGCCCCGCTGAAGTGGACCAACACCCAGGATAGTGAAAATCCTGGGTGTTGGTCCACTTCAAGGCCCCATACACAACTTTGCATAATAAGCCCCCCCCGGGTCTAGTTTAGGTTTCTTGTATGCCTGGGCATGTTCTACCTCTCTCTATGTAGCCTTATCTGCGCCTAATGATATGATCTCGCGTAACTCCACAGGAAATAGATACACATATGAAGGTAGACCAGATGTGGTCAGGATGAGGTGTGTGGCCACTCTAATCACAGTGGAGATTTACCAATAGGAGGGGAAATAACTGTATCACTGCTTGAGAGAGAAGAGCTAGAGGATGTGTGGAGCCCTCGTTCCTCCTCCTCCCCTCTTGTTCTATCCTCACCGCTAAATCAAAGACTCACCTATAACCAGGCTGCTCCCCTCCTCCCCCGACTTCAAAGATGCTCAAATCTGCGGAAAACCCGTCAAACGTTCCTAAGCAGAGCCAAGCTCCGCAGAGACACCGCTTCTGATCTCTATTATTTAACAAGAAGATACTGAGGCAAGAACACAAAGGCCGAAGACATCTATGCGTTAGGGTAGAAACTCCCCGAGATACAGGAGACAGCAAACATTTCTGAATATAGACTAAGGGCCTTATTCATGAAGCTCTAGCGCCAGGTAGTGCCTTGTAAGCGCCAGGTAGCGGCAGGTAGCATCAGATAGCGGCAGGTGAACGCTGGACACGGCGCGCAATTACACACTTATGAAGCCGAATCTTGTGAGAGACTGGAACAACGCCATGTAGCGTCCGATTCATCATTATCCCAGGCTCAGTGTACAGCGTCGGTGTTCAGCCTTGCAGAGCGCCACGTCTTACCTCTCGCTACCTACCTCCCATACATTTCAATGGACGTTCTTTTACTTCTCCTTAAACAGGGTGTTTTTATTATTATTATTATTATTTTAATCTCAAATAATGTTGTGACCTCTCCTGGCCTAGAAAAAGCAATGTTTTCAATTTTTTTCATTTTTTATATATTTATGCAGAATTGACATGACAGGTCTGGCATTAATGTGTTCATGTCACAATGTTATAACAATGTAATTCCATGTGTTTTCGCTTTGTTACTGATGGAGACAAGGATTCAAAAACAGCCTTTAATCACACAGCTCTGGGCTACAGCGAAGCATTTTTGAGCGCCGGCGGTGTGTGAGGCTGTGTTTTTGATGAATATGGTGGGAGTCTGTCGCACTGACCAGTCGCTACCATTCACTCGCATACAGCGCTGTACTGCTCATATCGTGACAGCAGACAACGTATTCATCAATGCTGCACAGCGACTGAGGCGCTCTGAACTAGCGAACCACGGCCGAGCACAGAGACTACTAGCGGGCGCTCTGAAATGCCTGCTACAGATGCTCATCTGTCGCTACCTGCCGCTAGCAATGAATCAGCCTGTTAATTTCTTACTAAGAGGCCGAGCAGTTGAGCGACTGTAGCAGTATTTTCACAGCGCCCGCTAGTAGTCGCTGTGCTTAGCCGTTGTTCGGTTGTTGATAGCGACTGAGTCGGTGTGCAGTAATGTTGAATACGGGGTGACGAGTCGCTATTTGACAGGTTCCGCGATGTATGGGTGCGCATGATAGCGACTGGTCAGAGCGACCGGCTCCCACCATATTCATCAAAAAATCACGCTCAAAAAATTCAAGCGCTGTGAAATGCATGTTTAAACCCCAGAGCGCTGGCGGCGATGGGTTAAAAGTCGTTTTTTAACCCCCAAACCACCATGTTTTTGGAAACCAGAAAAAAAAAATTTTTTAAGAATTTAGTAATATGAATACAATAATATCAGACCTGTAATATCAATTCTGCACAATTTTTTTTTTTTTTTACCTTAAAAAAATTATCTAACATGGCAGAAGTGGTCACAGAATTTTTCACATTTAAAAAAAAAAAAAATAAATAAAAAAAACATAACAATTAATTATGAATATTTAAAGATTGTTCCATTGAAATGCATTGGAGAGCGCCAGGTAGCGAGAGGTCACACCTGTCGCTGTTCAAGGTTGGACGCTGGCGCTGTGGGCTGAGGCTGGAATAATGATGAATGAGTCGCTATATGGCGCTATCTCAGTCGCTAAGCAAGATCGGCTTGATAAATGTGTGATTGTGGTGGGGAGCCGGCGTTCTCGTGGTGGGGCCCGTCATTACAGGCCGCTCACCAGTCGCTACCTGTCGCTATTCCTTCATAAATAAGGGCCTTAGCCAATATCAGGTCAGATCAGCTAGTAAAGATGAATAGAGCATGTGTCGCTGTCTGCTCCCCCGTTAGATCTATTCAGAAATACCTGGTGTGTGTACGTCCCACAGCTAGATCACCAGCTTTATGGGCGATTTCACACAGCAGGGCATCCCAAATCAAGATGCCCCAGGGATGAGAAAATCATCTTTTACACTCTATGGAGGATGTTTTTCCTTTTTAACACAATTTAGGAAACATAACACCAGGCCCCAATGGAGAGCAAAGCATATGAGAAGCAGACCCATGGAGGACAGTCTCTGGGCGTGGGAAGGTCTAAAGGATGAATCACAAACATTTCATCAAAAAGGATGTAACCGAGGGAGATGTACGACATCTGTATACGCCATATCTAGACCACGTCAGTGGTGAGCACAAGAAACATAGTTCCCCATTTCGACATCAGAGACTAGCATTAATCATAAGCTGTATTTAGCAACTTTGTCAGCACCAGTCTGAGGGGTTCACAGCTGTCCTCAGATGGCACCTAAAGAGGGTCTCTGCCTTACAACTGAATTGCTGTTTGGCTGGAGAAAGAAGTCTATCTGGGGACCCTAAGAGGCCGATTCGTTAATAGCGGCAGGTAGCGACAGTTGAGCAACTGTAGCAGTATTTTCACAGCGCCCGCTAGTAGTCGCTGTGCTTGGCCATTGTTCGGTTGTTGACAGCGACTGAGTCGGTGTGCAGTAATGTTGAATACGGGGTGACGAGTCGCTATTTGACAGGTTCCGCGATGTATGGGTGCGCATGATAGCGACTGGTCAGAGCGACCGGCTTCCACCATATTCATCAAAAAATCACGCTCAAAAAATTCTCGCGCTGTGAAATGCATGTTTAAACACCAGAGCGCTGGCAGCGATGTGTTAAAAGTAGTTTTTTAACCCCCAAACCACCATATTTTTGGAAACCAAAAAAAAAAATTTATAAAGAATTTAAATATGAATACATTAATATCAGACCTGTAATATCAATTCTGCACATATTTTTTTTTTTTTTTTTTTACCTTAAAAAAATTATCTAACATGGCAGAAGTGGTCACTGAATTTTTCACATTTAAAAAAAAAAAAAATAAAAAAAAAAACATTAATAACAATTAATTATTAATATTTAAAGATTGTTCCATTGAAATGCATTGGAGAGCGCCAGGTAGCGAGAGGTCATACCTGTCGCTGTTCAAGGTCGGACGCTGGCGCTGTGGGCTGAGGCTGGAATAATGATGAATGAGTCACTATATGGCGCTATCTCAGTCGCTAAGCAGGATCGGCTTGATAAATGTGTGATTGTGGTGGGGAGCCGGCGTTCTCGTGGCGGTGCCCGTCATTACTGGTCGCTCACCAGTCGCTACCTGTCGCTATTCCTTCATAAATAAGGGCCTAAGGCTCCGTCTATAGCAAAACGTATGTGTTAATATGTGTCGTGGTGCTGTGGCCCTCTAAGACGGGCAGGCTGATTCATTACTAACGCCAGGTAGCGACAAATGAGCGTCTGTAGTGCCGATTTCAGAGCGACCGCTAGTAGTCGCTGTGCTCGGCCATGGTTCTTCGTTTCAGAGCGCCTCAGTCGCTGGCCGGCATTGATGAATATGATGTGTGAGTCGTAGTACCATCCAAAGTGGAGCCTGGGATACAACCAGTCCCCCAAGGCCCACAAAAGTGTGAGTCGCTGTACTACGCTGTATACCTGTCGCTATCCCTTGTTAAATAAGGGCCTTAGTTTTCCTGGAAAACATGACACAGATATATGCAACGCAGCTGCAATGCATGCATTTTAGTGTGAATGTAACCTGTATGGTATATAGGACATGAGAAACTCTCAGATATCTACTGAATACAGGTCAGGAATGCTCCACAAGTGATCCTATACTCATAGAGACGGTTGATGTCATCACAAAAAGAGATGTTATTCCCACAAAAGAGCCTGTGTTTATTTTTTCACTTTGCCTTTGCCCAGTATTCATAAACACACTAACAGGAAGCAGTATGATGTTAGAATGGCATATGTTTAGGTCCCTGGCTGTGCAGCAGCGCCCCCCCCGGCGCTTGCCAGCAATGATACATTTATTTACAAGCTAAACTTCCACATGAATTGTATGTGGCAGTTTATCTTGTAGTGCTTTCAGAATGATTGCAGTTATTATAGTTGATAAGACGGGCAGGCTGATTCATCACTAACGCCAGGTAGCGACAGAAGAGCGTCTGTAGCAGGCATTTTCAGAGCGCCCGCTAGTAGTCGCAGTGCTCGGCCGTGAGTCGCTAGTTTATAGCGACTCAGTCGCTGTGCAGTAATGTTGAATACGTTGTGAGGAGTCGCTATTTGACCAGTACAGCGCTGTATGGGAGCGAATGGTAGCGACTGCTCATAGCGACCGACTCACAACATATTCAAGAAAAAAAAGCTTCACACAACTCTGGCGCAGAAAAATGCTTCTCTGAAGCCCAGAGCGCAGGAGGCGGTGTGATTAAAGTCTGTTTTTCAGCATCTATCCACTAGTAACAAAGCGAAAACATATGGAATTACATTGTAGCAACATTGTAACACTTTAATGGCAGACCTGTAATGTCATTTCTGAAGAAATATATAAAAAATGAAATTGAAATTGTGAAAAAAATTGCTTTTTCAATGCCAGAAGAGGTCACAGAATTTTGATTGTGATTTTTTGAAGAAAAAAAAACAAATACCCCGTTTAAAGAGAAGAAAAGGTTCGTCCATTGAGAGCGACAGGTAGCGAGAGGTAATATCTGGCGCTGTGCAAGGCTGAACGCCGGCGCTGTTCGCTGTGAAAATGATGAATCAGACGCTACATGGCGCTATCCCAATTGCTAAGCAGATTCTGCTTGATAAATGTGTAATTGCGTGCCGTGTCCGGCGTTCAACAGTCGCTACCTCTCATTAACCAGCCACTACCTGACGCTATCCCTTCTTAAATAAGGGCCTGAGCTGTGTGTAACTGTCTCGTGGCTGGAGAGCACCAGGGGTCATTGCTGCACGGCAGGGAGCCAAACAGATGCCAAAGGAACATCATAATGTTTCCTGTTAGTTTTTTGATGAATGTTAGGCTTTAGTCACAAAAACAACACAGGTTGGGTATAGGATCACTTCAATGTGGACCAACACCCAGGATTTTGACTATCCTGGGTTTTGGTCCACTTCGGTGGGGCACCCCGATCGGGGGTGCCCCGCTGTGTGAAACCCCCCAGAAAGCCCCAAAAACTCACCTCTCCCCGCTCCCACGTGACCGCCGCTGCCAATCCCCGCCGACGGACAAGCGGGAGGCAGCGACGGACATGAGAGCGCGCCCGCCGCCGCCTCCCGCGCGTCACTCTTACAGGGCCCGCGCCGGCCATTCACAAACGCCCGTCCTGCTAGAGGGACTGGATCGAGGAGCAGGAGCAGGTAGGGATTTAGGGGTTTCTGCGGGGTTTCACACAGCGGGGCACCCCCGATCGGGGTGATCTTATAGATTCCCGGGCCGATCAGCATCGGGTGTTGGTCCACTTTAAGGTGAATGTTAGCCAATCAGTCTCTGCAATATCAGGAAGCTGCCTTCCCAGACATCTCACTAAAAGCAAGGCAGGCCCAACCTCCCTGTGGGAATCAAATGCAGCATGTAACCCTGATCAGGAAGGGAGCCTGAGTCACACCATTTCAATAAACAGTTGGGTAACTCCTGAAGGCTGTTATGAAATAAGAGGGGAACTGCTGTAAATGTTAAACATGATCAAAACATATTGCAAAACCCGAGTTGCCAAAACAGCGCTATATACATTTACCCGCTAGACTAATGACTTTACTGAGCAGCCACACCATCGCTGCCTCTACTGTTCCCCAATAACTTTCTTATAAGAGGTCATACACCCAACATGTTAGAAAACTGCCATTGAATCATAGAGGGAGGCACTCCAAAAAAAGATTTTATTCCATATCACTAAATGAATCACTACACATAACCACTACACAATTAAAATCCCTTAAAAAACACATAATGAGACAATGGCCCTTATTTATGAAGGAATAGCGACAGGTAGCGACTGGTGAGCGGCCGGTAATGACGGGCCCCGCCACGAGAACGCCGGCTCCCCACCACAATCACACATTTATCAAGCCGATCCTGCTTAGCGACTGAGATAGCGCCAGATAGCGACTCATTCATCATTATTCCAGCCTCAGCCCACAGAGCCAGCGTCCGACCTTGAACAGCGACAGGTATGACCTCTCGCTACCTGACGCTCTCCAATGCATTTCAATGGAACAATCTTTAAATATTCTTACGGCCTTATTTATCAAGGGCTAGCGCCAGGTAGTGTCTGACGAGCGCCAGGTACCGCCAGCTAACGGCGGCTACCGAATCAAGTACGCCCGGCGGCGGTCACAATGACGCATTTATCACGCTAAATGAGGCTAGCGCCGGCAAGAGCGTCAGCTAGCGCGGGATTCATCATGTAGCCGACTGCAACGAACAGCGCCGCTGCTAATCCCATCACAGCGACAGGTATGACCTGGCGCTCCCTGGCGTGATCCAATGCATTTCAATGGAGCAATCTTTAAATAATCATAATTAATTGCTATTAATGTTTTTTTTTTTTTTTTTTTAATGTCAAAAATTCTGTGACCACTTCTGCAATGTTAGGATTTTTTTTTAAGTAAAAAAAAAAAAATTGTGCAGAATTGATATTACAGGTCTGATATTCATGTATTCATATTACAAAATGTTTAGAAAAACTTGTATAATTTTTACATATAAAAAAAAAGGTTGTTTGGGGGTTAAAAACTACTTTACACACATCGCCGCCAGCGCTCTGGGGTTTAAACAAGGAATTCACAGCGCAAGAAATTTTTGAGCGTGATTTGTTAATGAATCTGCAGCAAGCCGTTCGCTCTGGCCATTCGCTGTCAGGCGCACCCATACAACGCGGAACCTGGGAAACAGCGACCCCTAACCCCATATTCAACATTACCGCACACCGACTGAGTCGCTGTCAACAAGCAAACCCCGGCCAAGCACAGCGAATACTAGCTGGCGCTGTGAAAATCACGCTACTGGCGCTCATCTGTCGCTACCTGGCGCTATTAATGAATCGGCCTCCCAATTAATTGTTATTAATTGTTTTTTTTTTTTTAATGTGAAAAATTCTGTGACCACTTCTGCCATTTTAGATAAATAAAAAAAAATCTACAGAATTGATATTACAGGTCTGATATTAATGTATTCATATTACAAAATTCTTTTAAAAACTTGTTTTTTTTTGGTTTCCAAAAATATGGTGGTTTGGGAGTTAAAAAACTACTTTTAACCCATCGCCGCCAGCGCTCTGGGGTTTAAACAAGCATTTTACAGCGCGAGAATTTTTTGAGCGTGATTTTTTAATGAATATGGTGGGAGCCGGTCGCTAGGGCCAGTCGCTATCATGCGCTCCCATACAGCGCGGAACCTGTCAAATAGCGACTCCTCACCCAATATTCAACATTACGGCAAACCGACTGAGTCGCTATCAACTACCGAACAACGGCCAAGCACAGCGACTACTAGCGGGCGCTCTGAAAATGCCGCTACAGTCGCTCAACTGTCGCTACCTGCCGCTGTTAATGAATCGGCCTCAATACATATAAGACAAACCAAAATAAAAGTGTGTAGGCGATGGGGAGAGCACTGACACACATAAATATCAATCAGCATCTATATTTAAAAAAACATAAACACAAGTGATCTAACAATAACAATGTGCAATTCCTGCCTATGATCCGGATCCTTTATCAAATAACTATAAAGTGCAACCAATCAACAGATACAAATACCATGTGTAATCACTACCTACATGATTATCCAATAACTAAATACCCCATATGAAATGTAATGACCACAAAATACTTCACCAATGTAGATGCTAATATCAATCAACCATTAAATACCAAATACAGCGCCAAAATATATATATGGTATGTAGGTTCCGTTTGTGATTACACATTGGTTGTTATGCTCTTATTCAGGGTGAAGGTCCACTTTAGGGGTTTGGGCTTTTCATTAAATCATGCTGAAGGTCCGGTTTTAATGTGGAATGAATGAATTCTAGCCCAGTTTTTGGGTGAGGTCGGCTCACCCAATTCAGCCAGCCCCCAAAACAGTATGGCCCACCAGGAATTTTTCCTGTACTTCCTACGGCCAATCAGCCTTTGCTCCTTTTATCATATGAAATGAGGAATTATGACATAGAGGCCGATTCATTAACAGCGGCAGGTAGCGACAGCTGAGCGACTGTAGCGGCATTTTCAGAGCACCCGCTAGTAGTCGCTGTGCTTGGCCGTTGTTCGGTAGTTGATAGCGACTCAGTCGGTTTGCCGTAATGTTGAATATTGGGTGAGGAGTCGCTATTTGACAGGTTCCGCGCTGTATGGGAGCGCATGATAGCGACTGCTCAGAGCGACCGGCTTCCACCATATTCATTAACAAATCACGCTCAAAAAATTCTCGCGCTGTAAAATGCATGTTTAAACCCCAGAGCGCTGGCGGCGATGGGTTAAAAGTAGTTTTTTAACCCCCAAACCACCATATTTTTGGAAACCAAAAAAAAACAAGTTTTTAAAATAATTTAGTAATATGAATACAATAATATCAGACCTGTAATATCAATTCTGTACATTTTTTTTTTACCTTAAAATGGCAGAAGTGGTCACAGAATTTTTCACATTTAATTATGAATATTTGATTGTTCCACTGAAATGCATTGGAGAGCGCCAGGTAGCGAGAGGTCATACCTGTCGCTGTTCAAGCTCGGACGCTGGCGCTGTGGGCTGAGGCTGGAATAATGATGAATGAGTGGCTATATGGCGCTATCTCAGTCGCTAAGCAGGATTGCCTTGATAAATGTGTGATTGTGGTGGGGAGCCGGCGTTCTCGTGGCGGGGCCCGTCATTACCGGCCGCTCACCAGTCGCTACCTGTCGCTATCCCTTGTTAAATAAGGGCCATAGCACAACATGCTGGATTACAGCACATATTAGCTCTAGAGTTATGTCTTGTCTAAGGCTTAATCTGGGGGTGAGGTCTTGGTTTAGAGTTCCCCTTTATTAAAACGCTTTATCAGGCTGTCAACGCTGTTGCGGTGCAGTCTTTTGTGGAAATGCGGCAACACCCCCTGAGCTGCGTCTAAATGATTTTCTCAGCAAACACAGCTGCCGGAGAGTTATTTCCACTATCATCAATCTAGAGCTGAAACCCAATTCTCCGTCTGCAGCTCACATTTCAGCCTGCAACTGCCATCCTGCAGATCTCATCAGTACCTGGAACTCAACCTCAAACTGATGCAAAATCTTTCCTTTCCCGGTTCTTCCTTTTCGTCATCCCCGCGGTCTCTACATTTCTACACATCTCCGGCTTTTAGAGAAGAGTTTAGGGGCCTTATTCACGAAGCTCTAACGCCTAAGTGCCTTGTAAGTGGCAGGTGAACGCCGGACACGGCACGCAATTACACATTTATGAAGGCGAATCTGGTGAGTGACTGGAACAACGCCATGTAGCGTACGATTCATCATTATCCCAGGCTCAGCATATAGCGCCGGCATTCAGCCTTGCAGAGCGCCACGTCTTACCTCTCACTACCTAGCACTCTCCCATACATTTCTATGGACGATCCTTAAATCCCTTTCCTGATCCCAATTATTTTTTTTTAAACTTGTAAGCGCCAGGTAGCGGCAGGTGAACGCCGGACACGGCAAGCAATTCCACATTTATGAAACCGATTCTGGTGAGCGACTGGAACAACGCCATGTAGCGTCCGATTCATCATTATGCCAGGCTCAGCGTACAGCTCCGGCGTTCAGCCTTGCAGAGCGCCACGTCTTACCTCTCACTACTTAGCGCTCTCCCATACATTTCTATGGAGGATCCTTAAATCCCTTTCCTGATCCCAAACTCAAATCCTTCTGACATGTATCCCGGGCTAGAAAATGACATTTTTGAAAACTTTTTTGATTAATAATATTTTTATGCAGAATTGTCCTTACATGTTTGGTATTAAAGTGTTCATGTTACAATGTAATAACAATGTCATTCCATATGTTTTTGCTTTGTTACTAGTGATTAAACAGCCTTTAATCACACAGTCTCTGGCGCTCTGGGCTACAACTACATGATTTTGAGCGCCGGCGCTGTTTGAGGCTGTTTGCTTGATGAATGTGGTGTGAGTCAGTCGCACTGAGCTGGCGCTACCGTTCGCTTCTATACAGCGTAGTACTGCGAATCACATAACGTATTCAACAATGCCGGCCAGCAACTGAGGCGCTCTGAAACAACGAACCATGGCCGAGCACAGTGACTACTAGCGGTCGCTCTGAAATCCTCGCTACAGATGCTCACCTGTCGCTACCTGGCGTTAGTAATGAATCAGCCTGTAGGTCTCACAATGGTGGAATATCCCCCGAGAAATTAGCACATACTACTACTGGAGTATTTTCGATTCATTATGAATGTAAAAAGACTTAAATTAATTCCTGGTGCTGGGCATACCTCCCAACTGTCCCTATTTGAAGGGACTGTCCCCATTTGGAGTCTATGTCGCCCTGTCTCTAATTGTTTTCATTTGCCCCTCTTTAAAGGAGCACTATTGTGAAAAAATGGGCCAATAATAAAAATTAATAGAAATATGCTGGATGGCGGGAGGAGGGGTCACTTATACACCCAACATAAAGAAATATCCAGCTAGGCTTGTTTTTTATTTTTAGTTTAATCTCTTTTTATTAACTGTTTTTAGCAAGGAGAAGGAGAAAGAAAAAAAAACAGATACAGGCAATATCCAACATTATAGGCGTACATGAACATGAGGCATGAATTTGTACAAGAAATACTTAGTGTGCGCTAATTGTTGAGAAAGAGACAGTCCCCGGCGCCTCGGCCATCCCCTCACGCCCCCGGGCATGATGGCCCTCGCCTCACCAGACGCGCCCGTCGCCCCAGCCAGGGGTGGTCGTCGAGAGCCGCGGGCTAAAGCAGGCCCGCCGCCCACGCATTCCCCCCCCGGGGAGGACATTAGCTGTGAATGAGGCGCGGAGGGAGGCAAGCGCACCAATACCCCCCTCCACCGCAGCAGCATACCCCATCATATACCTGTCCCCTAGAGGACGCGGAGAGCAGAAGGGGGGGTAAATCAGTCGGTCGTCCCCCAGGATCATCAAGATGGACTTAGTTCTGATAGCTTCAGAGAAAAAAGGGAGGAGAAGGGCGACCGCATAGGTGGCAGTGAGAGTACAACGTATGGGCTGGCTCGAGGGAGGCTTGTTTTTTATTTTTATTAATGGAAGGAAGAGGAAATTGGGTGACAGGCTCTGTCACCCCTGATACACTAAACCTGTCACCCCTGGATTTTATTCCTAACAGGAGAAGAAAACCACAGGCTAGGCAGGAGTTTTATTCAGTTTGGGTTTAAAAGTGACCCTCTTCTCATTAGCCAATATGTTTATATGTTTTTTTAATATTACACAATTTCGCAATAGTGCTCCTTTAAGGTGTAGCCTGCAGATCTGCATCAATAATTTATTAATTTCCCTATTTAAAGTGGACCAAAATACTTGCCGATTCCTGGGCCGATTGATTCCCTTCCCCCGGGCTGTGTGAAACCCCCCAGGTTGCCCCAAATACTTACCTTGTTTCCCGGTCCAACGGCGCATACGTGGCCGCATCCCCTCTAGCAGGGTGTGTGCCCGCACCAGGCATTTGTGAATGGCTGGTGCGGGCACGTTCCCTGTTAAAGGCCACCAGCGCACTCTGAGCTGCTAGCCTTAGACGAAGCCTTAGATGACGTGACATCAGTGGCTCCGAGCGAGCTGACTGGACGAGCGGCCGCGCATGCGCCGTAGGACCAAGAAGAGGTAAATTGGCATCGGCAAGCCAGGGGGTTTCACACAGTGGGGCACCCCTAATCGGGGTGAAGGGGAAAGGACCAAAATCCAAGATTTGGTCTACTTTAAGGTGTTTCTATTATTTTAACTGTTACACCCTATCTCCTATCCGTCCCTCAATGAGGGGGCGTGGCCTAATTTAACAAATGTCCCTCTTTCCCACCCTGAAAAGTTGGAAGGCATGGTGGTGGGGGTCACTGGCCCACTCACCATATCACACTCATGGACTGCACAGTTGCAATGAAGGTGAATGGAGATGAGCTGCTCCCAGTTACACCTGATAGGGGGTCGGGGGTTGTGAATAGCTGGAATGGGGCTGGTAAAATCCTGGGCTGATGGCAGAGGCCCAGTTGGGAGTGCAATGTCAACTTTGGAGCAAATAGCGCTGAAACCAGCATGCAGGTGGTGATCAGGCAAGTAATAAAATTGATGTTTTAGGGTTCCTTAAAGTGGGCCAAAACCCAGGATTTTGACTATTTTGGTCCTTTCCCCCCGCGGCACCCCGATCGGGGGTGCCCAGCTGTGTGAAACCCCCCAGATTGCCCACCTCTTCTCAGTCCGATGGCGCATGTGTGGGTGCTCATCCAATCAGCGTGCTCGGAGCCACTGACATCACGTTATCTAAGCCTTTGTCTGAGCGCGCTGGCGGCCACATTCCCCCCTTCCCTCTACCAGGGAGCGTGCCATTCACAAATGCCTGGTGCGGCCACGCGCCCTACTAGAGGAATAGAGGGGATGCAGCCGTGGCTCGTGCATGTGCCGTTGGACCGGGAAACAAGGTAAATGTATGGGGTGACCTGGGGGGGTTTCACACAGTGGGGCATCCCAATTTAGGATGCCCCGGGGGAAGAGAATTAATTAATAAGAAAATCAAATAATAACAAAAGGAATAAATAGCAACCCACGTATCCTGCCAACCGATTCCCCCCTGACAATAATAGACCATACTAGTTATCATGATTTATTAGCTGGACAACCCCCCCCCCCCCCCCCCAATATCTTCTTTTGATAACTGTGCATTATCATAAACATGAAATTTACTTAAAGAGGAACAACATACCCGATTTTCACTTTTCGAGGCGTTGTTCCTCTCAGTAGGGGCATCCTGAATTGGCTGTGTGTATCCCCCCAGGTCACCCCATTCACTCACCTTCCTGATGCTCCCACAGCGCAGACTCGGAGGCGAGAACGAGCGTGCTGATTGGCTGAGCAGCCTGCTCAACCAGTTAGCGCACTCGCTTTCACTCTGTTCCCCCACTCTGCTTAGGGCTTTATTCATGAAGGGACAGCGCCAGATAGTGCCTTTTAAGCGTCAGGCAGCGGCAGGTGAATGCCGGACACGACACGCAATTCCACATTTAGGAAGCCGATTCTGGTGAGCGACTAGAACAACGCCATGTAGCATACTATTCATCATTATCCCAGGCTCAGCGTACAGCGCCGGCATTCAGCCTTGCAGAGCGCCACGTATTACCTGTCGCTACCTGCCGCTCTCCCACACATTTCTATGGACAATCCTTTTCTTCTGTTTAAACAGGGTTTTCTTTTTTTTTTCTTTTTTAAATTATCAAATATTTGTGTGACCTCTCCTGGCCTATTTTAAGTCATTTTTGAAAACTTTTTGGATTCATAATATTTTTATGCAGAATTGTCCTAACATGTCTGGTATTAAAGTGTTCATGTTACAATGTAATAACAATGTAATTCCATATGTTTTTGCTTTGTTACTAGTGGATACATGTTCAAAAACAGACTTTAATCACGCAGCTTCTGGGCTACAACTACCCGATTTGGAGCGCCGACGCTGTGTGAGGCTATTTTTTTGATGAATATGGTGTGAGTTGGTCGCACTGAGCTGGCGTTACCGTTCGCCCTCATACAGCGCTGTACTGGTGTTAGAGCGACTCACACAATATATTCATCAATGCCGGCCAGCGACTGAGACTCTGAAACAGCGAACTATGGGCGAGCACAGCAACTACTAGAGGTCGCTCTCAATGCCTCGCTACAGACGCTCATCTGTCAATACCTGACTCTAGTAATGAATCAGCCTGCCCACCAAACGCCGCTAAAGGGAGGCAAGTGCGCCGCCGGTGCTCACCTACTAGCCATCACGTGCCCGAGACGCCCATTCAGAAAGGCCAGTCGTGAGTGCGCGCACGGCTAGAGGAGAGCTAGGATGCGACCGCAGTGCAGAGACGCTGCAAGGGCTCCAAGACAAGGTCAGTGAAACAGGACTTCTGGGGGGGTTACATAGCGAGGCATCCCGATTTGGGATGCCCCAAGGAGTGCAACTCAGATGGCCCTGTAGTGGAGATCATCCCTCTTTTGTAATGAGCTGTCTTCAGCTGGTCCAGTGCACGCCAATGCCGAGATAAGAGCACTCGGCAGGGCTGCCCCCTGGTGACTGGGGGCAGGTGAGCACTCTAGCAGCAGCATGGCAGACAGAGCCAGCTCTAGGTTTGTGTGGGCCCTTGGGCAAGAGAGTCTTAATGGGCCCCAAAGTAGTGAGTCACATGATGCCACCTTTCAGCTCTGCTGCTCCGCCTTCATTTCCAGGCCACCTTCTCCATTGTTGCTGATCGTCCCCTGTTGCTGAGCCCAGCCATGAGCAGGTCTGCACACGGCATTCGATGGTTCGGGTCCACTGTTAAATAATACCATGGCCAAGTGTGAGCCTGAGTGGGCCCCTGAAGATGCCAGGGGCCCTGGAAATTGCCCAGGTTTGCCCTGTGCTGGCACCGGCCCTGATGGCGGAACATAGTTATTGGTGACTGAAGATCTCTTCTGTTGCTGTTGCAACAGCAAAGCTCTGTTCTTTTTGGCTACAGATAGGCGTCAACTTTGTCCTTACACTTTCCCCCCACAAAAAAAAAAAAAATCAAAGGCATTACCTACCTGTCATGCTTCCAGCATTCGCCTGCAGTCCTTCAGGTGCTTTTTAAACCGCCGTATCCATTTTCCAAACTGCGCTCCCAATCCCTTCCTTGCTGGTAACAATGTCCTTCATTGAGGCGATAATTCACGCTACAAATCCTAGCAAATCCTGCAAGTGACTATTTTATTTAATAAACAACGTGCACGCTGGGCCTTAACTGGTACTTACACCGCGCAGAAAAAGCCTTAATGATGCTTAATAAGACGGTTATAATTATGGTACTGGCTAAATGTTCCTTTATGGGGCATCCATATTGGTTTGCTGTCATTTGACATCAGTGATTAGAAGAATCCGGGAAAGCCGCTACGGCATTTCATTAGTGGCGCGTAACGTGGGCCCCGGGCCGCAAGAAGGGTAAGGTATGGATTTGTGTCGAAGCATCAGAGGCAGGTATCTGATCTTTTACCGTTGTATGTGTAGAGATTGTGTGAATAAGGCCAATAAAAAGCTGCATATGCTGTATAAAGTCTGGCAAGGTAGGGGTTATGTGTTTCACAACCAGGGGACTTGTTATGGTAGCAGCAGAAAATGCCACAACCAAACATGATTTTTCAATTATCACTCGACCAACTTCACACCCAGACGTCGAAATGTCTCTTACGACTTCTCGGCTGAAGTGGGATTTTCAAGGTCAGCGAGGTAAGGCTCCTAAATACGTCAAACGATGACCTAGCAAAGCTGTGGTGTTATAGACAGAGGGGTGTTGATATCTGTGCTTTCACAGCAGGTGTCATTGGTACTAATGTCAGTGAATTAGGAAGAGGGGACAATGATCCTGATGTCAGTGAATTAGGAAGATTGGACAGTTGTCCTGATGTCAATGAATTAGGAGGGAACAATGGTCCTGATGTCAGTGAATTAAGAAGAGGAGACTGTGGTCCTGATGTCAGTGAATTAAGAAGAGGGGATAGTGGTCCTGATGTCAGTGAATTTGTAGGAGACAGTGGTCCTGATGTAAGTGAATTAGGAAGACGGGACAGTGGTCCTGATGTCAGTGAATTAGGAAGAGGGGGCAGTGGT